>CM060909.1:974344673-975667798 GCA_030737875.1 Allium sativum
GTTGTTGCTCGTGATACGGACGACTATGAGGATTAGGAGGTGGCGGTGTGCGTGATGGAGTATCAGACCAGGGGGCAGAACCCATTTCTTTCTCTGTTGGACAAGCCGGAGCAGCTAAGGAAATGCGTCGTTTATTCCATTGAGAAACTTAGGAAAAATGTAATGTAGTGTTGTTTTTGTATTTTTCTTCTTTTTAATTCTGCATTTTAATTTCTGCACTTTGTATTATGCACTTTTTGTATTTTGCAATTTGTATTCTGCAAATTGTATTTTGCATTCTACTACTTTATTAAACAAAAACAAATAAATAATAAAATAATAACAATACCCATTTCAATTTGCCTCTTTTGTAAAAAAAAAAAAACGCATTCCTCGTTCGCGAAAATATCTCTTACCTAGCCCCTTCCAAATGCCCATTTCACTTCCTTTGCAAATACACTCTTACTATCATGTTACTTCTTAGCTATGTATCATTATGATACCCTGAAGCCAAACATAACAAAATTAAATGATATAGAATAAAACATATCCTTATGGAGTCCCTAAAGTATCAATTGCCCATGCCTTGGACTAGACTTAAGTGATGGTAAATATAAGGTCCTAACATTTATCTAAGTACAACTTTCATCTTTACCTACGAAAACGCTAAAAATTCCAAACTTCGGAACATATAGAAGGTCGTGCTTATTAAAACTTGGGACGTCATTTTTGAGTGAACGGGACTATCCATTGGTCTCATTCGAACGTATGCAACAGTTGAAGATTTTTCTTTTCCATCTATTCATAACTTTTTTTTTTGAATTTGTTCAGAAAGCAAACCGACTGGACTCGTAAAACCCTCCTTAGTGCACCTAATTCGATCCTAGCATTTAAAAGGCAGAAACCGATATTGTCAAGGCTGATGGTTGAAACACAAGGTAACAACAACACGTTAGGATGGTAGTAATTCACATCCTATGGTAAATTACTGCCAAAGGAAGCTGAAAACGGTTTGATTGGTGATCCCAGATTTAGTCTGGGAAGCTAGTATGATTTTTGTTGCCCTGTCGTTGAAAAACATAGCCCTTGCCCATTTCTTAGGCCAGACTCAAGTGAAGGTAAATATAAAGTCCCAAGGCTATGTGTAACTATGATTTTTACCCACAAAAATGCTAAAAATTTCATACTCGAAACATATAGAATCTCATGCTCATTAAAATTCAAGACGTCATTTTGGAGTGAATAGGGATTATCTATAGGTCTTATTCCAACGTCTGCAATAGTTAAAGATTTTTCATTTCCATCGATTCATAACTTTTAGTTAAGTAGAATTTTCTACTAAATTGTCGATACTTGATTGCGTGGGTTGTACTTGTACAACCACAACATTGAAGTCTGAGCCATTTTAGAACTACGAGATTTTGATATTCAAAATTATACACTATTGGTCAATGCATCGATGTTCTATTTATTGGTTATGGAGGGGATGAATTTCCTATGTATAGCTTATAAACAAATGTAGTTGGATGATTTTGACAGCTGACTATAGGGATAACAACGATCAAAGATAAAGGAACTAGATTTTCTTTGGAAAGTAGATTAGGGTATTAAAAAGTTTAATGTTTAGGCTCCGCTTGACCCTTTATTTTATATCAGAGTTAGGGGGTTTTAGACAGCTCTGTATTTTAGGTGTTATTACAACACTTGCTTGCAAATTTTTTCATACCGGTAATCGTTAATTATAAAACCATTAAAAACCGGTATAGTGTAATTTTATTGTCAATTTTCAACCCATTAAATTGACATGTTTTGAGGGGTTATAAATTTTTTCCAGTTATGCCCCTACTAGTTATATTATAAAATTACCCTTCATGAATAAATAAATAAATATAGCAACGTCATGTTATTCTTGTGAAAATGTCTCAAAACCGGTGTACACTAAACTTCAAAGCGTCAGTTGGTTAGTTATAACAACACTTTATGTAAATCAATCAAAATGGCTATGACCATTAATGATCAAAACCGATACTCCCAAAACCTCTCATAAACATTACCCCAAAACTTCCAAGAGGACCCTTAGACTTGTGGAAATTAAGTTCAAGGGATTATCATTTCAGCAAAATGAATTTTAAGGACAACACTTTTGTAAAATTATTTTAAGAACAATTTACATGAAAACGATAAATCAATTTATCATTTTCATTTATAAAGGAATAATAAAATGATAAATCGAATTTATCGTTATTCCTCTATAACACAAACTGATAAATTGACTTATCTTATTCCTGTAATTATCCTTAAAACTAATTTTTCAGAAGTACTGTCGTTAAAATTTATTACCCTGAATTAAGAAGCTCTTTAAGTGAAAATCCTCCATTGATTTAATATTTTCTTTTTTTCACTGTTATCATTTACTGTGTCTTTATTTTTGTATTAGTACCACGAACTGATGATGTACTTAATTTTTGTATATAACTGTAAAGAAGTCATACTCTTGTCTCTTATTACATAATACATTAGTATGAGGGCGAACAAAACAAAAAAGTATACAAAAAGCAAAAAAGGACCATAGGGACTCACTCTAGGGTTCTCATCCTTATTTGATGCAACCACTAAGGATCTATACCGATACTTGATAAGGGAATAATGTAAGACCAGAATAACAGATAAACACCTCATAATAAAATGACCCGATTGCTTACACATATGTGTGATCAAGACTTAGTCCCTAGGTATGCTTCGAGCCGATTCTGAGCCATGAAGCAAGAAGCGGCTTAGTTTAGTTTTCTTTATCTTTGCTTTTCCATCTTTATTATGTAAACGTTTGGATCTGTGTTAAGTGAGGAATAAAGTTAGTCGTTGTTACTTCAACCAAAGATACAAAGTAACAACCGCAGAGTATGATATCCTTTCATCGGATAAACACAGGACATGCTAACGATATCTTTTGTCAACCCTGGAGATAGATCAAAGGGGATGGACCTAAGAGTAAAATGGGATTATTTAATTCCCACAAGCTTGAGTTAGTTCACCGTTTTCTAGATATCGAGGTCTTAAGTTCAAAGATTAGTTACTCTTCCCTCAAGGGTGAGTATCACGCTTATATGACTTAACAACCAACAGTTACCTTGGGATAAGGGTTACCCAAGCACAACACATGGTTGAAAACTAAACGGTCTGTAGAAAGGGGTTCCTCAATAATCTTTAGGAAGGGTTTAGGCTTGGGTAGGAAACCTTTGTCGTGTAATAAGCATAAGGTAGAACATAAAGGAAGTATTAAAACAGCTCATAGGAATTATGCTAATTGTCGATTCTCTCTTTATTGCTCATTGACTTATGTACATAAGTGTTTACAAAGGAAATCCCTAAATTGATTTTGAAATTAGGGATTACTCTATGAGAAAAGAATGCGAGATTGAGAAATTAGAATTTGATCCCGAAAGTGTGACCCCTAAGGTCTTACTTATAGAAAAATCGGGACCCCTTTTGTATTTGGGTCAGCAGAAGCCTCTTCCGGGTGCAGTTGCTAGGTATTGGCCGCCCTTTACCTTTCGGTTTCGATTGCCTTGGCTCTCGTCCTTTACTTTGGCATTCTTAATATATATAATAGAGCCTTTGGTGTGTTTATCTTAGCTCTCAGCAAGTTGGTCTCATTCTTTCGAGCTTCTCTATGATGTTACTTTTCCCCTCTTGTATCAATACCAAACCCGTTGGTATGAATGACTTTGGGAAAGGCTTTCGGCTTCCAGTCATGAGCTTCCGGTCTTGTCCTTAAGTCTTCATAGTACTTGTTCTCGTGTTTCAATTACTTACGTGCCGGGAGCCGTCACCCCTTTCGATATCGACACTAAGCAAGTTAGTTGGATAGCTTTTTTTCCTAGAAGCTTTACTTTGCTTTCAGTAGATCTTTGGAGCAGGTTTCGATCTTCCGGAAGGACACCCTTGATGCATTACTTGTTGATTTCTGAAATTGCCTCACGGTGATCATCAAGTTTTAGCATTGATAGCTGGCTTTCAGAATGTTTCCCTTATTTTTTGGCTTCTTGTGCCTTTGGCTCCTTCATCTCCTTTTGTATTGACATTAAGCAAGTTAATGCCGATAGCCCCTTTTTCTCCCTTTACTTTTCTTGATGCTTCTCATCAAGTCTTTGGTATCGGATCATGGACTGTCGTTCTTTCTTTCTTATTTGCATCCGGCTTGAAGTAATTGGTTTTCAGACTGACTTCACATGTGTTGTCTCCTATTTCAGAACCACCCTATTGGAATCCCTTTTCCTTGTCGGTTCCAAGCTTTCTCCTTTCAGGATGGTGATGATTATCCGTTGTCAACTTTTCTTCTTTTAAGCTTTCGACTTTGTCCTAGTGTTGGCTCTGTGCTGGTGGCGGTTCGATACCCCTTCACCAATAGTGTTTTTTGGTGTTGAATTTTGGTGGTAACATTCCCCCATTAAAAGGGTAATTTCGAATTTTCAAGTCAAAGTTTGACTTTTCCTCCTGTTCTTTTGATCTCCCGCCTTTTGGTATTCTTGATTTGATCGGCGTCGTTGGCTAGTGCTTGTATGTACGGCTGGGATTAAGAAGTGCTTTGGATATAAAGCTCTCCTTCTTCTTCTTCAATTTGTTACCTGCGAATAGCCATTTTGCACAAGATCGCAATTCTTAATATATTTTCAGGATTATAAGTTCAACCTGTGATTCGGTAAGTATTTTAATAGATTTCGATTTAGTTATTTGAGAGGGCATTTTCTTCTATTTAACTTGCGAATTCTAATTAAAATCCACAAATTCTTTGCCTTATTGTAATAGTTTGACTTTTAGAAAGTAGCTAATGATCGATAATGGTGGATTATGTGAAATTAACACATACCACCTTGGTATATTTTCTGTGGTTTAAAATGCAAAATCGTGTGTATATTTTTTTTATCTCTAGCATGGGGATAAAAAAGAAACTTTCTTTTTGGTACCGGCAGGCTCAACGTTAATTCTAACGATCCCTTTCGACTTCGGCTTGTTAATCACCGATACCAATGCATGTTCTAGGTCTGGAATGGGGTACGACTAGTAAAACCTTAATAAACAGGTATATTACCATTAACCTTACGGTATGCTATGTTTTATTTTTGTGGCATTAGCTCAATTATTGACAAGGAGACAATTAACACTAAATTTCAAACGATGTTGATACATATATAGGAGGCATAACTATATGTGATCCATGGAAAGGGTTTTAACTCCCATAACTTATGGCCTGCTTTCAACTCTTTTAATGGAATACTGGGAACTTGTGTGAAAGAATTAATTCTAGTTTGCAAAATTAATGTTAACATATCTATTGTGGAATAATATCACTTGGCTAAGTTGAATCTGGGCAATCTTCTTAGAGATCTCCAGATGGGAAGCTTTTCGCGATATTCTCATATTCGGAATCAGGATGAAGTAAAGGCCAATCTTGATAGTTATGGTATGACCGAAGTTGATACTATTCTTGCTTCCGGGAGAGATACACTCAAAGTCCTCTGTTTACCCATTAAGAATCATACACGTTGGATGATTAAATCTACGAGCAACCTTAAAGCTCACGCATTCATACTCCAATCGGACATACCAAGGAAGTTCACACACAACAAAGTCATTCGCATATAACATAGGTCAAGCATGGCATAAGGGAATGACCATTCATAGAAGAAGTCAGTCGCGTGCATCAAGTAACTTGATCCTACCTCAAGTAAGTCGCTCGAACATCAGGAAACTTGGGGGCAACATAACTTGAACACTATGGTAGACCACTCGCACATAAGGATAGCTCGCTCCGTCTATCAAAACAGTTAGAGTGTCTGCTCGACAAAACTAGGGTTGGCCATACATCATAGCATGACCGTGCAAAGAGGTCGCACGTTCTTCTTCTCCTTGTCACTCGTTACTATGTCAAAGAGGTCGATCGTGCAAGACAAGAAGTAGAATTGATGTTGATCGCACATTCCTCTCTACAGTTGTCTGTTCATACTACCCTAATTGATCGTACCTGTCTCTTGAATAAGAAACCCAAAGATACCAGAGGTCGCACACGCATCCTGTGTTTGCTCATAAATTGCAATCCCAGTTGCTCGCTTATTCCTCAATCGGTCACTACTGGTTCAATCAGATGCTACCTACCGTTGTTCGGCTACTAATTCATGGATGGTCGCTCTTAAGTCTACCCTACAGCCATGATTGGTCACTCAACATCCGTTCATCTGCTCAGCCTGCCCGCATGCATGAAGCTCGCTCGCACGAGATAACTGGATATAGCTGTTGCTAGTTGGCTACGACTAGGTGGTGGCATTTTCGTAATTAATGAGACGAGCAACACGCAGCCTGCACATATGAATTTCAGTTCACTTCCTTAACGGGGCTCACCTATAAATAGGCCATGGCTTCCACCACAAAAGGGGGGCTCCTTGTGACCACGAAGTGCTGCCGAGTTCTTCCTTCCACCATTCCTTAAGCATCTCAATCATCATCGTCATCTCCATTAGACGATCATTCAACCATTTGATCATGGCATCCATTGAGATCACCTAAGTGGCAAAGAGTGTGAAGATTCTCCTTCATCCTTCTCTCAAATAAGGACATTTTCCTTCTCCTCCACTGACCTATCATTCTCCTCTGCTGATCTTATCATTTGTCCATTGAATTCCATGAATCTTAATGAGATCTATAAGTGAGAGAGAGAATATGTTGTAATGCATGTACAAAGATAATTTATATGTCTTGTAAGCATTGTCAAGATAATGCAAGCCATCTTCATAGTGGACGTAGGCCTAGCTTAGGGCCGAACCACTCTAAAACCTTGTCTCCATTTCACTTTCCTCGCATTTTTTACTTTTAGTCTTTGTTGATTGCGGCTCCATTTACTTTCTAAATACATTGGTGAAGTACAGTTCATGTACCATTGGTGTTTGAGCCATTTTTTGGTGAAAACATTTTAGCACCCACCGTGGGGCCATGTTTGCATCTTCTTCGTTCCTACTTCTGCTATAGATCCACTTGATATAAGACCCAGGTGAATCATTAATTTCTAAGTCTTTCTCAAAGTCATGAGTAAACCAAAGGAAATTACTTGCGAAATCAATGATCTCACCAACAATGTTGCATTATCCACCAACCATTTCGAAGCAAGCAAGTCTTCTAAAGTTGAAGTGGCTATAACAAAAAGAGAGTTGGATGAAGTAGTGGCGGGGCTAACAAGCTGAATAGATATCGCAAATAATGCAATAATGAAGAGACTTGAGTCAATGTTTGCTATCCAAGCCGCTACCGCAAAAGTCGCACTAAGTGTCGCCCACCTTTGACCTGCATGAACTACCCGCATGCACGATGCAAATTCTTTCACTTCAAGTCTAAGCCAAGGAAATTCTATTCAGGAAGCTGCAAATCTTGCTAATCTCAACCATAGAGAAGTAAAAGCACCGGCGCGCGACTATTTCGATGACATAATCTCTCAATAGATGCGAGGTTCCACTAAAAGGACACTTCTCCAAAAGGGAAGTCCAGGACCCCTACCTCTAAATCGTGATTATCCGCTTAGGCAAACGTCCAACAAGGAAGAAGACATCTGCCCCGTGGACCAATACAAAGAGGAGGAACATATATTAGGAATGGCATGAGAGATTATGGGAGAAAGCTTGAAAAATGAATACAATGAAAAAGAGTGGGGATTTTCTCCTACTAAGACCCCACTTACTGAAAGAATCAAGATGGCTATATATCCACAAAAGTTTAAGCCTCCAATGGTGCAATCTTATAATGGAACAAGTGATCCCAACATGTTCCTATGCAAATATGATCAATATATCGACGGGGCACGGGCCACAGACGAAATCAAATGCCTATACTTCCCAACTTATCTAGAAGGGGTGGCCTATCTCTAGTTCACAAAGCTACCACCAAAGTCTGTGGAAGACTTCGCTGCCTTGGCTCGACTATTCAGGGAGAAATTCAGATTCCAAGTAACCAAGGTTCGGGATGTTATGGAGCTAGATAAGCTAGAACAAAGACTAGGAGAGACCATCAAAGCTTTTCTCACTCGCTTCAATATGACAGTGGCTGAAGTTGAAAATTATGAGCCCCACTTGGTTCTGATGGGTTTGAAAGGTGCCATATGCCAAAAGACCAAGTTAGGACGATGGATTAAGAAGAAGAAACCAAGTACTCTCGAACAACTGCTCGATAAAGCTGAAGAATATACGAGTGTTGAAGAGAACTCGACATGTGCCGTGGATGATCTAGGAAGCAATGAACAGCTAAAAAGGAGAGGTAATATGCAAAGCAACCTTGGTAGTCAGAAGAGGAGCAACGAGGGAAAGGATAACCGGGCTAAGAAAAAGCTCCGCTTTTCCAAGAATTCTGAGCTCACTCCCCTTAATGACACCATAGGAAATATCTTCATGGCAACTAAGGATACCGAGAAGTATCCAATACCAAAACAAATGCAAATCAAAGATGTTGCTGTAAGATCAGGGAGGTTCTGTCAGTTCCATAACTAGACAAGTTATGATACTAATGATTGTAGGCATCTAAAATCGTAATTGAGGAACTGATTATGAAGAATCGTCTGCAACAATATGTTCAAATCCACGAACACTGCTCCAACTCCTTGCGAGCAAGAGGCAACAAGTAATGGATAATTCGCTCAAACCAAGGCCAGCACTCACTTAAGGATTAGTGGTTGGTTGTTCTAGTTGCAATGGTTCTGATAAGCGTTCTCCATCACCTTTACTTTACTTTACTTCTTGCTATGTTCTTGTAAACAATCGGTGATGATTTACTTACGTTGCACCAAACAAAAGCCTTTTAAACCAAAAGTTCTTTGCTTACATAAATCATACATTTGCTAGCTCATGCTAAAATCGATTTCTTAAATGTAGGCAAACTAGAGGCAATCGCTCATTTATAACTCAACCATAGCTGAAAGATTCTTAAGAATATCCCGGTTGAAACAACTCAAGCGTTAAGCGCCAAAAGAATCATGCAAACTAAGCAAGATGACTAAGCACACTGCTTCAAAATAATAAGCTATTCTGAGGCAAATGGAGAAAAGTGCTGTAAATGGACATCAAGTCAGAAAGCTGTACCTTTCATCGCAAAAACACCAAATCCTTAGCAAGCATACAACAAAGGGATTGGAAACAAACTTTGAGAACGATGCAAAGGTGGAAGCAACCCAATTTATCCCACGGTTGAAAGATTGCCAGTCCTACAAAAGAGGCATCTCCTTAGGTGTAGGACACGAGTTCTTTAAATCGAGATGAAACTCGATAAGAGGAACTAGTGTCCACCTCCTCGGGATGAAGCATCAAGTCGGAAGGATCAAACCTAGACTGGAAGTACCTGTCCTAGTGCAGGAAGGACCGGCAATAAGCTGGAAGGACCAGCAGTCGAAAGGACAGACAAACCTAGGCTGGAAGCACCAGCCTAGTGCTGGAAGGATCAATAACATGCTGGAAGGGCTAGCGCAAACAGAAATCCTAGCCGAAAGGGGTAACAGAAATCCTAGTCGAAAGGGGGTAACAAAAATCCTAGCCGAACGGAGGTGTCCAACAAGGTCTTTTTTGATTCTGAAATAGCCAGAATAGACAGGACAAAAATTGGATTGAAAAATTAAAACCTAAGACCTCCGCTGGAGGCATGTATTCAAAACCAACCTACGAAGGACTTGGGCCACTAGATTAGTGAGAAATAGGGTTGAATACATTTTAATAAAAAACATTTGGCACCCTCGCGTATTCAAAACACAATCTCCGAAGGGCCTAGGCCACCTGGTTAGCGAGAAATGGGTTTGAATACATTCTTTTTCCAAAAAAAAAAACCACACATTCAAACCCCTATCTCCGAAGGACTTGGGCCACCAAGTTAGTGAGAAATAGGGTCGAATGCATTAAAAAGCTTACATATTTAATATGATCCCCGAAAGGCTTGGACCGCCAGGTTAGTAGGAAATACGGTTAAATACCTATGCAAAAGGCATGTGTTTGAGTTGAATCTCCAAAGGGATTGGACTACCAAGTCAGTGAGAACATGACTGAATACATAACAAGTCAGTAAGCATTGAAAAAACAACATGAACTGATCAATTAAAACTAAATTCTAGCCATAGCTAAGAGAATTTAGAAAAGATAGAACATTTCTAGCCTAATAAAGTTGTAATGAGCTTTGGTATGAGGGCATCACCGTCGCATTAGAGAAATTCAATAATGCTCACATAAACATACCACAAGTTCATCACAACTTTACAATAAAGGTTGAATGTTTGGAGAGATTCTTTGACTAACGAAATTGAATTCCCTTGAAAGTGACTGGGGAAAATTCGAGAATTTCGGTAAAGTGACAAACAAAAGAAGTGGTTATTAAGAAATTCTCAAGTTTTACCCAATTCAAAATCAAGAGAGTTCAGTACAGTACAATTAGTCAAAAGAATCCAATTTATAGCGATCCGTGACTGCAAATAGAATGTCGTTACAGTGATTTTGTGTTGTAAGCACGAAAAGAGAACACGCGTGGAATGAAAGCATAAGTACAACACAATTTCATTTCAGCAACATATAAAGTAATGTTATAAAGTCAAGTAAAGAGCATAAGGCAGGTGCATGCGTAAAATAACAAGCATAGACCACTAGGCGAGGACCAGCACTCGCATACACAACCGATCTAATTGCATGGTGGAAAAGAAATGTAGACTGAAATCGAAGTTAGGGAATCAAAAATTCTATTTCTTAACGGGAAAAGGAATAAATGAATCAAAACGCCTGGCCTCCATCTTTTGTTTCTTTGTTTATACAAGGACTTTCAGGAGAGGATAGGTTAATTATTCCTAGATTATTCACAACGAGCCTCTTCCTGCGTACCAAAGTAGATAAAACTTTAGGGTTCCAAATTTCGTCCTAATCACTAATAAAATTATAATCAACCGCTTCTAGATCAAATACGTTAAGTAATGATGGATCGCCCGGTAAAGGGGTGGTACGTGGACTGATACTAGTTGACACTAAAACGGTGTCGACGATAGCAGCTTGAGCGACAGTAGCACTAGTAGGAAAAATGGGAGACGAAGGAAGACTTGGCACAAATGAATAGTGAACACTAAATTTGGCAAACCCTGGAGAAGAAATAAGATAATCCAAGTCCGGTATGGGTTGATGAATATCAATTTTACTTGGGGTTGCTGGATTTATAAGATCGATTTCATAATCATTCACATTCAAATAAGTGTCATCTTTCTCCTCGCTATTCCTTACACACTGTTCAATGATTTCCTCCCAAACAACATTCTCTTCAATAGGACGAGCTTCAGCAGCATCTTGCTAGTACAAGTGGCAGGGGGGTTCGCAGTAGGAGTTTGAGAACTTAAAGCTTCAATATTGACAAGACTGGATGAACCACGAATAGTAGTAACATCCTGGGCCTTCTCCCTAGACGATCAGGCTTGCTCGTCCATCATGTATTCTCCTGCCTTTGACCAAAGCCTTATGGTCTTCTTCTTCTAGGAGACTCTCCTGGAGAAATTCATCCTCTGCACTACCAGAATATGAAAGCACTCGCTCTCAAACAAGAGTCGGAGTCCGTGGATAGTCATTGTTCAGATAGCTTAAGCTTCCATGATTAATAACACTATAGAAGTAGAACTGAAACAAAGTATTATCAGTTTTGGCTCTGGCCTGATCAAGAGCCTCACACAACTTGATTTTGGCCCCTTCCAGAGTTTTTAGAGCCTTGTTCTGAGAACTAATCTTGTCTTCGAGAACTGCTTTTTCTTGTTGGTGAGAAGCTGAAATGCATCTCTCCAAAGCCAATTGACATTCGATAAGTTCTTGAGAAGATTGAGCTTCTCCTAATTGTCCTCTTGCAGCCTCAAGCTCTTTTTTGAGTTTCACATTTTCAGCCTCCAAACAGTTCACTCTAATATTTCCACTCTTTAGAGAAGCAATTTCGGATTATTGGGATCTGATCAAGTGGACCAATCCAGCTTTATCATTCTCCAAAGTATAAATATGATCAAGGTGCCGGCCATTCAATCTTTGAAACTCGTAGCCAAATTTGGTCCAATGCTCTAATTGTTTATCAATATTGCTCAAGGCCATGTTTAACCGTGTTTCAAGTTGAGTCTTAGCGGTATCAAACTGGGTAATCATACAACTCTTTATAGTACTCAGCCCCCCGACAGCATCCCGCCTATCATTCGGATGTAAATCCAAATCAAAGTACATCCCTCATAGGTCCCAACCTCCAAAACGATTGCCGAGCATCAAATTTCTAGACGGAACCTTATAAGGAGGCCTGTAAAGAATTATTTGAATCTGAGCAGGAGTTGGAACAATGAATTGTTTAGAAGGAATGGGAATATTAGGATCTAAAAATTCAGTTGATTTGTGGCATTTTTGAATCTCATCCTCGCTTCGTCCACCTCTGCTCTTCTTCTTCTTCTTCTTCTTCTTCTTCTCTCGTTTCTTCTGACACTTGCCCTCATCATCCTTGTCTGATATCTCTGCATGATCAAGCTTTTCCCTCCCTCGAGAGACGATCAATGAAGGCTCAGAAGCATGTTGAGATTGAGAACTTGAGGATGGTTGAGAACGCTTCGATTAACGAGAAAGGCGAGACTGTAAAAGGCTTCGTGGATCAGTCGAGCCAATCTGTCGAGAGAAATCATCTGATAGTGAATGCTTCATCCTTATACCTAAAAAAGAGAACAACGCAAGGTTTCAACACTGAACATAAAAAAAGGCGTACAAAGAAATTATAAGATTTGCGAGAAGGCATAAAGTACTTATGGAACCATGTTTCTAAGAAAACATCCAACAACGAACCAATTTTAGGGGATGTTTCTAAATCAAGCGCTTTCCCAAGCCGTTGGCCAGGTCCCCGAGTTCCTTCCATATCAGATTCTTTAACCAAGACTACAGGATCAGAAGTCATAATGTCACCCTGATTAAGATATTTAGCGGTGTCTAAGTCATCCATGCCTCCAAAAGTTCCCATAGAGCCCTCTTTATGTATGATTAAGACAATAGGATTTTCAACAGAAATTACCTTATCTCTTGTATCAGCCCTGTATCCATCAACTCCCTTACCCTCAAGGTAAAAGACATTTCCTTCAGTAATCGAAGGCAAGGGAGATCCCGAAATTTTTTGGCTACGATCGCCGAAATCTAAGCATCTCTTGTTAGTAGGGGATTTGCCAATAACACTTTGCTTATATAAGCCAAAATTTTCCCAATGGAGTAGGTGATACTGACGAAGGGTTCTTTCTGAAAGTAATAATTGTCTACTTCTATCGGTCTTGTTAATGGAAACCAAAGAATCAACAAAAGCTTGGTCAAGAACAAAGCCTTTATCGGAAGGAATTATTGTGGAAAGTAAAAAGAAACAATGATAAAAAAGTAGAAAGTTTCAAAGCAAGGGCAGTTTACCTCCTTCCATCCATCGGCCATAGAAGTTACCGGGACATCAAACATAAAAGTATTGATCTGGAAACCCCTTGACACTGTCTGTTAAGCCAGTAATAATTCTACAATGTCTGCCTTCCATAAAAATAAAAGAGGGACCATCTGTCTTCCTTCTTTTTGAAAACGTATAAGGAGCAGATATCCGGAAATGTAGGTGCTCGTTGCTTGACTCTAATGAAAAGTATGTAAAGTCCCAATAAAATGTGATATCCATTGGGATGCAACTAATATGGGGCAATAGCCAAACACCACAAAACAGACTCTAAATAAGTACTAAAAGGAGGAACTGCTCCACTTGGAAGCATATGGTGATTAACCGTTACATATCCAGGGGGTGGATGATCAGGCAAATCATCCTTCCCTGGAAACTTAGTTTCGCCTTTTGAAAATCCAAATCGAGAACACGTTTGCTAGTATAAGAAAAAAGGAAGCGTTGATTTACGACTGTTGGAAGGCACCCTTTCAACAACCCGGGGCTGGGGATAAATCTGACCAACATTCATTCCAGAGCCAACAGTCGAGGTAGTTCCAGTTACCTAGCCAGAACTTTTGGTTTCCCCAGACATAGTACCATCCTTGGGAGTTTGATTGAATTGATTTCTAGTTTGCATTTCTACATAAATGAGTATGTTTAAGTAGCAAATTATAGGTACACTTTTCCAAATTTGCAAATAAATCAACTTATGATGTTTGGAATTCATGATCAACACATATTGATTAAGCTAAATCCAAATCTCGAATACATTTGGTGCTTGAATGGTGGTATTTATACAAAGAATGCTCAGCAAGATTCTAAGTGATTAAGTGAAAGCAATCCTGAATAAGTACGCCATTCAAGCTAAAGGATATCAAATATACCTAGCTTTCAAACTAATCTACTGCTGGCATGAGCGACCAGTGGTAAAATTATAAGCTCGAAAGTGTGAGCTAGTGTTTGTCATTACAGATCAAGTGCTACAGGGAAAATTCAGGTAATGATAAGGACCCTAATGCAAAAGAACGTCCAAAAAATATGAAGATACCAGTCAGACCAGGTCAAACGCGAACAAACCAAACTTGGTCGGTCGTCCACAACCCTTGTCTAGCCGCATATGAAGGGTCCTGACCTGGTCATACATGCTCAGTTAACCTTTGGTCGTGCATGATCAATTTGTCGCATGTGCTTAACTCAGAAAGGATGGTCGTTTAATCGTGTATGTAAGATCGCGCATGTTCAACTCGGAGATGTCGGTCGCTCATGGTCAATCCGGTCAAACTCATTCGTGACCAACTCCATATAAGAGTCTAGCAGAAACGACCCTTACCAAATTAAACTTGAGCAACCACGACCTACGAGCAAGAGAATCAAGGACTCACAAGATTAGATGCTTCCAGCTTAAATAAAAAATGAAAACGAGTGCCATCAATGTGTCAATATCAAACAGAGCGTGAAACCATAATAACGATGTCAGATTCATACAATACTCTATAGTTTGGGCATTTCATCAAGCATCGCGTACGCAGTGAATTTTTACACTCGGTTCATACTGCTCACATACATTGGCAGAAGAATGGTTGTTTAAAAGGTATTTCATCAGGACATTTCAACAAACAACTCACATACATGTTATTGGAATCAGAAATTCGAAGAGTTTTATGCGATTCAGATCCATCAAGTGACTACTCGCACAACCCTAGAGCATTCCGATTCAAACCATAAGATTTCTAGTCATTACAATCACGACAAACCACCAAAAATCCCAATACATACCAAAATCATCCAGACTTTATCCCAAATTCTCAAAACCAAACATTGAACCTAAAGCTAATTGGATTAACCGAAAAATTAAATTCGAAGAATGAAATTTACCTATGAGCCAACAAGCATCGTCGAGTTTAAAGGAGAATTGCTTCGATTTATTTTGAAATTAGTGAAGGGTTCGAGAAGGACGTACAGTCGAAATCTGAGAGGAATCAGATGCAGTGAGAAATCCTCTAAGGCAGAGCCGCCATTTATGTGGCTTCTTCGGAAAGTTGAAATAAATAAAAAGCGAAAAAACGAAGAGACAGTATATAAAGAAAGCTAAAACGGGTTGTCACGACCAAATTGATACGTCATCCCGCTCAAGCCCAAGCAACTTGTTCGACCTTACTTGTGCTAATGCAACCGGTTAAACCCAATCAACCAAGTTGCGAGCGAACGACCCTAAGCTTAGCTAGTTATGTACATGTGCGAACGACATATTAATAAATAAAAAAACCACTCGCAAGAGTGGTCGTCACATGAGAAACTAGATTTTATTCATCAAATAGTGTTACATTTAATTATTTCAAAGCATGTAATCTTTATGAATTAATGATTACAAACTTTGAGGGGCAAATGTTTATCTCTTAAGAATCATAACATTGGATGATTAAATCTACGAGCACCCTTAAAGCTCATGCACTCATACTCCAATCAGACATACCAAGGAAGTTTGCAAACAATAAAATCCTTAGCACATAACCGAGCTATAGCATGGCATAAGGGAACGACCATTCATAGAAGAAGACGGTCGCGCACATCAAGTAACTTGATCCTACCTCAAGTATGTCGCTCGAACATCAGGAAACTTGGGGGCAACATAACTTGAACACTTTGGCATACCGCTCGCACATAAGGATAGCTCGCTCCGCCGATCAAAACAGTTAGAGCATCCACACGACACAACCGGGGTTGGCCATATAGCATAGCTTGACCGTGCAAAGAGGTCGCCCATTCTTCTTCTTCCCAGTCACTCGTTCCTATATCAAAGAGGTCGATCGTGCAAGACAAGAAGTAGAATTGATGCCGATCGCACATTCCTCTCAACAATCGTCCGTTCATACTACCCTAATCGATCGTACCAGTCTCTTGAATAAGAAACCCAAAGATGCCAGAGGTCGCACACGCATCCTGTGTTTGCTCATAAATTGCCGCCCCATTCGCTCACTCATTCCTCAATCTGTCACTATTGGTTCAACAGATGCTATCTACCGTTCGTCCGGGTGTCAATTCATGGATGGTCGCTCTTAAGTCTATCTTACAACCCTAGTTGGTCACTCAACATCCGTTCACCTGCTCAGCCCGCACGCACGCATGAAGCTCGCTCGCACGAGATAAGTGGATATAGCTATCACCAGTTGGCTACACTAGGTGGTGGCATTTTCGTAATTATTGGGACGAGCGACCCACAACCTGCATATATGAATTTCAGTTCACTTCCTCAAGGGGGCTCACCTATAAATAGGTCATGGCTTCCACCATAAAAGGGGTGGGGCTCCTTGCGACCATGAAGTGCTGCCGAATTCTTCCTTCCACTATTACTTAAGCATCTCCATTAGATGACCTTTCATCCATTTGATCATGGCATCCATTGAGATCACCCAAGTGGCAAAGAGTGTGAAGATTCCCCTTCATCCTTCTCTCAAACAAGGACATTCTCCTTCTCCTTCGCTGACCTATCATTCCCCTCTGCTGATCTTATCATTTGTCCATTGAATTCCATGAATCTAAATGAGATCTATATGCGAGAGAGAGAATATGTTGTAAAAGAGAGAGGATGCATGTACAAAGAGAGTTTATATGCCTTGTAAGCATTGTCATGATAATGCAAGCCATCTTCATAGTGGACGTAGGCCTAGTTGAGGGCCGAACCACTCTAAAACCTTGTCTCCATTTTAATTTCCTCGCATTTTTACTTTTAATCTTTGTTGATTGCGACTCCATTTACTTTCTAACCACATTGGTGAAGTACGGTTCACGTACCATTGGTGTTTGAGCCAATTTTTGGTGAAAACATCTGCCAGAGGAATTCTTTGCTTATTCCGCAGTTCACATTTGGCACGGTGGCTTTTTCCCATTTCCAGACTTTATTGTAAAATTCTTACGATACCTGAAGCTGGCCCCCATTCAACTGACTTTGAATACGTATACTTGTCTTTTATTCCTTAAGCTTCTAGCGTTAGAGTCAGAACAGCTTCTCTTAGCCCTTGCCTCCTACATTATTTGTTATAATTGTCAATAGTTGAAGGGGCCAATCTGCCTCTCTTTTATGCTAACCTTTCGAAGAAGTTGATTAGTGATAATCTCACCTAGCTTAGCGACTGGGATACACAATTCTTCTTTATCAGATGTCCCTTGGGTATTGTAGGCACATTTACCACTCCAAGTAAATTGTAATTCTCAATGCTTGTTATTTTCTATCTTGGACTTTGTTTTACCCTTTTGTTTTACCCCAGCACCTGTTCCTATGAGGAAAGACTTGAGTGGTGAGCAGATTCAAGCTGTCAGCAGTATGTTTAAAGTTTCCGAGAGATTGAGAAGGCGATCCATCTTGTTGACTTTGAGCAACCTTCAGAAGTATGGCTTAATCCATCCTAAAATTTAAACTGTTAAAAACTTTAAAGTCTAAGACATGATCTGTAATCAACATATTTAAATTATACGGTGATATCTGTATTTAAAATTCATACTTAATTCATTTAAGACCTTCAAACTATCGGTGATCATTTTAAAGTGATCACATGAAAGGATCAATTTGATAATCACACCAAAGTTAAAAGATAAAACCAAATTACACTGCTGACCATATATGACATGCTAATCCATAACTTTGAACTGCAAAATAGAAAAGGTTGGATGAGATAGTATCAATTAATGCTATGTAATATATAATTTACAGGATCAAAACGAATTATAGTGCTCTATGGCAGAACTTCGACTAAGGTAAATCAAAATTTCCAAATCCTACCAAGTATTATATATTTTCATAATTCAACAAAGCATATGAACTATTGAGATGGCAATATGCATAATAAATTAAAATCATTTTCAACTAGAGTTGTAGAATTTTCATTATTAACACCTCAAAGCTTATTCAACTTTGTATTCTAGTTAAATGAAGGTTGGTGCATAATTTTCAGAATGAGTGCAAAGTAGTGGATGATGAGTCATGAAAATTAACACCTCCATAAAATAGCAAAAACCTTAGGTAACTGCATGAGAGTACATGGCTATGGTGAGTCACCATAATCAACAACGATGATGATGAAATACATAAACAAATGAACTCAAATTATTAAAAGTACTTAAGGTAGCACGAAACCATAATATTAATAGTTTTATTGGACATTTATATCCCATTAAATCGAATAGTGTTCTTTCTTTATGATTATGTAGATGCTATAAGATATAAATATATTTCTAATCAATATTATAGAATTGATATTCACATAAAAAAATTATGATGAGTTGCCTTGTATTCCTCTCGGCGTGTATGTTTTCAACTTATAGTGGTAAATAGCAGCAATGTGATAGAACAGAAATATAACTGCAAATCCAAAGGAGGCAAGCATTGGGTTTAATTATGAACTAAGATATCCTAGATGAATAAGCAGAGAAATCAATCCATATTATGTAAAGAATACTTGTAGAGTGAAACATAACTACTATAATCCTAACTTACATGCAGAAAAATTCATCAATAGTATAGGTTTGTCTTCCAAGAGTATTATCTAGCTAATGCATACTATCATTACATGCCAATTTGATCGAAACTTTTCGTATGCAACTTTGAATGCATGGCACCATCAAATCAAAAGTGATGTTTGTATTAATAAATATAAATCAAATATATAGTTGGTTTAGTTATAATACACCAAAAAATTCAACAAACTATGTATTTTAATATAGCAAGAACTGAAATGTTGTTTTAGTGAAGAAATCATGTGGCTAGAAAATATTAATGCAACATGGTTACCAAAGTTTATGAAATATGGAATACTTTGACATGAGCTCTTCACTATTTTGACAAAGTTTATGACATTTCAATAAATATATTATAGAGTTTTGAAAGCAATTTGCTTTAAGCATGTTGAATTAGACATAGAAAAGTAAACTTAAAATTGAGTAAGAGTGTTAAGAAAAATATACTACACAATCCTAATTCTAAGTAGATTATTGAAAAAGAATATAGTATAAATAGTTTTAAGTTGCATACAGGAATTACACGAAGATTTGGCCTCAGTGCTCACATACGGTTGAGGTGACGTCAAATATGTAGTGCAAACTGACCAATAATTGGCTAAGCATTGGGCAATACCCAACCTATGATAAATTGAAATTTAATCATTGATCGACAAATTTTGTTAGATGGAGAAAAAGAATAAGCACAATATGATTTGTTCTTGATTATCCCAAAACTCAAGATCGTAGAAACGTCAAAGCTGGAACGACATAAATTGGATTAATGATTTGGATCTATTTACATTCCTTTAGGAATGCATAATAAAGTTATAAAAAATGGGTTTGGTGTTTAAATTCATAGGAGCTACCACAACAAAACAATTTCAAAGTATGTGCATACCTTAACAATAGTTGTAAGTATTTTTGGATTACAATTGTAAAAACAACATAGAACTTATATTCATAGGTTTAGAAGTACCCACGACCACTAAGGATGCTCTCCATTTGAACACTATCTTGTATTTATCTCACAACAAAAATGTATAGTGTATAAATGGTATGATTTTAATTGTTGCCCTACAATTTTCTAATTGCGCCTCACTATAGGTATATTATTTTATACAAACTAAATTAATATGGTATCAAATTACTAAATCATGTAAGAACTAAATATTATTAAGCTTTTATATTATAATGTTATTATATTATTGCAATTATATTATGTTGATATCTTTTGATCAGTTCATGAAAGGCAACTCTATGACACTTCCATGCAATATCCGATAAATTTTTTTACTGAGAAAATAAAATAGTATGACAGTAAGATTGAATGGCATATAAAAAATAAAATAACATCAAATATTGGACCATATTAGTGTTTGGAGCTGTTACTTACCTTTCGGTACTATGGTAGACCAAGTATTGAAATTGGCACATTCCGTGGTACTGTTTCATAACCATCCTATTTAAAAGACGATAAAATTCTACTTATTACTTGCTTGTCGTCAAGAAAATCCAAAATGCATATATAGTAAAATAAACTAGATAACTTCAAAAGTTTTTTACAAATGTAAAAAACAAAGTGAAGTCAAAGAGTCGGTGATTATATCTTGAATACAGAGCCTAGTTTCTCAGCATTGTAACAACAAATCATTGAATAATACACGCTAGTATCAAAAGTATTCAATGATGTAGCATCGACAGTAGTAAACAAATATAATTTCTGAATTCCAGCAAAATACCAAACTGAAATTTAACATGTAGTACAAAATCAAGGTTCAAAACCATCTTTTAAAACTGGGTTTCAGAAGAAATCTCATATTGATAAGTTGTTCTGGGAGCTCAATTTGCACATAGGTAACACCCCACGTCCGTTAATGTCGCTCACAAAGGGAATTCATTAAGTTTCGTGGAGCGTTATAAGTAAACAGAACGGAATATTACAAGACAGATAAAGTAGTACTTGAAAAATTTATAACTTTATTGCAGCGGAAACAGAAATAGGTTTGATTACACCTTCAAAACAACAAAACCAAGTACATAATATCAGTCTTGTACAAAAGCCTTCAGAGTACAAAATTTTAAAACCATAATAATCATTAAAGTAACAGGATAAGAACATAAACTGGAAAGTTAGAAATGACTGTACATAAGCATGCATGACAAGGTAGGCAAGATGAATAAGATAAACGTTGATTGCACTTCTAATCACTATAGGGTAATTACTACACTGCACCAATGCTAAATATATCACACCGTTACTAGTTCCGTACTGAAAGTTGATCCCAACCCCGCAATTGGTAGCCCTCAGGCGTAACATATAGTAAGAGGTATCCACCCTATACAATCCTTGACAGCCAACTAAATACTAGATGTCCCCACACTACCCCCTTATCGCTTAATCGATCGGCTCCTTAACTCATATGTATTCATTACTTGTGTCATTCAGCCCCGCTTGTTTGTAGATACCTGTGCTGGTCTCACCATGGGGTGTATAATTCCCTATAATGGCAACCTGACACAATTCAAGATGCACAGTGTATGACTACTGATGCCCAGTGCCTGCTTTTTCCACTCCGGAGTACGTGCACGCCCGTACTCCGTCGGAACCTACACCGACGCACCACCCGCCGCTATTTTGACCGCTTATAATCAGCCCAGTAATCGTTCCCCCCTGCCTAGTTCAGGGTACCGTGATACATCTATGTGGGTTACTGCTGAAATGGGTCCCCGTTACTAGGGTTTCCTAATCAACATGTTATAACAGTTAAGTGTTCTCAATATAACCTAACCCCATCCATCTGTTTTAATTAACATGTTGTATTGGTTAAATATCGCGTATTCATATGTTTCTTAACCTTTCCATTGACTCACGCATGTTTATTTAACGGTTAAGTTTGTGGGCCTATATATACTAATATTACCAACCTACCCAAGATTTACTTAACCCTCCCACTTATCAAGTCCATATGTATTATTGGTTAAGCTTGCCTTAACCCTATCCACTTTGTTCATGTAATATTGGTTAAGTCATCTTCTTACCCATGTTAACTTAACCCCACCCACTTAACTCGTTTTGGTATAATACTCATCTTTGATCAGCATTAATTAGTTATTAATGCACAGACTTCTCACATTAACTCGATCACTTATGGCCGCTGGATATGCCGGACGGTTCTGGGCAGACTTCTACCACAAGCCAGACTTAACCTCGTGTCTAAGCATCTAATTTATGCCTTTGACCTCTCACATTAGACTGCCATTTGCGGTTGCTGGATATGCCGGGCGGTTCCAGGCAGTCTTATACCGCAAACCAAGTCTAACCTCGTGTCTTAGGCGTTCATCTTTTAGCCAATTTACATATTTACTGTCTAAGTCTAGATTTATATGTAAATTATCGATAAGTGTGGTCAATTCAAGTTATGCCACATTAACTTGTTATGCCCAAAATTACTAAATTAAGTTATACCCAATTCCCCGCGTTTCAATCGCACGTACAACAAGGTCCAAAAATAAAACGGAGAAGGATAGAGGAGAAACACAAGAATTGACATAAGATACAAAATAGGCATGTAAGGGTGTACCCAACTCAAGAATCATGTTTCCAATAGACATGTTGTACATTAACAATAAGCATGGCTAAACTGAGCAAGTTACATCATAGGCATACAGATTCGATAGAATTGGACATAAAAGAATCACCAATTTGGTGTACAACATGATAGGTTCCATTGTTTTAATCACAACAGTCTCGTAGGCATATGTAATTCAGATTTGTAAAAAGGATAAGCATGAATCAGAATTTATTATCTTATAATTAGGCATAGTTCTAGATTCGGTTCATTACAAGTCATGATTCCTATTACATGTTCCAAATCTGAGAAATAATTTAATTTACCAAATTATCACAAGTTTATACCCAAACCCATTTACGTCAAGTCTCATGTTTGCTTATTATATACAATTTTTCCTAAACCATAGCCATCATCAATTTATTCCTTTTTTACAAATCACATGTTATTCAACATTTCCCAAACTTTTCCTCCATCATTCAAGCGTTGTACATTTGTGAATTTCACATAATATGCTAGGCTCGAAGTTAGCCTAACTCATAAAAAGAAAAAGGAAAAAGGAAGAGGGAAGAGAATCATGGTATCAAAATAGGCATAAATATATGAGCACGAACATGCATGAACTGATAGAATTGATCAGAAAAGCATAGGCTATGAACGTTAAAAATGACAACTTGCAAATTTGATAAGATAGGCATAATCATATGATCACAATTTACAACTTATCATAATTACTTTAGTTTAATTATCTTGTGAAAGCTACATGAACTCACAGAGATTAAGAAAGAAGAGAAGATCTGGAATCTGATTTCTGAAGTTGATAAGCTAATCCATTGATGTAGTCTTTGATCTTTCTCCTTTGATTAGTTATCGTGGAGGCTAGGTTAGCTTAGAGATGGACAGCATGATGGCTTCATAAAATAGGGTTATAAGGTTTAGGGTTTAGGTTTGATGTGATTATATAGAATTATAGAATTAATATGAGCCTTTAGATCAACCTAGGATCCGTCCAAACCATCCAGTCCAATAAATCAGGCCAATCAGAAGTTGCCACGTAGCCTTATGACTCAGAAAATCGTCACTGTCCAGAACAGTCAGCAGGGGTCGACCCCTACGAGGGGGGGGGGGGTCGACACCTATGTTGACACCCCTATAGGGCGGTCGACTCCCATGTCGACACCCCTAAGCGGGAGATTTCCCGCTCAGCTGCTTTCCTAAATTTTGAATTTCGAATCTGTTTTGATTATTCAATTATTATTTTAATTTAATTTCCGCTTACACTTGAAATCTTCTAACCTCCATAACTTCTTCATATAGAATCCGATTCATGCAAACTTGGACTCTATCTCAAGCAGAATTCCGAGATGAACGCAATGGCGTAACCCATTTCCGTTAGTTCTTCTTATAAAAATTAAGTGTTCTTAAATTTGTTAATTTTAATATTTAAAATTATGGGGTGTTACATTCTCCCCTCCTTAAAGGATTTCGTCCCCGAAATCTCCAAGTCAAGAAGAATGTATATCATACCATCCAACATCCATCTACTCAACCATTCAATCACATGCATCCATTGTCCTTAAGAAGATTTCTAATGCTTTCATGATCATATGCATAGTGTGTGCTTATGTCCTTATCTAATGCAAAATCAGGGTCTACTGATTCGGTTGACCTCCTTAATGCAAATTATGATAGTGCCATGCGTCCATTATGTATGCAAAAGAACCCTATTGATACATATCATTTCTATATGAGTGCACAACCGTACATTCATACAAATGCAATATCCATATGATAACACATCAAGTTTCAACCCATATACAAATACATATATGCGCATGCAATATGAAAGTGACTGAGCCGATCTAGTGCCTAATGTGTGTGTAAATGCATCCACGAGCAACCACTAGCAAACACTTGCATCCACTTGCATCCACCAAACATAACATGTCTCAAACACATGTTTAGAACCATAGGATTTTCCTATCTAAAGATCGAGGATGTAAACGAGTGGACATGTCAAACGATAGAACAAGTATAAACAAAGAGGTAGAAAAGGAGAAGTTAAGAACATGTCCTCACAAAAGGAAAGGGTATGACGCACATATCATGTCTTCTGTCTCCCAAGTCGTGTCTCCTTGATCATCTCCCCATTGGATTTTAACCGACTTGACCTCTCTGTTGCATAACTTCTTAATCTCCGATCCAAGGATGCATGTAGGAGCTCGTCTAATCATGGCATCTCGCTCCACTTCCACTTCTCTAAGCATGCTCGACTCCATTACTTCCGCGGTATCATGTAAACACTTCCGAAAATACGACATGTGAAACACGTCATGAACACTACTAAGCTTCTCCAGCAACTTAACTCTGTACGCCACCTGTCCAATCCTCTCTGTAATGGGAAAGGGTCCTACAAACCCTGGTGCTAATTTCCCTGCAGTTCCAAAGCAAACTACGTTCCTCAATGGCGACACTTTGACAAAAACCATGTCCTCAACATCAAACCCAAGATCGGTCCGTATCTTGTCAGTGTTTGACTTTTGCCGGTCTTGTGCCGTCTTCATTCATCTTCGAATCAAGTCCATCTTTTCCGAAGTTTCTCCCTAATCAGCTCGGGTCCGAGCAAAATTTGTCTGTGGACAATACGCGATGCTCAAACATAACTACATTCCTACCGTCTTTTGCATGTCGCCTTTTCCTTTTGCATCGAAAACTGCTCCAAGCCTTGTCCCGCAAGCACCGGTATATACTGTGAACAGTTTACTCCCATCTAGCAAAGTCAAAACTAGGGTTAATATCTTTGCGAAGTCCTTAACGACACTACAACAATTTCATCCTTTAACGATGCACAGTAACGCTACAAAAAATTAATCATGCGTCGTAGAAAGTTTTTAGTGACTAAAAAATTTATGTCGCATGAACGTCGCAAAAGATGCAGACGCAAAAGAAACTTTTCCACAGAAATATACGTCGCAAGAAGTTAACCTTTTGCGACATAATATATGACACAATCAATTTAGTAACGTTGCAAATAATTTATGTCGCAAATTCTACAATTTTGTTCATAATTATTTGTGACACAGATGAAGCGTTGCTAAAAGTACGCAATTACAACGTAAATGATCATCGCAATTGTACTCTTTTTCATTGCTCATAAATGCGTCGCAAGTAGTTATATTTTTAGCAACATACTTATCCATAGATAATACATTTGATATTCGCCGCATCAACAAACGCCGCTAAAGAAGGTTCAAAATTATAAAGGGAATGTCACGGTAAGTGACGCTTTGTTTCTCATTGATAATTAGCGAATAGCAACTTCGTTAAATGCCGCGAAAGACAAGCTTTACGGAATCACCTACTAGTTGCACTCTTGCCCTCAAATTGTGTCAACGCCTCAGCATTTGCAGCTTCACAGCGCTATAAGGAGCGAACTATTCACTTATTTTCACTTACTCGCTGCCTTTTCCACCAGTTCTTCGGATCTACAAACTACACACTAGCTAGATTCACCTTTTTACAACTACAACCTTATCCTAATATAAAACATGGAACAACATCATAAAACAAAAAATGTTCAGCTCCTCCAAAATCAGGCATGAGCTATATATCAAACTTATTATATTAAGCATGGAACAACAATTCTCCCTGAAAAAAACTGTCCATGATAAATGCTATATGTATCATCAGTTGCTACAAAAATGGAGTATGTTTTATTTCAAACTAATGAAAAATAATACTTTTGTACACAAGGTTCTGTATAGTTAAATAATGAACAAAGACATAAAAATTCACATCATCAAGATGAAGCAAAGTAATACATTTTGACAGAGAAGCATTTACTTTGTATCTACAGTCTATTTTCTTCCAAACAAGCACCTCAAATTTCTTTTCCTGTAAACTCTTAACTTAGCTCTTCTAGGCACATCATAACTTCTTCAAATACCCAATGGTTCCATAAGCAATCATTATCTTCCTGCATGTGAAGTGAAATCAGAGATGGTATTGTGGGTGGTTTCAGTGAGATGATGTTTCAGGAGCATGTGAAGTGGAATCAGAGATTGTAAAATTAAAACAAGGGGTTGAGTGGAAAGAATGATCGGATGCAAATTAAAATGAGAATGAACAACAATTTATGTGGTTCTAATGTGATGCTTGGTTCACTTGAATAAATTCAAAACAAGCTCCTCTGCTTTAGTTAATGAACAAGAACGGAGAACCAAACACCGAACTAAATTGATAACAACAAAAAATTGCAGTGCATTTTTTAAAATGAAATGCAAATAAAATTGAACAAAATGAAAGCCTACAAAACAAAAGCGCACAAGTTTTTTTTTTTTTTTTTTTTTTTTTTTTTTTTTGAAATGAAATGAAAATCAAATTCAACTAAAATGAAATGCAACTCCAATGCAAACTCATACCTTTTAGTAGTATTCTGAGGATTCGGATCAAGCAACCAAACCAAATTGGACATGCATCTCCCATTTTACCTGAACCAAAAAAAAAAGAAAAAAAAGAAAAAAAAATGAAAAGATAAAGAAGCAAAATACCTGATGCGAGCTTCATATCAAATCAATTCACATTTCCTTATAATGCCTTCTTACTTATTTTAAAAATCGAATACCTATACACCCATCAGAATGCTTATTCACATTTCACAAATATCCTTATATTGATGTACCTGTCAATGAGTTAAGTGTAGATCGGGTAGCTGAAAACCTGTACCCTTGCCCGGTTACTAAAACCCTAACCAAGCCCGACTTGATTCTATTGGGCCTCTCAATTTGAGTACCCTACATTGCTCGTCATGTCAGTGATATGGTGAAAACCCAAGCAGTTACTTGGAATACTAATTCTTGAATTGTCATATTTAAGTGTACATGATTAAAGCTCGCAAGTCACAAACAGATTGAATTATGCTAAACCAGGTGCATAAACGAAGTCAACAAACAAACAAAATTTACACATATTTTTCACTATAAACAGTTTATAATTGGTTTGGGCCCAACACAGGCTTGTTAGTGTTAAAATTGTATCTGAATCTAATAAGCATCTATCTTGGGTAATCAAGCTAAACCCATACCTTCGTTAATAAGGTGGGTTTCCACATAACGTTGACAAGCCCTGCATATGATAGAATTTATCAAATATTGTCATTTCAAGTTCTTTAGTTCCATTAACTCAAATAACTATTATAAGATGCATCTTGACACATCAATGTAGTTCTAATTGAAAAGATG
Source organism: Allium sativum (assembly GCA_030737875.1). NCBI lineage: Eukaryota > Viridiplantae > Streptophyta > Magnoliopsida > Asparagales > Amaryllidaceae > Allium > Allium sativum. Next base: position 974,372,410 of record CM060909.1, read on the forward strand.
TCAGGCATATTGAAACTATTCCTAGCATTACTTATAGGCCTTAATCGACTTGCTCCAACTATTTGTTAGATGTTTAGTCCTATTGACTAATTTGCTTGGTTTTTCTGATAACATGCTTGAATGCCATTTATTTTCTTGTTTCCTAGTATACATGCAATGTTGTGTATAGCAACCCATTAAGTTAGTAATCCAGCATGAAATTGCAAGTAAAAGCTCTATTGTCTTCTCATTGTGTTTAAAATCACTTTAGACGTGTTTTGATCAACCCGCTGAATGTTCGTTTAATAATTAGGGTAGTTTATTTTCAACCCAGTTAAGAAAACTTGGAATCAAATGTATTACCTTTTGTTTATAGATCTGGAATGGAAGCTTACTTACGTGGGATCAACCGAAGATTAAACTTTTTTTTTTTTTGGATTTTCACATGGAAAGAACTAGGATTTTCAGGTCTAACTGCATCAACATCTATATCCCTCCCCCTACTAAGGCTACATAAGATTTCTATTGGCCGACACCAAATAATATAAAACAGTTGTTTTTCAACATAATACAACGGAACGCACAAACTGGATACATTCTAATAAAGTAGAACTCTTCTACCATGATTTTGCTATTAAAAATGCTTCATGTATTTGCATTGTCAGCATCTAATATAACATTTTTTTAATACGAGGAAGAAAACACGAAGAAGATTTGTCTCCCACAAAATATAAATTCATGCGGCCATTTACGAAAGACTGGATAAGGTTATATCCAGCTCTCAAAAATCATATGCAGATGAAATTTAGAGAACTGGAAACTTATAACAAAAAGGGTATATTAACATCCATTTTATGAAAGAAAGAAAATTATTGATGACTTGGAAATTCACATCAGTGCATTGCAAAATAAAGGAAATAGCGACTTAAAGTAAAATTTAGCCCACTAAATGACTTAAGATTTCCGGTAATAAACAACAAAATATAACTTCAAACTGCTACAATGTGGAAAAGTGTAACCGCAAGCAAAATCCAAGGTTAAAAACATTCTATAACATATAATCAGTGTTTTATATGCTGATTTATAACTTCAAACTGCTTCATGTTATTTTAAACAGGGTTGCACTGAATTATGTTGATGGTCTTCATGTTATATAATCAATGTTTTGGCACATGCCATATAGTCCAATTGTGTTTCATAAGTACCTACCACAACTTAAATTTGTAAATCAATGTACACGACGGATATGAAGATGAACATCACATGAATACTACCATTGATATTTTCTTTTAATTCGCCATAATACAAGAGAAAGCAAGGTCTAAACATACCACTCACATTAGGTTTATCGAAAGTTTATTTTCAATGTTACAAAAGAAAGTAAATATAAAGTATAATAACACTGTAACATAAGATGGTTATTACAGTCTGATTTGTTTAGAAATTACTAGCAAGAAGACCTTTCAAATTCAGATTCATGGCAATGGGGACCATGCCAATCTCTGTTATGTTATTTCAAAAATTTGTAACATAAGATTCACCCATCCAGGCATGGGGACTACAAATGAACAGGTGCAAAAACTAATGATTTCACTTACTTGATAGTATATGAACAAACCTGATTTGTTTCGAGTTTCATAACCCATTTAGATCTCAAAATCGACTATTCCTGTTCCCAAAAATAAACTTCTCGGATTTGCAATCAACCCATCTGAAAGATTTGGAGGAGCATTCGCCACTGATTGCGATTGAAGATCACATTCACAGCCGACAATCGGTTGGGGTTAGGAGGAGGAATCATACTTGCGGTCGCGGTTGCGATTTGAAGGAGGAATGATATATGCCATCGCGGTTGCGTATTCGAGGAGGAGTAACAGCTGTAGTCGTGGTTGCGATTTGGAGGAGGAGTCATGGCATACCTTACAGTAGTAATTTAGAGGAGGAGCTAGGGATTTTGGCAAGTGATTTTACTTATCGATTTTCTTTGGTTCCAAGGATTCAAGAAAACTCAAAAGCATTCAGAAAATAAAAGTGGGAGACGAGTGATTTAGGGGCTATCATCTGAATAGAAAAGATGGGGGCGTTAGTGGGTCGGGTAGGATGTAAACGTAATTAACCATCCAACCATAAGTGTTATTAGTAATTTATCAAATTGTTTACAGATTATCATACAAGAATTAAAAAGAAAAAACAAATGGAATTATATTTTCAAAAATTACAATGAGATATGTACTAGTTATACCATTATCCTTTTGTTTGTGTTTTGATTGTTGTTTTGTTTGTGTTTTCTGTTCTAGTACATGAATAATGTATTTAATTGATCAATAACATATATTTAAATAAGGATCACATTACAATATCAGTTAAAATTAGACATTTGATATACAAAAATGGAATTTAAGAAAAATTAAACGAACTTTAAAAATCTCATTTAACATTTACGTTAAATATGATTTCCAGATATTTACATCATTTTAATAAACAATCCTTATAATTTGTATAGCTCCAAAAAAGCGTATTTGTTGCAACTTATCTGAATGTTATTTTAATAATTATTCATGACACAAGATGATGTCGCTATTTTAAAATTTTATTACTAGATGCAAAATGTTAAATAATTTGCAACGTGTAGAACCGTTGTTAGTATTGAGTTTTAGCAACATGAAGATACGTTGATAATGTCAAAGAGACATTGAAAACATATACTAGTGTTGTAAAAGATTGATTCTTTTGCGACACACATAATACGTAGCAAATACGTGCAAATTTGAAGGGTTTTAATTTGTGTAGTTATTTGCAGCATAAAATACGGTCGTAGATAATTGAAACTAAGTTACATGAGCATTCGTTACTTTTATTAGTTGCGACATAAATAAGCATCGCAAATAATCATTTTTCGCGACTTATTGTCTTGCATCGCAGTATTATACGTAGCTAAAAGAAGAATTTGTTGTAGTGGAGCTTCCTATAGTAGCCTGCCAACACTAGAAAACTTCTTACTTCCATTGCTTTTCTAGGAACTTTCCAATCTTGGATTGCCACCATCTTTGCAGGATCCACTGCTTTCCCTTCCTTAGAGACCACGTGTCCTAAGAACCTCACTTCTTTCCTTCAAAAATGACACTTGGAGACTTAGCTTTGAGTTGATGCGCTCGTAGGGTCTCTAAGACTTCCATAGATGTAGGGCATGCTCTTCCTCGCTTCTAGAGAAAATCAAAATACCATCCACAAAGACTACCACAAACTTGTTTAGAAACCCCCTAAACACCCTACTCATCAAGTCTACAAAATATGCGGGTGCATTTGTTAAATGAAAAAGGCATGACGAGCCACTCGAAGAAACCGTCGTGAGTCCTAAATGCAGTCTTATCTATGCTATCCTCAGCCACTCTTAGCTGATGAAATCTTGTAGCTAAATCCAACTGCGAGAAAACCGAAGTGCCAACCAACTGATTTAACAAGTCATCTATCCTCGGCAATGGGTGTCTGTTCTTCTTCGTGAGCTTGTTCAGCTCCTTATAGTCCACGCGCAATCTAAGCGAACCATCAGCCTTCGTAGCAAAAACAACTGGAGCACTCCATTCCGAAATACTTCTTCTTATGAACCCTTCCTCAAGTAGCTCCTCTACTTGCTTACTGAGTTCCCTCCTCTCTCTCCGAGCCATGTGGCGCACTGGTAATGCAACTGGCTTCGCATTATCTTCTAAGTATATACGAAGGTCTATCTCGCGCCTTGGGGTTAAACCCCGAACCTCATCAAAGACGTTACAATACCACGGACTACTCGAACAGATTCCAAATCATCAATGGATGTGTCAAGTGATTCTAGGCAGCTAAGCACCACCGGACCTCTAGGGTCACAAGAAATATCAAGGGTCTTTCCACAACGAGTCAACAGTCTAACTACCCTCCTTTCACATTCTAGGATGGCACCATACATGGGTAGCCAATCCTTTCCTAGAATCAAGCCGTAGCCCATGAAACCAAGAACGTAGATTGCATTCAAACCCAATGCCCAAGATAGACACTCTCAAATCCCGACCAAGCATAGATAAATGAGCCGAACCACCGATAGGATTTGAGACTACAATGGGATCCACAACTAGACTAGTATTTAGGTGCAGTGTTTCAACTAACGAAGCAGATACAAACGAGTGTGAAGCACCAGAATCAAACAAAGTTCAAACAGGATGATCAAAAAGGAAAAATCAAACTTTCAACAAAAACATTTTTATCTCTCAACTGTCTTGGTGCCATGAGAGCATGAACCTGTCCTCCCGAAGTTGGTCCTGTCCTCTGCCCTTGTCCCTGTCCTTGCCTCCTCGGGCAGTCTTTAATCAGATGTCCTGCCTCATCACAATGAAAACAATCAGGCTTCTTCTTCTTCCTACAGTCCTTAATTACATGGCCCGTTATACCTCAAATAAGACACCTTCTTTTGTCATGGGGTTAATTGTTCTTTCTACTTCCTCCTTTACCTTCTTTGTGGATTAAAGCTATATCAACAAATTCCTCATTCTTGGGTTGTGCTCATTAGCCTAAATGCCCTCAACGACCAAGCAGCTAGCCGAACCTTCCTTCCATCGTCTATCTCAAAGATACCAAACGAATCCTCCACTTCCTTGAGCCAATTATAGCTTTGACAAATGTCTCAGTCCTATGAAACAGTTTTCCGCCCATCGCACTTAAATCCTTACATATATTAGAAAAAGCATCTACATGCAGGGAAAGAGACTCAAGATGGAAAAAGGAAGAGATTCGAAACAAAGAATTAAAAGAAAGATATATGGCTTTTTGGGGATTATGTTGTTCATAATAAACCTTTCTCTTGAAAACTCCTTCTTCAAAACATGTCTTTTTTGAAAATACTTCTTTATAAAAATGCTTTTGAAAACGGTTTTCAAAATCTTTTATCTGTTTTGGTAACCTTCAGCTCTGATACCAAGTGTAATACCCCATGTCCATTAATGTCACTCACAAAGGGAATGCATTAAGTTTTGTGGAGCGTTATAAGTAAAAAGAACAGAATATTACAAGATGGATAAAGTAGTACTTGAAAATTTTATAACTTTATTGCAGCGGAAAAAGAAATAGGTTTGGTTACACCTTCAAAACAACAAAACCAAGTACATAATATCAGTCTTATGCAAAAGCCTTCAAAGTACAAAATTTTAAAGCCATAATCCCCAACAAAAAATGCCATAAGCAGAATCAAAGCCAAGCAATACATCTTTCAACTTCAAGCTGGAAGAAAGAGACATCTGAACTAAGCTTGAGTATTTCCACCCTGAGAACCTGAGGGGGGGATGGAAGAAAGCGAAACAAACTAGGTCAGACATTAGTCTGGTGAGTCCAGTAACTTTAACAATATAATCATTAAAGTAACAGGATAAGAACATAAACTGGAAAGTAAGAAATGACTAAACATAAGCATGCAAGACAAGGTAGGCAAGATGAATAAGATAAATGTTGATTGCGCTTCTAATCACTACAGGGTAATTACTACACTGCACCAATGCTAAATATATCGCACCGTTACTAATTCCATACTGAAAGTTGATCCCAACCCCGCATTTGGTAGCCCTCAGGTGTAACATCTAGTAAGAGGTATCCACCCTATACAATCCTTGACAGCCTACTAAATACTAGATGTCCCCACATTACCCCCTTATCGCTTAATTGATCGGCTCCTTAACTCGTATGTATTCATTACTTGTGTCATTCGGCCCCTCTTGTTTGTAGATACCTGTGCTGGTCCCACCATGGGGTGTATCAATCCCTATGATGGCAACCCGACACAATTTAAGATGCATAGTGTATTACTATTGATGCCCAGTGCCTGCTTTTTCCACTCCGGAGTACGTGCACGCCCGTACTCTGTCGGAACCTACACTGATGCACCACCCACTGCTATTTTGACCGCTTATAATCAGCCCAGTAATCGTGCCCTACCCTGCCTACTTCAGGGTGCCGTGATACATCTATGTGGGTTATGTTATAACGGTTAAGTGTTCTCAATATAACCTAACCCCATCCATCTGTTTTAATTAACATGTTATATTGGTTAAGTGTTGCCTATTCATATGTTACTTAACATTTCCATTGATTCACGCATGTTTATTTAACAGTTAAGTTTATGGGCCTATATACATTAATATTACCCACCTACCCAAGATTTACTTAACCCCCCCACTTATCAAGTCCATATGTATTATTGGTTAAGCTTGCCTTAACCCTATCCAATTTGTTCATGTAATATTAGTTAAGTCGTCTTCTTACCCATGTTAACTTAACCCCACCCACCTAACTCGTTTATGTATCATACTCATCTTTGATCAGCATTAATTTGTTATTAATGCACAGACCTCTCACATTAAGTCGATCAATTTTGTCCGCTTGATATGTCGGGCTGTTCTGGGCAGACTTCTACCACAAGCCAGACTTAACCTCGTGTCTAAGAATCTAATTTATGCCTGTGACCTCTCACATTAGACTTTCGTTTGCGGTTGCTGGATATGCCGGGCGGTTCCGGGAAGTCTTATACCGCAAACCAAGTTTAACCTCATGTCTTAGGCGTTCATCTTTTAGCCAATTTACATATTTACTGTCCAAGTCTAGATTTATATGTAAATTATCCATAAGTGTGGTCAATTCAAGTTATGCCACATTTACTTGTTATGCCCAAAATTACTTAATTAAGTTATTCCCAATTCCCCGTGTTTCAATCGCACATACAACAAGGTCCAAAAATAAAACGGAGAGGGATAGAGGAGAAACACAAGAATTGACATAAGGAACAAAATAGGCATGTAAGGGTGTACCCAACTCAAGAATCATGTTTCCATTCGACATGTTGTACATTAACAATAAGTATGGCTAAACTGAGCAAGTTACATCATAGGCATAAAGATTCGATAGAATTGGACATAAAAGAATCACCAATCTGGTGTACAACATGAAAGGTTCCATTGTTTTAATCACAACAGTCTTGTAGGCATAGGCAATTCAAATTTGACAAAAGGATAAGCATGAATCAGAATTGATTATCTTACAATTAGACATAGTTCTATATTCGATTCATTATAAGTCATGATTCCTACTACATGTTCCAAATCTGAGAAATAACTGAACTTACCAAATTATCACAAGTTTATACCCAAACCCATTCACGTCAAGTCTCATGTTTGCTTATTATATACAATTTTTCCTAAACCATAGCCATCATCAATTTATGCCTTTTTTTACAAATCACATATTATTCAACATTTCCCAAACTTTTCCCCCATCATTTAAGCATTATACATGTGCGAATTTCGCATAATATGTTAGGCTCGAAGTTAGCCTAACTCATAAAAAGAAAAAGGAAAAAGGAAGAGTGAAGAGAATCATGGTATCAAAATAGGCATAAATATACGAGCACGAACAGGCATGAACTGATAGAATTGATCAGAAAATCGTAGGCTATGAACGAAAAGAGATGACAACTTGCAAATTTGATAAGATAGGCATAATCATATGATCACAATTTACAACTTATCATAATTACTTTAGTTTAATTATCTTGTGAAAGCTACATGAACTCACAGAGATTAAGAAAGAAGAGAAGATCTGGAATCTGATTTCTGAAGTTGATAAGCTAATCCGTTGATGTAGGCTTTGATCTTTCTCCTTTGATTAGTTATCTAGGAGGCTAGGTTAGCTTAGAGATGGACAACATGACGGCTTTATAGAATAGAGTTATGAGGTTCAGGGTTTTGGTTTAATGTGATTATATAGAAGTATAGAATTAATATGAGCCTTTAGATCAACCTGGGATCCATCCAAACCATCCAGTCCAAGAAAATGCATCATCAGGCTAATCAGAAGTCGCCACGTAGCCCTACGACTCAGAAAATCGTCACTGTCCATAACAGTCAGCAGTGGTCGACCCCTACAGGGGGGGTCGACACATATGTCGACAACCCTATAGGGGGTCGACTCCCATGTCGACACCCCTTGGGGGAGGGGGGTCGACACCCCTGAGTGGGAGATTTCCCGCTTAGCTGCTTTCCTGAATTTTGAATTTTGAATCTGTTTTGATTATTTAATTATTAATTTAATTTAATTTCCGCTTACACTTGAAATCTTCTAACCTCCATAACTTCTTCATACGGAATCCGATTCACGCAAACTCGGACTCTATCTCAAGCAGAATTCCGAGACGAACGCAATGGCGTAACCCATTTCCCTTAATTCTTCTTTTAAAAATTAAGTGTTCTTAAATTTGTTAATTTTAATATTTAAAATTACGGGGTGTTACATCATACATCTTGTAACCTACCCATTTAAAACGAGTATAATAATTGTAATCACTGCAAATGGTTACTAAATAACTAAATTTCCTTAAAGCCATATCTGAACATTGTCTACAAATACTCCAAGCTTAACTAAAAACTTAAGTGACACATTTTATAGCATAAGAAAAATCCCAAGATTTAGTGAATAACTTGATCTTAACAATTTTACGTTATCAAAAATACATTATAATTGCCATTTTTACGAAACATGTTATCTTGTTTACATTTTTATGCCCAAAACCTAGATATGGTTTTCAACATGTGTTGTGCCTAGGACATGAGATTCAGTTACTTGTTTACATGCATGTTTGGCTGCAACCATGTCGAGAAATGTATGTGCATGCATGGAAAAGAAGTGATTCCGTATACCATACTTCATACTAAGTTAATGAAAAAATAACAATAAGTAAGTTATTAAATCAGAAAAGGATCAAGTCTGAAAATATAATACACAAATATGTATTATATTTCCCAGAAAAGATCATGTCTTTGATTATATACTAGAATCCAAAGAAAAAGGTAAGTAGAAAAATTACCTTTAAGTTTTAGATGATTCCACCGTCATTTTAACCAACAAATGACTATGGTTGTTTATTTATCGTTTTGATTGTCTACTTTAAATCCTTCCACAGCTGTCAAAATTGAAATTAAAAATTGAATTTAAGCGATGACATTTTTCTGGATGATTAATTAGCAAGAATGCTGGGAATGTTGCATGAGTGATTTATTAGTGATTACAATCTTCGGATGATGATATTTTATGTTGAGAACGTTCATATTGTATTTTATGTCTTCGTTATTCACTAATAACTTAAATCAAAAATGTAACATTATTAGCCTGCATTTGTTATAATCAACTCGTGTTTTATTAGTGATTCAAATTATTTCATCATTAAGTACCTATATAACTTGGATAAACCAACCTAAAATTAGGACAACTAAAAAATATATTTGGAGTCACTACTTGATTTATTAACAGGTAGATCTTATCTTGGAAAACATTAGGGTTCTTCCAGTAAACTCAACAAAAATCAAAGAAAATATGGCCTGGTAGAAATAAGTACATGAATTTAAGTATCCTAAATTGAAACATACACTAAAACAAATTGGATTCACATTATGAGGGTTCTACTGCTTATGAAACTGCTTACCATATCATATTAAAAGTTCTACAACTGGTAATATCATTTGAAAATAAGGTCATAAATTAGGAAAACGAATATATTACATGTAAAAGGAATATAACCTTTTGAACATAAAAATTAATTAATGTCGCGTCACCTATTATCCAAAACTACTAAATTTACTTTTACATGATGGTCAACCCTAAAACAACAAATTGAGATATGTTTATATCGTAGATGAAGATCCAATCTTATGATGTATAGTTTGCCTTACATGTTATGGTTAAGCTAAAAGAGGAATATTTAAATTAAAAGTATTTAAAAATCCATTACAGATGATATTAAAAAATTCTGAATCTATTAGTTCATTTTGGTCATCTCCAACTCCTTATAAGTTTATTTGTATGAACTTACTGATGCATTTTCATATATTGGTTAAAAAAACTACCAATAATTCCATAAGATCGATAATTGAAATAGAATCATTTAGAAAATACTTGAGTATGAATAAACGATTTCAAATTACGTCGCTCATCGTTATTGAGTCGGTTTATTCAGTGAAAACCTCCATTTTTTACCTCTGGTTCACCGTTCACGTCATGATTCTGCTGCATTAAAAAAGAACAACAACTAAATTTCTTCACTTATTTATAAGTATGCGAAAAAAGAAAACATTTAGCAAAAAATATAGTGGTATGGTTTAAGTACTTGCTGATCCAATCCAAAATCGCTCATGGGCTGGAAACTTTGAAGATACCCCATCGATGAAGCATTGTCCTCCATTCACACAAATCTGGAAGATGATGACCATGACTAAAGAGTAGGCGAGTCAAACTGAAAGGACAGAGATGCTAAGGCTGTTGTAATCTGGCGATGACTTTTAGTTAAGCTTGCAACAGAGGCATGATGATTGGTGGATGACTATATAACAAAAATGGCACAAACTGTGTGAGAATTTATTATTTAGGTTATACGAAGAGGAGAAACAAAGAGCAGCGACAACAAAGAGGAAATAAATTGCGACTGTTGAGTTTAGAAAGTGAGAGGAGGTTGTTTAGATTGAATTTGGGATAGAGGGGATGGGCAGGAGTGGGGAGAAGAGGATTCACGAAAAGCGGGGTAAGGCGGTTCAGTTTTAATTAGGATCAGGAATTTTGGGAGCCGGTGAGCGCTCGATTGTAAACCCAGTAATTATAATATAGTATAGATACGTGCAAAGCGTGTTGATATTTTTTTCTCCTCTTTTCTAATTTTATTTTATTTTAGTTTTTTTTTCTTCATTTTCCTTTTCTTTTTACTTCATTTTTTGTTAAGCGTTTCACATTCGCACGATCACCTAAAAGATCTGATGTCCGTGAAACTTGACATCGTATAATAATTTATAATTCCGGATCAGATAAAGCCGGTTTTGTCAAATTCAAGACGATTTATAAAAATGAAATTAACCATATTAATAATATTATTTTATCATATGATTCAATTATCGATTAAATTCCAAACTATTTATTATTAACTATAAATATACAAAATGGATTTACCATCAATATCCATTAATTAAATAGAGTTAATTTAGATTATTGAATCAGTTTTATGGAAGTTCATGTTTTGTTTAAATATTTGTTAACTGTATTAATTTAAAATGTTCTAATTTCTGCCCCACTCAAAACATTTCATCCTAAAAAAGGTTCATAAATATTTCAACTTATAAAGCATATACAAAGGTCTTAAACTCATTATAAAGGTATAAGCTATAGAAATTTTAGAGGCCCAAAATTTTTCTAACATCCGAAATTACGGAAAATTTCGACAGCATCTCCTTTGTACAGGTCAATCAAATTTCTTTACAGTACAGTATATATTAGTATACATCTCAACCACATGATCTGGCATCCCTATATCGGGGAAAACAATATAAATAAACCCAAACGTGATATGTAATCCGAGATATGTACTTTATTTAGCATATTAAAGCATGTTTGCTTGTTATTAGCAAAATAGCGCAAAAGCATGCCCCAAATTGAAGTGCACGTTATTACAACCTACTAAAATACTCAATAAATATATAAGAGTCGTGTATATATACAAAGTAAACTTAATATATGTAACAACCAGGAATTTGGGTCCAATTTAAAATTTTTATTCTAGAAATTTTAATGGATTTTGAGTATTTAAAATGATTTATTTTAAATAATAATGGTTAAAATTTTATTTTAATTGAAGTTAAAACAAATTAATTTAATTTAATAGTAAAAGGGGTTTAAAATAGCACTGCAGTTTGAAATTTTGATTTTAAACTTTAACTGAATATACATAAATCATTATAAATTAGAACTGAGCGAAACAAGAAATATATAAATCTGTTTAACCATGTCTTTCTAACGAATATAAAAAAGCTGAAATTTCACTTTTTAATTTGAAAGTTATGTCCAGTTTAAAATTTAGAAAAGTCGCTATATAATTTATATATATTTTAATATTAAATATATAGCCCTTAAAAATAGCCGTTTTGCAAACGACCTCGGTTTTCGACGAAACCACTTTTGTTGGAACCGGAATGTCAAATTATTGTTAAGTTTAATTGTCTAGGATTTTTCGAATTAATACGTGAGCGTGGCAAAAGAAAATGTGTTTTGTCAGTTTTAGTCAAATTTAATCGACTTGAAAATAACCATTTTTCAAACAGTCTCAGAATTCGACGAAATTAGTTTTGTTAGGACCGTATTGTCAAAAAAAAGCAAAAAATATTTTTTTTGTAATTTTTAAAGTTCTTATGTAGCCCCGGTGAATTTATATGTACGGTTAAAATTGAATAATAAATGTATTTATTTTAAATTAAAGAAAAGGTGGTTGAAACATTCGATTTGTCTAACGGGACATAGCCCATTGGGTTCAGAATAGGGGCTATTGTCTAGGAACGACTATCGTTGGACCTGAATTGGAATTAGTAGCTAAACAGGCCTTAAGGGTCCAATAAATATTATATTATTATTATTAATACACTAGGAAAACATAAAACCCTAATCCTCTTTTTACTGAGCCACCGCCATGCTTCTAATCAACGACCAAGCTGCTCCAGATTTCATCCTCCATTCTCTTTCAAAATATATAGAATTAAAGTGTAAATTATACATGAAAACTGAAGAGATTAATATAAGCTTCGAGATGGTACGGATGAAATCTAGTTTAACATCAGGTTCTGCTCGACTTCATGGCCCAAAGGCTCTGCGTTAGGGGACGATTCTGGCACTGTGGGGGGGGGGGGGGGGGTCGAGTTGAGCAATGGGGGGCGGCAGTGGTGGAGCTCGCCGAGGGCGTCGCCGTGAAAGGAGTTGATCGATCTCCAGTGGCTTGGATATGCATGCAACTTGGAAGGGAGGGGGTGTGTTGGGTTCAGTATTTGCCAGGAGTTGATAACGAAGAAGGAAAAAGAAAAGGAACTTGTGACGGCAGGGAATCTCGCTCGGTCCGAACCAGTCGCTAAACCGGCCCAGGCCGTTCGAAACGCCCTATCGTTTGAGAACACGACAAAACAGAACACATACAGAAGAACATTTCATTGTATATTACAACAATGCATCAGATTACAAGAATATACAGAGTATAAATGAATATTACACAGAAATATCAGAGATTTAAATTACATTTAAATACATAGCAGCGGAAAATAATACAATACACAACTAGAAGAGATATACGGATACAAAGCTTTCCGGATATCATTCCAGCTGTAAACCAGGATCCTGTGAATATAAATCTGCAAAACCAAAACTACTAGCTGCCCGTGTCAAAATAGGGGCACCCAGAGTTTAGGTTAAAACAATAAACTCCAGGTCAGTCATGTGACTGGTGTGAGAACTAAAACAGTTAATCTTTATTTTAAATCATTAGGTAAATCAAGGGACCACGCCGTATAACACGGAACGGGTTTCCTCCCGAGAATACCAGTGCATAAAACAAACAGCGCAATGCTAAATAAAGAAAGATGAAGCTGTTATAAGACCCAGGTCCTATCACACAATGCAACGCAAGACGGGGGATAGGGTTTTCCCTTATAACAGCCAAAGAATGCTTGATACGTTTAAAACAAATCATTTGATACTATAATAAGTGCATAGTGCATAAAACAACTTCAAATCATAAGTATCAATCATAGGCGGCATGGGTACCATATATCATGTCGCCATATATAGGTTTACAAATAAAACCGCAAAGTCACGTATTTGGAAATTGGGTTTCCATCTATGAACCGAGGCAAAAGATAGTCCTCAACCGATTCGAGACGCTCTAGCCCGTGTCTCAGGATCAGAGCTCGAGTGACCCTTGGAGCGACAGGGCCGGTCCACCGATGTGGATTAAAATGCCTGAACACTGCGTTTCCCCACCCTTTGGGGTGTCAATGAGCCAACAAATGACTCCATCGGTTCGAGAACGACCGATCAATCCGAGGCGCATCGCAACAGCAACAACCACATAAGTCAAACTCGTCAGGGCGTGTAAAACCACTGACGCCACTTTTTAGCTAGAAGGAAACGCATGCCCTCCCTGAGGTCCGTCTCCCGTTTTTGGTTCATACCGGGTGTGAAACTCGCGAAGTAAATGTTACACAAAGCTACGCCACAAAGGCCGTGCTTTGATCATCACCACAAGACTTTGCTTTTCAACAGAAGCCTCGATCAATTGCCACTTAGGCATGCCACACAGGCAAACCATCCTATGTCAGACACACAGTCCATTTACAAGTCCGTTCTGGGTCTGAACGGAACCGGAGGCACCTAGTACCCCGCATATCCATCGATCTCCAAGTACGTCTGGACGATCACTAACTGTTTCCATCTTCTTGGGTGTACAGCCCAATCAAGATCATCAGTAATTACCCAAACGACGTGAAGACCTCCGGTCTTCGACCATCGTCTTCATCTTCGACTTATCGTCGTATCAGTTATCCAGAATGGGATAAACCCGGTCTTTCCGAATAACTCGCGTATATTTTAAATAAGTGTTACACAAACACAACATACGCCTCATTCCAATTCATTAGTCACTAACCGTAAATTAATCAAGAGAATAATTTCCCAAATATTAACCCCGAAGGCCGAAACCAACATCAGATCAATATCCAGAAAACCATTCTGCTTGGCTAACCGACAGTTAGTTTCTAAATTTCACATTCATAGGGAAAGATTCCCATTAATTTTATCAAAGATAAATTCCTTAAATTTATTCTTTAATCTCCTTTGAATATCAATTCAAACTAGTCGGGATTAGCGAACCACACCGAAGTAATCGTTTATTTTATTTTCCCAATCCCAACCTATTCATCCCATGAAGTAAAACTGGTTATACTTCATATCTAACACCACGCTGTTATCGGTAAATTCAATTACCATTTCACGTTCAAATCTAATTAAAGATTTAACTATCGCCTGGAGTAAAACTGGTGATACTCCATTTTCGATCTTTTCAATCTAATTAAAGATTCATTAAAACTCCACTTAGTTTTAATCGTTAACTGGGTTAAAGAATCAGTGTCATTTAAAACACAGTTCACGATAAACCCAAAATCACATTCATTAATTATCGGGTTAAAGAACGAGTGTTGTTTAAAACACTGTTCACGATAAACCCAAAAATCAATACCAATTCAATTCCAATTAAATATCATTTAATTGGTACACTTCATTAAATCTAAATAAAAAGATTTAATCTTTTCTCAACTGGGTTCAAGAACAGTGTTAGTGAAGACACCATTCACGACAAACCCAAATCACATTCGATATTCAATACAAGGCTCTGAATAGAAAATATATCGGCTTATATTCAATATCAAATTCTACGACTAACAAATGTCGTATTGGAAATAACGATATAAATATATATCTTTCAAATTTCCATAACAACACCTGTATAATCACGAATCTCAACATCGAAATATTCCGAAGACAATTTCGATTCAAATCCACTCCAATGCAATCATTGGAAATTTTGGTTATTTTTAAAACCCCTTTCAAATTCAATTTATTTATTTAAAAATAAATAGAATTATCATTCTAGTTCAAAACTAGTTCATTTCGATAAAAATCTATTTTTATCCTTTCAAATATGGAGTTTTTCATCCCAATCCTTTCTAAATCATTTCTTATGATTTTACACAAATTATTACTATTTTTAATAATTTTATCAAGGCCCGTACAGTCGATTTCCAACAACGGCCATCGAACTGCACTTACAGCGACCTTTTTCGAATTTGATTTGGATGTATCTCCAAATCCAACCGTTAGATTTCAAATTTCTAACATTCATTAGAAAGCTCTTTTCGATACGAACCCAACGGTTCCGGTTTTAGGAGAATCCGACGGTCGGATCTCCCGCAATGTCCGTTTGAAATAAATGGTCGAAATTCACGAACTGCCGCGGCGCGGCGCGTTCTATTCAGGCCATTATATTATATATATAATATATATAATATATACTTCGTCGATTTCTATTTAAAACGAATTATATAAATAGTTTTAAATTCGTTTCAAAAGCAATTTCAACTTCCTTTTCAATTCAAATCAAAATTGAATTCTTCTTTATAAATTCGTTTCAAAATTCATTTCTATTCAATTCAAATTTCAATTCAATTTGAATTCATTTCAATTCGTTTTCAATTCAATTTGAATTCGTTTTCAATTCATTTCGAAATCGTTTTCAATTCAATTCATTTCGAAATCGTTTTCAATTCAATTCATTTCGAAATCGTTTTCAATTCAATTTGAATTCGTTTTCAATTCAATTCATTTCGAAATCGTTTTCAATTCAATTCATTTCGAAATCGTTTTCAATTCAATTTGAATTCGTTTTCAATTCAATTCATTTCGAAATCGTTTTCAATTCAATTCATTTCGAAATCGTTTTCAATTCAATTTGAATTCGTTTTCAATTCAATTCATTTCGAAATCGTTTTCAATTCAATTCATTTCGAAATCGTTTTCAATTCAATTTGAATTCGTTTTCAATTCAATTCATTTCGAAATCGTTTTCAATTCAATTCATTTCGAAATCGTTTTCAATTCAATTCATTTCGAAATCGTTATAAAATCGATATAAATATCGTTCACGTAAAAATGGCGTCAATCTAATCATCACGGCTTCACATATTTCTATTTTCAAATATTCTATTTCAAATATTTCCTATTATCAAAATATTCTTTATTTTCACGATTGGAATGAGGCCCAATCAATTACCATATAAAGTTAATTATATGGATTTTCATACAACACATGTATATAATAACATTGAAAATAATCAACCATCAACCAAAGTGCACTACACTGTAAAAGCATCAAATATAGATATTCAACGCTTATAACAGCCTGTCAATCAATCGATCGACATATTTAATCAATCAGGATGAGTGAACTTCAAATTTCATCCCAACACCCGTGTGGGGTTTCAAACAATCAAACAAATATTTTATTCGTGCAGTTGGGCGATGTGTAAAATTTATCGTCCCAATCAATGTCATTCAAATAGGTGTGCATAAACAAACCGTCCGGTTTATAAATGAATATTTTATTCACTTCACGTTAAAAATTATATTTTTAACGATAAAACATTTTATTTCAACCTATGAATTTCTATTCAATTCATTTACACAATAAAATGATATTTTTATTTTCTAACATATTTTAGAAAATTTCGGCGGCATAACGACACGATACTAGAAACGGGACGAGGCCTAGCCTTATCCCCGGTCTAGTGAAGGCCCACGCCATTCACACATCAATCAAATCAATTCGTTATGTAAACCACAAAATTTGGAGTAAGAGTCTAACCTAGCCTTACTCCTTCGCCTTATAACGGCGCACGTCTAATCCTAACCAATTTATCGATTCGATTTTTCACACCACAAACCACATTCAAACCAATATCGCAATCAATCACCAAACAGCCAAACAAACAAGTCCATGGTCTGTGGACGATTGTGTCGGGTGCTACTAAACACCGTCTGCATCCTAGTATATATATATATAACTAGAAAATAAATTGAAGAGTGAGAAATTCTCACCTATAGCTATCCTAGCTCCACGGCTCTTCATTTGCTGAAGTCTTCGTCGTTTCGCCTTTTTGTCACCTTCGTTGTCCGCTTTCACTACATATGTAAAAACCGAGTTTTTACTTCGCTATTCAATATATAAAAATCGAAATTTTAGTTCGCTATTCAATATATAAAAATCGAATTTTTATTTCGCTATTCAATATATAAAAATCCCATTTTTATTTCACTACACATATAAAGGTGATATTTTTAATTCTCTATATGAACAAAAATCACATTTTTACCACTTCTATATAGTAAAGATTATATTTTTAATACTTTAAAAATATAAAAATCATATTTTTATTACTTTAAAAATATAAGAATCATATTTTACTCCTTCTACTTAATAAAATTCCGACTTTTCTATTTTCAAAATATGATCTTTTCTATTCTAAAAAAGATGTGATCTTTTTCTATTTAAAGTTTAAATCTTTTCCTTTTTGAAAATTCAAATCTTCTTCCCTTTTTAAAATCTTAGAATAAAATAAAATCAGTTTTATTCCTTTTTAGTCAGTTTTTAAATCTTAAAAAAAACAGTTTTTAATTTATATAATTTTCAGTTTTCTTTAAAACCTATAAAAAAACAGTTTTCTTTTTAAAGTAAAATAAAAAAACAGTTTCCTTTTTAAAGTAAAATAAAATAAAATAAAATAGTCAGTTTTCTTTTTAAAGTAAATTAAAAAAACCAGTTTTAACGAATTAAATAAAAATAAAATATAATAAAATACTTACAGAGAGGAGGGGATCGCAGGAGGTCAGATTAGAGGAGGAGAGAGAAGCGCGAGGTGGTGTAGACGGAGGAAGAGGGGTCGGGGTTGGTGGTTGAGGCGGTCGCAAGGTCAGGGGGGTGCTGCGTCACGAGTGTGGTAGGGCGGTGGCTGCTCCGGTGGTCTCGCGGTTGAGGTCTGGGCGGATTGGGGCCTGCGCGGTCTTCGAATCGAGGGGGGGGGGGTGTCGAGGCTGGAGGCATCGTCGGTGGCGAGGGAGGCGCCATCTCCGGCGGCCAGGCGAATCAAGGGGGGGGGGCTGGATTCCATCGATCCCGATTTGGGATCGGTTCCCTTTTTGCTTTGTTTTTTTTTTTTTTTTATAACTGAAGTCAACGGTGAATGAAGGGGGAGAGAGAGTAAGGGGATGAGGGCTTATATATTATATATATATAATTAACTAATTTAATTTCTATAAAGTTGTTTTTCCCTTCGAACTCAAATTCCAACCCAACGACTGTCGTCCTTAGCTAAATACCCCTATTTCGAACACAATGGGATATGTCCCGTAAGCCAATTCGGCCGTTACGATAGGTTTTCACTAAATTTACAATATAAATCTATATATATTCAATTCAAACGTGCATTTCTAATTACCGGGGACACATACTAACTAGAAAAATTCCAGAAAAATATTTTCTAGCTTCGTATTGACGATACGGTCCTAATAAAACTAATTTCATCGAATTCTGAGACCGTTAGAAAAATGGCCAATTTCCAGTCGATTAAAATCAACTAAAACTGGTCAAACGCGTTTTCCTTTGCCACGCTTACATATTGATTCGAAAAATTATGAAATTTGGAATCTAGCAATAACTTGACATCACGGACCCAACAAAACTGGTTTCGTCAAAATCCGAGGTCATTTGCAAAATATCCATTTTTAAGGGCCTTATATATATAAAAATATATATAAATTCCACAGCGACTATTTCTAATTTTAAACTGGACATATCTTATCATTTCTAAGATGAAATCTCAGTTTGTTAACTTCGTTACAAAGATATAGTTATACAGATTCAAATATTTCTTGTTTCGTTCAATTTTGACTTATACTGAATTCTGTATATTCATTTGAAATTAGAAATCGAATTTTCGAACTACCGCGCCATTTTCAATTCCTTTTATAATTATATATAATTATTATATATTCTAACGACGACGTATATAATATATACGTCGAATTCTATTCAAATTAAATTTTTCGTCGATATTATTTAAAATAATCTATTTTAAATATTCAAAATTCGCTAAAATTGCCAATTTAAAAATTTCAAACTGGCTCAGATTTTCGGGTTGTTACAATCTCCCCCACTTAAAACTTTTCGTCCCCGAAAAGGAACAAAGTCGAAAGTGGTTTGATTTATCAACTCAACATTCGATCTGGCTTCCCTTCTCTAACTTTTCAGTTTCTGAGAATTTTCAAAATTTCAAAAATTTGGCTAACTCCCTAAATTTTTGAAAAATTTCGCCATAACCTCCCCTGCACCGGGAGCATCGGGGAATTTCAAATAGCTTCCCCGGTCCTTCAGATCTCAAAAAGAAAAAGAAAAAGCCAAGCGGCTAGCCAATAGGCTCACAAAATCATCATCACCCAAACAAAACAGTAAATTATGTAGTAAACATGTACCTATTTGTCGGGCAAACAAATTTTATTCTCTGCTCTAGCCTCCTTGCTATGACCTGTTCAATGATATACATGTATATGCAAGCAAACGCATCCAATTATCAATATAATTCAATATTTGGTTTAATTAGGCTAAATGGTTAAAATTTAGCAAACAAATAAACAAACAACACAAACATCAATCAATTAGTTGATTAACGTTTCAAATTCATAATTTTGATACATATACAAAAATCAGATTTTTGATGCCAAATCACAACAAAGTGTTCTAACTATATTAGTTTTGGTTCTCACACCAGCCTAATGGAAATATATAGAAAACACACCTTCGTAACACGAACATAAATACTGATGATGCACGTGCTATCATCAGTACCATCTCCGGGCGACTAGAGTGTGATTCTATATCTATCCAATATATTAAAACTTCGAATACACGCGGATCAGACGTATACGCAAAATCTATATATACTGGGTTGTCCACATCAATATAAATAATCAAATACGAATAATTGATTTAAATCTTCAAAACAAAGTTTGTTTTCATTTTCAAAAATATACTCTTCACACTCGTTCTAGGATACTACTGATCCCATCTCTAACGAGTCATTCTCGTTGGATATTACTAATCCAATTTCTGATGAATTCTTTCGTACGGTTCTAATGTGTCTTGTTCTCTGCTTTGTAAACCAAAGCTCTGATACCAACTGTGACGGCAGGGAATCTCGCTCGGTCCGAACCAGTCGCTAAACCGGCCCAGGCCGTTCGAAACGCCCTATCGTTTGAGAACACGACAAAACAGAACGCATACAGAAGAACATTTCATTGTATATTACAACAATGCATCAGATTACAAGAATATACAGAGTATAAATGAATATTACACAGAAATATCAGAGATTTAAATTACATTTAAATACATAGCAGCGGAAAATAATACAATACACAACTAGAAGAGATATACGGATACAAAGCTTTCCGGATATCATTCCAGCTGTAAACCAGGATCCTATGAATATAAATCTGCAAAACCAAAACTACTAGCTGCCCGTGTCAAAATAGGGGCACCCAGAGTTTAGGTTAAAACAATAAACTCCAGGTCAGTCATGTGACTGGTGTGAGAACTAAAACAGTTAATCTTTATTTTAAATCATTAGGTAAATCAAGGGACCACGCCGTATAACACGGAACGGGTTTCCTCCCGAGAATACCAGTGCATAAAACAAACAGCGTAATGCTAAATAAAGAAAGATGAAGCTGTTATAAGACCCAGGTCCTATCACACAATGCAACGCAAGCCGGGGGATAGGGTTTTCCCTTATAACAGCCAAAGAATGCTTGATACGTTTAAAACAAATCATTTGATACTATAATAAGTGCATAGTGCATAAAACAACTTCAAATCATAAGTATCAATCGTAGGCGGCATGGGTACCATATATCATGTCGCCATATATAGGTTTACAAATAAAACCGCAAAGTCACGTATTTGGAAATTGGGTTTCCATCTATGAACCGAGGCAAAAGATAGTCCTCAACCGATTCGAGACGCTCTAGCCCGTGTCTCAGGATCAGAGCTCGAGTGACCCTTGGAGCGACAGGGCCGGTCCACCGATGTGGATTAAAATGCCTGAACACTGCGTTTCCCCACCCTTTGGGGTGTCAATGAGCCAACAAATGACTCCATCGGTTCGAGAACGACCGATCAATCCGAGGCGCCTCGCAACAGCAACAACCACATAAGTCAAACTCGTCAGGGCGTGTAAAACCACTGACGCCACTTTTTAGCTAGAAGGAAACGCATGCCCTCCTTGAGGTCCGTCTCCCGTTTTTGGTTCATACCGGGTGTGAAACTCGCGAAGTAAACGTTACACAAAGCTACGCCACAAAGGCCGTGCTTTGATCATCACCACAAGACTTTGCTTTTCAACAGAAGCCTCGATCAATTGCCACTTAGGCATGCCACACAGGCAAACCATCCTATGTCAGACACACAGTCCATTTACAAGTCCGTTCTGGGTCTGAACGGAACCGGAGGCACCTAGTACCCCGCATATCCATCGATCTCCAAGTACGTCTGGACGATCACTAACTGTTTCCATCTTCTTGGGTGTACAGCCCAATCAAGATCATCAGTAATTACCCAAACGACGTGAAGACCTCCGGTCTTCGACCATCGTCTTCATCTTCGACTTATCGTCGTATCAGTTATCCAGAATGGGATAAACCCGGTCTTTCCGAATAACTCGCGTATATTTTAAATAAGTGTTACACAAACACAACATACGCCTCATTCCAATTCATTAGTCACTAACCGTAAATTAATCAAGAGAATAATTTCCCAAATATTAACCCCGAAGGCCGAAACCAACATCAGATCAATATCCAGAAAACCATTCTGCTTGGCTAACCGACAGTTAGTTTCTAAATTTCACATTCATAGGGAAAGATTCCCATTAATTTTATCAAAGATAAATTCCTTAAATTTATTCTTTAATCTCCTTTGAATATCAATTCAAACTAGTCGGGATTAGCGAACCACACCGAAGTAATCGTTTATTTTATTTTCCCAATCCCAACCTATTCATCCCATGAAGTAAAACTGGTTATACTTCATATCTAACACCACGCTGT
Organism: Allium sativum; assembly: GCA_030737875.1. Classification (NCBI taxonomy): domain Eukaryota; kingdom Viridiplantae; phylum Streptophyta; class Magnoliopsida; order Asparagales; family Amaryllidaceae; genus Allium; species Allium sativum. The sequence continues at coordinate 974,394,961 of CM060909.1, forward strand.
TATCGGTAAATTCAATTACCATTTCACGTTCAAATCTAATTAAAGATTTAACTATCGCCTGGAGTAAAACTGGTGATACTCCATTTTCGATCTTTTCAATCTAATTAAAGATTCATTAAAACTCCACTTAGTTTTAATCGTTAACTGGGTTAAAGAATCAGTGTCATTTAAAACACAGTTCACGATAAACCCAAAATCACATTCATTAATTATCGGGTTAAAGAACGAGTGTTGTTTAAAACACTGTTCACGATAAACCCAAAAATCAATACCAATTCAATTCCAATTAAATATCATTTAATTGGTACACTTCATTAAATCTAAATAAAAAGATTTAATCTTTTCTCAACTGGGTTCAAGAACAGTGTTAGTGAAGACACCATTCACGACAAACCCAAATCACATTCGATATTCAATACAAGGCTCTGAATAGAAAATATATCGGCTTATATTCAATATCAAATTCTACGACTAACAAATGTCGTATTGGAAATAACGATATAAATATATATCTTTCAAATTTCCATAACAACACCTGTATAATCACGAATCTCAACATCGAAATATTCCGAAGACAATTTCGATTCAAATCCACTCCAATGCAATCATTGGAAATTTTGGTTATTTTTAAAACCCCTTTCAAATTCAATTTATTTATTTAAAAATAAATAGAATTATCATTCTAGTTCAAAACTAGTTCATTTCGATAAAAATCTATTTTTATCCTTTCAAATATGGAGTTTTTCATCCCAATCCTTTCTAAATCATTTCTTATGATTTTACACAAATTATTACTATTTTTAATAATTTTATCAAGGCCCGTACAGTCGATTTCCAACAACGGCCATCGAACTGCACTTACAGCGACCTTTTTCGAATTTGATTTGGATGTATCTCCAAATCCAACCGTTAGATTTCAAATTTCTAACATTCATTAGAAAGCTCTTTTCGATACGAACCCAACGGTTCCGGTTTTAGGAGAATCCGACGGTCGGATCTCCCGCAATGTCCGTTTGAAATAAATGGTCGAAATTCACGAACTGCCGCGGCGCGGCGCGTTCTATTCAGGCCATTATATTATATATATAATATATATAATATATACTTCGTCGATTTCTATTTAAAACGAATTATATAAATAGTTTTAAATTCGTTTCAAAAGCAATTTCAACTTCCTTTTCAATTCAAATCAAAATTGAATTCTTCTTTATAAATTCGTTTCAAAATTCATTTCTATTCAATTCAAATTTCAATTCAATTTGAATTCATTTCAATTCGTTTTCAATTCAATTTGAATTCGTTTTCAATTCATTTCGAAATCGTTTTCAATTCAATTCATTTCGAAATCGTTTTCAATTCAATTCATTTCGAAATCGTTTTCAATTCAATTTGAATTCGTTTTCAATTCAATTCATTTCGAAATCGTTTTCAATTCAATTCATTTCGAAATCGTTTTCAATTCAATTTGAATTCGTTTTCAATTCAATTCATTTCGAAATCGTTTTCAATTCAATTCATTTCGAAATCGTTTTCAATTCAATTTGAATTCGTTTTCAATTCAATTCATTTCGAAATCGTTTTCAATTCAATTCATTTCGAAATCGTTTTCAATTCAATTCATTTCGAAATCGTTATAAAATCGATATAAATATCGTTCACGTAAAAATGGCGTCAATCTAATCATCACGGCTTCACATATTTCTATTTTCAAATATTCTATTTCAAATATTTCCTATTATCAAAATATTCTTTATTTTCACGATTGGAATGAGGCCCAATCAATTACCATATAAAGTTAATTATATGGATTTTCATACAACACATGTATATAATAACATTGAAAATAATCAACCATCAACCAAAGTGCACTACACTGTAAAAGCATCAAATATAGATATTCAACGCTTATAACAGCCTGTCAATCAATCGATCGACATATTTAATCAATCAGGATGAGTGAACTTCAAATTTCATCCCAACACCCGTGTGGGGTTTCAAACAATCAAACAAATATTTTATTCGTGCAGTTGGGCGATGTGTAAAATTTATCGTCCCAATCAATGTCATTCAAATAGGTGTGCATAAACAAACCGTCCGGTTTATAAATGAATATTTTATTCACTTCACGTTAAAAATTATATTTTTAACGATAAAACATTTTATTTCAACCTATGAATTTCTATTCAATTCATTTACACAATAAAATGATATTTTTATTTTCTAACATATTTTAGAAAATTTCGGCGGCATAACGGCACGATACTAGAAACGGGACGAGGCCTAGCCTTATCCCCGGTCTAGTGAAGGCCCACGCCATTCACACATCAATCAAATCAATTCGTTATGTAAACCACAAAATTTGGAGTAAGAGTCTAACCTAGCCTTACTCCTTCGCCTTATAACGGCGCACGTCTAATCCTAACCAATTTATCGATTCGATTTTTCACACCACAAACCACATTCAAACCAATATCGCAATCAATCACCAAACAGCCAAACAAACAAGTCCATGGTCTGTGGACGATTGTGTCGGGTGCTACTAAACACCGTCTGCATCCTAGTATATATATATATAACTAGAAAATAAATTGAAGAGTGAGAAATTCTCACCTATAGCTATCCTAGCTCCACGGCTCTTCATTTGCAGAAGTCTTCGTCGTTTCGCCTTTTTGTCACCTTCGTTGTCCGCTTTCACTACATATGTAAAAACCGAGTTTTTACTTCGCTATTCAATATATAAAAATCGAAATTTTAGTTCGCTATTCAATATATAAAAATCGAATTTTTATTTCGCTATTCAATATATAAAAATCCCATTTTTATTTCACTACACATATAAAGGTGATATTTTTAATTCTCTATATGAACAAAAATCACATTTTTACCACTTCTATATAGTAAAGATTATATTTTTAATACTTTAAAAATATAAAAATCATATTTTTATTACTTTAAAAATATAAGAATCATATTTTACTCCTTCTACTTAATAAAATTCCGACTTTTCTATTTTCAAAATATGATCTTTTCTATTCTAAAAAAGATGTGATCTTTTTCTATTTAAAGTTTAAATCTTTTCCTTTTTGAAAATTCAAATCTTCTTCCCTTTTTAAAATCTTAGAATAAAATAAAATCAGCTTTATTCCTTTTTAGTCAGTTTTTAAATCTTAAAAAAAACAGTTTTTAATTTATATAATTTTCATTTTTTTTTAAAACCTATAAAAAAACAGTTTTCTTTTTAAAGTAAAATAAAAAAACAGTTTCCTTTTTAAAGTAAAATAAAATAAAATAAAATAATCAGTTTTCTTTTTAAAGTAAAATAAAAAAAACCAGTTTTAACGAATTAAATAAAAATAAAATATAATAAAATACTTACAGAGAGGAGGGGATCGCAGGAGGTCAGATTAGAGGAGGAGAGAGAAGCGCGAGGTGGTGTAGACGGAGGAAGAGGGGTCGGGGTTGGTGGTTGAGGCGGTCGCAAGGTCAGGGGGGTGCTGCGTCGCGAGTGTGGTAGGGCGGTGGCTGCTCCGGTGGTCTCGCGGTTGAGGTCTGGGCGGATTGGGGCCTGCGCGGTCTTCGAATCGAGGGGGGGGGTGTCGAGTCTGGAGGCATCGTCGGTGGCGAGGGAGGCGCCATCTCCGGCGGCCAGGCGAATCAAGGGGGGGCTGGATTCCATCGATCCCGATTTGGGATCAGTTCCCTTTTTGCTTTGTTTTTTTTTTTTTTTATAACTGAAGTCAACGGTGAATGAAGGGGGAGAGAGAGTAAAGGGATGAGGGCTTATATATTATATATATATAATTAACTAATTTAATTTCTATAAAGTTGTTTTTCCCTTCGAACTCAAATTCCAACCCAACGACTGTCGTCCTTAGCTAAATACCCCTATTTCGAACACAATGGGATATGTCCCGTAAGCCAATTCGGCCGTTACAATAGGTTTTCACTAAATTTACAATATAAATCTATATATATTCAATTCAAACGTGCATTTCTAATTACCGGGGACACATACTAACTAGAAAAATTCCAGAAAAATATTTTCTAGCTTCGTATTGACGATACGGTCCTAATAAAACTATTTTCGTCGAATTCTGAGACCGTTAGAAAAATGGCCAATTTCCAGTCGATTAAAATCAACTGAAACTGGTCAAACGCGTTTTCCTTTGCCACGCTCACATATTGATTCGAAAAATTATGAAATTTGGAATCTAGCAATAACTTGACATCACGGACCCAACAAAACTGGTTTCGTCAAAATCCGAGGTCATTTGCAAAATATCCATTTTTAAGGGCCTTATATATATAAAAATATATATAAATTCCACAGCGACTATTTCTAATTTTAAACTGGACATATCTTATCATTTCTAAGATGAAATCTCAGTTTATTAACTTCGTTACAAAGATATAGTTATACAGATTCAAATATTTCTTGTTTCGTTCAATTTTGACTTATATTGAATTCTGTATATTCATTTGAAATTAGAAATCGAATTTTCGAACTACCGCGCCATTTTCAATTCCTTTTATAATTATATATAATTATTATATATTCTAACGACGACGTATATAATATATACGTCGAATTCTATTCAAATTAAATTTTTCGTCGATATTATTTAAAATAATCTATTTTAAATATTCAAAATTCGCTAATATTGCCAATTTAAAAATTTCAAACTGGCTCAGATTTTCGGGTTGTTACAGAACTGGCGCAACGTTTTATAAAACGTTATAGAAGGTGTTGTATATAATTAATTATACAATTAATATTGTGATTAATGTTTGAATTCATGTATCTTCTTCAAACAGTAATGAAATCGAACGAAATGAAAAGCATTGAAATCGTATATCCAAGATCTACACGATGGTACAGACTAAGACTGAAATAAAGCAAACATGAATTTGAGGAAAATTCAGATCTTAACCACTCAGATTCAAACCAATGTGAGAACTCTACTCCTTTTAAAATAATTAAAATAAATTAATTATAATTGTGTTATGATTCCTCTATTGTTCAATTCAGTGTATGATTGTACGTGATTTGGTTTGGTTGTTTGCGTTTGAGATGAATTGATTGGATTAAATAATGTAGATCTAGGATTTATTTACAATAAAAATCATATTTTTATTATATTTATGAAAATAAAAATATATAAAAATGCTATTATGTTAGAATAAAATTATCAATCTATTATATCATATTGTGTTAGAATAAAAATAGCACTTTGTTAGATCATGTTATATTAACACGAAAGTATCACTTGTCTGATCATGTTATATTAGAAGATGTTATGTTAATTTAGAAATGTTCTTTTAATTTGCATTAGAATTGACATAGTAAAATGTCATTTGGGGCAGAATTAGAAATGTTAGAATATATATACTGTTTTGTTAGAGAACATGTTATGTGAATTAAAATACCATTTTGTTAGAAAAGTTATATTAATGAAAAATATCACATTTGTTAGAAATATTATGTTAGTATAAGAATATCACATATATTAGAAATGTTATGTTAAGATTAAAATTATCATTTTTGTTAGGAAATGATAAGTAAGATTAAAATTATCATTTTAGTTAGGAAATGATAAGTTAGATTAAAATTATCATTTTTGTTAGGAAATGATAAGTTGGATTAAAAATATCATTTGGTTATAAAATGATGAATTAGAATAAAACACCGTTTACATTAGAATTGGCAAATTAGAATAAAAACATTGTTTTTTGTTAAAACTGTCACATTTGATTAAAACCATTTATGTTAGAATTGTCAATTAGAATAAGAAGAACAAATTACGATGACACCTTTATTTACATTTTTTTTATGTAAATAAAAAGGACATATTTACAGTGAACATCTTTAATTACATTTTTATTGAATTATGAATCATTAGAAAAGATTGACAATAAAAATTAAATTTTTATTGAATTATGAATCAATAGAAAAGAATGACAATAAAAATTACATATTTTTGTTTACATTTTTATATGCAAACAAAACATAGAAAAAGAATCACATTTTTGTTTGCATTTTTATATGCAAACAAAACGTAGAAAAGAATATAACTTTGGTTAGAGCGTGTTAACATGAGAATTACATTTTTATGTAAATGATTCATAAAAAGAATATAACTTTGGTTAGAGCGTGTTAACATGAGAATTACATTTTTATGCAAATGGTTCATAAAAAGAATATAACTTTGGTTAGAGCATGTTAACATGAGAATTACATTTTTATGTAAATGATTCATAAAAAGAATATAACTTTGGTTAGAGTTTGTTAACATAAGAATTACATTTTTATGTAAAATGTTATATTAAAAATAGAAATTACATTTTTATATAAAATGTTGCATTAGAAGAAAAAAAGATAATATTTTCACATAAATATTTCATTAGCAAAAAGAAATGACATTTTAAAATGTTGCATTAGAGAAAAATGACATTTTTATTATAAAATGTAGCATGAGAATTAAAATAACATTTTTGTTAAAGAATGTACATTGGGTTAAAATAACACTTTGTTATCAAATATGTCATTAGATTAAAATAACACCTTGTTATAAAAAGCGACACTAGAAAGAAATAACATTTTTAGTTTAAAATGTTACATTAGATTAGAAATAGCATTTTTTGTTTAAAATGTTGCAATAAAGAAAAATATAACATTCTCATTTTAAAATGTTGCATTTCTCATGTAAATCAAAACATGTAATAGAAAAGAAAGTTTATCTTATTTACATTTTACATGTAAATAAAAGGCATGAATAAAGAAGTATCTTATTTACATTTTTCATGTAAATAAAAGACTTGAACTAAAAGGGTATATTTTATTCACATTTTAGATGTGAGTAAAGACATGAATTTGTAAAGGATCTTTTATTCACATTTTAGATGTGAATAAAATACAGAAAATTTAGAAGTACATTTTTATTTGCCTTTTTATATACAAATAAAAACCATAGATATAAAGTACACTTTTTATTTGCAAGTTAGTTGCAAATAAAAACATGAAGTTATAAAGTACAATTTTATTTGCAATTTAGTTGTAAATAAAATCATGATTATAAAAAGTTGACATTTTTATTTATATTTTAGATATAAATAAAAGCATGAATTGAAAAAGGATATTTATATTTATATTTATATTTTAGATATAAATAAAAACATGAAAATGAAAAGTACATTTTTATTCAAATTTTAGATGTGAATAAAACTTGATTTATAAAGGATATTTTATTCACATTTTATATGTAGGTAAAAACAAAGAATTATACTTTATGTTTGCGTTTTTAAATGCAAATGAAACATAGAAAAAAAATTATACTTTTTATTTGCACTTTTAGATGCAAATGAAACATAGGATTGGGGAGTGTTTATTTTATTTACATTTTTGTTGTAAATAAAACACAGAATTAAAAAGCACCATTTTATTTACATTTTTGTTGTAAATAAAACATAGAATTAAAAAGGGTTTATTTTCTTTTATTTACACTTTTGATGTAAATAAAAAGAAACACATGAAATGGAAGAAAAGTATATTTTTATTTGCGAATTAGTTGCAAATAAAAGACATGAATGTAAAAGTACATTTTTATTTGCAAATTAGTTGCAAATAAAAGCCATGGATTAAAAAGAGAAATTTTTAGTTACATTTTATTTACATTGCAAAAAGTAAATAAAACCATAGGATGAAAGGTTATATGTTTATTTACATTTTTGTTGTAAATAAAACATAGAATTAGAAAAGACACATTTTTATTTATAATTTAGATGTAAATAAAAACATAGAAATCAAAGTGAACCTTGTATTTACATGTTAGTTGTAAATAGAACCATGGATTTAAAAAGTGACATTTGAAGTTATGTTTTTGATGTAAATAAATAAGTTACATTTTTGGTGAAAATAAGAGTAAATAAAGCGACATCTTTATTTACATTTTAGATGTAAATAAAAAGAATAAATTTAAAGTAACATCTTTATTTACAATTTAGATGTAAATAAAGAATAGAATCAAAGTTACATTTTTATTTACATTCTAGGTGTAAATAAAAAGATTAGATCAAAAGATGTATTTTAAATTTACATTTTAGATGTAATCAAAAAGGTAGAATTTAATGTTATGATTTATTGTCAAAATAGAGACAATAAAAAGATTAAATTTGAAGTTACATTTTAATGCCATTGTAGATGTAATCAAAGGATAGAATTTAATGTTAAATTGTTATCGTCAGAATAGAGACAATAAAAAGAATAAAATTAAAAGACATATTTTTATTGTCATTCTAGGGACAATAAAAAAAAGAGTAGAAATAAAAGTGATATTTTTATCCTCATTTTAGATGCGATAAAAAGAATGGATTATAATGGTTGAAATCGCCAAACGATTTATATTTATATATAAATAAAAATTAAAATTAAACGAATCGCGCTGCTGTAGTTTGCGATTTGAAATCGTAACTTTAAACGATTATACGGAATGATCCGGCCATCAGATTTTCCCAAAACTGGAACCGTTGGGACCGCTTTGGGAAGATCTTTCCAACGATATAAATTTTGTTAAAATCCAACGGTTAGATTTCGAGAAATGTGTAAATCAAATTTGATTGAAAACAGCGCCAAGGCCGCCATTGATCCGAAGCGTCGTTTAATTATAATTTAGCCATTTTAAATAAATAAAATAGCGATAAATCATTATAAATAGATTTGAGCGATAGGAAATGATTTAAATGATAATTATTCGAGGATTATTTGAAAAGACCGAGTTCAACTCATTTCAAATAATTACTACGACGATTTAAGTCGAAGATTTGAAGACGGTGATTGAAGACCGACGATCTTCACATCGAATGGATGATGACTACTGACGCCCGTGATTGGAGTAGCTATCTTGAAGGGGCTGCAGTGGTAGTTGTCCAGACGTATTTGTTGATTCTTCGGATATGCGAGGAATAAGGTGCCTCCGATTTCGTTCAGACCCAGAACGGACTTGTAAATGGACAGTATGTCCGACATTGTATTCCTTTATGTTGTATTCGTTGATCTCTGATATATATATATATATATCTGTTTGGTGTTTAACACCCTTCTCTGAGACGTACGAGCTTAGAGGTTATATATTGGTAGGAATCAATGGTATGGTATGGATTGACAATGTGGCATGCTAAGATGCATGGATCAAGGCTTTTGTTGAAAAGCAGGGCCTTGTGGTTGATGATCAAAGCATAGCCTTTTTAGGCATAGCTTTGTATATAGCGTGACTTCATGAGCCTCACACCCCGGTAGAGTATAAAACGGGACAAGGGAACACAGGGAGTGCACACGTTTCTTTCTAGTTAGAGTGATGTCAGCGACCTACCAGCCCTGACATTTTACTTATGTGGATGATGGATTATGAGGTACCTCGGTTTTATAGGTTGTTAGTGGCCATATTGAGGTCCAAAGGGACTGGGAAACGTGTGTTCAGGCATAATTAATCCACTAACGTTAGGTGTGGACCGGCCCTGCAGATATCCAAGGGTTTCCCATAGGCGTGATCCTGAGGCATTTGCTAGAGTGTCTCGAATCGGTAAGGAGACCGCCCCTAGCCTTGACTCTTGATGGAAACCCAATTTCCAATACAACACCATGCGGTTTTGATTGTAGAACTAGTATGGCGACATAGTATATGGTAGCTATGCCATCTATGATTGATACATTATGATTGAAATGTTTTTTAAAACATATATACACTAATAATAATACCAAATCTGTTTTTCAATCGTATCAAGCATCTTTTGACCATCATGAGGTAAAACTCTATCCTCCGGTTTGCGTTGCATTGTGTGATGGGACTTGAGTCTTATAATGGTTTCATTTTTCTAAAAAGCATTGCGTTGTTTAACGATTTACTTTATTGTATGCACTGGCAATCCAATGGAGTAAACCCGTTCCGCGTTAGCGGCGTGGTCCTGTGATTAGCCTTATTATTAGATAAGTTAAGTTAAGATTTCTCATTCCAGTCCCATGGCTGACCTGTAGTTTGTTTCACTGGCAAACTCGGGTGCCCATATTTTCCACACGGACAGTCGAGTAGCTTGTTTGCAGATATCTGTTCTTTTAGCAGGATCCTGGATCGAAGCTTAAAGCTGTGTCCAAAGCATTGATAGCATTACGTTGTATCAGTTTAAGTCTTCCGCTGCAATGTATTAAATTCATTGTAAATATTAATTTCCGCTGTATTACTTCGATGTACTCTGATATTCTGTACTCTGATGTAACATTATTATGATGCTTATAAAAGTCTGTTGTTGTTGTTCTGATGTGTTGTATTCCCAAAGTTAACGTATGCGGGTTTTGAACGATTTTGATCGATCTAGCGATCGATTAAGGTCGGGCAAAATGCGTGTCGTTACAATATACATAACATGTGCAACATAACATTATTAAACATGGCAAAGACACAACTCAGCTAATTATATTCAATTAACAAACATGATAAATGCAACATAAGCAATACATATGAAACCAATTCTATTCACATAATCCAATGTTAACATTCACTACACATCATTTCCATTTTATTAACCTTCAATCTATTAGACATTCATGTTATAAAAATTAGATTTACTTTAATTTATATTAATTCCACGTACACATTCATTAGCATTCATGTTATGTACGTTCATCTCTTACATATACTTATTTCTTTTCAAGTTATACGTTTTTAATTTACTTATGTTGTTTTACAATCAAATGTCCATTTCCATCTTTATTATAAATCATTCATCTACTTGAATTTACTTTCATTCAACATCCTTTTTTAACTCGCATCAATTTTTGTTAAAATGTATTTTTCTCATTCTTTCATTCAATTGCCAAAATTCGTTATTATCAACATTCATTTCTTTAGGATTTTAAATTTCCATTTTATTGAATTTAATTCATTTTTATTTAATTGACTTATATTCAATTATTTACACTCGTTATATTCACATTTATTCTTCATCTATTTTTCTCATTTAAATCTAAATTCTCTTTTCGTAATTTTTACTAACTAGTTTTATTTTATTCATTCCATTCTAATTTTCTACGAGTTAACTTATAACTAGTTTATTTCATTTGTGGCATTTTGTTAAGAATCAATGTATATACATTTACGTAAGTCAAATTTTCTTCCACTAAATTATTAATATTTATTTTACTACTTCAGTTTATTTTTATTTTAGCTCAGGCTCAATTTCAAGTTCATTAGCGTGTTATTTCATTTTTGTCATTCTTATGTTTATATTAATTTTAAAGGCTCATTTCTTCTATCATAACTTCATTCAAGTTATTAATTATTTCAAAAGTTGTCATTAAATTTTTTAAAACAATACCTGCAAATTTTATATTATAGTCTTTCAATTAATTATTTCAAACATTGTCATTTAAAATTTAAAAACATTCCCTGCAAATTTATATTATAGTCTTTCCAATCAAATGAGAATATAACTTATTTATAATTCATTTTCTTTTTTTAAGTTCACATTTATTTAACAAATTAGTATTCTCATATGTCTTTTTTTCATTATACATTTCAAATGCTTACCAAATAGTATCAACTCAACGTCCCAACTGGAATTATATATTTATTTCACTTTCGAAACCTGAAACTGAACACTGGTGATGTCGCGATCATATCCAAAATTATTTTCAAGCGACTAGAGTGTGATTCTATATCTATATAGTACATAGAGGATTTTGTATATAAGTTAGCTAGGTATATATCCAAAATCTTTGTGTACTCGATAGTCCAATCTTAACGTTAAATAAAATACTCGAATCTCTTATTTTTAAAATAAAGGATATATACTAATTTTCCATATATATATATATATATGCATATGACAAAATAATATATATTTAAAGCATTTCTTATTATAAGATTTCAAGTAGAGAAATTTTTATATCTCCCCCAATTATTTATTTTACAATATTTTAATTACGTTCATTTTCTAAATATACTAACTTATAATTTAATAATGGAATCCATATAAATTTATATTCTCAAAACGTATGCATTATTTATATTTCCTTAACACAATTAATATTTCACTTTAAGTAATGGTTTTTAAATTTAATTATATCCTGGATCATTTTTAAGCTTTATACTTAGATTCTCCTTTAACAAATCTACTTGACAAGTTGAATAAACACACGAACATAGATAAGAATTTTTGATACTAGTTTGAAGTTTTCTATCATAGTATATTGTTATGCAAGGAGAGTGGAAATTCTAATCAAGAAGTCGAATCAGTGTCTGCACTAGAGTGGCCAAGTTACCAATGCTAATTGGGAATAAAAATTTGTATTCGAACAAGCAGTCGAATTTAATATGTGTATGAATGAATACGATTTAAAAATAAATTCATACCTTATTCCTTTCAAGAACGGAAAGTTCTAAATGGGGGAGAGTGTAACGACTTGAGAATTTAAACGTTTTAAAATATATCGTTAACTGAAAATTTAATTTGAAAAAATAAAATATTTATTGGTTTATTTCGAATCTATGAATCTGATTCAAATTATAAATTTAAATTATGTATGCTTAATTGAGAATAAGAATAAAATGATAAGTCCATTCAAAATTGAAGTGTATGTGCTGATGGTAAAAAACTAAAATGTGACATGAATGTATAATGAATCGTTGATCCTTAAGATTTAATGTTTTCATATAGAAGTGATTTAAACAATTATATAACAAAAACATCAAAGTTCGTTTGCTCCGTTTGAATTAATTTTTGATGATCGATTTGCGGAAGTGGCAACCAATATATCATAAATAACAATGAAATTTAAATTTAAAATAAAATTTTGAAATTTAATATTTGAGATACGTCTATCTAGACATAGTGGAGAAATGAATTTCATAGTAAAATACGTAAGTTCTTTCCGTTCGCATTAAATTTATAAAATATTTAATAAATCAGTACGAATATAACGTTGTCCGAATTTGAGCGAATTTATGCTAAAAATACTAGATTGTATTCTGAAGAAAACGTCATTTTTTATTTCATCGAATTCGGATCTTTATTGACCCGTCGTAGAGATTTTATGCAAAAAACATGAAGAAACTAAAATTGTCAATTCTTTGTGTATCTTGTTGTATCACTGGTGTGTAATTAGCATGACTTTATTTATATATATTTATACACTACCGAGAAAAGAATTTTTTTATACGTGTTAACTCTTGTTAAACTCGAGTTAAACCTTTTGTCAACTATTGTTTAAAGCTTACATGCGTTGATTGCCTTGTGAACATACAGAGAGATATTTTGGCACATATCTTCTCCTTCACGCATTGATCTTCTTTCTCTCCATACCTTCTTCCTGTGTCATTTCGTTCTCCTTCACACATTGATATTTCTGGCGACTGCACTATCAGATCCACCTCCAGTCCACCTGTGTACTATGCTACACTCAGTCCCTTCAAATCCTTATGCTTTTCCCACCTAAAACCCAATGTTTCTCATCCAAACCTTACTCCTTCTCAAGCCAACCAGCCACCTAACCACCTACCACCCCTAGGGAGCTACTTCCCCATGCCCAGACCCACCTGAAACCGATCATACAGGTCAGCTGGCTACAAACTCCATTTCTTTTTGCTGCTAGTGTTTCAAACTGCATGCACACATGCACCATGTGTAGTAAGGGAGCGAAGGAAAGGAGATGTTGGTGTTCGTGCATGTAAGGGTGAAGGTGAAGCATAAGCACACATGGCTAGTTGCAGGCTTGAGGCGGTATACTGTTATGTGAATGCTTGTGGGTTGAAAGCTTGGACGTGTGCATTTCATTGCTGTGTATTTGCCATCTTGTATGTTAAACTCTGTGGAAGATATGATCATGAGATTTACTGAATAAATGTGATATGAATTAATTAAGTTAATAATATTTTCCACTTAACTTATTTATCGTTTTAATATTTATCTTATAAGCTATTTATAATTAGTGCAGGTAATCCTGAAAAACTAGGGTTATTAGGGCAACTCCAGTGGATTCAAGGCTGAATATTCAGGGCACTGAATATTCAGCCCTGAATCGGAGAGGCTGGGCCAGTGGTCTGGCACCTATTTTATAGGTGCCAGAATCCTGGCGCCTATAAAATAGGTGCTAGAATCCTGGCGCTTATAAAATAGGTGTCAGGATTCTGGCCCCTATAAAAACCCCTATCTGCCATTTTTATCCGTTTGTTTCCTCTTCAAGCTCTCATTTTAATTTGTTTTTAATAGAAATTTGAGTTGAATAGCTGCTATGACGCACTAAAATTGCAAGGAGAGTTGCTCGGAAGGTGTCAGATGAGAAATTGGGTCCATTACACACACATCCAGCCCTTGGAGTAGCAGCTGATGAGCTTCGTGTCCTTCATGATCTTCCGGAGGACTACCAGCACAGAGCTGATATTGCATTGTCCACGATACTGGTATAATTTAAACGTTAATGATTTCTACTATTACGCGAGTTATATCTTCATAGGAGCTAAATAGGTGTTATTGAATTGAAAAACATTGCTTATTTTGTTATATATAGGACAAGTACATTCATTGCAGAGGTAGTTGGCCAAAATGCATTACATTTTATGTCGCACTTCCCACTCCTATTAAGGATAGGCTGCAACACAGTCCATTTGGTCAGTTTTTATCTATTAGACCTATTTAGTCATTCGATAGACTCCTGTTACATGCACTATGTGAGCGGTGGTGGCTGACCACATATACTTTCCATTTTTCTGACTTTGAGCTTGGTGTCACTCCTGTCAGTTTCTATATGCTGATCGGTATAAAGATTGGTCATCTTGATCGTAGACCGGTTCCTTTTGCTGATTTGTATGAGTCACCCTATGTGTTTTCCGTGTTCTTATCCCTTTTTGTTGCTACCAAAATTAGTAATGGTGCGGTTCCATTGACTTACCTGCAGCAGTAAATCACTTCCTATTCTAGTCGACTGGATATTATAGATGGGGTGACTAGGGCATTTTTGCTGTACTTGTTTGGTTTGACCTTTTTTTGAACCATAAAAGTACGATTCGCTTGGGTTATCTAGCTGCGATTACTATGTTGGATTGGCTTGGTACGGTAGATTGGAGCATAACTACACTAGGTACTCTGTACACCGCTTTAGATTCATATTTGTTACGAGACGTCAGAGAGATGTAGGCCTTTTGGTAGATTTTTCCCATTTGGTATAATGAGTTCATGGCTAACATGCATCCACGCATGGTAGAGATGACTGCTCAGGTATGTGAGCAGTTTTTTTTGCGGATGAGACGGTGGGAGAGTAATCATAAATACCTCATGTTCCATTAGGTCTACATCATGATTGAGTCTAGAGCACAGCTTGACATGCGAAGTCGGGAAAATCTCATATGCACTCCTTGGACCTTACATTTGGCCCATTTGACAGATGCTAGTCTTATGGTCTACGGCCACCCGACGGTGATTGCATATACACTCTCTACTCGTAGGGTGGCTTTACACACACCCGCATATATACCCATTTGGTATTTGGGTGATAGGTGTGCATACCAGATCAGCGACAATTTACGTATATCGGGAGATCCGTTATCTTGCGGGGACATGTTTGGCAGAAGTAGGTTGAATGGGGTGCAGTACGGGAGGCTAGTTGGGTTGAGATTTGCCCATTCTTCATTGATGGGATTGCAATTCTTTTTGGGCTAGAGTTTCTCCACGTAGACTGATATGCCTTAATTATGCCCGAGGGGTTAACTCCGATCATTTAGGACCTCATATGGCAGCCGGTAGAGTTCAGGTACCCTAGGTTTCATTTGACCCTATTCCATCCCAATTTTTCCATCCTCCTATGCAGATAGAGCATGATTGTACTTTCAGAGCTTACGACATTATAAGTACCATTATTGAGCAACCCATAGTGTTTCCAGATCCACTCGACTTTCCAAGAGTACCCTCAGCTGGCTTGTACCCTCCATACCAAGTATCTTTAATACATATGTCCATTTATGTACATTTTTTATTTATGGTACTTTACGTAACGCTGATCACATGTCTTTGTAGTACGCACATTGGTTGGACTAGTCTAGAGCTACCCTTAGTGTTTATCGTGGTATGACTCTTGCACACACCCACACGATGCATGATATGTACCTTAGTCATACACAGATGTTGGAGTCTCAGATCGATCAGTTATCAGCCAGACTTGTCGTGTATGAGCCTTTGCTCCGCTGATGTTGCGCCCAGTGGGTCTACAACTTGTGATGTTGGTGAGGACATTGGTCTCGATGATCTGCTGAGCCATGATGCCAATGAGTATGACGCTGTTGCTGAGGACGACGATGTTGATGATGATGATGACGATGATGTTGATGAGGACGACGATGGGGCTGATGACGTCGATGTTGATGATCATGACGGAGATGATGATGGGAGTGACGATGATGGAGGCATTGCTATGTAGTGGTGTTGATGTAGTATTAACAGACTGTTGTATTTTGTCTTTTGTGGACTTTGGTACTACTGTAGTTTTTGTGGACTTTGGTACTACTGTAGTTTTTGTGGACTTTGGTATTCCTTTTGTGGTTTATTTGTATTATTAAGGGGACTGTTGTATTTTGTCTTCATATTGTCATGTATTTTCTACTAGTACTTCTTCAATGGACTGTAGTACCGCATTGTAGCTGTTTTGATGTATTATTAGCGAACTGTTGTAGTATTGCAAATTATCATAATGTTTTAGTACGACACCATACCAAGTTAAATTGTGTTTATAACTAATTGTCTTATTTTGGACAAATGTCGATTAGTCAAAACGGAGACAACAGACAACATAAAACTACGATAAAGGATACATCATTATAAAAAAATATAGGATACAACATCATTATAACATACAACATACAGTGTACAACATCATTATAGCATAATATAGGATACATGATACATTTCGCATTTGACCCAACATACAACATACAACTACAATAAGGCAGAACGACCGAACAATCCAGATTACTAGTAGTCTTAGTTTCGCGAAGAACCGCACCACCCATACAACATTTTTGCTTTTGTTGCAATGTTCAATCTTTCCAAGCGACCGACCTCTGTTTGCATCTCCAGTGCATATTGGACACCCCTCTCAGTCAAAGGTGGATCGAACCACGAAAAAAAATTATAGCGTTGCAACCCTTGTCGGTTCTATGCATCAATGTACGCCTTGCACCCATAAAATCGACGACCGACATTGGTTTGACTCTTAAAAACAACCACATTGCATTCCACTCCACAACAACAAAGAGCAGTCTGACCCGTAATGCTAGAGCTTGACCTATCGGATTGGACATCCGACTGTGTTTCGGGCACAATCTCTACATCTTCGATTGGTTGCTTATTCTTTTCATACGCATCGTACAGTTGAACCATCGGTTCATCATCGTATTCCTAACTAGACATTGTATGTAAAGCAAATGTGGACAGCAGAAAATTATTGGAGAGTTAGAAATAATGAGGACAGGAAGAAGATGCAGGGTCCTCTTTAATAATGCAAGTCCATTTCCCGGTATACTAAAGCATTAATTGGGGCGACTTGTCAACTCATTTGTATTTTTCCGTGGTGCTGTTTTTAAGAATGATGGACAAGTAACAGAGGTTCCCTGTCTCATTTGTACTAGTGATGTCGACTTTATTCTGAAGCTAGGCCTAGCAATGATTCGTTGTCTTGTTTCTAATGTCGACGCTGACCAGACCATGTTGCTTGTTATACAACAAAGATTCCTTTTCTAGTTTGTACAGTTGACGACGACTTTACCCTGCCACTTGGTCCTTGGTAAAGACATCTTTAATCATTTATAATGTTATTACCGACTTAATTAGGTTTCCTTGTAAATTAAACACTTGAGAACGTACAGGACACATATACTATTTCGCATGACAATACAATTAACAATAAGCATAAACCCACAACAGATCATAAAGATACATCAATTACTGATACACGATGCCAAGTATAACATCAAAGCAGAAAACATAGGAAATAGTTTGCTAAGCCAACGTCTCATTATGTTGAAACTCAAGCGAGTCTCATTACGTTCAATCGCAACTGCTCAATTTCATTTTCCAGGCGTCTAATATCTTGTTCTAGTTCGTTTGCATAGGCTATTCCTCTCGGGCAAAGTGGGTTGTTTATCCATTCCATGTAATTGCATCCATTAGGATACGATGGAAATTTCTGCATGCGGCGACCTATATCATTTCCCTCTGCTCAAACAATGACTTCAACGGCATAACCGCAATAGCAACAAACTGGATAAGAGTTAACTTCCTATTCTGAAGGTGGTACTCGATACACCTCAACTTCTTGTCGTGGTTGAGGGGCCGACTGCTCGTACGATGGTTGAACATAGGCTACTTGAGCTTCAGGTGGAAGTTGAACTTTCCCCAATTCGTACGGTGCTTAACCCTGAGGTCTTAATTGGTTTAGAAATTGAAATTCGTCTTCCATCTCCTGAAGTTTCCTCTCTTTGTACGCCTCTTCCTTGGAGTCAGTAGCTAATGACCACGAAGGCATTGCTGTGGGAATGAGAAGAGGGGTAGGAAACAAGGTTGTTTGCATGAGGTAAGTTGGGAGTATTTTGAGAGAGTTATATAGCTGCTCGCCATAAAATAATGTAACCAGTCAATGATCATGTGGAAGAGTACTGGATTGAATTGTTTAATGCACCCGGGGACGACCCATGTTTTTTAACTCCTACATGTACACAAACTTGACAATATGACAAAACAACTCATAATAAAGTTTCCAAATCATGCTACACTCAATGAAATGACTTGACACCGAGACATATTACATAATCACTATAGAAAGATAGTACGAAACAACACATATTAAAATAAAACTTAACCACAACTATTGAAAGATAGGACGAAACAGCTAATGTTTTAACGTAGACTAACATAAATAGTAGCACATACACCTCTACAAACCATAACCGAAGCGCGTTAGCTGGCTGTAATGAAGTCAACTTTCAGCAAACGAAGTAGGTTCCAGTGTTTTATTTAACATAAGTAGAGTACAGTCCAAACATTGAGTACACAACTTGATTTGACATGATGTAACCTAATGTTGAATAAGCAAACAATTTACAGTAAAGTCCTAACATGGAATATAGTCCCCTAACTTTTACAAACCATATAATGACGTAGGTATCATACTTCACCACCACAATTCAATATTAAATGAGACCTCCTCAATAAAAATGTCTGGCCATTTACTGAAAGCTATAATGTTATGCGATAGCGAGTCAGAGGATCCATTCCGGTACAACACTACATAAGTACACTACATACGCCTAGATCCAGCATGACTATCAACAATACGCTATATATAATCCATTCAGTACTGCCTTGATAGTGGATCCATTCCGGTGACATCCTTTTCCATTACTAAAGTCTCTTGCTGTTGCCTCTCCAACTCAAACCTATCGCGTTCAATCTCAGTTAACTGTTTTAAGACCTCAAGTTTTTCTGCGCTATGTCTTTGACATCTTCATTTTCTCTGGCATGCTTCTCGTGCATCTGCACCAACCGAGAATCAAGTTGGGTTTGAACAACATTTTTCTTCTTCATAGCATTCTGGCCCATAAGTCTTGCATCTTCATCAAATTCGGTACTTGCATCTTCACTCGCATTAGAATCTCACTGCGAAGATTCTCCTGGACTTGAAGTATAGGATTTTCGGCTTGCTTTTTTCTTTGCTTTTGCCTTTGTTTGAACATCTCTTAAGCTCTTCGCATTACTAGAAGTCCATTTCGGATGACTAACGAGCAATTCATAGCAATTAGCAAACTGGTAGTAATGCGGTTTTTTCGCACCATTTTCTCTAGGAAATAATTTCGAGAATTGGTCGTTCGCCATTCGCTTCTACAAATGATAAAATAATGAATATTGTTTACTTTCATGGAAGGTAAATAAAATATCGACAAGAAAATGAAAGAATTACAAATTTTTACCAATTCGACTTCGCTGCCCATTCCGCTAGGATTTGCGGTTCTTATTTTGTGAATTTGTGACTCGAAGAATTGGGTTTGTCGATTAATCTTCCCAAATCGGCCTAAAAGTGCAGATATTGATCTCGTCCTTTCTACGTGCTCTTTGTTGTAAGCAGACATAACTTTTCCCCAGAATACCTCCCCGCTTTGATCATTTCCCTTGACCGAATCATTAGAAAAGTGACAGTGCATTAAACAGAGATATTTATCTTCATCCTCGGTCCACGGCGTTGAAGAATGAAATGAGGATGGTGGAGCAGAATGAGGGGTAAGATCTTCGGCTGGTTGAGAATCGAAATCCCAACTCTTTGTATTCATCGCTTCGTTGTTGAATTGGAATGGATATGGCATTCTTTACTGCTAGATAAAGAGTATGGTGGATTTTAAGAAGTTTGTGTGTTTTACAATGAGCTACTCATACCGATATATATAGAAAAATAAAAAATATGATCGTTTATGGCCGTTGTAACTTCCACATGACCGCTTATAGCCATTGTTAATTCAAAAAATGACCGTTTATAGCCGTTGGAAGGGGTAACAGGGTACGAATTGGGGTATAGGAGCAGCATGTATGGGGGAGAGGGAGGGAGATCCTAGCGCCTATAAAATAGGCGCCTGAACCTGGCGCCTGTAAAATAGGCGCCAAGATCTGATTCAGGATCCTGAACTGGATCCTGAATCTTAGCCTTAATTTTAAGGCTGGATCAAGCCACTGGCTCGTCTCCCCTTAATTTTGCCCCCTTAATGCGAACGACTGGAGATACTCTTACAGATTGTACTATGTACTTAACTTATAGCTTAGTACATACACTAGACGGAACCTTTTCGTTAATATTAGATTTCAACTTAAATATTAAGCTCATCCCAAACGAACATAAATAGAAAAATATATTCTTCCTCAAAGTAAGACCAACAAAACATTACAACTGAGAATATTCGCAAAAGGAAGAAAATTGAGTTCGAGCAGTAATAACTTAGCACAAACATCAAATTTCAACTGAAAAATGTAAGTTACACTCACTTGAAATAGGAATAGGAGTTTCCATTAAGATTCTTGCAACAAAATTTGAACTTGTAGTTTCAAGAGACCCCGTCGAAGCATGTAGAAATAGTTACGGCTGCATGCAAGGCTCGAATAATCAAAACACAACGAATGAAAATATAAACAAAGATATTTGATAGAATTTTATCAAGTGTTAGGATGGTTACCTGCTGTAGATTCAATTTAGCGATCAAAATCTATAGTTTAAAGGGTTAAGAGGCTAAGTTTTTGATTTGAGTAGGTTTCCATATTTATCTTCTTACTGTGTTTTCAAAAAATAAAGAGGAAGGAGAAAAACAACAAACATTATGTTTTCCTCTAGAAGCCTCTTTTGTTAACTAGCGGTAGGAACTAATTAGCCCAATTAAAGTTTTTATGAGGTAATTAGGCTTTAGGTAATCTAGTTTGAGCTAATTCCCTTAGTTAGGCCATGTTTAAACAGTCATTATACACAAATTCTATTACTTATTATAAATTACATCATTAACACACAACAATGGAACTAATACTATTTTAATCGCTCTTTTAAATTTTATTTTAAAAGATTTACCACTAAAGTTTACAAATATTAATATTTGCATATTAATTTCATTTCTTTTTGAAAACACTTACTATTTGAACGTTTGAATCAAAATATAAGTGGAGTCGCATATAGGATTGATTTAAATAGAGACATAAAATTCTCAAGAATCCCAATGGAATGAAACATGTAATATACTCGAGTCAGCACGGTTATTCTCATATAAGTAAATTAACTTGAGTAACACGTTTATAGAAGTGGACAATAATAAAAGGATATCGAGTATTCATCAGTTCAACTCATAATGATTCCTAAATCTAAGCAATTTGCATTGTGAGAACAATTTCATAAAATATCACATACAAAATTAACATATTTCATAATAGTCATCGAAATAGTTTCCGTATCATATCTAGAGTGTGTGTGTCACATATCCCCAAATCATATAACAACAATTAGTGAATTTCCTAAAAAAATTCAAACACCACGTGTGCCATCCTACTAGTGCTAATTTACTTAATCAGAATGTAGTCACTTTACCTCATAGTGATTCCTAAATCTACGGGAACTTACAGTGTGAGAAAAATTTCATAAAATATCATGCATAAAATCAGCACATGTCATAACGTCATCGAAACAATACTTGCGTCATATCGAGAGTGTGTGTGTCACATGTGCCCATATCATAAAACAACAATTTGTGAATTTCCTAAACAAATTCTAACACTTCGTGTGACATCCTACTAGTGTTAGTTTACTTAATCAAAATGATATTCGTTTGATTAAGTAAATTAACACTAGTAGGATGTCACACGACAGTGTTATAATTTGTTTAGAAAATTCACAAATTGTTGTTATATGATTTGGGTATATGTGATACACATCTCGATATGACATGGAAACCGTTTCGATGACTGTTATGACATGTGATGATTTTGTGTGAGATATTTTATGAAATTATTTTCACACTGCAAGTTCTCGTATATTTAAGAATCGCTATGAGTTGAAGCGATGAATTTCATTAGTACACATATGAATGACAGAAATGATAGGCAACAATGTAACACCCCACACCCGCTATGGTCACTCTCTAAGGGAATGCCATAGCATCGATGGAGTATTTTAGTGAGTATAGAACAGAAAAATTACAACAAGACAGATATAAATAGTACTTGAAATTTAAAACATCATCTCATAACAGCGGAAGTAAACATGTCTGGTTACATCATAAAACCAAAATAAAAGTCAAGTACAATATCCATCAAAATAAAGAAGTACATAATCCCACTCTCTCATACAATAGCCAGGACAAAAGAAAAGATAACTGGGTAACTGGAGCTTTACATCTAGCCAAGCTCCTAAAGACTGGAACAGCAATCCGATCAAGCTCCACTACTGCTAGGATCCACCATAGGACCTGAGGGTTGAGAAAAAGATAAAAACAACGGGGTCAGACATAAGTCTGAGCGAGTCCTATAACTTTAACAATACAATCATTAAAGTAACCAGAGAAGACATAAAATTGACCTACGGTAATGTCTGGGGATGAATGGCTACACTAAGCAGCTTGATAGACTTAGGATAAACTAAGATAACTGTAAAGACGCATCTACCCACCCAAGGATAATTACTAACTGCACCACACCAGTCATTCCTACTTAAAGGTTGATCCCTCCCAAGGACTTAGAAAATTTCCCCAGTAGTCTCGTGTACTCCTAGCCCACTACATAGGTGCCGTCTGCCCCTATCTCCACTAGGTGTACTTAGTAATTTTACCCAGTAGTTTCGTGTACCCCTACATAGGTGCCGTCTGCCCCTATCTTTATTAGGTGTACCCACTACTCCCCAGCGATCGGCTCCCTACCGTAGATACCCGTGCTGGTCCCACAATGGGGTGTATCATTCCCCAAAGTGGTCACCTGATAATATCAACGGTGCACGGCTTTATATCTACACGATGCAACAACGGCTTATCTACCAGCCCGGGCCCACACACGCATATGAAACCCGTTGGACTTGCGTTGTCACCGCTAACCCGTTTTGGCCTCTTATAGTCAAGCCCAATATGCGTGTCCCGTCACTCGACATGGGTCGAGCCCACAAAGATACGTTTGGGATATTGGTTGAAATGGGCCCCCACAAGCTACCCACCTAAGCTTGTCACTTATCTAGTGTATCCCACTTAACCCTTTAATCATGTTTAATTACATGTTTCCACTTGGTTAAGTATTCTAATCGTATTTTCTATTGCCACCCAAGGCGACCCACTAGATTCCACATGCCACCCAAGGCACCCACTTAACCCCTCATGTCCCTCCACATGCTAACATGGTTAAGTGTTTCTTAATTCATTAATTAAGATCATGACCTCATAAAGACCTCTCACATTAGACCGTCTTTTATGACTGCTGGATATGCCGGTCGGTTCCGGGCAGACTTCTGTCATCAAAAGGGTCTAACCTCGTGTCTTTACTTTAATCATGTATTTAATTTATGACTAAGACCTCTCACATTGGGCCAATCATTTGTAGCCGCTGGATGGCCGGTCGGTTCCGGGCAGACTTCCGCTACAAAAGGGTCCAACCTCGTGTCTTAGTTGATTAATTACACCTAATTAATCACCCCCATAATTAATTATCCCTAATTAATTACACATTTTTCATAACATGGGTAGACCTAACTCAATAGGTAAATTCCCATGGGGTAGACCTAACTCAATAGGTAAATTCCCACTTATGTTAATTTATTTTTATGGTATGCTTAATCATACCCAATCATACTTTTATTAACATATTTACCAACCCCATCGTTCCCCACGTAAATCGTTCTCATTTCATGACATAATAAAGGGGAAGATCCATCACAAATATCATGGGTTTAGCATATAACTTTGTCATGGGTTAAGAGGATGTCAACTTGCATATATGAGCATATATTAACCCAACTACATTTAACCCAAACTTGCATATTATCATACACATATCTTGCATAACATGTTGAACTTGCATATAAGCATTCTCATAACTTGCATAACATGTTAAACATGCATTTAAGCATACACATAACTTGCATAAGCATTCACATACTTGCATAAGCATTCACATACTTGCATAAGCATTCACATACTTGCATAAGCATGCATAACTTGCATATCATGTTAAACTTGCATTTAAGCATATACATATCTTGCATAAGCATTCATATACTTGCATAAGCATGCATAACTTGCATATCATGTTAAACTTGCATTTAAGCATATACATAACTTGCATATGAACTTGCATAACTCACTTGTTAAACATGCATAAACCCACTTATTAAACATGCATAAACCCACTTGTTAAACATGCATAAACCCACTTGTTAAACATACATAAACCAACTTATTAAGCATGCATAAACCAACTTATCAAACATGCATAAACCCACTTATTAATTATGCATAAACATAGGAAAACATAGAGTAGCATATCATTACAAATGATTCAAACTCACTAATCCGCATTTAAGACCATAAGTCTCATTACACCCAATCTACTTACTTTAACAATTGATGTTAAAGTGATAGAAACTCACCAAACCCAAGATTAGCAAACTTATGAAGTGGAATTAGTTGCTAAATATGAAGATGGTGATGATTAGAGATTGATTAGAGAGTGATTAGCTTGCAACTTCCTTCATAAACTAGTGGAGGCTCTCTCAAGTTTGATTTTGGCGGCATGAGGCCATCATTCCTATTTTTAGTATGGATTAGGGTAGGTTTAGGGTGTATTTATAGATTAGGTGAGTGTTTTAGGCCCTTAGATTAACCCTAGATTAGATTAGGTCCGTTAGATTAAGGAAATCTCTAGAACCCAGCCCAAGGCTCAACCAAAAACCAGATCTGGTGCACCCAGATCAGCAGAGCCGACACCCCCTATCGACACCCATGTCGACAGGGCAGTCGACCCCCCCAGTCGACAGGCCTGTCGACAGCCCTGTCGACATGGGTAGGGCGGGAACTTTCCCGCCTGGCCCCCTTGCTGGCTCCAATTTCGAAATCTGATGTTTAATTTTTAAATCTGTTTTTAACTTTGAATTTTCTACAAACTTCTTTGGGCCATAACCGGGCCATACGGACTCCGATTCTCGAAAACTCGGACTCTATTTCGCGTATTTTTCCGAGACGAACGCAATGACGCAGCCCGTTTCCCCCAATTCTCACGTCTGAGATTATTTATTCTGTTGTTAGTGAATTTTAGCATTAACTGAAATTCGGGGTGTTACATTCTCCCCTCCTTAAAGGATTTCGTCCCCGAAATCCCTAAGTAAGGAGAATGCATATCCTACCATCCAAACAACCATCTACTCAATCCATCAAACACGAGCATCCATTGTCCTTAAAACAGTTTCTAATGATGTATGAGCATATGCAAAAAGTGTGTGTATATGTTCCCTATCTAATGTATGAACATATGCAAACCATGATAGTGCCATGCATCCATTATGTATGCGAGAGAACCCTATCGACACATACAATATCTACATGAGTGCACAATCATTCACCAAAATGCATCATCCATATGATAACACAATCATTATACATTCATCCATATAGCTTCCTACACACAATTTTTATGCAATATGCAATATGAAGTGACTGAGCCGATCTAGTGCCTAGAGTGTGTGTATATGCATCCACGAGCAACCACTAGCAAACACTTGCATCCACTTGCATCCATCAACCATAACATGTCTCAAACACATGTTTCAATCATAGGTTTACCCTATCTAAAGGTCAAACAGTACTAACGAGAGGACATACTAAAGATAAGATAAGTACTAGACAACGATAGAGGAGAAAGTAAAGACATACCCTCAAAAAGAAATGGATACAAAGAACGCATCTTCGCTTCCGTCTCCCAAGTAGCATTGCTTTCGTCTTCTCCCCATTGTACTTTGACTAGTTGAACCTCTCGATTCCTCAATTTCCTAGTCTCTGACCCAAGGATGCGGGTAGGAGCTCGTCGAATAGTCGCATCACGCTCTACTTCCATTTCTTTAAGCAAGCTCGGCTCTACCACCTCTGCGGTCTCATGTAAGCACTTCCTCAAATGGGACACATGGAATACATCATGTACACCACTAAGTCTGTCAGGCAACTCCACTCTATATGCCATCCGTCCAATTCTTTCCTTAATGGGAAACGGCCCAACAAACCTCGGTGCTAACTTCCCAACGGATCCAAAGCGAACAACATTTCTCAACGGAGATACTTTGACAAAAACCATGTCCCTAGCTTCAAACTCAAGATCCGTCCTCCTCTTGTCCGCATAAGATTTTTGCCTATCCTGCGCTGCTTTTATCCTTCTTCGAATCAAGTCAATCTTCTCAGAAGTCTCCCTAACCATATCAGGCCGAAGCAAGATCTTATCCGTAGATTCCCACCAACATGCAGGTGATCGACAAGGCCTCCCATAGAGAGCTTCGAAAGGAGCCATACCAATACTGGACTGAAAGATGTTATTATATGCGAACTCCACCAATGGAAGATGCTCTTCCCATGTACCTCCAAAATCTAAGATACAAAGCCTCAAAAGGTCTTCTAGGACACGATTCACGCTCTCAGTCTGGCCGTCTGTCTGAGGATGATATGCGGTGCTCAGACACAATTGAGTCCCCACTGCTTCTTGCAAACTTCTCCAGAACTCGCTAGTGAAGATAGGATCTCGATCACTCACTATGCTAGAGGGTACCCCATGCAATCGAACTATCTCTCGAAGATATACTGAAGCTAGCCATGGAGCGGTCCTCTTGCTCTTCACAGGTATGAAATGGGCGCTCTTAGTAAGTCTGTCTACCACCACCCAAATTCCCGTATTACCCTTTCTTGATCTGGGTAACCCGTCAATAAAATCCATCGAGACGCTATCCCACTTCCATTGCGGAACTTCCAATGGGTGAAGCAACCCACCAGGTTTCTTTTGCTCCGCCTTCACTTGTTGGCACACCAAGCATCGAGCGACATACTCGGCCACATCTTTCTTCATACCGGCCCAGAAGAAAACCCTCTTCATGTCTTGGTACATCTTGTCCCCACCGGGATGAATAGTCATCCTAGAACGGTGTGCATCATCCAGAATAACCTTCCTCAAACCCTCGTCTTGCGGTACACACAGTCTACCGTCTCTACGCAAGCACCCCCTGTCGTCTAGGGTGTACCTACTCAAATGGATGGACGACTCCCCCCTTATGAGCTTCTCCACCAACTCAACCAACTGTGGGTCGTCCCTCTGTGCTTCTCCAATCCGCCCCAGAAGAGTAGGTCTGACCTCCAAGGATGCTAGCAAACCGGGTACATAATCAATGGAAGGTCTGAAATCAAACATCGAGATAAATTCCAAGCTTCATTGTTCCACGAACAATGGACTCAAGGACAACCTCTTCCTGCTCAAGGCGTCCGCCACCACGTTACCCTTGCCAGGGGTATACGCTATCTCGAAATCATAGGATGCTAAGAATTCCATCCACCTTTGCTGTCTCAGATTCAAATCCTTCTGAGAAAACAAGTACTTCAATGATTTATGGTCAGTGAACAATTCGAATCTCTCACCGAGAAGATAATGGCGCCAAATCTTAAGCGCAAAAACAATAGCGGCCAACTCTAAATCATGGGTAGGGTAATTTTTCTCATGTGCCCTCAACTGCCTTCCACCATAGGCTATCACCCTTCCCTCTTGCATTAAGACTGCGCCAAGTCCCGTCCCACAAGCATCGGTGTAGACAACAAATGGCTTGCTCCCATCTGGCAACACTAAAACTGGAGCAGTGGTTAAAGCTCTCTTTAACCGTCGGAACGCATCATCACAATCTATGTCCCATGCGAAAACAAGATTCTTCTTCATTAAGCGGGTTAATGGAGCTGATATCTTCGCGAAGTCTTTGATAAACTTCCTATAATAACCCGCCACCCCAGGAAACTTCTTACTTCGGTAGCATTCTTTGGAACCTTCCAATCCTGAATTGATACTACCTTCGCGGGATCCACAGCTATCCCTTCCTTGGAGACCACGTGCCCCAAGAACCGCACCTCCTTCCTCCAGAAGTGACATTTAGAGAATTTAGCCTTAAGGCTATGTGCTCGAAGAGTCTTCAACACTTCCCCAAGATGTAGGGCATGCTCTTCTTCACTCTTAGAAAATACTAAGATATCATCCACAAAGACCACCACAAATTTATTAAGGAACTCCCTGAACACCCTACTCATCAAATCGACAAAGTATGCAGGGGCGTTCGTCAACCCAAATGGCATCACCAGCCACTCATAGAAACCATCCGGAGTCCTAAAGGCAGTTTTGTCTATGCTATCCTCAGCCACCCTCAACTGATGAAACCCCGTGGCTAAGTCCAACTGAGAAAATACTGAAGCGCCAACCAACTGATCGAAAAGATCATCAATCCTCGGCAATGGGTGTCTATTCTTCTTTGTGAGCTTGTTGAGTTCTCTATAGTCTACACAAAGTCTGAGGGACCCATCCGCCTTTGTAGCAAAAACTACTGGAGCACCCCACTCCGATATACTTCGTCTTATGAACCCCTTCTCAAGCAACTCCCCTACTTGCTTATGGAGTTCCCTCCTCTCACGAGGAGCCATGTGGCGCACTGGTAAAGATACCGGTTTAGCATTATCCCCCAGATATATTCGGAAGTCAATCTCCCGCTTCGGAGGTAAGCCTTTCACCTCCTCAAACAAATCCGGATATTCCCGGACCACTCTAACAGATTGCAAACTCTCGACCGAAGCGTCAAGCGATTCAAGATAACTTAGCATAACAGAATCCATGGGATTACAAGAAATCTCGAGAGTGTTACCCAAGCGGGTCATGAGCCTAACAACTCTCCTTTCGCAATCAAGAACGACACCATTACTGGATAACTAGTCCATGCCCAAAATCAACCCATAGCCCGTGAAGCCCAACACAAAAGCATCACATCTAAACTCAATGCTAAGTATAGAAATCTTCAAACCCAAACATATCATGGACAAATAAGTGGAGCCCCCAATTGGGTTTGAAACAACCAAGGGATCATCTACCAGACTGGTGTCTAAGTGCAGTGACTCAACTAATGATGATGAGATAAACGAATGCGATGCGCCTGAATCAAACAATGTACGGACAGGATGATCAAATAGAAAAACCAGACTTTCAACGGAAATAGTTCTACCTCTCTCCTGAATCGGTGGAACTGCGAGAGCCTGTACTTGCCCCCTAGCCTGACCTAGTGCCATAAGAACTTGCACCTGTCCTCCTGAGGTAGACCCCGTCCTTTGCCCTTTCTTAGGACAGTCTTTCACTAGATGCCCTGCTTCGCCACAGTGGAAGCAGCCAGTCTTCTTCTTCTTACGACAATCCTTGCTTAGGTGGCCAGGTGTCCCACAATTGAAACACTTCTTCTTTTTGCCTTTGCCACCGTTGCCTTTCCCACCTTTATTTTGCTGTTGTTGCTGAGGTCTCTTTTGATCTCCCTTCTTCTCGGGTGCCTTATTAGCATTAGGACCCTTCTCTTCTTCATGCATGAGTGCCATGTCAACTAGCTTCTCAAAGGTGGCCCCCATAGGGATATGAGTCATAGCCAACCCATGCATCGGTTCATTCAAGCCTTTCACGAACCTCAAAGCCTTCTTCTCCGGTGTATTCACCATATCTAGGCCAAACCTTGCCAATTGATTAAACTTGTTGACATATTCCTTCACCGAGAGATTTCCTTGCTTTAGAGTCAAGAATCTTTCCATATACAAGTTTTCCTCCGCCCTTGAGAGAAACTTTGCCACAAATCTTTGCCTAAAATCCGCCCAAGAGTCAACGGGGCGTTCTCCATTAGTGACCTCCCACCAGAATGAGGCCTCTCCCTTCATTAACCAAGCAGCTAACTTGACTTTCTTTCCTTCTTCCATCACAAAGATATCTATCAACTCTTCCACCTCCTTAAGCCAATCTCTAGCCTCCACAAAAGTTTCAGATCCTTGAAAAGGTTTCCCTCCCATAGCTTTAAATTCCTTGCAAGTCTTAGCAAAAGTATCCGTGCGAGGAGGAGGGGGAGGAGGAAGATCGGGTGCTACGGTTGGTGGAGGAACATTTGCTGGACCCGCAGTGGTGGCCCTAGCCTCCATCAATCTCCTATACCATACTGGTATCGTCACACCCTCCGGAAAGTTAAGATTCTCAGCCATGCTGAAACGAAAAAGGAAAGATTCAAAACGGAGAATTCGAAGGATATAGAGATGGCTATTGGGGATTATGCTTTTCCTTCAAAAACTTTTCTCTTTAAAGACATGTTTTTGAAAATATCTCTTCCAAAAATGTTTTTATAAAAATAGTTTTCTAAAAATTTTATCTGTTCCGGTAACCTTTGCTCTGATACCACGTGTAACACCCCACACCCGCTATGGTCACTCTCTAAGGGAATGCCATAGCATCGATGGAGTATTTTAGTGAGTATAGAACAGAAAAATTACAACAAGACAGATATAAATGGTACTTGAAATTTAAAACATCATCTCATAACAGCGGAAGTAAACATGTCTGGTTACATCATAAAACCAAAATAAAAGTCAAGTACAATATCCATCAAAAAAAAGAAGTACATAATCCCACTCTCTCATACAATAGCCAGGACAAAAGAAAAGATAACTGGGTAACTGGAGCTTTACATCTAGCCAAGCTCCTAAAGACTGGAACAGCAATCCGATCAAGCTCCACTACTGCTAGGATCCACCGTAGGACCTGAGGGTTGAGAAAAAGATAAAAACAACGGGGTCAGACATAAGTCTGAGCGAGTCCTATAACTTTAACAATACAATCATTAAAGTAACCAGAGAAGACATAAACTTGACCTATGGTAATGTCTGGGGATGAATGGCTACACTAAGCAGCTTGATAGACTTAGGATAAACTAAGATAACTGTAAAGACGCATCTACCCACCCAAGGATAATTACTAACTGCACCACACCAGTCATTCTTACTTAAAGGTTGATCCCTCCCAAGGACTTAGAAAATTTCCCCAGTAGTCTCGTGTACTCCTAGCCCACTACATAGGTGCCGTCTGCCCCTATCTCCACTAGGTGTACTTAGTAATTTTACCCAGTAGTTTCGTGTACCCCTACATAGGTGTCGTCTGCCCCTATCTTTATTAGGTGTAACCACTACTCCCCAGCGATCGGCTCCCTACCGTAGATACCCGTGCTGGTCCCACAATGGGGTGTATCATTCCCCAAAGTGGCCACCTGATAATATCAACGGTGCACGGCTTTATATCTACACGATGCAACAACGGCTTATCTACCAGCCCGGGCCCACACACGCATATGAAACCCGTTGGACTTGCGTTGCCACCGCTAACCCGTTTTGGCCTCTTATAGTCAAGCCCAATATGCGTGTCCCGTCACTCGACATGGGTCGAGCCCACAAAGATACGTTTGGGATATTGGTTGAAATGGGCCCCCACAAGCTACCCACCTAAGCTTGTCACTTATCTAGTGTATCCCACTTAACCCTTTAATCATGTTTAATTACATGTTTCCACTTGGTTAAGTATTCTAATCGTATTTTCTATTGCCACCCAAGGCGACCCACTAGATTCAACATGCCACCCAAGGCACCCACTTAACCCCTCATGTCCCTCCACATGCTAACATGGTTAAGTGTTTCTTAATTCATTAATTAAGATCATGACCTCATAAAGACCTCTCACATTAGACCGTCTTTTATGACTGCTGGATATGCCGGTCGGTTCCGGGCAGACTTCTGTCATCAAAAGGGTCTAACCTCGTGTCTTTACTTTAATCATGTATTTAATTTATGACTAAGACCTCTCACATTGGGCCAATCATTTGTAGCCGCTGGATGGCCGGTCGATTCCGGGCAGACTTCCGCTACAAAAGGGTCCAACCTCGTGTCTTAGTTGATTAATTACACCTAATTAATCACCCCCATAATTAATTATCCCTAATTAATTACACATTTTTCATAACATGGGTAGACCTAACTCAATAGGTAAATTCCCATGGGGTAGACCTAACTCAATAGGTAAATTCCCACTTATGTTAATTTATTTTTATGGTATGCTTAATCATACCCAATCATACTTTTATTAACATATTTACCAACCCCATCGTTCCCCACGTAAATCGTTCTCATTTCATGACATAATAAAGGGGAAGATCCATCACAAATATCATGGGTTTAGCATATAACTTTGTCATGGGTTAAGAGGATGTCAACTTGCATATATGAGCATATATTAACCCAACTACATTTAACCCAAACTTGCATATTATCATACACATATCTTGCATAACATGTTGAACTTGCATATAAGCATTCTCATAACTTGCATAACATGTTAAACATGCATTTAAGCATACACATAACTTGCATAAGCATTCACATACTTGCATAAGCATTCACATACTTGCATAAGCATTCACATACTTGCATAAGCATGCATAACTTGCATATCATGTTAAACTTGCATTTAAGCATATACATATCTTGCATAAGCATTCATATACTTGCATAAGCATGCATAACTTGCATATCATGTTAAACTTGCATTTAAGCATATACATAACTTGCATATGAACTTGCATAACTCACTTGTTAAACATGCATAAACCCACTTATTAAACATGCATAAACCCACTAGTTAAACATGCATAAACCCACTTGTTAAACATGCATAAACCAACTTATTAAGCATGCATAAACCAACTTATCAAACATGCATAAACCCACTTATTAATTATGCATAAACATAGGAAAACATAGAGTAGCATATCATTACAAATGATTCAAACTCACTAATCCGCATTTAAGACCATAAGTCTCATTACACCCAATCTACTTACTTTAACAATTGATGTTAAAGTGATAGAAACTCACCAAACCCAAGATTAGCAAACTTATGAAGTGGAATTAGTTGCTAAATATGAAGATGGTGATGATTAGAGATTGATTAGAGAGTGATTAACTTGCAACTTCCTTCATAAACTAGTGAAGGCTCTCTCAAGTTTGATTTTGGCGGCATGAGGCCATCATTCCTATTTTTAGTATGGATTAGGGTAGGTTTAGGGTGTATTTATAGATTAGGTGAGTGTTTTAGGCCCTTAGATTAACCCTAGATTAGATTAGGTCCGTTAGATTAAGGAAATCTCTAGAACCCAGCCCAAGGCTCAACCAAAAACCAGATCTGGTGCACCCAGATCAGCAGAGCCGACACCCCCTGTCGACACCCCTGTCGACAGGGCAGTCGACCCCCCCAGTCGACAGGCCTGTCGACAGCCCTGTCGACATGGGTAGGGCGGGAACTTTCCTGCCTGGCCCCCTTGCTGGCTCCAATTTCGAAATCTGATGTTTAATTTTTAAATCTGTTTTTAACTTTGAATTTTCTGCAAACTTCTTTGGGCCATAACCGGGCCATACGGACTCCGATTCTCGAAAACTCGGACTCTATTTCGCGTATTTTTCCGAGACGAACGCAATGACGTAGACCGTTTCCCCTAATTCTCACGTCTGAGATTATTTATTCTGTTGTTAGTGAATTTTAGCATTAACTGAAATTCGGGGTGTTATATGATTTGGGTATATGTGATACACATCTCGATATGACATGGAAACCGTTTCGATGACTGTTATGACATGTGATGATTTTGTGTGAGATATTTTATGAAATTGTTTTCACACTGCAAGTTCTCGTATATTTAAGAATCGCTATGAGTTGAAGCGATGAATTTCATTAGTACACATATGAATGACATAAATGATAGGCAACAAGGTCATACATATACGAATAATATTTAAGATACGTCTAACTTGACATAGCGAAGGAATGAATTTTGTCGGAAAATACGCATGTTCATTCAGTTTGCATTAGTTTAATTAAACATTTAATAAATCGCTACGAATTAATTGTGTTTAGAACTTAGGCTGAATTGTTGTTTTACCAAAACCTATATATTTCACTCAAACCTATTTTATATTCCGTACCAAACATTTTTTTTGGGAATAGCATACCAAACCTATTTATTTGTTTAAACTATAGTATTAAATTCATTTAACTTATTTAAACTGCATTGTATATACAAATTTAACCATTTTATTTAACTATTATTTACTAAATCTATTTAGTTTAAATAAAATAATGGTAAATTATATATTAATTGTAAAACAAATAATACTAATTTCTTGAACTAACCTAATCCAAATTAATTATATGAAATTCAAAAGTTCGACTTGACGTTAATTCTGATGTCAAAGTTAAGCTCAATTTAACTTAACACTCAATTAATAAAATTTCAAGTTGAACTAAGTGTTCATGTTATATTATAACTCAAATCCCCCTTTTAAATTCTTAAATTCAATTTGATTTGAAATTTGAATTCTACACTCGTTCCATATCATCGGTTTTAACCTAACTTTCAAATTTTGAAATATTAAGTTTTATCACTTAAATTGCAAGTTTAAATTTTATCATCTAAATCCATTAAATCATTAACTGAACAATATCCTTAGGTTAACAAACTCGAATTCATTTATAATTTGAACATAATTTAAATATTGTAAAATCTTTAATTGCATTCATCTTTAACTTTCA
Organism: Allium sativum; assembly: GCA_030737875.1. NCBI lineage: Eukaryota > Viridiplantae > Streptophyta > Magnoliopsida > Asparagales > Amaryllidaceae > Allium > Allium sativum. Next base: position 974,430,196 of record CM060909.1, read on the forward strand.
AAACAACCAAACTATTTTCCAAATAAATAAAAACATTCATTGAATTAGTTAAGTTAAATTTATACCTTTAAATTTAATTATTTTAAATCATTAATTTAAGCTTGAAATATAAATACCAAAATCAGTTTGACCCATAAAATCAAGTTTGTGAAAAATAATTTTTCCTTTCAAAATGTTACTTCTATTAAAATATTTCTTAAAACCACATTTCATTAAAACTTTTCATACTTATAAAATTCTCTTCATTCTGTTTACAATATTTTAATTGTTTTGAGATTATTTTGATTGTACTCAACATTTAAACTCAATTCTCATTAGTAAATGTTATATTTTGAAATTGTCGAAAAAAAGTAACTTCCAATTCCATCATTGGGAAATAAAACTTGATCATTACTTCAAGACATCACCTCGAGGTGCACAAATTAGATTATTCTAATACATACAGTTATATCATTCAATCCAAAAGAATCAACTCCAGACTTTATTTCCATCATTCGAAATATATACATATTTGTACATTAAACCATGCTTCATAAATCAATTTCATTCAATCAAGATAAACAAGTAGCAAGGCTACCATAGTGGTCTCCCCCACTTTGAAACTTGAGAATGAATTCCGATGATGTAAAATTATTATTGAAATTATTTTCAAACCACAAAAGTAGGTTCCCCAATCATATATTTTTCCTTTTGAAAACATTTCGAAAAGATTACTTGAAACAATATTTCTATTAGAAAATACTTGTATACATAGCAAATTTTATCGGCACATTGAAAAGTGAAAACTATAAGTGCACCAATATCAATATTTGAGATGTACGTGTTTATACACATATGTATAAACCAATTTTGAATTTGGTTATGAATAAAAACTTAAAACACGTACGTTCATATGAAAATATAGAACATACATGGTATGTTAATTTTGAAGTTGTATAATTGAAAATAAGCGTGAAATTGAATTTTTACATATAACATTGATTCTTAAATTTGAATAAGTTGTTGAAAGTTTAACGTTGTCAGAATCTAAGAAAATTCGGACTAAAAGTACCAGATTTAATTCAAATAAGAATGCTATTTGTCATTTCATAACATTCGGATGTTTATTGCCCCGAATCTTTAATTTCAGATCAAATATGCGCTAAAACGAACAATGTTTGTTTGTGTACCTTGTTCTGTCTGAGTTTCTTTTTATGAACTAACGTCAATACAATTGTTTATCTATTCAAAAAGAAAAGAAAAGAAATTTTGAAGTTAGTTGTACACTTGTAATTTTATTGGAATAAATAAACACTTGTTGTATTTCAATACCCAACTTGCCACATGTGATCTATTTCTTTAGTCCCCTCCACCATGTGTTCTTCCTTTGCTCCCTTGTCTTCCTTTTACTTCGACCGAGAATAAAACCACTCTTCCCCAAATTGAGTTTTTGTTCCTCCTCCTAAAAAATCTCATCCACTTCTCAAATCGCCACCAGCACGCAACCACCACCGCATCACCCGCACTCTCTCCGCACCATCGAGTGTCGCCCTCGTCTTCCGCTACCCTTTGTAAGATTGCTACTATTTCCCCCACATCAAAGCCATTAGCGCCCGACCCTTACTACTTTTGCATTGTCCCTTTCATCTCCTATTTTAGAAAGGGAGATATGTGACACCCCACATCCGTTAATGCCACTCATAAGAGAATGCGTTAAGTTCCGTGAAGCGTAACAGACAATCATTACAAAGACTATACAAGAAAGATAACATAAGCAACAGAATTTTTTTAAACTTTGTTATAATAGAAATAAAACACAGTCTCATAAATATGTCAAAACTAGTTACAACCAGCAAATTGTCTCAAATTTTTTTTTTCAAGCCAACTCAGAAAATAAAATACTAAAGTACGTAAAGTCATATCCCATAGCATAAGCCAAATTAAAGTAGAAAGCATATCAAAGCGATACATTTCAAAGAGTCCAAGTCATGTCCAAGCTGAAGCGATATCCTAGTTGCTGTTGAGTACAACCACCTTGATAACCTGAGGGGGGAAAGGAAGAAAGAGGCAAAATATAAAGGTTAAACATAAAGTTTGGCGAGTTCCAGTGATTTACAAATATGTATGAATTAGATATGACAAGACAGGTAAATAAAACTGGGTAAGAAAGGTATAGTTTTACAACAGATAATCTAAACAGAATTGCAGGATGGACAAGAAAACAAAAATAAACTTATGATCGATTAAGGCTTCACTTTTATATCTAAAACAGGTAAATTTCTGAACATACACATTTCATATTCCAAATCCCAGTCTGCACCAATACTAGTATAAAAAGTTTAACAAGATTATGTATTAATAGGATTAACAACAGGAATAACAGTAGGAATAATTAGAAGGATTAGGCATACACTAATTACATAACAGGATTAGGTGTTAACCTAATTACATAACAGCAGGATTAGGTATACCATAATTGATACCCAAGCGATCAACTCCCTATTACCTGTGTTGTATATAATGGTGTTGTATACACAATTATATGATTTTTGTTTGATGATAACAAACAAATATGTACATAATTATAAATGTGTTTGTACTGTACTGTTTCATATATATCATCATAGACAGAAATATAATATTTATATCTAAATAAAGTACTACTGTACACAAATTTAAATATTCACACAATATTTTATTTAGATAGAATATTTTATTTCAATATTCAAACAATACAACTTTTACAACTCCACTATTTGTACACTCCACTGTTACTATTCATATCAGTATAATTTTCATACATTCAGTACATTTTCATCTATATAATACACTCAGTCACTCAGTTGTACATTTTCATTTATACATACATGCACTGACACAGTCTTTAGTCTCTCGCGTGCTTCACTGTCAGTCCAGTCCAGTCACAGTCAGTCCAGCCATCTTCATGCTTACCTGTCACATGAAACACACACACATAATACACTGCAATAGAAATAAAACTGTATACATGCAAATATAAATTTTATTTTTAAAATTTTATTTGCCTCAGATTTCTGGTGTATTTCTCATCATTTTTCATGACTTGATCTGATTCATCTGTATCTAGGCAGACAGGTTGTATATGTACAGGGACAGGAAATTTTCTGATCGACTGCAAATACACACGTGTATAAATATACAGGTGTGCACTGCCATGCCAATTCAGTGTGCAACTGAGGAGTAGCCACGTGGACCTTCTCGACTCAGTGCACATGAAAAAAAGTCTATTCAGCAAAGTGTTGGTGCAACAAGACTCAGTAAAAGCTCAACAACATGGAGTCAAGTAAAGTGGTCGAACTACAACAAATATGATCAGTGAAGCAAACATGGTGTAATGTAAAAATGTCAACATGGGATGGAAGGTCAATACACAGTCATTGAATAAACCAAGCTGGAGCAAGTGCAAGTATCAGCTCAACACAGTCATACATGATCAGGTTCAAGATTTTTTAAAGTGGTCAAGTCAGTTCAATGTTCAAGTGCATCTCAGCATGGATCACTTCTAAGAAAATGGAACAGCTAATATGGACACAAATGGTTCGGCATACTCAAATATACATGCAGCAAGTGGTTAAGAGAATGAAAGCTTCATGGTACAAGATAAATTCAATGCAGGATGGCAAGCTAAAGCTCATACACACAAGACAATGCAGTTTGAATGCATCTCCAGAAATAAGGTTATAGTCAAGCAAAATGAAATATAAGCCAAGACAGCATTCAAGTGATTCAAGTGTTCAACATGGCCGAATTCAACATGCATATGTTCAAAACAATCAAACCAAAGTGCAACAAGACAGAAAGCATCAAAGTGGTCAAGCCACTTTGATATGGCAAAACTGGTTGAAAAACACAACTGGAAAAATCATACAATGGTTCACAAACAGTATGGCTAATGCAAGAATGGCCGAGCACTTATGTATGCAACTCAACAGCAAGTTTCAATGACATATTCACAGCAAGCTCATGCAAATAGGTGGAAATCCGTTTACAAATATGGAGCAGCATGGATTACATAGATAGTGTTTTGACAAAGTGTTTCTGCTCAATATACTATGGAATGGAAAACATTTAATAGTTTCCAAAATTTCAATATTACATTCCAGAAGTATGAGTAATCAAGGCACAACAGAAAAACAAGATGATTGGAGACAAGTTTAGGCAAAAGTCGATTCATAGAAAATTCCTCAAGTCATTTTTGGCAAGAACAAATTGTTCAAAAGAAATCACAGTGAATATTTCTTTGACAAGGGTATGCAGCATTTTTTGGAAGGAAATAAAGTCTACATTTCATACTATCTCGAGAAATCACGCTTGATATTTTGTCCAGAAATTCAACATTCAAGAATTCAAATATTTCCAGTTTACAATCACAAAATACACACAAGCCATTTAAAACCGAGCAATTCAAATCATTTCAGAAGAGGAAATTATGGCAACTGAAATCAGCAATTCATTTTGGGACATACACAAGGAAATAAAGCATTCCAGAAATGATGTGTTTGAACCAGTGGACCACAATATATTTTGTTTCCAGTTTTTAAAAAAAAATCATGCATGGGACAATGAAATAATTAAAGATTGGATTTTATCGTATATGGAATGGTGTTCGTACATGAATCAAACTTGGCATGATAAACAGAGCAGTATGGTGTAAAAATGTTCCAGGCAACAAATCAGAGATTTCAAATTATCTCTTTTATATTTTTGGCAAGAGTTTAATTGGTTTCAGAAATTCGGAAAATCATTTTTTATCATCATAATTATTCTTGGCAATTTATCAACCAAGTGGATTCATTCAAGGGTTGAAAACATATTCAAGTTCATCAATTCAAATCAGACAATAGTCAAGAATGAAATCACGCATTGGAGACTTATTCATGTCTAGGATTCACAAATCAGTCACGACATTAAATCAATTGAAGAATCAAAGCCGAGGAAACAAAAATAGGAAAATCAAGCCAATTCATTAATATTGAAATCAGAGAAGTTTAAGGGATTTCTAATCCTATTTTAACACCATTCACATCATCGACAAGATCTATCGAATTTTTTTTTCAAGAAAAGATTTAAAACTCGAACAACTCACAATTTTTATGGTTTTCGATCGCCAGTGAATTCCCAAATCGAAGACAAAGAAGAATCACATAGCCACAAAGACGCGAGCCTCAGTTTCATCAATTCCAGAAACCATCGAATCGATTTGGGGGAGTTTTTTTTGTCAGAAACCATAGTTTTGATTTCCAAGCCGCCGCCATTTTTTTCTAAAGGGAAAGAGATCGGGTGAAATAAAAAAAAATGGTGCAAAACATTTCAAAAGGGGCCGACCATGTTTCAAGAGGAATAAGGGGATGACCATTATAATTTATCTCCTAGGGTTTTATAGTTTGTTTTATTTTGTATTGTTTTTATTTTGAATTGTAATCGACCAATCAGCTTCTAGAATTCTGTAAAAATCTAGGGTATATAGGTTACGGTTTGTAATCTGGGGAAATCTGGTCTAGTGGATATAGACCAGTCTACGGTTTTGAGCGTAGGGTTAGAATAGGAGAAGGGTTTGCGAGTGTACATGGTCTTGTATGCGGGGTCTGTTCTATCACCTAGTAGAAACCTTAGAAATGCAGCAGTAGGTAGGATTTTGCCGAAGCTGGGTATATCTGTGAGTGTTTATTTTCTGCATTTCTGTTTCTACTATATTATGTGATCTGTTAATTATTATATATCTCGTTAGATTTTTAATTCTGTTAAAAACTGTGATAAACCCTATTCACCCCCCTCTAGGGTTAATCTAGATCCAACAAGTGGTATCGGAGCTGGTTTAAGGTAACAGCATGATAGGGGGTTCTCGCTGTATCATCATGTGGCGAAGTATTGACTCTTTCCCCTAGATGCCCGTGGGTGGTTGTCCGTGTCGAGAGGCAGGACGTGAAACTAGTGTCTGAGGTATCTTTGGTGGCCACCGGGGTGATTTAAAATTCCTCATAAATAGAGACACCATGTGGTATCAGAGCATGTTATTTCTTTAACTCTAGATTTATGGGTCATTCTTGTTGTCAGTCCATAGAGAGTCAGTTCAGTTCATCTCCAACTATTTTCGATGGAACAAATTTTTTAAACTGGAAATCCAAAATGGAATCTTATTTAAAATCTGTTAATATTAAATATTGGGATGTTGTTATCAATGGATTTGATAGTGTAGATACTACTTTCAATACTTGTGCTATGAAAATTATATTTGATTATCTTAGCACTGAACAGTTTAATTTTATCTGCCATTGTTTATCTGCACAGGAAATCTGGGATACTCTCAATACGAAGTATGGAAGATCTGACAACGGTAGCTCAAAACCCGAGAAATTCAACCCAAATTCAGAGTTCTGTTTAACAGGATTTACAAATGGAAATTCTGAAGGATCAGATAATGGAGAATCAACAGATGCTGAAACAGAAAATTTCTTATATGAAGATTTAGTTTATATGTGCGTGGATTTAACTAAATCTATTGACAAACTCCATTCTAAAAATAAATCTTTGAAAACTAAAAATCGTGAGTTGACAAGCAGAATTCATTGTTTGGAATTAAAACTTGAAAATGTTGTGAAATTTGAAAATTCTAATTGTGAAAATTGTTTGAAATTACAAGTTGATCTCGTTCATCTTAGTAATAACATTCAAAGGCTTGAAGAAGAAATTCTAATTTTAAAAGATAACGAGATTGAGCTGAAAGATGCAAACAATTTTTTACAAGAGGAATTTATAAATTTTAAGGCTACCAAAAATTTCAAACATGAAATTGCTGAAAATGATAGTTTGTTGAAAACAGATCTGATCTTGAAAGAGCTTGAAATCGAAATTGAAAATTTGAAGGAATTTGAATTTGAAAGTCGAAAATATTTTGATTTTGAAATGGCTGAGTCCCAAATCAAAATTAAATTTCTTGAAGATGAAAATATGATTTTGAAAACTGATTTTGAAAAGAATAAGATCATTAAAAACCGTTGTTCATATTTAATGAAAGAAAATGGTGATCTTAAATTTAAAATTCAACAACTTGAAACAACATTGACTAAATTTTCTAACGGTGAAAAATCTCTGAATATGTTGTTTAAAAATCAATTCTCATCTGGAAATAAAAGTGGACTTGGCTTTGGAAAAAATAAGTATTTTGAAAAACGGAATTCAAACGATTTTAAAAATCCTTCAACCTTCTTTGAAAAGAATCGACTTGATAATCTGAACTGTGATAATTTCAAAGGATTTTTAAATCGAAAGCAAAATGTAATCTTGTTTAGAAACAACCTTGTTTGGACCTCAAAAAGAAACAAAATGAATTCGTCGAAATTCAAACAGATCTGGGTTCCTAAAGGCTCCATGGTAAATTCTGATGGGTTGCTGTTCAAACACGTTTGGGTACCAAAAGTCCGACACACAACTGTGAGTGGTTTTATTAATTTTGTTAGACCACTCAATCCCCTAAACACTTAGGTACTGTAGGAGGCTGAGGAACTGCTATTCAAAAGAGATTCAAATTCAAACTATTTTATGATTCTGTATCACTCAGAGTTCCTTAGCTAAGTCTCTTGAGTTAGAGATTCTGTTTTACATTGGATTCTGGTATGATCTCTAAACTCACCCTTGTAAATATTCTCTATTCTTATTTTTTCTTTGTTTATTTATCCTTCTGTCCCTTCTTTTTTTTTATCTGTTTTGATTTATCACTGCCATTTTTTTTGTTTCTTTATGGGCTTTATTAACTTCCAATTGCAGAAGTCATGTTTTTCTGGAAATTTGCTTCTCTTGAATAAAACTCTAATGTTTTTAATTTTTTTCCCAGATCTTGAATCCTGAAAATCCCTGCAATTGTTTTGAAGTTTGCTTTCTGATTCTCTGAATTCATAACAATGTTGATGCATTAATATCATTTCTTGAACACTGTCATTTCGAATTCTAAATTTTTGAAGATCTGATTAATTAATGGAATTTCACACATCTCTGCTGTTTTGAGTTTCTTCTAACTCATTTTAGAAAAGCTTGAAATAATATACTCATTACAGCACACAGCTACTTCTCAGTTGTGATAATTTCATTGATTTTCAGATTGGCTTGGATATTTTTTGATCAGTCTTGAATCATTGCTTATACCATGGTATTAACTGTTATTCATGATCATCTGGTATAGATTTTTGTTTGTTTGAGATCATTTGAAAATTCTGATATGTTGAATCTCACACACCTCTCAGATCTGAAATTAGTAACTCTATGTGATTGATTCATTGTATCTTATGATCTACATCGATTCAAGTGATTTCAAATAAATAATTTTTATTTTTGGATCATGAATATTTTATCAAACTTGATGTGAATATTCTAAAAAAATTCCTTGTGCTTATCAGAAATACTTATGAAAAATTCTTTGAAAAAAAATGGTCGTAAATCTCTCTATTATTTCATGGTTATTTGATTTAAATATTTGTTTGTTTAAAATCATTTGAAATTATTGATTTATTGAATCTCACACATATCTGGAATCTGAAATATAATCTGGTGTGACTGATTCATTAAATTCTGATATTTTCATATTCCTTCAAATGATTTAAAATAAACAATATTTTTAAATATGGGATCATGAATCATCTTTTATGACCATCTGAAACTTTTTTGAAACATTTTCTGACAAGTCTGCTGTGATATTGATTTCTGTGCTGCTCTGATACTGTCTTTGAAAAAAAAATGTTTTCAAATAACTTCTTGTTTTTTACTGCTGCTATGATAGATGAAATTTATTTGCTAGTCTTGTCTGCTTGGGCCTTGTGATCGATTTTCAATTTGTCTGTGAAATCCTTGTTTATCTCCAATGTGATTATAATCCACATTAATAGGGACACCAAGTGGTATCAGAAGTGTCTTATATTTGTCTCACCTATCTGTACTTAGATTCAAATCTTCACCATGTATAAACCCACACACTCTTTTTGCCTTGTACACATTTTTCCCTTTTGTCGTGTATAGATCAGCATATTCCTCTTGTAATTGATTTTCAATTTTAGAATTATTTATTAATTATTCATTTAGAAATTGAAATCAATATCAAAATTGAACTGTATTTATAATTCATCAAAATAATTATCAGATTTTGAAATTGTGATGAATTGTGACTGCATTATATTTCACAACAAGAGGAGATTTTAATTATATTTTCATGATGGTTGAACATTTATTATAATATCTTTGAATTGGCAATTATTTCACGACCATCTTCATTACCTATCATCCTTCTGCCATCCGTTATGATTTTATATTAATGTGGAGAGTTAATTTTTTAAGAATCTTTTTGAATAAACAGTGAAAATATTTGTGATGGAATTGTGGTTATGTTATTTTTCAGAATTAGTGACAATTGAAATTTTCAATGATCTCAGTACAGTTGATCATATTTCATAATATAATTAATTTAGAATTTTTTTTCACAGACCATTTATGTACCTACCGCATTTCTATCATCCATTTTTGGTTTTATATACTGATGAGTTTTTCCTTTTATAGCTGAAATGATAAATATATATAATTAATATATAAGTGTGACTCTAACCTCATTTAAAAATCCAAGCTCTGGTCATGCACGGTTAAGAGACAACTTATAATTTAAGCTGCGACTGACCTCATTTAAAAATCCAAGCTCTGGTTATGCATGGTCTGTGTGCTCTTAAATAAATAAATAAAAAATGCTAAATTGAAATTAAACTGAAATCCTCCTTGGTGTTTATAAAAACCAGCCTATCAATCCATGTTCTAATCTGTGAAATGTGTTAATATCTTATGATGTATTATGATTTGTTGATTGATAGCTACTAGGATCTGAGACTATCTGATTTTGTCACTTAAGTTGAATTTATAATTATAGTCCAAATCCGTCACTGTATTTTGTGCTTTATTTTTTTATAAAATTCTTTTGGAAAATAATTGAAAATATATGTTTTTGAAACTCTCTCCATAATATATAAAATTCGTCGTAAATCTGTCATTTTCTACAATATGAAATATGCCACCATTCTCAGTTTATTATGATTTTTGTTTGACTGATTGAGATTTATGATGTTCGTTCTTCCTCTTAAGCTGATATTATATTTTAGTCATTTTTCATCTATATTTTAAAATTCTGTATCCTTTTGATGATAACAAAAGGGGGAGAATGGATTGAGATTTTGATTTATGAGTGAATATTTTATAAATATTTTCAATTTTGAAAATTCATTATTAATTCATTTCACTCACGCACAGTTATAGGGGGAGTTTCTGTTGTAGGGGGAGTTAAAAATTTACTGTCAAACACATTTATTGTGCTCAAAATCTTTTATTTGTGTGTCATCATCAAAAGGGGGAGATTTTGGTATATAACGGTGCTGTATACACAATTATATGATTTTTGTTTGATGATAACAACCAAATATGTACATAATTATAAATGTGTTTGTACTGTACTGTTTCATATATATCATCACAGACAGAAATATAATATTTATATTTAAATAAAGTACACTGTTGTACACAAAATTAAATATTCACACAGTATTTTATTTAGATAGAATATTTTATTTCAATATTCAAACAGTACAACTTTTACAACTCCACTATTTGTACACTCCACTGTTAATATTCATATCAGTATAATTTTCATACATTCAGTACATTTTCATCTATATAATACACTCAGTCATTCAGTTGTACATTTTCATTAATACATACATGCACTGACACAGTCTTTAGTCTTCAATCTTCTGTCTCCCACCTGCTTCACTATCAGTCCAGTCCAGTCACAGTAAGTCCAACCATCTTCATGCTTACCTGTCACATGAAACACACACACACACAGTACACTGCAATAAAAATAAAACTGTATACATGCAAATATAAATTTTATTTTTAAAATTTTATTTGCCTCATATTTTTGGTGTGTTTCTCATCATTTTTCATGACTTGATCTAATTCATCTGTGTCTAGGCAGACAGGTTGTATATGTACAAGGACAGGAAATTTTCTGATCGACTGCAAATACACACGTGTATAAATATACACGTGTGCACTGCCACGCCAATTCAGTGTGCAACTGAGGAGTAGCTACGTGGACCTTCTCGACTCATTGCACATGAAAACAAAGTCTATTCAGCAAAGTGTTGGTGCAACAAGACTCAGTAAAAGCTCAACAACATGGAGTCAAGCAAAGTGATCGAACTACAACAAATATGATTAGTGAAGCAAACATGGTGTAATGTAAACATGTCAACATGGGATGGAAGGTCAATACACAGTCAATGAATAAACCAAGCTGGAGCAAGTGCAAGTATCAGCTCAACACAGTCATACATGATCAGGTTCAAGATTTTTTAAAGTGCTCGAGTTAGTTCAATGTTCAAGTACATCCCAGCATGGATCACTTCAAAGAAAATGGAATAGCTAATATGGACACAAATGTTTCAGCATACTCAAATATACATGCAGCAAGTGGTCAAGAGAATGAAAGGTTCATGGTACAAGATAAATTCAATGCAGGATGGCAAGCTAAAGCTCATACACACAAGACAATGCAGTTTGAATGCATCTCCAGAAATATGGTGTTAGTCAAGCAAAATGAAATATAAGCCAAGACAGCATTCAAGTGATTCAAGTGTTCAACATGGCCGAATTCAACATGCATATGTTCAAAACAATCAAACCAAAGTGCAACAAGACAGAAAGCATCAAAGTGGTCAAGCCACTTTGATATGGCAAAACTGGTTGAAAAACACAATTGGAAAAATCATATAATGGTTCACAAACAGTATGGATAAAGCAAGAATGGCCGAGCACTTATGTATGCAACTCAGCAGCAAGTTTCAATGACATATTCACAGCAAGCTCATGCAAATAAGTGGAAATCAGTTTACAAATATGGAGCAGCATGGATTACATATATACTGTTTTGACAAAGTGTTTCTGCTCAATATACCATGGAATGGAAAACATTTAATAGTTTCCAAAATTTCAATATTACTTTCCAGAAGTACGAGTGATCAAGGCACAACAGAAAAACAAGATGATTGAAGACAAGTTTAGGCAAAAGTCGATTCACAAAAAATTCCTCAAGTCATTTTTGGCAAGAACAAAATGTTCAAAAGAAATCACAATGAATATTTCTTTGACAAGATTATGTAGCATTTTTTGGAAGGAAATAAAGTCTACATTTCATACTATCTCGAGAAATCACGCTTGATATTTTGTCCAGAAATTCAACATTCAAGCATTCAAATATTTCTAGTTTACAATCACAAAATACACACAAGTCATTTAAAACCGAGCAATTCAAATCATTTTAGAAGAGGAAATTATGGCAACTGAAATCAGCAATTCATTTTGGGACATACACAAGGAAATAAAGCATTCCAGAATTGATGTGTTCGAACCAGTGGACCATAATATATTTTGTTTCCAGTTTTAAAATAAAAAATCATGCATCGGACAATGAAATAATTAAAGATTGGATTTTATCATATATGGAATGGTGTTCGTACATGAATCAAACTTGGTATGAAAAATAGAGCAGTATGGTGTAAAAATGTTCCAGGCAACAAATCAGAGATTCCAAATTATCTCTTTTATATTTTTGGCAAGAGTTTAATTGGTTTCATAAATTCGGAAAATCATTTTTTATCATCATAATTATTCTTGGCAATTTATCAAACAAGTGGATTCATTCAAGGGTCGATAACATATTCAATTTCATCAATTCAAATCAGACAACAGTCAAGAATGAAATCACGCATTGGAGACTTATTCATGTCCAGGATTCAAAAATCAGTCACGACATTAAATCAATTGAAGAATCAAAGCCGAGGAAACCAAAATAGGAAAATCAGGCCAGGTCATTAATATTGAAATCAGAGAAGTTTAAGGGATTTCTAATCCTATTTTAACACCATTCACATCATCGGCAAGATCTATCAAAAAAAAATTTCAAGAAAATATTTAAAACTCGAACAACTCACAATTTTTCTGGTTTTCGATCGCCAGTGAATTTCCAAATCGAAGACGAAGAAGAATCACATAGCCACAAAGACGCGAGCCTCAGTTTCATCAATTCCAGAAACCATCGAATCGATTTGGGGGAGTTTTTTTTTCAGAAACCCTAGTTTTGATTTCCAAGCCGCCACCATTTTTTTCTAAAGGGAAAGAGATCGGGTGAAATAAAAAAAAATGGTGCAACACATTTCAAAAGGGGCCGACCATGTTTCAAAAGGAATAAGGGGATGACCCTTATAATTTATCTCCTAGGGTTTTATAGTTTGTTTTATTTTGTATTGTTTTTATTTTGAATTGTAATCGACCAATCAGTTTTTATAATTCTGTAAAAATCTAGGGTATACTGGTTACGGGTTTGTAATCTGGGGAAATCTGGTCTAGTGGATATAGACCAGTCTACGGTTTTGAGCGTAGGGTTAGTATAGGAGCAGGGTTTGCGAGTGTATATGGTCTTGTATGCCGGATCTGTTTTATCACCTAGTAGAAACCTTAGAAATGCAGCAGTAGGTAGGATTTTGCCGAAGCTGGGTATATCTGTGTGTGATTTATTTTTTGCATTTCTGTTTCTACTATATTATGTGATCTGTTAATTATTATATATCTCGTTAGATTTTTAATTCTGTTAAAAACTGTGATAAACCTTATTCACTGCCCTATAGGGTTAATCTAGATCCAACAACCTGAATATCCTACGTCAATCCCAGCAGTAGGGTGTATCACTCCCTAACCTAGCAACTTATAGAACACAATAATATCCATAGATGTTATAGCGTCTTGTTTTCCCTACTCGGACTCATGCACACACATACGACTCCGCCGGAACGCGCCTGTAACCACCCCTATGTGAACCTCTTACTATCAAGTTCAGTAAAGCGTGCCTTGGCCTCTACCTAATGCGAGGCCCCTTCTAATAAGATATCAAATAGGGATACTAACTAATAGGGGTTCCAAACAACAAATTGACACTAGCCAAAACACCCTAAGCTTGTGTCCCCAAAATCAAGGATTTAAGAGTCCCTAAAACCCAATACAACAGAAGACGAGGGGCCTCTTTTCTTATTAATACTTATATTCAATTGAAAAGGTTCATATTTTATTAATAAGCATGGTCATTATGTGTATATAACCCTATTCTTAACATGGCATGTACTTACTGTCCATTTAAGTCAAGGTTAACATGTCTATTCCTTATGCATACTATTTATTAACTACATTCCCAAGTTACTGGTTTATGCATATGGTTTATTTACAGCAAGTGTCTACAACAAGTCTACATATGTATACTTATTCTTTTTTTCTCAATTTATAACATACACTGGTTTATCCATATATTTACCAAGTTATAGCGTATACACACTACTTGCAAGCCTAACATGTGTATATTCAATCATTCCCAATTAATATGCCTAACTTCCTTTTTTTATTTCCCTAATTATACATACACCCTATTTGGGTACAGCCTAGGCTTCTAAAGGCCAAGGCTTGGCGTAGAAATAAAAAAGGAAAAGAGGGCGAAGAATAAAATTACATAGGCATATAAGACTGGAAATAAACATAGAAAAATGGGAAAAAGAAGATAAATACATTTTACTTGTTATTTATCCAACATCATAGGCATGTGTATACTTATCTAATTAACATTACCGGCTTGTATATAACTTGTTTAAACATCACAAGCATGTATATCACAGGCATGTATGACTTGTTTAATTAACTTCACAGGCATGTACATAACTTGCAACATCATAGGCATATGTATAGTTTGTTTAAATAACATTAATACATGCATATAATATATTATAATGGCATAGGTGATAACAACAAATCAGGTATATTTATTTTACAGTAAATTCTAGCTAGTTCTGTTTAACTGTCGTGTTCAAGGCCGAAGAAATCAGATCAGTAAATAACTGTAACTCACAATAAGTCTTGGTGAAGATAAATATGTATATAACGCAAACCTGCAGCAATTCCAGTCCAAAACAGTTCCAAGTTGTATGCAAGTCTTGATTGATGTTGCTTCTGTATAATCTAATCTCCAGCAGCATTCCCATATTATACATATTTTTTTTCAGAATAACTAAAAGGCAGAGTAAGATGTGAAGAATTTGTGTGAATTCCAGAATGAGGGAAGCCATCTATTTATAGAGTTACAGAATCAACATCAACTCTTAGATCTAGGTTTTATATCTGAGCTGTACACATCATGCTGAGTCAGCATGAATACATACATAAAAAAATCCAGGTTCACAGTCCAGAATTCAGCCAGATCCTATATAGGTCGACCCACCTACCACTTGGTCGACCCGACCCTAGAGTCGACCTGACCCTTATTGGGTCGACCCATGGGTCGACATAGGCTGAGTACAGTCGACCTCCAATGGGTCTCCTTGCCTCTTATTTTCCCGCTCGTTCGTTTGAATTGTTTTGAGTTATTCGGGTTTATTATATATACACATAAGCTTCTTATATCTATTTAAACTTTTAAAGCCCCTAACTTCTTCATACATAATCTATTTTACACAAACTTGGGGTCTATCTGAACGAGAATTCCGAGACAAACACAACAGTAATGCTGGTTTCAGTTAATTCTGAATATTCATTATGTTTATAGTGTATTTATGGTTTTTAGGGTGTTACATTCTTCCCTACTTAGAGGATTTTCTCCCCAAAATCTCCAAGTCTAGAGGAATGTTACTATCCTAACATCCATCTACAACCATCTACCCATCCATCATTATAGGCATCCATTGTCCTTAAGAGATTCTAATGCTTGTATGAACTTATGCAAAGAGTTTTGTGCAGATGTCCTTACCCTAATGCGAAAATCAGGTGGTCGACTGATTTAATTGACCTCCTTAATGCAATGTATGCTTATTCCATGATTCCAAAATGTATGCAAATAGTTCTATATATCATGTAGACTCTATATGTGTGCACAATTATCTTTCCAAATGCAACATCCATATGATAATACATCCATATGATAATACATCCATTACCATCCATAGAAAATCTAAAATGCACACACATCCATATGCAAATGTAAGTGATTTAAGCCAATCTAGTGCCTAGTGTGTGTTATGCATCCACGAGCAACCACTTGCATCCACTTATAACCATCAAACATAACGTGCTTCAAACACATGTTTCCAACCATCGGATTCCACTTAAGGATCGAAAGGTTCAAACGAAAGGATAAATAAATTTTGAATGGTAGAAGAAAATGCAAAGTAAAAGCTTGGAAAATAAGTCAAGAACGTACTCATAAATAGAAAAGGATAAGAAACATGAATCCTATCTTCGGGTTCCTAAGTGGCATCTTCGCGGTCTTTTCCCTATTGCACTTTAACCAATTTGATCTCCTTATCGTGAAGCTTCTTGATTTCTGATCCAAGGATATGAGTAGAAACTCGTCTCATTGATGCTTCCCTCTCAACTTCTATGTCTTTAAGGGTGCTCGGCTCTATTATGTCTGCTGAATCATGGAGACATTTCCTCGGATGAGAAACATGAAATACGTCATGTGTGCCCTCTATCTGTCTGGTAGCTTAATCCTATAAGCCATTTGTCTTATCCTCTCTATTATAGGGAAGGGTCCTACAAATCTTGGTGTCAACTTCCCTACTGAGCCAAATTGAACTACGCTCCTTAACGGTGACACTTTAGTGAAGACCATATCTCCCGCTTCAAATTCCAAGTCGTGTCTCCTATTATCAGCATAAGATTTCTGTCAGTCTTGAGCAGCTTTCATCCTTACCCGGATAAGATCGATCTTTTTTGAAGTGTCTCAAATCATGTCAAACCCAAGCAGATGTCTGTCGGTAGACTCCCACCAGCAACTCGGCGATCCACAAGGTCGTACATATAGTGCTTCGAATGGTGCCATGCCTATACTGGATTGGTAACTGTTATTGTAGGCAAACTCCACCAAAGGAAGGTTCTCTTACTAAGTCCCTCCAAAGTCTAGGATACACAGTCTTAAAAGATCCTCAAGAACCCTATTCACCCTCTCTGTCTGTCTATTTTTCGATGATGATATGCAGTGCTCAACATAGCTGTGTACCTAATGCCTTTTGCAAGCTTTTCCAAAACTTGCTAGTAAAGATGGGGTCGTGATCGCTTACTATACTGGAAGGTACCCCATGCAACCGAACTATCTCTCAGAGATAAACAGATGCCATCCAAGACACTATCCTCTTTCTCTTTACAGGAATAAAATGAGCGCTCTTTGTAAATCTATCCTCTATCACCCAAATGCTCATATTGCCCTTCCTTGATCATCGCAATCCATCGATGAAATCCATAGAGATGCTCTCCCACTTCCATTGCAGGATATCTAAGGGCTGATGAAATCCACCAGGTTTCTTTTGTTCAGTCCTTACTCATTGGCAAGTCATGCATCGAGCTACAAACTCTGCTACATATTTCTTCATGCCAGTCCAAAAGAAAACCCTCTTCATGTCTCGATACATTTTGTCGTTGCCCGAATGGATAGTCATACGAGAATGATGAGCCTCTTCAAACACTGCCCTAAGAAATTCCCCAATCTTAGGGGCACATAGCCTTCCGTCTCATCTTAGCCACCCCTTATCGTCCGTGGTATACATAGCAAGGTGACGAGAAGTCTCTCCTCTACTTATCTTGTCCAAGATGACTGAAATTTGCGGGTCCTCTTGTTGCCTAGATCCAACTTGTTCCAATAGAGTTGGTTGCACCTCCAAAGATGCCAACAACCCAACTGTGAAATCCATAGGAGGCTTAAAATTAAAGGTTGAGATGTACTCCAAGCTCCGCCTTTCTACAGATAGAGGACTCAAAGTTATCATCTGCCTACTCAGTGCGTTTTTTACCACATTAACCTTGCTAGGGGTACAAGCTATCTCTAGGGCGCCAGGAACTCCATCCACCTTTTCTGCGTCAAGTTGAGATCCTTTTGTGAGAACAAGTATTTGAGCAACTTATGATCTGTATATAGCTCCAACTTTTTTCCAAATAGATAGTATCGCTAAGACTTCAATGCAAACACTATAGCAGACAACTCTAGATCATAGGTTGGGTAGTTCTTTTCATGAACCCTTAATTGCCTGCTTCCATAGCACACTACCCTTCCCTCTAGCATCAAGACGACACCAACCACTGTACCACAAGCATCAGTGTAAACCGTAAACATCTCTTGCTTCTGTCTAGGAAAGTCAGAACTGGGGTTGTTGTCAGAGCCCTCTTCAACCTCTGAAAAACATCCTCACAATCAACGCTCCATGGAAAAAGACCAGTTCTTCTTCGTCAGTCAAGTAAGCGGGGCTGATACTCTTGCGAAATCTTTGATAAACTTTCTATAGTAGCCTGCCAACCCTAGGAAACTTCTTACCTCCATTGCTTTCCTTGGAGCTCTCCAATCTTGAACTGCAACGACTTTCGTGGGATCCACAACTATCCCGTCCTTAGAGGCCACATGCCCTAGGAACCTTCCTTTTTCTAAAAGTGACACTTAGAAAACTTTGACTTGAGTTAATGTGATCTAAGGGTGTGTAGAACCTCCCCTAAGTGTTGGGCATGCTCCTTCTCGTTCTTTGAGAAGATCAGAATGTCATCCAAAAAGACCACAACAAATTTGTTCCGAAACTCTCTAAACACTCTACTCATCAAGTCCACAAAATAGGCGGGTGCATTGGTCAGCCCAAAAGGCATAACCAATCATTCAAAGAAGCCATCTGGAATTCTGAATGCAGTCTTATCAATGTTGTCTTTTGCCACCCTTAACTGATGAAACCCCGTGGCTATATCCATCTGGGAGAAAACTGACATGCTAACCAACTGATCAAAAAGGTCATCGATTCTTGGTAGTGGGTGCCTATTCTTCTTAGTGAGCTTGTTCAGGTCCATATAATACACACATAGACGAAGTGAGCTATCTGCCTTAGTCGCGAAGAAAAATAGAGCTCCCCCTTGTGAAATGCTTCACCTAATAAAACCTTTTTCGAATAGCTCCACTACTTGCTTACTGAGATCCCTCGTTTCCATTAGAGCCATGTGGCGCACTGGTAGAGCAACTGGGTTTGCGTTCTCTACCAAGTAAATCTAGAAGTCTATCTCACACTTTGGAAGTAAGCCCTTAACCTCCTCAAACACATATGGAAAGTCTCTAACTATGGGCATGGATCGTAAGTCATCATATGACAACCGCCCATAACTCCTGCACTTAAGAGGAGGAGTAATGCGTCGAAAGACGTGCCAGACAGCTATGGACAATCATCGAGATATGAAACACATGCGGAACATATCGTAATAATAGAATGTATACAATAGGCAATAATGGTGAAGCATCATATAACAAACTTTTAAACTTTCATAACATCTTAAAAGATTTTCCCTATATCAACTGGATACAACATTAAAGTCTATACATAAATCCTCACTACAACACTTAGAGTAAATCATCAAACAATGGAAAAATATATACTAGATAGTAGGAAATAATACGCCAGCCTCCTACTCGCCTCTGTAATGTAACTTCGTCAACACCAATCTATCACCCGTTATCTGCTACCTAGTCTGCCTATCCAAAAATCGGATGAACAGCCCAAGGTAATAAGAGGGAATCTAAAACCTTGAGTCAGACAACAGTCTTAGTGAGCGATAAAATAGCTAACTAACATCATCAATAAAGTATATGAGAATAGGCAGATAAACTAACTAATCTACCTACTTCACTAGAGACAAAACATAACCTCATCTTCCCAAATCGGACAGTGATAGCCTTTACAAATCAAGCATTTCAAGCATATATTCATGGAAGCTAGACAACAATTCGTTCATTGAAATCAGGAGTAACCAAACTATATCAATCATAATAACTAATTATATATCTCACGTAAACAACCCTAATCGAGCTCAACATTCTTCAAGGACAAGCCCTAGAGGCCTAACCCAATATCAGACAAGCCCCCAAGAAACATCTCCCTCGACGTCGGACAATCTATGTGAGATGGTACAAACAAAACAACCAATCATGCATGATAGACTTTGGCTATCATTGCCAATTCTGCTTTTAAACCATCATTAATCGTATGACTAACTGAACCTACCATGTGTCAAGGGCTAATGGTAACCCTGATTCTAGCAAAACTCCATAAACCTTTTAACGATATGTAACTAGGACTTTCAACGATACCTAGGGTACTCGACCATACGACCGGTCTTTTAGACATCTCTATTATACCCTTGCTTTGAGTCTGCTAGAACATATGACAATGATAATCTCTCCATCTTCTATATCTCTAATAGTCCTCCCTAACGGCTATTTATAGCTCAAGCAATCTTCTCGAGCAACCATTATTCATCAATGCACTACTTTGAGTCATCTTCACATTTGTTGCATTTCATTGATCAACGAACACTTCACTATGCTTCAGACATTCCTCCTTGAATTTGCATCGAAGCTAGAACCACTGTCGACTCAAAAACAAGCTTCATTTGGTCGTACTGCATTTCGCAGCATTTTCATTCTTTTCGCTATGAAAAACTAGCCATAATGCCAAAACAGCCTTTTGTAGTGTTTCTGAAATGCTATTGCATCTCCTGGTTCAATTCTGCATCAATTTGGTATGAAAAACTAAGTAAAACATCAAAATTGGCTTTTACAACGTTTCTGGAATGCTATCATCTCCTGTCACCGATCCATCACTAATCCTTCCTTCATCAATCCATCACAAATCTTAGCCGATCCATCCCTCATAGATCCATGACCGATCCATCACAAATCTGAGCCGATCCATCCCTCGCAGATCCATGACTGATCCATCACAAATATGAGCCGATTAATCCCTCACAGATCCATGACCGATCCATCACAAATATGAGCCGATCCATACCTCAAAGATCCATGACCGATCCATCACAAATCTCAAATGCATACAACTCTAATCCAAAATCAACCAATCTCGATTCAACCAATCAACAACCAATTCAAGCAACGATCAACAATCATCCACACACCAATAATCATCACTATATTATGTGAAATTTGGTAAAATAATAAATCAAATAATAATAATTCTAAAGTTTCATAAACATATGAATTAAGCTCGATTAGATCCGATGGTGATTCATATGAAAATATACTTACCATGATGTGGATCTTGGTGAAAACAACTTGAAAATGATGAAATAATTATCAAACAACTCATATACTTGATTGAATATGTGTGGGAGATGCATATCACTCACTAAATCATCAAAACAACACAAAGCACTTGGGCCTAAATCCGGATAGCGAAGAATTAGCTTCAAACTCTTCAATTTGATGAAATATCTCTTTGATTGATGTAGATCTAGCTTCAAACAATGTAGATCTTCGATTCTCTTATGTTGATCTAGAATTTTAATTTGGAAAGGTGTATTTGATTGAGCAAGGAGAATCACGAGCTCAACCACATGGGAGAGTAGAGAAATTAAATTATTCTCCATACCTCTAACCCCCTATTTATAGCCTTCCATTAGGCCACTAATGGACCTCTCCAAATCAGCCCACTAATGGTTCAAAAACCCGAACAACAAACTGTGAAACACAAAAACAAAGATTCCTTCCAAAACGCTGAACCAAATCTTTAATGTGACCACTCTACGGAATTGGCAAAAGCATTTCCTTTCCAACGAGACTGACCTCAACACCTGATTCGATGCCAGTCAAAAGTTATGCCCTGTACAAGACTGATAGAGGCAAAATGGTCACAAATAAAATTGTTTAAAGTTGTGGACACGTCGCACATCCCCCTAACCAACATATTAAAATTTGAGAATGATCCAACCCTCAGAGAATAAAATTAAAATATTTTACGATCCTCCGATACATAAAATGCGGGCTGTTGCGTTCTCTCCCCTCCCCCTTTAGGAATTTCACCCCCGAAATCCCGAGCAAATACAAGCAACCAAAACAATTCCGCATGTCTATCATCTATGAGCAGCCAATTATATCACCCAAACTAGCAGCCATCAAGCCATGCATCCATAGCCTTAACCTAGCATGCAGAATTCTAACAACAAGTTACAATGATGTAATGATGGCACGATATTAGTGGGTCATACCGACGAAGAGTTCTGGATGGGTCGCCTTCAAGCTCTCTTTCGTTTCCCACGTACAATCGTCGCTATCCTCACTCCATTGTACCTTCACTTGCTTAATCGTCTTCCTCCTAAGTTGTTTCATGTCATTCCGCACAACACGAAGCGGCTTACGAGGTCTTGTAATTACTGTCTCTACTTCTAGGTCATATTGTCCTAGAGAAACCACCACATTCGAATCATACACGCACTTCCATAGAAACGACACATGGAAAACATTATGCACACTTGACATCTTCTCCGATAACACCAACCTATACGTGATCTTTCCAATCCCCTTGATTATCGGAAATGGTCGAACGAATCTTGGGGCCAACTTTCCTTTGCTTTCGAACTGAACAACATGTTTCAATGGCGAGATCTTCACGAATACCATATCGCCAACGTCGAATTCCAAATCTTTTTGATGCTTATCTGCATAAATCTTTTGATGGTCTTGAGCTGCTTTTATTCGTTACCTAATGATCTTGACACAACCCGATGTCTCCCTGATCATTTTTGGCCCAAGTATCAACTTATCTCCAATTTCTGACCAACATGCCGGAGAATTACATGGTCTATCATTCAATGCCTCATATGGTGCCATCCCAATGATCGACTGGTATTATTATACACAAACTTAACTAGATGTAGATGGTCTTCCAATGATTCCCCAAAGTCCAATACAAAAGCTCTTAGGAGATCTTCCCAAACTCGGTTAACCCTCTCGGTTTGCCCATTAGTCTGGGATGATAAGTCGTACTCAAACACAACTCGATTCCCAATGTCTCTTGAAAACTCTTCCAAAATCCGCTCTAAACAATAGATCACGGTCACTTACTATGCTCTTTGGGATACCATGGAATTGAACTATCCATTTATCATAAAGATCATCCAATTTCGATGATCTCCAAGTCGATTTGATAGGAATTAACCTTGCACTTTTGGTCAAGCAATCCATGATGACCCAAATTCCTTTGTTTCCTTCCCTGGTTCTAGGTAGTCCATCAATAAAATCCGTCGTTATCTGCTTCCACTTCCATGTAGGAACTTCCAATGGCTGAAGCAACCCACTCAGCTTCTTCTATTCAACTTTCACCAAGTAACTGTTCATGCACTTGGAAATGAACATTCCAATATCTCTTTTCATCCCTTCCCAGCAGTAGACTTGCTTCATGTCTTGATACGTCTTATTACCACCGAGATGAATCGTCAACTTTGAGTGATTACATTCCCTTAGAACCTCATCTCTCAATCCTTCGATATCAAGAACAACCAATCATCCTTACTTTCGAAGCCAACCCTCTTGATCGACCTCGAACTATTTATCCTTTGGTTCCATCTTCTGGAAAAACTCGACAAGCTTTGCATCTCGCTTTTGGCTTTCGCCAATCCTTTCGATAAGAGTAGGTCTTATCGACAAGTTTGCCAACATTTCAGTTTCCAACTCACACCTTGGCTTGAAATCAAACTCTGCCAAAAACTCGAGGCTCTTCAATTTTGAAAACATTGTTCCAATTCCTGCATGTCTTCGACTCAACGCATCTGCAACTGCGTTACCTTTACCAGGAGTGTAGGCTATACCAAAATCATATGATGCCAAAAAATCTAACCACCTTTGCCGCCGAAGGTTCAAATCCTTTTGGGAGAAAAGACACTTCAACGAATTGTGATCTGTAAACAACTCGAAACCAACTCCCAAAAGGTAATATCTCCACATCTTCATAGCAAACACAATCACTGCCAATTCCAAATCATGAGTTGGGCAATTCAATTCGTGTGGCTTCAGCTGTTGACTTGGATAGGCCACAACCTTATCCTTCTGCATTGGCACTGCTTCAAGTCTAGTACCACATGCATCAGTGTATACCACCATTTCTTCTTTCCTACTTGGAATCGTCAAAACAAGAGCACTCGTCAGTCTCTCTTTCATAATTCCATAAGCTTGCTCACACTTCACATCCCATGTGAACACCTGATTCTTTCTCGTCAATCCTGTTAATGGTGCAGCTATCTTGGAGAAATCTTTGATAAACTGGCGATAATATCCCGTCAACCCAAGGAAACTCCTAATGTCCGTTGCATTCTTAGGTCTATCCCAGTCCTGAATTACTGCCACCTTGGCGGGGTCAACAACTATTCCATTTCCAGAAACAACATGGCCTAAGAACCTCACTTCGCTCTTCCAGAAGTGACACTTCAAAAACTTAGCTTTCAGCTGATGCTTTCGCAAGGTTTCCCAAACAGCTCGCAAGTGCGTCTTGTGCTCTCCCTTATTCCGAGAGTAAACCAAAATATCATCTAGGAACACAAGCACGAACTTGTACAACTAATCTCTGAAAACCCTATTCATAAGATCTATGAAATACGCTGGTGCATTAGTCAAACCAAATGGCATCACCAACCATTCGAAGAAACTGGATGGTGTTCTAAAAGCAGTCTTTGTCACACTATCCTTCGCCACTTTGAACTGGTGAAATCCCGTTTCCTAAACCAACCGAGAAAAAACTATGGCCTCATGAAGCTGATCGAACAAGTCATCTATTCTTGACAACAGATACTTGTTCTTCTTGGTCACCTTGTTCAACGCACCATTATCCACACATAATCCCAATGAGCCATCTGCCTTAGTTGCTAACACAACTGGTGCACCCATTCGGATACACTTCTATGAATGAATCCTTTTCTAAAAGGTCACGAACTTGCACCTTCTAACTCTCGCTGTCCCTTAGGCACCATCCTCCTAAGAGGCATAACGATAGGTCTAGCACCCTCAACCAAATCGATTCTAAACCCAATCTCGTGATGCGACAACAGACTTTGACTTCTTCAAGGACATTCTAAAACCCATTAGCGATCAGCACAGATGACAAGTCTTCATGTGGAATCACAAGCGAATATAAAAAGCCCACGAAGACACCATCTTTGAGCTTACATCGAATCAAAACCTTTCTCCCTTCTACATACCCGACTCTCACCTCAAGCTTCTCGTAATTCACTCTTGGTGCATATCTCCTGAGCCAATCCATGCCCAATATGATCCTAAACCCAGCGAAGTTCAAAACAAAACAATCACACACAAAGGGCAACCTTGACTCGATAATATGAGACCACGACAAAGTATACATTGACTGGGCGAACCCCCAACTGGATTAGTCATAACCAAAGGTCTATCGCAAATCTTGGGTTCTGACCCAAGCGACATACAAGCTTATTACAAATGAATGAATGCGACGCTCCAGTATCAAACAACACATGAACTGAAACACCTCGAACAGAAAGAGTACCTTGGAGGACGACACCCTTTCCTGTCTCTTCTACAGTAGGAGCTCTTGAAGAAGATGGCACAACCTCCAATGCATATGCCTTCACAATCTGCTTTCCCTTGGCTGATTCCGAACAATCCTTCTTTTCATGCCTAGGCTTTCCACACTTCTTCTCAGCATTGGGGTTCTTGCATTCATTAGAGAATTGACCCTTTTGTTGGCAATTATAACAAACTACCTCACTCTTAGGCTTCTTCTTGCCATCCTTTACCTTCTGCTGTTGCTGCTTCCTCTTCTTACTATTATTACCACCCTGTTGTGGTTTTGAAGCTCTCTTAGTTGCAACGACATCATTTGCTTCTTTAGGAAACAAGCTTTCATGTCGAACAACTTTTTCCATAATCTTCTCATAGGGATTGTCAAGATGATCCACCAATGGCTTTCAAATATAGGTATCCAAACCCGTAACAAACTTTTCGTTCTTCTTATAAAGTGTATCAATATATGAACGAGCATACTTTGAGAAAGCCTCAAAATTAGCAACATAATCAAGCACTATCGACCATTCTATTTTAGCTCCACAAACTTCTTGAAAAGAACTGACTTCTGAGCAGTGGAGATAAATTTTATCTCAAACTTAGCTTGGAACTGTTCCTAAGTTATTTCCTTTTCCGGAGTCTAAAGCGTAACAGAACTCCACCACACCATGGGCCTGCCTTGTAGCTAGCTTAACGCAAGCTTTCTCTTGGTTGCATCATTTTTCCCAAATCTCCAATAATACGAGTATAAGCACACCTTTGAACCTCTTCAGTCGGCTCCATTCCTTTAAATGGCTTCCCTCCCAGAGATGTGAAGTATTTACTCAGCTTCGCAAAATCCACAACCCTAGGCACCTGCACACCTACATATACAGTGGCTGCCTCTGGAGCAGGTACCCTTATCACGAGTGCTTCCATCATGGCCTCAAACATGGCTGGGTAATCTGGGATACCACCATATTCCCCTCCAAGCATAGTTCCCTCCCTGGTAGTATGTCTTGAAGTATGTCAACTCATTCTAAATCTTCGAATTAGAATGATTAGCCACTTACAAGAAAAAGCTGCTAATGGAGTTGAAACGCTGCTATACTATATACACTATATAGTATACATCCATCAGAAATCTACAAATATGTCTCTTATACTTAATTACATCTTCGAGCTATGGCTAAAATGGATAACCAGAGCTTTGATACAAAATTTGACGACTGCCCATAACTCCTGCACTTAAGAAGAGGAGTAATGCGCTGAAAGAGGCGCCAGACAACTATGGATGATCATCGAGATATGAAACACATGCGGAATCTGTCGTAACTCACAGCACAAGGATAAAACATAATAGAACATATACAACAGGTAATAATAGTGAAGCACCATATATCAAATTTTTAACTTTCATAACATCCTGAAAGATTTTCCATATATCAACTAGATACAACATCAAAGTTTGTAAATAAAGTCTCACTACAACACTCAGAGTAAATCATTAAATAACGGAAAAACATATACTAGATAGTAGGAAATAATACGTCAGCCTCCTGCTCGCCTCCATTCTGCAACATCGTCCTCGTCAATTTATCACTTGTTACCTGCTACCTAGTCTGCCCATCCAAAAATTGAACATCCCAATGTAATAAGAGGGAAACAGAAAACCTTGAGTTATACAACAGTCTTAGTGAGCGATAAAACAACAAACTAACATCATCAATAAAGCGTATGAGAATAGACAAATAAACAAACTAATCTAGCTAGTTCACCGGAGAAGAAACTCAACCTCATCTTCCCCGCAACGGATAGTGATAGCCTTTACAAAACAAGAATTTCAACCACACATTCATGGTAGCCATACAACCAATTCATTCATGGAAATAAAGAATAACCAAACAATATCAATCATAATAACCAATTATATATCTCACGTAAACCACCCTAATTGAGTTCAACATCCCTTAAGCACAAGCCCTAGAGGGCTAAACCAATATCAGACAAGCCCCTAAGAAACATATCCCTCGACATCAGACAATCTACATAAGATGGTACAAATAAAACAACCAATCATACATGACATACCCTGGCTATCAGCACTAATCCTACTTTTAAACCATCATTAATCGTATGACTGGCCAAACCTACCATGCGTCAAGGGCTAATGATAACCCCAGTTCTAGAAAAAACTCCATATGCCTTTCAACGATACGTAACTATGCCTTTCAATGATAACAAGGGTACTCGACCATATAACCGGTCTTTTAGACATCTTTATTATACCCCTGCATTGAGTCTGCTAGAACATATGGCAATGATAATCTCTCGGCCTTCAATATCTCTAGTCGTCCTTCCTGACGGCTATTCATAGCTCAAGCAACCTTCTTGAGCAACCATTATCCATCAACTCACTACTCTGAGTCATCTTCACATTTGTTTCATTTCAACGATCAACGAACACTTCACTATGCTTTAGACATTCCTCCTTGAATTCACGTCGAAGCTAGAACCATCGTCGACTTTAAACAAGCTTTGTTGGGTCGATACTGCATTTTGTAGCATTTCCAGTTTTTTCACTGTGAAAAACTGACCATAATGCCAAAATGGCCTTTTGCAACGTTTTTGAAATGCTATTATATCTTCTGGTTCAATTTTGCATCAATCTAGTTTGAAAAACTAAGTAAGAATCAAAACTGGCATTCACAGCATTTTTGGAATGCTATCATATCTCCTACCAGTGATCAATCACTGATCCGTTACTGATCCATCTGTCACCGATCCATCACAAATCTGAGCCAATCCATCCCTCACAGATCCATGACCGATCCATCACAAACCTCAGCCAATTCATCCCTCACAGATACATGACTGATCCATCACAAATCTGAGCCAATCCATCCCGCACAGATCCATAATCGATCCATCACAAATCTGAGCTGATCCATCCCTCACAGATCCATGACCGATCCATCACAAATCTGAGCTGATCCATCCCTCACAGATTCATGACCGATCCATCAAAAAACTCGAATGTGTACACCTATAATCCAAAATCAACCAATCTCGATTCAACCAACCAACAACCAATTCAAGCAACGATCAACAATCATCCACACACCAATAATCATCACTCAGTTGTAACAACCCGAATTCCGATAGACCGAATTTTTTTCAAAATTGTAATCCGTTGAAACTCGTATTTGGTTTATCTAGTATCCTGCAGAAAAGCAGAGATATAAAATATATCAAAGCTCAGCAAACATCTCACAGCGGAATGGATAAAATATAATATAATGAAAATATAGCCTTACCTAACTAATAATAATAATACCTAACCAGTATCCAAAGCTGTCATATCCCTGCCACAAATTTAACCTACATGTATGTTATGAGGAGGGGGTTAAAACACAAGTTCTAGTGACTGGATTTAAACCTCACATTTTGGATAACCCTACATATACCGTTCAGTTACATTTTCTTAATTATTAGGTTACCTGGGTTATCAACACTCAAGGCTTACACACGTCGTGGCCATTTACTCCCCAATGGATTAACCTAATATAGTATATGTGTAGCTATCCCTATATTAAGGTACACCCCATGGTACACCACTCGCACGGTCTCCGCCATAACATAAACAAAAATATACACAGTCCCTGATCCTATGTCGAGGAGACGAACGAATAACACAACAACGCTACTTTCCGCATAGTCCCACCATCTCCATGCTATGTAAGCATACAGACTTCCACCTTCGAATCACTTGATCGAATTAGATTCCATCCAGAGTAATGCCCTAAGGTCTACGATACACCACCCGAAGTAGACATGCATGTAGACCTTCGCTCATACGTATCGTCAATTGTACTCGATGCCTTAACCACACATATTCTCTAACGGGCACCGAGTTTTGTAACAAGGTTGTAACAAAGACACAAAACTCGATCGGAATCTTTTCAGACATTTGTATACATAGATGCTATGGTCTCCATTTTCAGTGGCTATGGTCCCACCCGACCCCTCCCTCAACTAGTGAAAGACCGACATAATCAAGAGCTAGTGATATGGCCCTAGATAAAACAACAATTTCTAATTGGCCGATCCCTCACCCATAGCCTTGATAGTAAAAGGTCTATGGTCTTTCGGGTTAGCACTCCGTCTTTCCGCATCATGCATCACATATCACGCCGAATGTCGATAGTAGGTACCCGACGACCACTATCAAACATAAGATTAGACCGACCAAAGGCAGACAGAAGTGGTCGTAACTCGCCTAGTCACAAGGCAACAGGATCCTCGAATCACCTAAGCCAACCTACAGCCTTTCGATTCCCCACTATCGTGGCAATCAAGCTATACTTATCGGGTAGTAACGCGCAGACCCAACCTCTGCGAGCACAGCCTAAGCGCTGTCACCGCACAGAGGACTACCAGGAGATCCCTCCATGTCCTACTAAGCCTCGTGCTTCCCCCTTCCATTCCTTTGGAGCCAGAAGAATATCAGCAAAATAGAAAGAATAATCAGATGGATGGGCGCTCCCCTTGTGCCTCATGACGCCACGATGATCTACCCCATTGGGTTATTCATCTCCAAACGTAAGGACTGGCCCATGCGCCTCAGGTTAATGTGTTATTAGACTTTATGTCTAAATGTTTAATTACGCGCTTGCCCTTCCTCATCAGGTTTCCAGTTAACTTGGTTATTTCAGGTCATATTCACTTATTATTCAGGTTAGCAAGTTCTTCTTGCTTATTAATTTCAGTTATAATGTAATCCATTTAAGTTTATTAATAAGCCCATAACATGTTATTTTCTAGATTGTAATCCAAGGTCTATAATCTATAATCTCTTTATATTATTACCATACAATTCACTGTCCAATTCCATAGTTACAGTAACATGTTCTACTTAATATATATTTTAGTATACTTTATCTCAATCCACATGTTTTCATTTTAACATGTCACTTATTATGTATAATTAAACATAACTTATTTTATTCA
Organism: Allium sativum; assembly: GCA_030737875.1. Classification (NCBI taxonomy): domain Eukaryota; kingdom Viridiplantae; phylum Streptophyta; class Magnoliopsida; order Asparagales; family Amaryllidaceae; genus Allium; species Allium sativum. The sequence continues at coordinate 974,460,659 of CM060909.1, forward strand.
ATATATGTTTAACACATTCTTTCTTATTTAATCATAATTCCATCTTACACTGTCGCGACAACTTATTGTTGTTTACTTGTTAACTTGGTTCTCTTAACTAATGTTTACTAATAAGTTTCCTTTTCATTTATTATAACTTATATTATAATTTCCACTTGTCCTTAGGACAAGCCTACCTATTATATAACATTCTCATTAATGTAATTAATTATAATAGGTTATTATCATTCCCTGTTCATTCCAATTCTTTTACTATTGTAACTTTCCTTCATTTCCATTAATTACAATAAATTCCATTTATTTCTATCCTGTTATTTACATATATTTATATATATGTTTATGCACCGGACCTCTCACATTAAGCCTACCACTTGTGGATGCAGGATTTGCCAGGCAGTTCCGAGGCAGAATTCTATCACAAGTTGACTTAACCTCATGTCTTAACACCGTTACATGTATATTTATGCACTAGACCCCTCACATTAAATTAACAACTTGTGGATGCTGGATTTGCTGGGCAGCTTCGGGTAGACTTCTACCACAAGTTGAATTTAATCTCGTGTCTATGTGCGGTTACAGTTTTCTATTTACTGTAAATTTAGGCATATCCATTCTTTCCAAATTTTACTATAATCTATTTTTACATGTCATACATAATATCATATTAAGTCCATTTTAACTGATTATCATGTCGCATGTTCTTCCTAATATGTAATTTAACCCATTTTAAAAGAATAACATGTAATCATTAATTATGCAATTATTAAAATCTAACAAATTAACATGTAATTATCCCAATTCTTAAAATTAAGGGTTCAAGTACATAATATGCCATAGATTAACATTTAATTAAAACATGTATTTATACAACAGTAATCACTTCCATATATTTAAACAGATTTAAACATTTTAACAGGTTTAATCATTCTAGCAAATTTACATTTCATATTAACGGGGAATGTCAAACGATAAATATACCATTATCAAAAAGGTATAACTTAAATCCACTCACTTAATTACTTTCCAATTCATGAATCTTGTGATGCCCCACCCTGAGACCTATACTAGTAAGGAGCATTACAAGGAATGCCGTCTACTAATACAGAGAATAAGGCTTGATAGGAGCAACCATCCATAAGCCTTGTATTAAATAAATAACAAGAGTATCGATAAAATGTACTAAGTTTTTTTTTTCTCGACACTCTTATATTTATTTAATACAAAACTATGATGGCTAGAAAGTAATTCAGAACAAATACGATTAACTAAAGCAATAAACATCTCAGAACAGATATCCCAGCATCAGAAACATATACATATGATATACAACATGTAGTGTCACAAAAGTGGTATAAAACCACAAAAAATACATCATGGGTCCAAAATAATAATACGATACATTAGAGTACGTGGATCATAAACATATATCTAGACAAAATAGCTAACTGGAAAGCCCAAACAATAGATCCATGGCGCAAGCAAAAGATGTCTACAACGACCGACATACGTGGAAAAGCTTAGTCTGACCCGAGCATAAACACACATGGGTTAGTCTAGTCAATAGTAAGTAATAATAGTATAAAGAATAATGAGGGTATGATATTCAAGACTTTAACCAAAGTGTTAGGAAGGGGATATTCTATGGGAATGGAGTAGATGACACTCCTAATTCATAAATGAAAGACACACAACTAGACTTACTAACACAAGGCTAAGTGATTTATGGTGCAAATACTACAGATGTTATTAAAGTCTCCAAAATCAACAAAAATCATCAGGTAACTCGAATGGGTCAAATATCACAAAAGGTGCATCAAAATCAAACATAAAAAATTACAAATTATTTGTGTGAATTTAAGATCCAATAATCGCCTCAATGTATGATCACAAAGATCAAATCATGAAATAAATATCATCACGATACGTATCCAACAGAAATAAGTATGCACGTGCAATAACATAATAATATAGCTCCTCCCGAGCTTAGCTCGGTACTTATACGTACTCAAGTTAGGGCCCATCACTGCAACCCTCCTGGTCGAGTGTATCTTGACCCCCCCAGTCAAGTGAATACGTATACATGACTCCCCCCGAGTCCCGACATTCTCCCGAAGCAAAGTACTGGCTTAATAAAACACAATATGCATCACTGACTTACAGTCAGTAACCCAAGTAGCGGTAACAGTGTGTCCCATACCACACGTTCTCACTACCGGTTCACTGGCTACGTATCAAATTTGCAATGGAAAAACACAAAAATATCACAAAATAGCTTCAATTAGATGGGAATGGAATTGACCGATTCCGTATACCGTCGTGTCCCATACCACAGGGTTTACGGTATCGTTCAATTTCCACTACGTCTTCTCGAAGGGTGCGAAGTAGTGAAATGTTATATGTAGAAAATAATTTGTGAGAAAATGGTTTCAAAATAATTATGAAAATCCTTTGTTTTATGACTAAAAAAACGTTTATAATTTATAAAATAAATTTATACTATTTCTTGGTGACAACGAGTTTAAATAAAAAAAATCATAAAATATTTCTATCTTAAAACTACGACTAAAACAGTGTTTTCATACGCATTTAAAACCAACGAAAACATGTGTAGTGTATATTTTTAAATTATACGGAAACACATCTTTCAATTCCACACAAAAACTCATTTCTCCAAGGTCCGGATTAGTTTCGCTATTGATTTGATCAGACATCGCAATTATCAGTGCACCGACTGTTCAGCAACGTAATTAATATTGTTTAGAATAACCATCACTTAATAACTAGAATAAAATAAAAATAAAAATAACAATAATAAATAAATAAACGTCCTAAACTATTCTGCGCATGACATAATTTGTGCGCCAAGTATGACATGGCGTGAGCCATATGACATTAGGGAAATAACATGACCATCTTTGTATATATATAGCGTAAGACAAACTTATGGACAAGATTCAAAGAACTTGTCCCAAGACACTGCAAAATACAAGCTACAGGCAACTAAAAAATCCATTTGGCAATGGACATGGCATGTTCAAATTGCCTTATGCCGAAAAGAAAAAAGTTTTTCATAAAGGAAAGTTGCATTTTAGTATAACTTTATATGTCCAATTGCACAAACCTAACCATGAGAAGGAGAATAGGCGTGAGCTGTATGCTTTACATCGTGCGTTAAAGCAAGGCCATGACAGAACTCTATAACAAAGGACTGATGTGCACAGTTTTACCATCCTTATTTAACAAAGGACAGCCAAAAGTAACCTGTAATGCACAGTCTACGGAAACAAAATATGGAAAGAACGACATAGGATGTTGAGTAGGTCATTGTGAATCAGAATAATAATAATAATAATAATAATAATAATAGGTGACTGAATGCACGAAATAAATTTGCAGCAAGTTGAGCCATAATCTACAACTTATGGTAATAATTTTAGCAGAAATTGAGCGAATAGAATCAAAGGGAAAAGGGCTGTTTAACTAGAATTTGTGAGTTTACACTCACCTTACGATAGTTTTCAGCAATTTTAGCAAGGATTTGAGATTGTTGGAGGCTTCAATGTTGAGAATAAGACTTCTTTCTACCTATAATTGCTTCAGCTGAAACATGCAAAGGAAGATTTTTACTGTAAACAAAAATTTTCAACAACCAACAATAGTAATTGGATTAGATCCTAATTTGGGGTGTATTACCTGATGCTATTCATTCATAACTGAAATCTATCGTTTTTTGGTGTGAATTTTGGGGCTATAATGGTTTACAATGAAGAGATCTATTTTTATTTTCCCCCTTTTGTTTGCTGAGGAAGATGAGGTATGAGGAAAAGTAACGTACTTTCCTCTATTGTTAGCCTTCTTTTCGGTAAAAGATGCAACGGGCCAAATCGAATCCCAAACGCACAACCAATCAAATTAGACAGATCGCATTCCAGGAAGCCCAGTGGAAGCTAGGCCCGAAGAAGCCACACATCGGACCAATCAATCTAATATCTCACTCCGGAAGACCCGCTCTCCCAATCGACCGAGAGAACTGCTCTCGCACAGGGAGTATCGACCATGTATTTCGGGTCGACATGAAATATCCAACTTAGGTGTTCAAATACTTGGCCCGGCTCTCAAGGAAGAAAAGGCAGACAACCACATCCGGACAAAGCTCTACTTTTGATACACCTCACTATGGATTCCACGTAAGACGCAACTTCCGAGGATACTATTTATAAATAGTGGAACCAGTCTTACAGCCGCTATTCTGTCCAATGGGTGAGCTCCATGCATCCAAGTCTTCCCAGAAACGCCGGGCTACGTCACAACAGCCCAACCTGCCATCTCCACCTATAAATAACTCAAAGATTAAAGAGGAGGGGGACCTGATCTTTTTCGGCTCATACTTCCTCTTCCGAGAAAGGCGTTATCTGGAAGAGAAAAGAGGCGTCTTCTTTCTTTTCTTCAAATAGAAAAAGCATTGTACTTGTAATCTAAAATAGAAGTAATATATAAAGTGGACGTAGGCACAGTCTTTGTCGAACCACTATAATAGACACTACAACAAAATACGATATTGATAATGCTATTTAATAATGCGTTATTCTGAAGCGTTATTGATTACACTTAATTATTTGCTTTCCCCCTTGATTTTGTTTTTACTTCACGTGTAACGCTCCCACTCCCGAAATTATTCACGGCCTCCCTCTATCTTCACAGATTATTGCCTCTCTCCCTCCAAATCCATTTCCCCTCTATCCAAAACCATTTCTCCTAACAGAAAAGGAGGTCGCTTCTCTTCAATCTCCTCACCCGATCGAAGGAAGCAAACTCCTTCCATCTCCAATCTCCTCACCTGATCGAAGAAAGCTAGGGCAGATTTTTTAAATCTATTATTCGATTTGGATTCTGGTAAGTAAAATGGCTGCTTTGTTCAGGACAATTGAATCTAGCTATACCTCCATTGCAATTAAAAATACTAATCTTAATTTCATTAAGCTTGTCTTATAAAATTGAAATATAGGAAACCACGTTGAAAATTGATTTTCAGGTGGTTGACTACGAGGGTTGGTTTGAGAATTGGATGAGCCAGATTCCATATTTAATAAGGTAGTGATGTTAAAGAGTTGGTGGTTTTGTTGGTTGATTATACGTACATTATTGGTTTTTTTTATGTTGAGATTCTAAATTAAAGTATACAGATCCTTTGTTGAATATATTGACATGCTGTTAATCTAAGTTAAAGAACTTCATATGTGTGTTATCACCTAAACTGCACGTAACCCAACCAGTTTTACAACTAGAAGGAGTGACATCATATGACAGAAAACTCCCTTTTGTGTGAACAAATCTCTCTTTTGTGTGAACAAATCTCTTAAACTGTCAACCTGGACTGTTTTGTCCTTTTCTGGCAAAACTTCATCAAATTAACCCCGAATTCGTGTTATTTCTCTTGTTTCCAGGTTTTCCATTTTTTATTAAGTTAAAAGTGTAAATGCGTGATATCATTTGTCATAGAATAAATAATATATAGCAAAAATGAAGAAAAAAATTGGGAAAAGGAAGAATCGTCATAAGATTACTGCTTTTTTTGCAAAGATGGAGGTCTATTTCGTGTATGTGATTTCAGAAAATTCCTTAAGTAGTAACCTTCCCTCTCTATCGAAATCAAGACCCATTCATCGCGCGACATCCACACAGACATCATCAATAGTTTTGTTGTAGTGTCCTTGGTGAAGAGCACCACATCTTCATCACTTCTGGTATCGCCTTTCTGAATTTGATTGAAACACTAATGTTGTCAAATGATATCATGTTAATTCCAGTATAAACATGTTCAGGCACATATATTAAGTTGACTAACTTCGCTAAGGTGACTATCTTGAATTACAACCTTCATAGTTGTCATCTAGGAAATACATTAGTATAGTTCAATATGGTTATCATCCTCAATGCAAATTTTAAGGTAAAAATGACTACCAAGTAGCCTTATGCATTAAGAAATTGTTTATGCGGAAGAACATGCAAGTGTGGTTTCAAAATGGGGATTATTCTGAATTAATTGATAACTTAACGTTATCAGTTGAGAAGGGATACATTTCTCTATGTTTCTATGATACAGAAATCATTATTTAAGTTCCCAGTTACTCATCATTGTATTTTTTTTGGGTCCATTGCCATATATGTTGCAGCTAAAAGTTACTTCGGTAAAAATGATTGTATATATAATAATGATGCACATAATAGAAAATTTTATTGCACTAGCAGGCTTAGTTTGTTCTATAGTTTAGTACCAAATTTCATTAGTGTGGTAGTTTACACTCATTGGACATTTTGAGGTGTGTTCTTAAAATACACCAGCTTGTATATGCCACTTCCTTATTATGCAAAAATTTTAGGGGCTAGAGTTAGAATCATCATGCATCGTATTTATGTAATTTCATAACTAAAGTAAGTTATTACATGGTATCCCTATATATATAATTGTTTTATAACACATCTCTGTTCATTCTTTGATAATTGTCTATGTAGCCAAAATCAACACCTTAAAATGGTACCAATGATTCCTTCCACATTTTCTGTTATTTGTTATTTCTTTGATATTTCTATGATGTTTGACGTGTTTTGGTATAAATCGTTTATAATAGTGATGAGTTATTATACGACGAAACGAAAAGCTATATGTTTGGTACTCCCAGACAGTTCTGTCACTTGGTTTTGGAGTGAATTCATGATGTTCTATCTTGAAGGTTAAAGCAATCAACATTCATTTCAATATAAAGTTAAATATACCTAAGTGGGTGTGGATTTAACTATTACATCTTCTATATTGTATGCTTTATGACAAAATCCATTCAGCATATGTAAAAAGTTGATCAAAATTAACATGTTAATATATCAAAAGTTGATACTTTAAATATAACATACAAATTTTTGATATAATTTCTATGGTAATGCTTGAAAATTAATGTATGGATGATAAAAGTGTAGCTACACATTCCGTTTTCATACATGGGTCTAATACCACATATGGGAAACGATATAGGATGTTTATAGTCAAAATGTCATACTTTATCACAGAGTCTTCCTTCTAAAACTATTTCAGAAATATAGCACATTCCCCAAGTTTTAGTGAACTTGTAAGTTTCCAACCGCAAATTGGCTGTGTTCTGCCTTCCATTTAATATCTTGATTGTATTTACTATTTACTAATTCCTTTGGTTTGTTCTTAAATGTTATGCTATTAATTTGTGTGCAAAGTTACATTCTTTATTAGTACTTAAAGATTTTCTTTTAGACCTATGCCTGTGGCTATGCTCGGACATATATATCTTTTAATTTAAATGACAAATTTGTATAGTAAACACATACTGCTGTCGGTAAATTACTAATTGCCATGATCCCATGTTCTAAACTTTATTATGTGAAATTACACAAGATGTGATTATGTGCTATGGTGATAATGTTAACCTCAAACTTTGTATGCACAGAAATGCACATGCCACCGAGTAAAATATATTTACTTGAAACTGTTATCCTTACTGCTAGGTTGTTAAATTTAGTTGACATGTCCTTTGTTAAGTCAAAACGAGCTGCCTCTGTGGCTGATATCTACGTTAATTAGTAGAATTCCTTGCTTCATTGATATAGTAAAACACATGATGTGTACCACAATTAGCTTACCATGCAACCTTATGCGAGGTTTGCTTTTCAATGTATTGTCGAATTCAGTTGTCATGGATTCTAGATTCAGCAGTCAATTATCCAAATCAGTCTCTCCAATAATGGGGCATGACTATGTGTTATTTATTACCTATCCATCTCGGTCCTTCTTCAAGCCGAGGCATCATGCACCGGGTGGATGACAATGGTGTGTAATAGTATAAGTGAATTTGAGGTCCTGAATTGTACTCACCTATTAGTAGGGGCAAGCTGCGCCGATATGTAGATATTTGAGTTCACCTGCTACCCAAAATTTTTGTGTGTGTGCGTGCGCGCGCACGCCTATGTGCACGCAGGCGTATTTTCCATTTTTTATTGCAACTCGATCATTTACAGATGCCACATTTCTCCAAATAGTATTTTACTCGTTCTAACATTTATCTATATTCATTTTGGATCATGTAGACAGGATAAATCTTACAATTAAAACCTAGAAAGATATATGTTTGGTTTTGTTTCAACAGACAAATGACATATTATAAGAAATGAATGAAAACGAGGTACTTGATTTTTACGTCAGTTGCATTAATTAACAAATCTAGTATTGTGCCTTATATGCTAATGTGAATGAATATAGTCTCAGTCCCTTTGAATTTAACAGTTCCTAACTAAACTAAAACTGTAACGACCCGTATTTTGACGGACAATAATTAATTAATTTAATTATTTAAATAGTTTTACAGAGATTTAGATATTTGTTTAATTAAATTTTATTGAATATTTAATTAATATAAATAATTGAATAATATATTTAATTTCGAAATGGTCCGAAATAGTGAATTTACGATATAGTGTGAATTCGACAATTTAAAATATATAATTCAGTTTAAGTTGAATTATATTAACGGATTTAATTATAAGTGTCCGTTTGAACGTATAATTATATTATAATTATAATCAAGCTCGAAATGACACGGCAGTTCGTAATTTGGCGATTCAAACTTCAATTGAATTTACATAATCCGTTTTAAGCCAGATTTCTGTGAAACAAAAAACGTTCGGAGCTGGTGAAGTATATTTTTCTAATGGAAGAGAAAAATCGGGATTTCATTTTGTAGATTTTGAGTCATGTCCAAATCAAATTTTATAAAAGTCGCTATGGAATTCCTTTATAATTTATAGTGATTTATTTATATTATAAATGAATTTTTCAGTATAAATTGAATATCGATTCAACGGGGATTTGAATATCGAGTTATAAATCCAATTGGAGCTGTATGATATTCTATTGTGAATATATACGATAACATTTATTTATAAATATTAAATTTAATTATTTTTATATATATTAATATTTAAAAGGGTTTATTTAGAGCTTTAAAAATAGCCAGTTTTGCAAACGACCTTCGTTTTCGAAAAATATAACTTTGTTGGATCCACAATATTTAATTATTGCTAGATTTTAATTTTCATGATTTTTAGAGTCAGTATGTGGCCGTACGGATTTTTATTGTGAAAAACGGTTAGTATTTTGACGGTTAAAAATACACTGTGTGAGCAAACAGAGTCGGGATTCGACGAAACTAGTTTCGTTGGGTCAGCAATGTCAAACATCAGTTGTATGTCCATTTTCAAGATTTTTGGATATTGTATATGATCGTAGGAATTTTTAAATGATGAACTGAACTAAAAATTAAATATAAATTATTAAAATAAAATACAAAGCTTAACCTTTAAGCAAACCTATTCTATAAATACCCCTCTCTAAAACCTAATTTGAATTTTTTTTCTTTGGTCAAACAGCGCCTCCACTTCTCTCGTGAAAAGGTGAAAACCTCCGTCTTTTAAATTCAATTAAAATTTGGATAAAAATCCGTAAAATATGAAAGTGACACATTTGGGTTCTTCTAGAGTTCCTCTTCATTTCTGTAGTGGTTTATTGAGTGTGAATCATCTCCCGCTGCTGTAATATTTTCCAGCACGAGGTAGGGTTAATGGGTCTGTGGTTTGTGGTGATCAGTTCATGAAATGGACGTTAGTTTTGGGTTCCTGGTTTCGATTAGCATCTATCGACAAGAATTGATGGAATTTGGCACCAATTTATGTTGCTGGACATACTGTAGCATGGATTTCTGGATAGAACATAAATCCATTTGGTGAGTGTGAGTTCAATGATGAGTAGATGGAGAGAAAGACATCGAGAAGTGGAGAGTAACAGTGGTGAGCTTGTTTGATTTGGGGAAGAACGAAGGAGAAACGTCGGCTTAAGATTGGTAAATGGCCATTTCTGGAGCACGAGAATTTGTTTGGAGAAGACAGAGAGTAACAAAATGTGGTCGTGGATCTTTATGGTTGATGGGCCGGTTTTATATAAAGGGGTAAGGCCTAATGATGAACAAAATTGGTTTTGTTTTAATTTAAAACAATTTACAACTTGTGATCGTAATAACTTTATCATACAGTATTGGAATTGGACAAAACAGGATCCGATGGAATCGTATGGATGGTGGCTACACACTGGAACTGACTAGGAGTGAATTGAAGCTCGTTACAATTTATAGCAAAATAAATTGTCGGTCTGAATCAAGCGATGGCTATCGTTATTTAACGATGATCGTCCAATGTGAGTAAATCTCACTAACTCTGATCAATTTATATTTTTATAAAACATAATCTAGTAATGATAAATGATGAGTGATTGCAGTGTGTTGATTCTTTGATTGAATTGCTGAATGATTGGTTAAAATTTCAGATAACGATATATATAAATCGTTAATCGAACATTGATTCTGTTTATCAGAATATTTCATATTGAAATGAAATCGATGTTAATTATATTGTTTAACATCTATGGATGCAGGGAAACAGATCGGAGGAGTCCAACTGGATTCCTCAACATTTATTTTACTGTTTTTCATATATTGTAATATATGATATGATATTAAATATGTTGTTGATTATGTGTGTTTGAATGATATCAATCATTGTTATTTGGTATTTTAAATACCATATATAATACTGGAATTAAAATGGGAATTTTTAATGTGTATGTTGAAAATAAAATATATTTATATAAAATCAAATGATTTTACAAAAAGGAATTTCAAAGTGGATATTGAATAGAAAAGGAAATATTTGTAAAACAAATATAAAAGGAAATATTTATTTATAAAACAAATGGAATTATAAAGGAAATATTTATTTATGTTATAAATAGAATTATATAAAAGGAAATATTTATGAAATAAATATGATATTGAAAAGCGAAACATTTATATGAAATAAATAGTTCATATATAGGATATTGAAAAGGGGAATATTTATATGAAATAAATAGGATATTGAAAAGGAAATATTTGGAAAATGAATAGAGTTTTATAAAAAGAGAATTTTACATTAGGAAGGTTTAGACCCGTACTTCGCACACGGGAGTAACATGATATTGATTTAAAGTAAATATTTTGCAAATAAAATACTACAAAGGAATTTGGGGTTTGAATTAAGAATTTAAATGGAATTACTGGAATTAGAACTGATTGGAAATTAGTTGAATTGGATGACTTTCTAGGTATCAATCTGATGTTGGTTTCGGCCTTGGGGTGTAATACATAGGGGGTTGTTCTCTTACTAGTTTACAGTTAGAGACTGATAGAGGTGGGAAGATATTGATGCATGAATCAGAAATGGAAACGTTTTCCAAAGTTAATAATGTATATTTTCTAAAAATTAGAGAAATAAGGATTTGACGAATATATGGAAACGAGAAATGGGGGAATGAATAAATGTTGATTGATGATTGATCGATAGAATTTCCATCTGGAAATAATATCGTTGTTTGCACACATGTTTTCCTTTGATAGTTAGATCACCAACTATCGAAGATTTCGACCATTTCCGTTGTCAATATGGAGAGACCGGGATCAGATATATTATCTGAAAACCACTCCGAATGGAATTAGTGTTGCGAATCAAATATGATGAAGATAATTGAAGACAGATTTATGCAAGGGATGTTCAGTAAATCCTAGGTAGAAATTGCCTAAGATGGAATTACAGAATAATCCCTTCGTATTGTTGTGACAGCAAGGAATTTCGCTCGGTCCGAACCAGTCGCTAAACCGATCCAGGCCGTTCGAAACGCCCTATCGTTTGAGAACAGGACAAAACAGAACGCATACAGAAGAACCTTTCATTGTATATTACAACAATGCATCAGATTACAAGAATATACAGAGTATAAATGAATATTACACAGAAATATCAGAGATTTAAATTACATTTAAATACATCGCAGCGGAAAATAATACAATACACAACTAGAATGAGATATACGGATACAAAGCTTTCCGGATATCGTTCCAGCTGTAAACCAGGATCCTGTGAATATAAATCTGCAAAACCAAAACTACTAGCTGCCCGTGTCAAAATAAGGGCACCCAGAGTTTAGGTTAAAACAATAAACTCCAGGTCAGTCATGGGACTGGTGTGAGAACTAAAACAGTTATTAATCTTTATTTTAAATCATTAGGTAAATCAAGGGACCACGCCGTATAACACGGAACGGGTTTCCTACCAAGAATACCAGTGCATATAACAAACAGCGCAATGCTAAATAAAGAAAAATGAAGCTGTTATAAGACCCAGGTCCTATCACACAATGCAACGCAAGCCGGGGGATAGGGTTTTCCCTTATAACAGCCAAAGAATGCTTGATACGGTTAAAAACAAATCGTTTGATACTATTTTAAGTGCATAGTGTATAAAACAACTTCAAATCATAAGTATAAATCATAGGCGGCATGAGCGTCCCATGCCACTATGTCGCCATATATAGGTTTACAAATAAAACCGCAAAGTCACGTATTTGGAAATTGGATTTCCATCTATGAACCGAGGCAAAAGATAGTCCTCAACCGATTCGAGACAATCTAGCCCATGTCTCCGGAGCAGCCGCAACTGCCCCTTGGATCGTCAGGGCCGGTCCACCGATGTGGATTATAGTGCCTGAACAATACGTTTCTCCGCCCTATGGGGCGTAAACGAGCCAACAAATGACTCCATCGGTTCGAGAACGACCGATCAATCCGAGGCGCCTCGCAACAGCAACAACCACATAAGTCAAACTCGTCAGGGCGTGTAAAACCACTGACGCCACTTCTAGCTAGAAAGAAACGCAAGTCCTCCCTGAGGTCCGTCTCCCGTTTTTGGTTCATACCGGGTGTGAAACACGCGAGGTATACGTTACACAAAGCTACGCCACAAAGGCCGTGCTTTGATCATCACCACAAGACTTTGCTTTTCAACAGAAGCCTCGATCAATTGCCACTCAGGCATGCCACACAGGCAATTCACTCCATGCGTTTGATATCCACCAATATATAACCCCTGAGCTTGTACGTCTCACAGAAGGGCGTTAAGCAAGAGAATAAATTCTCCGCCGCCAAACAGATATATATTTAATAGAAATCAATCACACGGACTAAAATCCAATGTCAGACACACAGTCCATTTACAAGTCCGTTCTGGGTCTGAACGAAACCGGAGGCACCTAGTACCCCGCATATCCATCGATCTCCAAGTACGTCTGGACGATCACCAACTGTTTCCATCTTCTTGGGTGTACAGCCCAATCAAGATCATCAGTTATCACCCAAACGACGTGAAGACCTCCGGTCTTCGACCATCGTCTTCATCTTCGACTTATCGTCGCATCAGTTATTCAGAATGGGATAAACCCGGTCTTCCCGAATAACTCGCGTATATTTTAAATAAGTGTTACACAAACACAACATACGCCTCATTCCAATTCATCAGTCACTAACCGTAAATTAATCAAGAGAATAATTCCCCAAACATTAACCCCGAAGGCCGAAACCAACATCAGATCAATATCCAGAAAACCATTCTGCTTGGCTAACCGATAGTTAGTTTCTAAATTTCACATTCATAGGGAAAGATTCCCATTAATTTTATCAAAGATAAATTCCTTGAATTTATTCTTTAATCTACTTTTGAATATCAATTCAAAACTAGTCGGGATTAACGAACCTTACCGAAGTAATCATTTGTTTTAATTTCCCAATCCCAACCTATTCATCCCATGAAGTAAAACTGGTCATACTTCATATCTAACACCACGGTGTTATCGGTAAATTCAATTACCATTTCACGTTCAAATCTAATTAAAGATTTAACTATCGCCTGGAGCAAAACTGGTGATACTCCATTTTCAATCATTTCAATCTAACTAAAGATTCATTAAAACTCCACTTAGTTTTAATCTTTGACTGGGTTAAAGAATCAGTGTCATTTAAAAACACGGTTCACGATAAACCCAAAATCACATTCATTAATCATCGGGTTAAAGAACGAGTGTTATTTAAAACACTGTCCACGATAAACCCAAAAATCAATATCGATTCAATTCCAATTAAATGTTATTTAATTGGTACACTTCATTAAATCTAAATAAAAAGATTTAATCTTTTCTCAACTGGGTTCAAGAACAGTGTTAGTGAAGACACCATTCACGACAAACCCAAATCACATTTGATATTCAATACAAGGCTCTGAATAGAAAATATATCGGCTTATATTCAATACCAAATTCTACGACTAACAAATGTCGTATTGGAAATAACGATATGAATATATATCTTTCAAATTTCCATAACAACATCCGTATAATCACGAATTCCAACATCGAAATATTCCGAAGACAATTTCGATTCAAATCCACTCTAATGCAATCATTGGAAATTCTGGTTATTTTCAAAACCATTTCCAATTCAATTCATTTATTTAAAAATAAATAGAATTATAATTCTAGTTCAAAACTAGTTCATTTCGATAAAAATCTATTTTTATCTTTTCAAATATGGAGTTTTTCATCCCAAATCTTCACAAATCATTTCTTATGATTTTACACAAATTATTACTATTTTTAATAATTTTATCAAGGTCCGTACAGTCGATTTCCATTAACGGCCATCGAACTGCACTTACAGCGACCTTTTTCGAATTTGATTTGGACGTATCTCCAAATCCAACCGTTAGATTTCGAATTTCTAAAATTCATTAGAAAGCTCTTTTCGATACGAACCCAACGGTTCCGGTTTTAGGAGAATCCGACGGTCGGATCTCCCGTAATGTCCATTTGAAATAAATGGTCGAAATTCGCGAACTGCCGCGGCGCGGCGCGTTCTATTCAGGCCATTATATTATATATATAATATATATAATATATATATCGTCGATTTCTATTTAAAACGAATTATATAAATGGTTTTGAATTCGTTTCAAAAATCCATTTCAACTTCCATTTCAATTCAAAGCAAAATTGAATTCTTCTTTATAGATTCGTTTCAAAACTCATTTCTATTCAATTCAAATTTCAATTCAATTTGAATTCATTTTCAATTCAATTCATTTCGAAATCATTTTAAATTCAATTCATTTCGAAATCGTTTTAAATTCAATTCATTTCGAAATCGTTTTCAATTCAATTCATTTTGAAATCGTTTTCAATTCAATTCATTTCGAAATCTTTTTCAATTCAATTCATTTCGAAATCGTTTTCAATTCAATTCATTTCGAAATCGTTTTCAATTCAATTTATTTCGAAATCGTGTTCAATTCAATTCATTTCGAAATTGTGTTCAATTCAATTCATTTCGAAATCGTTTTCAATTCAGTTTATTTCGAAATCGTTTTCAATTCAATTTATTTCGAAATCGTTTCAAAATCGATTCAAATATCGTTCACGTCAAAATGGCGTCAATCTAATCAACACGGCTTCATATATTCCTTTATTTTCAAATCTTCTATTTCAAATATTTTTTTTTTCAAAATAGTCGTTATTATCAAAATATTTCGTTCAACACATGACCAATCTCAATGAATGAGTACTGTCAACACATGAACTTTTATTTTATAATATTCTTTATTTTTCAAATCGGAATGAAGCCCAATCAATTACCATATAAAGTTAATTATATGGATTTCCATACAACACATGTATATAATAGCATTGAAAAATAATCAACCATCAACCAAAGTGCACCACACTGTATAAGCATCAAATATAGGTATTCAACGCTTATAACAGCCTGTCAATCAATCGATCGACATATTTAATCAATTAGGATGAGTGAACTGCATATTTCATCCTAACACCCGTGTGGGGTTTCAAACAATCAAACACATATTTTATTTGTGCTGTTGGGCGATGTGTAAAATTTATCGACCCAATCAATGTCCTTCAAATAGGTGTACATAAACAAACCGTCTGGTTTGTAAATGAATATTTATTTATTCACATTCGCGTTAAAAATTATATTTTTAACGATAAAACATTTTATTCCAACATATGAATTTCTATTCAGTTCATTCTTTAAATAAAATGATATTTTTATTTTTCTAACATATTTTAGAAAATTTCGGCGGCATAACGGCACGATACTAGAAACGGGACAAGGCCTAGCCTTATCCCCGATCTAGTGAAGGCCCACGCCATTCACACATCAATCAAATCAATTTCATTATGCAAACCACAAAATTTGGAGTAAGAGTCTAACCTAGCCTTACTCCTTCGCCTTATAACGGCGCATGTCTAATCCTAACCGATTTATCGATTCGATTTTTCACACCACAAACCACATACAAACCAATATCGCAATCAATCACCAAACAGTCAAACAAACAAGTCCATGGTCTGTGGACGATTGTGTCGGGTGCTACTAAACACCGTCTGCATCCTAGTATATATATATATATATAACTAGAAATAAAATTGAAGAGTGAGAATTCTCACCTATAGCTATCCTAACTCCACGGCACTTCTAATGCAGGAAATCTTCACTGTTCTCCTCTCTAATTAGTTTCTTCGCCCATAGCCACTACATATATAAAAATCATATTTTTACATCCATGTTCGATATATATAAAAATCATATTTTTACTTTGTTATTCAATATATAAAAATCGAATTTTTACTTCGTTATTCAGTATATAAAAATCGAATTTTTACTTCGTTATTCAATATATAAAAATCGAATTTTTAGTTCGCTATTCAATATATAAAAATCGAATTTTTACTTTGCTATTCAATATATAAAAATCGAATTTTTACTTCGTTATTCAATATATAAAAATCGAATTTTTAGTTCGCTATTCAATATATAAAAATCGAATTTTTACTTTGCTATTCAATATATAAAAATCGAATTTTTACTTTGCTATTCAATATATAAAAATCGAATTTTTAGTTCGCTATTCAATATATAAAAATCGAATTTTTACTTTTTATAGTTCAAATCTTTTTCTCTTTGAAATTAAAACCTTTTTCTTTTTAAAGTTTAAACCTTTTCTATTTAAAGTTCAAACCTTTTTCAATTTAAAGTTCAAACCTTTTTCAAAAAAAATCAGTTTTTATATGCTTTTGAAATCAGTTTTAACCCTTTAAAAATCAGTTTTTATTTCCTTTTTTTTTTCTAAATCAGGTTAAAATTCTTTTTAAACAAAATCAGGTTTTTAAATGCATAATAAAAAAAAATCAGTTTATTTCCTAAAATCGAAATCAGGTTTTTAAATGCATAATAAAAAAAAAATCAGTTTATTTCCTAAAATCGAAATCAGGTTTTAACGAATTAAAATAAAATACAATACAATAAAATACTTATAGTATTTTGAAGAAAAGGGGGGGGGGTTTCGCAGATCGTCGGAGGGGGTGCCTGGGGGTCGCTGAAGTGGCGGTCGGCGTTAGGGTTCGGCGGCGGCTTCGGTCTTCGAACTGGGGGAGGGTTTGAGTCAGAGGAGAGAATGAGCGCGCGAGGAGGGAAGGAGGTGGAAGAGAAGGTGGAGGCGCCGGAGGGGAGGGGTCTCGCCTGGTGGCGGTGGTCCCGGAGCGTCGACGACGTGCTGGAAGGGAGGCGCGATCCCCTTTTGCTTTCGTTTTTTATTTCTTTTTTTTTTATTTCTGATGAATTCGAAGAATAAAAGGGGGGGGGGCAACGTATAAAGGGGGAAAGAGATATATAATTTTTTTTTTTTAATTGCATAAAGTTGACTTTTACCTACGACCTCGAAACGAGGCCCACCGCCTGTCGTCCATAGCGTTTTACCCCCATTTCGAACACAATGGGATATGTACCGCAAGCTGATTTGATCGTTTCGATTAGTTTCCGTTGAATTTACATTTAAATCACTATATTGAATTTTAAACGTACATTTCAAATTACCGGGGTCACATAACAACTCTATAAATTCCATAAAAATATTTTCTAGCTTCGTATTGACGATACGGTCCTAACAAAACTAGTTTCGTCGAATTCTGAGACCGTTTGAAAAATGGCCAACTTCCAGTCGATTAAAATCAACTGAAACTGGTCAAACGCGTTTTCCTTTGCCATGCTCACATATTGATTCGAAAAATTATGAAATATGGAATCTAGCAATAACTTGACATCACGGACCCAACAAAACTGGTTTCGTCGAAATCCGAGGTCGTTTGCAAAATTGCTATTTTTAAGGGCCTTATATATATAAAAATATATATAAATTCCACAGCGACTATTTCTAATTTTAAACTAGACATATCTTATCATTTCTAAAATGAAATCTCAGTTTGTTAACTTCGTTACAGAGATATAGTTATACAGATTCAAATATTTCTTGTTTCGTTCAATTCTGACTTATATTGAATTCTGTATATTCATTTGAAATTAGAAATCGAATTTTCGAACTACCGCGCCATTTTCAATTCCTTTTATAATTATATATAATTATTATATATTCTAACGACGACGTATATAATATATACATCGGATTCTATTCAAAATAAATTTCTCGTCGATATTATTTAAAATAATTCATTTTAAAAAATCAAAATTCGCTATAATTGCCAAAATAAAATTTTTAAACTGGCCCAGATTTTGCGGGTTATTACAATTGTCCAGTCCTAGGACAACTCGAATGGACGAATGTCTGATAGAGTATATCTGGTAGATCGCGTAAGTTGATCGTTTCAAAAATATTTACATTGGTGGCGGAGGAATTCGTTTCTCTTAGCTTATACCCATGGTATTTTTGGGGGAGTCAATTTGTGATTTGATGGGTATGATGAGTTGCATTCAAAGAAAATGAAGGAGTGATCTGTTAAAAGATACGTTATGACCTCAAGCCTCATCAACTGGGAAATGACAGAAATCGGGCAGGCAGAATGGCTAAGTGGGTCGCCCCCAAGTAGGGTATATTGTCACCATCTAGAGAATATTCATATTTGTTACTTCTTTCGATTTTGTATCTCCCGGGTTCGGTTATGTTGTTATACCAACCATAAGGTGATAATATTCAGAATATTCAAGCGAACTGAATGGACGGTCGTGTGTGGTCGAGTTACAAGATGTTCTTGTTGAACTCCAGTGTATCACTGCTAGAGTACACTGATCGGAAGGTGGTTCCATACCTTATCAGAGTTGGAAATCCATTACCCAATAAGAGCCCGCGATTTTGATTGTATATTATATATGTAGAACGTGAGATGAAAGCGTTCTACTAGATTTTTATTTACTTGGTCTGGACAATATTATAATATCAGACAAGTATTGTTTTAGAAAAATATTTTGGATTATCATAAGGTAAAAACCATCCATGTTTATGTGTGGATCGGTCTTTCGATTATCCTTTGTTTCAAAAGGATTTTTGAAAAGTTAAACAAATGATTTGAGTTTACTCACACCAGTCACATGACTGACCAAGATGTTATTTTGTTTTATTTTCCCTAAACTCTTGGGTGCCCAATTTTGTATGGGCAGTCAAGTAGTCGGGATTTACAGATACTTGAAGAGCTGGAGCAGGAGGCTTCAAGGTTATATGGATTGTTATTTTCGCTGTGTTGTAAGTGTTATACTTTACTAATGGTATTGTATACAGATACTGTTTTATTTCAAAGTTATGTTATGAAATATATTTATTCGTTCCTCTATGAGATTCGTGTTTACTCTGGTGTTGTATGTTCTTCTTCTTCTTCTATTCTAAGTTTCTATCTTATCTATTCTCAACCTCTAATTTCTTTCATGGACTATCCGGTATTTCCGATGCTTGAGTAGTCGACATTGAGTTTATGTTGGTTACTCAAGATCGCGAAAACCCGGGTTGTTACAGTGGTATCAGAGCTGAAGGTTAAGTTATTACCATGGCTCGGTGGCGTAACTCAATATAGATGGGGTCAGTAATACCCTAGATTAAGTTGAGTGTATATATACGAGTGAACGTATTTGTAGATTTTGTAAAAATGATTTTATATTGTGGAGATTAATTGATTGAGTTGTTTATGGGTTCTGGTCGATCAGTTTGATCCACTGTATCGGTAGGAGTTTATAAACACTCGAGTATGATGAACCGACATGGTTTGTTTTGAACATAGGGTAATTGAAATAATTTTACCCAAATTATATTTTGATATAAAAGAAAAAAAATTATATTGAAATAATTATGATATATGGGATATATTGGTTATTACTATAATTGGGTAAGATTATAAATTAAATGGTTATGTAAATAACTAATTGGAATTTATATAAGGGGAATATGTGAAATCAGATGAATTAAATTTGAATTTAAATCAGAATTGGAATCAAAATTCCGAAAATATGAAAGGTGTTTGTAAATGGAATTTGATTAAATATATGAGAAATTTAAAATCGTGGGAGATTTTAATTTTTTTTTACAAACAGTGTGAATGGTATTTTGAAATGTATTTCAAAATGGAAGTGTTTAGAAATGGTTCTAAAAGTGACGTAGTATTGAACTCACTTCGATCGCTGGAAAATAGGTTCCGATGATGACCGCTGCATCCTCGGTGTTCATTTTCGAGTTTCTAAGTGACGGATAGTTACCCAAGGTTTTGTTTTTGAAGTCTTTTGACGAAATGAGTTGTTTTGGATCCTAAAAAGGAAAGTTTGGTTTTTGATATGGTAATCTGCTTAAATACTCCAAGGAAAAGATTGTTAGAAATAAAAACAAATTAAAGTAGAATTTGTGAAACCAAATTGGAATTAAATTGAAGCCCGTTAAATGGAAATTGAATTGTATTAGAATGTTATCGAAAAACATTGGATCTGTGATGTAGGAATTGAAATGTTATTGGATGGATGAGTTAAGAATTTGGAATTGAGGAAAAAATTGGTTGGAGATTGATTAGAATGACATTGGTATATGTTGAATTGGTAACAAGTTCAAAGGATGCAATGATATGCCCGACAAAAAGGTACAAGTTTATATTTCTATTGGGTATGAGATTTATGAGCCAAATTAGCAAGCCTCTTGGCTATTTGATTTTCTTTTGGGTTGGAGAAGGCCTAGAGAGGCGAGTGTGGTTGTACCGATTGACCCATAAAAAGGTGGTGCTGGCGAATTTTTTCGAAAATTTCGGGTGTTGGAAAATTTTCAAGATTTTTGAAAATTCTCGTTGATAAGAATTAATTAATATTTTAATTGAAGTTTATTTGTTTAGTTAAAATTGAAATTAAAGAAGTAAACAAATAATTTTTAACCCAGTTGGTAGGGTTTGTTTTCTACCTTAGAAAATTCGAGGACGAAATTATTTTAAGTGGGGAAGAATGTAACGACCCGTATTTTGATGGACAACAATTAATTAATTTAATTATTTAAATAGTGATATAGAGATTTAAATAATTGTTTAATTAAATTTTATTGAATATTTAATTAATATAAATAATAGAATAATATATTTAATTTCGAAATGGTTAGAAATATTGAATTGATGATATTGTGTGAATTGAACAATTTAAAATATATAATTCAGTTTAGAGTTGAATTATATTAACAGATTTAATTATAAATGTCAGTTTGAACATATAATTATATTATAATTATAATCGAGCACGAAATGGCGTGGCAGTTCGTAATTTGGTGATTCGAACATCAATTGAATATATAGAATCCGTTTTAAGCCGGATTTCTGTGAAACAAGAAACGTTCGGAGCTGGTGAAGTATATTTTTCTAATGGAAGAGAAAAATCGGGATTTCATTGTGTAGATTTTGAGTTATGTCCAAACCAAATTTTATAAAAGTCTCTATGGAATTCCTTTATAATTTATAGCGATTTATTTATATTATAAATGAATTTTTCAATATCAATTGAATATCGATTCAACCGGGATTTGGATATCGAGTTATAAATCCAATTGGAGCTGTATGGTATTCTATTGTGAATATATACGATAATATTTATTTATAAATATTAAATTTAATTATTTTTAAGTATATTAATATTTAAAAGGGTTTATTTAGAGCTTTAAAAATAGCCAATTTTGCAAACGACCTCCGTTTTCGACGAAACTAATTTTATTGGATTCGCAATATTTAGTTATTGCTAGATTTCAATTTTCGTTATTTTTAGAGTCAGTATGTGGCCGTACGGATTTTTAGTGTGAAAAACAGTTAGTATTTTGACGGCTAAAAATACGCTATGTGAGCAAACGGAGTCGGAATTCGATGAAACCAGTTTCGTTGGGTCCGTAATGTCAAACTATAGATGTATGTCCGTTTTCATGATTTTTGGATATTGTATATGATCGTAGGAATTTTTAAATGATGATCTGAGCTAAAAATTGAATATAAATTATTAAAATAAAATACAAAGCTTAACCCTTAAGCAAACTTATTCTATAAATACCCCTCTCTAAAACCTAATTTGTATTTTTTTTCTTTGGTCAAACAGCGCCTCCACTTCTCTCGTGAAAACGTGAAAACCTCCGTCTTTTAAATTCAATTAAAATTCGGATAAAAATCCATAAAATACGGAACTGATATATTTGGGTACTTCTAGAGTTCCTCTTCATTTCTATAGTGGTTTTATTGAGTGTGAATCATCTCCCGCTGCTGTATTATTTTCCAGCACGAGGTAGGGTTAATAGGTCTGTGGTTTGTGGTGATCAGTTCGTGAAATGGACGTTAGTTTTGGGTTCCTGGTTTCGATTAGCATCTATCGACAAGAATTGATGGAATTTGGCACCAATTTATGTCGATCGACATACTGTAGCGCGGATTTCTGGACAGAACGAAAATCCATTTGGTGAGTGCGAGTTCAATGATGGGTAGATGGAGAGAAAGACATCGGGAAGTGGAGAGTAACGGTGTTGAGCTCGGTTGATTTGGGGAAGGAACAAAGGAGAAACGTCGGCTTAAAGATGGGTAAATGTCCATTTCTAGAGCAGGAGAATTTGTTTGGAGAAGACAGAGAGTAACAAAATGCGGTCGTGGATCTTTATAGTTGATGGGTCGGTTTTATATAAAGGGGTAAGGCCCAACGATGAATTAAATTGGTTTTGTCTTAATTTAAAACAATTTACAACTTGTGATCGTAATAACTTTATCATACGGTATCGGAACTGGACAAAACAGGATCCGATGGGATCGTATGGACGGTGGCTACACACTAGAACTGATTGGAAGTGAATAGAAGCTCGTTACAATTTATAGAAAAATAAATTGTCGGTCTGAATCAATCGATGGTTATCGTTATTTAACGATGGTCATCCAATGTGAGTAAATCTCACTAACTCTGAACAATTTATATTTTTATAAAATATAATCTGATAATGATAATTGATTGTTTTGTGTTAATTGTTTGATTGAATTGCTGAATGATTGGTTAAAATTTCAGATAACGATATATATAAATCGTTAATCAAACATTGATTCTGTTTATCTAATATTTCATATTGAAATGAAATCGATGTTAATTATATTGTTTAACATATATGGATGCAGGGAAACAGGTCGGAGGAATCTAACTGGATTCCTCAACATTTATTTTACTGTTTTTCATATATTGTAATATATGCTGTGATATAAAATCTATTGTTGATTATGTGAATTTGAATGATATCGATCATTGTTATTTGCTATTTTAAATACCATATATAATACTGGAATTAAAATGGGAATTTTCAATGCGTATGTTGAAAATAAAATATATTTATATAAAATCAAATGATTTTATAAAAAGGAATTTCAAAGTGGATATTGAATAGAAAAGGAAATATTTGTAAAACAAATATAAAAGGGAATATTTATTTAGAAAATAAATGGAATTATAAAGGAAATATTTATTTATGGAATAAATAGAATTATATAAAAAGAAATATTTATGAAATAAATATGATAGTGAAAAGGGAAACATTTATATGAAATAAATAGTTCATATATAGGATATTGAAAAGGGGAATATTTATATGAAATAAATAGGATATTGAGAAGGAAATATTTGGAAAATGAGTAGAGTTTTATAAAAAGAGAATTTTACATTAGGAAGGTTTAGACCCGTGCTTCGTATACGGGTGTAACATGATATTGATTTAAAGTAAATATTTTGCAAATAAAGTATTATAAAGTAATTTGGGGTTTGAATTAGGAATTTAAATGGAATTACTGAAATTAGAACTGACTTAAAATTAGTTGAATTGAATGACTTTCTGGGTATCGATCTGATGTTGGTTTCGGCCTTCGGGGTTAATACATAGGGGGTTGTTCTCTTATTGGTTTACAGTTAGAGACTGATAGAGGTGGGAAGATATTGATGCGTGAATTAGAAATGGAAATGTTTTTCAATTTTAATAACTTATATTTTCTAAAAATTAGAAAATAAGGATTTGATGAATATATGGAAACGAGAAATGGGGAAATGAATAAATGTGGATTGATGATTGATTGATAGAATTTCTATCTGGAAATAATATCGTTGTTTGCAAACATGTTTTCCTTTGATAGTTAAATCATCGACTATCGAAGATTTTGACTATTTCCGTTGTCAATACGGAGAGACGGGGATCAGATATATTATCTGAAAACCACTTCGAATGGCATTAGTGTTGCGAATCAAATATGATGAAGATACTTGAAGACCGATTTATGCAAGGGCTGTTCAGTAAATCCTAGGTAGAAATTGCCTAAAATGGATTTACAGAATAATTCCTTCGGATTGTCCAATCCTAGGACAACTTGAATGGACGAATGTCTGATAGAGTACATCTGGTAGATCGCGTAAGTTGATCGTTTCAAATGTATTTACGTTGGTGGCGGAGGAATTCATTTCTCTTAGCTTATACCCATGGTATTTTTAGGGGAATCAATTTGTGATTTGATGGGTATGACGATGTGGCATTCAAAGTAAATGAAGGAGTGATCTGTTAAAAGATACGTTATGACCTCAAGCCTCATCAACTAGGAAATGACAAAAATCGGGCAGGCAGAATGGCTAAGTAGGTCGCACCCAAGTAGGGTATATTGTCACCATCTAGAGAATATTCATATTTGTTACTTCTTTCGCTTCTGTATCTCCCGGGATCGGTTATGTTGGTATACCAACCATAAGGTGATAATATATTCAGAACATTCAAGCGAAATGAATGGCTGGTCATGTGTGGTCGAGTTACAAGATGTTCTTATTGAACTCCAGTGTATCGCTGCTAGAGTACATTGATCGGAAGGTGGTTCCATACCTTGTCAGAGTTGGAAATCCATTAACCAATAAGAGCTCGCGGTTTTGATTGTATATTATATATGTAGAACGTGAGATGAAAGCATTCTACTAGATTTCTATTTACTTGGTCTAGACATTATTATAATATCAGACAAGTATTGTTTTAGAAAAATATTTTGGGTTATTGTAACGACCCAGGGTTTTCGGCCCCGAAAATCGACATAAATACCTTTACTGTATCTCATGCCAACCTTTCTAACACCGAGAACACCAGATTGTTAATGAAAGAAATTAGAGGATGAGATAAGAAAGAAAGAAATATAAGAATAGTAGAAGAAGAAGAACACAACACAGAGTCTGACATCGCAGCGGAACAAAATATAATATAGAAATAAATTTTTATTGAGAGCTTTAAATAAAACTTACAATCATCAGAGTATATCAACACATCTGGACAGTTATAATAATCTTCCCTGATACAACAAAGCGGAATAACACTAAATATGTCTGGACTTCTCCAACACGCCTTTTGTGGTGTTCAATAACCTGAACCTGCAAACCCGGGCTAACCCGAGCATTTACAAAACACCGGGTCAGTCTGGTGAACCAGAGTGAGATAAACTCGCATGGTATTAAGGGTAAATCATCCAATCATGATTTTAAAGTTCAAAAATCCTTTCAAAAGAAAAGGATAATCGTAAGACCGAATCCACACATAAACACGGACGGTTTTTACCTTACGATAACCCAATGCAGTTTTGAAACCAATATCTTCCCTGATATTATAATAATGTCTAAATACAAGTAAATAACAATCTAGTGGAACGCTTGCATCTCACGCTCCACATATATAGTATACAATCAAAACCGTGGGCGCTTATTGGAGATTGGATTCCGACCTTGACAAGGTATGGGACCACCTTCCGATGATGTATCTCTAGAGGCGAATACACCTGGGTTCAACAAGAACGTCTTGCAACCCGGCCCACACATGACTGACCACTCATTTCTCTTGAGTGTATCGAATGTATATCACCAACGGTTGGACTCAAACCACCGTTTCCCGAATGGGCAGAATCGATAGAGTAAGAAACAAAAGGAATTTCTCTATATAGGTGATTATACACCCTAATGGGAGCGACCCACATAGCCATGCTACCAGCCCGATTTTTGTCATCTCCCGGTTGATGAGGCTTGAGGTCAGAACTCATCTGATCATCATACACTTTGAATGCCACATCGTCAGATCCTCCGGATATCACTAATTGATATCCACAAAAATACTCTACGATCAGCTAAGAGAAGGTGTACGGCCTCCTCCGCCATCAACAGAAATACGTTTGAAGAAATCAACGTACGTGACCCCTTTGGAAATACTCTGTCAGACACTCGTCCATACAAGTCATCCAGGAACAGGATGAACCGAAGGCACCCTCCTACTGCATCCCAGGAATCACCCTGTAGATCAGTATCGAGAAGTCCTTGCAACCGTAGATTTCAAATCACGACAGAATCACTGTTGGAATATCTCCGGCCGCTAAACCAGAGAAATCCAATCAGTAGTCCTTCCGCTCATGAAGATCAACGGTCTTCCATGGCTCCATCTTCAACAATCTTCTTTCATGTATTCGCTGGTCGGAATGGTTTTCGAATATATATTCGATCCCGGTCTTTCCGTACCAACGATCGTATGGTCAGGTTTGATAGTCGGTGTTTTAACTATCAAATAAATCATTGTGTGAATGACATGAGTTTACCAGTTCAGTACCAACACAACATGGCCTCTTTTATTAAAAATGATTAATGATAGTTAATCTCTAACCCTTGAACACTTCAAATATACTTATTTGACGTAAGGTTCTTATCTTAACCATTTCATTTCATGTTTATGAAAATATTCTATAATCATATTCAATCCTTCCTTCGGCTATCGTTTCCCCCATTTACCTTTTTATTAGCCACATTTGGAAAACGACTTACCTTTCTTCAAGTGGAAACAACGTTATAACATCTTCTTTATTTCATCACTTGAAAATAACTAGCTATTATTCTCTTAAATCATTCACAAAACTTTATTTTGTAAATTTCCTTTAACATTGGAAATACCAATTTAACTTTCCCATTACACACTAATATCATCCTCAGATAATCCTGAGGTCGTTCAAGTTGAGTTATTTATTTACCTCTCAGACCTTGATCAACAACAGTCTTACCTTCAGATAACATTAGTTGTAACTCCAACCAGATATTTATTCTAATCTCCTTAGCTCTTTTGTTGATAAAAACTTATTATCTTTTTGAATCCTCCTTTTCGAATATAACCATAAGCTCTTAATCCATCGATTAAGAAAATTATTTTATAAACCATCACATTTCTCTTTTACCTTTCTAAACGATACTTCTCATCACTTGGATTTTGTTAAAATCCTATTTCTTACCACATCACTTTTAAGCCTTTCTCTTAATAGTCTTATTCCATAAATTCCCTTAATTCCCTTATTTAAGTGACATTTGTGAAATCCTTTATACCTCAATTCTTTTTCTAATTTTTTTTAATAAAACCATGGTTCTGTATAACCCTTCTATTTATCACTTTTCCTTTATAAAGTCATTTAAAACCCAATTATAAACTCAATTAATAAATAATAAATATTTATTTACTTTGACAAACTTTAATTCAAATAAATAGATTTAAAAATTCATTTTCAGTTATAGAATAAATCTTATAACTTTATCTTGTCGATTTACCTGATGGTAGATCGATGGTTAATTCATGGGCCATGTACTGCCGATCACTCAACCAATAATACCCATTGGTTTAAACCAAACAAATATTGTATTTCGGGTCAATATTCAACCGTCCAATCAGACAATTCAATACTGGTCTCATAACAGTCTATAATGACAATTTAATATCAATCACCATAATCAATCAACCAATTCATTTATTAAAACACATTTATTTAATAAACGTGACCAATAAGGTAACTTACCATAACTGGGACCAATCGTTAAAATAACGATTCGGTTTTTACTGAAATTAAACGACGTTTAATTCCATCAGTTCAATAGTAACTGAATATATATCAGCAATCAGTCAACCACTAGCAACCATAGCACACAAAAATAAAAGCCCAACTTATAAAATATAAGCGGGAAATAACCGAGTGAGTTTAACTCACCTTTGTTTTGATTTGTTGATAAATCAGCTTGTTTTCAGTTGAATTAAACAATGTTTTATTTATCTGAAAAATCCAACTGCTGCCTGCCCTGCTCAGTTCCTTTTCATCACGTAGTACCCGTCTTCACGGTCCCGACGTTTTTCGTTTCGTCGGAATCTGGTTTCGTTTGTACTTGATATCAATATTTGAAATTTATATAAACTTTTAAACTAAGCAAACCCTAAATAAACAAAATAAAAAGGATTGGGCCTTACCTTTGTTCGTTCAGCCCATTACCCAATTGAACCCGCCCTCCTTATACCCTAATTAAAACGTCGGATTCCTCTTGCTCCTCACAAATCCTCAGCCGCCACTAACATCAGAAAACCAAAACCCTAAAAGAAGCCGAGACCAGATGCTCCTCCACCATTGCTTCTCTGGTGAAAGCCGCACGCTCCCACACTTCCGTCCCCCTCTTCGACTTCCCATTCGGTTGTTCTACACCCACGAAGCATCTTCAAGCCCAAAGATTCACGATGTAGGCTAACCCAACACCATCAACCCTTTCGTGGAAGCTTGACCGATCCTAGTGCCTTCGGCCTCGACCCCATAGCCCACGAAAACCTCTCAAGAACAGATAAATATTTATTTAAATTTTTTATTATTTGTTTTCCCCTGTTTTCGATTTTTCTTTTGTTGTTGTGTTCTGAAACAACGAATATGAATGCCTATTTATAGCCGAATTCGTTCTAATATCAAAGGTCAATACTTGAGTTGTAAAATCATAGGGTTGATCCTAGTTCTTAGGTGCTATCCTCTTTCCTTTCAGTTTTGCTGTGAGATCAACTGTTTACGATAGAACTTGGTTTGTGTGATATTGACAGTGAAAATGTTGTATTTTTAGTTGGATTTTTCATGTGCTAATGTCTGCTATAAAGGGTGCATTGTGTAGGGGGTATCGGGTTTATCTAAGGCTATGAATTGTCTATACATTTCAAAGATTTGAAACCTTTATTTGGTCGATCCTGTGATGACTGAACGAACAGTCCTTGTAGATTTGTACTCGTGGGTTTGTACATGAGCTTTTCTTATGTATGAGATGTTTTGACCCACTGTTCTTTAGCTGTTGAATTACTGTCCCTATAGGTTTTGATTTTTTCTACTTTTGATTTTGGTATAAATATATAAACATAGTCTGATATTGTAATTTCTGTTTGTATGGTCTATTCAGCTTTGTGGATTCGATGTGGGATATATACATATTTTTGTTTTCCCATAGAAGATTTGATATAGATTTTAGCTGTACCTATTTCTTATAGGACTTTTCATTTCATTTCAGCTATGACCGACTGTAGCAATGGTGATGGAAGACACAACACTGTGGGGAGATTTTTTTTTCAGATTTCATGTGCTATGAAATTGTTCACCCTATTGAAGAAACCCTTGATCGAACTTTATGCAGAAGCTATTGTGGTCTATTTTTTTCAGATGTGAACAATGATATGTTTTCTTGAATTCAAACTGGACTGAATTGGTCGAAGGAAATATGTAAATTAACTGTTCAAATTCTTATTTTCTTCCTTGTTTCATAACTGTACATTTACTGCTTTACTCATGTATCTTTTATATATATTCTTTTCTCTTTACTGTTGATGTACATTTCTTTTTGCTGTTCTACTGTTGCTTTACTGTTTTTGTTCACTTTTTGGTATTGGGAATTTGCATTTTTACTGTTTGTTGAAAAGAACAATACATGTTGATATGGAAAATTTGAAATGGACGGTTGTACAAGGCATTTGAGCTGTGCCTTTTATTTAGAATAGATGCCCACAAAGTTAACTAAATTTACATATAACTATGCTTAACCAATTAAATTTTTATAAAACAATCCTCATAAAAATATATTAATTTATTACTATTAAAAATACTTACATAGAAATATCATATACCTTAATATATATAAACGAATATGAATTATACAACTTGGTATCAACCTTTCGAGTTAACGATACTTAAATTATATTGGAATCAAAATAAACGTAATCGTTTATTTACGAAATCCATAGCGACTATTTCAAAATTTCAACTGAACATAACTAACAAATTATAACACGAAATCTCGATTTTTCTCTTCCCTACGAAAAATGTAACCAAATCGATTCAAACGTTTCTGGTTTTACCGAATTTTGACTTAAAACGAATTCTGTATACTCAGTTAAAGTTCAGAACGAAATTTACTAACTACCGCGCCATTTCTAGTTCGTTTATAATATAATTATAAATTAAACGTTCTGACGTCGTTTTAATAATGAATATATTTATAAAATTCAATATAAACCATATTTAAACCTCTTTACATTGCGCGTTCACCTTATACCGCAAATTCAACATTTTCTCAATATCCCGAAAATAAAATATTATTATATTTTTAATATAAATTAAATATTCAATTTAAAATGGTCAAACCCCATTATTTGAACTCAAATAAATATTTTAAATAAAAAAATATTCCAAATAAATGGTTAGAAAATACGGGACATTACAGTTATCATAAGGTAAAAACCATCCGTGTTTATGTGTGGATCGGTCTTACGATTATCCTTTGTTTCAAAAGGATTTTTGAAAAGTTAAACAAATGATTTGAGTTTACTCACACCAGTCACATGACTGACCCAGATTTTATTTTGTTTTGTTCTCCCTAAACTCTTGGGTGCCCAATTTTGTACGGGCAGTCAAATAGTCGGGATTTACTGATAGTTGAAGAGCTATAGCAGGAGGCTTCAGGATTATATATATTGTTATTTCAGCTGTGTTGTAAGTGTTATACTTTAATAATTGTATTGTATACAGATACTGTTTTATTTCAAAGTTATGTTATGAAATATATTTATTCGTTCCGCTGTGAGATTCGTGTTTACTCTGATGTTGTATGTTCTTCTTCTTCTTCTATTCTAAGTTTCTATCTTATCTATTCTCACCCTCTAATTTCTTTCATGGACTATCTGGTATTTCCGATGCTTGAATAGTCGACATTAAGTTTATGTCGGTTACTCAGGATCGCGAAAACCCAGGTCTTTACAAAAACACTTCAAGTTGCTTGCTTTCTTAAAATATTTTCACAGATCATGTAACATAAACAACCACTTTAATCGATTACATAATCTATTTTTCTAGAATTTGTAAGCCATATAGCAAATATGAACACAATCTAAAACTAATTAATCTGCCAATTTTTACTGCTTTTGGCAAATGCTGATTTTCTTTGTTAATTTTTATTTTATTTTATTTTAAGTGCGCTTCAAAAGGGTCTTGTTTTTGCTTTGCATTTGCTTTTTGAAATATTGTTAATTTATGTGTGAATCTATATTAATGTAATCTGATGTCAGCTCGATCATATTCTGTGATTTCTTTTCCTTACAGTATAAAGAATACAAAGAACTGTGTTGGTACAATTTGGAATCCCGCTGGTGTATTCTATTAAAAATGCGATGGTTTTATAGAATTGCAAAAGCAACAACAAGAAGAAGAACAACTACTACTAAGCCATTATCCCAAACAAGTTAGGGTTGGCTAGAGATGGAACCTAAAACCAAAAGAGGGCTATATTTGTCACTTCTTTTGTAATTTTCTTATTTTTACTGCTCATTTAATATAGAGGGAAGAAATATTTATTAAGTGAGCATGTGTAACCCTTTTATTTTAATTTTTAATTGACGATTTCTGCAGGAAGAATGTGCTGACCTTCGAAAACTAGTGAAAAGTGGTCTCTTTAAACAACCTAGCATAGTAAGCTGTTCTTATTTCTTTGTACTGAATACTGACTTGTATCACTCATTGAAATTTTTGTATGAGAATCACAATGATGGACTCTTTTATACTTATCTCAAGAAAGCCAATGTTGAACATTACAGTTATGATAATAGTAAGAGCCCATAGTTTATCGATGCTCGATAAATAAGTCAGGCTTTGGTTCAGGTTGGAAAGTAATCATATTTTGCATTATATTTTTTTTGACTTGTGAGTTGTGATGCTTAATTTTGCTAGGCAGTAAGATTCATAGTTGTAAATTTTACCAGCAAGATGCTTGTGCTCCTACTTTGTTATGTTTAATTGTTGTGAATATTACCAGCACAGATGCTTGTGCTCCTAATTTGTTATGGTTAACCTATAGGGTACGACCTTGTTTTGTTTACTCACGTAAGAATAATGTTTGATTTCTAATAAAAGAAACAAACTAAATCATTTTTATGCACTCTGCCATTCATGTATTCGATATGTTTGGCATTAAAGTATAAAATCAATATATCATGTTGTCTTACAGTCCCCAATCTTGCCTCATAAATCATGCTTGTAACGACTCTCTTTCTAATTAACTGTAGCAAGGAATTTTTTGATACATTCTTCCGTCATTTGTTCTAGAAACAATGTTAATTATCGTAACTTTTCGTACTTATCTCCTCACATTTTATTTATGTCATTTCACATAATGATGATTTTTGGGTACCTTTGCAGGCAGAGGTTGAGGGAAAGAAACAAGTAGTACACAAGGATATAACTAACCGTGTGAGTTTGACTCCTAAACAAATAATTTCATCCTAAACAGTATTATTCGAAATGAAAAATCAGATGAGCAGTTTTGGTTAACAACTACTATGAGCAAATACCTACTAGTAAATTGTAGCTATTACAAGCTAAATATTGATCTTTGAACTAAGCAGTTTGGTTAAGATTTTACCGCTGTTTTTTCCGCAAAAGTCAATTGTTGTTTTCTTTATGGTGTTTTAACAAAAAATTCCTGTGTTAATGGATTGACAAGGAATTTGTGAGGTTACATAAGTTAATAGAACGCGCAAATGAGAAGCGCTGGAGAAAAGAATATCCTTTATCAGAATATTCCTTAGTATCATCTTATTTTTGGTTATCCTTTTTCCTTCACTATTTTTTTTCTTCTGTTTATTTTACAGTTTACTTCTGCGCTATGTTTCATAATTTCCCAATTTTCGCACTAAAGGAAATCCATATGCAACAAGGAGAAAATTAGGTTCCGTGTGTATTTATTACTGTAGGTGACACACATGGAGGTAAATTTGAAAGTTTTGTTTATTTATTTTTACTTTTTTTTGTACTTTAGAATTGCATATGTTTAAACATTTTTAATTTAAATATGGAACACAGATAACAAACGGTCAAAATATGGTTTTCTTCTTCCATGATTAATTTTTTAGATTTCTTTCAATCGTTTTTTCCCTTTAACATCCATGTTGGAATATATGCTAGATGAATACATTGACAAAAGAGAACTGCTGAGCAAACCAAAGGAGCGTATGCGACGAATGAATGTGATTCTGAATGTCATTCTGGATGAAGGTCTGTAATATTTGATGCTATTTTTTTCCGGTTATTTCTTCTAAGGCTAGGAACTGTTGCTTACCTAATTGATAGTACTGTTTCCATTGTCAGGATTTTAAATTTACCACCTTTATAGCCTTACTATTACATCTTGATCATAAATGATTTGTCGTATGGCTAATGTGGTAATGGTAAATTATTTGATACCATGCCATTACTTGTCAAATAGTTGCCTTTTTTTTAAAGCTAAGCTGGTATACATTTGAAATTTATTTTAGATTCTCATTAATCAAAGATTAGGTCAAATCATAACATATACTTCAGAAGAAAAATTTGTTTAAAACATTAGAATTTGATCACAGCTTTCCTAAGTATAGGAATATTTGGCTGTTCAATTTAAAAAATAAATTACAATGTCTTTCCATTTCATCTTATGAAACTTTTTATTTCCGCAGACAGGCTTATTTGGAAGCAAGGTCCTTTGTACGCAAGTATATCAAATCTTTTTGGAACCAGGTGATTGCATAGTATCCGTGAACTATTTGGTGGAAAAAGAAAGGATTTGAGAAGTTGAATTTCTTAGTGATGCATTCGGTACTTGTAGACTTTAAACATGAACTATGTTTTATCTTTTGTGTACTCAACTTGACATCAATATGGAATTGAAAACATGTATTGAATTTGATAATTCATGGATTGAAATTAATTTTTGTTATTGATACTTCATTTTGTTATCATGAATATGTGTTACATTTGCTGATTATTATCTATTATTTTGTTCATGCATTGCTCTTTAAATTGTTATGAGCTGTAAAAGGATTTAGCAATACTATAGCATGTTTATTTAATAGCATCATATAACCGCTATTGAATAAATATGTTATAGCGGTTATGATGTGTTATAGAAATTCGTTATTTGCATGAAGAATGACAAGTTTTATAGTGGTAACAACGAGCTATTATCCTCACGTATCACAGCGGCACATAGCCGTTATAAAATTATACCCTTTTATAGCAGCATTTTCTGTGTTATAATTATTCAATTGTTTTTTTATAACATGTCGATATACAGTGCTTTTCGGGCCACTATAGTATTGTTTGATAGCGGCTATATGCTACTATAAAAGACTATTTCTGTTGTAGTGAGACTGTATGTTTTCCCTGTTTCCTTTACTTTTTCTGTGTTTTATAATCAGTATTCCTGTGCTCTTCACACAATTGCGGGTTGAACGTCACTAGTGACCAACTTTTGACGTCAACATTTACCGTCCAGATATTTCCTTGGTTAAAAAAATAATTAGGACCCTAAGGTGATACTTAACAAGGCCCAAGCACTAGTTAAAGTGTTCGTTTAGAAAATAGGGTAGTTTGCATAGAATTATCATACAAACTAACGTTTTACATCAAATTTTAACCAAATTCACATAAGTCTTCACCACTAACATTAAAATACAATTGAAACAATGCTCATAACTTATTGTAAAAGCATTTTAAATGTTATTCTTATTTTTTTTTTCAACATAATTTTTCATAATTTACACAAATATATTTACATACTTTTTTTTTGGTGTAATATATACCACTAATGTAACAAAATATTTCAAAATCTCTTTGTTTACAAAATAAATTGTTAAGACTTTACAAAACATATATTTTTCACATTTATTATCATTTATACTACTTATGACATGTTCTCAAATATTTATTGTTATTACCCGTTTTCACCAAAATCAATTTATCAACATTAGCATTCAATATTCGGGTTTTAAATTCAAAAAAAAAAATCACATCTTCATCCTCAAATTATCTTCTGTATGAGTTTAACAGTATTGATTTCTTATAAGAAAATATTTCAATCTTTTATTTCTATAAATTACAACATGCATTAACATTCATTAATATTTTTAGTTGTCAAATTATCTGATTTTCACCCAAACCCATTATGTCACAATTTATCGTGCGTTACACACTTAATTGACCCAAGCCACAAATTTAATCACTTAAACATGATTAAATTTCATAATCAATCACAAAGAACCAATTAATTACTAACGTGAGTAATTAAACCACTATTCAAAATAATATTACATACGTTCAACTTAATTATTACTCAAATCTTCATGTTCTAATGGTTAACTATTACAGCAGGTAATTACCGAAAACTCGGGCTGTTACAAACATCCCCCTTACAAAAATTGCGTCCCCGAAATTTGCTAAGGAATAAGTCCGTACAACAAATCTAAACCAATCACAAAAGTATACACACATGCATAAGGGCGTAGATGAATAAATACAACACGCACAAAGTAAAGAAAATTTCTCACCCCCCTCACGAGAAGAAAGAAAATCTGGGTAAAGCTGCTCGATAGATTCCCTGGTTTCCTATGTACAGTCCTTAGGATTATCTGAACACTGAACGTTTACAAGCGAAAAATTCTTGCTTCGAAGGCGCCTCACCTCCGAATCAAGAACTCAAACTGGCTATTGCACGATAGATAAATCAGGAGAGATCTCAACATCGAGCTGCTCTGAGGGACCAATAACGGAATTTGAATTTCTAAGGCATTTTCTGAGCTACGACACATGAAAGACATCGGGGATACCAGATAAATGAAATGGAAGGGACACCTGGTATGCAACAGATCCAATGCACTCAGTGATAGGAAATAGTCCTATAAAGCAAGGAGCCAACTTCCTAGTCGTACTGAAACACATAACTCCCTTCAGTGGAGAAACACAAACAAAAACCAGGTCTCCAACGTAGAACTCGAGAGGCTTCCTACGGTTATCTGCATAGCATTTTTGTTGGCTTTGAGCCACTTTCATTCTCTGTCGAATAAGAGTAATGTTTTCTAAAGAATCACGAATTGAATCTAGACAAAGAATGAGCTTCTCTCCAGATTCCAGCTAACAAGAAGGCGAACGACAAGGCCTCCCATAAAGGGATTCAACGGGTGCCATACCAATAGAAGACTGAAAGCTTTTATTATATGATAATTCCACAAGAGGTAAGTGATCGTCCCATGAACCACCAAAATCAAGCACACAAACACATAGGAGATCCTCGAGAATATGATTAACAAGTTCATCCTGTCCATCTGATTGAGGATGATAAGCTGTGGAGATATTTAGTTTTGTTCCCAAAGCTTACTGAAGGCTACTCCAGAAATGGCTGGTGAATAGAGGATCGCAATAAAAAACAATCGAAGAAGGAATACCATGAAGGCGAACAATCTCCTTAATATAAATCTTAGCAAGAAGAGGTGCACTCCTATTAGACTTAATAGGAATGAAATGAGATGATTTTGTAAGACGATCAACAATAACCCATTTGCTCGTACGACTACACCTCGAACGAAGCAGGCTGCCAATGAAGTCCATCGAAATCTGATCCCATTTCCATAATGGAATCTCTTAAGGCTGAAGGAGACGAGATGGCCGCTGATGCCCAGCCTTAACAAGCTGACAAGTCATACAAGAACCCTCATAACTAGCAATGTCATGCTTCAAGCCTTTCCAATAATAAAGGCAATGCATATCGGCATACATCTTACTACTACTGGGATGGATGGTATACATAGTGCGATGACAATCATCAAGAACATCATGCCTAAGCACTGGATCAGAAGGCACCACAATACGGTTCCTATTTCGAAGACAACCGTGAGAATCAACACTATAATCTTTAATTCTTCATCTCGATACTCAGCCTCACAAAGCTAGATAAGGCGCATCACCTCTGGATCACGCCTCTATGTATCGGTAATACGATCAAGAATATATGCTCGAGCCTCCAAACTGAATAATAACATTGGAGAATCTATTAGAGGAGCACGATTGCGAATATCACATAACGATAAAGTCTCAAGAATATCCTACTCAACTAGCATCATATAAACAATGGCTGAATGTTTGCGACTAAGCGCATCGGCTACACGATTACCATTTCCGGGGGTATAATTGATGTCAAAATCATAAGATGAAAGAAATTCGAGCCACCCCTGCTGACACATGTTAAGCTCTTTCTGAGAAAACAAATACTCGAGAGATTTGTGGTCGATGAAAAGAGTGAAATGCTCTCCAAGTAGATAATGGCGCCAAATCTTCAAAGCAAGCACGATGGCAGCTAACTCAAGATCATGAGTAGCATACCGAATCTCATTCGGCCGCAATTGACGAGAAGCATAAGCAACAACTCGATCATGCTGCATCAACACAGCACCTAAGCCACAATGGCTGGAATCGGTGTAAGCAACGAGGTCTTGATTTTCTTC
Source organism: Allium sativum (assembly GCA_030737875.1). Classification (NCBI taxonomy): domain Eukaryota; kingdom Viridiplantae; phylum Streptophyta; class Magnoliopsida; order Asparagales; family Amaryllidaceae; genus Allium; species Allium sativum. Next base: position 974,498,594 of record CM060909.1, read on the forward strand.
AGGAACCACTAGAATGGGAGCATAAGTGAGAAGTTCCTTTGATAGCTAAAAGGAAGCTTCACACTTGTCAGACCACTCGAAGCGAACACCCTTACGGTAAGATGAGTAAGTGGGAGTACGATGCGAGAGAAATCCCGAATGAAATGACAATAATAACCCACCAATCCTAAGAAACTATGAATCTCCGAGACTGTCTCAGTCCTCTTCCAATTTTGGATGGCCTCAATTTTAGATGGATCAACAGAAATACCATCAGCAGAAACAACATGGCCTAGAAAGTGAAATTGCTTTTCGCAGAAATGGCACTTAGAAAGTTTGGCCTTAAGCTGATGATGGCGAAATGTGCTCAAAATAATCTGCAAATGACCAGCATGCTCGCTTTTGGATTTAGAATAGACAAGAATGTCATCGATGAACACTATAACGAACTTATCGAGATATTCCCTGAATATCCGATTCATGAGATCAACAAAGAATGTAGGAGCGTTGGTTAAACAAAATGGCATAACACGCCACTCATATGAACCATAACGAGTGCGGAAAGCGGTGAGTGGAATGCTATCCTCTATAACTCGTAACTGACGAAAACTGGTAGCAAGGTCTAGCTGAGAAGAGACCTTAGCTCCACTTAATTGGTCAAACATATCATCGATACTGGGCAATGGATAAGGATTATTGATGGTAAGCTCATTAATTTTGCGATAGTCCACGCAATGCCTAAGAGATCCATCAGACTTTTTGACAAAGACCACTGCAGCACCCCATGGTGAAGAGCTAGACTAAATGAACTGCTTGGACTCAAGCTCGAGAAGCTGCTTCTTGAATTCCTCATTTTCCTTAGTCGACATCCATGTGGGAGGACGACTAACAGGATGAGCACCAGGAACTAAGTCTATACAGAATTCAATAGCTCATTTGGGTGGCAACCCCGAAACGGAATCAAAAACACCTGTATAATCATAAACAACAGGAATACGAGACACATCGTCATCATCAGAGTCTCGAGAAATAGAGAATAAGGATGCCACATAATTACGATCATTACCACGAAGAACAAGAGTGATTTGCAATGGTGAATCAGGATACAGAAGGTACAAGACTCTCTCAACACACACAATTTTTACCTTATATTTCTCGAGCTAGTCCAAACCCAATATCATATCAATTCCAAGCGAAGGAAACACATGCAGATTCACATGGAAAGAAATCCACAAATAATAATCTCTACATTATTACACAACAAGCAAAGGGTGGCGGATCCCCCAATAGGATTTACTATCCTCAAAGAAATCACAATGCAAGAAACATCCAAAGAAAGAATATCCACGAGCTCCTTCGATACGAATGAGTGTGAGGCACCCGTATCGAATAAAACTCGAATCGTACGATCATGGAATAAAAGAGAACCTTCGAGAATAGAAGGAGTACCTTTTTGCTGAGAAGAACCACGTCCTGACTCCAACACATTAAGCTTTCCCTCTTTGCTGGACCTAGGAGCAATAGGACAAGAAGTAAACCAGTGTCCTTCCTTCTTGCAATAGCGACATATACGTGGCTTAGGGCATTCACAAACAAGATGATCCTCGGCTCCACAATTGAAGCAACTTCGCTTAGCAAACGGTGTTCGACTAGATTGAGAACTTTGTTCCACAGTCTTATTCTTCTTATTTGGAAAGGATTTTGCATTGTGAGATGGAAACTTCTTCTTGCAATGGTTCTTACGAACCCCAACATCATCGTCACTATCGTTTTACTTCCCGACTGCCTCGAGATGGAGAGTGGCATCAACAAGTTTATCAAAAGAACGATAAAGCTGCAACAGGAGAGGTATCTTTAAGTACTTCTTAAGTCCATTAACGAACTTAAGATTCTTCTTGTCTGGTGTAGAGATGTGCTCTAGGCCATACTTCGACAAGGCCTCGAAAGAAGAAACATACTTAGCAACCGATGATTTCCTTTGCTTCAACTCGAGGAAGCGACAAGCAAGAACCTCTTTCTCTGAATCTGTAATAAACTTGAGCTCAAAACGCTCATGGAACTGCTTCCACTCAAGTGAAGACTCATCAAGTTCAGCAATCAACAACTCATACCAATTTAAAGCTCGCCCTTGCAACATGCTTGAAGCTACAAGGACTTGAAGATGAGACGAGATCTCCATCCGAGTAAAGATGCGCTCGCAGGTATGAATCCACGCCTGGACCTCTAAAACGGACTCTGTACCCAGAAAAGGCTTCCCACCTGGATATGAGAAATCACTGCACAGGCATGCAAAAACAGACTTGCGCAGAGGAGATGAACGGGCTGAAGTGGGTGGCTGGGTGCTCCGAATAAGCTCCATAAGCTGATCAGTAGATAAAGTGACAGCCTTTGGTCGAGAACCACTGGCTGGTCTATCACTCTCATTAGGCTGAACGCCACTGGATGGCTCAACCCTATGGAAAGAACCCGTAACCCGTAACTTCATCTTGACCTTGACCACCCATCCGCTGGTCTATCACTCTCATTAGTCCAAAACCCGTAAATTCATCTTGACCTTGACCACCCATCCGCTGGAGAAAAAATGATGATATGATCATTTAAGTGGTAATATATATCACTTACATAAAATTAATAAGGAATACTACAGAATGTAAGACAATTTTCCTATACGTATTCCCTTCTGACATTTACCCCTTGAAAAAAGAAGTTAAAAGCACGACTCAAGTCAAGACTAGGCCCAAGGGATTTAATGTTCCACTTATATTGTATCTCAATGTATGGTATTTGCTCGTATTCTGTTCTATATTAATCGCATTTTTTTCTGAATCCTGCTCTAATACCAAGCTGTGACGCCCCACCCTGAGACCTATACTAGTACTACTAATACAGAGAATAAGGATTAATAGGAGCGACCATCCATAAGCCTTGTATTAAATAAATAACAAGAGTATCGATAAAATGTAATAAGTTTTTTTCTCGACACTCTTATATTTGTTTAATACAAAACTATGATGGCTAAAAAGTAGTTCAAAACAAATACGTTTAACTAAAGGAATAAACATCTCAGAACAGATCTCCCAGCAATAGATACATATACATATGATATACAACATGTAGTGTCACAAAAGTGGTATAAAACCACAACAAGTACATCATGGGTCCAAAATAATAATACGATACATCAGAGTACATGGATCATAAACATATATCTAGACAGAATAGCTAACGAGATAGCCCAAACAACAGATCCATGGTGGAAGCAAAAGGTGTCTACAACGACTGGCATACCTGGAAAAGCTCAGTCTGACCCGAGCATAAACACACACGAGTCAGTCTAGTCAATAGTAAGTAATAACAGTATAAAGAATAATGAGGTTGAGACTTCAACCAATAGTAAGCAATAATAGTTCTCACCACCAATTCACTGGCTGTGTATCAATTTTGCAATGGAAAAACACAAAAATATCACAAAATAGCTTCAATTAGATGGGAATGGAATTGACCGATTCTGTATACCGTTGTGTCCCATACCACGGGGTTTACGGTATCGTTCGATTTCCACTACGTCTTCTCGAAGGGTGCGAAGCGGTGAAATTTTATATATAGAGAATAATTTGTGAGAAAACGGTTTCAAAATAATTACGAAAATCCTTTGTTTCCTAACTAAAAAAAACGTTTATAATTTATACTATTGCTTGGTGACAACGATTTTAAATAAACAAAATCGTAAAATATGTCTATCCCAAAACTATGACTAAAACATGTTTTTATATGTATTGAAAACCAATGAAAACATGTGTAGTGTATATTTTTAAATTATACGGAAACACATCTTTCAATTCCACACAAAAACTCATTTTTCCAAGGTCCAGATTAGTGCCATTATTGATTTGATCAGATGTCGCAATTATCTGTGCACCGACTGTTCAACAACGTAATTAATATTTTTTAGAATAACCATCACTTAATAACTAGAATAAAATAAAAATAAAAATAACAATAATAAATAAATAAAAAAGAATAAAAATGTCCTAAACTATTCTGCGCATGACATAATTTGCGCATCAAGTATGATATGGCGTGAGCCATATGACATTAGGGAAATAGCGTGACCATCTTTGTATATATATAGCACAAGACAAACTTATGGACAAGATTCAAAGAACATGTCCCAAGACACTGCAGAAGACAAGCTACAGGCAACTAAAAAATCCATTTGGCAATGGACGTGGCATGTTCAAATTGCCTTATGCCAAAAAGACAAAAGTTTTTCACAAAGGAAAGTTGCATTTTAGTATAACTTTATACGTCCAATTGCACAAACCTAACCATGAGAAGAAAAATAGGCGTGAGCTGTATGCTTTACATCGCGCGTTACAGCAAGGCCATGACAGAACTCTGTAACAATGGACTGATGCACACAGTTTTACTGTCCTTATTTAACAAAGGACAACCAAGAGTAACCTTTAATGCACAGTGTACAGAAACAAAATATGGAAAGAACGACATGGGATGTTGAGTAGGTCATTGTGAATCAGAAAATAATAATAATAGGCGACTGAACGCATGAAATAAATTTGCAGCAAGTTAAGCCACAATCTATAGCTTACAGTAAAATTTTCAGCAGAAATTGAGCAAACAGAATCAAAGAGGAAAGGGTTGTTTAACTAGAATTTGTGAGTTTAAACTAAACTTACGGTAGTTTTTAGCAATTTTAGCAAGGATTTGAGATTGTTGGAGGCTTCAATGTTGAGAAGAAGACTTCTTTCTGCCAGTAATTGCTTCAGCTTAAACATGCAAAGGATGATTTTTACTGTAAACAAAAATTTTCAACAAACAATAATAATAATTGGATTAGATCTGAATTTGGGGTGTATTACCTGTTGCTATTCACTCAAATAACTGAAATCTAGCGTTTTTTGGTGTGGATTTTGGGGCTATAATGGTTTACAATGAAGAGATCTGTTCTTATTTTCCGCCTTTTGTTTGCTGAGAAAGATGAGGTATGAAGAAAAGTAACATACTTTCCTCTACCATCCAGATATTTCGTTGGTTAGAAAAATAATTAGACTCTAAGGTGATACTTAACAAGGCCCAAGCACTAGTTAAAGTGTTTGTTTAGAAAATAAGCTAGTTTACATAGAATTATCATAAAACTAACGTTTCACATCAAATTTTAATCAAATACACATAAGTCTTCACCACTAACATTAAAATAAAATTGAAAAAATGCTCATAACTTATTGTAAAAGCATTTTAAATGTTATTCTTATTATTTTTTTCAACATAATTTTTTATAATTTACACAAATATATTTACATACTTGTTTTTGATGTAATATGTACTACTTATGTAACAAAATATATATTTCAAAATCTCTTTGTTTACAAAATAAATTGTTAAGATTTACTAAACATATATTTTTCACATTTATTATCATTTATACTACTTATGATATGTTCTCAAATATTTATTGTTATTACCCGTTTTCTTTAAAATTAATTTACTAGCATTAGCATTCAATATTTGGGTTTTAAATTCAAAAAAAAAAAAAAAATCGCATCATCATCTTCAAAATATCTTCTGTTTGAGTTTAACACTATTGATTTCTTATAACAAAATATTTCAATCTTTTATTTCTATACATTACAAAATGCATTAACATTCGTTAATATTTCTACTTGTCAAATTATCTAATTTTCACCCAAAACCATTTATCGCTCGTTACACACTTAATTAACCCAAGCCCCAAATTTAATCATTCAAACATGATTAAATTTCACAATCAATCACAAAGCACCAATTAATTACTAACGTGAGTAATAAAACCACTATTCAAAATAATATTATATACGTTCAACTTAATTATTACTCAAATCTTCATGTTCAAATAGCTAATTATTACAGTAGTTGATTACCAAAAAAATCGAGTTGTTACAAATCTGGTCCAGATCTAGCATTCCATGGTTCTCCTAACTGAATTTAGAACCTAAAAAACCATGGATCCATAAATCAAGTAAAAGAAAAAGGGAAGAAAGAGGAGAAACACCCTAGGCTTTTCAGTGCATATGCATTCTACGGGAAATTACCATTATTCTAAGATAATTCTCGCTATTTACTCCATAGCCTCAAAAACTTTTCCCGTCTTCTCTAGGAACTAGTCCTTACCTACTCCATACTTTTTAAATCATGTTTTAGCCTTTTTCATTTAAATTTTCTTCTAAAAATTAAAGTGCTAAAGCTTCATTTTCCTCATGAAAACTTACTTTTGCCAAACCATTAAAATATGTCATCTCATAAAAATGCAAATCATCATTTTTTTCAAACCACAAAAAATGGAGTATACAAGGACAACTATTTATCAATCATGTTTTCAACTTCTCTTACTTACAATGTCCGTTCAGTTGCTTACTACAATGTACAAACATCTACTCTATTCTTAATTTCTTATTTTGTCCACCTAATAAAATTTTCTTGTTAAAATAATTGTCGAAAGAATAGAGATTTCAAAACTTTCATTACTGAATATTCAGCTTTCCACAAAATGCAATACTTTTTCAAACCATATAACTTGAAAACTAGCGAGCTATACATGCTTTGTAATGTGCACCTTTTACTGAGAGAATTTATTTTAAACAAAATTTTCGCAAAAAATCACTATTTACAAAATATATCCCATTTTACTTCAAAACTCAATATGTACTTTTTCAAATATGCTCTCTAAATATTTTTAAAACTGTAACTTTTAAGTTCAAAACTTTAAAATATCATAAAGCATCTTCCAAAAGCTTTTAAAATTTCAAGTTCTTAAAAGTAAACAATGGGAATAGACTCAAAGTGGGTTTCCAACTTACTTAGGCTTTCAAAGACACTCCCACAAGGTAATTTTCTTTACTATATATATTCCTAATCCATTTTTTTAAAATTCCAATTTATAAAGTTCTACTGCTAAACCTACTAATCTGAAATATTAACATATGGGATCACCTTCCATACAAAGTATATTGTACACTTCCCACTCAAATTACCTAAGGGTCTCAGATTTCCATGTTCATTCTTTTAGTGTACAAAAGAGATATCCCATCTTTTACCATATTATGTTTTCCCTATATAGTGGGTTACTCTACGGATCTAGGTATATATATAATATTAAAATTTTTAAAAATATAAATACGTTCACTCATTATCTATACAGGAATCCTAAACCTAGGCTCTAACACCAAATGTAACAACCCGAATTCCAACAGTCCAATGTTTTTTCAAAATTCTAATCCATCAAAAATCATGTTGGTTTTTTTGGTATCCTGCAGAAAAGACAGAGATATAAAATATACCAGAGCTCAGAAAACATCTACAGCAGAATGGATAAAATCTAATATAATCAAAATATAGCCTTACCCAAATAATAATACTGCCTAACCAGTATCCAAAGCTATCATATCTTTGCCACAAATCTGACATGCAAGTATCTTATGAGGAGGGGGTCAGAACACAAGTTATGGTGAATGGATTTAAACTACACATTCTGGATGACCCTACATATACCGTTAAGTTACATTTTCCTGATTATTAGGTTACTTGGGTTATCAGCACTAAATACTTACACACGTCATACCCATTTGCTCCCTAGTGGATCAACCTAATACAGTATATATGCAGCTATCCACATATCAAGGTACACCCCCTGGTACCTCACTCGCACTGTCTCTGCCATAACGTCAACAGAAGTATACACCGTCACTCATCCTACGTCAGGGTGACGTACGAACAACACAACAATGCAACTTTATGCATAGTCCCACCATCTCCATGCTATGTAAGCGTACAAACTGCCACCTTCGAATCATTTGATCGAATCAGATTCCATCCAGAGCAATGCCCTAAAGTCTACGATATACCACACGGAGTAGACATGCATGTATCTAGACCTTCTCTCGTACGTACCGTCAATCGTACTCGATGCCTTAACCGCACATATTCTCTACTGTGCATCGAGTTCCGTAACAAGGTTGTAACAGAGACACAGAACCTGGTTGGGAGCTTTTTAGATATTTGTATACACAGATGCTATGGTCTGCATTTTCAGAGGCTATGGTCCCACCCGACCCCTCCCTCAACTTGTGAAAGACCGACATAATTGAGAGCTAGTGATCTGGCCCCAGAGAAAACAACAGACAACAATTCCTAATTGGCCTGTCCCTTACCCATAGCCTTGATAGTAAAAGGTCTATGGTTTTTCGGTTTAGCTCTCCGTCTTTTCGCATCATGCATCACATATCAAGCCGACTGTCGATAGTAGGTACCCGACAACTACTATCAAACATAAGGTTAGACCCGCTAAAGGCAGACAGAAGTGGTCGTAACCCGCCTAGTCACAAGTTAACAGGATCCTCGAATCACCAAAGCCACCCTTTAGCCTTTCGATTCCCCACTATTGTGGCAATCAAGGTATACTCATCGGGTAATAACGCACAGACCCAACCTCTGCGAGCACAGCCTAAGCAGTGTCACCGCACAGATGACTACCGGGAGTACCCTCCACGTCTTAGGAAGCTACTTGCTTCCCTCTTCCAGTCCTTTGGAGCCAGCTGAATATCAGCTAAACAGACAGAATAATCAGATGGACTTGCGCTTCCCTCGTGCCTCATGACACTACGATGATCTACCCCGTTGGGTTATTCACCTTCAAACGTAATGACTGGCCCAAGCGCATCAGGTTATGTGTTATTAGACCCTATGTCTAAACGTTTAATTATGTGCTTGCCCTTCCTCATCAGGTTTTCAGTTAACTTGGCTATTTCAAGTCATATTGACTTCTTATTCAGGTTACCAAGTTCTTCTTGCTTATTAATTTCAGTTATAACTTAATCCATTTAAGTTTATAATAAGCCCATAACATGTTATTTTCTAGATTGTAATCCAAGATCCGTAGTCTACAATTTCTTTATATTATTACCATGTAATTCATTGTCCAATTGCATAGTTACAATAACATGTTCTACTTAATATATAATTAAGTATACTTTATCTCAATTCACATGTTTTCATTTTAACATGTCACTTATTATGCATGATTAAACATAACTTATTTTATTCCATATGTTCAACTCATTCTTTCTTATTTAATCGTAATTCCATCTTACACTTTCGCTACAACTTGTTGTTGTTTACTTATTAACTTGGTTCTCTTAACTAAGGTTTATTGATAAGTTTTCTTTCCATTTATTATAACTTATGTTATAATTTCCACTTGTCCCTAGGACAGTCCTCCCTATTATATAACATTCTCATTAATGTAATTAATTATAATAGGTTATTACCATTCCCCGTTCATTCCAATTCTTTTACTGTTGTCACTTTCCTTCATTTCCATTAATTACAATTAATCCCATTTATTTCTATCCTGTTATTTACATATATTTATATATATGTTATGCACTAGACCTCTCACATTAAGCCTACCACTTGTGGATGCTGGATTTGTCGGGTGGTTCCGGGCAGACTTCTACCACAAGTAGACATAATGTAACGTCCCGCATTTTTATCGGTTTGTGTTTGAATATTTAAATCAGTTTAAATATTGAATTCGTAATGTAAGTGGATTTATATATTAATTATAACAAAGTTGAACGTATAAAAATATATATTAAATATAATCGAGCCCGTAATATCGCGGCAGTTCGTAATTTAATGTTCTGAACTTCAACTGAGTGTACATAATCCATTATTAGTCGGATTTCTTCGAAACAAGAAGCGTTGGAATCTGTTGGACTGTATCTTTCTAATAGAAGTGAAAAATCAAGATTTCGCATTATAGATTGTGAATTATATCCAAATCAAATTTTCAAATAGTCGCTATAGAATTGTTAATCGACCGTAATGGTTTATTTGATATAACTAGATATCAGATTCGAATTTGGACACGGTTCTTTTGAGAAGTAGTGACAATTTAATTTTTAAAATTTTACTGTAATTTTTAATTAATTAAATATGCAGCTTTTTATTTGAAGTATTTTGCACCCTTAATCAACATTTTGGGGTTTCACAATATGAGTTAACATACCGATATTATTATATTTTTGGGGCCGTGACGCAATACCTGACACGATGATGTTTTTATTTTTGTCCATAGCAGTTTGTATATAAACAGAGTTTTATATATTGGGTACGTAAGCTTTATAACCCAAACAAATTTAAAGTCTCGATTCACATGTAGTCACTGTTTCCGGTTAATGATCACGCAAACTTCTTTCATTCTAACTTTTACTATTGGATGGTACACACAACATATATTTGTTTGAACATTTAGTACATCACTAGAACTTTGTCCAAGTAGTCCTAGGATACGCAATACATCAACTATACCATGAGAGGGTATACCAGAAGTGAATTCAAAGAAGGAATCCAAATAAGTAGCATCTCTTGAGGATGGATACACAGTATATATACACTGTACAAGTAGCATGACCATCCTACCTATGTTCCTCAACAGGAGCATGGAATGAAACCAAATGAGCGAGTACCAAGTTGTTAAATAATTTATTGTTTAGACAAAAATCAAATCTAACATATCCCATGATTTACGTTGTATTTTCACATCGCATAGACCTCCTTTAGGAAGGAAATATCATCCTAACCTGGACTACCCTAAGAAAATGCATACCCTAACCTAATGCTTCCAAACGTCCCCTGTGTATACCCTACTGCTAATAGCTTAAGAACGAAGTAAATGTTATATTACTATTTTTAGCTCAAACGTACAAAAATTTCACACAAAAAGTAGACACGAGTGTTATAGTACAATTACTTTGCATTGAAGTATACAAGGCCATATGCCTGTATATTATAAGGACGCTGTACATAGTTGCTTAGCCAAAAAGACTTCAGACTTTATAAATAACACATCAGTCCTCAGAAAAATCATTTCAAACCAAAACACAGACTTTGCTTCTTTCTTTCCCTTTCTTCTAAAATCAGAGTCGAATTGTTAATTGTAGTAAAAAGCCCAAACTCCTGTATTCGAAACCGTTGAACGAAGGAAGTGGTGGAGAACCATGCTGCATGGGAGGAGTGTTGTGCGTGCATGTGATGGAGTAGGAGTTTGAAGCGAAAGGTGAAAGGGAGAGCTCGTGCTTGATTATATAGCATTGGTGATGGCCTCGTCATCAATTCCGGTGGTGAGGCGTTCGGAGAGGCGTGTGGTGCGGCCGATGTTTTCTGGAAGGCTCATTCACTGTTGGGAAATCAGGAAAGACGATGGGTTTCGAGACCTAGTAGCATGAACAGTAACACGCTGGGGGGGGGCAGTGATTGGAAGCTGGCGGTCTCGGATGGTGCAGCATACGGTAGACAGTAAGGGGGAGTTGAAGAGTTGAACTTTGGGGTTTATGAACTGAGTAAAGTCAGTATATTACGTGTTATGTATAAGGAGATGATAAACGTGGTGGGTGTAGATGGCATACAGTTGGATATGGAGCAGGCATGCTGAATATATTAAGGTGTGAGTTTGGCAAGGCGATGACATTTTATATCGCTGTTTTCCTCACAGTAGCTGGTGAAAGGTTGGAGAACGTCGCTGCAAAGGAGGGTGTTGCGTTGACGGCGTAAGTGACAGGCTTGGAGACTAAAAATGAATATGGGGCATGGCGTATAACAAGTTGCTGTGTGAGGATGGTTTAAACGATGGAAGGCGTTATTGTTTTGGGACCTAGGGAGTAACAGGATGTGACGACCCCAAAACCCCGTACGACGTTGGCAAGGGTAATCTTTGGAATATAACACATAAACAGATAACAGTAGAACAGAAATAAATAAATACACCAGATAATGTACAATAGAATATATTGGATAAACATAATCATCAGAGTTACACAGTATACAGGATAATACTTAGTACAAAATACAGTTCAGCTATACATAAATGTCTACAACGGAAAACAAAACATTATATGTACAATAGGAGCTGAACAGCATAAAAAGAGATAAATGGTAGAATCCATCTTCAACTCCAGCTATCCAGAAAGAGCCTTCTAAAAACCTGAATACGAGGCTGCTCGTGTAGAAAAAGGGGCAGCCGAGTTTGCAAGTGAAACAAACTACGAGTCAGCCATGGGACTGGTATGAAAAATCTACTTAACTGGTTAACCAATAATAACAAGGCATATCATAGGACCACGCCACTTTCACGAAACGGGTTTACTCCAGTGATTGCCAGTTCTTTAAAAACAAGTAAACCTTTTAAACATCGCAGTGCTTTTTATAAAAATGAAGCCATTATAAGACTCAGTTCCCATTACACAATTCAACGCAAACCGGAGGATAGAGTTTTACCTTATAATGGCCAAAATATGCTTGATACGAATAAAACAAAAGCATTTTATATTATTACTAGTGCTTATATGTTTCAAAAACAAATTCAAATCATAAGTATCAATCATAGACGACATTAATGCCCCATACCACTATGTTGCCATATATAGGTATACAATCAAAACCGCACGGTGTCGTATTTGGAAATTGGATTTCCGTCATAAACCAAAGCAAAAGAAAGTCCTTACCGAATTCGAGACAATCTAGCCCATGTCTCAGGCAAGTACTCAGTCAAGCCTTTGGATCGTCAGGGCCAGTCCACTGATGTGGATTAAAATGCCTTAACACTATGTTTCCCCGCCCTTTGGGGCGTAAATGAGTCCTATGACTCCATCGGCTCCACATAGTCATCGATATATCCGAGGCGCCACGCAACAGCAACAATCACACAGGTGAAAATAATATAAATGTCACGGCTGGAAGGTCACTGACACCACCCTAGCTAGAAGGAAACGCATGTCCTCCTTGAGGGCCTCTCCCGTTTCTGTTTCATACCTGGGTGTGAGGCTCGCGAATCAACATTATACACAAAGCTATGCCACACAGGCCGTGCTTTGATCATCAACCACAGGACTTTGCTTTTCAGTAGAAGCCTTGATCATCTGCCACTTAGGCATGCCACATAGGCAATTCACTCTATGCGACTAATTTCTATCGATATATAACCCCTAAGCTCGTACGTCTCAGAGAAGGTCGTTAAGCAAGAGAATAAATTCTCCGCCGCCAAACAGATATATATTTAATAGAGATCAATCAGCACAGAACAAAATCCAATGTCAGACACACAGTCCATTTGCAAGTTCGTTCTGGGTCTGAAAGAAACCGGAGGCACCATATACCTCGCATATCCATTGATCTCCAAGTACGTCTGGACGATCATCACTTATTATCTATATTTCGGGATGCCTCCCAATCAAGACATCAGTTATCATCCAACCGAGGTGAAGATCTCCGGTCTTCAACCACCGTCTTCATAATCGACTTCTTATCGCCGATCAATTATTTGAAATGAGATTTAACTTGGCCTTTTCAAATAATTCACGTATATTTAGAATTTAAATCAATTCATTTCAATGGTTAAATTATTCGACATCAATAATTCTGTTTTTAAATGTAATTTTCACGCCAAACACATTCAACCATCAAATATCTAATAAACCGGGTAAATTCGGTTTATTTTCCATTCCATACCGTTTATAATATTTTATAACCATTTATCGCTATTTTTATTCATTTAAAAATAGGCAATTCATTCAAACGACGCATCAGGCCATAACGCGGCCGTGGCGCTGTTTTTCTTCAGATTGGATTTACACATATCTGAAAATCTAACCGTTGGATCTTCACAAATTTTATATCATTAGAAAGACCTTTTCAAAACGAATCCAACGGTTTCAGTTTTAGGAAAATCCGACGGTCGGATCTCCCAGTACAATCGTTTGAAGTTACGATTTCAAAATACGAACTGCAGCATCGTTATTCGATTTAATTTAATTATATATATATATATATATAATCGATTCTGGCGCTGTTTTTCTTCAGATTTGAATTAAACATTCCAGACAATCCAACCGTTGGATCTTCACAAAGTGGGTGTCGTTGGAAAGATATTTCCAAAGCGAACCCAACGGTTTCGGTTTTGGGAGAATCCGATGATCGGATCTCCCGCACTAATCGTTTGAAATCACGGTTTTAAAACATGAACTGCAGCTTTATTATTCGATTTATTTTAATTATATATATATATATATAATATATTCCCTTCTTCGATTTCAAAAACCATCTTCATTTATACATTTGATAAAAATGATATTTTTATCCAACAGCTATTTATTTCCACACACCACTATTTTTAACAGTTCACATATATCATAAAAAAGGTGATTTTTATTGTAAAACAATTTATTTCAAATCACGATTATTTTATATAATTTATACATATCATAAAGATGTGATTTTTATTGTAAAACAATTTATTTCAAAACAATATTATTTTATATAGTTTATACATAAGGTAAAAATGTTATTTTTGGTGTTAAAACAATTTAAAACACTAATATTTTACATAGTCTATATATATGATAAAAATGTTATTTTTATTTTTCAAAGAATTTATTCAATATATGAACTCCATTCAACACATGAATTTTATTCAACACATGAATTTATATTCAACACATGAATTTTATTTCAACACATGAATTTCTATTCAACACATGAATTTTATTTCAACACATCAATTTTATTTCAACACATGAATTCTATTTCAACACATGAATTTAAATCAAATGCAGAAATATTTCAGAAAATTTCGGCAGCATATCGGCAGGGTAGTTAAAACCGGCACCGTCCCTAGTACGGCTCCTCGCTCTACCTTAAAGCCTTGCAGCTTTTGACAATGGGGATTTTCAATATCTAGTTCATACGAAGACGAATTTTCCCATATACTAATCCTATTGGGATTTCAACCACAATCAATCATTTCAAATCAACCATTCATGATATTCACCAAATTTTCACATCAACCAATAATCCAAACAATATCACAACCAATATATATCGTCCATGGTCTGTGGACGAGGGTAGTATATATATATATATATACGTATATAACTATATTTCGATTTCATTTCAATATCATTTCAATTTATTTCAACGTATATATCATTTATACAACGCATGTATAACTTATACATCGAACATACAACTTATACAACGCTTATACATGAGGTGTACAATGCTTATATAACCCATACTTCGTCTATATAATTTATACATTTTTGTTTCCATATCGTTTATAATTCATAAATCTCACATTGGGTTCCACTCCTCCAAAAATTGTAGAAGGCTCAGAAATATATCCGGTCTCTTCTAGAATGTAGAAGACGTCCTCACGGTCCCGGTATCTCTTATTTCACTGGATTCCGTCAACATACGAAAGAGATATCATTTTTAAATGAAAATCAACTTTAGCAACACATAAAAGTGTTATTTTCAGTTCAAAGAAAACAAAGGCTTCACCTTTCAACCAAGGTTCGAAACTAGGTTTTGAGTTTTCGCCAAATCCATAAAGCTTGAGGCCGAACCACCTACACCACGCTGAAGTGCTTGGAGTGGCGTGTCTGTGCCTGGGAGGAGGTCCAACTTGGCGGTCGGAGCTGCTCACGGCGGCGGGTTGAAGGCCATGACTTCCAGGGCGCAATTCTCCTCCGATTCGAAATGATAAGTCCCAATCCTTATATGGATTTGTAGATCTGAAGATCCTCTACAAAATCTTCCACAGCAACTTTGAATTTTATTGAGTGAATCAGAAGGATTTGAGGGAGGAAGGATTGAAGGTGTTTCCGCCTGCTATCGGGTGTCGGGGGAGAGAGAGGATCCGTTTTTTTAATTTTATTTTTTTATTATAAATTTTCTGATTGGCCCATGGTTTTATAATTTCAAAACTACCCCTTTATCCACACGAACACCAATCCAAACCCAATGACCATCGTCCCTAGCTAAATACCTCCATTCTGAAGACAACGGGATATGTTCTGTAAGCCCATTCGACTGTTTCAGTCAGTTTTTCTTCAAATTAAAATATAAAACATTCAATATTTGCTTTGAACGTACATTTCAATTTGCCGAGGCCACATACTGATTCCAAAAATTCCAGAAAAATAAATCTAGCTATGTTTTGATGATACGATCCCAACAAAACTAGTTTCGTCGAATTTTGAGACCGTTTGAAAAATGGCCATTTTCTGGTCGATCCAATTTAACAAAAATTAACCAAACACATTTTCCTTTGCCACGCTCACATATTAACTTCAAAAATTATGGAATTTGAAATCTAGCAATAATTTGACATCCCGGATCCAACAAAAGTGGTTTCGTTGAATTCTGAGGTCGTTTGCAGAATGTCTATTTTCATAGGCTATATAAATTCTATAGCGACTTTTCTGAAAATTTATTTGGCCATAAGTTTCGATTCCCGCTACGAAACTTCACTTTTTCAGATTCGTTAAAAATATATTCATAAATAGATTTAAATATTTTTGGTTTCACTAAAATCCATTTTGTTTTGCACCCGGTACAGTCAGTCAAAGTTTGAATTCAAATTTCGAAACTACCGCGCCATTTTAGGCCTTGTTTATAATTAAAAATAATTATATTTATTTTCAAACATCGATTCAAACATACTTTTCGTCGTTATTATTTAAAATATTTATTTTAAATATTTAAAATCCAATAAAATAGCCAAATTAAAAAATTTAAATTGGCTAAGGTTTTCCGGGTTGTTACAATCACCCCCACTTAAAACTTTTCGTCCCCGAAAAGGAACAAAGTCGAAAGTCGTTTAATTAACCAACTCAAATTTCCTTCTGGCTTCCATTCTCCAACTTTTCAGTTTTTAAGAATTTTCAAATTCTTCAAAAATTTGGCTAACACCCTAAAGTTTCGAAAAAATTCGCCATAACATCCTTTGTACGGGGAGCTTCGGGATATTTCAAATAGCCTCCCATGGCCCTCACCAATCCAAAAGAAAACGAAAAAGCCAATCAGCTCATAAAATCATCAAATCCCAAGAAATACAATAAACATGTACCTATTTGTCGGGCAAACAATTTTATTCCTCTGCTTAGCTGTTTATCCATAACCTGTTCACACATATATAATGCACATGTATATATTTCTATCTATTTTCAATTCGGTTCAATATTTGTTTAATTTGGCTAAATGGTTCAAAATTCTAATTAATCAACCAAAAATCAAACAACACAACCAGCAATCAATTTGTTGGTTAACTTTCAAAAATATACTAATTGATTCATATACTCTTTTGAAAACATTCAGACTATATAATTAAAAGTTTACATGCATGAAAAGAAAACAACAGCAAAGTAGAGAACAAAATGGTAATGCAAAGATATGGTAAATGTACCTTGCACCGGAGTCAATTAGAGATATCCACCCTGCACTTAGGATAGGCTTTCTTAAGGCTTTCCTCAGTTTCCCAAGTACAATCTCGTAGATCTCCACTCCATTGCACTTTGACTAAGTGAACCTTCTTGTTCCTCAATTCTTTGGTTTCTTTGCCAATAATCTTTAATGGCTCTCTTCTCACAGCTAAATCTGGAGTAATTTCTATATCCCATTGCACTGCTTCTTTCACAATCAAGTCTGGATCATGAACATGCTTTCGAAGTTGAGATACGTGAAATACATCATGCACTCCAGGCAACCAATCAGGAAATTGAACTCTATAAGCGGGAGTTCCAATCCGTTCAAGTATAGGGAATGAACCAATAAATTTGGGCGCCAACTACTCAGTCTTGCCAAATCGAATTACTCCACTCATCAGAGAAACCTTTAGATAAACATAGTCACCAACAGCAAATGCTAAATCCCTTCTTCTCGAGTCTGCATAGCTCTTCTGTCGGCTTTGAGCTGCTGGCAATCGTTTCTTAATGAAATCGACTTTATCCGCAGCTTCGTGAATCATATCTGGTCCCAATACAAGCCTATTACCAGGTTCAACCCAACAAGCAGGAGATCGGCATGGTCTACCATACAATGCTTCCAATGGTGACATTGTCAGGCTCGCTTGGTAGCTGTTGTTGTATGAGAACTCAGCCAAATGCAAATGGTCTTCCCATGATCCACCAAAATAAAGAACACAAGCCCACAATAAATCTTCTAGTATACGATTCACCCTCTCAGTCTTACCATCTGTCTGAGGATGATAGGCGGTGCTTAGATTCAGCTTCGTTCCCAGTTCTACTTGAAATGCCTCCCATATTTTGCTAGTAAATATTGGATCTCTATCACTAACTATACTAATCGGCACTCCATGTAGCCTAACAATTTCTTTGAAATCAATCTGTGCTAGACTTTGGGCGGTTCATTGGATCTGACAGGTATAAAATGAGCGGTCTTCGTGAAGCGATCTAGGATCACCCAAATACTGTCATTTCCTTTCTTGGTTCTGGGCAAACCGTCTATGAAGTCCATGGAAATATGTTCCCACTTCCAACCTGGAATGTCCAGCGGTTGCAACTATCCGGCAAGTTTCTGTTGGTCGCTTTTGACTAGTTGGCAAGTAGGACACTTGCTAACATATATTGAAACGTCCCCTTTCATAGCCTTCCACCATAATGTTCGCTTGAGATCGTTATACATTTTGCTCACACCTGGATGGATATTCAGCTTGGACTTGTGACATTCGTCTAACACTTGCCTTTTGAGCTCGTGGATGTCGGGAACACAAATCCTTCCTCTCAATCTCAGGATCCCATCGTTATCTATTTGAAAACCCGAGGGTTCTCCTTTCTGAATCCTTTTGATCATATCCTTAATAAAATTATCATCTTTCTGAAGAGTAGATATTTTGTCAATCAAGGAAGTCGTAATAATAAAACTGGCGATTATTACATTCTTTCTACTTAGTGCATCTGCCACAACATTGGCTTTCCCTGGAGTGTACAAAATCTCAAAATTGTATGCTGCAAGAAATTCTAGCCAACGTTGCTGCCTCAGATTCAGGTCTTTCTGGGTGAACAGATACTTTAGCAACTGATGATCTGTATACAGTTTGAATTTCTCACCCAAAAGATAGTGCCTCCAGATTTTTAAAGCAAATACGATGGATAACAACTCAATATCATGAGTAACGTAATTTTTTTCATGCGGTTTCAGCTGACGGCTAGCATAAGCAACCACTTGACCTCTTTGCATTAATACTGCACCAAGGTCTTCTCTAGAGGCATCTGTCCAGACTTTCAAGTCTTGATTGCCATCGATAATCGTTAACACGGGAGCAGTTGTTAATCTTAATTTTAGCTTCTGAAAAGCCTCCTTACATTCAGGAGTCCACTTGAATCTTGCATTCTTTTTTGTAAGCTTTGTTAAGGAACTAGATATCTTCGAAAAATCTTTAATGAACTTCCGGTAATAGCTAGCCAATCCAAGAAAACTTCGGAGGCTGCTTCCAATTTTGAATAGCGGTGATTTTACCAGGATCCACAGAAATTCCTTCTTTTGATACAACGTGGCCAAGAAACATGACTTCTTCATGCCAGAATATACATTTGAAAAGTTTGGCCTTCAAGACATTCTTTCTGAGAATTTCTAACACTTGTTCCAAATGTTCCGCGTGCTCGCTCTCTGACTTAGAGAAGATTAATATGTCATCAATGAAAACCAGAACAAATTTATTCAAGACTTCTCTAAATACCCTGTTCATCAGATCGACAAAATACGCTAGAGCGTTACATAAGCCAAACGGCATTACTAACCACTCATAGAACAAATCGGGACCTCTGAATGCTGTCATAGGAACACATTCTTCAGCAATATGAAGTTGATGGAAGCCTATAGCTAGATCCATCCTTGAAAATACTTGTGCACCATTCAATCGATCTAGCAAATCATCAATCCGCGACAATGGATATTTGTTCTTCAATGTCTGCTTATTCAAGTCACGATAATCCACACATAGTCGAAGAGTATCGTCTGACTTTGGGACAAACACCACTGCTGCTCCCCAATCAGAGAAACTAGGCCTGATCAGACCCTTCCATACAAGCTGTCGAGTTTGATTATCTAATTCTTCTTTCTCCTTTAGAGTCATTCTCCGAATAGCATGCACTACTGGCCTTGCATTCAGAATTAAAGCGATCTTGAAATCAATTTCTCTCTTCGGAGGTAAGCTAACAACTTCTTCGAACACATCTGCATAATTCTTGACGACAGGAATATCTTTTATGAGGTCTGGAATATTCTCTATGACTACAGGGATATTTTCTATTTGAGCAGGAGAAACATCTGGAGCTGACCAAAAGTCTTTTCTATCTGAATTCGAAACATCACATGGTATGGTGATATAATCCCCTGATTTAATCCTTGCCTTAACCACTCTCTCGGCACATTTAACCTCAGCTTCATATTTGGTTAACCAATCCAACCCCAAAATAAGATCGAATTCGGTAAAATTCATGACGATCGAGATGGTAGGAAACCGATATCTAGAAAAAGAGATAGGCACCCCCACATACCCAACTAAGATCGAGGGAACCCCCAACCAGATTATGAACAGTGATGGGTTCTTTGAGCCTTTTCAAATTCAAATTCAACTTCTTAATCGCATTCTTTGCAATAAAGCATCGTGATGCGCCTGTATCAAACAATACTTTAACTAGAATGTTTTTAACAGTAAGCGTGCCTTCCAAAACATCAGACCTTCCCTAACTAGCTGAGGGTGTTGAAGTTTCTGCCACTTCATTCACATGTATTTCTTCAGATTTCTTTGCTAGCTGGAACTCCCTTGCAACATGGCCTGCTTGGTGACACTTATGGCATTTCCTTTCACCATGTGGAATCTTGGATTTAAATTCATTATTCTTTCGCTTCTTCGAGGATTTACAATTTCCTTGCAAATGCCCTTGCTTATGGAAGTCATTACTGGTTTTTTCTCTGATTTAACCCTTTTCCTCTTGGCTCTGGGCTCCTTACTGACCTCAGGCATCGTACTGGCCTCAGGACTATCAGTCTCAGACTCCTCTTCGTTACTAGAACTGACTTCCTCTTCGTCGTTCAAAAGACCTTTCTTATGGAGATCTTCATACTGATAAGCCATGTATATCATTTCTGAAAAAGGAAGCTTCACATACCCCATTACCATACTTTGGTACTTTCTTTGAAGCCCGTTAATAAATCTCAGATTCTTCCTCTTCGAATTTTCAATTAGATGAGGGGAAAAATGAGAAAGCTCATTGAATTTCTTATGATATTCCGGAATGGTCATATCTCCTTGTATCAGATAATAAAATTCATCACATAACCACTCAGTTGCTTCTAGAGGAATAAACCTTTCATTGAAAATCTCTTTAAATCGATCCCAGGTAATATTACCTTCTGGATTATCCTTAATAATCGAATCCGACCAGAACAAAGATTCGTCTTTGAGTGTCCAAGATGCCAGTAATCTTTTTTGATCATCTCTCAGCTTTGAACCTTCAAAAAATTTCTCACTAGAGCGTATCCAGGCTTGAGTTTGAATAATAGATTCATTGCCCGAGAATGGTACTCCACCCATATTTCGATACTTAATTAATAGAGCCTCAATATCTGGTTCTGCCCTACCTCTTCTACTTCTGCCACTCATTTTTCAATGTCTGCAAATGGCAGACAAAGTGTCAGGTCAACAGAAAAGATGATATAAACATAGGGACATATAATTGAGTGTAAATGTGTCTATTACGGTGTATTTCATTCTGCTTCACTCATTCTAGGATATTACTAATCCTATCTGAAATGAGCGATCCGTCTTAGAACACTACTGGTTCTATTTCAGACGAGTTCGTTAACATGTTATATTCCAGAAATAAGATTAACCAAAGCTCTAATACCACGTTGTGACGACCCCAAAACCCCGTAGGACGGTGGCAAGGGTAATCTTTGGAATATAACACATAAACTAATAACAGTTGAACAGAAATAAATAAATACACCAGATAATGTACAATATAATACACTGGGTAAACATAATCATCAGAGTTACACAGTATACATGATCATACTTAGTACAGAATACAGTTCAGCTATACATAAATGTCTACAGCGGAAAACAAAACATAATATGTACAATAGGAGCTGAACAGCATAAAAAGAGATAAATGGTGGAATCCATCTTCAGCTCCAGCTATCCAGAAAGAGCCGGCTAAAAACCTGAATACAAGGCTGCCCATGTAGAAAAAGGGGCACCCGAGTTTGCAAGTGAAACAAACTACGAGTCAGCCATGGGACTGGTATGAGAAATCTACTTAACTGGTTAACCAATAATAACAAGGCATATCATAGGACCACGTCACTTTCGCAGAACGAGTTTACTCCAGTGCTTGCCAGTGCTTTAAAAACAAGTAAACCTTTTAAACATCACAATGCTTTTTATAAAAATGAAGCCATTATAAGACTCAGTTCCCATCATACAATTCAACGCAAACCGGAGGATAGAGTTTTACCTTATAATGGCAAAAATATGCATGATACGAATAAAACAAAAGCATTTTATATTATTACAAGTGTTTATATGTTTCAAACACAATTTCAAATCATAAGTATCAATCATAGACGACATTAATGCCCTATACCACTATGTCGCCATATATAGGTATACAATCAAAACCGCACGGTGTCGTATTTGGAAATTGGATTTCCGTCATGAACCAAGGCAAAAGATAGTCCTTACCAAATTCGGGATAATCTAGCCTATGTCTCAGGCAAGTACTCAGTCAAGCCTTTGGATCGCCAGGGCCGGTCCACCGATGTGGATTAAAATGCTTGAACGCTATGTTTCCCCGCCCTTTGGGGACGTAAATGAGTCCTATGACTCAATCGGCTCCACATAGTCACTGATATATCCGAGGCGCCACGCAACAGCAAAAACCACACAGGTGAAAATAATATAAATGTCAGGGATGGAAGGTCACTCACACCACCCTAGCTAGAAGGAAACGCATTTCCTCCCTGAGGTCCTCTCCCGTTTCTGGTTCATACCGGGGTGTGAGGCTCGCGAATCAACGTTATACACAAAGCTATGCCATACAAGTCGTGCTTTGATCATCAACCACAAGACTTTGCTTTTCAACAGAAGCCTTGATCATCTGCCACTTAGGCATGCCACATAGGTTATTCACACTATGCGACTGATTTCTATCGATATATAACCCCTGAGCTCATACGTCTAAGAGAAGGGCGTTAAGCAAGAGAATAAATTATTCGCCGCCAAACAGATATATATATAATAGAGATCAATCAGCACAGAACAAAATCCAATGTCAGACACACAGTCCATTTACAATTTCATTCTGGGTATGAACGAAACAAGAGGCACCATATAGCTCGTATATCCATCAATCTCCAAGTACGTCTGGATGATCACCACTTATTATATATATTTCGGGATGCCTCCCATTCAAGACATCAGTTTTCATCCAACCGAGGTGAAGATCTACGGCCTTCAACCACCGTCTTCATCATTGACTTCTTATCGCCGATCAATTATTTGAAAATGAGATTTAACTCGGCCATTTCAAATAATTCATGTATATTTAGAATTTAAATCAACCCGTTTCAATGGTTAAATTATTCGACATCAATAATTCTGTTTTTCAATGTAATTTCCACGCCAAACACATTCAACCATCAAATATCTAATAAACCGGGTAAATTCGGTTTATTTTCCATTCCATACTGTTCATAATATTTTATAACGATTTATCGCTATTTTTATTCATTTAAAAATAGCCAATTCATTCAAACGACGCTTCAGGCCATAACGCAGCCGTGGCGCTGTTTTTCTTCAGATTTGATTTACATATATCTGAAAATATAACAGTTGGATCTTCACAAATTTTATATCATTAGAAAGACCTTTTCAAAACGAATCCAATGGTTTCAGTTTTAGGAAAATCCGATGGTCGGATCTCCCAGTACAATCGTTTGAAGTTACGATTTCAAAATATGAACTGCAG
Organism: Allium sativum; assembly: GCA_030737875.1. Lineage (NCBI taxonomy): Eukaryota > Viridiplantae > Streptophyta > Magnoliopsida > Asparagales > Amaryllidaceae > Allium > Allium sativum. The sequence continues at coordinate 974,522,458 of CM060909.1, forward strand.
CATCGTTATTCTATTTATTTTAATTATATTTATATACATATATATATATATAATCGATTCTGGCGTTGTTTTTCTTCAGATTTGAATTAAACATTCCAGACAATCCAACCGTTGGATCTTCACAAAGTGGGTGTCGTTGGAAAGATATTTCCAAAGCGAACCCAACGGTTTTGGTTTCGGGAAAATCCGATGGTCGAATCTCCCGCACTAATCGTTTGAAATCACGGTTTCAAAACACGAACTACAGCTTCGTTATTCGATTTATTTTAATTATATTTATATTTATATTTATATATATATATATATATATATATATATATAAAAATATAACTCCTTCTTCGATTTCAAAAACCATCTTCATTTCACATATTTGATAAAAACGATATTTTTATCCAACAGCTATTTATTTCCACACACCACTATTTTTAACCGTTCACATATATCATAAAAAGGGTGATTTTTATTGTAAAACAATTTATTTCAAAACACGACTAGTTTATATAATTTATACATGTCATAAAGATGTGATTTTTATTGTAAAACAATTTATTTCAAAACACAATTATTTTATATAGTTTATATATAAGGTAAAAATGTTATTTTTGGTGTTAAAACAATTTAAAACACTAATATTTTACATAGTCTATATATATGATAAATGTTATTTTTATTTTTCAAAGAATTTATTCAATATATGAACTCAATTCAACACATGAATTTTATTCAACACATGAATTTCTATTCAACACATGAATTTTTTTTAGCACATGAATTTCTATTCAATACATGATTTTTATTTCAACACATGAATTTTATTTCAACACATGAATTTAAATCAAACACAAAAATATTTTAGAAAATTTCGGCAGCATAACAGCAGGGTATTTAAAACCGGCACCGTCCCTAGTACGGCTCGTCACTCTACTTAAAGCCTCGTAGCTTTTGACAATGGGGATTTTCAATATCTAGTTCGTACGCAGATGAATCTTCCCATATACTAATCCTATTGGGATTTCAACCACAACCAATCATTTCAAATCAACCATTCATGATATTCACCAAATTTTTACATCAAGCAATAATCCAAACAATATCACAACCAATATATATCGTCCATCGTCTGTGGACGAGGGGAGTATATATATATATATGTATATAACTATATTTCGATTTCATTTTAATATCATCTCAATTTATTTCAACGCATATATCATTTATACAACGCATGTACAACTTATACATCGAACATACAACTTATACAATGCTTATACATGAGGTGTACAACGCTTATATAACTCATACTTCTTCTATATAATTTATACATCGTTGTTTCCATATCGTTTATAATTCAGAAATCTCACATTGGGTTCCACTCCTCCAAAAATTGTAGAAGGCTCAGAAAAATATCCAGTCTCTTCTAGAATGTAAAAGATGTCCTCACGGTCCCGGTGTCTCTTGTTTCACTAGATTCCGTCAACATATGAAAAAAGATATCATTTTTAAACGAAAATCAACTTTAGTAACACATAAAAGTGTTATTTTCAGTTCAAAGAAAACAAAGGCTACACCTTTCAACCAAGGTTCGAAACTAGGTTTTGGGTTTTCGCCAAATCCGTGAAGCATGAGGCCGAACCACCTACACCACGCTGAAGTGCTTGGAGTGGCGTGTCTGCGCCTGGGAGGAGGTCTAACTCGGCGGTCGGAGTTGCTCACGGCAACGGGTTGAAGGCCGTGACTTCCAGGGCGCTATTCTCCTCCGATTCGAAACGATAAATCCCAATCCTTATTTGGATTTGTAGATCTGAAGATCCTCTACAAAATCTTCCACATCACCCTTGAATTTTATTGAGTGAATCAGAAGGATTTGAGGGAGGAAGGATTGAAGGTGTTTCCACCTGCTATCGGGTGTCGGGGGAGAGAGAGGATCCGTTTTTTTTTGTTTTTTTATTATAAATTTCCTGATTGACCCGTGGTTTTATAATTTCAAAACTACCCCTTTATCCGTACGAACACCAATCCAAACCCAACGACTGTTGTCCCTAGCTAAATACCCCCATTCCGAACACAATGGGATATGTTTCATAAGCCCATTCTATTGTTTCAGTCAGTTTTTCTTCAAATTAAAATATAAAACATTCAATATTTGCTTTGAACGTACATTTCAATTTGTCAGGGCCACATATTGATTCCAAAAATTCAGAAAAATAAATCTAGCTATGTTTTGACGATAAGGTCCCAACAAAACTAGTTTCGTCGAATTCTGAGACCGTTTGAAAAAATGGCCATTTTCTGGTCGATCCAATTTAACAGAAATTAACCAAACACATTTTCCTTCGCCACGCTCACATATTAACTTCAAAAATTATGGAATTTGAAACCTAGCAATAATTTGACATCCCGGATCTAACAAAAGTGGTTTCGTCGAATTCTGAGGTCATTTGCAAAATGTATATTTTCACAGGTTATATAAATTCTATAGCGACTTTTCTGAAAATTTATTTGGCCATAACTTTCGATTCCCGCTACGAAACTTCGATTTTTCAGATTCGTTAAAAAGATATTCATAAAAAGATTTAAATATTTTTGGTTTCACTAAAATCCGTTTTGTTTTGCACCCGATACAGTCAGTCAAAGTTTTAATTCAAATTTCGAAACTGCCGCGCCATTTCAGGCCTTGTTTGTAATTAAAAATAATTATATTTATTTTCAAACATCAATTCAAACATACTTTTCATCGTTATTATTTAAAGTATTTTTTTAAATATTTAAAATCCAGTAAAATAGCCAAATTAAAAAAATTAAATTGACTCAGATTTTCCGGTTTGTTACACAGGAGGAAGTCTGCATGTTGTTCATGGATTATGGGAAGATGGACTGTTAATAGGTAAGTAGTGGTTGGTTATGAGGGATATGAGCAACTTGTCGAATGGGGTACAGATGGAAGTAACGCGGACCTTGTTTGAAATGATGGACGTGTTTTAACAGAATGAGAAATGGCAATGTAATATAAGGGAGTAGGAAATTGACATTCTCGAGGAGGTGGCTTAAATGGATGTGGTATTGTAGATTACGGGATTTATACAAGGTGGAAGAAAGCTTACCAGGCGGTATTAAGGAATTGGATCAAATCAGACATAATGGAATCGTAATGACGAAAGCCACTGGAGTTTCGTGATAAAATTGACTGGCACAAATCGTTATTTAATGGTTAACGCGCCAAGGTGAGTAAATTCACTCACTCTGTTTTATAATAATATTTTAATAGTGATAAATATTGGTTGAATGTTGTGTGATGGTCGTTTAGATAGATTACAATTAAATTGGTTGAATATCGTCGTATATGTACCCATCATTGGTTGGATACTGATTCCATTGATTATATATTCCCTAGTATGGAATCAGTGTTAATTGTTTGACTAACATCTGTGGATGCGGGAAACCGGTTGGAGGAATCCAACCGGATTCCTAAATATTTATATGTACGGTTTGGTTTATTTATGCACTGTTTGAACCATGTTTAATGGAAATTCAACGTTATGTTGATTTAATAAATAGACGATATCGATTAAGAAAATAGAAACAGTCAACCATAAACCCATTAACAGTTGATTGGCCGTCAGGCATATCAACGAAGATAATTATAAAAATTTATTTTCATAATTTAACCGAAGTTTAAATTATAATAGAAGTTCTATTAAAAACTGGTATTTTATAGTTAGTTTTTATAAAATAAATATAAACGATTATTTGATATTTAAATAAGTTATGAAGTTGTAATTATACTGAAGTAAATAATTTGGATAATTATTTTAAAGCAAAATAGTTAAGAAATATTATTAGATTAATTATATTAATCTAATGGAAAGAAGTAACTAAAATCAGTTAACGAATTAACCAATGGAATGAAGTTGATTTAATCAATGGTTTATTTGGAAAATGATTATTAGATTAATTGATCTTCAATTATTTAATCAATGGTTTATTTGGAAAATGATTATTAGATTAATTGATCTTCAATTAATCTAATGGAAATAGTTTAGAAATAAATTAATCAAAATTTATAAGATTTAATTACCTTTTTAATTAATGAAGTTTAATTAGTTATTGAACTAGTATAATTAGTATTGTTTATTAATAATGAAGTAAACTGTTTACTTCAGCAAATGATCAAGTTAATCATTATTTGATTAAAGAAATTGGTTCTTAAATGGATATCATTTAAGAGGATATTAAGTTTGTATTAAGATGTTTACTTGAATTCGGTATAACAAATTTGAATAAAAAGTAAATTGCCAAAAGACAAAGAACGTCATGGGTTTTGATAAGAGAAGTTTTAAAATGAAACTGTGTAAGGAAGACGAAGCATAGAGAAATGTTGGATTTGTATAAGGAAGAGGAAGCGAAGAGTTAATGACCAGTGTAACAATTATAAACAATCGAGTTTTCAAAATAGGGATATGGCGTCATAAAACCACATCTAAATAAAGCAAGAAATACAATTTAATTGATATTATTAGAAATTAGGAGTTAGAGTTACGGACTTATATATGTTCTAAGGTAAGAACGTTGTCGATCAAGGTCTGAGAGGTAATTAAAATACCCCAACTTGAATGGCATCTCAATTATCGAGGGATGGTATTGGTTTGTAACTAAAAGAGATGTCAAGATTAGTATAAAGGGAATATGGCAGCGTATTGCAAGTCTTATAACTATAGCGATAAAATAACGATGTTGATTAGGCTTAAACGTGACTGTTATGTCGAGATTAGTTATAAAGGGGAATATTACAGCGTATGGCAAGTTTTTAAACTATAACGATAAATTTGCGCTGTTGACCAAACTTAAGCGTGATTTTTATATATATAGCACTACTCCCTAGGAAATGTAAACAGTTTGGTTCGAAATCCACTTATTCCGAAGTAATAAATAATGATGTTTGTCCAAAGAAAATATAAAAATAAGTTTAGAAAGAGAAATTGGAGGATCATGTTAGAAAACAATGACAACATTTCGATGTTCGAAATGTGATTAGAATTAAACCATTAGGATTTGGAACTAGAATTCAACGATGTCGAATGTATTAAAAGTAAATTACTTTTAGGAATTACAATCTGATAGGATAGTTAATATTTAGGTCTAAACCAATAAATTATAGAAGGATATGTAATCAATATTAGTTATAAACTTGATATTGATTTAACAAGAAGTTGACTTAGAAACAGAGTTTATAAAGTGAAATGGGAATATAAAAGAATTTTCGGAAAACAAGATAATAGTATTTATTGCTTGAATAATGTGTTATTTGATAAAGGTGTTTATATTTCTATAATAGAAACGATATTCACCTTTTAAAGTGAATAATGTTTTAAAGTGAACGCTTGGCAGAATGTTTAAAATGAAATTGGAAATATTTTTCCAATATAGCTAGCGTATATTATCCAAGTGTAGGAAATAAAGAATGTGAAAAGAATGGAAATGTTTCGAACGTTAATAACGTATGTTTTCTGGAACATGAAAGAACAAGAGTTTATAATAACTGGAAATGTTTTCCAAGAAGTGTAAAAAGGCTAAAACGGGATTTGAAAATATCTGGTAAGATATGGGAATTCGATGAAACGACCCAAAATCCCCCTTACGGGAAATCACGGATTGAGTTGAGAACAAGCAACATCGGGACGCAAACAGAAGAACATTTCATTGTATATTACAACAATTCCATCAGAATACAAAAATATACAGAGTATTAACAAATAATATACATTATAAAATATCAGAGATTACAATACACTACATAGCAGCGGAAAATATTACAATACACAACTAGAAGTAATACACGGATACAGAGCTTTCCGGGTATCGTTCCAGCTGTAAATCAGGATCTCGTGAATATAAATCTGCAAAACCAAAACAACTAGCTGCCTGTGTCAAAATAAGGGCACCCAGAGTTTAGGTTAAAACAATAAACTCCAGGTCAGTCATGGGACTAGTGTGAGAACTAAAACAGTTATTAATCTTTACTTTAAAGTTAGGTAAATCGAGGGACCACGCCATATAACACGGAACGGGTTTCCTCCCAAGAATACCAGTGCATAAAACAACAGCGCAATGCTAAATAAAGAAAAATGAAGCTATTATAAGACCCAGGTCCCATCACACAATGCAACACAAGCCGGAGGATAGGGTTTTACCTTATAATAGCCAAATCATGCTTGCTACGCTAAATTTCATGTTTTATTATTACTATAAGTGTATAGTGTCAAAACAATTTCAATCATAAGTATCAATTATAGACGGCATAAGTGCCCCATCCCACTATGTCGCCATACTAGGCTCTACAATCAAAACCGCAAAGTCACGTATTGGAAGTTGGATTTCCATCTGTGAAACAAGGCAAGGGATCGTCCTTACCGAATTCGAGACGCTCTAGCCTATGTCTCAGGAACAGAACGCATCGTCCCTTGGATCGTCAGGGCCGGTCCACCAACGTGGATTAAAATGCCTAAACACTACGTTTCCCCGCCCTATGGGGCGTAAATGAGCCAAATGACTCCATCGGCTCCACACATTCGTCGATATATCCGAGACGCCTCGCAACAGCAACAACCACATAAGTCAAACTCGTCAGGGCATGTATAACCACCGACGCCACTTCTAGCTAGATGGAAACGCATGCCCTCCTTGAGGTCCTCTCCCCTTTTTGGTTAATAACCGGGGTGTGAGGCTCGCGAATCAACGCTACAAAAAGCTATGCCACACAGGCGGTGCTTTGATCATCAACCACAAGACTTTGCTTTTCAATAGAAGCCTTGATCAATTTCCACTTAGGCATGCCACACAGGTAATTCACTCCATGCGATTGATATCCATCAATATATAACCCCTGAGCTCGTACGTCTCAGAGAAGGGCGTTAAGCAAGAGAATAAATTCTCCGCCGCCAAACAGATATATATTTAATAGAAATCAATCACACAGAATAAAATCCAATGTCAGACACACAGTCCATTTACAAGTTCGTTCTGGGTCTGAACGAAACCGGAAGCACCTTGTACCTCGCATATCCATCGATCTCCAAGTACGTCTGGACGATCACCAACTGATTCCCTCCACTTGGGTGTACAACCCAATCAAGATCATCAGTAATCACCCCAAACGATGTGAAGACCTCCGATCTTTGACCACCGTCTTCATCCTAGACACCACGTCGAATCGGTTATTCAAAATGGGATAAACCGGGTCTTTCTGAATAACTCGCGTATATAATTAACAAGTGTAACACAAACACGACATACGCCTCATTCCAATTCAGAATATTATTTTATTCAAATATTCTTATACTTTGGGAAAGGTTCCCATTAATTTTATCAAACATAAATTCTTTAAATTTATTCTTTAATCTTCCTTTGAATATCAATTCAAATTAGTCGGGATTAGCGAACCACACCAAAGTAATCATTTATTTTATTTCCCAATCCCAACCTATTCATCCTATGAAGTAAAACTGGTAATACTTCATATCTAACACCACGGTGTTATCGGTAAATTGAATTACCATTTCACGTTCAAATCCAATTAAAGATTTATTAAAACTCCACTTAGTTTTAATCTTACCAAAAATCAATATCTTGCCTTTACTGGGATAAAGAACCAATGTCATCTAAAACACGGTTCACGATAAACCCAAAATCACATTCATTAATTATCGGGTTAAAGAACAAATGTTATTTAAAACCATGTTCACGATAACCCAAAAATCAATTCAAATTCAATTCCAATTATATACCATTTAATTGGTACACTTCATTAAATCTAAATAAAAAGATTTAATCTTTTTCTCAACTGGGTTTAAGAATAGTGTTAATGAAGACACCATTCACAACAAACCCAAATCACATTTGATATTATATACATGGCTCTGAATAGGAAATATATCGGCTTCTATTTAATATCAAATTCTACGACCAACAAATACCGTATTGGAAATAACGATATAAATATATCTTTCAAATTTCCATAACGATATCTGTATAATCACGAAATCCAACATCGAAATATTCCAAAGACAATTTCGATTCAAATCCATTCCAATTCAATTATTGGAAATTTTGGTTACTTTTAAAACCCTTTTCAAATTCAATTTATTTATTTCAAAAATAAACTGATTTTAATTCTAGTTCAAAACTAGTTCATTTCGAAAAAAATCTACTTTTATCTTTTCAAATTTGGATTTTTTCATCCCAATTCTTCACAAATCATTTCTTATGATTTTACACAAATTATTACTATTTTTAATAATTTTATCAAGGCCCGTACAGTCGACTTCCATCAACGGCCATCGAACTGCACTTACAGTAACCTTTTCCAAATCTGATTTGGACATAATTCCAAATCCAACCGTTAGATTTCAAATCTCTTATATTCGTTAGAAAGCTCTTTTTGATACGAACCCAACGGTTCCGGTTTTAGGAGAATCCGACGGTCGGATCTCCCGCAATATCCATTCGAAGTCAATGGTCGAAATTCGCGAACTACCGCGGCACGGCGCGTTCTATTCAGGCCATTATATTATATATATAATATATACTTCGTCGATTTCCTTTTAAAGCGTATTTTATAAATCATTTTAAATTCTTTTTCAAAACGGTTTCAACTTCGTATTCGATTTCAAATCAAAATTGAATATTCCATATCATTGATATATAAATGATAATATTTTCAAAACGTTATATTTTGAAATCACTTCCTTTTCTATATTCATGATAAAAATGAATAAAATCGATATAAATATCGTTCACGTCAAAATGGCGCAAATCTAATCAACACGGCTTTATATATTTCAATAACTTCGTTATTCTATTCAACAAATGAATATTTTCTTCAACACATGAATATTTAATTTTCTATTCAACACATGAATTTATATTTCTATTCAACACATGAATATTTATTTTTCTATTCAACACATGAATTTATATTTCTATTCAACACACGAATATTTTTTTTTCTATTCAACACATGAATTTATATTTCTATTCAACACATGATTATTTATTATATAATATTCCTTATTTTCCCAATTGGAATGAGGCCCAATCAATTACCATATAACATTAATTATATGGATTCCCTACAACACATGTATATAATGGCAACGATAAACAATCAACCATCATCCAGAGTGCACCACACAACTGCATAAGCGTTAAATATAAATAATTAACGCTTACACAGTCTGTCAACCCATCGATTGACATACAACTAAACAATCGGGATTAGTGTATGTCAAATCCCATCCCAATACCCGTGTTGGGTTTCAAATCAACGAACACAGATTTTATTTGTGCAGTTGTACGATGTGTAAAATTTATCGTCCAAATCAATATCAGTCAAATCGGTGTATATAAACAAATCGTCTGATTTGTTTATAAATATTTATTTTATTTCAACACATGAATATATATATTATTTCAACACATGAATATATATTTTATTTCAACACATGAATATACATTTTATTTCAACACATGAATATATATATTTCTCACACATCACAATCAACAGTCAAATTTCACAACACAGCAATCAAACAAACAAGTCATCCATGGTCTGTGGACGACGGGTGTCGGGTGCTGCTAAGCACCGTCTGCATCCTAGTATATATTTCAAACTAGAAATAAAAATAAAAGTGAGGAGTTCTCACCAAGGGTTCCACTCCTCCATTTTTTATTGCTGAACGGTTCAGATTCGCTCGACATTCCAACTCAACCATTTCACGCTGTTCACAATAAAAATCACATTTTTATTCTTGCCATTATATAAAAATTATATTTTTTTCTCTACATTATATAAAAATCACGCCTTTACGTTATGAAAAATATAATCTTTATTTTAAAAATCATTCCTTTTCATTTTATAAAAATCTATTCTTTTATCATGTTAAAAAAATTTAACCTTTATCATGTTGACATACAAATAAAATTTTGGTCTTTATTCTCTTCACATACGTAAAAATCCGATCTTTATAGATAGAAATCCCTTTTTTAAATCGATGTTCATATGTGTGAAAATCACACTTTTTAATACCGATTTATATATAATAAAAATTAAAACGAAATTCAGTTTGAACGTACTTACATTGCGCGGCTAACGAGGTGGAGCAAGGGAGCGTCGGGTGCTGCAGCAAAGGGGGGAAAATGGCGGATGGTTGTTGCAGTTGGAGGCGGGCCCTAACGTGGCTGTTTAGGGTCAGGCGTGGTTTAAAATCCTAGGAGGAGGAGCTGTCGGGATTGGTGGAGGCCAGGGGGACGGAGGAGGTCGAGCGGCTGACGTGGGGGTCGGTTTAGGTGGTGGCGGTGCTAGGAGTTCCTGGCGGCGGATTTGTGTTTCTGGGGCTCATCGATTTGTTCTTCGCGCCGGGGTGTGACTGTAGATGAGGTGGAAGAGAAGGAGATCGAGAAGAGGAGAGGGAGAGGAGATCGGCACAGGGGGGCGAGGTAGCGGCGACGGTCTGACATGGGGGCGACGGGGTTTGACATTTAGGGGCGGGTTTCCTTCTGTTCACCACGGGATGTAGTTATGAGGGGTTTGACTGATTTTGACCAAGCCCTAATATATATATATATTAATAATTAATTAATTCTAAACAAGCAACTTTTAAATTCGATCTCCAATCGAGACCCACCACCTATCATCCATAGCTAATTACCCCCATTTCGAACACAATGGGATATGTATCGTAGGCTGATTCGATCGTTTCTATCAGTTTCCATCAAAATCAAAATATAACTCTATATATTGAATATGAACGCACATTTCAATTTACCGAGGCCACATATGGACTCTAAAAATTCCCGAAAATTATTTTCAAGCTTCGTATTGACGGTATGGTCCTAACAAAACTAATTTCGTCAAATTCTGAGACCGTTTGAAAAATGGCCCTTTTCTGGTCGATCAAATTGACAAAACACGTTTTACTTTGCCACGCTCACATATTGATTCGGAAAATTACGAATTTTAGAATATAGCAATAACTTGACATCACTGACCCAACAAAAGTGGTTTCGTCGAAAACCGAGGTCGTTTGCAAAATTTTCATTTTTAAGGGCCAGAATTCCATAGCGACTATTCTGAATTTTCAACTGGGCATATCTTTTTATTCCCGCTATGAAATTTTGATTTTTCGGATTCGTTGGAAAGACATTCTCAAATAGATTCTAATATTTTGGTTTCGGCAAAATCCGGTTTATTTTGAATCCTGTACATTCATTTGAACTTTGAAATCGAATTTTCAAACTACCGCGCCATTTTCAATTCCTTTTATAATTAAAATAAAATATTTATATTCTAACGACGATCTATATAAATATATACGTTCTAATTCTATTCAAAATAAATTTCTCGTTGCTATTATTTAAAATAATTCATTTTAAATACTCAAAATTCACTAAAATTGCCAAAATAAAAATTTTAAATTGGCTCAGATTTCCGGGTTATTACAATCTCCCCCACTTAAAACTTTTCGTCCCCTAAAAGGAACGAAGCCGAAAGTTGTTTTAGAAATCAACTCAACTTTCATTATTTTCTTTACGGTTTAAGTTCTTTAACTATTCAGTTTCTAAGAACTTTTCAAATTTTTCAAAAATTTGGCTAACACCCTAAATTTTCGAAAAATTTCGCCATAACCTCCCCTGCACCGGGGACTTCAAGATATTTCAAATAGCCTCTCATGGCCCTCACCAATCCAAAAAGAAAAAGAAACAGCCAAGCGGCTAGCCAATCGGCTCATAAAATCATCAAAAACCCAATAAATTCGTAAACATGTACCTATTTATCGGGTAAACAAATTTATTCTTCTTCTCTAGCCTCCTTGCTATGACCTGTTCAATGTAAGTACATGTATATGCATGCAAATGCGACAAATTTTGAATACAATTCACTTCTTGGTTCAATATGGCTAAAGGTTCAACATTTAATTTACCAAACAATAATCAAACAACTCAACCAACAATCAATTAGTTGATTATCATTTCAATCATATAACTTTGATACATAGTCCAAAAATCAGATTTTTTTGATGCCAAATCACAACAATAAGCCCTATCTAATTTTGGTTCTCACACCAGTCAATAGGAAATATATAGAAATCCCACTTTCGAAACTCAAACATGAATACTGATGATGCGATCGCTATAGCGATCATCAGAACCATCTTCGGGCGACTAGAGTGTGATTCTATATCTATCCAGTATATTAAAACTTCAAATACACGCGGATCAGACGTATACACAAAATCTTTATATACTGGATTGTCCAAATCAATACAAATAAATATTCAAATACGAATAATTGAATTTAATTTTCAAACCAAAAATTGTTTTCAATTTTATTTTTCAAAACAACACTCTTTACACTCGTTCTAGGATACTACTGCTCCAATCTCTAACGAGTCATTCTCACTGGATATTACTAATCCAATCTCTGATGAATTCTTTCATTTGGTTCAAATGTGTCTTGTTCTCGAGCTTTGTAAACCAAAGCTCTGATACCACAATTGAAACGACCCAAAATCCCCCTTACGGGAAATCACAGATTGAGTTGAGAACAAGCCACATCGGGGCGCAAACAAAAGAACATTTCATTTTATATTACAATAATTCCATCAGATTACAAGAATATACAGAGTATTAACAAATAATATACATTATAAAATATCAGAGATTACAATACGTTACATAGCAGCGGAAAATAATACAATACACAACTAGAAGTAATACACGGATACAGAGCTTTCTGAGTATCGTTCCAGCTGTAAATCAGGATCCTATGAATATAAATCTGCAAAACCAAAACTACTAGCTGCCCGTGTCAAAATAAGGGCACCCAGAGTTTAGGTTAAAACAATAAACTCCAGGTCAGTCATGGAACTAGTGTGAGAACTAAAACAATTATTAATCTTTATTTTAAAGTTAGGTAAATCAAGGGACCACGCCGTATAACACGGAACGGGTTTCCTCCCAAGAATACTAGTGCATAAAACAACAGCGCATTGCTAAATAAAGAAAAATGAAGCTATTATAAGACCCAGGTCCCATCACACAATGCAACACAAGCCGAAGGATAGGGATTTACCTTATAATAGCCAAAGCGTGCTTGATACGCTTAATTTCATGTTTTATTATTACTATAAGTGTATAGTGTCAAAACAATTTCAATCATAAGTATCAATCATAGACGACATAAGTGCCCCATCCCACTATGTCGCCATACTAGGCTCTACAATCAAAACCGCAAAGTCACGTATTGGAAGTTGGATTTCCATCTGTGAACCAAGGCAAGGGATCGTCCTTACCGAATTCGAGATGCTCTAGCCCGTGTCTCAGGAACAGAACGCATCGTCCCTTGGATCGTCAGGGCCAGTCCACCGATGTGGATTAAAATGCCTAAACACTACGTTTCCCCGCCCTATGGGGCGTAAATGAGCCAAATGACTCCATCGGCTCCACACAGTCACCGATATATCCGAGGCGCCTTGCAACAGCAACAACCACATAAGTCAAACTCGTCAGGGCGTGTAAAACCACTGACGCCACTTCTAGCTAGAAGGAAACGCATGCCCTCCCTGAGGTCCTCTCCCGTTTTTGGTTCACAACCGGGGTGTGAGGCTCGCGAATCAACGCTACACAAAGCTATGCTACACAGGCGGTGCTTTGATCATCAGCCACAAGACTTTTCTTTTTAATAGAAGCCTTGATCAATTGCCACTTAGGCATGCCACACAGGCAATTCACTCCATGCGATTGATATCCATCAATATATAACCCCTGAGCTCGTACGTCTCAGAGAAGGGCGTTAAGCAAGAGAATAAATTCTCTGTCGCCAAACTGATATGTATTTAATAGAAATCAATCACACAGAATAAAATCCAATGTCAGACACACAATCCATTTACAAGTTCGTTCTGGGTCTGAACGAAACCGGAGGCACCTTGTACCTCGCATATCCATCGATCTCCAAGTACGTCAGGACGATCACCAACTAATTCCCTCCTCTTGGGTGTACAGCCCAATCAAGATCATCAGTAATCACCCAAATGATGTGAAGACCTCCAGTCTGCGACCACCGTCTTCATCCTCGACACCACGTCGAATCAGTTATTCAGAATGAGATAAACCCGGTCTTTCTGAATAACTCGCGTATATAATAAACAAGTGTTACACAAACACAACATACGCCTCATTCCAATTCAGAATATTCTTTTATTCAAATATTCTTATATTTTGGGAAAGGTTCCCATTAATTTTATCAAAGATAAATTCTTTAAATTTATTCTTTAATCTTCCTTTGAATATCAATTCAAATTAGTTGGGATTAGCGAACCACACCGAAGTAATCATTTATTTTATTTTCATCCCAACCTATTTATCCCATGAAGTAAAACTGGTAATACTTCATATCTAACACCACGGTGTTATCGGTAAATTCAATTACCATTTCATGTTCAAATCTAATTATAGATTTATTAAAGCTCCACTTAGTTTTAATCTTCCCAAAAATCAATATCCGGTCTTTAACTGGGTTAAAGAACCAATGTCATCTAAAACACGGTTCACGATAAACCCAAAATCACGTTCATTAATTATCGGGTTAAAGAACAAATTTGATTTAAAACAATGTTCACGATAATCCCAAAAATCAATTCAAATTCAATTCCAATTAAATACCATTTAATTGGTACACTTCATTAAATCTAAATAAAAAGATTTAATCTTTTTCTCAACTGGGTTTAAGAATAGTGTTAATGAAGACACCATTCACAACAAACCCAAATCACATTTGATATTATATACAAGGCTTTGAATAGGAAATATATTGGCTTATATTCAATATCAAATTCTACGACCAACAAATACCGTATTGGAAATAACGATATAAATATATCTTTCAAATTTCCATAACGATATCTGTATAATCACGAAATCCAACATCGAAATATTCCAAAGACAATTTCGATTCAAATCCATTCCAATTCAATTATTGGAAATTCTGGTTACTTTTAAAACCCTTTTCAAATTCAATTTATTTATTTCAAAAATAAATTGATTTTAATTCTAGTTCAAAACAAGTTTATTTCGATAAAAATCTACTTTTATCTTTTCAAATTTGGAGTTTTTCATCCCAATTCTTCACAAATCATTTCTTATGATTTTACACAAATTATTACTATTTTTAATAATTTTATCAAGTCCTGTACAGTCGACTTCCATCAACGGCCATCGAACTGCACTTACAGCGACCTTTTCCAAATCTGATTTGGACATAATTCCAAATCCAACCGTTAGATTTCAAATCTCTTATATTCATTAGAAATCTCTTTTCGATACGAACCCAATGGTTCCGGTTTCAGGAGAATCCAACGGTCGGATCTCCCGCAATATCCATTCAAAGTCAATGGTCGAAATTCGAGAACTACCGCGGCGCGTTCTGTTCAGGCCATTATATATATATATATATAATATATATAATATATACTTCGTTGATTTCCTTTTAAAGCGTATTTTATAAATTGTTTTAAATTCGTTTTCAAAACGGTTTCAACTTCGTATTCAATTTCTAATCAAAATTGAATATTCCATATCATTGATATATAATTGATAATATTTTCAAAATGTTATATTTTGAAATAACTTCCTTTTCTATATTCATGATAAAAATGAATAAAATCGATATAAATATTGTTCACGTCAAAATGGTGCAAATCTAATCAACAAGGCTTTATATATTTCAATAACTTCGTTATTCTATTCAACAAATGAATATTTTCTTCAACACATGAATATTTATTTTTCTATTCAACACATGAATTTATATTTCTATTCAACACATGAATATTTATTTTTCTATTCAACACATGAATTTATATTTCTATTCAACACATGAATATTTATTTTTCTATTCAACACATGAATTTATATTTCTATTCAACACATGAATATTTATTATATAATATTCCTTATTTTCCTAATTGGAATGAGGCCTAATCAATTACCATATTACGTTAATTATATGGATTCCCTACAACACATGTATATAACGGCAATGATAAACCATCAACCATCATCCAGAGTGCACCACACAACTGCATAAGCGTTAAATATAAATAATTAACGCTTACACAGTCTGTCAACCCATCGATTGACATACAACTAAACAATCGGGATTAGTGTACGTCAAATCCCATCCCAATACCCGTGTGGGGTTTCAAATCAACGAACACAGATTTTATTTGTGCAGTTGGGCGATGTGTAAAATTTATCGTCCAAATCAATATTAGTCAAATCAGTGTATATAAACAAATAGTCCGATTTGTTTATAAATATTTATTTTATTTCAACACATGAATATATATTTTATTTCAAAACATGAATATATATTTCTCGCACATCACAATCAACAGTCAAATTTCACAGCACAGCAATCAAACAAACAAGTCATCCATGGTCCTTGGACGACGGGTGTCGGGTGCTGTTAAGCACCGTCTGCATCCTAGTATAAATTTCAAACTAGAAATAAAAAAAAGTGAGGAGTTCTCACCGAGGGTTCCACTCCTCCATTCTTTATTGCTGAACGGTTCAGATTCGCTCAACATTCCAACTCAGCCATTTCACGCTGTTCACAATAAAAATCACATTTTTATTCTTGCCATTATATAAAAATTATGTTTTTATTCTCTACATTATATAAAAATCATGCCTTTACGTTATGAAAAATATAATCTTTATTTTGAAAATCATTCCTTTTCATTTTATAAAAATCTATTCTTTTATCATGTTAAAAAAATCCAACCTTTATCATGTTCACATACAAATAAAAATTTGGTCTTTATTCTCTCCACATACGTAAAAATCCGATCTTTATAGATAGAAATCCCATTTTTAAATCGATGTTCATAATGGTAAAAATCACACTTTTTAGTACCGCTTTATATATAATAAAATCAAAATGAAATTCAGTTTGAATGTACTTACATTGCGCGGCTAACGAGGTGGAGCAAGGGAGCGTCGGGTGCTGCAGCAAAGGGGGGAAAATGGCGGATGGCTGTTGCAGTTGGAGGCAGGCCCTGGCATGGCTCTTTAGGGTTAGACGCGTTTTAAAATTCGAGGAGGAGGAGCTGTCGGGATTGGTGGAGGCCGGGGGGACGGAGGAGGTCGAGCGGCTAACGTGGGGGTCGGTTTAGGTGGTGGCGGCGCTAGGAGTTCCTGGCGGCGGATTTGGATTTCAGGGGCTCATCGTTTTGGTCTTCGCGTCGGGATGTGACTGGAGATGAGGTGGAAGAGAAAGGGATCGAGAAGAGGAAAGGGGAGGAGATCGACAGAGGAGGGCGAGGTAGCTGCGACGGTCTGACATGAGGCGAAGGGGTTTGACATTCAGGGGCGGGTTTCCTTCTGATGACCACGGGATGTAGTTATGAGGGGTCTGACTGATTTTGACCAAGACCTAATATATATATATATATTAATAATTAATTAATTCTAAAAAAGCAACTTTTAAATTCGATCTCCAATTGAGATGCACCACCAGTCATCCATAGCTAATTACCCCCATTCCGAACACAATGGGATATGTATCGTAGGTTGATTCGATCGTTTCGATCAGTTTCCATCAAAATCAAAATTTAACTCTATATATTGAATATGAACGCACATTTCAATTAACTGGGGCCACATATGGACTCTAAAAATTCCCAAAAAATATTTTCTAGCTTCGTATTGATGATACGGTCCTAACAAAACTAATTTCGTCAAATTCTGAGTCTGTTTGAAAAATGGCCCTTTTCTGGTCGATCGAAATTGACAAAACACGTTTTAATTCACCACGCTCACATATTGATTCGGAAAATTATGAATTTTGGAATCTAGCAATAACTTGACATCACAGACCCAACAAAAGTGGTTTCGTCGAAAACCGAGGTTGTTTGCAAAATTCCCATTTTTAAGGGCCAGAATTCCATGGCGACTATTCTGAATTTTCAACTGGGCATATCTTTTGATTCCCGCTATGAAATTTTGATTTTTTGGATTCATTGGAAAGATATTCTCAAATAGATTCTAATATTTTTGGTTTCGCCAAAATCCGGTTTATTTTGAATCCTGTACATCCATTTGAACTTTGAAATCAAATTTTCGAACTACCGCGCCATTTTCAATTCCTTTTATAATTAAAATAAAATATTTATATTCTAACGAAAAATCTGTATAAATATATACATTCTAATTCTATTCAAAATAAATTTCTCGTCGCTATTATTTAAAATAATTCATTTAAATTACTCAAAATTCACTAAAATTGCCAAAAAAAAAATTAAATTGGCTCAGATTTCCGGGTTATTACATTCAATTAATAAAAACGAATGTTAAATAAAAAGTACCCGTGTTTGTGTAATGTCTAGTTATACATTTGAATGAATGTTTGTTTTTACTTCGATGGTAAAATAACCGATTATCGAAAAGTTTTGACCATCGTTGTCAACACGGAGAGACCGGTTGGATATATTATCTGAAAACCACTCCATATAGGCATAGGCGCCGCGAATTAGATTATGCTGAAGATAATTGAAGACAGAGTGAAATGCAAGGGTCGTCCTATTCCAGAATGGTGTTTTCTGTTTGTCCAATCCTAGGACAACTTGTATGGACGAGTGTTTGACAGAGTATGCCTAACAAATCACGTATGGTTGATCTTTTAAAGGTATTACGTCTGGTGGTAGAGGAATTCGTTCCTCTTAGCTTTTTATACCCGTGATATTTTTGGAAATCGATTAGTGAATTGACGGGTTTGACGATGTGGCATTCAAAGTGAATGGTGACCAGTTGTTCTAAAGATAGACGTAGCCTCTAGCCTCACAACCAGGAAGTAACAAAAGTTGGGCTCGGAAGCATGGCTAGTTGGGTCATCCCCAAGCAGGGTGTATTGTCACCGATATAGAGAAAATTCATATTTGTTCTTTTTCGATTCTGTATCTTCGGATTACGCTTGGATGGACAACAACCGTGGGTGGCAATATATTCGATACACTCAAGCTAAATGAGTGGTCAGTCATGTGTGGACGGTTTACAAGACATTCTTGTTGAACCCAGGTGTATACCCTCCAGAGTACACTAATCGGTAGGTGCTCCCATACCTTGTCTGTTGGAATCCAATCTCCAATAAGCACTCTGCGGTTTATGATTTTATACTATATATATGTGGAGCATGAGATGCAAGCGTTCCGCTATTTGGTTATTTATATTGATTAGAAATTATTATAATATCACTGGATTTTGATATCAAAGTGTTTTGGGTTATAGTAAGGTAAAAACCGTCCATGTTTATGTGTGGGCGGGTCTTACTATTATCCTTTTGTTTCAAAAGGATTTTCAAAGTTAAACAATATGGTTGGAATTTACTCACAACAGTCGCATGAATGACCCAGAGTTTATTTGTTTGTGTTTTCCCTAAACTCTTTGGTGCCCAAATTTGTATGGGCAGTCAAGTGTTTCAGGCTTTGCAGATTCACTTGGAGGAGCTCGAAGTAGGAGGCTTCACCATTAGTTATTTAGAGATTATTTCCGCTATGATGTATATGAGTATACTCTGTTATGATATGTAAGTACAAATTCAGATTTGTAATTCAAAGTTATGTATATAATCCATATTATTCATTTCGCTGTGAGTTCTTGTTTACTATGATTCAGTTCAGTTGCGATCTTCTTCTTCTTCTATTCAATTAATTCTATCTTTTCTATCTCATCCTCTAATTTATTTCTATTAATGATCTGAATTTTTGTGCACTTTGAGTTGAATGTGTAGGGTATTAGTCAGCTCAAATTGGTACGGATTTTCGGGCTATTACATTTGGTATCAGAGCAGAAGGTTAAGTGATTACCTTGGTTCTGTGGCGTAACTCAATAGAGATGGGGTTAGTAATACCCTAGATTGAGTATGAGTGTATATATATGAGCGCGTATTTGTAAATTTATATAAAAATGTTTTATATTGTGTTGACTAGCCAGTCGAGTGGTTTATGGATTCTGGTCGAAACAATAATGCAAACTGCATCGATAGGTGTTTCTAAACTTTTGAACAGAGTAATTCGACAAAGTATGTTTTGAAAAGAGGGTAAATGAAATAATGTTACCGAAAATATATTTTGACGTAAAGAAAACATATATATTGGAATTATCTAATATATATTGAATGTGTTAGCTGAAATTATGATCGAATAAGATCTATAATTGAGTTGGTTATATAAATAACCAATCGAAATATTATATAATCATAATATGCGAAATCAGATGAACTAAATCTGAATTTATAACAAGAATTGAAATAAAACTCTAGATATTGAGAAGATGTTGTAAATGAATTCTGGATTAAATATATGGAAATTTTAAGATCCTGGGTGAATTTAGAAATGTTTTCTAAACGTTGTGAAGTATATTTTGTAGTGATTTCAAAATGATAATGTTTAAAAATGAGTTTTGAAAGTAATATAATATTGAACTCACCGGAAAATTATTCCGATGATGAAGCGCGCCATTATCGGCGTTCATTTTCGAGTTGCTAAGTGACGATTACTACCAAAGATTTTGTTTTGAAATAAGTTGTTCGAAAATTGAAAAGTTTTGAATTGCTATGTTATGAATATATATATTATTTCAAACTGATTTGAAATAAAACCCAGGAATTTGAATTCTGAAGAGAAAATCTAACTTATGGAGTTAAAATGGTAAAAAGTGTAAATTAAACTAAGATAAATAAAATTGGACTGCATTTGGAACGACCGAAAATGGAAATTGTAAAAGAGAAATATTGTAGATTCGGGTTATTAAAATGAATTGATTCTTGGAATCAAATTTTGAATTTGGAGATGAAGATAATTGATTTGAGAAATAAATCAGTAAATGGAATTGGAGTTGAAATAGAAATTCAGCTTGGTAACAGCGAATTGATGAAAATTGAAGATAAACTGAGTGGAGATTAATTGGAATTCTGGAGTATAGGCTGAATTGGTAGCAAGAGATAAAATTAAATGCCAACGAAAAGTTACAAGTTTACCTGTATTCAAGTATGAGATTTATAAGCTATTTTTGGAAAGTCGTTTGGCTGTTTGATTTTCTATTGAATTGGAGAAAGCCCCGAAAGGCAAGTTGTGGTAGTACTGGATGAGCCGTGCAGAGAAGATACTGGCGAAATTCTCCAAAAATTTAAGTTGTTAGGAAATTTTCAGAATTTCTGAAAGTATTCGTTAATAAGAAGGAATTAATTTTTAACTAAAATTAATCGGTTCAATTGAAACTGAATTTAAGAAATTAAATAAAAGTTTTTTTTTACCTGGTTATAATATGGATTGTAACATTTTCCCTACCTTAGTAATTTCGGGGACGAAATTCTCTTAAGGGGGAAGGAATGTAACCTCCCGCATTTTTATCGGTTTGTATTTGAATATTTAAATCAGTTTAAATATTGAATTCGTGATGTAAGTGGATTTATATATTAATTAAAACGAAGTTGAACGTATAAAAATATATATTAAATATAATCGAGCCCGTAATATCGTGATAGTTCGTAATTTAACGTTCTGAACTTCAACTGAGTGTACAGAATCCGTTATTAGTCGGATTTCTTCGAAACAAGAAGCGTTGGAATCTGTTGGACTGTATCTTTCTAACAGAAGTGAAAAATCAATATTTCGCGTTATGGATTGTGAATTACATCCAAATCAAATTTTCAAATAGTCGCTATAGAATCGTTAATCGACCGTAACGGTTTGTTTGATATAACTAGATATCAGATTCAAATTTGGACAAGGTTCAATTGAGAAGTAGTGATAATTTAATTTTTAGAATTTTACTATAATTTTTAATTAATTAAATATGCAGCTTTTTATTTGAAGTATTTTGCACCCTTAATCAACATTTTGGGGTTTCACAATATGAGTTAACATACCGATATTATTATATTTTTGGGGTCGTGATGCAATACCTGACACGATAATGTTTTTATTTTTGTCCGTAGCAGTTTGTATGTGAACGGAGTTTTATATATTGGGTACGCTAAGCTTTATAACCCAAACAAATTTAAAGTCTCAATTCACATGTAATCACTATTTTCGGTTAATGCTCACGCACACTTCTTTCATTCCAACTTTTACTATTGGACGATACACACAACATATATTTGTTTGAATATTTAGTACATCACTAGAATTTTGTCCAAGTACTCCTAGGATACGCAATACATCAACTATACCATGAGAGGGTATACCAGAAGTGAATTCAAAGGAGGAATCCAAATAATTAGCATCTCTTGAGGATGGATACGCAGTCTATATACACTGTACAAGTAGCATGACCATCCTACCTATGTGCCTCAACAAGAGCACGGAATGAAACTAAATGAGAGAGTACCAAGTTGTTAAATAATTTATTGTTTAGACAAAAATCAAATCTAACATACCCCATGATTTATGTTTTGTTTTCACATCACATAGACCTCCTTTAGGAAGGAAATATCATCCTAACCTGGACTACCCTAAGACAATGCATACCCTAACCTAATGCTACCAAACGTCCCCTGTGTATACCCTACTGCTAACAGCTTAAGAACGAAGTAAATGTTATATTACTATTTATAGCTCAAACGTACAAAAATTTCACACAAAGAGTAGACATGAGTGTTACAGTACAATTACTTAGCATTGAAGTATACAAGGCCATGTGCCTGTATATTATAGGGACACTATACATAGTTACTTAGCCATAAAGACTCCAGACTTTATAAATAACGCATCAGTCCTTAGAAAAATCATTTCAAACCAAAACACAGACTTTACTTATTTCTTTCCCTTTTTTCTAAAATCAGAGTCGGACTGTTAATGGTAGTAAAAAAGCCCAAACTCCTATATTCGAAACCGTTGAATGAAGGAAGTGGTGGAGAACCATGCTGCATGGGAGGATTGTTATGCGTGATGGAGTAGTAGTTTGAAGCGAAAGGTGAAAGGGAGAGCTCGTGCTTGATTATATGGCTCTGGTGATGGCCTCGTCATCAATTCCAGTGGTGCGGCGTTCGGAGAGGCGTGTGGTGCGGCCTATGTGTAATGACTCGAAAATCTGAACCAGTTTGAAAATTTTATTTTAAGATATTTTGTTGGGTTTTGAGTCAAAATTTAAAATTTCTAATTTTAAATAACTTTGAAGCCGTTAAAAATGACCATTTTGCAAACGACCTCGGAATCCGACGAAACCACTTTCATTGGATCCGGAATGTCATAATATGGCTAAGTTTCAATTTTTTAGAATTTTTCGATTTAAAATGTGAGCGTGGCGTAAGAAACTGTGTTTGGTCAAAGACAGTTGAATTTGAATAGCTTGAAATTTAGCCATTTTTCGAACAGTCTCAGAATTCGATGAAACGGGCTTTGTTAGAACCGTATCGTCATCACGATGCCAAAAATAATTTTTCTGGATTTTTCCGAGTTAGTATGTAGCCTCAGGAAATTAATATGTATGTTCGAATTTAAATTAAACAATTTAATTTGAAAATAAAAGGAAACCAGACTGTAACTTCAGAATTGGACCATGCGGATAGCGCCATCGTATTCAGAAGGCGTGAAAACATTAAGATCGACAGTCGTTGAGCGCGAATCGGGGATCGTTTGAGTTAACACTATTTTCACGAATTAATTAATTAAGTAATTAAATAAAAATAATCATTAGAAAACCCTAAATACCTATATAAATACGTCCGTATACGGGTATACGTCGTCTTCCTCGTTCCAGTATTATGGCCGCCGAAACCCAATAACCATCAAAACTTTGACCTTCGATTACTCCTCAAATACTCAACGATATTTATCGTACCATATACCGATTCGAAGCAATTTCCGAGCCCTTCAAGTTGATACCCATTCTGGACCCTGTCGTCGCCTGTGCCGCCGCCTGTATCCCCTCGAACCGCCGCCGTTGCGAGCTCCGCCGGGCCCGCCTGGGTTGACCGAAGTCGCCGCCTCCGACCGGCGAACGTCCGCCCCTCCACCCCCTTCGACCTCCATCAATCGGATCCGAGAACCATCAACTACAACTCCTGCAAATTCGAATTGAAGTTTTGAACAAAAACTGAGTTTCTACGGTAAGTTTAATTTCAGATTTTGTAACGCTTTCAAGCGTGACAGAAGCAGTTGTTAAAAGTCTGGTTAATTAAAACATTGATAACTTATTCGTATGAACTCGGATTCTGAAAATTCCAGATCCGACGGAATCGTAATTCATAGGGCTGCGTTTCAGGACTGATTCGGGGAATTTCTGAAGTGGTTTAGATTTTTGGATTTGCTTTGTTTGAGGTGAGAATTCACTGAACTTGAATTCATTTAAATTATTGAACCGTATGTGTATGCTATGACATGAACCGTATGTGTATGCTATGACATGAACCGTATGTGTATGCTATGACATGAACCGTATGTGTATGCTATGACATGAACCGTATGTGTATACTATGACATGAACCGTATGTGTATGCTATGACATGAACCGTATGTGTATACTATGACATTAATCTGTATGTGTATGTTAGGAATAAAACCACTGTATGTTGATTGACATCTTTTGTCAATATTCAAATAGGAATGAAACCATTGTATGTTATATTAACATTTTAATATGTCAAAATAGAAAATATTAAAATTGTTCATCTTATGATATATTGTTCTTGTTAATATGTTAAAGTAGAAAATATTGAAATTGTTCATTGTTTGTTATATCGGCATTTTAATGATTAAAAATAGAAATTTGCATTGCATAAAATGATATTTTGTCATGTTAGAAAAATAGAAATTTGCATTGCATAAAATGATATTTTGTCATGTTAGAAAAATAGAAATTGCATTGCATAAAATGATATTTTGTCATGTTAGAAAAATAGAAATTTGCATTGCATAAAATGATATTTTGTCATGTTAGAAAAATAGAAATTTGCATTGCATAAAATGATATTTTGTCATGTTAGAAAAATAGAAATTTGCATTGCATAAAATGATATTTTGTCATGTTAGAAAAATAGAAATTTGCATTGCATAAAATGATATTTTGTCATGTTAGAAAAATAGAAATTTGCATTGCATAAAATGATATTTTGTCATGTTAGAAAAATAGAAATTGCATTGCATAAAATGATATTTTGTCATGTTAGAAAAATAGAAATTTGCATTGCATAAAATGATATTTTGTCATGTTAGAAAAATAGAAATTTGCATTGCATAAAATGATATTTTGTCATGTTAGAAAAATAGAAATTTGCATTGCATAAAATGATATTTTGTCATGTTAGTAAGAATAGAAAAGGCATTGTAGGAAAAAGAATATTTTTGTCATGTCAACGATATAGAAATTGCAGGGTAAGATAAAATACATATTTATAATGTTTATAAAAAGAGAAATTGCATGGTAAGATAAAATAGCATTATTTATAATGTGAATAAAAAGAGAATTCACCCCGTAGGAAAAATTAACATTTATTTTATGTTAAATAAAAGAAATGAAACTACATGCAAGAATTAACCTTTTTTTTTATGTCAAATAAAAAGAAATGAAACGTAGGAGAAGATTTACATTATTTATAATGTATAAGGGTTACACCATAGAAAATGTCCATTGTTCAAAATGTAATGGGAAAAGAAATATACAAGGAATTAAAGGAATGGTACGTTATAATTTACATTTTCAAATGTAAATTATAAAATATTAAAATAAATAATAATGGTGGTAGATTAAAAGAAAAGGATCATCGTCTAATCCTAAAATAAATTGTAATGCAAGTAGAAAAGTAAAAGTTAAGAGGGAAAGGAGGTTATATATAAGGGCGATGAGTTAAACGAACTAATTATATATATATATATATTTATATAAATAATTAAAATATAACGAATCGAGCGCGGTAGTTCGAGTTTTGAAATCGAACTTTCAAATGATTATACCAGAAGATCCGACCGTCGGATTTTCCCAAAACTGAAACCGCTATGACCGTCTTGGAAATATCTTTCCAACGATATAAGCTACGCTAAAATCCAACGGTTAGATCTTGAGAAAAGTAAAAATCAAAATGGATGGAAAACGGCGCCAGAGTCGCCTTTGACCTGAAGCGTCGTTAATTAAAGAAATTAATTATATTAAATAATTAAGGCAAGGATTTATCGTTATAAGACAACAAAACGACATGAAATGTGTTTTTCTCTAAATTATGAACGCCAGATTGTTTGGGAAGTCCGGGTTCATCCCATTCCAAACGATTTTACGATTTCAAGAATCTAAAAATGGAGACGGCATATGAAGACCGTAAATCTTCCCTCGAATGGACAACGACCAAGACTCTGAATTGGGTAGCTCCCGATTCACGAGTCGGGGAAATTGCCCAAACGTACGCGTTGATTTCACGGGTTTGACCCTAGTTCAGACCTAGAGCATGGGTGTAAATGGATGGTATGTCTGACACTGTATCCCATTAAATATCATGCTGTCGATTTTCTGCTAATATAAAAATGTTGGTGGTAGAGAATTCGTTCTCTACTTAACACCCGTTTATATATTGACTGATGGTCGATGGTACGGTATGGAATGACGGTGTGGCAGGCTAAGATGAAATGATCAGGGTTTCTTGTTGAAAAGCAGGACCTTGTGGTATGAAGAACATGACCTCACGAGCCTCACAAACCGGTAGAGTCTAAAAAGGGGGAAGGGAACGCAGGGAAAGTAGCACGTTTCTTTCTAGTTAGTAGTCATTTTACTTTTGGAGGATGATGAAATGAGGCGCCTCGGATAGGTCCTATAGGACCGGGGAACGTGTGCTTAGGAATTGCCAATCCTCTAAGTTGTATGTGAGGACCGGCCCTGCAGGATCCAAGGGTTAACTGCGGGTAATCCTGAGACGTTAACTAGAGCGTCTCGAATCGGTAAGGAGTCCTCCCTAGCCTGGACTCATGATGGAAACCCAAATTTCCAATACGACCCCGACGGATTTGATTTGTATTACTAGTATTGGAGGCATAATATATGGTACCTATGCTTCCTAGGATTAATACATTGCTTTGAATTGTTTTAAAACATATACACCCTAATAATAATAATATTAGTTTCGTATTTGGCGTATTTAGCATGTTTAACCACCATAAGGTAAAACTCTATCCTCTTGGTGTGCGTTGCATTGTGTGATGGGACCTGAGTCTTATGGTGGTTCCATTTTTCAAAAGACATTGCGCTGTGTTACGTTTTGTTTATTTGTATTGACACTGCAGTTATGCACGGCAATTCATTGGTACAACCCGTTCCGCGTTAGCGGCATGGTCCTTGGATTTGCCTTATTAGTATGAGTAATTTTAGTTAAGAATCCTCACACCAGTCCCACGACTGACCCATTGTTTGTTTCACCTTTTTGCAAACTTGGGTGCCCTCTCTTCTACACGGGCAGCCAAGTAGACATGTTCTTTTTCTGCTTGGAGTTTCTTTGGGGCTACTTTTACCTTTCCGCTTGGAGTGCTTTTGGTGAAGATAAGGTGATGGAGCTTTGAAGACCTATCTTTTCGCTTATCGCATTTTTCTTTCCTTTTGTTTTCAGACTTATTTCCATTCCACGTTCTTTTATTTGGAGTTGGAACTTATGCAATTCTCTGAAAAACCTGCTGTAATAACTTAGACTCTGTGACTGTGGATTTTCTATTGCTGATGACATTATATATCCGCTGCTATAATGTTGTTATTATATGGATTTCCTGTGCTATGTTGTTTTCTGTGACTTGTTGTATTATATTTATGTTGTATTCCATATGATTTCTCCTTGCTTTCACTTATGGAAGTTTGGGGCCGTCACAGTTGGTATCAGAGCTTTGGTTTACAAAGCGGAATATAACATATTTATAGTAACTCGTTTACGTAGAATCACATTATTCTACGGCGAACATTTCATAAGAATACATAATAGTCGGTCACTTTATCATCATCTTTTATCTATCCTTTTTCCTTATCACTTCTTAAAAATCATCGTCATTAAGGTTGTTCTGACTCTTCCCTTGATTGTACAGAACTAACTTAAAATGAGTACCGCTGCTGCAAGAGCTGCTAGAGCCGCTAGGAGAAGGCAAAATACCACTGAAACTGAGGAGCCCACTGTCCAACAACAACCACCACCACCGCCGCCACCCTTTGACTTGGACAAGGTGGCAAAGAAGTTCAAGAATTTGGGTGGAGTTCCATTCACCGGTTCTGAGACCGTGGTACAAGCTCAGGCGTGGCTGAAAAATTGTGAAAAGATATTTGGAGGACTGGGACTTGATGATCAGAGGAAGAGATTCACTACAGCATGGCATCTTCAAGGTGAAGCGCAAAACTGGTGGGAGTTAGTCAACATTGGTGGTGACGAAGATAATATGTCTTGGGATAGATTTAAAGAGCTTTTCAACGACAAATACATTCCGAGGCAGGAGGTAGAAAGGCTGCACGACGAATTCGCCAATCTGAGGCAAGGCGACAAGTCCATTTCAGAGTATGTTCGTAGGTTCGAGGACCTTTCCCGTTATGCACCTGAACTGATTCGAGATGACTTTCAGAAGAATAAGAGATTCATAAATGGCCTTGCAAGGAAATATATTGACAGAGTCACTGCCCACATCGACCTCTCCTTCAATAAGATGGTGGAGTTCGCTTGCCGTTATGAAGAGAATGACAAGAAGGTTTCTCAGCAGGACAGGGAGAGGAGCTTAGCCAACAACAACAACAACAAAAGGAAACAACCAGAGAAGAAAGCTGAAGGCAGTAATTCTGGAGCTGCTAAGACATTTGACAAATCCAAGGTCCAGTGTTACAACTGTCAGAAGTTCGGGCATTATATCAAAGACTGCAGGGGTCCGAAGAGGGCCAGAGGTGATGATAGCAAAGATTGCTACAACTGCCATAAAAAGGGCCATATCAAGGCAAATTGCCCACTGTTGAAAGGAGCTCAGATTGCACATGTCTATGAGGGAGCAGGTACACCATCTTCCTCTGCACCTACTGAGGGAGGTAAGTCTGATGTTCTGGATGGTACTGTTTCTATTAAAAATATTCCTGTTACTGCTTTATTTGACACGGGTGCGTCAAGGAGTTTTATTTCTAGCAACGCGATTAAGAAGTTGAAATTAAAGCAAAGAAATCTTAAGAAGCCAATTAATGTTCATAATCCGGTAGGAGGTTCTATCATCCTTGATTTGTACTGTAGGGTGCCTATTTCCTACTCTTATTTTCAATTTCCTTTCGACTTGATCGTCATGGATTTTTCTGAGTTTGATATTATCCTCGGACTGGATTGGCTCACAAAATTTAAAGCCGAGGTTAGATGTGCGGACAGGATCGTTGAAATCAAAACGAAGTTCGGTGATGTCATTTTTATACCTTGCCATGGCTCAAAGCCAGACAGGAAAGCTTTTTGGTCTTCTTTAGAAGTCGCGCCCATCTCTTCAGAGAATATTCCCATTGTCAAGAATTATGCGGACGTATTTGAAGAAGTAGATAGTTTACCACCGCGAAGGGAAATCGATTTCAGAATTGATCTTGTCCCTAATGCAAGGCCTGTAGTTCATGCTGTTCGAAGAATGACTCCTAAAGAAAAAGAAGAGTTGAGTACCCAAACCAAACAGCTTTTAAAGAAGGGATTAATACGGCCTAGCTTTTCCAATTGGGGTGCAGCTGTGGTGTTTGTCCCCAAATCTGACGGCACTCTGAGGCTCTGTGTGGATTACCGCGATCTCAATAAGCAAACCTTAAAGAACAAATATCCCTTGCCTCGTATAGATGATCTGATGGACAATTTAAATGGAGCCAAGGTGTTTTCGAAGATGGACCTAGCCACAGGGTTCCACCAACTTCGCATAGCCGAAGAATGCATCCCTTTGACCGCTTTCAGAGGGCCTGACTTATTCTACGAATGGTTGGTAATGCCGTTCGGTCTGTGCAATGCTCCAGCCTATTTTGTTGACTTGATGAATAGGGTCTTCAGAGAGGTCTTGAATAAATTCGTCCTAGTCTTCATTGATGATATCTTGATCTTTTCTAAAACCAAGGAGGAGCATGAAGGGCATCTAAGAGAAGTGCTAGAGATTCTGCAAAGAAATGTTCTAAAAGCAAAATTTTCAAAATGCACATTTTGGCAAGAGGAGGTAAAATTCCTGGGCCATGTTGTGTCAAAAGAAGGAATTGCTGTGGACCCAAGCAAAATTTCCGCCATTCAAGATTGGAAGCAGCCCACTACACCCACTGAAGTAAGAAGTTTCCTAGGTTTGGCTGGATATTACAGAAAGTTCGTCCAAAACTTTGCCAAGCTATCTGGCCCTTTAACACAACTCACAAAGAAAAACACCAAGTTCATTTGGACAGTAGAGTGTGAGGAGTCCTTCCAAAAGCTAAAGGTGAGTTTGACCACTGCTCCCGTGTTAACCATCATCGATGGCAACCAAGATTTAGCTGTCTATACCGATGCTTCTCAAAGTGGGGGTCTTGGCGCAGTATTGATGCAAAGGGGCAAAGTTGTTGCATATGCAAGCCGTCAACTAAAGCCGCATGAGAAAAATTATCGTGTCCATGACCTAGAACTTTTAGCCATAGTTTTTGCTTTAAAAATTTGGAGGCATTACCTCTTGGGCAAAAAATTCGAATTATTCACAGACCATCAATCTTTGAAATATCTCTTCGATCAAAAGGACTTGAATTTAAGGCAGCTGAGGTGGCTAGAATTTCTTGCGGCGTATGATCTCGACATCCTGTATACGCCAGGGAAAGCCAATGTGGTGGCAGACGCACTCAGTAGAAAAGCTGCCATGGTCGCAAACTTTATAGTTACCCCTTCTTTGATTGATAAAATTTCTACCCTTCAAAAGGAAGATAAGTTTATTCAAAGAATGATTAAGAGTATTCAAGAAGGAGAGAGCACGAGCTTTCAAATAGATCAAAAGGGAGCCCTTAGGTTGCAAGGGAGGATCTGTGTTCCAAAAATCCCAGAGCTCATCAGGGAAGTTTAAAATGAAGGGCATAAATCAAAGCTTTCCATCCACCCAGGCGTTAGCAAGATGTATCATGATCTTAAGCGCACGTTTTGGTGGAAAGATATGAAGAGGGATATATCCATTTATGTGAGTAGATGTCCTACATGTCAGCGAGTAAAGAGCGATCAACAAAAGCCTGCAGGATTGTTGCAACCATTGCCGGTACCCGAAGGGAAGTGGGACCAAGTCTCCATGGATTTTATCGATGGTTTACCCCGTACTAAGAAAGGGAATGACAACATTTGGGTGATCGTGGACCGCTTCACCAAGGTCGCTCATTTCATACCTGTCAAGTCCACCAGAACTGCTCAAAGCCTGGCACAAATTTATCTCAAAGAAGTAGTCAGGCTATATGGGTAATAAGACTAAATCTTTCCTTTTTCATCATTTTCTAAATGAAAATCTTCATGTCTAATCAAAGAAAATCTTTTGTTTAAAACAGTGTTCCTTGCAGCATTGTTAGTGACCGTGATCCTATCTTCACTAG
Source organism: Allium sativum (assembly GCA_030737875.1). Taxonomy (NCBI): domain Eukaryota; kingdom Viridiplantae; phylum Streptophyta; class Magnoliopsida; order Asparagales; family Amaryllidaceae; genus Allium; species Allium sativum. The sequence continues at coordinate 974,554,039 of CM060909.1, forward strand.
CAAGTTTTGGGAGGCATTCCAAAATGAATTGGGAACGAAATTAAATCTCAGCACCGCATACCACCCTCAGACAGACGGCCAAACTGAGAGGGTGAATCGCATTCTTGAAGATTTGTTGCGAGCTTGCATACTCGATTATGGAGGTTCTTGGGAGGATCACTTGCATTTAGTTGAATTCTCATATAACAATAGCTATCAGGCAAGTTTGAAGATGGCTCCGTTCGAAGCCTTATATGATAAGCCATGTAGATCGCCAGCCTGTTGGATTGAAAAAGGAGATCGCCTTGTTTTAGGTCCAGACATGATCCGAGAAGCTTCAGACAAAGTTGATAAAATTAAGAAGCGGTTGCTGGCTGCTCAAAGCCGACAGAAAAGCTATGCAGACAAGCGTAGAAGAGATTTGAAATTCTCTGTTGGCGACCATGTGTACCTGAAGGTTTCTCCACTAAGGGGTGTGATTCGATTTGGGAAGTTTGGGAAATTGGCGCCAAGATTCATTGGTCCATTCCCTATTCTCGAAAGGATTGGTACCCTAGCTTATAGAGTGCAGTTACCCGACTGGCTGCCAGGGGTGCATGATGTATTTCATGTGTCCCAACTCCGACAGCATGTGCATGACCCAGATTTGATTGAAGATGAACTAAATCAACAAGTCATGGATATTACTCCAAGTCTAACAGTGAGGAAAGAGCCGATAAAATTATTGGCAGGGAAACCCGAGCTCTGAGGAATAAAAGGATTAACCTAGTCAAGGTGCAGTGGAGTGGCGATCCTAGGGACTGCACTTGGGAGACTGAAGAGAGTTTCAGAAAGGCCTATCCCAAATGCAGAGTGGATATTTCAGATTAGATTTTATTTTGAGGTACGCTTAATCATTTCTGTATTTTCTAGGCTGGTTCCTACTCTTCTGTTTTCTTTTTTTCCCTTTTCGAGGACGAAAAGTTCTTAAGGAGGGGAGATTGTAATGACTCGAAAATCTGAACCAGTTTGAAAATTTTATTTTAAGATATTTTGTTGGGTTTTGAGTCAAAATTTAAAATTTCTAATTTTAAATAACTTTGAAGCCGTTAAAAATGACCATTTTGCAAACGACCTCGGAATCCGACGAAACCACTTTCATTGGATCCGGAATGTCATAATATGGCTAAGTTTCAATTTTTTAGAATTTTTCGATTTAAAATGTGAGCGTGGCGTAAGAAACTGTGTTTGGTCAAAGACAGTTGAATTTGAATAGCTTGAAATTTAGCCATTTTTCGAACAGTCTCAGAATTCGATGAAACGGGCTTTGTTAGAACCGTATCGTCATCACGATGCCAAAAATAATTTTTCTGGATTTTTCCGAGTTAGTATGTAGCCTCAGGAAATTAATATGTATGTTCGAATTTAAATTAAACAATTTAATTTGAAAATAAAAGGAAACCAGACTATAACTTCAGAATTGGACCATGCGGATAGCGCCATCGTATTCAGAAGGCGTGAAAACATTAAGATCGACAGTCGTTGAGCGCGAATCGGGGATCGTTTGAGTTAACACTATTTTCACGAATTAATTAATTAAGTAATTAAATAAAAATAATCATTAGAAAACCCTAAATACCTATATAAATACGTCCGTATACGGGTATACGTCGTCTTCCTCGTTCCAGTATTATGGCCGCCGAAACCCAATAACCATCAAAACTTTGACCTTCGATTACTCCTCAAATACTCAACGATATTTATCGTACCATATACCGATTCGAAGCAATTTCCGAGCCCTTCAAGTTGATACCCATTCTGGACCCTGTCGTCGCCTGTGCCGCCGCCTGTATCCCCTCGAACCGCCACCGTTGCGAGCTCCGCCGGGCCCGCCTGGGTTGACCGAAGTCGCCGCCTCCGACCGGCGAACGTCCGCCCCTCCACCCCCTTCGACCTCCATCAATCGGATCCGAGAAACATCAACTACAACTCCTGCAAATTCAAATTGAAGTTTTGAACAAAAACTGAGTTTCTACGGTAAGTTTAATTTCAGATTTTGTAACGCTTTCAAGCGTGACAGAAGCAGTTGTTAAAAGTCTGGTTAATTAAAACATTGATAACTTATTCGTATGAACTCGGATTCTGAAAATTCCAGATCCGACGGAATCGTAATTCAGAGGGCTGCGTTTCAGGACTGATTCGGGGAATCTCTGAAGTGGTTTAGATTTTTGGATTTGCTTTGTTTGAGGTGAGAATTCACTGAACTTGAATTCATTTAAATTATTGAATCGTATGTGTATGCTATGACATGAACCGTATGTGTATGCTATGACATGAACCGTATGTGTATGCTATGACATGAACCGTATGTGTATACTATGACATGAACCGTATGTGTATGCTATGACATGAACCGTATGTGTATACTATGACATTAATCTGTATGTGTATGTTAGGAATAAAACCACTGTATGTTGATTGACATCTTTTGTCAATATTCAAATAGGAATGAAACCATTGTATGTTATATTAACATTTTAATATGTCAAAATAGAAAATATTAAAATTGTTCATCTTATGATATATTGTTCTTGTTAATATGTTAAAGTAGAAAATATTGAAATTGTTCATTGTTTGTTATATCGGCATTTTAATGATTAAAAATAGAAAATTGCATTGCATAAAATGATATTTTGTCATGTTAGAAAAATAGAAATTTGCATTGCATAAAATGATATTTTGTCATGTTAGAAAAATAGAAATTGCATTGCATAAAATGATATTTTGTCATGTTAGAAAAATAGAAATTGCATTGCATAAAATGATATTTTGTCATGTTAGAAAAATAGAAATTTGCATTGCATAAAATGATATTTTGTCATGTTAGAAAAATAGAAATTTGCATTGCATAAAATGATATTTTGTCATGTTAGAAAAATAGAAATTTGCATTGCATAAAATGATATTTTGTCATGTTAGAAAAATAGAAATTTGCATTGCATAAAATGATATTTTGTCATGTTAGAAAAATAGAAATTTGCATTGCATAAAATGATATTTTGTCATGTTAGAAAAATAGAAATTGCATTGCATAAAATGATATTTTGTCATGTTAGAAAAATAGAAATTTGCATTGCATAAAATGATATTTTGTCATGTTAGAAAAATAGAAATTTGCATTGCATAAAATGATATTTTGTCATGTTAGAAAAATAGAAATTTGCATTGCATAAAATGATATTTTGTCATGTTAGTAAGAATAGAAAAGGCATTGTAGGAAAAAGAATATTTTTGTCATGTCAACGATATAGAAATTGCAGGGTAAGATAAAATACATATTTATAATGTTTATAAAAAGAGAAATTGCATGGTAAGATAAAATAGCATTATTTATAATGTAAATAAAAAGAGAATTCACCCCGTAGGAAAAATTAACATTTATTTTATGTTAAATAAAAGAAATGAAACTACATGCAAGAATTAACCTTTTTTTTATGTCAAATAAAAAGAAATGAAACGTAGGAGAAGATTTACATTATTTATAATGTATAAGGGTTACACCATAGAAAATGTCCATTGTTCAAAATGTAATGGGAAAAGAAATATACAAGGAATTAAAGGAATGGTACGTTATAATTTACATTTTCAAATGTAAATTATAAAATATTAAAATAAATAATAATGGTGGTAGATTAAAAGAAAAGGATCATCGTCTAATCCTAAAATAAATTGTAATGCAAGTAGAAAAGTAAAAGTTAAGAGGGAAAGGAGGTTATATATAAGGGCGATGAGTTAAACGAACTAATTATATATATATATTTATATAAATAATTAAAATATAACGAATCGAGCGCGGTAGTTCGCGTTTTGAAATCGAACTTTCAAATGATTATACCGGAAGATCCGACCGTCGGATTTTCCCAAAACTGAAACCGCTATGACCGTCTTGGAAATATCTTTCCAACGATATAAGCTACGCTAAAATCCAACGGTTAGATCTTGAGAAAAGTAAAAATCAAAATGGATGGAAAACGGCGCCAGAGTCGCCTTTGACCTGAAGCGTCGTTAATTAAAGAAATTAATTATATTAAATAATTAAGGCAAGGATTTATCGTTATAAGACAACATAACGACATGAAATGTGTTTTTCTCTAAATTATGAACGCGAGATTGTTTGGGAAGTCCGGGTTCATCCCATTCCAAACGATTTTACGATTTCAAGAATCTAAAAATGGAGACGGCATATGAAGACCGTAAATCTTCCCTCGAATAGACAACGACCAAGACTCTGAATTTGGTAGCTCCCGATTCACGAGTCGGGGAAATTGCCCAAACGTACGCGTTGATTTCACGGGTTTGACCCTAGTTCAGACCTAGAGCATGGGTGTAAATGGATGGTATGTCTGACACTGTATCCCATTAAATATCATGCTGTCGATTTTCTGCTAATATAAAAATGTTGGTGGTAGAGAATTCGTTCTCTACTTAACACCCGTTTATATATTGACTGATGGTCGATGGTACGGTATGGAATGACGGTGTGGCATGCTAAGATGAAATGATCAGGGTTTCTTGTTGAAAAGCAGGACCTTGTGGTATGAAGAACATGACCTCACGAGCCTCACAAACCGGTAGAGTCTAAAAAGGGGGAAGGGAACGCAGGGAAAGTAGCACGTTTCTTTCTAGTTAGTAGTCATTTTACTTTTGGAGGATGATGAAATGAGGCGCCTCGGATAGGTCCTATAGGACCGGGGAACGTGTGCTTAGGAATTGCCAATCCTCTAAGTTGTATGTGAGGACCGGCCCTGCAGGATCCAAGGGTTAACTGCGGGTAATCCTGAGACGTTAACTAGAGCGTCTCGAATCGGTAAGGAGTCCTCCCTAGCCTGGACTCATGATGGAAACCCAAATTTCCAATACGACCCCGACGGATTTGATTTGTATTACTAGTATTGGAGGCATAATATATGGTACCTATGCTTCCTAGGATTAATACATTGCTTTGAATTGTTTTAAAACATATACACCCTAATAATAATAATATTAGTTTCGTATTTGGCGTATTTAGCATGTTTAACCACCATAAGGTAAAACTCTATCCTCTTTGTGTGTGTTGCATTGTGTGATGGGACCTGAGTCTTATGGTGGTTCCATTTTTCAAAAGACATTGCGCTGTGTTACGTTTTGTTTATTTGTACTGACACTGCAGTTATGCATGGCAATTCATTGGTACAACCCGTTCCGCGTTAGCGGCATGGTCCTTGGATTTGCCTTATTAGTATGAGTAATTTTAGTTAAGAATCCTCACACCAGTCCCACGACTGACCCATTGTTTGTTTCACCTTTTTGCAAACTTGGGTGCCCTCTCTTCTACACGGGCAGCCAAGTAGACAGGTTCTTTTTCTGCTTGGAGTTTCTTTGGGGCTACTTTTACCTTTCCGCTTGGAGTGCTTTTGGTGAAGATAAGGTGATGGAGCTTTGAAGACCTATCTTTTCGCTTATCGCATTTTTCTTTCCTTTTGTTTTCAGACTTATTTCCATTCCACGTTCTTTTATTTGGAGTTGGAACTTATGCAATTCTCTGAAAAACCTGCTGTAATAACTTAGACTCTGTGACTGTGGATTTTCTATTGCTGATGACATTATATATCCGCTGCTATAATGTTGTTATTATATGGATTTCCTGTGCTATGTTGTTTTCTGTGACTTGTTGTATTATATTTATGTTGTATTCCATATGATTTCTCCTTGCTTTCACTTGTGGAAGTTTGGGGCCGTCACACTATGTTTTCTGGAAGGCTCAGTCACTGTTGGGAAATGAGGAAAGACGATGGGTTTAGAGACCTGGTAGCATGAACAGTAACACGCTGTGGGGGACCAGTGAGTGGAAGCTGGCATTCTTGGATGATGCGGCATGTGGTAGACAGTAAGGGGGAGTTGAAGAGTTGAACTTTGGGGTTTATGAACTGAGTAAAGTCAGTATATTACGTGTTATGTATAAGGAGATGATAAACGTGGTGGGTATAGATGGCATACAGTTGGATATGCAGCAGGCATGCTGAATATATTAGGGTGTGAGTTTGGCAAGGCGACGACATTTTATATCGTTGTTTTCCTTACAGTAGCCGGTGAAAGGTTGGAGAACGGCACTGCAAAGGAGGGTGTTGCGTTGAGGGCATAAGTGACAGGCTTGGAGACTAAAAATGAATATGGGGCATGGCGTATAACAAGTTGTTGTATGAGGATGGTTTAAACGATGGAAGGCGTTATTGTTTTGGGACCTAGGGAGTAACAGGAGGAGGTCCGCATGTTGTTCATGGATTATGGGAGGATGGACTGTTAATATGTAAGTAGTGGTTGTTTATGAGGGACATGAGCAACTTGTCGAATGGGGCACAGATGGAAGTAACGCGGACCTTGTTTGAAATGATGGACGTGTTTTAACAGAATGAGAAATGGTAATGTAATATAAGGGAGTGGAAAGTTGACGTTCTGGAGGAGGTGGCTTAAATGGATGTGGTATTGCAGGTTATGGGATTTATACAAGGTGGAAGAAAGCTTACCAGGAGGTATTAAGGAATTGGATCAAATCAATCACAATGGAATCGTAATGACGAATGCTACGTCATGAGACTGGTTTCGCTGAAAACTGGGCCACTGGAATTTTGTGATAAAATCGACTGGCACAAATCATTATTTAACGGTTAACGCGCTAAGATGAGTAAATTCACTCACTCTATTTTATAATCATGTTTTAATAGTGATAAATATTGGTTGAATGTCGTGTGATGGTCGTTTAGATAGATTACAATTAAATTGGTTGAATATCGTCGTATATATACCCATCATTGGTTGGATACTGATTCCATCGATTATATATATTCCCTAGTATGGAATCAGTGTTAATTGTTTGACTAACATCAGTGGATGCGGGAAACCAGTTGGAGGAATCCAACTAGATTCCTAAATATTTATATGTACTGTTTGGTTTATTTATGCACTGTTTGAACCATGTTTAGTGGAAATTCAACGTTATGTTCATTTAATAAATCGACGATGTCGATTAAGAAAATGGAAACAGTCAACCATAAACCCATTAATAGTTGATTGGCCGTCAGGCGAATCAACGAAGATAATTATAAAATTTTATTTTTATAATTTAAGCGAAGTTTAAATTATAATAGAAGTTCTACTAAAAATTGGTATTATATAGTTCGTTTTTATAAAATAAATATAAACGATTATTTGATATTTAAATAAGTTATGAAGCTATAATTATCCTGAAGTAAATAATTTGGATAATTATTTTAAAGCAAAACAGTTAAGAAATATTATTAGATTAATTATATTAATCTAATGGTAAGAAGTAAATAAAATCAGTTAACGAATTAACTAATGGAACGAAGTTGATTTAATCAATGGTTTATTTGGAAAATGATTATTAGATTAATTGATCTTCAATTAATCTAATGGAAATAGTTAAAAATAAACTAATCAAAATTTATAAGATTTAATTACCCTTTTAATAAATGAAGTTTAATTAGTTATTGAACTAGTATAATTAATATTGTTTATTAATAATGAAGTAAACTGTTTACTTCAGCAAATGATCAAGTTAATCATTATTTGATTAAAGAAATTGGTTCTTAAATGGATTTCATTTAAGAGGATATTATGTTTGTATTAAGATGTTTACTTGAATTCGGTATAACAAATTTGAATAAAAAGTAAACTGCCAAAAGACAAAAAACGTCATGGGGTTTTGATAGGAGAAGTTTTAAAATGAAACCGTGTAAGGAAGACAAAGCGTAGAGAAATGTTGGATTTGTATAAAGAAGAGGAAGCGAAGAGTTAATGACCAATGTAACAATTATAAACAATCGAGTTTTCAAAAATAGGGATATGGCGTCATAAAACCACATCTAAATAAAGCAAGAAATACAGTTTAATTGATAAAATTAGAAATAAGGAGTTAGAGTTACGGACTTATATCTATTCTAAGGTAAGAACGTTGTCGATCAAGGTCCGAGAGGTAATTAAAATACCCCAACTTGAAGGGCTTCTCAATTATCAAGGGATGGCATTGGTTTGTAACGAAAAGAGATGTCAAGATTAGTATAAAGGGAATATGGCAGCGCATTGCAAGTCTTAGAACTATAGCGATAAAATAACACTGTTGATTAGGCTTAAGCGTGACTGTTATGTCGAGATTAGTTATAAAGGGAAATATTACAACATATGACAAGTTTTTAAATATAACGATAAATTAGCGCTATTGACCAAACTTAAGTGTGATTTTTATATATAGCACTACTCCCTAGGGAATGTAAACAGTTTGGTTCGAAATCCACTTATTCGGCAGTAATAAATAACGATGTTTGTCCAAAGAAAATATAAAAATAAGTTTAGAAAAAGAAATTGGAGGATCGTGTTAGAAAACAATGACAGCATTTCGATGTTCGAAATGTGATTAGAATTAAACCAATAGGATTTGGAACTAGAATTCGACGATGTCGAATGTATTAAAAGTAAATTATTTTTAGGAATTATAGTCTGATAGGATAGTTAATATTTAGGTCTAAACCAATAAATCATAGAAGGATATGTAATCAATATTAGTTATAAACTTGATATTGATTTAACAAGAAGTTGACTTAGAAACAGAGTTTATAAAGTTAAATGGGAATATAAAAGAGATTTCGGAAAACAAGATAACAGTATTTACTGCTTGAATAATGTGTTATTTAATAAAGGTGTTCAAATTTCTATAATAGAAATGATATTCACCTTTTAAAGTGAATAATGTTTTAAAGTGAACGCTTGGCAGACTGTTTAAAATGAAATTGGAAATATTTTTCCAATATAGTTAGAGTATATTATCGAAGTGTAGGAAATAAAGAACGTGAAAAGAATGGAAATGTTTCGAACGTTAATAATGTATGTTTTCTCAAACATGAAAGAATAAGAGTTTATAATAACTGGAAATGTTTTCCAAGAAGTGTAAAAAGGCTAAAATGGGATTTCAGAAATGTCTGGTAAGATATGGGAATTCGATTAATAAAAACGAAAGTTAAATAAAAAGTACCCGTGTTTGTGTAATGTCTAGTTATACATTTGAATGAATGTTTGTTTTTACTTCGATGGTAAAATAACCGACTATCGAAGTATTTTGACCATTGTTGCCAATACGGAGAGACCGGTTGGATATATTATCTAAAAACCACTCCATACAGGCATAGGCGTCACGAATTAGATTATGCTGAAGACAATGGAAGACGGAGTAAAATGCAAGAGTCATCCTATTCCAGAATGGTGTTTTCTGTTTGTCCAGTCCCAGGAAAACTTGTATGGACGAGTGTCTGACAGAGTATACCTAACAAATCACGTATGGTTGATCTTTTAAAGGTATTACGTCTGGTGGTGGAGGAATTCGTTCCTCTTAGCTTTTTATACCCGTGATATTTTTGGAAATCGATTAGTGAATTGACGGGTTTGACGATGTGGCATTCAAAGTGAATGGTGACCAGATGTTCACAAGATAGACGTAGCCTCTATCCTCACAACCAGGAAGTAACAAAAGTTGGGCTAGGTAGCGTGGCTAGTTGGGTCATCCCCAAGCAGGGTGTATTGTCACCGATCTAGAGAAAATTCATATTTGTTCTTCTTTTTCGATTCTGTATCTTCGGATTACGGTTGGATGGCCAACAACCATGGGTGGCAATATATTCGATACACTCAAGCTAAATGAGTGGTAGGTCATGTGTGGTCGGGTTGCAAGACGTTCTTGTTGAACCCAGGTGTATACCCTCTAGAGTACACTGATCGGTAGGTACTCCCGTACCTTGTCTGTTGGAATCCATTTTCCAATAAGCGCTCTGCGGTTTATGATTTTATACTATATATATGTGGAGCTTGAGATGCAAGTGTTCCGCTATTTGGTTATTTATATTGATTAGACATTATTATAATATCACTGGATTTTAATATCAAAATGTTTTGGGTTATAGTAAGGTAAAAACCATCCATGTTTATGTGTGGGCTGGTCTTACTTTTATCCTTTTGTTTCAAAAGGATTTTCAAAATTAAATAGTATGGTTAGAATTTACTCACACCAGTCCCATGAATGACCCAGAGTTTATTTGTTTGTGTTTTTCTGTAACACCCCGTGTATTCTATAACGTTAAGCTTCACAAATTAAAGTAAAACTAATTTCAAATTAAAGACTTAAGGGAAACGGGATACGCCATTGCGTTCGTCTCGGAATTCTGCTTGAGATAGAGTCCGAGTTTGCGTAAAACGGACTCCGTATGAAGAAGATATGGGCTCCGGAAATTTCAGAATTCAGTTTAAAATTCAAACAGACCAAAACAGCTCAGAAAAACCAATTCAAAATTCAAAATCGGGCCGGATTGGCCAGGGCAGGAATTTTCCCGCCCAAGGCACCCGGGTCGACTGGGTAGTCGACCTGGGGCTACCCAGGTCGACTGGGTAGTCGACCTGGGTCACCCGTGTCGACTGGCGTGTCGACCTGGCCCCTGAGCCAGGTCGAACCCAGCCCTCCCTGGCTGGCATGGTCTGTGTTTGGTCAATTTTCTGAGCCTTGCCTTGTCACTAGGGCTAGGTGTCAGCTCCTGGTTGGTCTCTCCTTCAAACGAACGGCTATTATTACACCAAGCTCCATCGACGGTCCTAATCAACTCACAAACTCTATAAAAAGGACCTAAGACTCACCCTAATTCACACAAACAAAAATGGAGATGAGACCGTCATGCTGCTGAGGAAAGACTAGGAATAGCCGTCAGGGATTGAGAGGCAATTAGGAGATAATTCGAAAGCTTAAAGCAACGTCAATTAAATCAAAACAGCGCCTACAACAAAGGATAGCATCTCCAAATTCAGAATTCAGATTCCTGAATTGAAGATTCATCATACGTTGTAAGTAGAGTGTTATTCTGATGTGAATAAATAATTGTGTTTTGATTTGTGTAAAGTGAGAAATGGAATTGTGGCGATAATAATCTATATTTGTATGTTGCTTTGATTCTAAACGATTTGGAAATGTTGTGGTATACGATTGGATATTTGCAAGTATGTGATTTATGCTGGAAGTTAACAACTATATGTTGTGGTATTTTATTTAGGATTCATACAAGTATATGATTCATGTTAACAACCATATGTTGTAGTATTTTATTTGGGATTCATGCAAGTATATGATTCACTATTATGCCAATATGATGTACATACTTTTACGATCACTTTCAGTGTGTGATTGGATTCGACTAAGTACTATGGTTTATATGAATCTATGTTGGAATTGGCAAATCATACTTTTGTATTAGAAACAAAAGTAAGCATTTTTATGAACATGACTAAACTATGTTTGGTGTTATGCCTAGTTGAAACCATGTTTAGGCCTATGTTGTTATAAAAATCATATGGTGATATATGTAACACATAAACTAAGTTAGATTTACATTCCAATTACAAGTTTACACGAATAGATTTAAAAACCATGATTTCATGTTTAGGTATATTTATGCCATGATTATATGAATAGATCAAAAACCATGATTTCATGTTTAGGTATATTTATGCCATGATTATATGAATAGATCAAAAACCATGATTTCATGTTTAGGTATATTTATGCCATGATTATATGAATAGATCAAAAACTATGATTTCATGTTTAGGTATGCTTATGCCTTGATTACATGCTATTACAATGCAAGTTCACAAGTGCCTAATTTATGTTAATTAGTTCGCTATGTTGCAAGTTCATGCGTTCACACTCCCCTTTTTATGTTACTTAGAATATATATAAGACCATGTTCTAAGCCTCCCCTTTTTCATGTGGCTAAGTTGGGTTTAAATGTTAAACCCAACATATGTTATATTGTAGCGAACGTATAAAACGCGGGTAATGACGTTTGGGTTAAAATGTAAAACATATGTGTTGGCATGTTTGACGCATGCCAACGAATTTGAAAAACAATTAAGTGGTGTAAATTAATTTCACCCAATAAAGATGAATTTGAATAATGGGTCGCAAATATTTACATATAAAAAGAAAAGAGACAAAATATGTAAATGTAGAAAATACGATGTGTTTAACCCGAGGTTGGATTGAGTTGTGATGTAAACCTGCCCGGAACCGCCCGGCTGTCCAGTAGTCACAACAATACCTATCCAATGTGGGTGGTTAAACATAGAGCCCAATAAGGACCCGAGATTAGACTGAGTTGTGGCGTAAGACTGCCCGGACCCAACCGGCAACAGGCAGCCACAACAATACCTGTCTAATGTGAGAAGTCGAGGCTTTAATAAGACAATTAAAGCTGAGTTAGGATTAATAGGATTAAGTAAATAAAATTAATACTTAATCAAAATGGAACATGCTAAACTATACAGACTGATTGGGGGTTAGGTTTACAAAACACTTAACCAACTTAGCATGTTGGCTAGAAATAGAAAACCTAGTAGCGGGGGATCCTTTTCAGCACTAACCCTACAAGGTGTATCAGGATACCCTGAACTAGGCAGGGTGGGGCACGATTACTGGGCTAACTGTAAGAGGTCAAATCGACGGCGGTGGTGCAGCAGTGTAGGTTCTAACGGGGTGCGGGCGTGCACACACTCCGGCACAGAAAAATAAGGCACTAGGCACCAGTAGCATACCTGTGCATTCTAGGATTGTGTCGGGCCGCCACCATGGGACTTGATACACCCCATGGTGGGACCAGCATAGGTATCTACAACATCGGGGGCCGTAAGACACATGTAACTATACGAGTAGGAGCCGATCATCAGAAATGGATCACTTCACCCTAATTATGGGGTGCCTGTTGGGAACTAGTTTATATGGGTACAGAGATTAATATGGGGTACGATAGTATATTCGACTCTAGACAACTTAACTTAGTTTATGGTGCTTTCCCATTTCCAGTTTATACTTATCATACCCAGTTCTTTATTCATAGACTGAATAGTCCTAGACTTACTCAGGCTTTATGCCTGACTCTACTATTCTTTCGTCTTCTTTTCTTTCGTTTCCCCCCCAGGTCCACAGGGAGGGAATACCGCAACTTGAGCAGCTTTCACATCCAGCTTGAAGAGAAAGAATGTATTGCTTGGATCTTTTTCGTTTTGGACTATGGCTTTGGACAGCAATTATGGGACTTATGCAGTTTATTTATGTTTTCTTTATGCTTCTTTAAATAATGTAATCAAGACAGTTATGAAGATGTTATGTTTTTGGAAGTATTGTAAGACAAATTATGACATGGTTTGTGTAACACGTATTTTGTTGAAATAAAAGTTGTTGTTGTTTTCCGCTGCTCAAAAATATGTGTTCTTATATCTGTCTTGTGTATCTGTGACTTATACCTATAAACCTCCACCAAAATTAGGGCATTCCCTTTGAGAGTGACCCTAACGGAGGTGTGGTGTTTCACTTGGTATCAGAGCATAGGTTTACTAGATAAGATAAAAAGTTTTTGAAAATTTATTTTCAAAAGAAAATTTAAAGAAGCATTTTTAAAGATAAAATATTATTTTATTTTAAAAAGGCATAGTCCCCCCAAAGCCATAGGTACTATCTTTTATCCTTCGTTCTGAATCTATCCTTTTTGTTTCAGCATGTCCGAAGAACTTAACTTGCCAGAGGGTATACCAATACCCGGTTGATTTAGACGATTCTTAGATGCGAGGGCCACTCAGCCAGGTCCTACCGTTCCCCCTCCTCCAACTGCGGGAAATCATCCAGCTGCAGCAGCACCTCTTCCTCCACCTCCTCCGCGGGGTAATACTTTTCCTAAGATATGTAAAGATTTTAAAGCTATGGGATGAAAGGACTTTCATGGAACCGAGTCCTTCGTGGCAGTCAGGAATTGGCTGAAGGAAACCGAGGACTTATTCATCATCTTTGAGGTAGAAGATAGGCAGAAGGTACAACTGGCAGTATGGCTACTTAAAGGCGAGGCTTCCTACTGGTGGGAAGTCACCAATGCAGAAAGGCCAGTGGAAACATGGGAGGACTTTAGGGCAAGGTTTGAGGCTAAATTTCTCTCAGAAGCTGAAAGGAGTCTTCAGTTGGAAAAAATCTTATTTCTTAAGCAAGGGAACATGATAGTCAAAGAGTATGTTAACCAGTTTGATCAGCTGGCTAGGTTTGGACTGGACCTAGTCAACACCCCGCACAAGAAGGCTCTCCGCTTTGTCAAGGGGTTGAATGAGCCATTACACAGTTTGTCCATGACCCATATACCTATGGGAGCTACGTATGAAAGGTTGGTGCAGATGGCATTGCTGAACGAAGAAGATAAGGGCAAGAAGGAGACAAAGGCAGAAAACTCTCAAGGGAAGAAAGAGGGTTTGCAACCTAAGAAGACAGACTTTAAGAAGGGCGGGAAAGACAACAAAGAGAAGAGGAAGTGTAATTTCTGTGGCAAAGTGGGGCACTTGGTGAAAGATTGCCGAAAAAAGAAGGCCAAGATGAATGGTGGGTGCTTTTCTTGCGGTGAGACAGGCCACATGGATAAGGATTGCCCGAAGAAACGAGGACAGGGGCAGAGGGCGGGATCCACCTCAGGGGCACAGGTTCATATGCTAGAGGCGCCACCTATGCAACAGCGAGGTATAAATACTTCTGTAGAAAGTGTAGTTTATCTTTATGATCACCCAGTTCGCACTTTATTTGATTCTGGCGCATCACACTCCTTTATCTCGTCTGCTTTAGTAGAATCTCTGCACCTAGAAACTAGTATGGTAGAGGACCCCATAATTGTTTCAAATCCAATTGGGGGCCCAGCTTATTTATCTATGATCTGTGTGGGATTGAAAATTTCTGTTCTAAGTGTAGAATTTAAATGTAGTGCCTTTGTTTTGGGCTTTTCGGGATATGGTTTGATTTTGGGCATGGATTGGCTATCCAGTAATGGGGCCATCCTTGATTGTGAGAAAAGGGTTGTTAGGCTCCTGATCCAGCTCGGTAACACTTTGGAAATTACTTGTAATCCCTCGTATGCGGTTTTGCTTAGTTATCTTGAATCGTTAGATGCCTCTGTTGATAATTTGCAATCGGTTAGAGTGGTCCGGGAATATCCGGATGTCTTCGAAGACGTGAAGGGCTTGCCTCCGAAGCGGGAGATAGACTTCCGCATATATCTTGTGGATAATGCAAAGCCCGTTGCGTTGCCCGTTAGACACATGGCTCCACGGGAAAGGAAGGAGCTCAGTAAACAGATTAAAGAACTTTTAGAGAAGGGGTTCATTAGAAGGAGCATTTCAGAATGGGGCGCTCCAGTGGTGTTCGCTACAAAGGCGGATGGTTCACTCCATCTGTGTGTTGACTATAGGGAGCTCAACAAACTAACGAAAAAGAATAGGCACCCTCTCCCTAGAATTAACGATCTGTTTGATCAGCTTGTAAGGGCGCCTGTTTTCTCCCAACTCGATTTGGCGACCGGTTTTCATCAGCTAAGGGTGGCTGAAGATACCATCGATAAGACAGCATTCAGAACCCAGACAGCTTCTTTGAATCGCTTGTCATGCCTTTTGGCTTGACAAACACACCCGCTTACTTCGTGGACCTAATGAGTAGGGTGTTCAGAGATTTCCTCAACAAGTTCGTAGACGATATCTTGATCTTCTCAAAGAGTGAAGAGGAGCATGCCCAGCACCTAAGGGCAATCATGGAAACTCTGCGAGTCCATTAGCTAAAAGCCAAATTCTCCAAATGCCACTTTTGGAGAGAAGAAGTGAGGTTCCTTGGGCACATAGTATCCAAAGAAAGGTTAGTTGTGGACCCTGCTAAGGTAGTAGCGGTAGAGGATTGGAAGACACCAAGGAATGCAACTGAGGTCCAAAGTTTTCTAGGACTAGCAGGTTTCTATCGAAAGTTCATAAGGGATTTTGCGAATATCTCAGCTCCGCTCACAAGGCTGACCAAGAAGAATGTAGTGTTCAATTGGGACTTGGATTGCGAGTTTGCTTTCCAACGGCTAAAAAGGGCTCTTACAACAGCCCCAGTTTTGACGTTGCCAGATGGAAGCAAGATGTTCACAGTTTATACAGATGCATGTAGGACAGGTCTAGGCGCTGTCTTGATGCAAGAAGGAAGGGTAGTAGCTTATGGTGGAAGGCAATTGAAAGTGCATGAAAAGAACTACCCGACCCATGATCTTGAGTTAGCTGCCATCGTCTTTGCACTCAAGTCTTGGCGACACTATCTCCTAATTGAGAAGTTCGAACTTTACACTGACCATAAATCGTTGAAATATCTTTTCTCGCATAAAGATCTTAACTTGAGGCAACAGAGATGGAAGGAGTTTCTTGCCTCGTACGATTTCGAGATCTCCTACACTCCGGGCAAAGACAACGTAGTGGCAGACGCGTTGAGCCGAAAGAAACTAACCCTAAACCCGTTGTTTGTTGAAAGACAAAGCCTAGAGTTTATAGCCAGCTTTGACTTTAGGCCCTCCTCCGATTTTATACCAGGCTTGCTAGCATCTCTCGAAGTACGCCCGACTTTAGTGGACTCAATAGGGACAGCACAACGCGAAGACCCTCAGCTTGTGGAAACGATTGATAGGCTAATTAGGGGTGATACTTCAAGACACCTCAGCAGATACTCCATCAATGATAAGGGTTGGCTAAGGCGAGACGGAAGACTATGCGGCCCACAGACAAGAGATTTAGTAAAGAAGGTTCTCAAGGAAGCACATCACTCCAAGATGACGATACACCCAGGCGGGGATAAAATGTACAAGGACATAAAGAGGTCTTTCTTTTGGAGCGGCATGAAGAAGGACGTGGCAGATTTCGTTTCTAAGTGTATGATTTGCCAACAGGTTAAGGCAGAGCAGAAGAAGCCTAGCGGTCTGCTCCATCCTCTAGAGGTCCCGCAGTGGAAGTGGGATAGTATCTCAATGGACTTCATTGATGGGCTGCCTAGGTCTAGAAGAGGCAACACTAGCATTTGGGTAATAGTAGATAGGCTTACTAAAAGCGCCCACTTTTTACCTGTCAAGAGTAAAAGAACTGCCTCATCCCTTGCATCTCTTTACCTCAAGGAAATTGTTTGGCTCCATGGAATACCATCCAGCATTGTTAGTGACCGGGACCCTATCTTCACAAGTGAGTTTTGGAGGAGTCTACAAGAAGCGGTAGGCACACAGTTATGCTTAAGCACAGCCTATCATCCCCAAACCGACGGCCAGACAGAAAGAGTGAACAGAGTTTTGGAGGACCTTTTAAGACTGTGCGTCCTTGACTTCGGAGGGACGTGGGAAGACCATCTTCCTTTGGTGGAATTTGCCTACAACAACAGCTACCAAGTAACCATCGAAATTGCGCCCTTCGAAGCCTTATATGGAAGACCGTGCCGATCGCCCACTTGTTGGTGGGAGTCTACTGACAAGCTCATACTTGGACCGGATATGATCCGAGAGACTTCAGAAAAAGTAGACTTAATACAGAGAAGGATGAAGATAGCCCAAGACAGACAAAAATCCTACGCCGACAAGAGGAGGACCGACCTTGAATTTGAGGTTGGGGACAGAGTTTTTCTTAAGGTATCTCCGCTAAGGAACGTTGTTCGTTTTGGAACCACAGGGAAGCTAGCACCAAGGTTCGTAGGGCCATTCCCTATCATCGAGAAAATTGGGGAAATGGCCTATAGATTAGAGTTACCCGAAAAGCTGGCCGGAGTTCACAACGTTTCGCACCTCCGAAAATGTCTACATGAATCTGCTGAAGTGGTAGAGCCAAATATCCTAGAAGAAGCTGAAGTGGAACGCGAAGCAACCGTGAGGAAAGTTCCAACCCGCATATTAGGAACGGAAGTGAAGTAGCTACGCAACCGCGAATTCAAGCTCGTCAAAGTTCAGTGGAGCGACGCCGAGGGAGACACAACTTGGGAAACTGAAGCTAGAATACGCGCAGCCTACCCTTTTCTTTTCGAGGGTACATTTTTGATATTTCTTTTTCCTTAAGTTGCGCTTTTATCTATCTTTGTATATCTCCTCGACCTTATCTTTAGGTAGAAACCCTTTGGATGAAAACATGTAATTGAAACATGTTATGGATGATGGTTGCAAGTAGTTGCAAGTGGTTGCTAGTGGTTTCTCGTGATTGCATATACACACACGATTTAGGTTTTAGATCGGCTCAGTCACTTCATATTGCATATGCATATATATATATATATATATATATATATATATATGTTTGCAATCGTATATGGTTGAAGTTTAATGTGTTGTCATATGGATGTTGCATTTGTATGAATGATTGTGCACTCATGTAAAATCATGAATAGGAAAATTTGCATACATAATGGATTAATGACACTTACATAATTTGCATTAAGGAGGTCAACTGAATCAGTAGACTGACTGATTTTGCATTAGATAAGTACATGTACACACACTTCGCATATGATCATGAAGCATTAGAAGTCTTTTAAGGACAATGGATGCTCGTGTTTGATGGATGAGTATATGGATGTTTGGATGTTAAGATATACATTCTTCCTAACTTGAAGATTTCGAGGACGAAATCCTTTTAAGTGGGGGAGAATGTAACACCCCGTGTATTCTATAACGTTAAGCTTCACAAATTAAAGTATAACAAATTTCAAATTAAAGAATTAAGGGAAACGGGATAAGCCATTGTGTTCGCCTCGGAATTCTTCTTGAGATAGAGTCCGAGTTTGCGTAAAACGGACTCCGTATGAAGAAGATATGGCCTACGGAAGTTTCAGAATTCAGTTTAAAATTCAAACAGACCAAAATAGCTCAGAAAAACCAATTCAAAATTCAAAATCAGGCCGGATTGGCCAGGGCGGGAATTTTCCCGCCCAAGGCACCCAGGTCGACTGGGTAGTCGACCTGGAGCTAACCAGGTCGACTGGGTAGTCGATCTGGGTCACCCGTGTCGACTGCCAAGTCGACACGGTGTCGACTGTCATGTCGACCTGGCCCCTGAGCCAGGTCGAACCCAGCCTCCCTGGCTGGCCTGGTCTGTGTTTGGTCGATTTTCTGAGCCTTCCCTTGTCACTAGGGCTAGGTGTCAGATCCTGGTTGGTCTCTCCTTCAAACGAACGGCTATTACTACACCAAGCTCCATCGACGGTCCTAATCAACTCACAAACTCTATAAAAAAGACCTTAGACTCACCCTAATTCACACAACCAAAAATGGAGATGGGACCGTCATGCTGCTGAGGAAAGACTAGGAATAGCCGTCAGGGATTGAGAGGCAATTAGGAGATAATTCGAAAGCTTAAAGCAACGTCAATTAAATCAAAACAACGCCTACAACAAAGGATAACATCTCCAAATTCAGAATTCAGATTCCTGAATTGAAGATTCGTCATACGTTGTAAGTAGAGTGCTATTCCGATGTGAATAAATAATTGTGTTTTGATTTGTGTAAAGTGAGAAATGGAATTGTGGCGATAATAATCTATATTTGTATGTTGCTTTGATTCTAAACGATTTGGAAATGTTGTGGTATACGATTGGATATTTGCAAGTATGTGATTTATGTTGGAAGTTAACAACCATATGTTGTGGTATTTTATTTGGGATTCATACAAGTATATGATTCATGTTAACAACCATATGTTGTAGTATTTTATTTGGGATTCATGCAAGTATATGATTCACTATTATGCCAATATGATGTACATACTTTTACGATCACTTCCAGTGTGTGATTGGATTCGACTAAGTACTATGGTTTATATGAATCTATGTTGGAATTGGCAAATCATACTTTTGTATTAGAAACAAAAGTAAGCATTTTTATGAACATGACTAAACTATGTTTGGTGTTATGCCTAGTTGAAACCATGTTTAGGCCTATGTTATTATAGAAATCATATGGTGATATATGTAACACATAAATTAAGTTAGATTTACATTCCAATTACAAGTTTACATGAATAGATTTAAAAACCATGATTTCATGTTTAGGTATATTTATGCCATGATTATATGAATAGATCAAAAACCATGATTTCATGTTTAGGTATATTTATGCCATGATTATATGAATAGATCAAAAACCATGATTTCATGTTTAGGTATATTTATGACATGATTATATGAATAGATCAAAAACTATGATTTCATGTTTAGGTATGCTTCTGCCTTGATTACATGCTATTACAATGCAAGTTCACAAGTGCCTAATTTATGTTAATTAGTTCGCTATGTTGCAAGTTCATGCGTTCACACTCCCCTTTTTATGTTACTTAGAATATATATAAGACCGTGTTCTAAGCCTCCCCTTTTTCATGTGGCTAAGTTGGGTTTAAATGTTAAACCCAACATATGTTATATTGTAGCGAACGTATAAAACGGGGGTAATGACGTTTGGGTTAAAATGTAAAACATATGTGTTGGCATGTTTGACGCATGCCAACGACTTTGAAAAACAATTAAGTGGTGTAAATTAATTTCACCCAATAAAGATGAATTTGAATAATGGGCCGCAAATATTTACATATAAAAAGAAAAGAGACAAAATATGTAAATGTAGAAAATACGATGTGTTTAACCCGAGGTTGGATTGAGTTGTGATGTAAACCTGCCCGGAACCGCCCGGCTGTCCAGTAGTCACAACAATACCTATCCAATGTGGGTGGTTAAACACAGAGCCCAATAAGGACCCGAGGTTAGACTGAGTTGTGGCGTAAGACTGCCCGGACCCAACCGACAACAGGCAGCCACAACAATACCTGTCTAATGTGAGAAGTCGAGGCTTTAATAAGACAATTAAAGCTGAGTCAGGATTAATAGGATTAAGTAAATAAAATTAATACTTAATCAAAATGGAA
Organism: Allium sativum; assembly: GCA_030737875.1. Classification (NCBI taxonomy): domain Eukaryota; kingdom Viridiplantae; phylum Streptophyta; class Magnoliopsida; order Asparagales; family Amaryllidaceae; genus Allium; species Allium sativum. The sequence goes on from CM060909.1 coordinate 974,574,844, forward strand.
CATGCTAAACTATACAGACTAATTGGGGGTTAGGTTTACAAAACACTTAACCAACTTAGCATGTTGGCTAGAAATAAAAAACCTAGTAGCGGGGGACCCTTTTCAGCACTAACCCTACAAGGTGTATCAGGATACCCTGAACTAGGTAGGGTGGGGCACGATTACTGGGCTAACTGTAAGAGGTCAAATCGACGGCGGTGGTGCAGCAGTGTAGGTTCTAGCGGGGTGCGGGCGTACACACACTCCGGCGCAGAAAAATAAGGCACTGGGCACCAGTAGCATACCTGTGCATTCTAGGATTGTGTCGGGCCGCCACCATGGGACTTGATACACCCCATGGTGGGACCAGCATAGGTAACTACAACATCGGGGGCCGTAAGATACATGTAACTATGCGAGTAGGAGCCGATCATCAGAAATGGATCACTTCACCCTAATTATGGGGTGCCTGTTGGGAACTAGTTTATATGGGTACAGAGATTAATATGGGGTACGATAGTATATTCGACTCTAGACAACTTAACTTAGTTTATGGTGCTTTCCCATTTCCAGTTTATACTTATCATACCCAGTTCTTTATTCATAGACTGAATAGTCCTAGACTTACTCAGGCTTTATGTCTGACTCTACTATTCTTTCGTCTTCTTTACTTTCGTTTCCCCCCTAGGTCCACAGGGAGGGAATACCGCAGCTTGACCAGCTTTTACATCCAGCTTGAAGAGAAAGAATGTATTGCTTGGATCTTTTTCGTTTTGGACTATGGCTTTGGACAGCAATTATGGGACTTATGCAGTTTATTTATGTTATCTTTATGCTTCTTTAAATAATGTAATCAAGACAGTTATGAAGATGTTATGTTTTTGGAAGTATTGTAAGACAAATTATGACATGGTTTGTGTAACACGTATTTTGTTGAAATAAAAGTTGTTGTTGTTTTCCGCTGCTCAAAAATATGTGTTCTTATATCTGTCTTGTGTATCTATGACTTATACCTATAAACCTCCACCAAAATTAGGGCATTCCCTTTGAGAGTGACCCTAACGGAGGTGGGGTGTTTCATTTTCCCTAAACTCTTGGGTGCCCAAATTTGTACGGGCAGTCAAGTGTTTCAGGCTTTGCAGATTCACTTGGAGGAGCTCGACGTAGGAGGCTTCACCATTAGTGATTTAGAGATTATTTCCACTGTGATGTATATGAGTATACTCTATTATGATATGTAAGTACAAATTCAGATTTGTAATTCAAAGTTATGTATATAATACATTTTATTCATTTTGCTGTGAGTTCATGTTTACTCTGATTCAATTCAGTTGTGATCTTCTTCTTCTTCTATTCTATTAGTTCTATCTCATCCTCTAATTTCTTTCTATTAATGATTTGAATTTTCGTGCACTTTGAGTTGAATGTGTAGGGTATTAGTCAGCTCAAATTGGTACGAATTTCCGGGGTATTACACATAACCTCGTTTCTTAGCACCGTTACATGTATATTTACGCACTAGACCCCTCACATTAAATTTACAACTTGTGGACAGTGGATTTGCCAGGCGGTTCCATGCAGACTTCTACCATAAGTTGAATTAACCTCGTATCTAAGTGTGGTTACAGTTTTCTATTTACTATAAATTTAGGCATATCCATTCTTTCCAAATTTTATTGTAATCTATTTTTAAATGTCATACTTAATATAATATTAAGTCCATTTTAATTGATTATTATGTCACATGTTCTTCCTAATTGTAATTAACCCCATTTTAAAAGAGTAACATGTAATCATCAATTATGCAATTATTCCAATCTAACAAATTAACATGTAATTATCCCAATTCTTACAATTATAGGTTCAAGTACATAATATGCCACAGATTAACATGTAATTAAAACATGTATGTGTACAATAGTAATAACTTCCACATATTTTAACAGACTAAACATTTTAACAGGTTTAATCATTCTAGCAATTTTACATTACATATTAACGGGGAGTGTCAAACGATAAATATACCATTATAAAAAAGGTATAACTTAAAACCACTCACCTAACTTCTTTCCAATTCATGAATCTGGTCCAGATCTAACATTCCATGGTACTCCTAATTGAATTTAGAACCTAAATAACCATGGATCCACAATTCTCAACTAAAAGAAAAAGGGAAGAAAGAGGAGAAACTTAAATTGACCAGATCCAAGAATTTACCTTACTTCGAATAGAATTCTGAACACCTTCTTTATTAATATACATTATTTTCCTCCAGATCTTGAATCAAATTTTTCCAAAACTAGTTATTCTATTTTTCTGAAGAGATTTGAGGAGGAAGAAGAATGGAAAAGCTTAGGAAGCTTTTCCGAAAATGTGAGATTTAGGCTAGGCTCTGCTAGCCTATTTATAGGTGTTCAAGATCTTATTGTACATGCAGCGCTGAGTCAGTAACGAATATGGTTAAGAAAACAGTCCAGATTCATCAATGAATCTTCCATGATCAGGGGTGGGTCGACCCTTAGGTCGACACCCCTACAGGTGTGTCGACCCTAGGGTTGACACACCCTTACCTGGGTCGAGCCCAACCCCTTTTTCCCCCTCTTTTGCACATGGTCTACAGTTTGAATTGATTTGAATTATTTTCATATATAAGGTTCTTATATGTATACAAAACTTCTAATGACCATTTTAACCATATATATATACGCATATATTTTCATATGCGTATATATATATATATTTGCACATATATATGCATATATTTTCATATACATTTTTTTTCTATACTTCCTTATATGTATACTTTTCCTTATATGTGCGTTTATACATGTTTTCTCTTTAGAACATGCATTATTTTAGCCATTTCTCTAAAATAAAAATATGGCGCCTGCAGGGATCGAACCTACGCCATTCTCATGAAAGTCACATGCTCTAACCAACTAGACTAGTTAGGCTTTTGTTAACAAGGCTTAAAGCAATGGTGGTCAATGTTCTTTTCTTATTTCTTCTTTTCATATTTGTTGTAATCTTTCATTTAAACAATTGCATGTAATCTTATCGATTTGCATGCATCTTTTTCTTTTATTTTTCTTTTCTTATTAATGCATAATATTTGTAAATCTTTGCATGCAGCATTATTACACTGCATGCAACCAATTTCTTCTTTCTTTTAACGCATGCATTGTATTGTTACTTGCATTAATCTTTTCTTCTTTTCAGTGCATGTATTTATTACATGCAATCATATATTACCATTATTTTATTCTTGTTTTATATATTTATGTCTATGCATATATATACACATATGCATTATTAAATATTTAATTGTCTCAAAATGCGGGATGTTACGTCAATTATGTGAAATTCACCAAATCATGATAAAATAATGAATTAACAAAATAATAGATCTAAACTAGCATAAACATATGAATTAACATAAAGATTACTGGTTTAAGTTGCTAGATTAGATCCTATGGTGATTCAGATGAAAATATACTTACTATGATGTAGATCTAGGTGAAAACAACTTGAAAATCATGAAATAATGATCAAACAACTCATATACGTAATTGAATCCATGTGAGACATGCATATCACTCACCAAATCTTCAAAACAACATAGAACACTTGGACCAAAATCTGGACAGCGAAGAATTAGCTTCAAACTCTTCGATTTGATGAAATCTCTCTTTGATTGATGTAGATCTTAATTCAAATGATGTAGATCTTTGATTCTCTTATGTAGATCTAGAATTTTAATGGTGGAAAGGTGTATTTGATTGAGCAAGGAGGATCACATGCTCAACCACCTGAGAGAATGGAGAAAGTAAACTATTCTCCTTGCCTATAGCCCCCTATTTATTGCCTTCCACTAGCCTACTAATAGGCCCCTCCAAATCATCCCACTAATGGTTCAAAAACCTGAACGATAAACTGTGAAACACAAAAACAGTGATTCCTCCCAAACCGCTGAACCAAATCATTAACGTGACCACTCTTAGGAATTGGCTAAACCATTTCCTTTCCAATGAGACCGACCTCAGCACCTGATTCGATCCCAGTCAAAAGTAATACCATGTACAAGACTTACATGGACAAAATGGTCATAATTAAAATTGGTAAAAAATTATGGATATGTCTTACATCCCCATAACTAACATATTAAAGTACAACATATTATAGTATGAGAATGATCCAACCACAATAAAATAAAAAAAATTTACGATCCTCCAATACGCAAAATGCGGGCTGTTACATCAATAAAAGTATCAAATGATTCTAGAAAGTTGAGCATCACTGACCCCCTTGGATCGCAGGAAATTTCGGGAGTCCTACCATGGCAGGAAAGAAGTCTAACCACTTTCTTTTCGCAATCAAGGATGGCACCATACATGGGCTAGCCAATCCATGCCTAAAATCAAACTATAACCCATATAGCCCAGTACATATGCATCGCATTCATATTTGATGCCCAAGATAGAAATTCTCAAACCCCTACACGTCATAGATAAATGAGTCGATCCTCCTATGGGGTTTGAGACTATTACAGGTTTAGAGACTATACTAGTATTCAGGTGCAGACTATCTACTAAAGAACTGGATACAAATGAGTGTGAAGTACCGGAATCAAACAGGGTTAGAACAGGATAATCAAAAAGGGAAATCAAAACTTCAACTGTGTCTTTCCTATCTCGATCAGGTCTATTTGGTTCCAAAGCATGCACTTGTCCAGAAGTTCCTGCTCTTTCCCTTGTTAATTAGGGAATTTCTTGGTGAAGTGTCCCATATGTCCACAATTGAAGCAAGCTCCTTTGGTCTTTCTGCAGTCTTTTACCAAATGACCCATACTGCCGCAACCATGACACTCTACCTCCTTTTTGATTTGGGCTTTGTCGAGTTTTCCGCCTTTCTTTTGTTATTTTCCTTTTTAGGGCCACCATTTCCTTATTTCGCCCTTAGCTTGTGTTTCCTCGGCCTTTTTCTCTTTCTTTTCTTCCATACCATCTTCATGCAAGAGTGCCATATCAACTGGCCTTTCAAAAGTTTCCCCCATTGGTATGTGCGACAAAGCAAGTCCTTGGAAAGGCTAAATTCAAACCTCTCGCAAACCTAAGTGCCTTCTTGTGGGGGCGTATTCACCGACTCCAGTCCAAACCTCGCTAGTTGATTAAAATTATTTACATATTCCTTCACTAGCATGTCTCCTTGTTTTAGAGCTAATAACCTTTCCATTTGTGGTCCCTCCTCATCCTGAGACAAAAATTTTATCTCGAACCTTCGCCTAAAATCGTCCCATCACCACTGTTTGTCCAGCTTGTGTTACTTCCTACTAGTAGGAAGTCTCATATTTAAGCTGCCATGCAGCCAGTTGTATTTTCCTTCGGTCGTCAACCTCGAAAAGTCCAAACAAGTTCTCTGTCTCTCGTAGCCAATTCTATGCTTTAAGAAAGCTTTCAGTTCCATGGAATGGTTTTCCTCCCATAGCATATAAGTCCTTGCATATCTTAGAGAAATTATCTACTCGCGGAGTTGGAGGAATAACGGCTGCAGCTGGGGGAGGGGCATCTCCTTGGCCTCCGGCAGGTGCCATAGCCTCAAGATATCTACGGAACCAAGCAGGTATCTGAGCGCCCTTGGGAAGATTGGGTTCCCCAGACATGCTCAAAAGAGAAGGTAAAGGATTCAACAAGAGATCGAGGGATTATTGACTATAGCTTGAGGGGATATGTTTTTCAAAAACAGATTTTTCCTTGAAAATATTTTTCTTTTAAAACCAAAATTTAAAGTTTTTTTTCTGATCTTGTAACCTTCAGCTCTGATACCAAATGTGACACCCCGCATCCGTTAACATCACTCATAACAGAATGCGTTAAGTTCCGTAAAGCGCAACATGCAATCATTACAGATAATATACAAGACAGATAAAATAAGAAACGATTTTTTTAAACTTTATTATAATAGAAATAAAACATAGTGTCACAAATATGTCAAAACCAATTACAACCAGCAAACTATCTCAAATCTGTCTTTCCAGCCAACTCAGAAAATAAAATACCAAAGTACATAAAGTCATATCCCATAGCATAACCAAACTAAAGTGGAAAGCAGATCAAAGCGATACATTTCAAAGAGTCCAAGTCAAGTCCAAGCTGAAGCGATATCCTAGTAACTGCTGAGTACGGCCACCCTGAGAACCTGAGGGAGGAAAAGGTAGAAAGAGGCAAAAGAAAAGGGTCAGACACAAAGTCTGGCGAGTTCCAGTGATTTACAAATATGTATGAATTAGAAATGACAAGATAGGTAAATAAAAATAGGTAAGGAAGGTATAGTTTTACAACAGATAATCTAAATAGAATAATAGGATGTGCAGGATAATAGAAATAAAGTTATGATCGGTTAAGGCTTCACTTTTATATCGAAAACATGTAAATGTGTAAATATATATGTATGAACATACATGTTTCATATTCCAAATCCTAGTTTGCACCAATACTAGTATAACAAGTTTAACAGGATTAACAACATGCATAATTGCAGGAATAACAGTAGGAATAATCAACAGGATTAGGCGTACCCTAATTACATAACAGGATTAGGTGTTAACCTAATTACATAACAGCAGGTCTAGGTGTACCCTAATTACTACCCAAGCGATCGTCTCCTATTACCCGAATATCCTGCAATAGCCACGGCAGTAGGTTGTATCACTCCCTAACCCAGTGACTTATAGAACACAGCAATATCCGTAGGTGTTATAGCGACTTATTTTCCCTAGTCGGATTCATGCACGCTCATGACTCCGCCGGAATTCGCCCGTAACCACCCCATGTGAACCTCTTACTATCAACTTTAGTAAAGCGTACCCTGGCCTCTACCTAGTGTGAGGCCTGTTCTACTAAGAAACCAAACAGGGATACTGACTGATATAGGTACCAAACAGTAGATTGACACAAGCCAAAACTCCCTAAGCTTGTGTTCCCAAAATCTAGGATTTAAGAGTCCCCAAAACCCGATACAACAGCAGATAGGGGACCTATTTGCTTATTAATACTTATATTCAACTTAACAAGTTCAGGTTTTATTAATAAGTATGGTCATTATGTGTATATAACTCTATTAACATGTCATTTACTTACTATCCATTTAAGTCAAAGTTAACATGTCTATTCGTTATGCATACTATTCATGAACTACATTCCCAAGTTACAGGTTCATGCATAAGGTCTATTTATAGCAAGTGTCTACAACAAGTCTACATATGTATACTTATCATTTTTCCCAATTTATAACATACATTAGTTTATGCATATATTTACCAAGTTATAGCGTATACACATTACTTGCAAGCCTAACATGTGTATATTCAATCATTCCCAATTTATTTACCCAAATTCCTTTTTATTTATTGCCCCAGTTATATGTACACCCTAATTGGGTATAGCCTAGGCCTCTAAAGGCTTAGGCTTGGTGCAGAAATAAAAATAGGAAAAGAGGGAGAAGAATAGAATAAAATAGGCATATAAGATTGGAAATAAACATAGGAAAATGAGAAATGGACGATAGATACATTTTACTTGTTATTTATCCAACATCACAGGCATGTGTATAACTTGTCTAATTAACATTACGGGCATGTATATAACTTGTTTAAACATTACAAGCATGTATATCACAGGCACGGATGACTTGTTTAGTTAACTTCACAGGCATGTATATTACTTGCAACATCATAGGCATATGTATAATATGTTTCTTTGCCTCATTCGTAATTGAAATGTTGCGCTTGTGCTGAACAATTTTGGTGTCATGTCTTGGTTCTGACTTGACTTGGTTTGATGGACATGCACATGTATTTTGTGTCATGGACGTTACACTTGATGTTGTGTTGCGTATTTGCTATTCATTTTTTTCTTATCGAATTATTACCTTGCTTGTTACCCATTTATAAAGTCCCGTCGTATTGTCCATTTAGCATTTCCTAATTAGTTGTCCATGTTCATGATGACCTATTTTGATGTCTAAAACTCCTTTATTATGCCAACCCTGAAATGTATGACATGCCTTGTTGACATGTATGGCCCTTATGTATGCGGCAAGCCATTGTATTTACCTGATTTTGCTATTAGAGCTACTTGCTACATGCAGTTTCGTATATGTATAAGCATATTCCTTTTTGTGCATGCATGCATTGTATGCATTTCAGACGTGAATAGATTGAACTAATATGGAAATTTCTTACCATGCCACTGAATTCCATAACTTATGACTATGTATACATATGCCAACACGCATACTGTACAGTTATACTATTATCTATGTATACACAATGGCTTTAATGGCCTGGAACAAATAGTAAATACTAGGAAATATTATTTAGCCAATATGTCATTTGCGTACTTGTTATGGGTAGTGCTGCATCATCCAGTGATGACCTGTAGTGAAAAGAAAACAATTTTTTGTCACTTTAGGTTTGAATTGAGAAATATATAGCTAAATTGGACTTGGAACATATGTTGTTTGATTGAATAGGCGGATTTTTAGATTTACCATGATTTTTTGGCATAGTTGTAGGCCTACATTAATTAGACTATGCATTTAATGACCTGATATTTTTTATGACCTGATTTTACATATTTTGGCACCTCCATCCTTTTACTGCACTTACTGTTGAGTTGTACTTGCTTTGTTGTAATCACAATTGCAATGTTCAAAAATCAGTGTTTCACTATTTAGTGGTCTGTGCTACTTTGTTTATAATCTAAACCTAAAGTATTGAAACATTTGCATGAGATAGTTTGATCCTTGACCTGAGCAATTAACATGGCACAATCGTACTACGCCTTTGTCACCGCGATGATGTAATTGTCCATCATACTACCTTGATATATTTGACTACTATGTTTTGTAACTGGAATATATATATAAATATATGTGTGTGTGTGTTACCCTTGCCTGGTTGTATTGTGGAACACATGTTCTATATCATATTTATGCTGACCACTTAGCAAGTGGACTCCTATTCGAAATTTATGGCATTTGGTCACTACATGCACTATGCAATTTAATTATATAGGTATATTGAACTATTTTTGTGATATTCACCATGCCAACAAAATTTAGATAATTTAGCTACATGTGTATATGTGTGTCAGCAAATGTGTGTATGCGTGTGTGTATATATTGGTATTGGCATATGTGTACATAAAATTTGTGATGAATAGTGGATTGTTCATGCATGTAATCCTGCTGCCATGTTTTACTAGGAAACACACTATTGTTTGTTTGAAACCTGCAATATTCATATGCTTTGCTGTGTATATTTACATGATCGTGCCTCACTTTAAACAACGTGTTGGTTTGTATAAACACCCTGCCATACTTTATAACCCTGAAATTCCTTTGTTATGTGCCATTGCTTTGTTTTATAAAAACGTGCCATGCTTTTTTGTGTATATTTACATGGATGTGTCTCACTTTAAACACAAGTTGTATCATTTTTACTGACCGGGAATTGCCGGCACATATACACTAGTCCTACCCTGTTTAAACTTGAAATACCCATATTTGTTCTCATATATGTTTCCTGCTTTGGTTAAGAGTACATATGGATGATTCTTTACAAGCAGATTTAATTATACTGGAAACTTGGATGCATATGTGAAATATAGAACTTCATGTATAAGTTAGAATTAACTGTTATATTTTGATATTTTATGGAAGTTGATTTACTTGAATAAAATTAATCCTGATTCGAGTGTTTTGCATAACGCGTGGGTTAGACCGAGTATTATAGCTTAGGATTTGCAGCCGACAAAGCTGGTGATTCGTAAAGATGCTCGCATTGGTTTAGTTATTTATAATTGTGTAAAATTATTCCATTGTGATATATTATTTTTATCCTATGTTAAGATCCTATGATCTGATTCTATCAAACCTTATAAGCAATAACAATCTGCCATTTTGAATTATTTGTGTAGGTTTAATTACCGACTTGAAGCGATCGAATCTGATATAATTGGTTTATTTCACATTTGAAATGGTGTATGTCCTTCCAGAATGAGGTAGTGAGAATTGTAAAATTAATACAACTGAAAGAACGGAAATGAGGTGATTCACTAATGAATTTGACATTTATAGACTTGAAACCATCTTAAAAGAATTATATGAAATTTAACGAAGTTGAAATAAATTGATCATAAAATTACAAAGTGAATATGAATTTTTCAATATAAAGAGATATGAATTCGATAAATAAAATTTTATTAAGTGATTAAGGGAATGGACATTGATAACTAAATCAATTGGATGTGAATTGAATAATTCGGCAAGTATATGAATTGTATGAAAAACTATTTAACGCAAAAAAATTTAATGCGAACAACATAAATGACAAGTATAAGGGATAATAAGGATAACATTAGCTTTTGTATGAATTTGAATGTAAAAATGAGCTTTTCTAAATAAGTTTTGTTGCATGTACATGAAAGTTGACCTACTACATTTATATCTTGTTTATGCTTTGTATATTAAATTTTACTTTTTATGCACGATTCTCTTACATTTGTTGAGTATTTTAGTAGGAAGCCATGACATGCACTTCACATGAGAGCTTGTTTTTATGCTAAATCGATAAAACTTAAGCAAACATGTTATAAAAGCTAATTAAGGTACGCATCCCAAATTAAATACTGTGCTTGGGTTTATATGCATTGTTTTCCCTTGATTTGGGATGACTCATCATGTGGATGAGATGTATATTAATATATTTATGTTTTGTAAAAAAATTGATCGAGCCATACAAAGGAGATGTTGCCGAACTTTTCTATAAATCTGGCTATTAGAAAAAAAATAGGTTTTAAAAATCCTATAACTTATTTTGTTACTAATAAGTTTCAAAGCTAAGTAAAAGTTATATAAGTCCAAGTATGTTGCTTAATCATTGCTGACACCAAAAAGTGGGACAACACCCAAGAAACGAAATTGTAGAGAATAAAAAATGAAGACAAGTAAATGCAAAAGAGGAATAATGCAGTCACACGCAAATTTATAATGATTCGGCGTTACCGAGCCTACGTCCACTTTATAACCTCTTGATTAGTTGAATACTTGGAATACATTTGAGTAATCTTAAGTACAACTATGCAATAGTATTAAATGCAAAATATTCATTCAAAAGTCCCTCTTTTCTTAATGCTCTGGGGGCAATTCATAGATTTTACAGTTGTTCGGATTGGCTAGTACACGTATCGCCTATCCTACCATAACAGAAAAAGTTGTTGATTCATTCTTTCTGTGTGATAGTGCATGACCCAGTCACGTAATGACAAGTGGCGGCTAGTCCGACGTTTTTGGAAGGCTTGAAACGGTCTAGTAGGAGTAAGAATGAGTCTTCGGCGAGAAATGAGGCACGACCTGAGCCCGATATAATTGAACCAAATACCTTTCGACTCAATTTTCCTGTTAACTGTCATCTGATATAGCTATAGGTTTGGGTCGACTTGTGTCCCGATCGATCCAAACGAGGGTTGAATCGAGCGAAGAAGATCATCCAAAAGTCTGCTTAAACGACAATGGTTCAGGTCGAATAACTCTTTAACCGATCCCTCCTACATATCGACCAAGGCACCTTTCCATAGCTTCGTTGATACTCATGAATCTTGTGCAGCCTAGACGACCTTACCAAAAAGGCTAGTCAACACTTTGCCCCCCAAAGCATGTCGTGTTAAGAACAGGGTGTGCTTTTGATTCTTCGTTTCTTGGATCACTTTTACCAGGCGTTGTTTTCGCTATTAGCGGTACATTAATGCCATTAGGAGATCGAAAGACCGCGCCTGACTCGGTTTGGAAATCTCTGGTAAGTTATTTGAAATCATAAGTCAACAATTCTGTAATCGGTGATCGCCGAACTTAAGGATAACAATATTCAATATCTAGGGATCGTTCCATTCTAGATCGGTAAGTCGTTCGGCTCGGTGAATAGTCTGAATCAGTAAGTCGGTTCAATATTCATAATCAATGGTCATATCAAGGGAACACGAAAGGTCACCCTGTTTTACTAGAAAACGCTGGCCGACCTTCCTTATTTTACTTTTTGCTGTTGTCTAAACCCATTTTCTCCAAGAAACCGTAAACTCATTCTTGTCCAAACCGACAACATCTCGTTCAATTAATCCATAGGTAAGGATTGATTTCCTTTTTTCTTGTTCTTAATACATAATCTCACACTATTTTGTATGTAAATCCACTTATCAATTCGTTTTTTTACCTTTTTATTTCTAATTTGCATTTGATGTAATTCACGGTCGGAACCGCCGACACCAAGTTCATTAACGCCGCGACTGAACAAAGTGATGGGGGTTGTGAGTGGAGCTTGCAAAAAAGTGGCGACATGCAGAAGAGAAAGAGAATTGGTCTTCGTGGTAGGATGATAAGATGAATAGACATCTTTTCCTTTAAGAGATCCCGAGTCTCGAGGCACTACTAATCTCGAGGGCTTATAGTAGGAAGAAAAGATATGATAAGATGGATGTAGACAGATGACGGTGTGGGCCCGTGATGCTGATAGGAAGACGAAGACAAAGCTGATTCCGCGATCGATATCCTTAGGGTCAGTGAATCAAGGAAACCAATCCACTGTACACAGGATTGGGATGTCCAAATTCTTAGGTCAATTGGAGCTTGGTAAGGAAAAGATGTTATCTATGGGTTCGACGAGTAGCGATTATTGATCCGGGATTTCCCAAGCTATGGATGAGTGGAGTTTATGGTCGATCTTGAAGAGTTCAAACCGAAATTGACAACTGCTCGAGTGGATTTAAACGATAGGTTCGATCAATCGAACCGAACCAGTAAGACGATCATGAATGGGTGTCTTGATTTTAGACCTTCATAATCGAATTGGCCAAACCGAACCAAGACCGATTGACTCGACACTCTGAAACAAATAACCCTTGACAAAGAACCAGCCTTGCATGCAGATTTTGGATATTCAAGGTAGATCCTTTTGTTTCTTGGCTCGGAACACGAAGATGGACTGCGTATCATGGACTCAAGCTCACTTTTATATTTATCATTTCTTATTTACTCTATCATCCTTACTACACACACATGCACTATAGCGCACACACTAGGGGCTTCTAACCAGTAGTCCTTTATGAATAGCATTAAAATTACAGGAAGATATAAGACCTAGGGTTCAGGAGCATGTAGAAGCAAGTTCCTTCTCATTCATCTAGATCCAGATAATGACTCCTCCACAGAATCGGAAACTAACCCTGATTCTAATCTAAATACCGCACCTCAGACTCATGAAGAAAATCCGCTACCGATAGGGGACACATGTGAAATGATGGTCGTGGGGGAAGCACCTGACACACTTCCCGGTGTCGTATTCTCAATGATGCCTGAAGATTCTTGGCATTTTATGATGACCAAGAATCAATTGATAAGGCTAACTGTCAAACACAACATTCCTTGTGGTGACATCCGGATTCCCCAGGTAGATGAATGCCCTCGTAACCCACCAACTGACATTATGGCGTTGACTTGCCAAATGTGCAATGTGGGAACCATTCCTCCATTACATCCCTTTTTTTTTATTGATTTCTTGAGATGAATGAAGTTGTCACCAATGCAACTTCACCCAATTGTGTACGCTAATTTGTTGTCATTGTATGTTTTATATATGCAATACCTACGCCAACCCCCAACATTCGAGGATATAGTCTATTTCTTCAATTTCAAGCATAGATATGATTACACCCCTTCTTTTCTCTTCTTCGAGGTTGTCCGAAATATAAAGGTTATTTTGGATATACCCAACAAACTAGGGGATATTAGACATGACTGGTATTTTGCTCCACAACAGCCATGATGCGCTCACTGCTGGATCCAATGTAGTAAGTATTAAACTTCAATTAATTGGGATGCAAGGTGAGTTCTTATATCAAATTCTATCTTATTGGTGATAAACTAGCCAAACCGACAGGTGGGGATTTCAAGCAACTTCAAGAAACCCTGACCAGTCTTGATGAGAAACATTGAAGCATTAGGAAATGCTTAATTGATGCGCTTCTACATAGTTATCATCTTCTTAATGCTAGTAGAACATTAGGAACACCCGAGCGTAGAACCCTTCCATCAGTTGGTCCTCAAATTGATGTACCTCCAGTCGGGAAGACTTTGAATATTGCAGTTGACGTGCCCCCAGTCGGGGGAGTCTACTCATCCTTCGGTAAGAGAGGATATCGCAGTTGTCGTTCGTTCCGCCGTGTAAGGGAAGAAATCCGCATAAAAGAGACATATCAAAGAAGCCGATCTTCTCAAGGCCCAAAAAGAGCTAGTTAAAGATGTAAAAAAAATTCCCGAGGAAAAGATTTAGGAGGATCCCCGTGATCCTCGTCCAGAGGGTTCCGCTGTTAGAAAAGAGCCTTTTCCCACTTAAGACGGCCGAGTGGAGGAAGTAGAATCTCCCTACCATGATTTATCGGACTTGGAGATTCCAGAAAACATACTTTACTTCCAAAATATGGATTTAGCATCTTTCTTCCCTAAGTCTGGGGAAGTCATAACTCCTCTCAAGTCCAGAGATGTGACTGCCACCAGCCAAATCTCGGGCTCTGGTCTGTTCGGGGAACCACTTAGGACATACACGGCACAAGCACCACACATCACATCACCTTTTTCTCACGTGCATGCTAAGTATCGACTAAAGTCCTCTTGTTGTATTGTAGGCAGCATGAAAGGAGGTATTCCCATGATCGTTTCAGTTCCATTCTAAAAAGGGCAACCATGTTGGTCCAACTTCTTCCTAGGGGAGACGGGATCAGAACAACTATGATAGACAAGCCCACAACCATATAGAGAAGGAGCAGGAAAGAAGGGAGAGGGAAGACTGGGAGAACCGAAGCAAAGATAAAAAGAGGAAGGAAACAGGGGGAGGGAAAAGGAGGTGCCCCACGAGAAATACGTAGAGCATGGGTCGGAGAAGCGCCGTCACTCTTCATGTTCTTAGGATATGATTCCCAGGGGTAAGGCCAAGGCTACCGTCAAACACTCAAAAGTTGACCCTCCTCATCTTAGGGCTCCTACCGATCCTCCTCGCCAATTGCATCCAGCTAGCTCTCATAGACAAGACCCTACTTCTCTTGCCAAATGCTCCGAGACAAGCTCCAAAATATCAACTTCTTTGGCTCAATAAAGAACATATGTTAGAAGAATTAAAGAACTCGAAAAGCCTCCCCTCGTCTTCGTTCTGCCGAAATTAAGATTGTCCCTGATTACCAATTAAATTTCAGTGATCGGGCCAAGTCAGACATCAACTTCAATTTAACTCAAAATGATGCAGTGTATACATATTCAAGGCATGTGTGCGAGGTTTCCAAGACCATGGAGGCCGAGATTCAGGGTATGCACATAGAGTAGGACCATGACAAGAAAGCCTTTGAAACGGAAAGAAAGAATTGGAAGACTATAAGGCCAAGCTAGCCACTCTTAGACAAAACATAAAAGACTATAGAGTACTTGGAGAGAAAAACCGAACGACTTCATGAGGAGATTGATCGCTATTCACTTCTTACCTGAACAACCTAGGATGAGGTAAAATCAATGGGGAAAGAATGTGCGTCCCTTAAGGCCGAAAATGAGATTTTAAAAAGTGATGAAGGGCGTTTGGAACTGCAAGTACATGTCTTAAAGCTCAACTTGCTGCTTCTAAAGTGGCCAAAAAGCAGGCCGAGGACAATGCCAATGATGCGATCGAGAATGTTAGCAATTCCAACTCCAACATGAAATTGAAACCCAATATGTCAAAGCCAAACATACAGCAAAGGTGGAGGAGACGCAAAAAATGTTCGGCGACAACGTTCTTTTTTTCACTCGAGTCCTTCGTCATAAATATCTCCCTTGGGCTGATAATTACTCACGGACCTTGGCGGATACTTGGGAAGTTTTCATTAAGGAAGAAAGAGAGGTTGCAGCTGGGTAGCCAGTGGATGAGGAGGCTTTGATGAGCCAGTTTTTATGATGAGATGAACCAAAAGTGTTGGCTAAGGGGAAGAGGTTATTGAAAGATTCAGATGATACCAAATGGTATAGGATAAAAGGTAAGGAAATCATGGAAGGGAGACCGGTAAAGATGATGATCCCCCCAACATTCCACCGTGGCCAACCTACCATTTTTATTCCTTTGGTTCCATCTTCAGGAGAGGTGGAAGAGTGTAGTCCAAATGACCACCTGTTCTCACAAAAAATGATCGATCCTATTTCTGAAGCAAAGACTCTTATTATATCCAAGACTTCTTTGGTCAATGGTATACCTCTATTTTCCTCTCAATTCTAGAAAGTATTTGTTCCTTATCATTCCACGGCTAGGCCTCCAGTCAGGAGTTATGTTATTCCTCCTGGTAAAATTATTGCTCTTCCTTTCATAGGTATACCAGTGAAGGGGACTATTACAAAGTCAAAGATCAAAGTGACAAAGGAGCAACGAAAAGAACCAGCTGCCAAACCAGGCAAGGATAAAGAAACGATCGACGCTTTGAAAGGATTAAATGGTAATAATGCTCAACCGGACAAGGAAGAGGTGGCTTTCATTAAAGAGACTGGTAGGGCTAGCAAACTAACTCTTGCGGAGGTGAAGGTCAGGGACGAAGGTAATGTTTCCACTCTCAAAGCTGAGCTAGTTATTGATCCCCTCAATATCGAGCCTCTTCAGGTTGTCGTTCCCACCTCAACCGATCCTATACTCAAGGAAACCCCTCTAACTGATTCAAACAGTCAGGGTAAGAAGGTACATGATGCACAAGCTTCTAGAATCCCCGGTTCCTTAGGTAGAAAATCCAAAAAGCAAAGGTGCCTACTGACTACTAAGGAGGTTTTAGCTTCGCTCAAGCAGAAGGAAATGCAGGAGATTAAGAAGTCCAGTGATAAGCCACATAAGGCTTAGTGTTCTTTATGTTTGTATTGTTTTAGTCCCTTTGGATGTCATTGTGAGTGCGACCCTCATGTTTTTGTCTTCGTTTAGCCTTTTATTTTGTGAATGAAGTTTCCATTGACGTGGACAACATTATTTTCTTTCAATTCTCAGCATCGTTAAGCCTAGTGAATTGAATATTATTGAGTCAAGTAATAATTGTATGTTAGAAAATTAACCAAGTTATGGGGAAACGACATGAGTTCCCCTGGCCAACTTCAAACTCCAGAGATTGTTTGAGTCAAACCCTTAGTTAGCCCACTAGTTCGACCTTGTGCCTGCAGTGTCAAGGGGGATTGGTTAGGACGTTCATTCCTCTGTGGCCTCCCACGATCGACCCAGTTTCGGACTGGGAGTCAACAAATCTTGGATCTACGCACATAAGTCCTTTTATACCCTCTCCTTGGTCACTGGGAGTTAGGGTTTGAGTGGTCGTCAATCATGGTGCACCTATCACACTTGTCCACAGTTTTATACTCCCTCTTATGTGGTGAGGATTAGAGTTAGCTAAGCGGACAATCACATTGTCTGTGTCAATATCATCTCCACATTTTAATCTATAAAGTTAGATCCGATTGTTTGAGTGTCGATATCTAACTCGGATTTAGCCGATTCGTATTTGTTCGGTCCTCGAACAGGGTCGACTCATCGAGACATGGGTCGATGAATAGAGTTTGGGAGTAAATTACTCCTTTAGTCCAAAATTCGACCTATGTTAGTCGTATCAAAGTTACTATAGTAGCAAGACAGAGCATGGAAATGAGACTTTATTTATAAACAACAATGGGTGGCAAAACATGCTTTATTATAATGCTTAAATGATAAAAAGTCCTAGGAAAGATAACGTCGCAAATGCTCAGCATTCCATGCTCTATGAAGAAGTTTGACATCTACAGTTGTTAGCCTAAAGGTTCCATTATCAAGCCTCTGTTGAATGATGTAAGGCGCTTCCTACTTTGGGCCCATATGAATGGGAATTGGGAAAATCTGTTTTAAGACGAGGTCGCCGAAATCATAGGTCTTTGGCCAGACCTTTTTTTTTTTTTGTAATATTGGGCCACCTTTCGTCGATGTGCTTCAACACATAAGTTAGTTTCTTCTCTTTTTTCGTCAATCATGTCCAAATTTTCCAGGAGAAGTGCTTTGTTAGACAGTGGGTCATAATAGGTCATCCTGTGAGAAGGGACTTTGAGTTCTACCAGGATAACTACTTCTGAGCCATAAGATAAAGCAAAGGGAGTATGCCCTGTGGCAGACTTATGGGTGATACAGTATGCCCAAAGGACTAGCAGTAACTCATCAACCCATTTTCCTTTCGCTCATTCCAGACGCTTTTTCAAGATGGAAATGATAATCCTGTTGATGGCTTTGACTTGTCCATTGGATTGCGGGTGTGCTACAGCCGTATATGTTTTCTTGATGCGGAATCTTTGATTGAAATCCATGAATAGCTGTCAATCTGAGTTCCATTGTCTACTATTATAGTCCGGGGAGTCCAAATCGGCATATGATGTTTTTGACAACAAATTCAATCACCCGCTTCATTGTAGTCGTGGTCAGGTGTTTAAATTCATCCCATTTCATAAAATAATCCATGTCTACGATTATGTACTTAGCTCCTCCCTTCAAGATAGGGAGACTCCTGATAATGTCGATTCCCCATACTGTGAATGGCCAAGGACTGACCATGTTGGCGAGGTCGGTTGGTGGAGCTCTCGAGATCTGGGCAAACCTCTGGCACTTGTCACATCGCTTGGAATAGTTTGTTGCATCCTAACTGGCTGTAGGCCAAAATTATCCGTACTGCAACACCTTTTCAGCCTTGGTCTGTCCCCCAGTGTGGGTGCCACACTCCCCCTTATACACCTCACACAGCACTGTTTTAATGTCATCATTAACCACGCACTGGAGCATAGGTACCAATAATCTCCTTTTGTAAAGCTTACCTCCTTGAATGATGTACCGTGAGGCTTGGTGTACGAGAGCACGTTTTTCAATCTTTCTTTCAGAAAGAGTTCCATGTTGGAGCAATTTTTTAGTGGGAGTCATCCAAGATTCCTTTATGGGCCCAGTCTTCAAGGATAGATCAACTTCCATCTGATCTATGCTTGGGGTGCTTAAGGTCTCCATAGGGACTATTTCTGCTTCATTGAGACTGTCGGAACTAGCCCATTTACCTACCCTGTCTTCCTTTGGGTTCTCTTCCATAGGAATGTAGGATATGCTATACTGATAAAAATGGCTTAATAGCTCCTCAACTTGTTTAAGATAGGCAGTAAGTCGCGCCCCCTAGTTTGGTAATTTTTTTCCAAACCTGAAACACAACGAGTTGTGAATCACAGAAAATATCTAATGCCATCACTCCCAACTCTTTCACGAGCTTTAGCCCGGCAATCAGGGCTTCATACTTGGATTCATTATTAGTAGCGGGAAAATTTAGTCTTAGGGCGTAATAGATTGATCATCCTTCAGGAGTCAATAGCACCACCCCGGCACTGGAACACCGATCATTATGAGCTCCATCTGTGTATAGCTTCCAGGTGTCAAGCCTTAGTTCATCATTAAGAGATTTGGAGTCATCTCCTGGGCTATCTTTGTTGGGAGTAATGAATTCGGCTATGAAGTCCACCAGTACTTGCCCCGGGATGGATTTTCACGGAATAAAATTGAGGTCGAATTGACTCAGCTCGATGTTACATTTGAGTAGTCTCAGACCATTGGAGATCCTACCGTAGTGGCTGGTCGGTATATACTTTGATGGGATGAGCTTGAAATAATGACGGAGCTTCCACGATGCAATTAGCAGGTTGTAGGCTAATTTCTCAATCTTCGGGTAATTATGTTCGGCTCCCGTCAGTTTCTTCCTTACATAGTAAAGTGGTCTCTATAGTTGATCTTCCTCACGAACTAGGGCGAAACTGATAGCATGCATGGATACTACTAGATACACAAATAAATCTTCATGGTCCACTGGCTTAGATAAGATCAAGGGTTTGTCCAGACGATCAAGCAAATTCTGAAAGGTTTCGACATAGTTTGGCGTCCAAGCAAAATGGAGCTTCCCTCTCTTAATAAACTCGAAAAAGGGCAGACAATTGTCTGTAGCTCTGGATATGAACCATCCCAAGGCAGCTACCTTCCTATCAAGGTCTGCATGTCCTTAATCTTCCGAGGTTCTCTAATTTCCTTGATTGCTGAGATCTGGTCGGGGTTGATCTCAATACCTCGCGAACTAACGATGAAACTCAAGATTTTTCCTGATTCAACTTCAAAGGAACACTTTAAAGGAATGAGCTTCATTCCATACTTCCAAAGAACATCGAACATCTCTACTAGGTCTTTGACATGGCTAGATGATTTTTTCGACTTTACCAACATATCGTCTACATACACCTCCATCTTCTTCCCAATCTGACTGTGGAACATGCAGCTAACTAGGCGTGGTAAGTTGCTCCAGCATTCTTCTACCCGAAATGCATGACTACATAGCAATATAACCCAAGGTGTGTTATGAAACTAGTATTTCCTTGGTCTGGAACGTGCAATTGCAATTTGGTTATATCCCGAGCATGCGTCCACGAATGAGAGGAGTTAATGCCTGACCGAGGATTCAACGAGCTGATCGATCCTTGGAAGTGGAAAACTTTCCTTGGGGTAGGTCTTATTTAAGTCCGAAAAATCCATGCACGTCCGCCATTTCTTGTTGGCCTTCATCACAAGTACTGGTTTGGCTATCCATTTGGGGTAGGTCATGTCCCATATGAACGTATTGTTTTGGAGCTTTTTGATCTCTTCTTTCATGGCTGCCGACCTTTCTGGGCTGAGCATCCGCCTTTTCTTCTTGATGGGAATATATTTCGGGTCAATGTTGAGCGAGTGAGTCATAATGGAGGGTGATACCGCACACATGTTAGCATGGGTCCATGCAAACGTATCAAGTTTTCACGGAGGAATTCAGTTAACTCCCTTGTCCAGAGGGGGTCAAGGTGGGATTCGATCTTCAAAACCCTAGTCAGGTCATCGTCATCGATCGAAATCTCTATAGTGGTCTCATTATGGCTTGCCTTTCTACATCCCAGCTCTTCGTCCTCTCTCGGATCAATGTCTTTGAGTGGGAAACTAGACGGTCCTGACCGAAATGTTTTCTATAGTTTTTATGCCTCCCTCTCCCTTGTAGGAGTGGGATTATCTTCGGGCTCCTTATTCTCTTTGCTTTGGAGTTCTTTCCATTCTACCGAGTAACATGCTCGACTAGTTGCTTTGTCCCCATGTACGGTTCTGATCTCCCCGATGGTCGAGAATTTTAAGAGAAAATACCAAGGAGCGATGCAAGCTCTAAACTCTGCTAGGGCCGGTCATCCCAAAAATGTGTTGTATGGAGTGCTTGTCTCCCTCACAATGAATGGAAGGATCCATACCCTTCTACGCTCTCCATCTCTCAATTCTACCGATAAGTCAACAATCCCAATTGGTTCGATGGATGACCCATTAAAGCCATATATCTTGCCTGTACATGGTATTAAATCTCTTAATTCTAACATTATATAATAGTAAGCCTGTTTGAATAAGATGTTTACTGAATATCTGCTGTCAATAAGAACCTTTCGCATTATGGCCAGGCTAATGGCACTCGTAATCACAAATGGATCAATGCTTGGGTCTTCACCCCTATCGATTCTCTATCATGAAAATAATGTCATATGTCATGGTCCTCTTTTGTTTTATGGGACTAGGGGCTTTAAGAATGCTAGATTCCCCAATGTCATGATGCTTTGCAGAGTTCACGTATCGTTCCATAGTTCGAATGCTATGTCCAGCCGGATGTGGTCCTCCAACCACAGTATTATTCGCCCTCCCTTTTGACTTTTCTTGGGTAGTGGCTCTGTGTGCCTCATGACTCTTCTTGAGGGCTGAAATCCCTTGTTCCCCTTTCCTTTGAGGCAACTTTGTACTCATTGAGCGTACCTTCTCTGATTAACTTCTCAATGATGTCCTTGAGGTGATGACACTCATTAGTCGCATGTCCGTAAATCCCGTAGAACAAGCAGAACTTCCCAGTCGCACATTCTTTCTCTGTAGATTCCCACAAAGGTAGCTTCTTGTATAGAATTGTACTGCATGTGTCCAGATAAATATTCTCTAGAGTATCGTTCAATGCTGCATATCTCTCAAATACCTGGAATCGAGATCGTTTTCTAGGGTTTCCCTTTTGACCTTGATTCCCATTAATGCCCCTCTGTTGGTTTTCATTTCGCTTTCTACGATTCCCAATGTTTACTTCCACCTTTCCAAAATTATTTTCTGATTTTTTGACCATCTCATTGTTATGAATGGCCTTATTAGATGAATTACTCGGTCTATCTTCTCTATCTAATTATGCATCTTCCTACCGAAGACGAGTGTTAGTTTTCTTATAGAAGAACTCAATGGTTGTAGGAGGCTTTCCAATCGGTTATTTCCCGAACTCCGTCTTCTTATCGATTCTGTCGACTATGGCCATTAGGATGGTTTCGTGATTAGGATTACTCATCACAGTGACAACCATGTTGAATCGATTGAGGTAATCTCTCGGGGATTCCCCCTTGCCTGCTTGATTTCCAAAAGATCCATGACATGCTTTGTCTTAGAGGCATGAAGTCAAAGTTTATTCAGAAACTTCTCGCTTAAATCTTGAAATTCAGGACTGATCTCGGGGGAGGGGGGAGTGGGAGTCAAATGAACCACATAAGCGCTACCGCAATAAGGAATATTGGGAAAGCTTTGCATTTTATTGCATCAAGGACCGTAGCTGCCTCCATGTACCATGAATATCTCATCAAGTCTATTGCGGGTCTGTCGTACCCTTATAGTGGCTAATCTAGGGCATATTAAACCATCATTGGGACTCTGCCAGTAGAATACTAGCTATGAATGGTATATGGCTACGGTCAATCCCCCAATCCTCATTTTTGTAGCCCTCACTGCCATTCACGATTTTTCGTACCATGGCGGTTAAATCCGGAGTATTGAGGTAACACTTATCTGCCTACTCCACTTGTCAGGTTCCCTTTGGTCCCACTCCAAGCAGTGTGTCTTGCACCATCGTCTTGGTGGAATTTCCTTATCCTTGATTGTCCCGGTCATTTATAGGACGTTTAGGAGGAAGAATAAGAGCATGGGTTATTTGAGTGGAGTTGTGATGAGTTGCGAGGGAGGTACCCTGGTCCTGCTGTACAATAGGATCGGTGTCTTCTAGGTCGACCATTTCGAACCTAGTTTGATTATCCGCGTCCATCCGGCTTGTTTTCCCTTCTAATCGTAACTATCATAAGTTTTTAAGTCTCTCGAGCGGGTGCCGCAACCGGGGTCGATCCCCACTTCCTTCAGATGACGATGAACCTTCTGAATATCGATTCTTCAATGGAAGAGAAGATTGTCGTTTCCTGAATTCCTCTCATTGCCTCGACATGCGGCCCATGTCTTGTCTCATCATGGAATTCTCCGGGATTATGCATCCAGCGCTGTTTTGTTTCTCGAAGTTGATCCAGTACAGTCATAAATTTATCACGGGTGGCAAACGCTGAGGAAGGAGCTTGATCTGGTGCATCCGGTTGGATAGGGGGAGGCAATGTAGGCTAGTTCGAAGTAACCTGGGACGACCGAACCTTGCAAAGACGAACCTGGCACTGGAGACGTTGTTGCAAGTGCAGAGGCTCGCTGCTGCGTTGGTTTCCCCGCGGCGCACGTTGCAGCTTTGGAAACCAGTGCTTGCTGATGTTGATAGAAACCTAGGATTTCGTCTCGGTCTTGGTGATTCAAAGGTGGAGAAAAATCTCTTAGTCATCGAGAATTTCAGTTCATAGTGAAAGGACCAAAGTGTTGACACCAAAAAATGTGACAACACCTGAGAAATGGAATTGTAGAGAGTAAAAAATTAAGACAAGTAAATGCAAAAGAGGAATAATGCAGTCACACGTAAATTTATAGTGGTTCGGCGTTAACGAGTCTACGTCCACTTTACAATCTCCTGATTAGTTGAATACTTAAAATACACTTGAGTAATCTTAAGTACAACTATGCAACAACATTAAGATGCAAAAGATTCATCCAGAAGTCCCTCTTTTTTGATGCTTTGGAGGGCTATTTATAGATGCTACAGTATTCAAATTGGCTGGGACATGTGACGCCCATCCCACCATCATAGAAAAAATTGTTGATTCATTCTTTTTACATGATAATGCATGGCCCAATCACATATGACAAGTGGAGGCCGATCCAGCGTTCTAGGAAGGCTTGAAGCAGTCTAGTAAGAGAAAGAACGAGTTTTTGCCAATATGGGGTACGGCCCAAGCCCGATATAATTGAACCAAACATCTTTCGACTTGGATTTCCTGATTCTAAAATAGCTGTCATCTGATGAAGCTATCAGTTTAGGTTGGCTTGTGTCCTGATCGATCAAAACAAGGGCTGAACTGGGGTAAGAAGGTCATCTAAAAGCAGGTTTAAACGACAGTGGTTCGGGTCAACTAACTCTTTGATCAATCCCTCCTGCAGATCGAGACAAGGCTATTTTTCCATAGCTTTGTTGATACTCATGAATCTTGTGTTGCCTTGACGACCTTACCAAAAAGGCTAGTCAACAATTATATACATAAGTTTGATTCTTGAGGCGTTTCCTTTTTTAGGACGAAAAACTTCGAATGAGGGAGAATGTAACGACTCAATAATTTTTACATTTAAATACAAAGTTAATTAAAGATCTAACATTGATAATCCTTTTTTATACTTGAAATTTAACTTAGCAATTGAAATACGATTTATTTTGAAATTGGTTTTGAATTAGAACTTAGGCTATGGATTCAAAATAGGAATTTAACCCGATAGGTTACACTAATCGATTTTCAATTAAATATTAATTTCCAAAACTGGAATCTGATACTTGGTAGTGATCTAAATAATTTATATAACGAAACGTCTAAGTTCACTTGCTTTATTTAAATTGACTTATGTGACAACAGATATATTGTATTTTACGTTAAATTGTAAAATTTCAATTAAATTATGAAATATAATATTTGAGATACGTTTAACTAAATTGACGCGAAAGGAAGAATAGCTCGATTATATATACGAACTAAATTGTTCCCTTCCCCATGTTACTTCTTCCCCCTTTTCTTAATCTCGTTCATGTCTCCTTCCCTAATCATGTTTATCTCTCCACCATTAGCCTCCAAATCAAAGCCACACGTTCTCTCCCCTACACACAACTCT
Source organism: Allium sativum (assembly GCA_030737875.1). Taxonomy (NCBI): domain Eukaryota; kingdom Viridiplantae; phylum Streptophyta; class Magnoliopsida; order Asparagales; family Amaryllidaceae; genus Allium; species Allium sativum. The sequence continues at coordinate 974,600,045 of CM060909.1, forward strand.
GCGCAAGATAATCCCCACCTGTGCCTTCTCCGTACTTCCCAGATCCACCTCTGGTGATCAACCTACCACCACAAGCGCCTCGCGCGATATCTTAAACTTCTCGCACCCTCCATTTTTCCGTTGTTAAGTGCTACTCTATACGAAGATCTTAAAACAGATGATGCCCTAGCCTATATTCCCCCAAAGCACTCAGGAACCTAAACGTAATTGGGAATTCTGAAACAAAAGGCGGTAGATGGATCTGACGCGATTCCAGCGCATAGACATGAATCTTTTACTCATGCGAATTCGGTGGATCCAAATCTAAGATTTTTAGTTAAGTAGATTTGTGTATTTAATTATTTTTTTAATGTTTGGAGCTTGCTTTTATCCCTTCTCTTTTTGTGTACTGGTGAATGTAATAAAGACAGTGAGAAGATGCTTTGCTTCAGACATCAATGGTATGAATGGAAGAAAATACGGGGCAGAAGGGTGAAATGTTTCTACTTCTCATTTTTTTCAACAAATAAAGAAGAGGTAAAGACCAAAATCAATTTTTGTAAGTCATCGTTCCGTTTGTATTGCTTGTTTGTTGCTCATTGTGCTTGTGGTACTACCCAAGTCGTGTCCAAGCATTAATGTGTGCATGTGCATCATGGATCGTCGCTTGTCCAATAGACGGAGGGTGAGTTTCACTCACTCATGACTAGCATATGTTTATTAATTGAATTAAAACATTTGAAATGGAATATGGACTGTTAAGATGCATTAGTAAATTTACGATTTTTTGCTTTATGACTTGTGCACTTGTGGCACGATATAAATTGCTATGTGGTTGATTGTTATCTTGTGGCTGATGTGTGATGTACATTTATTTAATTTTTTTCTCACACTGCAAGTTCCTGTAGATCTAGGAAAAATCACTATGGGTTGAAATGATACATACACGAAAGATTGTATAAATTTAGAGAATAAATCAAAAGAAACACACACATTTCTTTCTCAACGATCATTTTAATGGCTGCTTATCTATAATTTTCTCGCGTATTCTGCTTTTCTCCTTTCCCTAATTTATCGAGTAGCTCTTCTTGTTTGTTGCTTCTCTTTTACCTGCTATCGACTGCGAGTCTCAACGGTTGTGCTATTCCGATTTTCCCTGTTGTATGATTTGGGTTTTTGACCACGGCCTCTGTTAGTGAATTCGTGTTCTCTGGTTCCTTTATAAACCATCGTCCTGCTTGTTAGGTTATTGAGTTAGAGATTTTAAAGTTTGTATGGGGCCGTGCTTTGTGGTGGAGGATGGTGGCTCTTTGGTGAGGGTTAAAGTGTCATCGCTGGAGTCCTTTATGGCTTTACATCAACCTAGTTTCTTGTTGGTTGCTAACTCATTCATGCAATTAGCTCCACTGTATACTGATAACCTAGAGACGCCATTGCTAATTCCTAGGCGAAGGACTAGCTACTTTCCTCTGCCTCTAACAGTTGTACTGGCTTCTTTATCTGCTTTTACGTCGGACAATGGAGACTTCATCACTCGCTCCGGGTTTAACTTTTGTTGGTTTTTGCGGTCTTGCTGATGTGAAGCCTGTTTTGAGTTTCTTTGTGAGCTCTGTACGATATGGAGTGTCTTCTCAAGAATACTTAGGTGTTGAATGTTTAGACGTGGTTGTCAGTGAGAGGGAAACGATGACCCATCACTGACATTCGTCTGGACGCTTAATGCCTCTATCTGAGAATGTTTCCCATCATCTTCTGAAAGATCAAGTTCAAGATGGTTTAGGTTTTGAATGTTCAGATGTGACGGACGATGAGTGGGAAGTGATGACCCCTCAACAACTGTCGTCTAGACGCTTGATGCCTCTCTTTGTGAATGTTTCGTCTTCTTCCAAAGGAACAGGTTTGGGTTGTTAAAGGTTGTGACTGTTTAAACGTGGCAGTCGGTGAGCGGGTAGTGATGACCCCTCACTGATTTTCATCTCAATGCTTGAAACCTCGTTTTAGGAATGTGGCTAGACATCCTACGTTGGACCATAGTGATCAGCCTATAGTGTCTTCGAAACGACGTCGCCTTTCGTGGCAATCGAAGAGGAAATCAAAGTCTAGGACTTTTCTTACTTATTTAGACTGTTTGCCTTCGCAAGCTGGTGCCTATATATCGAACCCGTTATTTCTTTGTAATAAGTTTGAAGTTTCGGTAGATCTTCTTCCTGCGTGCTCCTCTGGACTGCTTCTTTTCCTGTCTGTGGGTTCAGGGCCTCGGGATGCTTCTTCGGCTTCAAGGGTTGAGTCTTCTAATGTCATTGCTAGTGAGCTTGTTGTTTCGGCTATTAAAGATGATGGTTCAGTTTCGAGGTTGGGGAAACAGCTTTCGAAGCAAGTTTGGGCTTTTGCTATTCAACAGCCTGCCATTAGTTGTATGGAGCTTTTTCCTTACTTGGATTTCCTAAGAACGTCGGTCGGTGTATCTTTGGGTAGAAAACAGAATGAAATGGCTATTGTTGAGTTTTTCGATGGCCTTGGGATAGTTTTGGCGTTGGGTTCCGCAGATTGGCAGTTTTTTGGTACCATGGGCGTTCATCTTGTTATTGTTGGATCTTTCGTTCCTAGGCAGGCAACCTTTGACCATTTTTTCGTGTTATTCATAGCATGTTGCTTGTATACGTTTTGTAGTTTTCTTGCTTTAATCTTTTGTTGTTTGCTGCCTGTAGAACGTATCATGTATTGTCTCATCCCATTGTTACTGTAACTCACGTCTGTGAGTTAGCATGGGACATGACATTTTTTAACCTAGTTTTGGTATATGTAGCACACGAGTGTGTGGTTGAATGGTTTCAATGTATGGCGTTTGTTTTTGTTGGCTCCACCTCGGCCCGCTTGCAGGTTTGTGCTTGTGTGTAGCACGCCTTTTTCATGGATCAACAGCTGGGCATTTTCGGCTTTGCCCTGTTTCTTGTTTGTACTTTTTTTTGTGTTAGCTGTTCGGATTTTGGGTTCGTTATTTGCTCTTTTGTGAGATTATTAGTATTAGTTTTTGTTCATGTTGGGTTACCCGGTTGGGAGAGTCTCAATGAGGCCTTTATCATGTTGTTGGGGACTCTATTTAGTTGGTTGTGGGTTGCGAGTTTTCGATGCTTTTGTCCGCAGCTTCATACGGTGTCGACTTATTGGCGATGGAGGTCTTCCTATTGTAGACGTATAGTGGATCCTGTGATGGTCCACTATATGGCTTGCCAGGCAGATTTCCCACCGATTAGGCCTTCACAATATGTCGCTTTTATCGAGTTTAGGAGCCGGAACTTTACCTGCTACGCGGGGCTGTCAATTTAATGACAGCTCAGCTTTGGTTAAGTCCACACAGGAATAGTGGTGCGCTTCTTGACGTACCCCACATTTATTTCCACCTTATCATTTGTAGTTTTACCTCAGTGTTCTTTGCTTGCCGCTGATGCGCCCACCGCATTTGTATTTTCTTCTTTTCTTAGTTCGGACATTATATCCTTTCCCTTTCTTAGTAAGGCTGAGAAATTAATCATTAATGATCGCTTATCTCGTATTACTAAGAATTCTTATCCTTTTAGGTCTAGTGTCTCGATTTCTGCTCTAGACAGCATTGCTAGTTGCTCTCTGCCGTTATCTGTTTCCTATGAGTCACCTTCTAGGTCGAGTTCTCAAGCCAAGAGTCATAGTCTGCGACCGGTTCCTTGCACCCTCACACCATTTGCACATGCTCTATAGCGATGTCCGAGCAGATCGTTAGATCTACTCGACACACTCTTTATCTTATCCGAGCTGTGAGGTGTGTTTTCTTTTTGTTCCGTTCCTCCTTTTTGTCTCTTTGTGGTTTTTTGATCTAGATGGCGAACTTTCTTTTCTAGAATGTAAGGGGCAAAGGTAATGATGTGTCGGTAGCGAGGCTCAAGTGCATTCTTAAGAAACACTCTACCTACTTGGCTGCGCTTCTAGAACCATTAGTGGGACCAGAGGCGATCACCAAATCTGTTTTATCTCTTGGCTTTGGTGGTGCCTTAGCCAACATATTCGACAAGATTTGGATCCTCTGGTCCAAAGGCAATATCGTCCACCCTATCTTTGATTCGGATCAGCTACTCTCTGTGGCTTGTTTGTTTCCTTCATTGTCCTCGCCTTTCTAGATCTCCATGATTTACGCTAAGTGCGACAGGATCAAGAGATTGCCCTTTGGTCTGATATTCTCCCTCAGTCCAACTTAGGCTTTCCTGTTTCTATTTTGGGTAGTGACTTTAATGTTTTTGTCATCAAGCAGAAAAACATAGAGGCAATTCCGTTAACCGTTCGACTGTTGTGGATTTCATTGCCTTCATCATCAACTCAGGTCTTTCTGAAGTTTCTTACGTAGGGTCAGCCTTTACTTGGTGTAACAACCAAGATGGGCCAAACCGTATTCTCTCTAGGTTTGATAGAGTCTTCGGTTCTGAAGGGTGGTTCAGCCTACCCTTCACATTCTCTATCTCCTATCTGCATCGTACCTTCTCCGACTGTGCTCCTTTGATCCTTAGTTGTTCTCCTCTTTTCCTCTCTAGCTCGTCCTCCTTAAGGTTTCAGAGTATGTGGAGATCCCACCATACTTTCCATAGTACTGTGGAAGACTCCAGTAACTCCGTTGTGAGTGGCCCACCGTATGTGTTTTTTCTCATAAGATGAAGCATCTTAAGGTCTGCCTTAAGGCGTAGAATGTTATTTTTTTCAAGAATATCTTCGACCACGTTCGGGCAGCCGAAGAAACTCTTGTTCTGGTAGAAGGGTATTTTGATGAGGATCCCTCTACTGCCATAAAGGAGAAATGGGCGATGGCCCAGCTTGCCTTATCGTCGGAGTTGCATATTGAACATGACAATCTTCGCCAAAAGGCGAGGATCAAATGGATTGTTGAAGGTGATACGAATCCAAGTTCTTTCACTCATTTATTCGTAAGAAGAATAGTCTTCTCACAATTCTCCAGATCCAGAGCCCTGATCTCTCTATGGATTCTACGCCGGATGAAGTCAAAAGTACCATTTTGTCCCACTTCCAGTGATTCCTCAGTTCTCCCTCTGTATCGTTTTTTATCCATCCCTGCTTGGTTTCATTCCTAGACCGATCCTCCACTCAGATAGCTCTGATCTTGCCGCACCTCCTTCTTCAGAAGAAATACGTGCTTACGTATTTACTCTAAGTAAGCACAGTATGAGTAGGCCGGATGGTTTCAACAGGGTTTTTTATAGGAGTGTGTAGCCGGTTATTCAGGCGGACCTTTGCCTCGCTGTTCAGTCCTTCTTCTATAGTGGAGATCTACCTGTGGGCTGGACCTTCACCAATTCTGTCCTTATTCCTAAATGCAACCACCCTAGCACTTTTGCAGATTTCCATTCGATCAGCTTGTGTAACTTCTCAAACAAGGTCATCTCTAAAATTCTAACCTCTCGGCTAGCACCGTATCTCAAGTGCCTTATTTCTTCTTCGCAGGCTGGATTCATAAAAGCACGGTTGCTCACTGATAGTGTCCTTTTAGCCCATGAGCTGGTTTCTCGAATTGATAAGAAGGTCCAAGGATTTAATGTAGTCGTTAAGCTTGATATGGCTAAGGCTTATGACCGCATGTCATGGTTCTTCATCATCAAGGTTCTGAGGGCCTTCGGCTTTCCGGGACCACTTATCGATGTTGTTTGTACGATTATCTCCAAATGCTGGTTTTCCGTTCTCATCAATGGATTGACCACTGGTTATTTCAGGTTTGGAGGGGTCTTCAATAAGGAGATCCCCACTCCCCCTCTCTGTTTGTCATTACTACTGAAGCTTTTGTTTGTGGGCAGCACTCCAAAACGATAGTTGGGCATATTCATAGGTTCGACATCCCTAGGGGTTGTCCTCTTATCTCCTCGTTGTCTTTCGCAAATGACATCATCATTTTTACTAATGGTAGTCATCGATCTATTCGTAGCCTGATATGTTTTATTTGGCGGTATGAGAGATGTTTCGGGCAACTCGTTAACACATCTAAAAGTTACGTCGTACCCTCGAATGTCATTTTTGGTCAAATCATCATGGATCGAGACATCTACCGGTTTTAAGGCGGCCTCTCTTTCGCTTCCATAACACAGTATTGTTTGATACCGAAGCAGGAAGCTCAAAGCCATCTTCGATTCCTTTACTCACAAAGTGAGCGGAAAGATCACTCGTTGGAATTCTGCCATCCTTTCTCAGGCTAGCAGACATCTTCTCGGCTTCGCTTGTAAGCTTTGGGCGTGGTTTTGGAGCGAACGACTCCCTTTAGGCAACGTTCCTCCACGCTACGTACACAGGATTTCTGGTTCGAATTATTCAGGTATGCTATCCTATGCTAGTGAGACGTGGAAAAGGATGCAATCCGTGAAGGTCATAACGGATGCTTATGGTAGGGGGACCGTTTGGGTTGGTAGACCCTTCACTCTTAAGGCGGATTGGAACTCGGTAAGGACACCGGTTCCACACCTCCATCTTTTATCCTTCGTTTGGAATGTTAGGATTCTTCTGACGGTATCCTTGTTTATGTGGAGAACCTTGCATGACGGATTACTTATAGATGAGAATCTCCATAGAATCAGGATCCCTTTCGAATCCCGTTGCAAATGTTGTAGTACTGGATGCTCGGAATCCTCTTTCCATTTGTTGATTTCTAGGTCTGTCTGGAATTACCTCGGAAATTTGAAGGGTTGCCGAGGTAATGCAACATCGATGGAAGGTTTACTGAGATTCTGGTGGTCCGGCATCTCAGGTAAATCTTTTCACTCGATCCTGTTTCGTCTACTACCTTATCTTTTCTGCTGGCATATCTGATGCTCGTGGAATAAGGCAGTATTTGACGTAGAGGCTATGGATCCTCCTATTATTATCCGGAGAGTAAGGAACGATGTATTCCTTATGTTTCCAGGTAGGCCTTTCAAGGGCATCATTGGCTCCAGATCAAGGAGTTTGACTGTTACCTTTGGTGTTTCCTATGTAACGGCCGCTTCTAAGGCAGGTATTGGTTGATTTTTTTATACATTTTCTACTACTGTTGTCCTTTATTCACATTGCCCCCCAATCGAACTTATCTTGTTTGCTAGTTATGCAAGACCTGGATTATAGGTTTTTGGACATGGTTTGTCTGGTGCTGGTTGGTGCTTTCAGTGCTTGATCCTAGCTGGGTTTACTAGAGCAGGACCTCGTTGATAGGTTGTTTGGGTGGGGCTTAGCTGTTGGAGCTTTCGTGTGGTATAGGTTGGCTTGGACTATCACCTTCTCAGGACGCGGAAATTATCTGTTCTTTGGATCCCTACGGTTGGCTTTTTTTTGCCTTCTTCCGCTGTTCTTCTATGCAGCATCTGGTGTCCTTCTGATCCTCCTAGAGCTCTTTTGAGTCAGAGACTAGGCTAGCTTACCAGATCCCCCGCGGGTGGTTCCGAGAGCTTGTTTTCCACTTCCTTTTTGTTTTCATGCCTTTTTTACCTTTATTATTGTTATGATTACCTAGTTGTTTATAAACTATAAATCTGGTCTATTTTTGTACACCATTGGAGAAAGGCTATTTTTCTCCCTTTTGGTATATAGTTTCTTTCAGGTTAAAAAAAAGATTTAGAGAATACATTTCAACTGATCTGGGATGTGGGTTGAAATGATATATACCCTGGATTCGAATTTTTAAGGTGGATTGAAATGATATATATATCTGTATAAATTGACCATATGATAGAATATTATATACAACACCGTGGTCAATAATAAAAGTTATTTTCTGAATTTTATAAGCATGAGTCTATTTTGAAATTTATTTGAAAGATTTTAGTTTAAAATTAAGATTTGAAATAATTCCGTCTCTAATATATAGATTTAAGTAAAATCGATTTTTGAAGGTAATGATGGATAACAAGATGAATATAAAGGAGATCCTTTGGAAAAATTGGATGGCGACAGGAACAGCTTCTTCTTCTTGGATTAATCATCGCTCAAATCTACCTCTTTCGAATCAGGCTGGGAAGAGGCTTAGGACAAAATATTTCACGACCTATCTTGGCGTTCAATTCTAAGCACGTTGATCGATGTTATCTTTGCGGATGGGTTGGGCATTTGGCGAGAGGATGCAGGAGACAAGATTCAAATTCGCCAAATAAGTTTGAAGGATTCAACATTTGTTCGCGTTTTATTCAGAATGATTTGGGGATTAGGGCAATTCCTCTCACGGTCAATTGTACTGATCGAATCCCTAATTTTATGCGGAGTTATCAGATTCTGGGTCAAGGTATGATCTTAATCAAGAATTACTTCAGCATTTTTGATCAGATCCAAATTGTCAAGAAGTGCCAAGAGTTAGGGATTGGAGAAGCAGGGTTCTATAGTCCAGTTCTTGATAATGGTGCCAAAATGAATTTGTATATGATGTGTTTGGGTAAGTTCTGGGATCCGAAATTAAAGAACTATGGCATGTGTAGATCAAGCGATGGTATTAAACCATATAAAATTCCTGAAGATTTCTTATTAATGGTTAATGATTCTCTGGTCGAAGCTCAGAATTTAATCAGGAAGAATGGTGATAGTGCGGATGAATTACCGAGTATGATTTCAGATGCATGTAAAGTTAATTTCTATAATTTGGATGGTAAACTGGGCTTACATCAAGACAATGACGAAAGTCGCGATAGTTTGCAGGCCGGACTACCCGTTATTTCCTTCTCCATTGGGAATACTGCTGAGTTTATATTTAATGAGGTGAGTGATGAAGTTTCGGCAAAGAGAGTCTTATTGGAGTCAGGAGATGTTTTAATCTTTGGTGGAAAATCTAGAGGTATTTTCCATGGTATATCTCGGATTTACAAGGACACGGCTCCGTTTGAACTCATAAAGGGGACAAATTTGAAGCAGGGGAGGCTAAATCTTACCTTCAGGCAAAGTGAATTTAGGAAGGGACACAATGAAAGTCTCCAGACTCCTTTTTCTTGCACAAGTATGACTCCTTACTACCATGATGTATGCTCTACGAATACAGGTATGCTTACAACGAGTCTTTCCTCTTCTTTATCATATGCGGACATGGTAAGAAAACCTCCTAATGTGTTGGATTGGTCTCACACTTCGCGGAATATACCTAATGTAAGACATAGTGTACGTAGTTGTTTTAAATGTGGTGATTCGTCTCATTTGGCGAAGGACTGTCGAAATGGTCTTCGATGCTTTAACTGCGGCACATTAGGTCATCGCAAGGTCAATTGTCCGTCAACTTTCAGTGGAAATTCAGTATTCGACATGTTGCTCTTTAATTGTTCGAGAATTTGTCAGACTATTATATTGTTGTCAGATCTCTATGCTATTGACTTTGCTAGAGGAATGAATGACGGGGATTATAAATTACTATTAATAGGGTGGCATTTGGAGGGTCTAGTGGATGGTATTCTGTGGTGTAAGAGGTGGGATAACATTGCTGTCTTTCCTCCTTTGCTGAGTCCACTAAGTAGGAAGGATCATGCTATCTCGTTTTGCAAAAACCTCTTAAAACTTCGTATGATATATGAATATTCGACGGCTAGAAACAAGAGGAAAGCTAGTCTTTATTTGAATGCAATTCTGAAGCATTTTGATGTCATAAATACCATCATAAATTGCGAAAAACGAGCTGTCATCTTTCAGAATTTTTCAGACAAGGAAGTCCATTTGGGTACTGGTTTGAGAGACAAGTCCAGCGATGAAAATGTGCAAAATGAGGTGATAGTCAAGCATGTTGTTGCGGTTAATTCTATGGATGGTCTGTTGGTGGGTAATGTTGGGTATGATGTGGATTACCGGCGTGTAGATCCATTACTAGATGACCCTGCAGTTTCATATTGTATGGAGGAGTCTATGTCTTCGGCTAACAAGGGGAAGTGGTCAAGTGAGATGATGACAGGAGAGGATGTGTTTGATGTAAATGATTTCAATGTGGCAGCTGAGTATGGGGGTATTCTTCATGGCTCAGAGGTTGAAGAGGATGTTTTTTGGAAAGTTGCTGATGACATTGCTTTATTGAATAATTTTGAATTGCTTGAAAACCTTGAGGCCGAGTCTGTTAGTTCTTCTACTGAATTGATCGTTGATAATCCTATGAATTATTCTCAAGTGTTCAGTAAAGGATATAGAGTTGGAAAGGTTAAGGTAGGGAGGAAAGCCAATAAAAATATGAGAGGAAATAAAGTGGAGGATTTTGTTTCAGTAAATGATATAATGTCGAGTACGAGGGGTGTTGTTCCTTTTGGTTCTCGTGGTAAATTCATTTTGACTGGAAGTGGATTGTCTGGTGGTTGGGTTGTTATGGATTATGAAAGAATTGTAGATGGTACTGCCATTTTCGTTGATGAAGCTCGGTCAGGTTCTGTTTTTATGGTGGACATTCCTGTGTCGAGTACAGAGTTGAGAGGACTGTCGTTAATGAGGGGGAGTAATTCTTCTTCAATTCTTATACGCAAACAGGGAACAAATTTTTTTCAGTTTGACTTTATGGCCGTATCTCGATGGTGTATCATTTGAGTTTGTTCTACCTAGCTCAGTATTGGATTCGGTGGTTGAACCTCGAACAGCGATCAGTAATTGTCCAAGAATTGTTAATATTGATCAGACTCAGTATTGTAGTGATGCATCGCCTATTCAGACTAGGAAAAGGAGATGCAGGAGAGAGTCTTCCGCTTCAGGGTTGGTGAGACGTAGTGCGAGGCTCAGATATTGTTCATCTTCCCTTCATGGTAAGACCCCGAATTCAAATGCTAAAAGTAGCAGTTTAGATTCGGGCTCAGGTATGACTCAGATTCTGGGTAGTGATTAAACTCCTTTTGCATTGGGTAGTCTTACTACTAGTCAGCTATTTCAATTGGCTAATGATACTGCTTTTATTTTTTCTGACATTGAGGTTGATGCCGAGTACATTAGGAAAAGGGAACTAGAGCGTGTTTCTTCATTGGGTAGATGAGGATAGTTAGTTGGAATATTAGGGGTTTAAATGAACCTAAAAAATGTGCCAAGGTTAGATCTTTTTTTAGAGATAACCATATTGATATCATTTTATTACAAGAGACAAAAATTGAGCGTCCTGACTTTAGTTTTTATCTTAGTTTAGGAGGGTCCACTTTTCGTAATTGGGTGTGTCTACCGGCAATTGGTACTGCTGGTGGGATCATGATTGGTTGGAAAGAAAACCAATATAGACTCGTGCAGGAGTCTATAAAGACACATTCTTTAATCGTTACATTAGCTTCCCTATCCGATGATTCTATCTTGTGTATATCCAATGTGTATGGACCTCATACCAAGATGGAAAGGAGAATTTTGTGGGACGAAGTCTCTAATTTTAGGAATCACTCCCCTAATCTTTGGATTATAGGGGGGGATTTTAACGTTACTAGATTCCTAGGGGAGAGATCACCCCGTGAAGGTGATTTTTCCGATATGGAGGAATTCAATGACTTTATTCTAGACAATAATTTGATTGACATTCACATGGATAATAGATTATTCACGTGGTCGAATGTTCGCGATACCCCTTCTTTCGCATTATTAGACCGATTTTTTATTAATTCGGAGGTAGAAGATAAATTCTCGATTTGTAGAGTCAAGGGACTACCTTTTTTGCACTCTAATCATTGTCCAATCATACTTACTTGTGAATCGAACATAGCTATTAGTAACAGTTTCAAATTTGAGAAGATGTGGCTACTTGACTCTAGTTTCATAAATCTAGTTTCGGTTAAGTGGAAGTCGTTATTCTATTTTAATAATTTATATAGAGGTAACAGTGCTAAGATTTTTGTCGCTAAGTTAGGAAAATTGAGATTCTTTCTAAAGCGTTGGAATAAATATGTATTTGGTAATGTGAGAATTAAGAAGAATAAGATTATGTGTGGTTTGTTAGATTTGGATAAGATTAGTGAGACAAGGATTCTTAATTTAGCTGAAAAGGATAAATATTGTAACCTTAAACAAGACCTCAAACTGATTTTAGAAAAAGAAGAGGTCATGTGGAGGCAAAGATCCCGTATTCAGTGGATTAAGGAAGGAGACAATAACACTAAGTTTTTTCATAGCATAGCTAATAAAAGAAGACATGATAATATGATACATTCTATCTTTGTAAATAATGTAGAATTGATTTCACAAAAGGATTTAAATGAAGCTTTCACTAGTTACTGTAAGCAGATATTTGGTTCAAAGATTAAGAGGAGAACTAACGTTAGATGGAGTGAGTTATATCCATATGAGGATAGGACTAATCTTGATAGTTTAGACGAACCTTTTTCGGAGCAGGAGATTTGGAAGGCAATATGTGATATGCCTAGTGACAAAGCTCCTGGTCCAGATGGATTCTCCGTTAATTTTTATAAGCAATTTTGGGAAGTCTTAAAGTCAGATATAATAAATTTATTTAATGAATTTTATAATGGTGAACTTCGTTTAGGTAGTTTTAACTTTGCAAATGTTATCCTTATCCATAAGAGAGAGGGAGCAAATTCTCTTAAGGATTTTAGGCCTATATCCCTCATTAATGTTTCTGTTAAAATAATATCTAAACTATTAGCCAACAGGCTCAGTACTAGGATGAACGATCTTATTGATTGTTCTCAAACTGCCTTCATTAAAGGTAGAAATATAGTTGATGGAGTGACAGCGGTACAGGAATATATAAATGTCTGTTGTAAGAATAACATTACTTGTGCCATTTTAAAGTTAGATTTTGAGAAGGCATTTGACTCCATCGATTGGGATTTCATATGTGAACTATGTCTAGCTAGAGGGTTTAGTGTAAGATGGACCAACTGGATCTTATTACTGTTAAGATCTGGGTGTTCGAATATAGTTGTTAATGGGATAGTGGGTAAGAAGATTCAATCTAAGAGGGGTCTTAGGCAAGGCGACCCCTTATCGCCTTTTCTGTTTAATTTAGCAGTAGATGTCTTTGCTAGAATTATTAAAAGAGCGGGTAGGCTAGGGATACTTGGTAATGTTGGGAATGAGGATTTTGATAATGAATTATCTATTCTCCAATTTGCAGATGATACATTATTATTCTCTTCCCACTTGCCAAAGCATATAATTACCCTTAAGTTTATACTTTACTGTTTTGAAATGCTATCTGGTCTTAGGATTAATTTCGATAAAAGTGCGGTTATGGTCTTTAATGATTTTAATAAGGTAGAGACATTGGTAGCTAATACCTTAAACTGTTCCATTATGAAATTTCCTTTTGATTATCTAGGGTTTATGATTAGACCTTCGAAGCTTAAAAAAGAAGATTGGATAGTAATCATCGATAAGATCAACAATAGACTACTTAGTTGGAATAACAGATTTCTATCGAGAGCAGGTAGACTAGTTTTAGTTAATTCGGTGTTATCGGCTATACCTTCGTACTGGATGGCGGTACATCGATTTCCATCATGGGTCATAGAAAAGATAGATAGAGTTAGACGTAACTTCCTTTGGAATGGTGCTGCTTCGGGTAGAGTTCACAAATGTTTAGTTAGTTGGGACATGTTTTGCAAACCCAAAAAAGATGGGGGTTTGGGTATATTAAACTTATATAATTTTAATTCATCCATGCTTGCCAAATGGTTATGGAAATTTAGAAGTCCTGCCGTAACGGCACCATGGAAGTCCATTGTAGTTAAATATTATTATTCTAGAGGAGAGTTCCTTATTGGGAATAGTGGTGTATGGGAAAATAGACTTTCACACTTTTGGAAATCTGTATTGAATTGTTTTCTCTTTTTCAAAATAGGTTACAAAGTAATAGTTCACTCAGGAGACCTTACTTATTTCTGGCACGATCCTTGGATCTCTAATGTGCCGTTAAAATTGAATTTAATAAGCTTTATGATAACTGTAATTTTAAGAATGCACTTATTATAGATGTCTATAGGAAGGATTTAAGTCCTCCATGGGTGTTTTCCTTTAATAACATTTTAGAAGAAGACTTGTTAAGACAATTAGCACTTCTTAAAGCTAAGTTAGTTTTGTACAATTTGGATGAGCAAGGGGATTCCCTGAGTTGGAGTTTAGATAAGAAATTAGTCTATACGGTAAACTCTATGTATAATTTTATTAACTTTTCTGGAGTTTCCACATTTCCCTTTAAATTCTTATGGAAGTCAAATGCTCCCCCCAAAGCTAAGTTTCTTATGTGGTTGATAATACATAAGAAGCTTAATACAATTGAGCATTTGAAAAGAAAAAATATGACATTTGATAGTAAATGCTGCTTTTGTTATTTTGGTGAGGAGTTGATCATTTATTTTTCTCTTTCTTTTTCACTTTTTCAATTTTTAACACGATCCTGAAATTTTTTACATTTGATGGTTTTAATGTTATAAATGATTGTGTAGATTATTGGAATGTTATTAGATTAAGGTTTAATACTAGGCAGAGATATGTATTGGACTCCTTAGTAGTAATTACATGTTGGTTTATTTGGATAGAAAGAAACCAGAGATAATTTCATACTAAGTCCGATTCCGCTGATAATTTAATCATCAGTATTGTAAAATTTAGCCTGGGTTGGATGTCTAATTCAAATTATAAGCTTTTTGGTAATTTACGTTTTGACTGTTTTTTGTATAAAGTTAGATCAAATTTGGGCCTATTTTTTAGATTCACTAGATATTTCAGAAATAACAGATTACGTCTCTGTTGATATTTGGTACTTGTTAGTGCTTTCTATATATGTTTTTTCTGTTTCCTTCTTATTTATGGTATATATGATTATATGCATGTACACACACACATATATATATATTCATGTAAATATATACATATAAGTATAATTAATTATACTAATATGTTTATATACGCATTCATATATATATCTATAGGTATATAATCATATATACAGGTTTGTTACTGATAGTTTTCTTTTAGTATTTCAGACTACAGGTTATGGATTTAGCTGGGGAGCTCAAGGGAGTGTTGTCTGGGTCGAGATTTACGGTTTGTTCGGTCATATATGTATTGAGTGATGGAGTGTTATGGTTTTTGGGTTATGTTTACCTCATTATTTTTTAGATCGCCATATTTAAGGTAATAGATATACTCTATGTTGGGTGGTGGCCTTGCCGGAACTCGATATTAGAGTATGATGGGTGGTGGCCTTGCCGGAGCTCATCTATCTATTTACCTTTACTTTTTTTTTGGCTATCTTGTTTGGGTTGGTGTTTGGACATTGTATATTGTTCTCTTTCACTATATATATATATATATATATATATATATATATATATATATATATCTGTGTGTGTGTGTGTGTGTGTGTGTGCTCTCTTCCTATTGGAGGATCACACATTATTTGGTTTTCAAAAAAAAAAAAGTAAAATCGATTTAATGTAAATATTTACAACAATTTTCTTAAGCGAATTTTTTGTTTGAACTAATGTTATTTTCAGAATTTGTATAAGTAGATTTTGGTTTATCAAATTGTCTTTGATATTTAACTTGGGATTCACATTTAAATTAATGTTTTAAAATATTCTAATGTGAATGTATAGGTTAAACTAAATTGATTCAATGAATGGTAAATTAAATCAAAATTAGATTTTGCATTCTGAAAGTTAAAGATAAATATGATTAAGGAATTTTAGAAGGTTAAAGTTTTAATTGTGTAAAATTTAGTAAATTTGAGTTTTTTAACATAAGAACTTTATTAAGTTTAATGGTTTAATGGATTCAAATGATAAAGTTAAATTTTTAAAGAAGTTGATTGTAGTAATAAAAACGAATATTTGGGAATTTGAATATTGGTTTAAAAGCCAATGAAATGATTTTGGGGTTCAAGTTTAATCCTGACCAAAGCTACGGATTTAAAAAGAGGAATTCAAGTTATAATCCAACTTGAACACTTGGTTTTAAACTTGAAGTTTATTCCAATTGACTCTGAAGTTAAAATGAATAAAACTTCGAGATCTAAATCAATGTTAAGTCAAACTTTGAAATTTTGGATAATCGACTCGGATTGGGTTACTTCTTGAAATTAGTATTAATTATTTATTTATTGCTATTTTATTTAAACTATTTATATTAAACCTATCTATCTTGGTTAAACTATTTTGTATTTAAAACTTAACTCTCTTTATCAAACCTATTTATTTTATTTAAACTATTTTCTATTGAAACTTAATAGTTCTATTTAAACTATTTTATACCAAACCTATATTTTTATTAAACTATTATACATCAAGCCTATCTACTTTTGTTCAAACTATTTTATATCAAACTTTATTATTTATATGCACTATTTTATATTTAACTTAATTATTTTAAAATAAAAGTATATATTTTCAATTCGAGCAATTTAATTATGAAATGATTGAATATACGGATTCAATTGAACAACGACATTTTTGTAACATGTAATTCAAAATTCAATGTAAAGTTCTGATAATGAATCGATTGGTAAATGTGAATTTGGAATTTGAAATGATATCGAAAAATGTGATTGATTTGAGAAATTAATAAATAAAATTGATATTAATGTTAGTCGATTTACGTCATTGGAATATGATCTCTAATTTGATGACCACGGTGAAATGTAAACGTTTGACTGTTAAAGAGACCAGAGCTAGTATTGTCATATCTCTGCCAATACCGATACCGATACCACTTTAACAATCGTGTTGTGGTGGATAATCCAGAATGAAGTAGGACAGTGTAGAATGCTACTGAAATGAAAGATGAGAACGATGGATGACTTTGAACTTTGGGTCATAATTAAAATAACTAAAATAAGAGACAAACCCATGCCAAGTGAGGTCGTACCTTCGACAACACATACTTTTTCAATACCATATCTTTTACTTTATGATTTATTAGTGGCCACCTTAGATTTATGAGAGTGTTGTTGTGGACGGTAGTTGCTGCTATGCGTTACCACCAGCCTGGGTCTGCAATACGCTAGTATCCTACTATTGAGTATAGCCTCAGTGCCTTATCATATTATCATGATCAAGACACCAACAATTTTGATTTAATGGTGGTGTATCATGGCGCATCCCTATCCACTGATGTACTAGTATTTTATATGTTAATTGTACGCCAACGGTATAAACGGTGTCATGACAATATAGTAATCATGCTTACGCAATTTGAATATATTTACTTTACTGAATAGAAACTATAATAATAGTGTATTACATTATATGTATCTAGTTCCACGAATCCTTAGAAGATGGAAATTCCAAACACCCTCTAAGTTATTGATGCATTTCATTGGGCATTTAACTTGAGTTGATTCACTTATATGAGAATGTTAGTATCGACTCGAGTGTTTTGTTTTTTTGCATAATGCTTGAGTGAGACCGAGTATTACAACTTTGAGATATCACCTTTCGGAGCGGGAGATTCTAAAGACTCATCTATTTAATTTCTTACCCATGTTAACTCCATATGTATTTGAAAACCATATATATATATTAAACCTTTGTTATATTTATTTATGTAAACTCTGATATATTGTATAAATTGATTCTGCTTTGAGATGTTGCAGTATTCTATGTCAGTGATTTTGTGCATTGATTCTTATTTAATCCCATAGCAATAACAATCTTTTATTTCAAATGATATGAGTTGGTTTAATTATCGACCTAAACGGTTGGAAATAGAAGGTCGTTACAGTTAGAAAAATCACTATGGATTGAAATGAATGAAAGTGAAAGAGGAGAGGAAGGAAAATAAAAGTTGCATGGAGGATAAAAATGCAGGGGAGGGAAGGCAGGATACAAGTCTGTTTACTCTTTCATTTTCTCTAGAAAAAATCATAAGTAAACATATGTGTATCCTTCCTTCCCTCCCCTGCACTTTTACATTCTGTACATCTTATATTTTCCTTTCTTTCCTCTACCCACGACTATTATTTTTATTAAGTAAATTAAAATTAGTAGAATGACACACATAGTGTAGAATTTCCTTAAGGAACTCACAAACTGTTTGTTATATTAATTGTGCACATGTGACACACACTCTCGATATATGACATGGAAATTGTTTCAATGACAGTTATGACATATGCTGATTTAGTGTGTGATACGGTATGAAACTGTTCACACACTATAAGTTCCTGTAGATTTAGGAGCGTCACTATGGGTCGAAATGATATATTCCCAAAAGATTATATGGATTTTTGAGACTAAAACTAAAGGTTATATTAATTAAGACTTAAATGTGATTATAGAGCGAAGATTAAATTTGATATTAAGGATAAAATATATGTTTACAAATCTGAATTTGTAAATCTATTTTTGTATATATATATACATTAGATTTTAAAATATAATATTACTTAGTTAAATTATATATAAATAAAATTTTTAATTGTGTAATGCATTATAGAACAACCGATGTAAATTACAAATGTATTGTATTAATGTAGATTTTATTAATGACACATTTAACACTTACTAAATAATTAAGTGTTAAGGAATTTGAATGACTCAGTGGGTGTAAATCTAGTGTAAATTAATTTCAATGTAAAGAGTATATATAATTTTATTTTAATATGATTTCACAAATAAAATCCAGTTTAAGATTTTATTAAAAAATTCATTTATCCATGATATCTTAGAGCATATAATTCAATTTTAGAAAAAAAATCTTAACAACTTGATATTCGTTAACTAAATAGAGTTGTTAAGTTGAACACGATTCCAAGAAATGAGTAAAGTTAGTTATCTTGAAATTGATCTAGATGATAGCAATAATGGAATGTATTAGTTGAAATTTGGTTAAAGAATATATGGCTTGGAAATATATAATTGATTTTATGTGTAAAACTTAATAATTCGATCTCATTCGAACAAATGAATTTAATTATTAAATTAGATTCAAGATGTGTCGAAGTTAATAATTTGAAGTTGTATTTAAAGTCTAATTGTATGAATTATTGAGTTAGGATAACTTAGTCTTGAGGATAAGATACTTGGAAATTTAATAGTGAGATTTATTATTGAATGAGAAATTGAATTTGAAGTAAGAAACAAGTGGAATTTGAAAGAAAGACGTATGATTTGGGTTGGACCATTTTTAAACTATATTAGATTTCTAATGCGTATACCAAGCTACTTTACTTAAGCTAATCTTTTCTTTACAATTTATTTTCATAAATATTTCATAAATATTTAGTTTAGACTATTACACCTTCATAACTATTTTAAAAAAACTATTTTCATAAACTATTCCAATAAAACTGTTTTTCTTTTAAATTTAAAGTACAAGTATATTAATCATTATAAATTTAACTAATTTTAAATATATTTTAAAAAGTGTAGTTCCAGTCTGAGCTATTAAGTCTTAGGTGAGAAAATTTAGACTTTAATTTATACGATATGTGTGATAGAACATCTAAAACTGTGACTTGTATCCATAAGGAATTATTTTATATAGATAAAAATTTAAAAATTGAATCCAATACCTCAGAGTTTGAAATAGTAAGTTATGAGAATAATAGTTATGATCGAGTGTATTGTTTCTTTTGACTTAATGCTCGGGTCAAACCGGGTGTTACAACTTGAGTATGCTTCTGTCGAAGCTGGAGATTTGTAAAGACCTTGATCTTGTCCATCATTTTTGTCATTTGTATATGTACTAATGAAATTTATACATACTGTGAGATCTGGATTAACCCTAGAGGGGGTGAACAGGGTCTGTTGCAGTTTCGAGGAATACAAAAAAGATCACAGCTCAAATCATAGCAGAATAAATAAATGCAGAAAAATAAATGACATAGATTTTGCCCAACTTCGGCAAACTCTTTCTTACTACTGCATTCCCAAGATTTCTATTAAAATTAAAACAATCTCTACACTTACAATTCCCTGCAAACTCGCGACACCCACTCCCAACTGTTCTTATTCTACACTCAAAACCTTACACAAATTTTTATCCTCTGAGATCAGATTTTCCTAGCTACAAACCCTATAACTAATGTCCCTTGTTTACAGCAAACTAGAAAACTCAAGAATGGTTTACAAAAGTTAAAACAAACTTAAAAATAATACAACACAAAAACCCTATTTTAAAAAAAATATGGCACATGTAAAATAAAAGTTGGTCCCCTTTGATTTTGCTTTGTCAATTGAACATAAATAAGCCGACCCCCTTTGATTTTGCTTTGTGCTTAAGAATAAATAAGTTGACTTTCGCTTTTATTCCTCAATGGCCATTGAAAACAAAACTAGGGTTTCTACCCTAAATCGTGATGCCTGTAGTATTAATCCAATTGCATATCCGATAGCTCTTGATTGATTGTTGCTCTCTGTCGATCCGATTTGGCTTTTAGGATAATCGAAACTGGGAGTATCTTTCATTGATCTTTCTCGATGCTTGAATGACTTCATTTTGTTTCAATACCCACTTGCATGTGATGAATTAGTTGATATATATATAGGGTTTTGAAACCCTTAATCTTTGATTTCACTGTATTGATTTGGTCTTGATTATGTTGATGCTTGTGTGATTGCTGCTTGATGAATTGCTGTATGTGTGTGTAATTGGCTTTTGGAAATATTATTGCCGAATTTGCACATGTGAATTTTGTAATGTCTTGAATGATTTTCTTGGCTCTAAAAGCTCTTGAGATTTTCTATAAACATTCAAACACGTGAATATAATCTTGCCATAAGTTCTTGAATTTATTTCTGGAAACATGTAATGTTTTTGCCAAAACAACTTCATTTAATGCATGATTGAAACCAATTGATTTCTAAAAGGAAATAATTTGACCCAATTTTGAAAATTTTGAATGTTGTCTTCATACCAATTTTACATGAAAAACTTCTTTCCAAATATGTTTTTGAGATTGGTTTTTGGAACTTGAATAATTCTTTGGTTTGGATTCTATTTGTTCGATCATGAAAGAATTTTCTTTGCTTGCATTCTTGAAGCTTTGCACTTTTTCACTACATGTTTCACTTTTTGATACTCTTCCACTTTTGCTGACCCATTTGTGTATACGTTTTGTCCTTGCTCATGTGCTTCATCTTATAGTGTTTGTGCATTTGAGCTCATACATGTTTCACCCATGCCACCTGTTGCATATGCATTTTTATGTTGCACCCAGTCCTTGAAATGTTGCAATTGTAATTTTTGGTCTTTGTAGCTTGGTCTATCTTGACCCTTAGTTGTGTGGTTGTACCATTTCACATTTCTTTTGTACCCATATGTTGCACACATGCTAGCCTGCCTTGTATTTCATTTGAGTTCTATTGAATCTGCGTTGTTGACTAAGTCGAGCCTATGAATTCTGTATTGCTCTTTTATTGTTTCTCGAATCTGAGTTGTGTGCTTGATTGAAGCCATGTCACTATACATATTTGACTGTCCTGTCTTTGCTCGCACTTGTGCACAACTTCACCCTGTTTTAACTATGATTTGCATTTTTAAATGCTCTTGTAGAATTGAGTAGTAAATCTTTCTTGAATCTAAGTACATTCATGCATGCCTATTCAAATGTTTGTTATGCATACTCGTGTATACTTGCTGGCCCTTCTCTTTAAAACTGCTGCACCATTTCACTTTGTTGTGCATCATGCATGTACATGCATATGTACACTTGTGTACATATGTATATTACTTTGCTTAATTAGTGCCATTTTCTTGTGCATGCCATGTCGAATTCCATGTATATATACACATACATGTATATGTATGTGAGTGTTGGCTTGTGTCTTGACTTGTACATCTGTACACTCGTATCTGTGTGTGTTTGGAATGTTGATGCTGCACCATACTCATGTGCATATGTCACTAGCCTTTTGCTTGTTCATGAACCTGAAATGAAGGCTGTAATTTACTGGTGGATATTTGTGCTTGCTGCACTTAAACTTGGGCTTCTTTGCTTGCTCTATAAGCATACTAAAACCCGAATTGATTACTTGCTTGCTCACTTGATCCATGATGTTTATTTGCCATGCAGTTCTTGAATATGTGCACCATGTCACTATTTTTCTTTTACTGATTTGCTTGCTTTTTTCACCTTGTACACGTACTTGGACGTCTATTGTGCATGTATATGATCATTCATGCAACTATGTTAGTCAATTTCGATCTTCTTTTGCTTATTAGTCTGCTTGCTATCATGTGCACACCCAGTTTTGATTTTGATGCTTCCTGCACATATGTGTTGTTGTATGAATCTGACCTGAACTTGAAATGACCCGAACTCGCCCGTAACGGGAAAGCCCAGATTGAGTTGAGAACACGACAATCAGAACACAAACAGAAGAACATTTCATTGCAATTACAACAATTTACATCATAGTACAAGAATATGACAGAGTATGAACAAATAATATACAGCAGAAAATGCCAGAGATTTAAATTACATTTAAATACATAGCAGCGGAAAAATAATACATAACACAATTGAAAGAAGTACACGGGTACAGAGCTTTCCGAATATAATTCCAGTTGTAAATCCAGGATCCTGAAAAGAAATATCTGCAAAACCAAAACTACTAGCTGCCCGTGTAGAAAATAGGGGCACCCAGAGTTTTGGTTAAAAAAATAAACTCTAGGTCAGTCATGGGACTGGTGTAAGAACTAAAACAATTATTTAAAACTTTACTTTAGAAATAAAATAAATCAAGGGACCACGCCATATAACACGGAATGGGTTTTCTCCCAAGAATACCAGTGCATAAAACAAACAGCGTAATACTTTTCGGAAAAATGAAGCTATTATAAGACTCAGGTCCCATCACACAATGCAACGCAAGTCGGAGGATAGAGTTTTCCCTTATAATAGCCAAATATACTTGGTACGTTTAATTCAAATCATTTTGATATTACTATAAGTGCATAGTGTATCAAACAACTACAAATATAAATGTATCGGTCATAGATGGCATAATATCCCATGCTACTATGTCACCATACTAGTTTTACAACTAAAACCGAAATATCACGTATTGAAAATTGGATTTCCATCATGAACCAAGGAACGGGATCGTCCTTACCAAATTCGAGATAATCTAGCCTATCATGTCTCAGGATACAGCCGCAGCTGCTCATACGAGCCACAGGGTCAGTCCTTTCTTACGTTTGAGGATTATAACTCCTGAACAATGTGTTTCCCCGCCCTATGGAGCGTAATGGTCAGTATGTCGACCATATCATCCATCGGCCCTGTAGTGACTGATATATCCGAGGCGCCTCGCTATCATCAAATAATATGCATCATCCACATAAGTAAAATGTCTGGGCTCCATACCATGACACCACTTGTAACGGCCCAAGGATTTTCGACCCTGAAAATTGATACAAACATCATGTAACACCCCGAATTTCAATTAACACTAATGGTTAGTAATTAAAGTATAAATAATCTCAGATGTGAGAATCAGGGGAAACGGGCTGCGTCATTGCGTTCGTCTCGGAAAAATACGCGAAATAGAGTCCGAGTTTGCGTAAAACGGGTACCGTATGAAAGAGATATGGACGAACGAAGTTAGGCAGAAGAACCCGAAACAGGCCAGAAATGCACTGGCGCACTTGTGAAGTGCGCCAGTACAAAAATACACTGGCGCACTTGGGAAGTGCGCCCATGTCGGGACAGGAAACCTGCACAGTTTCTAGAGAGTTCTGTGGTTGGGTGCACCAGTTTGGGGTTTGGGCTTGGTCTTAGGGCTGGTTTCTGGAAGGTTCCGAAATCTAAGGGTCCTAATCTAATTTAGGGTTAATCTAAGGGCCTAAAACACTCACCTAATCTATAAATACACCCTAAACCTACCCTAATCCATACTAAAAATAGAATTGAGGGCTACATGCCGCCAAATTAAATCTTAGAAGGAGCCTCCACTAATTTATGAAGAGGGTTGCAAGCTAATCACTCTCTAATCAACCTCTAATCCATTCTAAGCATCTTAATCTTCTTCATTTGGAGTGCAAATTGGCTAGTTGTGAGTTTCTATCACTCTAATGATCAATTGCTAAACTAAGTAGATGAGATATGATGAGATCATATGGTTTTGTTTGTGGATTAATGGGTTTTAAGTCATATGACATGATGTTAGTTTGCTAATGTATGTGGGTTATGCAAGTTTTGTGCTTTGTGATCATATGTTAATATGCAAGTTACATGTATGATAATATGCAAGTTACATGTATGATAATTATGCAAGTTGTATGTTTCTTCATATGCAAGTTTATGAGTTCATATGCAAGTATGTAACATGTTATGTAAGTTCATATGCAAGTTTATGAGTTCATATGCAAGTATGTAACATGTTATGCAAGTTCATATGCAAGTTATGTGACATATTATGCAAGTTCATATGCAAGTCATGTATTTGTTAATATGTAAGTTTATGTAACATGTTATGCAAGTTAATATGCAAGTTATGTGACATGTTATACAAGTTAATATGCAAGTTATGTGACATGTTATACAAGATTATATGAAAGTTATGTGACATGTTATGCAAGTTCATATGCAAGTTATGTGTTTGTTAATACGCAAGATGGCACCTTTGAAACATGTTCATACATATGCAAGTTGACACCTTTTATATGTGTTATGTCATGAGAACGAAATTACGTGGGAACGATGGGGTTAATTAAATGCATATGTTAATAAGATTGTGTGAAATTAATATAATTATGCATAACATAAAATAAATGAACATAGTATGGGAATTTGCCTATTAAGTTAGGTGTACCCACACTATGTGTTGGGAATTTTCCTATTAAGTTAGGTGTACCCACACTTTGGAGTTGGGAATTTGCCTATTAAGTTAGGTGTACCCATATTCCTAAAATAAACATGATAATTAACACAAATTATGGGGGTGATTAATTAGGAGTAATTAATCGATTAAGACACGAGGTTGGACCCGTTGGTAGTGTAAGACTGCCCGGAGTTTACCGGCTTAACCAGGCATCTACAAATGACGGTCCAATGTGAGGGGTCTTAATCATAAATTAAATACGTAACAAGGGTAAATGACACGAGGTTGGACCCGTTTGTAATGTAAGACTGCCCGAAACCTACCGGCTTAACCAGGCATCTACAAATGACGGTCCAATGTGAGGGGTCCTTTACACGGTTACGGTGTTAATCAATTAAGAAACACTTAACCAGATAAGCATGTAGTGGGGCATGGGGGTTAAGTGGGTACCTTGGGTGGTATGTGGAAATTGCTAGTGGTTCCCAATAGAAAATATGATAAAATACTTAACCAAGATGAAACATGTAATTAAACATGATTAAAGGGGTTAAGTGGGAAACACTAGTGTGTGGGCCAAGCTTAGGGAGACGGCTTGTGCTGGGGGCCCATTTCAACCAGTAACCCATACGTATCTTAGTGGGCTCGACCCATGTCGAGGACGGGACACGCATACTGGGCTTGACTATAAGAGGCCAAAATGGGTTAGCGGTGGCAACGCATGACCAACGGGTTTCATATGCGTGTGTGGACCCGGGCTGGTAAATAAGACGTTGTTGCATCGTGTAGATATAAGCCGTGCACCGTTAATTTTATCAGGTTGCCACGTTGGGGAATGGTACACCCTACGGTGGGGCCAGCATGGGTATCTACGTTAGGGAGCCGATTGAATGGGGAGTAGTGTGTACACCTAGTGGATTGTAGGGCCCCGTGGCGTCTACTTAGTCACCTAGGGGTACGCGAGAACTATTAAGTTAATTTTATAAGTCCATGGGTGGGATCAACCTTTAAGTTAGGAATGACTGGTGTGGTGCAGTTTAGTAATTTACCTTTGGAAGGGTAGATGCGTCTTTATCTTTTATCTTAGTTTAGTTGACTGCTTAGTGTAGCCATTCATCCCCAATAGTTACCGTATATCAGTTTATGTCTTCTCTGGTTACTTTAACGATTGTATTGTTAAAGTTATAGGACTCGCTCAGACTTATGTCTGACCCCGTTGTTTTTATCTTTTTTTCCCAACCCTCAGGTCCTACGGTGGATCCTAGCAGTAGTGGAGCTTGATCGGATTGCTGTTCCAGTCTTTAGGAGCTTGGATAGATGTAAAGCTCCAGTTACCCAGTTATCTTTTCTTTTGTCATGGCTATTGTATGAGAGTGGGATTATGTACTTCTTTATTTTGATGGATATTGTACTTGACTTTTATTGTGGTTTTATGATGTAACCAGACATGTTTTACTTCCGCTGTTATGAGATGATGTTTTAAATTTCAAGTACTATTTATATCTGTCTTGTTGTAATTTTTCTGTTCTATATTCACTAAAATACTCCACTGATGCTATGGCATTCCCTTAGTGAGTGATCATAGCGGGAGTGGGGTGTTACACGTGGTATCAGAGCGAGGTTACCGGAACAGATAAATTTTCGAGAAAAATACTTTATTTTTAAAAATAGTAAAGGTATTATTTTTGGAAAAAGTATTTTCAAAAACATGTCTTTTAAGAGAAAATTTTTTGAAAAAGAAAAGCATAATCCCCAATAGCCATATCTTTATCTTTCGGAATCTCCTTTTTGAATCTTTCCTCTTTCGTTTCAGCATGGCTGAAGATCTTAACATCCCGAAGGGCTTAGTTATACCACTATGGTATAGGAGGTTACAAGAGGCTAGGGCCGCGGCTGCGGGTCCAGCCAATGCTACTACACCAGAGGCAACCGCTCCTCCTCCTCAGCCTAGAGTGGATAATTTTGCTAAGATTTGCAAGGAGTTCAAGGCTATAGGAGGAAAACCTTTTCTAGGTTCAGAGACTTTCGTAGAGGCTAGAGATTGGCTTAAGGAAGTGGAAGAGTTGCTAGATATCTTTGAAGTGGAAGAGGGAAAGAAAGTCAAGTTGGCGGCTTGGTTAATGAAGGGAGAGGCCTCATTCTGGTGGGAGGTCACTAATGGAGAATGCCCTGTTGACTCTTGGGCAGATTTCAAGCAAAGGTTTGGGGCTAAGTTTCTCTCAAGGGCGGAAGAGAATCTGTTTATGGAGAAGTTCTTGAATTTGAAGCAAGGGAATCTCACGGTGAAAGAATATGTCAACAAATTCAATCAATTAGCAAGGTTTGGCATAGAGTTGGTGAATACACCGGAGAAGAAGGCTTTGAGGTTCGTTAGAGGCTTGAACGAACCATTGCAAGGAATAGCTATGACTCACATTCCTATGGGGTCCACCTTTGAGAAGCTTGTCTACATGGCACTTATGCATGAGGATGATAAGAGTTCTAAGGCACCAGAGAAGAAGGGGGATCAGAAGAAACCGCAACAACAACAACAAGGCAAGGATTGTCGCAAAAAGAAGAAGACCGGTTGCTTTCATTGTGGTGAAGCAGGACATCTTGTGAAGGACTGCCCAAAGAAGGGACAGAAGACGGGGTCTACCTCAGGAGGTCAGGTGCAAGCTCTTATGGAACCAGCTCAGGCAGGGGGGCAAGTTCAGGCTCTCTCAGTTCCACCGATTCAGCAGAGAGGTAGAACTATTTCCGTTGAAAGTCTGGTTTTTCTGTTTGATCATCCAGTTCGTACTTTGTTTGACTCTGGCGCATCGCATTCTTTTATCTCATCATCGTTAGTTGAGTCACTGCACTTAGACACCAGTCTAGTTGATGATCCCTTGGTTGTTTCAAACCCAATTGGGGGCTCCATATATCTGTCTATGATATGTTTGGGTTTGAAGATTTCTATACTTAGCGTTGAGTTTGGATGTGATGCTTTTGTATTGGGCTTCACGGGCTATGGGTTGATTTTGGGCATGGACTGGTTATCCAGTAATGGTGCCGTTCTTGATTGTGAAAGGAGAGTTGTCAGGCTTATGACCCGCTTGGGTAATACTCTCGAGATCTCTTGTAATCCCATGGAATCTGTTTTGCTAAGTTATCTTGAATCGCTCGATGCTTCGGTCGAGAGTTTGCGTTCTGTCAGAGTGGTCCGGGAATATCCGGATGTGTTTGAAGAGGTGAAGGGTTTGCCTCCGAAGCGGGAGATAGATTTCCGAATTTATTTGGTGGATAATGCCAAACCGGTGTCTTTGCCAGTGCGCCACATGGCTCCTCGTGAGAGAAGAGAACTTCATAAGCAAGTAGGGGAGTTGCTTGAGAAGGGGTTCATAAGGCGAAGTATATCGGAGTGGGGAGCTCCAGTAGTGTTTGCCACGAAGGCGGATGGGTCCCTCAGACTTTGTGTGGATTATAGAGAACTTAATAAGCTCACGAAGAAGAATAGACACCCATTACCGAGGATAGATGATCTCTTTGATCAGTTGGTTGGCGCCTCAGTGTTTTCGCAGATGGACTTAGCTACAGGGTTTCATCAGTTGAGAGTGGCGGAGGACAGTATAGAGAAGACTGCTTTCCGGACTCCGGATGGTTTTTATGAGTGGCTTGTGATGCCATTTGGGTTGACAAACGCCCCGGCATACTTTGTTGATCTGATGAGTAGAGTGTTCAGAGAGTATCCGAATAAGTTTGTAGTGGTCTTTGTGGATGACATCTTGGTCTTCTCCAAGAGTGAAGAAGAGCATGCCTTACATCTCAGAGAAGTGTTGGAGATTCTTCGAGCACATAATCTTAAAGCTAAATTCTCTAAATGTCATTTTTGGAGAAGAGAAGTGCGATTCTTAGGGCATGTGGTCTCTAAGGAAGGGATAGCTGTGGATCCCGCAAAGATAGTATCTATCCAGGATTGGAAAGTTCCTAGAAATGCTACCGAAGTAAGAAGTTTCTTGGGGTTGGCAGGATATTATAGGAAGTTCATCAAAGACTTCGCGAAGATATCAGCCCCATTAACCCGCTTGACGAAGAAGAATCTGGTTTTCTCATGGGACGTAGATTGTGATGATGCTTTCCGACGGTTAAAGAGAGCTTTGACCACCGCTCCAGTTTTAGTGCTTCCAGATGGGAGTAAGCCGTTTGTTGTTTATACCGATGCTTGTGGGACAGGATTAGGCGCAGTCTTGATGCAGGAGGGAAGGGTAATAGCCTACGGAGGGAGGCAATTGAGAGTGCATGAGAAGAATTACCCTACCCATGATCTAGAGTTGGCCGCGATTGTTTTCGCACTTAAGTCTTGGCGCCATTATCTTCTTGGTGAGAGATTCGAGTTGTTCACTGACCATAAATCATTGAAGTACTTATTCTCTCAGAAGGATTTAAACTTAAGACAGCAAAGGTGGATGGAGTTCTTAGCATCCTATGATTTCGAGATAGCGTATACCCCTGGCAAGGGTAACGTGGTGGCGGACGCCTTGAGTAGAAAAAGGCTATCTTTGAGTCCATTGTTCGTGGAACGGCGAAGCTGGGAGTTTCTTTCTTTGTTCGACTTCAGACCTTCTGTTGACTTTGTACCTGGTTTGTTAGCATCCTTGGAGGTTAGACCTACTCTTTTGGGACGGATTGGCGAGGCTCAGCGAGACGACCCACAGTTGGTTGAGTTGGTAGAGAAGCTTATAAGGGGGGAGTCGTCCAGCCATTTGGGTAGATACACCATAGACGATAGGAGATGGTTGCATAGAGACGGTAGACTTTGTGTACCGCAAGATGAGGGTTTGAAGAAGGCTATTTTGGATGATGCACATCGTTCAAGGATGACTATTCATCCCGGTGGAGACAAAATGTACCAAGACATGAAGAGAGTTTTCTTCTGGGCCGGTATGAAGAAAGATGTGGCCGAGTATGTGGCTAGATGCTTAGTGTGCCAACAAGTTAAAGCGGAGCAAAGGAAACCCGATGGGTTGCTACACCCATTGGAAGTTCCGCAATGGAAGTGGGATAGTGTCTCGATGGATTTCATCGATGGGTTACCGAGATCGAGAAAGGGCAATACGGGAATTTGGGTTGTGGTAGACAGACTTACCAAGAGTGCCCATTTTATACCCGTGAAGAGTAAGAGGACCGCTCCATGGCTTGCTTCAGTCTATGTTAGAGAGATTGTTAGATTGCATGGCGTACCATCCAGCATTGTGAGTGATCGAGATCCTATCTTCACTAGTGAGTTTTGGAGAAGTTTGCAAGAGGCGGTAGGGACTCAGTTGTGTTTGAGCACCGCATATCATCCTCAGACGGACGGTCATACCGAGAGGGTGAACCTTATCTTAGAAGATCGCTTGAGGCTTTGTATCTTGGATTTTGGAGGTACATGGGAAGAACATCTTCCTTTGGTGGACTTCGCATACAATAACAGCTTCCAGTCTAGTATTGGCATGGCACCTTTCGAAGCTCTTTATGGAAGGCCTTGTCGATCTCCTACATGTTGGTGGGAATCTACGGATAAGATCTTGCTTGGGCCAGATATGGTTAGAGAGACTTCAGAGAAGATTGATTTGATTCGAAGAAGGATGAAAGCAGCGCAAGATAGACAGAAATCTTATGCGGATCGGAGAAGGACGGATCTTGAGTTTGAGGTTGGGGACATGGTTTTTGTCAAAGTATCTCCGTTGAGAAATGTTGTTCGCTTTTGGTCCGTTGGGAAGTTAGCACCGAGGTTTGTTGGGCCGTTTCCTATTAAGGAAAGTATTGTGCGGATGGCATATAGGGTGGAGTTGCCCGACAGACTTAGTGGTGTTCATGATGTATTCCATGTATCACATTTGAGGAAGTGCTTACATGAGACCGCAGAGGTGGTAGAGCCGAGCTTGCTTAGAGATGTAGAGGTAGCGCGTGATGCGACGATTCGACGAGCTCCTACTCGCATCCTTGGGTCAGAAACTAGGAAGTTGAGGAACAGAGAAGTTCAGCTAGTTAAAGTGCAATGGGGAGATGACGAAAGCAATGCTACTTGGGAGACGGAAGCGAAGATGCATTCTTTGTATCCATTTCTTTTTGAGAGTATGTCTTTTAACTTCTCCTTTATCGCTTGTCTAGTACTTATCTTATCTTTAGTATATCCTCTCGCTAGTACCTATGACCTTTAGATAGGGTAAAGCCTATGGTTGAAACATGTGTTTGAAACATGTTATGGTTGATGGATGCATGTGGATGCAATTGTTTGCTAGTGGTTGCTCGTGGATGCATATACACACACATTAGGCACTAGATCGGCTCAGTCACTTCATGTTGCATATCGCATAAATGGATGTGGTAGTTAGATTGATGGATGTATCATGGCTGTGTTATCAGGTGGATGATGCATTTTTGTGTATGGTTGTGCACGCATATAGAAATTGTATGTGTCAATAGGTTTTCGCATACATATTGGATGCATGGCACTATCATGGTTTGCATTAAGGAGGTCGACTGAATCAGTAGACCGCCTGATTTTGCATTAGTATACGGACATATACACACACTTTTTGCATATGTTCATACATCATTAGAAGTTTCTAAGGATAATGGTTGCTTGTAGTTGATGGTTTAGTAGATGGTTGTTTGGTTGATAGGATACGTTCTTCTTGACTTAGAGATTTCGAGGACGAAATCCTTTAAGTAGGGGAGAATGTAACACCCCGAATTTCAATTAACACTAATGGTTAGTAATTAAAGTATAAATAATCTCAGATGTGAGAATCAGGGGAAACGGGCTGCGTCATTGCGTTCGTCTCGGAAAAATACGCGAAATAGAGTCCGAGTTTGCGTAAAACGGGTACCGTATGAAAGAGATATGGACGAACGAAGTTAGGCAGAAGAACCCGAAACAGGCCAGAAATGCACTGGCGCACTTGTGAAGTGCGCCAGTACAAAAATACACTGGCGCACTTGGGAAGTGCGCCCATGTCGGGACAGGAAACCTGCACAGTTTCTAGAGAGTTCTGTGGTTGGGTGCACCAGTTTGGGGTTTGGGCTTGGTCTTAGGGCTGGTTTCTGGAAGGTTCCGAAATCTAAGGGTCCTAATCTAATTTAGGGTTAATCTAAGGGCCTAAAACACTCACCTAATCTATAAATACACCCTAAACCTACCCTAATCCATACTAAAAATAGAATTGAGGGCTACATGCCGCCAAATTAAATCTTAGAAGGAGCCTCCACTAATTTATGAAGAGGGTTGCAAGCTAATCACTCTCTAATCAACCTCTAATCCATTCTAAGCATCTTAATCTTCTTCATTTGGAGTGCAAATTGGCTAGTTGTGAGTTTCTATCACTCTAATGATCAATTGCTAAACTAAGTAGATGAGATATGATGAGATCATATGGTTTTGTTTGTGGATTAATGGGTTTTAAGTCATATGACATGATGTTAGTTTGCTAATGTATGTGGGTTATGCAAGTTTTGTGCTTTGTGATCATATGTTAATATGCAAGTTACATGTATGATAATATGCAAGTTACATGTATGATAATTATGCAAGTTGTATGTTTCTTCATATGCAAGTTTATGAGTTCATATGCAAGTATGTAACATGTTATGTAAGTTCATATGCAAGTTTATGAGTTCATATGCAAGTATGTAACATGTTATGCAAGTTCATATGCAAGTTATGTGACATATTATGCAAGTTCATATGCAAGTCATGTATTTGTTAATATGTAAGTTTATGTAACATGTTATGCAAGTTAATATGCAAGTTATGTGACATGTTATACAAGTTAATATGCAAGTTATGTGACATGTTATACAAGATTATATGCAAGTTATGTGACATGTTATGCAAGTTCATATGCAAGTTATGTGTTTGTTAATATGCAAGATGGCACCTTTGAAACATGTTCATACATATGCAAGTTGACACCTTTTATATGTGTTATGTCATGAGAACGAAATTATGTGGGAACGATGGGGTTAATTAAATGCATATGTTAATAAGATTGTGTGAAATTAATATAATTATGCATAACATAAAATAAATGAACATAGTATGGGAATTTGCCTATTAAGTTAGGTGTACCCACACTATGTGTTGGGAATTTGCTTATTAAGTTAGGTGTACCCACACTTTGGAGTTGGGAATTTGCCTATTAAGTTAGGTGTACCCATATTCCTAAAATAAACATGATAATTAACACAAATTATGGGGGTGATTAATTAGGAGTAATTAATCGATTAAGACACAAGGTTGGACCCGTTGGTAGTGTAAGACTGCCCGGAGTTTACCGGCTTAACCAGGCATCTACAAATGACGGTCCAATGTGAGGGGTCTAAATCATAAATTAAATACGTAACAAAGGTATATGACACGAGGTTGGACCCGTTTGTAGTGTAAGACTGCCCGGAACCTACCGGCTTAACCAGGCATCTACAAATGACGGTCCAATGTGAGGGGTCCTTTACACGGTTACGGTGTTAATCAATTAAGAAACACTTAACCAGATAAGCATGTAGTGGGGCATGGGGGTTAAGTGGGTACCTTGGGTGGTATGTGGAAATTGCTAGTGGTTCCAAATAGAAAATATGATAAAATACTTAACCAAGATGAAACATGTAATTAAACATGATTAAAGGGGTTAAGTGGGAAACACTAGTGTGTGGGCCAAGCTTAGGGAGATGGCTTGTGCTGGGGGCCCATTTCAACCAGTAACCCATACGTATCTTAGTGGGCTCGACCCATGTCGAGGACGGGACACGCATACTGGGCTTGACTATAAGAGGCCAAAATGGGTTAGCGGTGGCAACGCCTGACCAACGGGTTTCATATGCGTGTGTGGACCCGGGCTGGTAAATAAGACGTTGTTGCATCGTGTAGATATAAGCCGTGCACCGTTAATTTTATCAGGTTGCCACGTTGGGGAATGGTACACCCCACGGTGGGGCCAGCACGGGTATTTACGTTAGGGAGCCGATCGAATGGGGAGTAGTGTGTACACCTAGTGGATTGTAGGGCCCCGTGGCGTATACTTAGTCACCTAGGGGTACGCGAGAACTATTAAGTTAATTTTATAAGTCCATGGGTGGGATCAACCTTTAAGTTAGGAATGACTGGTGTGGTGCAGTTTAGTAATTTACCTTTGGAAGGGTAGATGCGTCTTTATCTTTTATCTTAGTTTAGTTGACTGCTTAGTGTAGCCATTCATCCCCAATAGTTACCGTATATCAGTTTATGTCTTCTCTGGTTACTTTAACGATTGTATTGTTAAAGTTATAGGACTCGCTCAGACTTATGTCTGACCCCGTTGTTTTTATCTTTTTTTCCCAACCCTTAGGTCCTACGGTGGATCCTAGCAGTAGTGGAGCTTGATCGGATTGCTGTTCCAGTCTTTAGGAGCTTGGATAGATGTAAAGCTCCAGTTACCCAGTTATCTTTTCTTTTTTCATGGCTATTGTATGAGAGTGGGATTATGTACTTCTTTATTTTGATGGATATTGTACTTGACTTTTATTGTGGTTTTATGATGTAACCAGACATGTTTTACTTCCGCTGTTATGAGATGATGTTTTAAATTTCAAGTACTATTTATATCTGTCTTGTTGTAATTTTTCTGTTCTATATTCACTAAAATACTCCACCGATGCTATGGCATTCCCTTAGTGAGTGATCATAGCGGGAGTGGGGTGTTACACATCATGTCAACTATTCAAGTATTCGAAAACATGGAACGTTAATATAAAGAAATGAGAGAGTGAGATAAGAAAGAAAGAAATATTAGAATAAAAGAAGAAGAACCAACACAACATAGAATCTCACGTTGCAGCGGAACAAAATATAATATTGAAATAAATCTTTGTAGAGAGCTTTAAATAAAAACTTACAATCATCATATTACATCAACATATCTGAACAGTTATAATACCATGTTCTCATATACAACACACAGCGAAATAACAACCATATATTATATGTCTGGACTTCTCCAGCTCGTCTCTGGAATTCGCATCATACGATAAACTGAACCTATACGACCCGGTCTAACCCGAGCATTACAAACGACGGGTCAGTCTGGTGAACGAGAGTGAGAAAAACACATTAAGTTTATGGGTAGCACACAAGTTGATTTTAAAGTCAAAATCATTTTGAAAGAAAAGGATAATTGTAAGACCAAATCGACACATAAATACGAATGGTTTTTACATTACGATAACCCAGAATGTTTTTGAAATCAATATTGTTACGACCCGAACTTCCCCGTGAAGGAAAACCCGGATTGAATTGAGAACAAGCCACATCGGGACATAAACAGAAGAACATTTCATTGTTAATTACAACAATTCCACCAGAATACAAGAATATACAGAGTATGAATAAATATTATACATCAGAAAAATATCAGAGATTCAAATTACATTTAAATACATAGTAGTAGAAAAACAATACAATACACAACTGAAAGGGATAAACGGATACAGAGCTTTCTGAATATCATTCCAGCTATAAACCAGGATCCTGTGAATATAAATTTGCAAAACCAAAACTACTAGCTGCCCGTGTTGAAAATAGGGGCACCCAGAGTTTAGGTTAAAACAATAAACTCCAGGTCAGTCATGTGACTGGTGTGAGAACTAAAATAGTTATTAATCTTTATTTTAAAGTTAGGTAAATCCAGGGACCACACCGTATAACACGGAATGGGTTTCCTCCCAAGAATACCAGTGCATAAAACAACAGCGCAATGCTAAATAAAGAACAATGAAGCTATTATAAGACTCAGGTCCCATCACACAATGCAACGCAAGATGGAGGGTAGAGTTTTTACCTTATAATAGCCAAAAATGCTTGGTATGTGAAATTTCATCTTTTACTATTACTATAAGTGTATAGTGTCTAAACAATTTCAATCGTAAGTATCAATCATAGATGGCATAAGTGCCCCATACCACTATGTCGCCATATATAGGTTTACAACCAAAACCGCAAAATGTCGTATTGGAAGTTGGATTTCCGTCTATGAACCGAGGCAAGGGATCATCCTCACCGCTTCAAGACAATCTAGCCCATGTCTCAGGAACAACCGCAACTGCCCCATGGATCGTCAGGGCCGGTCCACCCGATGTGGATTATAATGCCTGAACACTGTGTTTCCCAGCCCTATGGGGCGTAAATGAGTCAAATGACTCCATTGGTCCCGGATCGGCCGATATAACCGAGGCGCCTTGCAATGCATCATCCACATTAGTAAAATGTCCGGCCGTGTAAAACCCAAAACACCACTCCTAGCTAGAAGGAAACGCATGCCCTCCCTGAGGTCCTCTCCCGTTTCTGGTTCACACCGGGGTGTGAGGCTCGCGAATTAACGCTACACAAAGCTACGCTGTATTAAAGTCGTGCTTTAATCATCAACCACAAGACTCTGCTCTTCAACAGAAGCCTTGATCATTTGCATCTCAACATGCCACACAGGCAGTTCATGCCATGCGACTGATATCTATCAATATATAACCTCTGAGCTCGTACGTCTCAGAGAAGGGCGTTAAGCAAGAGAATAAATTCTCCACCGCCAAACAGATATATATTTAATAGAAATTAATCAACACAGAATAAAATCCAATGTCAGACACACATCCATTTACAAGTCCTTTCTGGGACTAAACGAAACCGAAGGAACCTTATTCCTCGCATATCCATCGATCTCCAAGTACGTCTGGACGATCACCAACTGATTCCCTCCTCTTGGGTGTACAGCCCAATCAAGATCATCAGTAATTATCCAAACGATGTGAAGGCCTCCGGTCTTCAACCACCATCTTCGTCATCGACTTCTCGTCGATTCAGTTATTCAGAATGGGACAAACCCAGTCTTTCTGAATAACTCGCGTATATAATAAACAAGTGTTATAAAAACACAACATACGCGTTATTCCAATCCAGAATATTCCTTTATTCAAATATTCTTTTACTTTGGGAAAGGTTCCCATTAATTTTATCAAATATAAATTCTTTAAATTTATTCTTTAGTCTTCCTTTGGATTATCAATTCAAACCAAATTATGGTTTATCCAAACTAGACGGGATTAGCGAACCTGTAACAATCGGGAATTCCTCTCGATCCGAATCGATCGCTAAACCGACCAAGACCGTTCGAAACCCCTGATTGTTTTGGGAACACGATAAATCAGAACACAAACAAAAGAACATTTCAATGCTTAATACAACAATTCATCAGAATACAAGAATATACAGAGTATGAATAAATATTGTACATCAGAGAAATATCAGAGATTTAAATACATTACTGCAGCGGAAAAATAATACAATACCCAACTGAAAGAGATATACGGATACAGAGCTTTCCGAATATCATTCCAGCTGTAAAACAGGTTCCTGTGAATATAAATCTGCAAAACCCAAACTACTAGCTGCCCACGTGGAAAATTGAGGCACCCAGAGTTTAGGTTAAAACAATAAACTCCAGGTCAGTCATGTGACTGGTGTAAGAACTAAAACAGTTATTAATCTTTATTTTAAAGTTAGGTAAATCAAGGGACCACGCCGTATAACGCGGAATGGGTTTCCTCGAAAGAAAACCAGTGCATAAAGCAACAGCCCAATGCTAAATAAAGAACAATGAAGCTATTATAAGACCCAGGTCCCATCACACAATGCAACACAAGCCGGGGGATAGGGTTTTACCTTATAATATCCAAAGAATGCTTAAAACGCTAAATTTCATCTTTTATTATTACTATAAGTGTATAGTGTCAAAACAATTTCAATCATAAGTATCAATCATAGACGGCATAAGTGCCCCTTACCACTATGTCGCCATACTAGGCTCTACAATCAAAACCGCAAAGTCACGTATTGGAAATTGGATCTCCATCTATGAACCGAGGCAAAAGATAGTCCTCACCGAATTCGAGACGCTCTAGTCCGTGTCTCAGGCTACTACCGCAACTGCACCTAGGAGCCATAGGGTCGGTCCACACATAGCGGATTAAAATGAAACCCTGAACAATACATCTTCCTGCCATATGGTGCGTAAATGAGCCAAATGACTCCATATCCAAGGCGCCTCGCATTCCAACAACCACACAGGTGAAAAATTTATAAATGTCAGGGCTGGTAGGTCGCTGACATTATCTCTAACTAGAAAGAGACGCATGTTCTCCCTGGTTCCTCTCCCGTTTCTGGTTCATACCGGGGTGTGAGGCTCACGAATTAACGCCATACACAAAGCTATGCCACATAGGCCGTGCTTTGATCATCAACCACATGACTTTGCTTTTCAACAAAAGCCTTGATCATTTGCCACTTAGGCATGCCACACAGGCAATTCACTCCATGCGATTGATATCCATCAATATATAACCTCTGAGCTCGTACGTCTCAGAGAAGGGCGTTAAGCAAGAGAATAAATTCCCCGCTGCCAAACAGATATATATTTAATAGAAATCAATGACATAGAATAAAATCCAATGTCAGACACACAGTCCATTTACAAGTTCGTTCTGGGTCTGAATGAAACCGGAGGCACCTTGAACCTCGCATATCCATCGATCTCCAAGTACGTCTAGACGATCACCAACTGATTCCCTCCTTTTGGGTGTACAGCCCAATCAAGATCATCAGTAATTATCCAAACGATGTGAAGACCTCTGGTATTCGACCACCGTCTTTATGCTCGAAACATCGTCGAATAAGTTATTCAGAATGGGATAAACCCGGTTATTCTGAATAACTCGCGTATATAATAAACAAGTGTTACACAAACACAACATACGCCTCATTCCAATTCAGAATATTCTTTTATTCAAATATTCTTAAAATTTAGGAAAGGTTCCCATTAATTTTATCAAAGATAAATTCTTTAAATTTATTCTTTAATCTCCTTTTGAATATCAATTCAAACCAAATTATGGTTTATCCAAACTAGTCGGGATTAGCGAACCTTACCGAAGTAATCACTTGTTAAATTTCCCAACCCCAACCTATTCATCCCATGATGTAAAACTGGTAATACTTCATATCTAACACCACGGTGTTATCGGTAAATTCAATTACCATTTCACCTTCAAATCTAATTAAAGATTTAACTATCGCCTGGAGCAAAACTGGTGATACTCCATTCTCGATCATTTCAATCTAATTAAAGATTCATTAAAACTCCACTTGGTTTTAATCTTCCCAAAAATCAATATTAATGATTGTTTAACTTGGGAAATCATATCCTGTCTTTAACTGGGTTATAGTACCAATGTCATTTAAAACACGGTTCACGATAAACCCAAAATCACATTCCATTAACCATGGAATCTTAATGGAAAACAAATCGATATATATAATCGACATAAACATCTATATTTGACTAACAATATAAATGGAATAACGGCAAAGCCTTTTAAATTCCAAATATATTAGTTGTCTAACTCCATAGAAATTCACTTCGATTATTACCAAATCGAATTCCATTCCATTCCAATTTATTTTATTAAATTGGAAAACTTTAATTTGGAAAATCTCCTTTAAGTCTTAACAAAAGATTTATAAATTCCAAATCACATTTCACTGTAAATCGGGTTAAAGAACAAATGTCGTTAAAACACAGTTCATGATAAACCCAATTCACATTCCATTAATTATCGGCTTAAAGAACAAGTGTTATTTAAAACATCGTTCACGATAAACCCAAAAATCAATTCAAATTCAATTCCAATTAAATACCATTTAATTGGTATACTTCATTAAAGATAAATAAAAAGATTTAATCTTTTTCTCAACTGGGTTTAAGAACAGTGTTAATGAAGACACCATTCATGATAAACCCAAATCCCATTTGATATTAAATACAAGGCTCTGAATAGAAAATATATCGGCTTATATTCAATATCAAATTCTACGACCAACAAATATCGTATTGGAAATGACGATATAAATATATCTTTCAAATTTCCATAACAATATCTATATAATCACGAAATCCAACATCGAAATATTCCAAAGACAATTTCGATTCAAATCCATTCCAATTCAATTATTGGAAATTCTGGTTACCTTTAAAACCCTTTCAAATCCAATTTATTTATTTCAAAAATAAATGGATTATAATTCTAGTTCAAAACTAGTTCATTTTGGTAAAAATCTATTTTTATCTTCTCAAATATGGAATTTTTCATCCCAATTCTTTTCAAATCATTTCTTATGATTTACACAAATTATTGCTATTTTTAATAATTTTATCAAGGCCCATACAGTCGATTTCCATAAACGGCCATCGAACTGCACCTACAGCGACCTTTTCCAAATTTGATTTGGACATAATTCCAAATACAACCGTTAGTTTTCAAATCTCTAATATTCTTAGAAAGCTCTTTTCGATACAAACCTAAGGGTTCCGGTTTTAGGAGAATCCGACGGTCGGATCTCCCGTAATGTCCATTCGAAGTCAATGGTCGAAATTCGCGAACTGCCACAGCGCGGCGCGTTCTATTCAGGCCATTATATATATATATATATATATATATATATATATATATATATATATATATATATTTCATCGATTTCCTTTCAAAACGTATTTTATAAATCGTTTTAAATTCGTTTTCAAAATGATTTCAACTTCATATTCAATTTCAGATCAAAATTGAATATTCCATATCATAAATATATAAATGATAATATTTTCAAAACGTTATATTTTGAAATCACTTCCCTTTTCTATATTAAATATAAAAAGGAATATAATCGATATAAATATCGTTCGCGTCAAAATGGCGCATATCTAATCAACACGTCTTTATATATTTCAATAACTTCGTTATCCTATTCAACAAAATGAATATTTTCTTCAACACATGAATATATATTTTATTCACGCATGAATTTTATTTTATTCAACACATGAATATATATTTTATTCAACACATGAATTTTGTTTTATAATACTCTTTATTTTCCAAATTGGAATGAGGCCCAATCATTTACCATATAATGTTAATTATATGGATTCCCTACTACACATGTATATAATAGCAACGATAAATCATCAACCATCATCCAGAGTGCACCACACAACTGTATAAGCATTAAATATAAATAATTAACGCTTACACAGTCTGTCAACCAATCGATCGACATATAACTAAATAATTGGGATTAGTGTACGCCAAATATCATCCCAACACCCGTGTGGGGTTTCAAATCAACAAACACAGATTTTTATTTGTGTAGTTGGGCGATATGTAAAATTTATCATCCCAATCAATATCAGTCAAATTTGTGTATATAAACAAATCGTCTGATTTGTTTATAAATATTTATTTTATATACACGTTAAAAACTATATTTTAACTATAAAATATTTTCAACTATAAAATATTTTATTCCATTCCACATCACACAATCAACTTTCACACCACAAACAACAAACAAACAAGTCGTCCATGGTCTGTGGACAACGGGTGTCGGGTGCTGCTAAGCACCGTCTGCATCCTAGATTATATTTCAACTAGAAAACAAATTGAAAGTGAGGAGTTCTCACCTTGGGATCCGCTCCACCATTCTATTTTGAATTTCTGATCGATGGGATTTGCCCTAAATTCCTACGCCATCCTTTTCACGCTGTTCATATTAAAAATCATATTTTTATTTCACTATATATATAATAAAAATCAGATTTTTATTTCGTTACATATATAAAAATTATATTTTTATATTCTCTACTATATAAAAATCATATTTTAAATCTTCACATCTAATAAAAATCATATTTTTATTATCATTCATCTATATAAATTATATTTTTAACTTCCTACTTATATAAAAATTATATTTTCAACTTCTTATTTATATAAAAATTATATTTTTATTCCTCTAACTTCTATATAAAAATCGTGTTTTTACTTCTTTAACTTCACAAGAAAAATCGAATTTTTCCTTCCACTAACTTCAAAAATAGAAATTTCTATTTTTATTCCATTAAAACTGAAAGTAAATGCCATACTTTATATATAATTAAAAAGGAAATAAAAATACAATGAAAATAAATAAATCTTATAGTTCATTGGAGTAGGAGGGGGGTCTTCTGTGCAGTGGAGGCAGCTGTTGATGGTCGGAGGGGCTTGCTGGTAGTAGTAGTAGGGGCGGCGTCGGTCCGGTGATGGTCAGCTAGGTGGTGGCGGCTTGGTTCAGCGTGGGGTTGGTGGGTTTTGGGCGAGCGAGAGGGAGCAGAGGGGCTGAGAAGGAGAGGGGTTCATCGGTGGAATGGGCGCCTGAGGTGCGGCGGCGGTGGAAGGGCAGAATGGCGGTGGCAGTTGCAGAGATGAGGGTGACGGATTTGAAGAGAGGGGTGCGCGTTCTGAGCGTTGACCAGGGGAAACAGAAATGAGGGTTTTGATTGGGTGAAGGGTATATATATTATATAATTTTATTTTATTTAATTCCAATCATTGAGATTTTCATACGGACTTCAAATCAAACCCAACGACTGTCGTCCCTAGCGTAATTGTGACGGCCCGCCCCTCACCAGCCTACATTTCCTTCGAAGTTGCGCTGTACACATGCCCAACTAGCCCGGGACGGTCGTCAGAAGGAAGGAAAGAAGGGAATCAACTAATCAAGAACCTGTAGAATGTCTTACAGCGCATGGAGTAAAATATAATAATAATAACATACTTGACATTAAACAGGTGAGACAGTGCATAAGCTGATAACT
The DNA here is from genome assembly GCA_030737875.1 of Allium sativum. NCBI lineage: Eukaryota > Viridiplantae > Streptophyta > Magnoliopsida > Asparagales > Amaryllidaceae > Allium > Allium sativum. The sequence continues at coordinate 974,642,421 of CM060909.1, forward strand.
AAAATCAACATCAACATCAGAGCAGCGGAAATCCAAATACAGCTTATTACAACTTTCCAAATTTACTGTCTCTAAACAAAAGAAAGCTAAAGTAGACGATGCACCACTAATGCCCAAGCAGTGATCTTCAACAACACAGGGAGAGTACTATATATATGTTACGTGGAAGCCTCCTGTTCGTCTCCGGATCATCTACCCGTGCATCACTAGCTAACCTGTCTCTAGTCTGCTCGTGTGAGCACCCAGAGTAATAAGAGGAGACATAAAACTCTGGGTCAGACATAAAGCCTGGCATGAGCGATAAGCATCTAAACAGAACAATAACAGGTATACTAAACCATACCTGAACCTGGACCTGCAACCAAAGAGTTAGTACGACATACCATACAATACTATAAGGTGCCATAATAAATAGTGTAATAATACGGGGGTGGGGTGTGCATGTCATAATGATAGCAAACAAATCAACCATAGCAACCATCCGCACATCTCTCACTCAGTGCGTAAAGCATACGATGTCCACCACTGTCAATCACTAGACCCATTGAAGTAGTGACGGAGTTCAACTTGTACAACTACTGCTACTACCAAGCTTACCACATGGAGTCATGACCAAATCTTTACAAATGACCCCACTTCATTGGTCTATAGCCCTTTAGTCGTACCTAGGCCATTGCAGCCCTGAAACCGTTCACGTACTTCCCATACATAGTGATCCAAAGTCATAAACATCGACTGCCCCTTTGCACGCGTCCCGCTGCAAAGTCCAATCATGAAGTGAACTCATCGGTTCCCAATTGGATCCTAAGCTCTAACTTCCCATATTGGACTACCTTTGCATCTCGGGTTATTGGTCAATACTGGGTCGGGTCCTCTACTTTGAATTGGCTCTATTCGTAGTCTTCCCCTATAGCGGTTCGGTTCGGCTCCACAGCGTTGCATCGGTTCGGGTCGGGCGTCCCACTTCGGGTCGGGTCGGGTGTCCTCCTTTGGGTCGGGTCGGGTTGCTATCTTCTCTCCAGTTCATGCTCCTTCTCCGATCAGCTTCCTCGTTCTCCATTTACTCCGATCCGATCCTCTTCCTGTAGCCGATCCGATCCTACTCCTTTAGCCGATCCGATCCCTCCGCCTTACTTCAATCCTAGTCTTCCATCCTTAAGTCGATCCGATCCAAGCCCTTCGTCTTTAAGTTAGTCCGATCCGAGCCCTTCGTCTTTAAGTTGATCCGATCCCCAGCTTAACCAGCATGGCCTTCCTTTTTGCCAAGCCTCTTATGTGCCAGATTCCGGTTCGGGTCAGGTTCCTTGCCCAGGTCTCTAATCCAATCCGAGCCCATATCCGATCCGATCCGAAACCCTGCACAACTTTCTGCAACTTTTTCCAGCAACTTGTTTACGCCATTCGACGACGTTTTCGACAAATCTAACTATACTAGTCGGTCACAAATCATCCCAAACAGTCAAAGCAACATAGCAAACTAACCACAAACACCAAAACAATGAATTTACATGTCAAAATGGATCAAATATACCCAAAATCCCATTTTTCCCTTAAGCATGATTAAATAAAACTAATCATGGGGTTAACGAAACTTAATCAAATCGAACCAAATTTCTAACAGCGGCATAGAATATTATTTAAGAATTTCTAAACATTTTTTCCACAATTTATTAGTGTATAAGTTCGCTAATCTTCACTAATTACCCTTAATTACCGTAATTAGTGCAAAAACTATGCAAATCACTCACCTTGGCCACAAAATAAAACACCAAATCTGAAATACTCTCTGTTTGGGTCGAATTCCTATGTATAGCAGCAGCTCCAACCTTGCTATGTTGCTTATTTGGCCGTGATTTGATGCAGTTTGGGATTAATCTTCACTAAAAACGTGTTTTGGAGTGGTTTTAGAGGATGGAAGCCATTACAAGGGTCTCAAAAAGGTTTGTGGCGGCTCAAAACTGAAATGAAAGTGATTTCCTAACCCTAATCAGCCCTCCTATGCCTCTAAACCCGAAATTCCCCTCTGGGCCTAGCTGCTAATCACCCGGTTAAGCCCAATTAAGCAGTTTTTCATCATCTGAAACTTGTTTCAGCCATATCTCCCAAACGGTGAGTCCGTTTGGCTAATGTGACCACTCTACGGAATTGTAAACCATCATCCGGAGCCGATGGATGTGGTTTCAGGTCAAAATTCCTTTCCAATCAAAGTTATGGCCAAAACAGTACCAACTAGGGGTAAAATGCTCATTTAAAAATCAGGAAAAATCATGAACATGGGAAATGACCCCAATAGTCGTCTCCCAAAGTTGCATGACCATACGACTTCGTATGTGAAAGAAATAAATATTCTACGGTCCTAGGATGCGTAGAATACAGGTCGTTACACTCTCCCCCTTCCCCCCCCCCCCCAAGAAATTTCATCCCTGAAATTCCTTAACCCAAAACAAACAAAAGATTCCGCATGCCTAACAGTCACATACAACAATCAAACATGCAAAACAAGCAAACAGGCCTATCCTAGCATGCGGAAAACTAAATCGAAGTCAAAATCTTACCAGGCAAAGAGTTCTGGGTATGTCTTCCTAATGTTCTCCTCTGTCTCCCAAGTACAATCATTCTCATCCTCGCTCCACTGAACCTTGACTAGCTTCACCGCCTTCCTTCGAAGTTGCTTCATGTCGTGCTCGACAATACGGGTCGGCTTGCGGTTCCCAACCGCCTCGGGTTCTACTTCGAAGTCCTCTAACTGATCATGTGAAATAGTTATATCTGAGTCGTGGATGAACTTCCTTAGTTGGGAAACACGAAATACATTGTGAACTCCCGCCATCTTCTCTGGTAAGTCAACTCTATATGCCAAATTCCCGACTGGTTCAAGAACAGGGAATGGGCCAACGAATCTTGGTGCCAACTTGCCTCTCCTGCCAATTCGTATCACGCTCTTCAATGGAGAAATCTTGATAAACACCAAGTCACCAACGGAGAATTTTAGGTCTCTTCTCCTCTTATCAGCATAACTCTTCTGCCTATCTTGGGCAGCCTTCATTCGTTGTTGAATGATCTTGATCTTATCTGAAGTTTCCCTCACCACATCTGGTCCAAGCATAAACTTCTCGTCAGTCTCTATCCAACATGATGGCGAGTTGCACAGTCTTCCGTACAAAGCTTCAAACGGAGTAATACCGATACTGGATTGGTAGCTATTATTATATGCAAACTCTACTAGATGCAAATGGTCATCCCATGATCCACCAAAATCCAATATACATGCTCTCAAGAGATCTTCCAAAATACGATTAACCCTCTCCGTCTGACCGTCGGTCTGAGGATGATATGCGGTACTGAGATGTAACTCTGACCCTAGATCCTCTTGTAAGCTCTTCCAAAACCCACTAGTAAACAACGGGTCTCGGTCACTCACAATGCTTTTAGGTACTCCATGAAATCTCACTACACACTTCATATACAATTCTGCCAACTTGGCTGCCGTTCTGGTCGATTTGACTAGTATAAATCTTGCACTTTTAGTCAGTCGATCCACAATTACCCAAATGTTATCATGTCCCGATCTAGTCCTTGGTAAACCATCGATGAAATCCATCGAGACTTGCTCCCATTTCCATTCGGTAATTTCTAATGGTTGCAATAACCCACTAGGCTTCTTTTGCTCGGCTTTAACTAGCTGGCAATTCATGCACTTGGATATAAACTTCCCAATGTCTCTTTTCATCCCTTCCCAGTAGTAGGTCTGCTTCATGTCTCGATACATTTTGTTACCACCGGGGTGTATAGTCAGTTTTGAGTGATGACATTCTCTAAGTACTTCATCTCTCAATCCATTGACATTGGGTACAGCAAGCTTTCCATTCTTTCTAAGCCATCCATCTCGATCAAGCCCATACTTGTTCATCTCCTCATCGATACCCAACTCTAACTTGGAGATGATTTCTAATAGGTTAGGATCGTCCCTCTGACTAGAGCCGATCAGCTCAATCAAAGTGGGTCTGATCGTCAAACTTGCTAACATATCTGGATCCAATTCGCACTTTGGTCTGAAATCATACCCAGCGATGCTCTCCAGTTGCTTCCATTCTAGAAACATAGCCCCTAAGCTGGCATGTCTCCTACTCAATGCATTAGCCACTGCATTGCCCTTTCCCGGTGTATATGCGATGTCAAAATCATAGGAAGCCAAGAATTCTACCACCTTTGTTGCTGGAGATTTAGATCCTTCTGGGAGAAGAGATACTTCAACGACTTATGGTTTGTAAACGGTTCAAATCTTTCTCCCAAGAGATAGTGTCTCCACATCTTTAACACGAACACAATCGCTGCCAATTCCAAATCATGGGTAGGGTATCTTCTCTCGTGTGGTTTCAATTGCCGACTTGCATAAGATACAACCCTAACGCCTTGCATCAATACAGCACCCAGTCCGGTACCACAGGCATCCGTGTATACCATCATCTCTTCATTCCCCTTAGGAATGACTAACACTGGTGCGCTTGTCAACTTGTCCTTTAGACTCTTGAATGCACTCTCGCACCCTTCATCCCAGACAAAAGCTTGATTCTTCTTGGTCAACTAGGTCAATGGTGCTGCTATCTTGGAGAAACCTTGGATAAACTTGCGATAATATCCAGCAAACCCCAAGAAACTTCTTACCTCTGTTGCATTCTTGGGCATAGGCCAATCCTGTACCGTAGCCACCTTCGCCGGGTCCACGGCAATACCATTCTCTGATACAACATGGCCCAAGAACCTCACTTCCCTCTTCCAGAAGTGACACTTAGAAAACTTTGCTTTCAATTGGTGTTTTCTCAACACCTCCATCACTATTCTTAAATGTTCCTTGTGTTCTTCCTCTGTCCTCGAGTAGACCAAAATATCATCAACGAGTACAAGGACAAACTTATTCAACTGATCACTAAATACCCTATTCATAAGATCCACAAAATATGCTGGGGCATTGGTCAGCCCGAATGGCATGACCAACCACTCATAAAATCCAGACGGCGTCCGAAATGCCGTTTTAGCTATCTCAGCTTCCACTCTAAGTTGATGAAAACCTGTCGCGAGATCCAACTGAGAAAATACTCTCGCGCCACTCAACTGATCGAACAAATCATCTATCCGCGGTAGAGGATACTTTTTCTTCCTCGTCACTTTATTCAACTCGCGGTAGTCTACACACAAACGAAGGGAACCATCCACCTTGGTAGTAAACACAACTGGTGCTCCCCATTCAGAAACACTCCTTCTGATAAATCCCTTCTTCAAAAGATCGCTGACTTGCACCTTGAGCTCTCGCTGCTCCCTTGGTGCCATACGACGAAGTGGCATCACTATAGGTCTGGCATCTTTTACCAAATCAATACGGAACTCAATCTCTCGGTGTGGTGGAAGTCCGGTCACTTCTTCGAAAACATCCGGATACTGGCCAGCCACGGGCAAACCTGACAACTCACTATGCGGAATGTCGAGGGAGTTTAGAAAACTAGCCAATACCCCCTTACTGGGTAGACCACCAAATACTATCCTCCGTCCATCATCCGCTCTAGCTGTCACCAAAAAGCCCTCACAGTCTACCACCACCCCGTATCTTCGAAGCCAATCAACTCCCAAAATAATGCCAAACCCAGTAAAGCCCAAAACAAAGCAATCACAAACAAACATGCATCCATGACTCGATAAGACCACATTACGACAAATCATACTAAGGCTAGTCGAACCACCAATTGGGTTCGTTACTACTAAAGGTCTATCGACAAACTCGGGCTCCAATCCCAACCTATCTACCAGGTCACTAGATATGAAAGAACTGGAAGCTCCGGTATCAAACAAAACTCTAACAGGAACATCATAAACAGAAAGCATACCTTGAATGACGACATTCTTTCCCTTCTCCGCCGCAGTTGGGGCATTCAACGAAGAAGGAATAGCATTAAGGGCGTAGGCTTTCACCATTTGCTTCTCTTTAGGGGGTTGCGGACACTTGTCCTTGTGATGTCCCATTTGGCCACAGTTGAAGCACTTCCTATCCGCTGGCTTGGCCCGACAATTACTAGCATAATGGCCCTTCTTACCACAGCTGAAGCACTCAACATCTTTCTTATTCTTTTTCTTCTGGCCATCCTTAGTCTGGTTCTGCTTTCTCTTATTCTGGGAACCACCCTTGCCTCCACCACTTGCTTGTGGTTTTGGCTCTTCTGCAGATGCAACCTCAGTCTTCGGCTTAGGGTAGAGACTTTCTGACCTCAATGCTTTCCCACAATCGATTCAAACGTCTCATCGATGTGGTTAATAAGCCTTTCCCCCAAGTACTGATCCAAACCAGTTATGAATTTCTCATTCTTCTTCTCGGCGGTATCAATAAGAGATAACCCATACTTCGACAAAGTGTCGAATTCAGCAATATACTCCGAGACAGCCCTGCCATTCTGCTTGAGCTCCAAGAATTTCTTAAACAGCACTGACTTCTGAGCAGTTGGAATGAACTTCTCGCTAAAGAGAGCCTTAAACTTCTCCCAAGTAATCTGATCTTCGGGAGTAGCTGCCTTTATAGCATTCCACCAATTCATTGCCCGCCCTTGCAGCTGACGGGACGCTAGCTTCCTCTTCATCGCATCCTCGATGCCCAAATCCTCGAAGATACGTTTGCAACTATCCAACCAATCCTGAACATCCGTAGCCGACTCCGTTCCATGGAATGGCTTCCCACCAAGGCTAGTATAATCCTTATTTAGCTTGGCGAAGTCGACTCTCGACGCTTGCACTATTGGACCACCACCATTTCCACCATTGGGAGCTGCCCTCTGCACATCCCTTAGCATCTCTCTCATGAGGTCAGTAAACATCGTCCACATGTCAGCAGCATTCCCATTATTGGCCCCTCTACCGGTACCTCTAACATATCGGCTCATCGTCAATCTGTAAAGGGAAACGATTAACGACTCCATAGTGGTGCTAGTGCAGTACGACTTCATCCTTGTACTAGTAATAGTATATATATATAGCTTTTGAAAACCAAAGTAATCACAAATACGCTCTCTCATACACGTATACTATCTCTCCCTGATAACTTCCCTAGGTTAACTACGCAACCTAGAGCTCTGATACCAAGTGTGACGTCCCGTCCCTCACCAGCCTGCATTTCCTTCGAAGTTGCGCTGTACACATGCCCAACTAGCACGGGACGGTCGTCAGAAGGAAGGAAAGAAGGGAATTAACTAATCAAGAACCTGTAGAATGTCTTACAGCGCATGGAGTAAAATATAATAATAATAACATACTTGACATAAAACAGGTGAGACAGTGCATAAGCTGATAACTAAAATCAACATCAACATCAGAGCAGCGGAAATCCAAATACAGCTTATTACAACTTTCCAAATTTACTGTCTCTAAACAAAAGAAAGCTAAAGTAGAAGATGCACCACTAATGCCCAATCAGTGATCTTCAACAACACAGGGAGAGTACTATATATATGTTACGTGGAAGCCTCCTGCTCATCTCCGGATCATCTACCCGTGCATCACCAGCTAACCTGTCTCTAGTCTGCTCGTGTGAGCACCCAGAGTAATAAGAGGAGACATGAAACTCTAGGTCAAACATAAAGCCTGGTATGAGCGATAAGCATCTAAACAGAACAATAACAGGTATACTAAACCATACTTGAACCTGGACCTGCAACCAAAGAGTTAGTACCACATACCGTACAATACTCTAAGGTGCCATAATAAATAGTGTAAGAATACGGGGGTGGGGTGTGCATGTCATAATGATAGCAAACAAATCAACCATAGCAACCATCCTCACATCTCTCACCCAGTGCGTAAAGCATACGATGTCTACCACTGTCAATCACTAGACCCATTGAAGTAGTGACGGAGTTCAACTTGTACAACTACTGCTACTACCAAGCTTACCACATGGAGTCATGACCAAATCTTTACAAATGACCCAACTTCATTGGTCTATAGCCCTTTAGTCGTACCTAGGCCATTGCAGCCCTAAATCCGTTCACGTACTTCCCATACATAGTGATCCAAAGTCATAAACATCGACTGCCCCTTTGCACACGTCCCGCAGCAAAGTCCAATCATGAAGTGAACTCATCGGTTCCCAACTGGATCCTGAGCTCTAACTTCCCATATTGGACTACCTTTGCATCTCGGGTTATTGGTCAATACTGGGTCGGGTCCTCTACTTTGAATTGGCTCTGTTCGTAGTCTTCCCCTGTAGCGGTTCGGTTCGGGTCCACAGAATTGCATCGGTTCGGGTCGGGCGTCCCACTTCGGGTCGGGTCGGGTGTCCTCCTCCGGGTCGGGTAGGGTTGCTATCTTCTCTCCAGTTCATGCTCCTTCTCCGATCAGCTTCCTCGTTCTCCATTTACTCCGATCCGATCCTCTTCCTTTAGCCGATCCGATCCTACTCCTTTAGCCGATCCGATCCCTCCGCCTTACTTCAGTCCTAGTCTTTCATCCTTATGTCGATCCGATCCGAGCCCTTCGTATTTAAGTTAGTCCGATCCGAGCCCTTCGTCTTTAAGTTGGTCCGATCCCCAGCTTAACCAGCATGGCCTTCCTTTTTGCCAAGCCTCTTATGTGCAAGATTCCGGTTCGGGTCGGGTTCCTTGCCCAGGTCTCTAATCCGATCCGAGCCCATATCCGATCTGATCCGAAACCCTGCACAACTTTCTGCAACTTTTTCCAGCAACTTGTTTACGCCATTCGACGACGTTTTCGACAAATCTAACTATACTAGTCGGTCACAAATCATCCCAAACAGTCATAGCAACATAGCAAACTAACCTCAAACACCAAAACAATGAATTTACATGTCAAAATGGATCAAATATACCCAAAATCCCATTTTTCCCTTAAGCATGATTAAATAAAACTAATCATGGGGTTAACGAAACTTAATCAAATTGAACCAAATTTCTAACAGCAGCATAGAATATTATTTAAGAATTTCTAAACATTTTTTCCATAATTTATTAGTTTATAAATTCGCTAATCTTCACTAATTACCCTTAATTACCGTAATTAGTGCAAAAACTATGCAAATCACTCACCTTGGCCACAAAATAAAACACCAAATCTGAAATACTCTCTATTTGGGTCGAATTCCTATGTATAGCAGCAACTCCAACCTTGCTCTGTTGCTTATTTGGCCCTGATTTGATGCAGTTTGGGATTAATCTTCAATAAAAATGTGTTTTGGAGTGGTTTTAGAGGATGGAAGCCATTACTAGGGTCTCAAAAAGGTATGTGGCGGCTCAAAACTGAAATGAAAGTGATTTCCTAACCCTAATCAGCCCTCCTATGCCTCTAAACCCGAAATTCCCCTCTGGGCCAAGATGCTAATCACCCGGTTAAGCCCAATTAAGCTATTTTTCACCATCTGAAACTTGTTTCAGCCATATCTCCCAAACGGTGAGTCCTTTTGGCTAATGTGACCACTCTACGGAATGGTAAACCATCATCCGGAGCCAATGGAAGTGGTTTCAGGTCAAAATTTCTTTCAATCAAAAGTTATGGCCAAAACAGTACCAACTAGGGGTAAAATGGTCATTTAAAAATCGGGAAAAATCATGAACATGGGAAATGGCCCCAATAGTCGTCTCCCAAAGTTACATGACTATACGACTTCGTATGTGAAAGAAATAAATATTCTACGGTCCTAGGATGCATAGAATACGAGTCGTTACAGTAATACCCCCATTCCGAACACGATGGGATATGTTTCGTATCCCAATTCGACTATTTCGATAGGTCTTCATTCAAATTAAACTATAAATCAGTAAATATTCGATTTGAACGCACATTTCAATTTTCCGGGGCCACATATTAACTCTAAAAATTCCCAAAAAATTATTTCTAGCTTTGTATTGATGATACGGTCCTAACAAAACTAATTTCGTCAAATTCTGAGACCGTTTGAAAAATGGCCATTTTCTGGTCGATCAAAATTGACTGAAACTGTTTAAACACGTTTTACTTCGCCACCCTCACATATTGATTCGAAAAGTTTTGAATTTTGGAACCTAGCAATAACTAGACATCCCGGATCCAACAAAAGTGGTTTCGTCGAAAACCGAGGTCGTTTGCAAAATTTCCATTTTTAAGGGCCAGAATTCCACAGCGACTATTCTGAATTTTCAACTGGGCATAACTTTTTACTCTCGTTATGAAATTTCAATTTTTCGGATTCATTGGAAAGATATTTTCATTTTGATTCAAATATTTTTGGTTTCGCTAAAATCCGGTTTATTTTGAATCCTGTACATTCATTTGAAATTTGAAATCGGATTTTCGAACTACCGCGCCATTTTCTATTTCTTTTATATTTAGAATAAATATTTATATTCTGACGTTGATTCCAATAAATATATATGTTCTAATTCTATTCAAAATAAATTTCTCGCCGTCATTATTTAAAATAATTCACTTTAAATATTCAAAATTCACTAAAATTGCCAAAATAAAAAATTTAAATTGGCTCAGATTCCCGGGTTATTACAATCTCCCCCACTTAAAACTTTTCGTCCCCGAAAAGGGACGAAGCTGAAAGTTGTTTTACATATCAACTCAACTTTCGTTATTTTCATTATGGCCTAAGTTCTTCAACTTTTCAGTTTCTAAGAACTTTTCAAATTTTTCAAAAATTTGGCTAACACCCTAAATTTTCAAAAAATTTCGCTATAATCTCCCCTGCATGGGAGCACCGGGAAAATTCCGAAATTGCCATAAAGGCCTCTCCAATCAAAAAAGAAAAAGAAACAGCCAAGCGGCTAGCCTATCGGCTCATAAAATCATCCGAAACCCAAGAAATTAGTAAACATGTACCTATTTGGCGGGCAAACAATTTTATTCTTCTGCTCTAACCTCTTTGCAATGACCTGTTCAATGGATACACATGTATACGCATGCAATTTCAAACAATTTTCAATCCAGTTCAATATTAGATCAATTTGGTTATATGTTTCAAATTCTAATTAATTATAACAATAATCAAACAACGCAATCAGCAATCAATTAGTTGATTATCTTTTAAAATTCATAACTTTGATACATAGTCTAAAAATCAGATTTTTGATGCCAAATCACAACAAATAATCCTATGTAAGTTTTGGTTCTCACACCAGTCTAATGGAAATATATAGATATCTAACTTTCGAAACACGAACATAAATCCTGATGATGGAGCTCCATCATCAAAATCATCTCCGGGCGACTAGAGTGTGATTCTATATCCATCCAGAATATTAAAACTTCAAATACACGTGGATCAGACGTATACGCAAAATCTTTATATACTTGATTGTCCAAATCAATATTAAAATAAATATTTAAATACGAATAATAAAGTTTAAATTTTCAAAACAAAAATTGTTTTCGTTTTAAAAATATACTCTTCACACTCGTTCTAGGATACTGCTGACCCCATCTCTAACGAGTCTTTTTCATTGGATATTACTAATCCAATCTCTGATGAATTCTTTCGTTCGGTTCTAATGTGTCTTGTTCTCCGACCTCTGTAAACAAAAGCTCTGACACCACATGAACAATTGAGAATTCCGCTCGATCCGTATCGATTGCTAAACTGACCAAGACCATTCGAAACCCCTGATTGTTTGAGAACATGACAAATCGGAACACAAACAAAAGAACATTTCAGTGCTTATTACAAAAATTCATCAGAATACAATAATATATAGAATATGAACAAATATTATACATCAGAGAAATATCAGAGATTTAAATACATTACTACAGCGGAAAAATAATACAATACACAACTGAAAGAGATATACGGATACAGAACTTTCCGGATATCATTCCAGCTGTAAACTAGGTTCCTATGAATATAAATCTGCAAAACCAAAACTACTAGCTGCACATGTGGAAAATAGGGACACCCAGAGTTTAGGTTAAAACAATAAACTCCAGGTCAGTCATGTGACTGGTGTGAGAACTAAAACAGTTATTAATCTTTATTTTAAAGTTAGGTAAATCAAGGGACTACGATGTATAACACGGAACGTGTTTCCTCCCAAGAATATCAGTGCATAAAACAACAGCGCAATGCTAAATAAAGAACAATGAAGCTATTATAATATCCAAGTCCCATCACACAATGCAACACAAGCCGGAGGATAGGGTTTTACCTTATAATAGCCAAAGAATGCTTAATACGCTAAATTTCATCTTTTATTATTACTATAAGTGTATAGTGTCAAAACAATTTCAATCATAAGTATCAATCATAGACGGCATAAGTGCCCCATACCACTATGTCGCCATACTAGGCTCTACAATCAAAACCGCAAAGTCACGTATTGGAAATTGGATCTCCATCTATGAACCGAGGCAAAAGATAGTCCTCACCGAATTCGAAACGCTCTAGTCCGTGTCTCAGGCTACAGCCACAATTGCACCTAGGAGCCACAGGGCCGGTCCACACGTAGCGGATTAAAATGAAACCCTGAACAATACGTCTCCCTGCCCTATGCGCCATAAATGAGCCAAATAACTCCATATCCGAGGCGCCTCGCATTCCAACAACCACACAGGTGAAAAATATATAAATGTCAGGACTGGTAGGTCACTGACACCACCTCTAACTAGAAAGATACGCATGTTCTCCCTGGATCCTCTCCCGTTTCTGGTTCGTACCGGGGTGTGAGGCTCGCGAATTAAAGCCATACACAAAGCTGTGCCACATAGGCCGTGCTTTAATCATCAACCACAAGACTTGCTTTTCAACAAAAGCCTTGATCATTTGCCACTTAGGCATGCCACACAGGCAATTCACTCCATGCAATTCATATCCATCAATATATAACCTCTGAGCTCGTACGTCTCAGAGAAGGGCGTTAAGCAATAGGATAAATTCTTCACCTCCAAATAGATATATATTTAATAGAAATCAATCACACAGAATAAAATCCAATGTCATACACACAGTCCATTTACAAGTTCGTTTTGGGTCGGAACGAAACCGGAGGCACCTTGTACCTCGCATATCCATCGATCTCCAAGTACGTCTGGACAATCACCAACTGATTCCCTCCTCTTGGGTGTACAGCCCAATCAAGATCATCAGTAATTATCCAAACGATGTGAAGACCTCCGGTCTTCGACCACCGTCTTCATCCTCGACACATCGTCGAATCAGTTATTCATAATGGGATAAACCCGGTCTTTCTGAATAACTCGCGTATATAATAAACAAGTGTTACACAAACACAACATATGCCTCATTCCAATTCAAAATATTCTTTTACTCAAATATTCTTATACTTTGGGAAAGGTTTCCATTAATTTTATCAAAGATAAATTCTTTAAATTTATTCTTTAATCTGCTTTTGAATATCAATTCAAACCAAATTATGGTTTATCCAAACTTGTCGGGATTAGCGAACCTTACTGAAGTAATTACTTGTTAAATTTCCCAACCCCAACCTATTCATCCCATGAAGTAAAACTGGTAATACTTCATATCTAACAACACGGTGTTATCGGTAAATTCAATTACCATTTCACGTTCAAATCTAATTAAAGATTTAACTATCGCCTGGAGCAAAACTAATGATACTCCATTCTCGATCATTTCAATCTAATTAAAGATTCATTAAAACTCCATTTGGTTTTAATCTTCCCAAAAATCAATATTAATGATTGTTTAACTTGGTAAATCATATCCTGTCTTTAACTGGGTTAAAGAACCAATGTAATTTAAAACACGGTTCACGATAAACCCAAAATCACATTCCATTAACCATGGAATCTTCATGGAAAACAAATCGATATATATAATCGATATAAACTTCCATATCCGACTAACAATATAAATGGAATAATGGCAAAGCCTTTTAAATTTTAGATATTAGTTGTCTTCCTCCACAGAAATTCAGTTCGATTATTACCAAATCGAATTCCATTCCATTCCAATTTATTTTATTAAATTGGAAAACTTTACTTTGGAAAATCTCCTTTAATTCTTAACAAAAGATTTATAAATTCCAAATCACATTTCACTGTAAATCGGGTTAAAGAACGAATGTCGTTAAAACACAGTTCACGATAAACCCAATTCACATTCCATTAATTATCGGGTTAAAGAACAAGTGTTATTTAAAACACCGTTCACGATAAACCCAAAAATCAATTCAAATTCAATTCCAATTAAATACCATTTAATTGGTATACTTCATTAAATCTAAATAAAAAGATTTATTCTTTTCTCAACTGGGTTTAAAAACAGTGTTAATGAAGACACCATTCACGACAAACCCAAATTCCATTTGATATTAAATACAAGGCTCTGAATAGAAAATATATCGGCTTATATTCAATATCAAATTCTACGACCAACAAATATCGTATTGGAAATAACGATATAAATATATCTTTCAAATTTCCAAAACAATATCTGTATAATCACGAAATCCAAGGTCGAAACATTCCAAAGACAATTTCAATTCAAATCCATTCCAATTCAATTATTGGAAATTCTGGTTACCTTGAAAACCCTTTCAAATCCAATTTATTTATTACAAAAATAAATGGATTATAATTCTAGTTCAAAGCTAGTTCATTTCGGTAAAAATCTATTTTTATCTTCTAAAATATGGAATTTTTCATCCCAATACTTTCCAAATCATTTCTTATGATTTACACAAATTATTGCTATTTCTAATAATTTTATCAAGGCCCATACAGTCGATTTCCATAAACGGTCATCGAACTGCACTTACAACGACCTTTTCCAAATTTGATTTGGACATAATTCCAAATCCAACCGTTAGTTTTCAAATCTCTAATATTCTTAGAAAGATCTTTTCGATACGAACCTAACGGTTCCGGTTTTTGGAGAATCCGACGGTCGGATCTCCCGTAATGTCCATTCGAAGTCAATGGTCGAAATTCGCGAACTGCCGCAGCGCGGCGCGTTCTATTCAGGCCATTATATATGTAATATATATATATATATATATATATATATATATATATTTCATCGATTTCCTTTCAAAACGTATTTTATAAATCGTTTTAAATTCGTTTTCAAAACGATTTCAACTTCATATTCAATTTCAGATCAAAATTGAATATTCCATATCATTAATATATAAATGATAATATTTTCAAAATGTTATATTTTGAAATCACTTCCCTTTTCTATATTCATTATAAAAACGAATACAATCGACATAAATATTCTTAGCGTCAAAATGGCGCATATCTAATCAACACGGCTTTATATATTTCAATAACTTCATTATCCTATTCAACAAAATGAATATTTTCTTTAACACATGAATATATATTTTATTCAACACATGATTTTCTTTTATTCAACACATGAATATATATTTTATTCAACACATGAATTTTATTTTATAATATTCTTTATTTTCCAAATTGGAATGAGGCCCATTCAATTACCATATAATGTTAATTATATGGATTCTCTACAACACATGTATATAATAGCAACGATAAATCATCAACCATCATTCAGAGTGCACCACACAACTGCATAAGCATTAAATATAAATAATTAACGCTTACACGGTCTGTCAATCAATCGATCGACATACAACTAAATAATTTGGATTATTGTACGCCAAATATCATCCCAACACCCGTGTGGGGTTTCAAATCAACAAACACAAATTTTTATTTGTGCAGTTGGGCGATGTGTAAAATTTATCATCCCAATCAATATCAGTCAAATTTGTGTATATAAACAAATCATCCGATTTGTTTGTAAATATTTATTTTATATACACGTTAAAAACTATATTTTAACTATAAAATATTTTCAACTATAAAATATTTTATTCCATTCCATATCACACAATCAGCTTTCACACCACAAACAACAAACAAACAAGTCGTCCATGGTCTGTGGACAATGGGTGTCGGGTGCTGCTAAGCACCGTCTGCATCCTAGAATATATTTCAACTAGAAAACAAATTAAATGTGAGGAGTTCTCACCTTGGGATCCACTCCACCATTCTATTTTGAATTTCTGATCGATGGGATTGGCCCGAAATTCCAACGCCATCCTTTTCACGTTGTTCATATTAAAAATCACTTTTTTATTTCACTATATATATAATAAAAATCATATTTTTATTTTGTTACATATATAAAAATTATATTTTTATATTCTCTACTATATAAAAATCATATTTTTAATCTTCACATCTAATAAAAATCATATTTTTATTATCATTCATCTATAAAAATTATATTTTTAACTTCCTACTTATATAAAAATTATATTTTCAACTTCTTATCTATATAAAAATTATATTTTTATTCCTCTAACTTCCAAATAAAAATCGTGTTTTTACTTCTTTAACTTCACAAGAAAAATCGAATTTTTACTTCCACTAACTTCATATATAGAAATTTCAATTTTTATTCCATTAAAACTGAAAGTAAATGCCATACTTTATATATAATTAAAAAGGAAATAAAAATACAATGAAAATAAATAAATCTTACAGTTCATCGGAGGAGGAGGAGGAGGGGGTCTTCTGTGCAGTGGAGGCGGTTGTTGATGGTCGGAGTGGCTCGCTGGTGATAGCAGGGACAGCGCCGGTCCGATGATGGTCAGCTAGGTAGTGGAAGCTTGGTTCAGCGTGGGGTTGGTGGGTTTTGGGCGAGCAAGAGGGAGCGGAGGGGCTGAGAAGGAGAGGGGTTCATCGGTGGAAGGGGGGCCTGAGGTGCGGCGGCGGTGGAAGGGCAGAACGGCGGCGGCGGTTGCAGAGACGAGGGCGGTGGATTTGAAGAGAGGGGGCGCGTTCTAAGCGTTGACCAGGGGAAACAGAAATGAGGGTTTTGATTGGGTAAAGGGTATATATATTATATAATTTTATTTTATTTTATTCCAATAATTGAGATTTTCATACGGACTTCAAATCAAACCCAACGACTATCATTCCTAGCGTTATACCCCCATTCCGAACACAATGGGATATGTTTCGTATCCCAATTCGACTGTTTCGATAGGTTTTCATTCAAATTAAAATATAAATCAATATATATTCGATTTGGACGCACATTTCAATCTACCGGGGCCACATATTAACTCTAAAAATTCTCGAAAAATTATTTCTAGCTTCGTATTGACGATACGGTCCTAACAAAACTAATTTCATCAAATTCTATGACCATTTGAAAAATGGCCATTTTCTAGTCGATCAAAATTGACTGAAACTGTTTAAACACGTTTTACTTCGCCAGGCTCACATATTGATTCAAAAAATTATAAATTTTGGAACCTAGCAATAACTAGACATCCCAGATCCAACAAAAGTGGTTTCGTCGAAAACCGAGGTCATTTGAAAATTTCCATCTTTAAGGGCTAGAATTCCACAGCGACTATTCTGAATTTTCAACAGGGCATAACTTTTTATTCGCACTATGAAATTTCAATTTTTCGGATTCATTGGAAAGATATTTTCATTTAGATTCAAATATTTTTGGTTTCGCTAAAATCTGGTTTATTTTGAATCCTGTACATTCATTTGAAATTTGAAATAGAATTTTTGAACTACCGCGCCATTTACAATTTCTTTTATATTTAAAATAAATATTTATACTCTAACGTCGATTCAAATAAATATATACGTTCTAATTCTATTCAAAATAAATTTCTCGACTTATTTAAAATAATTCATTTTAAATATTCAAAATTCACTAAAATTACCAAAATAAAAAATTTAAATTGGCTCAGATTTCCGGGTTATCACAATCTCCCCACTTAAAACTTTTCGTCCCCGAAAAGGAACGAAGCTGAAAGTTGTTTTACATATCAACACAACTTTCATTATTTTCATTATGGCCTAAATTCCATAACTTTTCAGTTTCTAAGAACTTTTCAAATTTTTCAAAAAATTGGCTAACACCCTAAATTTTCAAAAAAATTTCCATAATCTCCCTTGCACGGGAGCACCAGGAAAATTCCGAAATTGCCATATAGGCCTCTCCAATCCAAAAAGAAAAAGAAACAGCTAAGCGGCTCACAAAATCATCCAAAACCTAAGAAGTTAGTAAACATGTACCTATTTGTCAGGCAAACAATTTTATTCTTCTGCTCTAGCCTCTTTGCAATGACATGTTCAATGGATACACATGTATACACATGCAATTTCAAACAATTTTCAATTCAGTTCAATATTTGATCAATTTGGTTATACGGTTCAAATTCTAATTAATCAAAACAATAATCAAACAACACAATCAACAATCAATTAGTTGATTATCTTTTCAAATTCATAACTTTGATACATAGTCTAAAAATCAGATTTTTGATGCCAAATCACAATGAATAATCCTATGTAAGTTTTGGTTCTCACACCAGTCTAATGGAAATATATAGATATCTCACTTTCGAAACACGAACATAAATCCTGATGATGATGCTCCATCATCAAAATCATCTCCAGGCGACTAGAGTGTGATTCTATATCCATCCAGTATATCAAAACTTCAAATACACGTGGATCAGACGTATAGGCAAAATCTTTATATACTTGATTGCCCAAATCAATATAAAAATAAATATTCAAATATGAATAATAAAGTTTAAATTTTCATAACAAAAATCGTTTTCGTTTTAAAAATATACTCTTTACACTCGTTCTAGGATACTGCTGACCCCATCTCTAACGAGTCTTTCTCATTGGATATTACTAATCCAATCTCTGATGAATTCTTTCGTTCGATTCTAATGTGTCTTGTTCTCCGACCTCTGTAAACCAAAGCTCTGATACCATATGTAACAATTGAGAATTCCGCTCGATCCGAATCGATTGCTAAACTGACCAAGACCGTTTGAAACCCCTGCTTGTTTTGAGAACACGACAAATAGGAACACAAACAGAAAAACATTTTAATGCTTATTACAACAATTCATCAGAATACAAGAATATACAGAGTATGAATAAATATTATACATCAGAGAAATATCAGAGATTTAAATACATTACTGCAGCGGAAAAATAATACAATACACAACTGAAAGAGATATACGGTTACAGAGCTTTCCGGATATCATTCCAGCTGTAAACCAGGTCATATGAATATAAATTTGCAAAACCAAAACTACTAGCTGCTTGTGTGGAAAATAGGGGCACCTAGAGTTTAGGTTAAAACAATAAACTCCAGGTCAGTCATGTAACTATTGTGAGAACTAAAACAGTTATCAATCTTAATTTAAAGTTAGGTAACTCAAGGGACCATGCCGTATAACACGAAACGGGTTTCCTCCCAAGAATACCAGTGCATAAAACAACAGCCCAATGCTAAATAAAGAACAATGAAGCTATTATAGACCCAGGTCCCATCACACAATGCAACACAAGCCGGAGGATAGGGTTTTACCTTATAATAGCCAAAGAATGCTTAATACGCTAAATTTCATCTTTTATTATTACTATAAGTGTATAGTTTCAAAACAATTTCAATCATAAGTATCAATCATAGACGACATAAGTGCCCCATACCACTATGTCGCCATACAAGGCTCTACAATCAAAACCGCAAAGTCACGTATTGGAAATTGGATCTCCATCTATGAACCGAGGCAAAAGACAGTCCTCACCGAATTCGAGACGCTCTAGTCCATGTCTCAGGCTACAGCCGCATCTGCACCTAAGGGCCACAGGGCCGGTGCACATGTAGCGGATTAAAATGAAACCCTGAACAATACGTCTCCCCGCCCTATAGGGCATAAATGAGCCAAATGACTCCATATCTGAGGTGCCTCGCATTCCAATAACCACACAGGTGAAAAATATATAAATGTCAGGACTGGTAGGTCACTAACACCACCTCTAACTAGAAAGAGACGCATGTTCTCCCGGGATCCTCTCTCGTTTCTGGTTCATACCGGGGTGTGAGGCTCGCGAATTAACGCCATACACAAAGTTGTGCCACATAGGCCATGCTTTGATCATCAACCACAAGACTTTGCTTTTCAACAAAAGCCTTGATCATTTGCCACTTAGGCATGCCACACAGGCAATTCACTCCATGCGATTGATATCCATCAATATATAACCTCTGAGCTCATACGTCTCAAAGAAGAGCGTTAAGCAAGAGAATAAATTCTCCACCGCCAAACAGATATATATTTAATAGAAATCATTCACACAGAATAAAATCTAATGTCAGACACACAGTCCATTTACAAGTTCGTTCTGGGTCTGAACGAAACTGGAGGCACCTTGTACCTCGCATATCCATCGATCTCCAAGTACGTCTGGACGATCACCAACTGATTACCTCCTCTTGGGTGTACAGCCCACTCAAGATCATCAGTAATTATCCAAACGATGTGAAGACCTCTGGTCTTCGACCACCATCTTCATCCTCGACACATCGTCGAATCATTTATTCAGAATGGGATAAACCCGGTCTTTCTGAATAACTCGTGTATATAATAAACAAGTGTTACACAAACACAACATACACCTCATTCCAATTCAGAATATTCTTTTATTCAAATATTCTTATACTTTGGGAAAGGTTCCCATTAATTTTATCAAAGATAAATTCTTTAAATTTATTCTTTAATCTCCTTTTGAATATCAATTCAAACCAAATTATGGTTTATCCAAAATAGTCGGGATTAGCGAACCTTACCGAAGTAATCACTTGTTAAATTTCCCAACCCCAACCTATTCATCCCATGAAGTAAAACTGGTAATACTTCATATCTAACACCACGTTGTTATCAGTAAATTCAATTACCATTTCACGTTCAAATCTAATTAAAGATTTAACTATCGCCTGGAGCAAAACTGGTGATACTCCATTCTCGATCATTTCAATCTAATTAAAGATTCATTAAAACTCCACTTGGTTTTAATCTTCCCAAAAATCAATATTAATGATTGTTTAACTTGGGAAATCATATCCTGTCTTTAACTGGGTTAAAGAACCAAAGTCATTTAAAACACGGTTCACGATAAACCCAAAATCACATTCCATTAACCATGGAATCTTCATGGAAAACAAATCGATACATATAATCGATATAAACTTCCATATCTGACTAACAATATAAATGGAATAACGGCAAAGCCTTTTAAATTCCAGATATATTAGTTGTCTTCCTCCATAGAAATTCACTTCGATTATTACAAAATCGAATTCCATTCCATTCCAATTTATTTTATTAAATTGGAAAACTTTAATTTGAAAAATCTCCTTTAAGTCTTAACAAAAGATTTATAAATTCCAAATCACATTTCACTGTAAATTGGGTTAAAGAACGAATGTCGTTAAAACACAGTTCATGAAAAACTCAATTTACATTCTATTAATTATCGGGTTAAAAAACAAGTGTTATTTAAAACACCATTCACGATAAACCCAAAAATCAATTCAAATTCAATTCCAATTAAATACCATTTAATTTGTATACTTCATTAAATCTAAATAAAAAGATTTAATCTTTTTCTCAATTGGGTTTAAGAACAGTGTTAATGAAGACACCATTCACGAAAAACCCAAATCCCATTTGATATTAAATACAAGGCTATGAATAGAAAATATATCGTCTTATATTCAATATCAAATTCTACGACCAACAAATATCGTATTGGAAATAACGATATAAATATATCTTTAAAATTTCCATAACAATATCTGTATAATCAAGAAATCCAACATCGAAATATTCCAAAGACTATTTCGATTCAAATCCATTCCAATTCAATAATTGGAAATTCTGGTTACCTTTAAAACCTTTTCAAATCCAATTTATTTATTTCAAAAATAAACGGATTATAATTCTAGTTCAAAACTAGTTCATTTCGATAAAAATCTATTTTTATCTTCTCAAATATGGAATTTTTCATCCCAATTCTTTCCAAATCATTTCTTATGATTTAACACAAATTATTGCTATTTTTAATAATTTTATCAAGGCCCGTACAGTGGATTTCCATAAACGGCCATCGAACTGCACTTACAACGACCTTATTGAAATTTGATTTGGACATAATTCCAGATCCAACCGTTAGTTTTCAAATCTCTAATATTCGTTAGAAATCTCTTTTCGATACAAACCTAACGGTTCCGGTTTTAGGAGAATCCGACGGTCGGATCTCCCGTAATGTCCATTCAAAGTCAATGGTCGAAATTCGCGAACTACTGCGACGCGGCGCGTTCTATTCAGGCCATTATATATATATATATATATATATATATATATATATTATATGTATATTATATATATTTCATCGATTTCCATTCAAAACGTATTTTATAAATCGTTTTAAATTAATTTTCAAAACGATTTTAACTTCATATTCAATTTCAGATCAAAATTGAATATTCCATATCATTAATATATAAATGATAATATTTTCAAAACGTTATATTTTGAAATCACTTCCCTTTTCTATATTTATTATAAAAACGAATATAATCGATATAAATATCGTTCGCGTCAAAATGGCGCATATCTAATCAACACGGCTTTATATATTTCAATAACTTCGTTATCCTATTCAACAAAATGAATATTTTATTCAACACATGAATATATATTTTATTCAACACATGAATTTTCTTTTATTCAACACATGAATTTTATTTTATAATATTCTTTATTTTCCAAATTGGAATGAGGCCCAATCAATTACCATATAATGTTAGTAATATGGATTCCCTACAACACATGTATATAATAGCAACGATAAATCATCAACCATCTTCCAGAGTGCGCCACACAACTGCATAAGCATTAAATATAAATAATTCACGCTTACACGGTCTGCCAACCAATCGATCGACATATAGCTAAATAATTGGGATTAGTGTATGCCAAATATCATCCCAACACCCATGTGGGGTTTCAAATCAACAAACACAGATTTTTATTTATGCAGTTGGGCGATGTATAAAATTTATCGTTCCAATCAATATCAGTCAAATTTGTGCATATAAACAAATCGTCCGATTTGTTTATAAATATTTATTTTATATACACGTTAAAAACTATATTTTAACTATAAAATATTTTCAACTATAAAATATTTTATTCCATTCCACATCACACAATTAACTTTCACACCACAAATAACAAACAAACAAGTCGTTCATGGTCTGTGGACAACGGGTGTCGGGTGCTGCTAAGCACCGTCTGCATCCTAGAATATATTTCAACTAGAAAACAAATTAAAAGTGAGGAGTTCTCACCTTGGGATCCAGTCCACCATTCTATTTTGAATTTCTGATCGATGGGATTTGCCCGAAATTCCTACGCCATCCTTTTCACGCTGTTCATATTAAAAATCACTTTTTATTTCTCTATATATACAATAAAAATCATATTTTTATTTCGTTACATATATAAAAATTATATTTTTATATTCTTTACTATATAAAAATCATATTTTTAATCTTCACATCTAATAAAAATCATATTTTTATTATCATTCATCTATAAAATTATATTTTTAACTTCCTACTTATATAAAAATTATATTTTCAACTTCTTATCTATATAAAAATTATATTTTTATTCCTCTAACTTCCAAATAAAAATTGTGTTTTTACTTCTTCAACTTCACAAGAAAAATCAATTTTTTACTTCCACGAACTTCATATATAGAAATTTCTATTTTTATTCCATTAAAACTGAAAGTAAATGCCATACTTTATATATAATTAAAAAGGAAATAAAAATACAATGAAAATAAATAAATCTTACAGTTCATCGGAGGAGGAGGGGGGTCTTCTGTGTAGTGGAGGCGGCTGTTGAAGGTTGGAGGGGCTCGCTGGTGGTAGCAGGGGCGCCGTCGGTCCGGTGATGGTCAACTAGGTGGTGGCGGCTTGGTTCAGCGTGGGGTTGGTGGGTTTTGGGAGAGCAAGAGGGAGCGGAGGGGCTGAGAAGGAGAGGGGTTCATCGGTGGAAGGGGCGCCTGAGGTGCAGCGGTGGTGGAAGGGCAGAACGGCGGTGGTGGTTGCAGAGACGAGGGCGACGGATTTGAAGAGAGGGGGGCGCGTTCTGAGCGTTGAATAGGGGAAACAAAAATGAGGGTTTTGATTGGGTGAAGGGTATATATATTATATAATTTTATTTTATTTAATTTCAATAATTGAGATTTTCATACGGACTTCAAATCAAACCCAACGACTGTCATCCCTAGCGTAATACCCTCATTCCGAACACAATGGGATATGTTTTGTATCCCAATTCGACTGTTTCGATAGGTTTTCATTCAAATTAAAATATAAATCAGTATATATTCTATTTGAACGCACATTTCAATTTACCGGGGCCACATATTAACTCTAAAAATTCCCGAAAAATTATTTCTAGCTTCGTATTGACGATATGATCCTAACAAAACTAATTTCGTCAAATTCTGAGACCATTTGAAAAATGGCCATTTTCTGATCGATCAAAATTGACTGAAATTGGTTAAACACATTTTACTTCGCCATGCTCACATATTGGTTCGAAAAGTTATTAATTTTGGAATCTAGCAATAACTAGACATCCCGGATCCAACAAAAGTGGTTTCGTCAAAAACCGAGGTCGGTTGCAAAATTTCCATTTTTAAGGGCCAGAATTCCACAGCGACTATTCTGAATTTTCAACTGGGCATAACTTTTTACTCCCACTATGAAATTTCAATTTTTCGGATTCATTGGAAAGATTCCGTTTAAATTCAAATATTTTTAGTTTCGCTAAAATCCGGTTTATTTCGAATCCTCTACATTCATTTGAAATTTTAAATCGAATTTTCGAACTATCGCGCCATTTTCAATTTCTTTAATATTTAAAATAAATATTTATATTCTAACATCGATTCAAATAAATATATACGTTCTAATTCTATTCAAAATAAATTTTTCGTCGTCGTTATTTAAAATAATTCATTTAGATATTCAAAATTCACTAAAATTGCCAAAACAAAAATTTTAAATTGGCTCAGACTTCCGGGTTATTACCAAACCTTACCGTAGTAATCATTTGTTAAATTTCCCAACCCCACCCTATTCATCCCATGAAGTAAAATTGGTAATACTTCATATCTAACACCACAGTGTTATCGGTAAATTCAATTACCAATTCATGTTCAAATCTAATTAAAGATTTAACTATCGCCCGGAGCAAAACTGGTGATACTTCATTCTCAATCATTTCAATCTAATTAAAGATTCATTAAAACTCCACTTGGTTTTAATCCTCCCAAAAATCAATATTAATGAATGTTTAACTTGGGAAATCATATCCCGTCTTTAACTGGGTTATAGAACCAATGTCATTTAAAACACAGTTCATGATAAACCAAAAATCACATTCTATTCCATTAGCCTTTAACCGTAAATTAGCAAGTGAACAATTCCCTAAGTAATAACCTCGAAGGCTGAGACCAACATCAGATCAATACCCAGGAAACCATTCAACTTAACTAATCTCGAGTTAGTTTCTGATTTTCTTAACTCTGTTGGGTCTAAGAAAAGTATTATTAAAGATACCATTCATGACAACCCAAAATCACTTTCCATTAACGATGGAATCTTCATGGAAAACAAATCGATATATATAATCGATATAAACTTCCATATCCGACTAACAATATAAATGGAATAATGGCAAAGCCTTTTAAATTCCATATATACTAGCAGTCCTCATCCACATAAATTCACTTCGATTATTACCAAATCGAATTCCATTCCATTCCAATTTATTTTATTAAATTGGAAAACTTTACTTTGGAAAATCTTCTTTAAATCTTAACGAAAGATATATAAATTCCAAATCATATTTCACTGCAAATCGGGTTAAAGAAAAAATGTCATTAAAACACAGTTCACAACAAACCCAATTCACATTCCATTAAATATTGAGTTAAAGAACAAATGTTATTTAAAACATTGTTCACGATAAACCCAAAAATCAATTCCAATTCAATTCCAATTAAATATTATTTAATTGGTATACTTCATTAAATCTAAATAAAAAGATTTAACCTTTTTTCTCAACTGGGTTTAAGAACAGTGTTAATGAAGACACCATTTAAGACAAACCCAAATCCCATTTGATATTAAATACAAGGCTCTGAATAGAAAACATATCGTCTTATATTCAATATCAAATTCTACGACCAACAAATATCATGTTGGAAATAACGATATAAATATATATTTCAAATTTCCATAACAATATCTGTATAATCATGAAATCAAACATCGAAATATTCCGAAGACAATTTTGACTCAAATCCATTTCCACTTTATATATTGGAAATTCTGGTTATTTTCAAATCCAATTTATTTATTTCAAAAATAAATGGATTATAATTCTAGTTCAAAACTAGTTCATTCCGAAAAAAAACTATTTTTATCTTTTCAAATATGGAGTTTTCATCCCAATTCTTTCCAAATAATTTATTATGATTTTACACTATTTTTTTATATTTTTAATAATTTTATCAAGCCCGTACAGTCGATTTCCATAAACGCCCATCGAACTGCACTTACAGCGACCTTTTCCAAATTTGATTTGGACATAATTCCAAATCCAACCATTAGATTTCAGATTTCTAATTTTCTTTAGAAAGCTCTTTTCGATACGAACCCAACGGTTCCGGTTTTAGGAGAATCCGACGGTCGGATCTCCTGTAATGTCCATTCGAAGTCAATGGTCGAAATTCGTGAACTACCGCAGCGCGGCGCGTTCTATTCAGGCCATTAAATATATATATAATATATATTATATGAATTTCATCAATTTCCTTTTTAAAAGTATTTTATGAATAATTTTAAATTCATTTCCAAAACGGTTTCAACTTCATATTCAATTTCAAACCAAAATTGAATATTCTATATCATTAACATATGACTGATAATATTTTCAAACATCAGATTTTGAAATCATTTCATTTTCGATATTCATTATAGAAATGAATAAAATCGATATAAATATCGTTCAAGTCAAAATGGCGATAATCTAATCAACACGGCTTCATATATTTAAATATATTCGTGTCCATCCCAAATCGGACTTCAAAATCAAATTTTGATTCTTTTCTGAATATTATTTGAAAATATTCGTTATTTTAAAATATTCATTCTTTCTGAACTGGAATCAGACATAGTCAATTACCATATAATTTGACTATATGCATTTAACACAACAAATGTGTATAACAACAACGGAAACAGCAACCCATCATCCAGAGTACATTCTACACTATATAAGCATCAAATATAAATATTTAACGCTTTAAACAGCCTGTCAATCAATCGATCGACATACATCTAATTATTGGGATTAGTGTATGTCCAATTTCATCCCAATACCCGTGTGGGGTTTCAAACAATCAAACACAGGGTTTATTTTTGCAGTTGGGCGATGTGTAAAATTTATCGTCCCAATCAATATCAGTCAAATCAGTGTACATAAACAAATCGTCTGATTTGTAAATGAATATTTATTTTATTCACACACATTAAAAATTATATTTTTAACGATAAAACATTCATTCGGTTCATTTACACAATAAAAATAATATTTTTATTGTTCTAATATATTTTAAAAAATTTCGGCAGCATAACGGCGCGATACTAGAAACAGGATAAGGCCTAGCCTTATTCCCAGTCTAATAATGGCCCGCGCCATACACATACCAATCATATCAATTCATTTCACCCAAACAACCAAATTCAAACCAATAATCCAATAAACTACACAACCAAACAAACAAGTCGTCCATGGTCTATGGACGACGGGGAACAGTTCATATATGTAGTTATAAAATAAATAACTATATAAGAAAAATTATAGTGAGGAGTTCTCACCTTGGTTTTCCACTTCTCCATTCCTTATTTTTGAACGGTTCGAATATGCCCAAAATTCCAATGCGACCTTTTCCCGCTGTTCATATATAAAAATCACATTTTTATCGCTCCATTCCAATAAATAAAAATCTCAATTTTATCGCTTCATTCCAATAAATAAAAATCACATTTTTATTTCTATTTCATATATTTTTACGACACTTCTTTCTATATAAAAAATATATTTTTATATTCCTAATTCTTATATAAAGATCGAATTTTTATTTCACTACAACTTATATAAAAATCGTATTTTTATATTCTCTATCTTATAAAAATCATATTTTTATATTCTCTATCTTATAAAAATCATATTTTTATAATCTCTACTATATAAAAATCATATTTTTATTATCTCAATAATTTAAAAATCGAATTTTTATTTCAAAACCATATATATATGAAAATCTCATCTTTCACACGATAAAAATCTCGTCTTTAACTAATTGAAAATCTAATCTTTAGCAAACGAAAAATCTAGTCTTTAGCAAATGAAAAATCTAATCTTTATTCTTCAAAAATCTAGTCTTTTCTTAAATAAAAATCAAATCTTTCTTGATTAAAAATCTACTCTTTCTCTAACCAAGAATTATATTTTTAAATAACCAAAAATTAAATTTTCATTCATCAAAATCATACCTATTTGCTATTTCATTATAAAAAAATCAAATCCTTTCTATAATGATACATATATAAAACTAAGATTTTTAAACTACATAAAATAAATAAATAAAAACTCACCTCTCACGCTAAAAATCAAAGTCAGTCGCTAGGGGGGATCCTCGTTGGAAAAAGGGGAGTGTACGGTGGGCCACGCCGGCGATGGGCGACGGCAGGTGGCGGGTCCGGTTGCGCGACGGTCTTTAGGAGGTTGGAGGCGCTAGGGTTTTGGGGCTACGGTTGTTCGAGTGGAGAGAGGCGATGGGAGGAGGGTCGAGCGTCGGGGGGAAGGGGACTTGGCTGTGCAACACGGTCATTGGTGGGCTGCAGCGACGCTGTAACACCTCGTAAATTTAAATATTAAAGTTAACAGATTAAAGAATACTTAATTTTAAATGTAAGAATCAAGGGAAATGGGTTACGCCATTGTGTTTGCCTGGGAATTCTGGTTGAAATAGAGTCCGAGTTTGCGTAAATTGGACTTCGTATGAAGAAGTTATGGCTATCGGAAGTTTCCAGAAAATTCAAATAAATTCAAATAGCTCGAAAACATATTCAAATCAGAAGTCATAAGCGGGCTGGGCGGGAAAATTCCCGCCCAGGACCCAGGTCGACCCTAGTGTCGACCTCCTCCCTACAGGTCGACCTGGGGGTCGACCTAGGGGTCGACCTACCCCCCCTCCCGGCAGATCTGAAAGATGACAATTTTATGACTTGTTGCTAAGTCACTAGGGTTTCTGGATAGTTCTGATATGGTATGAATGGTCTTGATTGATTCTAGGTTGATCGGATGGCCTAAATTAATCCTAAATTCTATATAAACACATGTAGACTCAAACCCTAAAACCAAATAAAAATTAGAACCATGGTCGTCATGCTATCACCTTGCAACCTAGAGTAGCCGCCATAAACTAGAGAGAAAGTGAAGCTAATCAACTCAATTCAACTCAAATTTATAACAACAACAACAATGAATTTGTCTACTCTAAAGGCGAGCTAAATCAATTTAAGAACTCAGATTCCAGAACTCAGATTCCAGAACTCAAGACCTTCTTTGAGTTGTGAGTTCAATTTCTTTAATAAGATAATTAATAAGATAATTGGGTTGAGTTATAAATTGGTCTACATGGCTATGTTTATGAAACATTGGGAAAATGTGATACTTTGTGAATATATGCTAGTTGTTCATAATGATAGTTTTGTTGTGGATCCCTTTTCATATGCCAAATCACCTATGTTCAACTTGATTCATGTTTGATATCATTTTATATGCAAGTTTGGTTGTAGATTATATGCTAGTTTCTATATGAATTATATACAAGTTTACATATGAATCAAATAAAGTGACTATATGCAAGTTTAGAAAGATTGGATTCACATATATGCAAGTTTACACCTTTAGAATTAGATCTATGACGTACGTAGTTTTATGCAAGTTTGTGACTATGGCCTATGCAAGTTTTGGATGAAAACTATATTTATATATGCAAGTTTTAGGTGAAAAACTATATTATATATATGCAAGTTCACACCTTTAGGCCTATGTTTAGATTTATGACAACACAAAGTTTATGCAAGTTATGTTGTAATCCTTATTTGCAAGATTAGATCCATTTTGTGTGTTATGCAAATTTGCGATGTTTCTTCCCTTTTATGTGCTAGAATAATTGCAAGTCTAATCTACATATATGTCATGATAAACGAACGAACAACGTGGGGACGATGGGGGTAATATTGAATATACACATATTGAGAATTGGCATAAAGGCCTTGAAAAAGGCATATAATTAATTAAAGACAATAATTGGAAAAATTGGCATTTATAGACATAATTGAGACAATTATGGAGACAAGTATATTTGGAATTTATTTACAAATTTTGAATAGGGATATTAATCCACTTTGGGGTTAAATAAATATGTGTAATAATAAACCGCCTATGACATGAGGTTAGACTCGTTTGTGGTGTAAGACTGCCCGGACCCGCCTGGCAAATCCAGCAGCCACAAATGCTTGTCTAATGTGAGAGGTCAAAGGCATGAATTAAATGCGTAACAGTTGTAAAGACATGAGGTTAGGCTCGTTTTTGGTGTAAGACTGCCCTGACCCGCCCGGCAAATCTAGCTGCCACAAATTCCAGTCTAATGTGGGAGGTCTTTACAAGGTTACGGTCTTAATGAATTAAGAAACACTTAACCAGATAAACATGTGGTGGGACATGAGGGGGTTAAGTGGGTGCCTTGGGTGGCATGTGGAATTAAGTGGGTGCCTTGGGTGGCATGTGAAATACGATTAGATGCACTTAACCAAGATTTAAACTTGTAAGAAGACATGAATAAGAATGGGGTTAAGTGGGGGGAAAACCTTAGAGGGGACCAATCATAGGTGGAAAGCTTGTGTCATGCATGAGGGTCGTTTTCAAACCAGTAACCAATTAAATATCTTTGTGGGCTCGACCCAAGTCAAGGACGGGACACGCGTACTGAGTTTGATTGTAAGAGGTCAAAACGGGTTAGCGGTGGCAACGCAAGTCCAACGGGGTCATATGCGTGTGTGGGACCCGGGCTGGTAGGTAAGATGTTATTGCATCGTGTAGATATAAGTCGTGCATCTTGGTGGTATCGGGTTGCCACTTTGGGAAGTGATACACCCCACTATGGGGCCAGCACGGGTATCTATGAGTTAGGGAGCCGATCGAATGAGGGTAGTGGGTACACCTAGTGGAGACAGGGGCAGACGTCATCTATGAAGGCAGCTAGGGGTACACGAAACTACCATTATCACTATTAAGTTCTATAGGCGGGATCAATTTTTAGGGTGTTTGGTGTGGTGTAGTGTAGTAATTATCCTATAGTGATTAGGTACGCCTTTAACGTTATCTTTGTTCATCTTATTTCCTTTGTTTGCTCTGTCATACCCATTTGTTCACAGTCATTTCCTTATTTTCCAGCTTATGCCTTATCCTAGTTACTTAATGATTATATTGTTAAAGTTATTGCACTCGCCAGACTTTATGTCTGACCCCCTTTGTTTCCACCTCTTTTCTTCCTCCCCCCCCCCAAGGTGCTCAGGGTGGGACTAGTACTAGTGGAGCTTGATTTGGACAGCTTTATCTCTTTCTTTGGAAGTTGCTTGAATCGCAGAAGTAAAAGTTCAGCCTATCTTACTTATGACTATTTTATGTTGGGGTTATGTCTTCATTTTATGTACTCTGATTTAGTCAAGATGGATATTATGTACTTGACTCTAGTCTTTGGTTTTTGATGACGTAATCAAACTTATTTGTTTACCGCTACAATGAATGAAATTTTAAATTTTTAAGTACTATTTTATATCTGTCTTGTTGTTAAGTTTCTGTTCTATACACACTTAAAACTCTCCATAGAAGTTAATGCATTCCCTTTGTGAGTGACATTAATGGACGTGGGGGTCACACATGGTATCAGAGCTGAAGGTTACCAGACCAGATATGAATTTTGAAAAAACTATATTTTTCAAAAGCGTTTTTTAAGAAATACTCTCAAAAATACGTTTTAAGAAAAGTATTTTCAAGAGAAAAGTTTATTTTAACAACATAACCCCAAGAGCCATATATCTTTCTTTCGAATTCTTCGTTTGAATCTCTTTAATTTCTTTTCATCATGTCTGGAATTCCTGAGATACCCGAGGGGATACCGATACCAGGATGGTTTAGAAGGTATCTGGAAGTTAGGGCCCATGTTGCCGACCCAGCAAATGCTCCTCCTCCTCCTCCTCCCCGTGTTGACACTTTCGCAAAGATATGCAAGGACTTTCGGGCAATGGGGGGAAAACCTTTTCACGGGTCGTAGACGTTTGTTGAAGCGCGAAATTGGCTAAAGGAGGTGGAAGAACTGTTTGGAATCTTTGAGGTAGAAGATGGAAGAAAGGTCCAGTTAGCTGCCTGGTTAATGAAGGATGAGGCCTCGTTTTGGTGGGAGGTCACTAATGGAGAGCATCTAGTTGATACATGGTCGGATTTCAGGCGAAGGTTTGAGGCAGAGTTTCTCTCGCGGGCTGAAGAGAATCTATACATGGAAAGGTTTTTGGCATTGAGGCAGGGGAATCTATCAGTGAAAGAATACATCAACAAGTTCAATCAATTGGCAAGATTTGGCTTGGACTTGGTGAATACACCCGAAAAGAAGGCCCTGAGATTTGTTAAGGGTTCGAACGAGCCGCTAAATGGGTTAGCTATGACCCACATCCCTATGGGGGCCACCTTTGAGAGACTAGTTGACATGGCGCTTATGCATGAAGGGAGAAAGGCGCCAATGCTAATAAGGCACCTAAGAAGAAATGGGACCAAAAGAAACAGCAGAACAAGAATGGTGGTAAAGACAATAATGGTAATGGAAAGAAAAGATGCTTTAACTGTGGGACAACATGCCATCTAAGCAAAGATTGTAGGAAGAAGAAGAAGAATGGTTGTTTCCACTGTGGCGAGGCAGGACATCTGATTAAGGACTACCTAAAGAAAGGGCAGAGGGCAGGTCCTACCTCTAGAGGGCAGATTCAGGCTCTCATGGCACCAGGGCAGGCAAGGGTGCAGGTCCAGGCTGTCGTGGTCCCACCGCTGCAAGAACGAGGTAGAGCAATTTCCGTTGAAAGTTTAGTTTATCTTTTCGATCATCCTGTTCGCACACTCTTTGATTCTGGCGCATCGCACTCTTTTATATCCACTGCTTTAGTTGAGACACTACACCTAAACACCAGTATAGTAGAGGATCCCTTGGTTGTTTCAAATCCAATTGGGGGCTCAGCCTATTTGTCGATGATTTGTTTGGATTTGGAAATTTCTATACTTAGCGTTGGGTTTAGATGTGATGCCTATGTTTTTGGCTTCACGGGCTATGGGTTAATTTTGGGCATGGATTGGCTATCCAGTAATAGAGCCATCGTAGATTGTGAAAATAGAGAGGTTAGGCTTATGACTCGCTTGGGCAACACTCTCGAAATCTCTTGTAATCCCATGAATTCTGTTATGCTAAGTTATCTAGAATCGCTTGACGCGTCTGTTGAGGATTTGCAGTCTGTTAGAGTGGTCCGTGTATACTCAGATGTCTTCGATGAAGTTTGAGGTTTACCCCCGAGGCGTGAGATAGACTTTCGAATATACTTAGCAGATAATGTAAAGACAGTTGCATTACCAGTGCGCCACATGGCTCCGAGAGAGAGAGAAGAGAACTCAGTAAGAAAGTGAAAGAATTGCTTGAGAAGGGGTTCATAAGAATAAGTATTTCGGAGTGGGGTGCTCCAGTCGTTTTTGCTACAAAAGCTGATGGTTCACTTAGATTGTGCGTGGACTATAGAGAGCTGAATAAGCTAACAAAGAAGAACAGACACCCGTTACCGAGGATAGATGATTTATTCGATCAGTTGGTGGGAGCTTCGGTTTTCTCGCAACTGAATTTAGCTACAGGGTGTCATCAGCTAAGGGTGGCTGAAGATAGCATCGATAAGACTGCATTTAGAACTCCTGACGGTTTCTTCGAGTGGCTTGTCATGCCTTTTGGTTTGACGAATGCACCCGCATACTTTGTTGACTTAATGAGTAGGGTGTTTAGGGAGTTTCTGAACAAATTTGTGGTAGTCTTTATAGGCGATATTCCAGTTTTCTCTAAAAATGAAGAAGAGCATGCCCTATATCTTACGGAAGTCTTAGAGACCCTACGAGTACATCAGCTAAAGGTTAAGTTCTCCAAGTGCCATTTTTTTGAGAAAAGAAGTGAGGTTCTTAATACACGTGGTCTCTAAGGAAGGGATAGCTGTGGATCCCGCTAAGATAGTGGCAATCCAGGATTGGAAAACGCCTAAGAACGCCACCAAAGTAAGAAGATTTTTAGGGTTGGCTGGCTATTATAGGAA
Organism: Allium sativum; assembly: GCA_030737875.1. Classification (NCBI taxonomy): domain Eukaryota; kingdom Viridiplantae; phylum Streptophyta; class Magnoliopsida; order Asparagales; family Amaryllidaceae; genus Allium; species Allium sativum. Next base: position 974,676,862 of record CM060909.1, read on the forward strand.
GTTCATTAAGGACTTCGCGAAGATATCAGCCCCTCCCACTCGATTAACGAAGAAGAATTTGACTTTTACTTGGGACGTTGACTGTGACGATGCTTTCCAACATCTGAAGAGAGCTTTGACGACCGCTCCAGTTTTAGTTTTGCCAGACGTAGTAAGACATTCACTGTATATACCGATGCTTGCGGGACAGGGCTTGGCGCAGTTTTAATGCAAGAGGGAAGGGTGATATGCTATGGTGGAAGACAGTTGAAAACCCACGAGAAAAATTACCCTACCCACGACTTGGAGTTGGTGGCCATAGTTTTTGCACTTAAGTCGTGGCATCATTATTTGCTTGGCGAAAGGTTTGAGTTGTATACAGACCATAAGTCGCTAAAGTATTTATTTTCTCAGAAGGACCTAAACTTGAGGCAACAGAGATGGATGGAGTTTTTGGCATCCTACGATTTTGAGATTGCATATACCCCTGGCAAGGGTAACGTTGTAGCTGATGCCCTAAGTAGAAAGAAGTTAACTTTAAGTCCTTTGTTTGTAGAGCGACAGAGATTTCGGTATATATCTTCCTTTGACTTCAGACCCTCTGTTGATTTTGTACCCGGATTGTTGGCATCATTAGAGGTGCAACCTACACTTTTGGGTCGAGTTGGAGAGGCACAGCGAAACGACCCACAATTAGTTGAGATAGTAGGCAAGCTTATAGGAGGGGAGTCCTCAAGTCATCTGAATAGATATGCTATAGATGAGAGAGGTTGGCTACATAGAGATGGAAGACTTTGCGTACCACAAGACGAAAGTTTGAAGAAGGCAATTCTTGAAGACTTACATCGCTCTAAGATAACCATACATCCCGGTGGTGATAAGATGTATAGGGATATGAAGCGAGTTTTCTTTTGGGCCAGAATGAAGAAGGACGTGGCCGAGTTTGTTGCTAGATGCTTAGTGTGACAGCAAGTTAAGGCGGAGCAAAAGAAGCCCGGAGGTTTGCTCCATCCCTTAGAGATTCCGCTTTGGAAATGGGAAAGCGTTTCCATGGATTTTGTAGACGTGTTACGAAGATCAAGGAAGGGTAATACGGGGATTTGGGTAATTGTAGACCAACTTACTAAAAGTGCCCATTTTATTCCTGTTAAAAGTAGAAGGACCACCGCATGGTTAGCATCTGTTTACCTTCGAGAGATAGTTCGTTTTCACGGCATGCCCTCCAGCATTGTAAGCGATAGAGATCCTATTTTCACAAGCGAATTTTGGAAGAGCTTACAAGAGGCGGTTGGAATGCAATTACGCTTAAGTACTCTTATCATCCTCAGACGGACGACCAGACCGAGAGGGTGATTAGGATTCTAGAAGACCTTCTGAGGCTATGCATTCTAGACTTTGGAGGAACATGGGAAGAACACCTTCCACTAGTAGAGTTCGCCTATAATAATAGTTTTCAGGCTAGAATTGGCATGGCACCTTTTGAGGCTCTTTATGGATGACCGTGCCAATCACCTACATGTTGGTGGGAATCCACGGATAAGGTTTTTCTTGACCCGACATGATTAGGGAGACTTCGGAGAAGATAGACCTGATTCAACGGCGAATGAAGACGGCGCAGGACCGACAGAAATCTGATAGGAGACGAACCGATCTTGAGTTCAATGCTGGAGACATGGTTTTTATTAAGGTGTCACCGTTGAGAACGTAGTCCGCTTTGGATCGGTAGGGAAGTTGGCACCAAGGATCGTGGGACCCTTTCCAATTACAGAGTGGATTAGGCAGATGGCGTACAGAGTAAAGTTACTAGAGAAGCTCAGCTGAGTTCATGACGTGTTTCACGTTTCACATTTGCGTAAGTGTTTACACGATACGGCGAAAGTGGTAGAGCCGAGCACGCTCGAAGAAGTGGAAGTAGAGCGCAATGCCACGATTAAACGAGCTCCTACACGCATTCTCGGATCAGAGGTCAAAAAGCTTCGCAACAAAGAGGTCAAGTTGGTCAAAGTGCAATGGGGAGATGATCAAAGAGACGCGACTTGGGAGACGGAAGATAAGATGCGTACGTTGCACCCTTTCCTTTTTGAGGGTATGTTTTAATTTCTCCTTTTTATACCGCTTTGTTGATACTTGTCCTATCTTTTAGTATTATCTTTACGATGACATCTTCGATCTTTAGTTAGGAAGAACCCTATTGTTGAAACATGTGTTTGAGACATGTTATGTCTGATGGATGCAAATGGATGCAAGTGGGTGCTCGTGGATGCATATACACACACCTTAGGCACTAGATTGTCTCAATCACCTTCATTTTGCATATAAATGTGTGTGCATGTTTAATTTTAATGGATGTATAATGGTTGTGTCATCATATGGATGCTGCATTTTGATGAATGGTTGTGCACACATGTAAAAATAATATGTATCGATAGGATTCCTTCGCATACATAATGGACACATAACACTATCATGATTTGCATTAAGGAGGTCAACTGAATCAGTAGACCACCTGATTTTGCATTAGTTAAGGAACATATACACACACTTCTTGCATATGTTCATACAACATTAGAAACTTTGTAAGGACAATGTATGCCTGTGTTTGATGGTTGAGTAGATGGATGATTAGATGTTAGGATATGCCTTCTCCTTAACTTGGAGATTTCGGGGGAGAAATCCTTTAAGGAGGGGAGAATGTAACACCCCGTAAATTTTTATATTAAAGTTAACAAATTAAAGAATACTTAATTTTAAATGTAAGAATCAAGGGAAAAGGGTTACGCCATTGTGTTCGTCTCGGAATTCTGGTTGAGATAGAGTCCGAGTTTGCGTAAATTGGACTTCGTATGAAGAAGTTATGGCTGTCGGAAGTTTCCAGAAAATTCAAATAAATTCAAACAGCTCGAAAACAGATTCAAATTGAAATCAGAAGTCAGAAGCAGGCTGGGCGGGAAAATTCCCGCCCAGGACCCAGGTCGACCTGGGGGTCGACCCTAGTGTCGACCTCCCCCCTACAGGTCGACCTGGGGGTCGACTTATGCGTCCACCTGCCCCCCCCCCCGGGGCAGATCTGAAAGATGACCATTTTATGACTTGCTGCTGAGTCACTAGGGTTTCTGGAGAGTTCTGATCAGGTATGAATGGTCGTGATTGATTCTAGGTTGATCGGATGACCTAAATTAATCCTAAATTCTATATAAACACATGTAGACTCAAACCCTAAAATCAAATAAAAATTAGAACCATGGCCGTCATGCTATCACCTTGCAACCTAGAGTAGCCACCACCAACTAGAGAGAAAATGAAGCTAATCAACTCAATTCAACTCAAATTTATAACAACAACGACGAATTTGTCTACTCTAAAGGCGAGCTAAATCAATTTCAGAACTTAGATTTCAGAACTCAAGACCTTCTTTGAGTTGTGAGTTCAATTTCTTTAATAAGATAATTAATAAGATAATTGGGTTGAGTTATAAATTGGGCTATATGGCTATGTTTGTGAAACATTGGAAAAATGTGATACTTTTTGAATATATGCTAGTTGTTCATAATGATAGTTTTGTTGTGGATCCCTTTTCATATGCCAAATCAACTATGTTCAACTTGATTCATGTTTGATATCATTTTATATGCAAGTTTGGGTGTAGATTATATGCTAGTTTCTATATGATTTATATACAAGTTTACATATGAATCAAATAAAGTGACTATATGCAAGTTTAGGTAGATATTGGATTCACATATATGCAAGTTTACACCTTTAGATTTAGATCTATGATGTACATAGTTTTATGCAAGTTTTGGATGAAAACTATATTTATATATGCAAGTTTAAGGTGAAAAACTATATTATATATATGCAAGTTTTGGATGAAAACTATATTTATATATGCAAGTTTTAGGTGAAAAACTATATTATATATATGCAAGTTCACACCTTTAGGCCTATGTTTAGATTTATGACAACACAAAGTTTATGCAATTTATGTTGTAATCCTTATTTGCAAGATTAGATCCATTTTGTGTGTTATGCAAATTTGCGATGTTTCTTACCTTTTATGTGCTAGACTAATTGCTAGTCTAATCTACATATATGTCATGATAATCGAACGAACAACGTGGGGACGAAGGGGGTAATATTGAATATACACATATTGAGAATTGGCATAAAGGCCTTGAAAAAGGCATATAATTAATTAAAGACATTAATTGGAAAAATTGGCATTTATGGACATAATTGAGACAATTATGGACATAAGTATATTTGGAATTTATTTACAAATTTTGAATAGGGATATTAATCCACTTTGGGGTTAAATAAAGATGTGTAATAATAAACCGCCTATGACACGAGGTTAGACTCATTTGTGGTGTAAGACTGCCCGGACCCGCCCAGCAAATCTAGCAGCCACAAATGCTAGTCTAATATGAGAGGTCAAAGGCATGAATTAAATGTGTAACAGTTGTAAAGACACGAGGTTAGGCTCGTTTGTGGTGTAAGACTGCCCGGACCCACCCGCAAATCTAGCTGCCATAAATGCCAGCTAATGTGGGAGGTCTTTACGAGGTTACGGTCTTAATGAATTAAGAAACACTTAACCAGATAAACACGTGGTGGGACATGAGGGATTTAAGTGGGTGCCTTAGTGGCTTGTGTAATTAAGAGGGTGCCTTGTGTGGCATGTGAAATACGATTAGATGGACTTAACCAAGATTTAAACATGTAAGAAGGCATGAATAAGAATGGGGTTAAGTGGGGAAAAACCTTAGAGGGGACCAAGCATAGGTGGAAAGCTTGTTTCATGCATGGAGGCCCTTTTCAAACCAGTAACCCATTAAGTATCTTTGTGGGCTCGACCCAAGTCGAGTACGGGACACGCATACTGAGTTTGATTGTAAGAGGTCAAAACGGGTTAGCGGTGGCAACGCAATTCCAACGCGGTCATATGCATGTGTGGGCCCGGGCTGGTAGGTAAGACGTTGTTGCATCGTGTAGATATAAGCCATGCATCTTGGTGGTATCGGGTTGCCACTTTCGGGAGTGATACACCTCACTGTGGGGCCAGAATTGGTATCTACGAGTTAGGTAGCCGATCGAATGGGGGTAGTGGGTACACCTAGTGGAGATAGGGGCAGACGACACCTATGAAGGCAGCTAGGGGTACACGAAACTACCATTATCACTATTAAGTTCTGTAGGCGGGGTCAATTTTTAGGGTGTTTGGTGTGGTGTAGTGTAGTAATTATCCTATAGTGATTAGGTATGCCTTTAACGTTATCTTTGTTCATCTTATTTCCTTTGTTTGCTCTGTCATACCCATTTGTTCATAGTCATTTCCTTATTTTCCAGCTTATGCCTTATCCTAGTTACTTAATGATTATATTGTTAAAGTTATTGAACTCGCCAGACTTTATGTCTGACCCCCTTTGTTTCCACCTCTTTTCTTCCTTCCCCCCCCCCCCCCCAAGGTGCTCAGGGTGGGACTAGTACTAGTGGAGCTTGATTTGGACAGCTTTATCTCTTTCTTTGGAAGTTTCTTGGATCGCTGAAGTAAAAGTTCAGCCTATCATACTTATGGCTATTTTATGTTGGGGTTATGTCTTTCATTTTATGTACTCCGATTTAGTCAAGATGGATATTATGTACTTGACTCTATGGTTTTTGATGATGTAATCAAACTTATTTGTTTACCGCTGCAATGAATGAAGTTTTAAATTTTTAAGTATTGTTTTATATATGTCTTGTTGTTAGGTTTCTGTTCTATACACACTTAAAACGCTCCATAGAAGTTAATGCATTCCCTTCGTGGGTGACATTAATGGACGTGGGGTGTCACAGATGCGAGGTGGGGGGGCGACGATGGACAAGCGGCCTCGTTTTTCTCCTTTTCTTTTCTTTATTCGATCTGAATGGTAATGGATTAGGGGAGAGAAAGAATAGGAAAGGGGGGGTGTTTATCAATATTTATATATTTTATTATTTAAATTTCAAAAAGCAACTTTTTATTTCGAACTCGAAATCGAACCCACCGACTGTCGCCCTTAGCTAATTACCCCCATTCCGAACACAATGGGATATGTATCGTAAGATGATTCGATTGCTTCGATCAGTTTTCATCAAAATCAAAATATAAATCTATATATTGAATTTGAACGCGCATTTCAATTTACCGGGGCCACATACGGACTCTAAAAATTCCCGAAAAATATTTTATAGCTTCGTATTGACAATATGGTTCTAACTAAACTAATTTCGTCAAATTCTGAGACCGTTTGAAAATGGCCATTTTCTGGTCGATTGAAATTGACTAAAACTGTCAAAACATGTTTTACTTTGCCACGCTCACATATTGATTCGAAAATTTTTTAATTTTGGAATCTAGCAATAATTCGACATCCCGGATCCAACAAAAGTGGTTTCGTCGAAAACAGAGGTCGTTTGCAAAATTTCCATTTTTAAGGGCTATATTTTCCATAGCGACTATTCTGAATTTTCAACTGGGCATAACTTTTTATTCCCGCTATGAAATTTCAATTTTTCGGATTCGTTGGAAAGATATTTTCAAATAGATTCTGCTATTTTTGTTTTCGCTATAATCCGGTTTATTTTGAATCCTGTACATCCATTTGAAATTTCAAATCGAATTTTCAAACTACCGCGCCATTTTCAATTCCTTTTATAATTAAAAATAAATATTTATATTCTAACATCGATCCAAATAAATATATACGTTCTAATTCTATTTAAAATATTGTTCTCGACGTTATTGTTTAAAATAATTCATTTTAAATATTCAAAATTCACCAAAGTTGCCAAAATAAAAATTTTAAATTGGCTTGGATTTTCTGGGTTATTACAATCTCCCCCAATTAAAACTTTTCGTCCCCGAAAAGGAGCGAAGCTGAAAGTTGTTTAACTAATCAACTCAACTTTCATTATTTTCATTATGGCTTAAGTTCTTCAAACTTTCAGTTTCTAAGAACTTTTCAAATTTTTCAAAAATTTGGCTAACACCCTAAATTTTCGAAAAATTTCACCATAACCTCCCCTACATAGGATTACTGGGAAAATCCCGAAATTGCCATACAGGCCTCTCCAATCCAAAAAGAAAAAGAAACAGCCAATCGGCTAGTCAATCGGCTCATAAAATCATCAAAAACCCCAAGAAATACAATAAACATGTACCTATTTGTCGGGCAAACAATTTTATTCTTCTGCTTAGCTTCCCTGCTATGACCTGTTCAACGATATACATGTACATGTATGCAAATTCAAACAATTTTCAAGTCAGTTCAAAATTTGATCATTTTGGTTTAATTCACCTTTCATTCACATGTCAGTTTAATGAATAATCATGCAACACAAACATCAATCAATTAGTTGATAAATTTACAAATTCATACTTTGATATACTAAAGAAAATCATGTTTTTGATGCCAAATCACAACAAGTAACCCTATATAGTTTTGGTTCTCACACCAGTCAATTGGAAATCATATAGAAATCTCACTTTCGAAACTCGAACACAAATACTGATGATGCCATGGTCATTATCAGCATCATCTCCGGGCGACTAGATTGTGATTCTATAACTATCCAGTATATTAAAACTTCGAATACACATGGACCAGATGTATATGTAAAATCTCTATATACTGGATTGCCCAAATCAATATAAAAAATATATTCAAATACGAATAATGAAGTTAAAATTTTCGAAACAAAAATTGTTTTCATTTTATTTTAAAAAAATATCACTCTTCACACTCGTTCTAGGATATTGCTGATCCCATCTCTAACGAGTAGTTCCCATTGGATATTACTAATCCAATCTCTGATGAATTCTTTCATTTGGTTCTAATGTGTCTTGTTCTCGAGCTTTGTAAACCAAAGCTTTGATACCAAACTGTTACGACCCTAATTTCCCCGTGAAGTAAAGCCCGGATTGAATTGAGAACAAGCCACATCGAGACAAAAACAAAAGAACATTTCCTTGTTAATTACAACAATTCCATCAGAATACAAGAGTATACAGAGTATGAATAAATATTATACATCAGAAAAATATCAGAGATTCAAATTACATTTAAATACATAGCAGCGGAAAAACAATACAATACACAACTGAAAGGGATAAACGGATACAGAGCTTTCCGAATATCATTCCAGCTGTAAACCAGGATCCTGTGAATATAAATCTGCAAAACCAAAACTACTAGCTTTCCGTGTCGAAAATAGGGGCACCCAGAGTTTAGGTTAAAACAATAAACTCCAGGTTAGTCATGTGACTGGTGTGGGAACTAAAACAGTTATTAATCTTTATTTTAAAGTTAGGTAAATCCAGTGACCACGTCGTATAACACGGAACGGTTTTCCACCCAAGAATACCAGTGCATAAAACAACAGCGCAATGCTAAATAAAGAACAATGAAGCTATTATAAGGCTCAGGTCCCATCACATAATGCAACGCAAGCCGGAGGATAGAGTTTTTACCTTATAATAGCCAAAAGTGCTTGGTACGTGAAATTTCATCTTTTACTATTATTATAAGTGTATAGTGTCAAAACAATTTCAATCATAGATGGCATAAGTGCCTCATACCACTATGTCGCCATATATAGGTTTACAATCAAAACCGCAAAATGTCGTATTGGAAGTTGGATTTCCATCTGTGAACCGAGGCAAGGGATCATCCTCACCGCTTCGAGACAATTTTGCCCATGTCTCAGGAATAGCCGAAACTGCCCCATGGATCGTCAGGGCCGGTACACCCGATGTGGATTATAATGCCTGAACACTGCGTTTCCCCGCACTATGGGGCGTAAATGAGCCAAATAACTCCATCGGTTCCGAATCGACCGATATAACCGAGGCGCCTCGCAATCCATCATCTACATAAGTAAAATGTCCGGGCGTGTAAAACCCAAAACACCACTCCTAGCTAGAAGGAAACGCATGCCCTCCCTGAGGTCCTCTCCCGTTTCTGGTTCACACCGGGATGTGAGGCTCGCGAATTAACGCTACACAAAGCTACGCTGTATTAAAGCCGTGCTTTGATCATCAACCACAAGACTCCGCTCTTCAACAGAAGCCTATATCATTTGCATCTCAGCATGCCACACAGGCAGTTCATGCCATGCGACTGATACCTATCGATATATAACCTCTAAGCTCGTACGTCTCAGAGAAGGGCGTTAAGCAAGTGAATAAATTCTCCGCCACCAAACAAATATATATTTAATAGAAATCAATCAACACAGAATAAAATCCAATGTCAGACACACATCCATTTACAAGTCCGTTCTGGGTCTGAACAAAACCGGAGGAACCTTATTCCTCGCATATCCATCGATCTCCAAGTACGTCTGGACGATCACCAACTGATTCCCTCCTCTTGGGTGTACAACCCAATCAAGATCATCAGTAATTATCCAAACGATGTGAAGACCTCCGGTCTTCAACCACCATCTTCATCATCGACTTCTCGTCGATTCAGTTATTCAGAGTGGGATAAACCCGGTCTTTCCGAATAACTCGCAAATATAATAAACAATGTTATAAAAACACAACATACGCCTTATTCCAATCCAAAATATTCCTTTATTCAAATATTCTTTTACTTTGGGAAAGGTTACCATTAATTTTATCAAAGATAAATTCTTTAAATTTATTCTTTAATATTCCTTTGGATTATCAATTCAAACCAAATTATGGTTTATCCAAACTAGTCGGGATTAGCCAACCTTACCGAAGTAATCATTTGTTAAATTTCCTAACCCCAACCTATTCATCCCATGAAGTAAAACTGGTAATACTTCATATCTAACACCACAGTGTTATCGGTAAATTCAATTAACAATTCACGTTCAAATCTGATTAAAGATTTAACTATCGCCTGGAGCCAAACTGGTGATACTCCATTCTCGATCATTTCAATCTAATTAAAGATTCATTAAAACTCCACTTGGTTTTATTCCTCCCAAAAATCAATATTAATGATATTTAACTTGGGAAATCATATCCCGTCTTTAATTGGTTTAAAGAACCAATGTCATTTAAAACACGGTTCATGATAAACCCAAAATCACATTCTATTCCATCAGCCTTTAACCATAAATTAGCAAGTGAACAATTCCCTAAGTAATAACCCCGAAGGCCGAGACCAATATAATATCAATACCCAGGAAACCATTCAACTTAACAAATCTCGAGTTAGTTTCTGATTTTCTTAACTCCGTTGGGTCTATGAAAAGTATTATTAAAGATACCGTTCACGACAACCCAAAATCACATTCCATTAACGATGGAATCTTCATGGAAAACAAATCGATATATATAATCGATCTAAACTTCCATATCCGACTAATAATATAAATGGAATAACAGCAAAGCCTTTTAAATTCCATATATATTAGCAGTCCTCATCCATTGAAATTCACTTCGATTATTACCAAATCGAATTCCATTCCATTCCAATTTATTTTATTAAATTGGAAAACTTTACTTTGAAAAATCTCCTTTAAATCTTAACAAAAGATTTATAAATTCCAAATCACATTTCACTGCAAATCAGGTTAAAGAATGAATGTCATTAAAACACAGTTCACAACAAACCCAATTCACATTCCATTAATTATTGAGTTAAAGAACAAATGTTATTTAAAACACTGTTCACGATAAACCCAAAAATTAATTCCAATTCAATTCCAATTAAATATTATTTAGTTGGCATACTTCATTAAATCTAAATAAAAAGATTTAACCTTTTTCTCAACTGGGTTTAAGAACAGTGTTAATGAAGACACCATTCACGACAAACCCAAATCCCATTTGATATTAAATACAAGGCTCTGAATAGAAAATATATCGGTTTATATTCAATATCAAATTCTACGACCAACAAATATCGTGTTGGAAATAACGATATAAATATATCTTTCAAATTTCCATAACAATATCTGTATAATCACGAAATCCAACATTGAAATATTCCGAAGACAATTTTGATTCAAATCCATCTCCACTTTATATATTGGAAATTCTGGTTATTTTCAAAACCATTTCAAATCCAATTTATTTATTTTAAAAATAAATGGATTATAATTCTAGTTCAAAACTAGTCCATTTCGATAAAAAACTATTTTTATCTTTTCAAATATGGATTTTTTTCATCCCAATTCTTTACAAATCATTTATTATGATTTTACACTAATTATTGATATTTTTAATAATTTTATCAAGGCCCGTACAGTCGATTTCCATAAACGACCATCGAACTGCACTTACAACGACCTTTTCCAAATTTGATTTGGACATAATTCCAAATTCAACCGTTAGATTTCAAATCTCTAATATTCTTTAGAAAGCTCTTTTTGATATGAACCCAACGGTTCCGGTTTTAGGAGAATCCGACGATCGGATCTCCCGTAATGTCCATTCGAAATCAATGGTCGAAATTCGCAAACTGCCGCAGCGCGACGCGTTCTATTCAGGCCATTAAATATATATAATATATCTATTATATATATTTCGTCGATTTCCTTTCAAAACGTATTTATAAATCGTTTTAAATTCGTTTCCAAAACGGTTTCAACTTCATATTCAATTTCAAATCAAAATTGAATATTCCATATCATTAACATATGACTGATTATATTTTCAAACATCAAATTTTAAAATCATTTCATTTTCAATATTCTTTATAAAAATGAATAAAATCTATATAAATATCGTTCACGTCAAAATGGCGATAATCTAATCAACACGGCTTTATATATTTAAATATATCCGTGTCCATCCCAAATCGAACATCAAAATCAAATTTTGATTCTTTTCTGAATATTATTTGAAAATATTCATTATTTTAAAATAATGGTTATTTTAAAATATTCATTCTTTCTGAACTGGAATCAGACACAATCAATTACCATATAATTTGACTATATAGATTTCACATAGCAAATGTGTATAACAACAATGAAAACAGCAGCCCATCATCCAGAGTGCATTCTACACTGTATAAGCATCAAATATAAATATTTAACGCTTATAACAGCCTGTCAATCAATCGATCGACATACAGCTAATTATTGGGATTAGTGTATGTCTAATTTCATCCTAATACCCGTGTGGGGTTTAAAAAAATCAAACACAGGGTTTATTTGTGCAATTGGGCGATGTATAAAATTTGTCATCCCAATCAATATGAGTCAAATCAGTGTAAATAAACAAATCATCTGATTTATAAATGAATATTTATTTTATTCACAAACACATTAAAAATTATTTTTTTAACGATAAAACATTCATTCGGTTTATTTACACAATAAAAATAATATTTTTATTGTTCTAATGTATTTTAGAAAATCTCGGCAGCATAACGGCGCAATACTAGAAACAGGATAAGGCCTAGCCATATCCCCAGTCTAATAATGGCCCGCGCCATACACATACCAATCAAATCAATTCATTTCTCCCAAACAACCAAATTCAAACCAATAATCCAATCTACTACACAACCAAACAAACAAGTCGTCCATGGTCTGTGGACGACGGGGAACAGTTCATATATGTAGTTATAAAATAAATAACTATATAAGAAAAATTATAGTGAGGAGTTCTTACCTTGGATTTCCACTCCTCCATTCCTTATTTCTTAACGGCTCGGATATGCCCAAAATTCCAATGCGACCTTTTCCCGCTGTTCATATATAAAAATCACATTTTTATCGCTTCATACCAACAAATAAAAATCACATTTTTATCGCTTCATTCCAATAAATAAAAATCACATTTTTATTTCTATTTCATATATTTTTACGACGTTTCTTTCTATATAAAAATTATATTTTTATATTCCTACTTCTTATATAAAGATCGAATTTTTATTTCGCTACAACATATATAAAAATCATATTTTTATATTCTCTATCTTATAAAAATCATATATTTTTATTCTCTATCTTACAAAAATCATATTTTTATAATCTCTACTATATAAAAATCATATTCTTATTATCTTTAAAATTTAAAAATCGAATTTTTATTTCAAAACCATGTATATATATATATATATGAAAATCTCATCTTCGCACGATAAAAATCTTATCTTTAACTAATTAAAAATCTAATCTTTAGCAAATGAAAAATCTAATCTTTAGCAAATGAAAAATCTAATCTTTATTCTTCTAAAAATCTAGTCTTTTCTTAAATAAAAATCAAACCTTTCTTGATTAAAATTCTACTCTTTCTCTAACCAAAAATTATATTTTTAAATAACAAAAATTATATTTTCATTCATCAAAATCATACCTTTTTGCTATTTCATTATAAAAAAATCAAATCCTTTCTATAATGTTAAATATATAAAAATAAGATTTTTAAACTACATAAAATAAATAAATAAAAACTCACCTCTCACTCTAAAAAATCAAAGTCAGTCGCTAGGGGGGAGGGGAATCCTCGCCGGAAAAAGGGGGTGTACGGTGGGCCACGCCGGCGATGGGCGACGACAGGTGGCGAGTCCGGTTGCGCGACGATCTTCAGGAGGTTGGAGGCGCTAGGGTTTTGGGGCTACGGTTGTTCGAGTGGAGAGAGGCGATGGGAGGAGGGTCGAGCGCCGAGGGGGGGTGGGGACTTGGCTGCGCGGCACGGTCATTCGTGGGCGGCGGTGACGCGAGGTGGGGGGGACGACGATGGACAGGCGGCCTCGTTTTTTTTTGTTTTTTTTCTTCTTTATTTGATCTGAACGGTAATGGATTAGGGGAGAGAAAGAATAGGAAAGGTAGGGGTGTTTATAAATATTTATATATTTTATTATTTTTAAATTTCAAAAAACAACCTTTTATTTCGAACTCGAAATCGAACCCACTGATTGTCGTCCCTAGCTAATTACCCCCATTCCGAACACAATGAGATATGTATCGTAAGATGGTACGATTGCTTCGATCTGTTTTCATCAAAATCAAAATATAAATCTATATATTAAATTTGAGCGCGCATTTCAATTTACCGGGGCTACATACGGGCTCTAAAAATTCCCGAAAAATATTTTCTAGCTTCGTATTGACGATACGGTTCTAACAAAACTAATTTCGTCAAATTCTGAGACCGTTTGAAAAATGACCATTTTCTGGTCGATTGAAATTGACTGAAACTGTCAAAACACGTTTTACTTCGCCACGCTCACATATTGATTCAAAAAATTATGAATTTTGGAATCTAGCAATAATTCGACATCCCGGATCCAACAAAAGTGGTTTCGTGGAAAAAGAGGTCGTTTGCAAAATTTCCATTTTTAAGGGTTATATTTTCCATAGCGACTATTCCGAATTTTCAACTGGGCATAACTTTTTATTCCCGCTATGAAATTTCAGTTTTTCGGATTCGTTGGGAAGATATTTTCAAATAGATTCTAATATTTTTGGTTTCACTAAAATCCGGTTTATTTTGAATCCTGTATATCCATTTGAAATTTGAAATCGAATTTTCAAACTACCGCGCCATTTTCAATTCCTTTTATAATTAAAAATAAATATTTATATTCTAACGTCGATCCAAATAAATATATACGTTCTAATTCTATTCAAAATATTTTTCTCGACGTTATTGTTTAAAATAATTCATTTTAAATATCCAAAATTCACCACTGTTGCCAAAATAAAAAATTTAATTTGGCTCAGATTTTCTGGGTTATTAGAAATATCTTCTCTGATATTGTCATAGTGTCTAAATACAAATAAATATCAATCTAGCAAAACGCTTGCATTTCAAGCTCTACATAAATAGTATACAATCAAATCAACGGGCTCTTATTGGAGAATGGATTTCCTGGCAAGGTATGGGACCACCTACCCGACAATGTACCTTTGGAGATGAATATATTGGGGTTCAACAAGAACATCTTGCAACCCAGGCTAAACATGACCGGCCCCTCACTTCGCTTGAGAGCGCCGAATATATCATTACCACGGTTGGGGGCCAGCCAACTGAACCGATAGCATGCATACAAAAATTAAAATGGGACAACCGAAGTCATTTGATTTCACCAGATTAGGTAATGATATACCCTTTTGATGGGTGCGACCCACATAGCCATGCAACCAACCCAACTTTATGTCATTTCCCGGTTGATGAGGCTAGAGGTTAAGCTTATCCTTCAGAACAACACATCTCCATTCAATTTGAATGCCACATCGTTAGATCCGCTAGTTATCACTTAATTAATTTCCATAAAAATACTCTGAGCATTAAGTTAAAAGAAGCGCGCACTTCTCCGCCACCAACAGAAATACGTTTGTAAATATTCAATGTATGCGACCCCATTTAAAATACTCTGTCAGACACTCGTCCATACAAGTCATCCAGGAATAGGATAAACCGAATGCACCCTCCTACCACATCCTATATAGGTATCAACCTAAGGATCAGTAGTGAGTAGTCCTTGCAATCTGAAGGTTTCACTCATGATAGAATCACTGCTAAAATATCTTTGGCTGCTAAACCAGAGAAATTCAACCAGTGGTTCTAACATTTATGAAGATCCACGGTCTTCAATGCTCCATATTCAATCAATATCTCACACGTATTTGCTGGTCGGAATGGTTTTCGAATATAATTCGATCCCGTCTTTCCATACCAACAATCGTATTGGGCCAGATTTGATAGTCGGTTGTTTAACTATCACATAAATAATCATGTGAATGAAATGAGTTTACTGATTCAGTAATCGGCATTACTTGGCCTCTTTGAATAAACATCTGTTACTGATATTCTTTAAATCTTCCAATATTTGTAGTTTATCTTTTACTTCTTGTTATAAATAATAATATTTTTAAAAATCATTTCATTCACTTATAAACTTTTCGAACACGACTTTTAATATTATTTATGGAAATCATAACTTATGTCTCGCTCGATTATCTCTCGTTTATAAACTAATACCATTCCTAGATAATCGTGAAGTCATTCAAGTTAGGGTATTTTATTTACCTCTCAGACCTTGACCAATCAACATTCATATCTTCAGAATAGACAGAAGTTTATTAACCACACGTTTTCTTTTGAAAATTTTATTCTCAATAACGTTTACTTAATTAATTATTAAACTATTATTATACTTCTCTATAAATCTTTAATAATCCTTTACAATGTTATACTCGAGCTTCGATTCCATTATAAATAGAATCTGTTATAAAATTTCTTCACAATCTCTTTATAAGAACTTTTTAACTTGTTTGCAACAACAATACTATATTGGGTTTAAAATCATATATAACGGTTTTTAACAATCTAATATAATTATCTTAATAAATCTTATAATTATAAGTCATACCTTTATATCCTTTACAATTCTGATAATTTACATCTAATACGAATCCTTTTTATCAAAACAATTCATTTATCATTTGTAACAAACGTTACAAATTTCCGTTCTAAATATTAACTTCCATTTACAAAATCGTTGTAAAACATTTACGATAACTGATATTCCTTGCCATTTCTAAAACCTTTTACTTAGCTTATCCTCTCGCCTTCAATTAACATTCCGAACTTCGGAACATAACATTCCGAACTTGGGAATAAATCTCACTCCACTTAGCATTCCAAACTTCGGAATGTCACATTCCGAACCTCGGAATAAATCTCATTTCGTTATCACATGCCATTTCCCAATTTCTTGGTTTCCTTTTTCTAACTTCAAATATTCGTTGAATATTTAATTCAAGCTATTGTATTTGTTTAAAATTACCTTTTGTAACTTTGTTATAAAAACTCGGGTTTTAAAATAAAACCCATTCGTCAACTCCTTTCACCATTCAATACGCTTCCATTTCAACTTCGATTACTTTTTAAATGAATTCCAATTAAAAGTAATCTCTTAAATTATTATTAACTAAAATAATAATTTACTTCTGTCATTAACTACTGTAGAAGTAGTTAACTTCTTTATTGACCAAAATAAATAGTAAATTTCCTTTTAAAATCTTATTAAAATTAAAACAAATATTCATTAACTATTTCATTAGATAAATTCAAAACAAAATGATTTAACAATCGATCTAGTTAAAATGGTTGACTTTGTCAATTCAAAACACGGTTATCTTGTTAACCCGTTTCCAATTAGTCCTTTATTTAAATTAATTAATAATATAATTAATTTAAATAATTCCATTTAATTGTTTCTTAAAAACAATAAATCTCAGTTATAAATCATTATATTAATCCTTGCTCATTTGCTTATTCATCTCAGTAATACAAGAATTAACTTTAAAAATCATTTATTAAGTAAGATGAGGCACGTGCTTCGTAAACGACTGTTTTTGGTACAACAATGGTGATTAAAACAATCAACATATATGTGTTTGGTTTATTTCACTTTTATAAACTTCATTTTGAATAATATATTTAAAAATCTATATCCAGTTATAAAATAAATTTATAACTTCATTACGATCGATTCATCCGACGGTAAATCCATATTACAATGATTGATATATAGGCCATATACTACTAATTACACAACCAATATCGCCCATTGGTTTAAATAAATCAAATGTTAAATTTCAGGTTAGCAGTCAACATCCAAATAAATTATTCAATTAAAACTATTCATATAATGTCAATATGAAAATAAACAACATTAAATATATTTGAGGAATCCAATTGGATCCCTCCAACCTGTACTTCCCTGCATTCACATAGATTATTTCCAAAAATATTATTCAATTCAATTTAATTGATAATTTCAATTTAACATCACCCAATTTACAAAACAATTCAAACAATTAAACACGTTTATTTTATAAAGTGACCATTAAGGTAAGTTACCTTAATTGGGACCAATCGTTTAAATAACGATTTCTTTTTCCGCTGAAATTAAACAATGTTTAATTTCATTGGTTCAATCAATATATAAAAATATATTTAAAAAATAAACAGTCAATCAATAGCAATCATTAACAACCACGGCATACAAAAATAAAAACCCGACTTATATAAAATATAAGTGGGAAATACTGAGTGAGTTTAACTCACCTTGAGTTGATTTGTTGTTTTATCGGCTCATTTCAGTTAAATTAAAAAACCATTAATTTAACTGAAAACCAGTTGATTCCAATTCTGTTCGATTCTGTTTCATGACGTAGTGCTTGTCAATGCGATTCCAACGACACCTTGTTTGTCCACTTCTATTCACATAAGCAATAGTTTCACCATTTTATTGTTATATGATTATAAATAACTATTTATAATCTTAATTAAAATTAATTAATTTAATTAAGAGAAAGAAAATGTGGCTCTTATGAAAACGATCACTGCTAACATGCAGGAAATAAATGAAAAGCTTCAAGCCGAGCTAGCTTCTAGAGAATTTAACACCAAGAAGTACTATGCAGCTAAGAAGGCAGTGAAGGATTTTGAAGACTTCAAATTGAGGAACTCACTCGAACAGCTGGACAAAGTCAGACTTGTAGGAGTTTCTGACCTAGTGATGAAAATGAAAGATAGCGCCAACTCCAAAGGCCATACGTCTCCGGTGCCCGAAAACAAAAACCTATATGCACATCTCCAAGCTCCCCCAGCCTACAAAGAACGGCCACTGGATATCATTTCCGGTTCTGTGCCTACAAGCTCAAATGAAAAACCAGGATTAATAACTATGATTACTTGGAGTAGGAAGAAAGAGATGACGCGGAATCTCCAAGAAAATGGTTAACTACCTATGTTGGTAGTGTAATATGGTGGAATTGGTGACGTTGGATTCTTGTCTATGCCAATGTTAAAGTGTCAAAATGCAAGTTATTTTGTATTGAAATTTTTTGTCTTCCCTGCGTGGAAGCCTTAGTTGATATATCTTCTGTATATCACCTAATTCATATGTATCCTTTTTCTTTCTTGAATAAAAAAGTGTTACGGAACACTATAAAAACCGGTCGGCCTTGCCAAAAAATAATTAATTTAATTAATTATGGTTAACGATTCACTCTGGTTGATTGATTCCTTCCAGCTTCATTCCCGATCATATGCTTCCCGTTCAAACCCTAGTACCACGACACAACCATTACGCACCTTTTATAATATTTAAATTATACGACTAATTCCATTAGCGAACCATTAATTATCAATTAATTAAAATTAATTGTTTTGGATAACATTAGCTAGTTGGTGAATATATGCCATCCCACTCGAAACAGACTGCTTTAAGTGTTTTCTCTAGGACGCATTGTTATGCCATCACTGACCTGCGCACAAATTAATTTAGCTTTAAAATTCCCTAATTAAATTAAAACTAAACATCCCTTAATTAAGTCATTAATAGGTTAACTATTCTCGGTTAAGGCAAAATGAGGCTGTTACTTTCTCTTCCTTCGTTCACGTCTCTATTCTCAGTTCTGGACCCACAAACTTCGATCAATATACACCACCGCCGCACGAGCAATGACCTCCAGACGTTCATCCATCGCTACCAGAACCAGTGCGCGACTGCCCTCAATCTATGCCATGAACGCTGCCAAGCCCAGATTCCCCCAACGCCTGCTGCAGCCATCGAAAGTCGGCAGCTATTGGGCTCATTTTCTACCACCACAGTCCGCCATAGTTGATCACCACCGTCCACTTAGTAGCCCTTGACGAGCTTGAGATCATCGATGTTGAGTGTATTTCATGTAGGTGATTGATTTGGACGAAAATTGAGGGAAGAGGTGGGGAGTTTCTGGCCGTAAAAAGGTGTTTGTGGAGGCGTAAAAGACATTTGACCACACTGGGATGTTTTGACTCCATTTTAGGGTTGGGCGTTAGATATATAATGAAATGGATAGGTTTATTATTATTTTAATGTCCAAAAAACTTACATGAAGCTTTTTGCAAAATTGACCCCTCATATGATTTATAATTCGAGATGAAACACCTAATCCTAGCATAAAATAATATTCTGGATCCAATGGGACAAGTTTCGTCGAATTCCGAGGTCATTTGTGAAAAGTCCTTTATAAATATCGATGAAAAATCAAGCGTTTAAAATTCCTATAATTACAGAAAAAATCCAAAAAATATGAGACCTTGACATTTTACTAGACCTCTTCCTAACGGATCCAATGAATCTTGTTTCGTCAAATTTGGAGTTTGTTTGGCCAGTCGTCTATTCGTTTAAAGTTACCCTTGTCTAAATTGTCTAAACAATTAAATAGAAACAAAGGCATTTTTGGCCACCGAAGTCACAAACGACACCTGTTTTCCCCAAAATTGGATTTTCTTACGATAGTTTGACAATACGGTCCCAATGAAACTAATTTCATCAAAAACTGAGACCGTTTGCAAAACTGGCTATTTTTAACGCTTATATAATATCGAATGAAATATTATTTAAATTTACAAATAATTCAATAAAATAATAAGAATAATTTATGTTTGTCATATATATACAAACAGAATATATGTACAATTTTAAAAATAAATTATACAACTTAATATTGACAATTTCGAGTTAACGATATCCAATTTATATAAAAATCCTATTTAAATATATTAATAAACGTTATGTTTAATAATGATTCCCATAGCGACTATTTTAAAAATTGAATTGGACATAACTAACAATCCATAAAAGAAATCTGGATTTTTCTCTTTCATATGAAAATTATACTCAACACGATTCCAACGTTTTTTGTTTCACAAAAATCCAACTTATATCGGATCTGGTACATCCAATTAAAATTCAAAAAACAATATTGCGAACTATCGTGCCATTTCAAGCTTGATTTATATTCAATACAAATTTATCATTCAAACTTCGTTTTAAATAAACAAATTCAATATTAAATTCATTAATATTCCAAATATAATATTTAAAATAATAATATAATTCAAATATTCGCCTACCAAAAATACAGGACATTACACCACTTCTAGCTAGAAAGAAACACACGTTCTCCCTGGATCCTTCACCCCGTTTCTGGTTCATTTCGAGGAGTGAAGCTCACGTATTAACGCTATACACAAAGCTATGCTATTTAAAGTTGTGCTTTGATCATCAACCAGAAGACTCTACTTTTCAACAAAAGCATCGATCATTTGCTTCTCAGCATGCCACACTAACAATTCACGCCATGCAACTGATGTCTATCGATATATAACCTCTAAACTCGTACGTCTCAGAGAAGTGTGTTAAGCAAGAGAATAAATTCTGCGCCACAAAAAAAAAAAATTAATAGAAATCAATCAACACATAATAAAATCCAGTGTCAGACACATAACCATTTACAAGTCCGTTCTGGGTCTGAACGAAACCGAAGGCACCTTATTTCTCGTCCCATATGTCCAATACAGGAGAGAGGTCCTCGCATATCCGATCGATCTCCAAGTACGTCTGGACGATCATCACTTATTAACTCGTCTTGCGTGTAAAGCCCAATCAAGACATCAGTAATCATCCAAACAATGTGAAGACCTCTGATCTTCAACCACCGTCTTCATCGTCGACTTATCGTCGAATCAATTATTCAGAATGGGTATAAACTCGCCCTTTCCGAATAATTCACGTATCTTATAATCAAGTGCTGTAAAAACATAATATACGCCTCATTCCAAATCTGAATATTCTTTTATTCAAATATTCACATCATTAGGGAAAGGTTCCCATTAATTTTATCAAAGATAAATTCTTTAAATATATTCTTTAATCTTCCTTTGAATATCAATTCAAACCAAACTAAGGTTCATCCAAACTAGTCGGGATTAGCGCACCTTACCGAAGTAATCATTCGTTTTATTTCCCAATCCCAACTTATTCATCCCATGGAGAAAAACTGGTAATACTCCATATCTAACACCACGGTGTCATTGGTAAAAAATAATTACCATTTCCCGTTCAAATCTAATTAAAGATTTAACTATCGCTTGGAGCAAAACTGATGATATTCCATTCTCGATCATTTCCCAAATTTGATAATTAAAATTATCACATTCTCATTTCAATCTAATTAAAGATTCATTAAAACTCCACTTATTTTTAATCTTCCCAAAAATCATTTTTTAATGATTAATTATCTTTGGGAAATCAAACATGTCGCATCGACAATCTACACCATACCATTGATTTCTACCGATATATAATCTCTAAGCTCGTACATCTTAGAGAAGGGTGTTAAGCAAGAGAATAAATTATCCGCCACCGAACAGATATAAATTTAACAGAGATCAACAATACAGTTCGAAATACAACGTTAGACATGTAATCCTATCTTAAATTGGGTTAAAGAACCAATGTCATTTAAAACACAGTTCACGATAAACCCAAAATCACATTCCATTAATTATGGAATCTTCAAGGGAAACAGATCAATATATAATCGATATCAATTTCCGTATCCAACTAATAATATAAATGGAATAAGGACAAATCCTTTTAAATTCCATATATATTAACAGTCTTCCTCCACAGAAGCTTCCTCCACAGAAGCTCACTTCGATTATTACCAAATCGAATTCCATTCAATCCCAGTTTATTTTGTTAAATTGGAAAACTCTACTTTGGAAAATTTCTGTTAACCTTAATTAAAAGATTTATAAATTCCAAATCATATCATCTCTGTTAATTGGGTTAAAGAACAAGTGTTATTTAAAACACCGTTCACAATAAACCCAAATATCCAATTCTTTTATTCAATTCGAATTAAATATTAATTAATTGGTAAACTCCCCTAAATTTTAATTAAAAGATTTATTCTTCTCTCAACTAGGTTTTAGAACAGTGTTAATGAAGACACCATTCACGACAAACCTAAAATCCAATTTAATATTAAATACAAGACTTTGAATAGAAATTATATCGGCTTATATTCAATATCAAATCCTGAAACTAATGAATGTCGTATTGGGAATAACGATATCTGTATCTTCCAAATTCCCATAACAATATTCGTATAACCACGAAATCCAATATCGAAATATTCTGATGATTATTTCCATTCCAATTTATTCATTGGAAATTTCTGGTTGTATTAAAACCCTTTATAAATCCAATTTATTTATTTAAAAATTATTGGATTTCAAATCTAGTTAATGACTAGTTCTTTTTGATAAAAAATTATTTTTTTCTTTTCAAATATGGAATTTTTCATCTCGATTCTTTCCAAATCATTTATTATGATTTTACACAAATTATTAATATTTTTAACAATTTTATTTAGGCCCTTTCAGTCGATTTCCATAAACGGTCATCGAACTGCACTTACAACGACCTTTTCCAAATTTGATTTGGATATAATTCCAAATCCACCCGTTAGATTTCAAATCTCTAATATTTGTTGGAAAGCTCTTTTCGATATGAACTAATGGTTTCGGATTTAGGAAAATCCGACGGTCGAATCTCCTATAATGTCAATTCGAAGTCAATGGTTGAAATTCCCGAATAGTCGCGGCACGGCGCGTTCTATTCAGGCCATTAAATATATAATATATATATTATATACATATTTCGTCGATTTCTATTTAAAACGTATTTTATAAATCATTTATAAATTCGTCACGATTCCTAATTTCATTTCAATTTTAAATCAAAATTGAATACTCCTTATCATTATAATATTTATATGATCATATTTTCAAATTAGCAGTCTTTGAAATAATTCCCTTTTCGGTATTCATTATAAAAATGAATAAAATCAATATAAATATCGCTCGCGTTAAAATGGCGCAAATCTAAACAACACGGCCTCATATATTTCAATACTTTCTTGTCCATCCCAAATCAAACATCAAAATCATAATTTAATTCTTTACTAAATATTATTTTAAAATCTTTACAAATAATGTTTTTAACATCTTTTTTAATAATTATTTTAAAATATTTACTAATAATTATTTTAAAATCTTTACTAATAATTATTTTAAAATCTTTACTAAATATTATTTTAAAATCTTTACTAAATATTATTTTAAAATCTTTATTATTTCTGAATTGGAATCAGACCCAATCAATTACCATGTAATTTTAGTTATATGGATTTCATATATCGCATGTATTCAACAATAATGATAAATGATCATTCAACATTCAAACATCATCCAGAGTGTATTTTACAACTGTATAAGCATTAAAATAAATAAATCACACTCATCACAGCCTGTCAACCCATCGATTGATATACAACTAAATATTGAGATTAGTGTATGTCAAATATCATCCCAATAACCGTGTGGGGTTTTTAAACAACTCATACTGAACATTATTTGTGCAGTTGGGCGATGTGTAAAATTTATCGTCCCAATCAATATCAGATAAATAGGTGTGCATAAACAAATCGTCCGATTTGTAAATGAATATTTATTTTCATTTCGGAGAATTTTATGCCATTCATATATGCGTTAAAAATTACATTTTTAACGAAAAAATATTCATTTCAACACATAACCATTTTATTCATCTTATATATATGTTAAAAATAATACTTTTAACAATCAAATATTTTTCACATCGCATTATATATAAATTATTCACATTTCATATATATACATATATTTTATTCACATTTCATATATATAATTTCTTCACATTTCATATATATATATACATATTATTTTATTCACATTTCATATAATATATATTTTTCACATCGCATATACAATGCAATACAGTCAATTTCACCACAATTCAGTTCAAATAATCAACATTGGTTTGTACAGTAAATAGTGTCGGGGGCTTCTAAACCCCGTCTGCATTCTAGTATATATTTAACTGTAAAGTAATTTTAGTGAAAAAGATTTCTCACCGTCCGTTTCCACTCCGCTAGTGTTTATTTCTGAATTTCAGTACAGTTTGGATTTTCCTAAAATTCTTACGTGCTCCGTTTCTGCTCTAGTCGGTTCTATGTTGTTGTGTTCGTCGCTGCAAATCCAACGCAACTTGAATCGTTGGATTTGGACCTCGTATGACAAAGATACGTTATTTTAAACATTAATTACATTTAAGATAATTAATTAACTAATTATGGGTTTAAAACCTTAATCATCTACCTCTTTTAACTGTATCGCTCGAAACCTATAGTCATTGCCTTCCTCCGTTCACCGAGCCTCCCCTGTGCCACCTGAAGTCGATCGCTACCCTCTCATCGCTGCGCCGGAGCGCCGCCTTCCCAACCATAGCTACCTTGTTAAATTCGGTGGGCCCATGACCCAGAAAATCCGCCTCGAACTGAAGCCCTTTGAGGCTCGAATTCGTGCTCGATTCTCCACGAATCTAGATCATACTCATACAGATTTGTAGATCGTGGAAAGATCTACAAATTTTGTTTTACGAGTTCGGATCAAAATCGCCTGGATTAGAGGAATTCTGATTTTCAACTTTCGAGTTTCTTAGCCGTCGATTTTAAACTAGGGCCGACGGAAGTGAATTTGGGGCTGGGGTTTTCTGGGATATTATATATTATACATTTTAATAATAATAAATTTCAATATTACTTGCTTAATGCTACGGAATCCAAATCAAACCAAACGACTATCATCCCTAGCTAAATACCCCCGTTTCGGACACAATGGAATATGTTTCGTAAACCAATTCTATTGTTTCAATTAGTTTTCATCAAAATTAAAATATAAATTAATATAACGTCCAAAATTGAATTCAACGTACATTTTAATTTACTGGGCCAACATATTGATTCCAAAAATTCTAGAAAAATAAATCTAGCTATGTTTTGACGATACGGTCCTAACAAAACTAATTTCATTGAATTTGGAGACCGTTTGAAAAATGGCCATTTTCCAGTCGATTAAATTCAAACTGAAATTACCAAACATGTTTAAATTCACCACGCTCACATATTAATTCCAAAAATTATGAAAATTGGAATCTAGCAATAATTTAACATTCCAGATCCAACAAAAGTGGTTTCGTCGTAAACGGAGGTCATTTGCAAAATGACTATTTTTAAGGGCTATATATTATATTAAATTCCATAGCAACTATTTCAAATTTTAAATTGGACATAACTTTTAATTCTCGTTATGAAATCTGGGTTTTTCACATTCATTGGAAATATATAATTAAACTGATTCGAATATTTCTTGTTTTACTAAAATCCGATTTATTTTGAATCCTGTACATTTGATTGAAATTTAAAATCGAATTTTCAAACAACCTCGCCATTTCAGGCTTGTTTTATAATTAAAATAAATTTATTCATTTTAACTTCATTTAAAATAAATTTTTTGTCATTATTTTTTAAAACAAATCATTTTTTATATTCAAAATACCTTGAAATAGACAGAATAAAAATTTTAAATTGGTTCTGAAAATCCGAGTTGTTACAATCACCCTTACTTAAAATCTACTCGTCCTCGAAAAGGAACGGAGCTGAAAGTTGTTTAAAAAACCAATTCAACTTTCATTCTGGCTTTCATTTTCCAACTTTTTAGTTTCTAAAAACTTTCAAATTCTTCAAAAATTTGGCTAACACCCTAAATTTTTGAAAAATTTCGCCATAAGCTCCTTTGTACGAGGAGACCTTTAAAACCGCAACTTGCCTCATAGGACAATCACCAATCCAAAAGAAAAAGACAAGCGGCTCATAAAATCATCAAAACCCAATAAATACAATAAACATGTACCTATTTGTTAGACATACAATTTCATTTCTCTTCTTAGCTTCCCTACTATGACCTGATCAAGGTATATATACATGTACATATGTGAAATTCCAAACAATTTTCAATTCAGTTCAATATTTGATTCAATTTGGCTACATTAACCTTACATTCTCTTATTGGTTTTATGTATAATCACACAACACAATCAGCAATCAGCATCAATTAGTTGATTAACTTTTCAAACATATATCGTTAATATATGCTCAAAATCATGTTTCCAGTGTCAAATCACAAAAAGTAAAACCCTATCCAGTTTTGTTTCTCACACCAGTCAATTGGAAATATATAGATATCCCACTTTTGAAACTCGAGCATAAATACTGATGATGATCGATCAATCGCCGGAATTATCCACGGGCAACTAGAATGTGATTCTATATCTATCCAGTATACTTGAGACTTCGAATACACGTTAATTACGCATATGTTCAAAATCTTCATATATTCGTTTGTCCAAATTCAATATAAAATAAAATACCCAAATACGTATAATAAGGTTTAAATTTTCGAAACAAGGTTTGTTTTCATTTTTATTTAAAAAATAACACTCTTCACACTCGTTCTAGGATTGATCCTATCTCTAATGAGTCATTCTTATTGGATATTACTAATCCAATCTCTGATGAATTCTTTCGTTTGGTTAAATGTGTCTTGTTCTTGAGCTTTGTAAACCGAAGCCCAGATACCAAACCGAAATGACCTGAACTCCTCTGTAACGGGAAAGCCTGGATTGAGTTGAGAACACGACAATCAGAACACAAACAGAAGAACATTTCATTGCTATTACAACAATTTACATCAGAGTACAAGACTATAACAGAGTTTGAATAAACAATATACATTATAAAATATTAGAGATTTAAATTACATTTAAATACAAAGTAGTGGAAAAATAATACATAACACAACTGAAAGAAGTACACGGATACAGAGCTTTCTGAATATAGTTCCAGTTGTAAATCCAAGATCCTGAAAAGAAATATCTACAAAACCAAAACTACTAGTTGCCCATGTGGAAAATAGGGGCACCCAGAGTTTAGGTTAAAATAATAAATTCCAGGTCAGCCATGGGACTCGTGTGAGAACTAAAACAGTTATTTAAAACTTTACTTTAGAAATAAACTAAATCAAGGGACCACGCAGTATAACACAGAACGGGTTTTCTCCCAAGAACACCAGTGCATAAAACAAATAGCGCAATGCTTTTCGAAAAAATGAAGCTATTATAAGACTCAGGTCCCATCACACAATGCAACGTAAGCCGGAGGATAGGGTTTTCCCTTATAATAGTCAAATATGCTTGGTACGTTTAAAACAAATCATTTTGGTATTACTATAAGTGCATAGTGTAACAAACAACTTCAAATATAAATGTATCAATCATATACGGCATAGTATCCCATGCTACTATGTCACCATACTAGTTTTACAACTAAAACCAAAATATAGCGTATTGGAAATCGGATTTTCGTCATGAACCAACGCAAGGGATCGTCCTTGCCGAATTCGAGACAATCTAGCCTACCATGTCTCAGGATACAGCCGCAACTGCACCTAGGAGCCACATGACTGGTCCTTTCTTATGTTTGAGGAATATAACTCCTAAAAAATGTGTTTCCCCGCCCTATGGGGTGTAATGGTCAGTATGTCGCCATATCATCCATTGGCCTCATAGTGACCGATATATCTGAGGCGCCTCGCTATCCATCAAATAATATGCAACATCCACATGAGTAAAATTTCTGGGCTCCGTACCATGACACCACTCCTAGCTAGAAAGAAACGCACATTCTCCCTGGATCCTTCATCCCATTTCTGGTTCATACCGGGGAGTGAAGCTCACGAATTAACGTTATACACAAAGCTATGATATTTAAAGTCGTGCTTTGATCATCAACCACAAGACACTTCTTATCAAAAAAAGCCTTGATCATTTGCATCTCTGCATGCCACACTGACAATTTGTGCCATGCAACTGATGTCTATCGATATATAAACTCTAAGCTCGTACGTCTCAAAGAAGGGTGTTAAGCAAGAGAATAAATTCTCGCTCACCAAACAGATATATATTTAATAGAAATCAATCAACACAGAATAAAATCCAATGTCAGACACACATCCATTTACAAGTCCGTTCTGGGTCTAAACGAAACTAGAGGCACCTTATTCCTCGTCCCATATGTCCAATACAAGAGAGAGGTCCTCGCATATCCGGTCGATCTCCAAGTACGTCTGGACGATCACCACTTATTACCTTGTCTTGGGTGTACAGTCCAATCTAGACATCAGTAATCATCCAAAAGATGTGAAGACCTCTGGTCTCCAACCACCATCTTCATCGTCGACTTATCGTCAAATCAATTATTCAGAGTGGGTAAAAACCTGGCCTTTTCGAAAAATTCACGTATCTTATAATCAAGTGCTGTAAAAACACAACATACACCTCATTCCAATTCTGAATAATCTTTTATTCAAATATTCACATCATTAGGGAAAGGTTCCCATTAATTTTATCAAAGATAAATTCTTTAAAATTATTCTTTAATCTTCCTTTGGATATCAATTCAAACCAAATTAAGGTTAATCCAAACTAGTTGGGATTAGCGCTCCTTACCGAAGTAATCATTCGTTTTATTTCCCGATCCAAACCTATTCCACCCATGGAGGAAAACAGGTAATACTCCATATCTAACACCATGGTGTCATCGGTAAAAATTAATTACCATTTCCCATTCAAATCTAATTAAAGATTTAACTATCGCTTAGAGCAAAACTGGTGATACTCCATTCTCGATCATTTCCAAATTTGATAATTTAAATTATCACATTATCATTTCAATCTAATTAAAGATTTATTAAAACTCCACTTAGTTTTAATCTTCCCAAAAATCATTTCTTAATGATTATTTAACTTTGGGAAATCAAACATGCCACATCGACAATCTACACTGTACCATTGATTTCTGTCGATATATAACCTCTAAGCTCGTACGTCTTAGAGAAGGGTGTTAATCAAGAGAATAAATTATCCGCCACCAAACAGATATATATTTAACAAAGATCGACAATACAGTTAGAAATACAACGTTAGACATGTAATCCAGTCTTTAACTGGGTTAAAGAACCAATGTCATTTAAAACACAGTTCACGAAAAAAAAATCACATTCCATTAATTATGGAATCTTCACAGGAAACAGATCAATATATAATCGATATAAATTTCCTTATCTGACTAATAATATAAATGGAACAGGGACAAAGCCTTTTAAATTCCATATATATTAATAGTCTTCCTCCATATAAGCTCACTTCGATTATTACCAAATCGAATTCTATTCAATCCCAATTTATTTTATTAAATTGGAAAACTTTACTTTGGAAATTTTCCATCAATCTTAATTAAAAGATTTATAAATTCCAAATCATATCCTCTCTGTTAATTGGGTTAAAGAACATGTGTTATTTAAAACACCATTCACGATAAACCCAAAAATCCAATCCTTTTATTCAATTCGAATTAAATATTAATTAATTGGTAAACTCTCCTAAATCTTAATTAAAAGATTTATTCTTCTCTCAACTGGGTTTAAGAACAGTGTTAATGAAGACACCATTCATGAAAAACCAAAAATCCAATTTAATATTAAATACAAGACTCTGAATGGAAATTATATCGGCTTATATTCAATAACAAATCCTGAAACTAACGGATATCGTATTGAAAATAATGATATCTGTATCTTCCAAATTCCCATAACAATATTCGTATAACCACTGAATCCAATATCGAAATATTCGGAAGATTATTTCCATTCCAATCCATTCTAATTTATTCATTGGAAATTTTTGGTTATATTAAAACCCTTTATAAATCCAATTTATTTATTTAAAAATTATTGGATTTCAAATCTAGTTAATAACTAGTTCTTTTTGATAAAAATATATGTTTATCTTTTCAGATATGGAATTTTTCATCCCGATTCTTTCCAAATCATTTATTATGATTTTACACAAATTATTAATATTTTTAATAATTTTATTTCGGCCCTTTCAGTCGATATCCATAAATGGTCATCAAAATGCACTTCCAACGACCTTTTCCAAATTTGATTTGGATATAATTCCAAATCCACCCGTTAGATTTCAAATATCTCATATTCAATGGAAAGCTCTTTTCGATACGAACCCCACAGTTCTGGTTTTAGGAGAATCCGACGGTCAGATCTCCCGTAATGTCAATTCGAAGTCAATGGTCGAAATTCGCGAACAGTCGTGGCGCATTCTATTCAGGCCATTAAATATATATAATATATATATATTTCGTTGATTTCTATTCAAAACGTATTTTATATATCATTTATAAATTCGTTTTAAAATGATTCCCACTTTCATTTCAATTCTAAATCAAAATTGAATACTCCTTATCATTATAATATTTAAATGATAATATTTTCAAATTATCAGACTTTGAAATAATTCCCTTTTCGATATTCATTATGAAAATGAATAAAATCGATATAAATATCGTTCGCGTTAAAATGGCGCAAATTTAAACAACACAGCTTCATATATTTCAATATTTTCCTGTCCATCCCAAATCATACATCAAAATCATAATTTAATTCTTTACTAAATATTATTTTAAAATCTTTACTAAATAATATTTTTTAAATCTTTACTGAAAATTATTTTAAAATCTTTACTAATATTTATTTTAAATTCTTTACTAATAATTATTTTAAAATCGTTACTAATAATTGTTTTAAAATCTTTACTAAATATCATTTTAAAATCTTTACTAAATATTATTTTAAAATCATTGTTATTTCTAAATTGGAATCAGACCCAATCAATTACCATATAATTTTAGTTATATGGATTTCATACATCGCATGTATTTAAGAATAATGATAAATGATCATTCAACATTCAAACGTCATCCAGGGTGTATTTTACAACTGTATAAGCATTAAAATAAATAAATAAATAACTCTCATCACAGCCTGTCAACCCATCGATTAACATACAACTAAATATTGGGATTGGTGTATGTCAAATATCATCCTAATACCTGTGTGGGGTTTTCAACCAACACATACTGAACATTATTTGTGCAGTTGGGCGATGTGTAAAATTTATCATCCAAATCAATATCAGATAAATAGGTTTACATAAACAAATCGTCCGATTTGTAAATGAATATTTATTTTCATTTCAGGAGTATTTTATGCCATTCATATATACATTAAAAATTATATTTTTAAAGAAAAAATATTCATTTCAACACATGACCATTTTATTCATCTTATATATATGTTAAAAATAGTATTTTTAACAATCCAATATTTTTCACATCGCATTATATAAAATTTATTCACATTTCATATATATACATATATTTTATTCACCTTTCATATATATAATTTCTTCACATTTCATATATATATTATTTTATTTATATTTCATATAATATATATTTTTCACACCGCATATACAACACAATACAGTCAATTTCACCACAATTCAATTCAAATAAACAAAATTGATTTGTACAATAAATAGTGTCGGGGGCTTCTAAGCCCCGTCTGCATCCTAGTATATATTTAACTGTAAAGTAATTTTAGTGAAAACTAGTTCTCACCGTCCGTTTCCACTCCGCCATTATTTGTGAATTTCAATACAGTTTGGATTTGCCTAAAATTCTTACATGCTCCATTTCTGCTCTAGTCAGTCCTATGTTGTAGTGTTCGTCGCTGCGAATCCAACGCAACTTGAATCGTCGGATTTGGACCTCGTATGACAAAGATACTTTATTTTAAACATTAATTACATTCGAGATAATTAATTAATTAATTAAGGGTTTAAAACATTAATCATCTTCCTCTTTTAACTGTAACGCTCGAAACCCATAGTCGTTGCCTTCCTCCGTTCATCGCGCCTTCCCTGTGCCACCTGATGTCGATCGCCACCTTCCCATTGCTGCGTCGGAGCGCCGCCTTCCCAACCATAGCCACCATGTCGAACTCAAGTGGGCCCATGACCCACAAAATCCACCTCGAACTGAAGCCCTTTGAGGCTCGAATTCATGCTCGATTCTCTACGAATCCAGATCATACTCATACGGATTTGTAGATCGTGGAAAGATCTACAAATTTTGTTTTACGAGTTCAGATCGAAATTACCTGGATTGGAAGAATTCTGATTTTGAATTTTCGAGTTTCTATGTCGTTGATTTTAAACTACGGCTGGCGGAATTGATTTTGGGGCTAGGGTTTTCCGGTATATTATATATATAATATATTTTAATAATAATAAATTACAATATTACTTGCTTAATGCTACGGACTCCAAATCAAACCTAACGACTATCATCCCTAGCTAAATAACCCTGTTTCGGACATAATGGAATATGTTTCATAAGCCAATTCTTTCGTTTCAGTCGGTTTTCATCAAAATAAAAATATAAATTAATATAACATTCAAAATTGAATTCAATGTACATTTTAATTTACCGGGGCCACATACTGACTCCAAAAATTCTAGAAAAATAAATCTAGCAATGTTTTGATGATACGGTCCTAACAAAACTAATTTCGTCGAATTTGGAGACCGTTTGAAAAATGGCCATTTTCCAGTCGATTAAATTCAAACTAGAATTACCAGACACGTTTAAATTCACAACGCTCACATATTAATTCCAAAAATTATGAAAATTGGAATCTAGTAATAATTTGACATTCTGGATCCAACAAAAGTGGTTTCGTCGAAAATGGAGGTTGTTTGCAAAATGGTTATTTTTAAGGGCTATATATTATATTAAATTCCATAGCGACTATTTTAAATTTTAAACTGAACATAACTTTTAATTCTCATTATGAAATCTGGATTTTTCACATTCGTTGGAAAGATATAATTAAACAGATTCGAATATTTCATGTTTTATTGAAATCCAATTTATTTTGAATTTTATACATTCAATTGAAATTTAAAATCGAATTTTCAAACTACCGCGCCATTTCAGGCTTGTTTTATCATTAAAATAAATTTATTCATTTTAACTTCATTTAAAATAAATTTTTATTTGTTATTATTTAAAATAAATCATTTTTATATTCAAAATACCTTAAAATAGCCAAAAAAAAATTGGTTCTAAAAATCCGGGTTGTTACAGAACTTGTACCTGCACATTATAAATATATATGTATATACATACACATGTATGTGTATACATGTATTGTGCATGTGCAATTATAATTTCTATTTACATCAGCAGACTACAATATGATATGTTGTGGCTGGTCAACATCTAAAGATCACGACAAATGTGACTTGAGGTTGGTCTTGATCAGCAGACCACTATAGCTGTGTTGAGCCTGATCTGCAGGCACTAGTTATATAATCTACCTTATGGTATTTACAGTGAACCATTGTGAATATCACAAGCAGTCTAGATTCAGACAAATGAACATACATATTAGACCAAGTCTAGAAATATGATGAGAAACACACCAAAATTCTGAGGCAAATAAAATTTAAAATAAATTCATATTTGCTAGATTATAAATCTATTTTTGTTCCAGTCTACTATGTATATTTCTATGACAGGTGTGCAGGTGACTGGATTGAATCTAAAGAAGACTAAAGACAAATGTGCCAGTGTTTGTAACTGAGTGAATATGTGACTGATGTATGTAACTGAGTGACTTGTGAGTGTTGTAATGAGGAACCAATGTTTAATAACATAAATGTGAAATGAATGTATTATATTATAGTGAGATGTACAAATAGTGGATTCAGAAGTTTGTATTGTTCCAAATGTTGAAATAAAATATTAATTTGAACAAAAATACTATTCGAATTATAAATTTTGTGCAGTAACATTTTATTCAAAATAAATATTTATTTCTATATGTGATATAGTATTGAATAGTACAATTACCAACACATTTATAATATATATATACACGTTTATTATCATCAAACAAAAATCATATTGTTATATTGAACAATCTCCCACTTCTGATGATGACAAACATACATATAAGATTCTGAAAATGATAAATGTGTTTGAATGTGAAGTATAGAACTCCCCTAATTTATATGCTCCCCCTACAACTGAACTCCCCTATATATGTGCATGAGTGAAGAAAAAAATGAACTGAATTTTTCAATATTAAAATATTCATGAAATAATCACTCAAGAATAAAAATCTTAACTGTTCTCCCCCTTTTATTATCATTAAAAGGATATAGAAATAGAAATAATGATGAATGTAGGCTAGAAATATGAATTCAAATCAAGGGAGAGAATGTATACTGTAAAACTCATCTAATATAAAAAATCATAATATTTTTCAAACTAGAAGCAAATTTCACATTTTAGAATGATGAATTAACAATGGATTTTATAAAATGGAGGGAGTTATGAATATCAGTTCCACAAAATTTCAATAAAATTTTAAAAAATTAATCACAAAATAGATATGGATTTGGACTATACATATAAACTCAAATCATGAGAAAAATCAAATTATCGCAAATCCTAAAACTATCAATCAAAAAAATCATAATACATCATTAAATAGAAACACATTTCACAATTTAGAAAATGGATTAATAGGTCTGTTTTTACATAACAAGGAGGATTTCAAATATATATATAAATATATATATATATACATATATGTATATAATTTACACTTCATATTCTAAAGGCAACTCCAATAAAAAAATGGCGGACAAAACCGCTTCCACTAATTATACACGATTTCCACCTTCAAAAACTACCCAACCATGTTTACAACCACCAAAACCACCTTCCTCCTCCACCATCCGTCCCTCTACTTCCTTTGTTAATGTCGTTCGAACTACCACAACCTCACGTAATGACGATCGATCTCTGGAGTATGTATCTCCTCCTTCCAAATATGTATTTATATTTGAAAGCATTTTTAATGAATCCGAGAATTCTTAGGCAAACACTATCTCAATTATTCCTGTAGAGTTTCGGGTCTCAGTTGTAAAATTCAAGGACTACATCAAATGAGTTTGGAAACCAACAACTAATTTTCATGTCCACATCACCCATGAATATAACTTTGCACTTCAATTTAAGAATTTGATGACTACATGAAAATTCTTGAATACCCAAACTATTCCTATTTCGGTAAACTTTTAATGGTGGATGCATGGAATCTTGGTTTTGACTACAACAAATTCAACAAAACATCTGTGCACATTTGGATACGACTGCATAATCTCCCCATGGAAATTTGGACAAAAAATGCACTATATATGATATCCAATTTCATTTCCAAACCTGTATTGCTTGATGTCAACATTGCTTCCAACAAATTTACCAAGTTTTCTCAAATTCAGTTAGAAATTGACATGGCTACAGATTTGAAAACCTCTATTCCCATCTTGCTTCATAATGGAACTAAACTTGGTATTGATGTTGAATATGAATTTGTGCCTCCCAAATGTTCTCAGTGCAACTGCTTTGGCCATGAAGTATCAATACATGATGTGGCAAATGACCCTCGATGGATACCAGAGGGGATGACAGATGATGCCAGTGCTTTAAATGCTTCAGTTCAAGAAATTAATTCTGATAAGCCGACTGATCCTTCCCTGAATTTGCCAAATAATATAATGTAGAATGATCTTGATAACATCGCTGATGCTCTTCAAGATAAACCTGCGCAACAAACACAAGCAGATACATCAGGTATGGTTGATGTTAACCACTCTTGTCTCTACAAAAAGCAAACTACCACTTCAGCTTCCCCTTAAAGAAGCTTGAGGAGCACCTCCTCCTCAAAATGACACTGACGACAAGGAACGTCAGGGGAGTGAATACATCCAAGCGTATGATGGATGTAATCAAACTCCTGAATGATGCTAAAACATTTATCATTGGTTTAGTATAAATCAAATTAAATCAAGTTAACCTATCTATTTTTATTTCCAAACTTCCACCTTATGGCAATATTTAACCAACAACTCCGCCACCACTTCTGGACATATACTGTTGGTTTGGGGTAGTAGTGTGTGGTCGATTCGTGAGTTGGATTCATCATATCAACACCTATCAGTTCAAGTTATTAATAAGGGTGGCCTCACCATTACATTCTCCACTATCTATGGTAGTAACAGTTTTTATGAAAGGAAAATCTTGTGGAAATCTTTAGTACACCATTCTTCCACTTTTTTCGAATACTTGGATGATTATAGGTGATTTCAAAAACGCTCTCTCAGCTATCGATAAACAAGGTGGTTTACCTGTTCCACATTAGCATTTGCGAGAATTTCAATAGTGCCTTCATTTAATAGGGCTTTAGGAAGTTAAACCCATAGGGTTTTCTTACACATAGAGAAGAAAAGGTTTGGCATCCCATATTGATAAAATTCTAGTTAATAATACATGTATGCAACAATTTTTGAACCTAAAGGCTTTAATTCTGTCTCAAATGTCTTGCGACCATAATCCAATTCTTGTAGATATTATGCCAACGATAGTTTTGAAGGGGTTTCTATTTCAATACAAAAACAATTGGCATTTACTAACTGGATATTCAGGTTGTACATCACGAGGGTTGCGTGCTCAAACATGGGGTTTCCCCAGTTACCAGTTCTAGTATAAATTCCAGATATGCAAACAAGAATTGAAATCTTGGAAATAAGAACGAACAACAGATGAAAATTACATGAAAATACTTGAAGAACAATGTGTCTCCCTTTAACATGCAATTGATTTAGATCCTGAAATTGAGCCTCTATTTGATGACTACCTATGAGTTAGAAGAGATTTAAGTTCTCAGCAATCGTTGAAATTTAAAACTGTGAAGCAACAATCTAAAATTGAATGGCTACAACAAGGAGATACTAATTCGTAATTTTTTTATTCCAGGACGTCTACTAGTTGGTTTTACAACAACATTAGAGTACTTATAAAACTAGATGGGCAGCTGCTTTATAAGCTTTATGCTATTCAAGTTGAAGCTATTTCTTTTTATACTGACATGTTTAATGGTAATGTAATTACTACATTTCCTTCTTTTAAACCAATTTGTGTTATAGGCTCTCAAGGCCAGGTTTATTTACTTCATGATATTACTTTGGAAGAGGTAAAAAATTATGTTCAATCCATACACGATGAATCAAGTCGAGGTCCAGACAACATTAATTCAAAATTTATGAAACTTCACTGGGAAGATGTAACGACCCGAAATTTTGGGCCAATTTGAATTTTTTTATTTTGGAAATTTTAATGGATTTTAATATTTAAAATAATTTATTTTAGATAAGAACGACTAAAAATTTTCTTTAAAATGAATAAATTCAATTTAATTAGAAAAGGAGTTTAAATCAGCGCTGCAGTTTGAAAATTTTGAATTTGAACTTTGACTGACCGTACAGGATTCAAAATAAATCAGAACTGAACGAAACCAGAAATATTTAAATCTGTTTAATCATATCTTTCCAACGAATCTAAAAAACTGAAATTTTGTTGTAAAAATCAAAAGTTATGGCCAATTCAATTTTTAGAAAAGTCGTTGTAGAATTTATATATATATATATTATTATTTATTTATATAGGGCCCAAAAGGCTACTTTTCACATATGAAGGAATTTCGACTCGAAACCACTTCCATTGAGTTCGGAATGACGTTTCTGCATTGAAAAACAGTAAACACTTATATATTTTGAGTTTCGGAATTTATTTGTTTAAAAATTTATTTTTAATATTAAATATATTGGCCTTAAAAATTGCCATTTTTCAAAAGACCTCGGTTTTCGATGAAACCACTTTTGTTGGAACCGAAATGTCAAACTATTGCTAGATTTCAATTTTCATAATTTTTCGAATTAATATGTGAGCGTGGCAAAGGAAAACGTGTTTTGTCAATTTCAGTCAAATTTAATCAGCTTAAAAATAGCCATTTTTCAAACGGTCTCAGAATTCGACGAAATTAGTCTCGTTAGAACCGTATCGTCAAAACATAACTATAAATAATTTTTTTACAATTTTTAGAGTCAGTATGTGGCCCCGGTAGTTTAAAATGTACGTTTGAATTTAATAATTAAATGATTTATAATGTAATTTAAAGAAAAACATATCGTAACAGCCGAACTGGATTACGAAACATATTCCATTGGGTCCGAAATAGGGGTTTTAGGCTAGGAACGACTGTCGTTGGGCTCAATCGGGAGCTAGTAGCTAAACAGGCTTTTATTGGGTTAATTAAACATTATAATATTATAAAAATCTAAACATTGGGAAACCCTAATTCCTCAAGAACATGCAGCCGCCGACTTTCACCATTTCAAAGGCCTAGAAGCTCCGATTTTTCATCCTCTAATTTGTTCCAATTCCTCAAACAATTTAAGAACCATTCAAAAACAAAATCAAAGATCAGTTCGTGCTCCTCTAAATCATACGGAGATGATGAATTTTCATTGCAAGATTCGTTCGATTTTTGGGTTCAAATAGCCGAACTTCGGGCTCGATTTCTGGAGCGTGGGTCCCACCGAGATGACCGTGGTTTTGGGCGCAAGTGGAGGGTGTTGGCAGCGACAGGGTGGTGGGTTCTGATGGTCGGCCGGTGGTCTCGGTGAGCGTGCGTGAGCGGGTCTTCAAATGGACGATGGGTTCGGTTTGCCTGAAACTGATTACGGGAGGAAGAAGGCTAAGGGACTAAACGGTGGATTAAGGTTTAGTAAACTCAATTGTTAAAACTAATTAGCTCATTTAAATTATTCAGTGTTTAAACGTACATAACTTCTTCATATTAAAACGAAATTCAGAAATTTCAGAAACGCTGGAATCGTGAAGCAGAGATCTACGTGATAGAACTAACTAGACCTGAAACGGAGACTGTTGAAATTTCTACAAAATTTGAATGCGAACGGAGTTTCTGAGAACAAACCAATGTGAGATTTCTTTGTTTTAAATTAATTAATTTATTTATTTAATTTATTTGTTTTGCGATGTAATAAGCATATGTTGTGCTTCAGATCTATTTTGCTTTGATAGTTGTGATGATGGTTGTTCTGTGCTTGCGACGGGTAGTTATAAATCCATGTGCACTAGTCTTTTTGGTTATCACGTTTGTTATTTTGAGTTGATCTATTTTTATCAATTCAAAAATATAAGAAATATAATGATCACCTTTTTGGTTATCGCTTTGGTTATGTTGAATTGATTTATTTTATCGATTCAAAAAAAAAGTCTTTTTGTTTGAATTGATATTAGTTTTGTCAATTCAACGTAGAAATTAAAATTGTCTTTTTTATATTGAATTGATTTAGTTTTGTCAATTCAACGGTGAACATATAATTTGTCTTTTTATTGAGTTGGATTAGGTTATCAATTCAACGTAGAAATATAAATGGATTTTTATTTGCGTTAACAACACAAATGTATCTTGAAATAAAAAGGCTAACTTTACTTTTTTTTTTTAAACATGTTCCACAATGCAAATATAACATGAAGTGAAACATTGAAAATAAAGTTTGCTATTTTATTTGCATCAACTAATGCAAGCATATTTTAAGGTTAAAAACTTGTGTTTTTATTTGCATCCATAAATGTAAATTATACATTGGAAATATGCATTTGTTCTTTTATGCAAACAAACATTGAATTGGAAAAATATATATTTTCATACATTAAAAGGAATGAATTGGAAAAATGCTGTACGTTAGAAATGAATATGACAAAATTCTCATATTTTGTACACTAAAAAGTGTTTATGAACAAAATCCTCATTTTGTTGCATTAAAAATTATGAAAAAAAATCACATTTTTGTTCATATTAAAAGTTTATAAACAAAAATCTCATTTTGTTTGCATTAGAAGTTAATGAACAAATTTCTCATTTTTGTTTATATTAGAAGTTTACAAACAAATTCACATTTTTGTTCGTATTATAAGTTTACAAACCAAATCCACACTTTTAGTTACATCAAAAAGAATGAATTAGAAAGATTCATTTTTGCCGAATATAAAAAGAATAAATTTAAAATGTATATTTTTATACATTAAAAAGAATGAGTTAAAAATGTATATTTTTATACATTAGAAGGATTTGTTCAATATTGCATTTTTGTTTACATAAAAAGGATTTGGACAAAATATGCATCTTTGTTAACATTAAAAGAGCTAGGCAAGATAATCATCTTTGTTTACATAAAAAGAATCAGACAAAAATAGTCATTTTTGTCACTTAAAAAGAATGAGATGAAAATATACATTTTTGTTGTTTTAGAAATGATAACACCAAAATATATAATTTTGGTTATTCAAAAGGATAACACCAAACAATACACTCTTGGGAATTAAAGAGGTTTACATTAAAACAACATTTTTGGTCAAGTTATGATTTGTGAATTAAAACAACATTTTTGATCAAATTATGATTTGTGAATTAAACAACATTTTTGGTCAAAATATGATTTGTGAAAGAAATCAGCATTTCTGGTCAAAGGAAATATTAGTGAAGAAATTAACATTTTTGTTAATTGGATTATAAAAGAAGAAATTAGCATTTTTGTTAATTAGATTATAAAGGACAGGATAATCATATTTTGTTGCATAGAAAGGATTAAACAAAATAATCATATTTTGTTGCATTGAAAAGATTAAAACAAAAGTATCACATTTTGTACATTAAAAGGGAGTTAAACAAAATCATCATATTTTGTATACTAGAAGGAGTTAAACAAAATTACTATATTTTGTATATTATAGGGAGTTATACAAAATTTCCATATTTTGTACACTGAAAGGAATTTGACAAAAATATCACATTTTGTACATTAAAGGGAATTAGACAAGATTACAATTTTTGTCACTTTAAAAGAATTAGAATAAAAGAGACATTTTTGTCATTTTCAAAGGAATGAAGCATGAGACCAAAAATATACATGGTGGCATAAATAAGAGTTAAGATGTTATGGTCATTTGCTCACAATAAAAAGAATTAAGATGTTTGTCTGTGATGTTGAAGTGTTTGATGTGTTAAATATAATGTTGGTATATTCAAACTGAATATTACACTTCCATTTACAAGTCGTCCGACTTGTTTATGTGATTGGGTCGATAATTTTCACACATCGCCCAAGTGCACAAATAATTTATTATTTGATTTCTGGATGAAACCCCACACTGGTGTTGGGATGATCCTACACTAGTCCCAATATTTAGTGTAGAACCCACTCTGGTTGATTATTTGGTTGTGTGATAGTTATTTATCATGATTGTTGAATATATGCAAATTATGGTCGTTGACTGAGTCACATTCCAAGAAAGAATATTTTAGAAAAAGAATATATTTTGGAAAAATATATTTTTATTGAAATGAACTAGTTATTAACTAGAATAAATCATTAAATTTAGATTTAATGAAGTTTTCCAATTTGTTATTACTTAATTCATATTAAATTAAATAAATTGGATTTTGGGTTTGTCGTGAATAGCGTCTTAAATAACACTATTCTTAAACCCCATATGAAAAGAGAAATCTTTTAATTTAGATTATTAAAGTTTTCATTTAGTAATTGGAATAAAATGGAATGTGAGTTGGGTTTATTGTGAACGGTGTTTTTAAATGACATGTGTTCTTTAACCCAACTGACAGTGAAATATGATTTGGAATTATAAATCTTTTATTTAGATTTAAATGGGAATTTTCCAAAAGTAAAGTTTTCCAATTTAATATATTAAATCGGAGTTGAATGGAATTCAAATTTATTACAACCGAGATAAGGTTCTGTAAAAGAAGACCGATACTACATATGGAATTTAAGAGGCTTTG
Organism: Allium sativum; assembly: GCA_030737875.1. Taxonomy (NCBI): domain Eukaryota; kingdom Viridiplantae; phylum Streptophyta; class Magnoliopsida; order Asparagales; family Amaryllidaceae; genus Allium; species Allium sativum. Next base: position 974,719,307 of record CM060909.1, read on the forward strand.
CCGTTATTCCATTTATATTATTGGTCGGATACAGAAATTTATAACGATTATATGTTGATTTGAAATCTGTGAAGATTCCATAGTTTTATGGAAGATGATTGGGGGTTTACCATGAACTATGTTTTTAAATGACATTAGTTCTTTAACCCATTTAAAGTTATGATTTATTTCTTAAATCTAAATAATCATAAAATAATGATTTGTGGTATTTAAAACCAATTGGAGTTTTAATAAATCTTTAAAGAAAGATTTAAGGATAAATATAAAGAATTTATCTTTGATAAAATAATTTGAATGTTTTATTTAAAAGAATATTCTGAATTGGAATGAGGCGTTGGATGTGCTTTTATAGTACTCGATTTTTAATTATAAAAATACGAGAGTTATTCGGAAAGACCGGGTTTAACCCATTCCGAATAATTTCTACGACGATGAAGAGTCGAAGATGAAGACGGTGTTGAAGAACGACGATCTTCACATCGAATGGACGTGTTGCTACAGAGATCCTGATGGGAGTAGCTACCTTGAAGGGGCTTCAGTGGTGGTCGTCCGGACTATTGTTGATTGATCGGATTTGGTTTTCGCTCAAACCCAGAGCATAAGCTAATAAATGGATGCGTGTCTAACATTGGAGTTCGTTCCATGTGAATTAAATCGATTTCTGTTAATGTATGTCTGTTTGGTGGTAGGGGATTTATTCTCTACTTAACACCCTGGTATATATTAATAGTGATTGATCTCATGGCGTGAATTGTCAATGTGGCACGCCAAGATGCAAATGATCAAGGCTTTTGTTGAAAAGCAGGGCCTTGTGGGATGATCAAAGCATAGCCTATTACGGCATAGCTTTGTGTATATCGTGACTTCGCGAGCCTCACACCCCGGTATGAGTCAAAAACGGGATATGGACTGCAGGGAGTGCACACGTTTCTTTCTAGCTAGTGGTAGTGTCAGTGCTTTAACACGGCCTGGCATTTTACTTATGTTGATGATGGATTTTGAGGCGCCTCGGATTTTTATAGACCGATAGTGGTCATATTATAGGTTCAAAGGAACCGGGAAGCGTGTGTTCAGGCATAATTAATCCACTGCCGATAGGCGGGGACCGGCCCGGAAGATCCAAGGGTTCACTGCGGGGGATCCTGAGGCATTTGCTAGAGTGTCTCGAATCGGAGAGGAGCTTGCCCCTAGCCTCGACTCATGATGGAAATCCAATTTCCAATACGACCTTGCAGTTTTGATTGTAGAACTAGTATGGCGACATGATATATGGTACCCATGCCGTCTATGATTTATACATTATGATTGAAATGTTTTTTATTAGAACATATACACACTAGTATTAAACCCGTTTTATCGTATCAAGCATCTCTTGACCATTATAAGGTAAAACCCTATCCTCTGGTTTGCGTTGCATTGTGTGATGGGACTTGGGTCTTATAATGGTTTCATTTTTCTAAAAAGCATGGCGTTGTTTTAACGTTTTACTTTATTTTATGCACTGGCAATCCAATGGAGTAAACCCATTCCGCGTTAGCGGCGTGGTCCTGTGATTAGCCATATTTATTTGATAAGTTAAGCTGGATTTCTCATACCAGTCCCATGACTGACCTGTAGTTTGTTTCACTGGCAAACTCGGGTGCCCTTATTTTCCACATGGGCATTCGAGTAGCATTTTGCAGATATATTTACAGGATCCTGGTTTACAGCTGAAGCGGTATCCGGAAAGCTCTGTATCCGTGTATTTCTTCCAGTTGTATATTTGTATTATTTTTCCGCTGCTATTTAAGTGTAATTTAAACTCTGATATTATTGTGTTCCTATTATGTAATAAGTATTCATACTCTGTTATATTCATGTACTCTGATGTAATTGTTGTAATCAGCAATAAAATGTTCTTCAATTTACGTTCTGATGTGTATTGTTCTCAAAGCAATCCAGCCTTTCCTTTACCGGGAAGTTTGGGTCGTCACAGAAGAGATCAAGCTGGAAGTGTTAGAAGCTATTTCAAACATGTTTAAATCTAGTAAAATTCCTAAAGGGGTTAATCACACCTTTCTCATGCTAATTCCAAAGGTAGATCGGCTTACTTCTATTTCTAAATACAGGCCTATTGCATATTGCAACGTTTATTATAAAATTCTATCAAAAATTCTATGTGGCCGAATGAAGTGCCTATTGCCTCATCTTATCTCCGAAAATCAATATGCATTTTTTCAAGACAGATATGTTGGTGACAACATACTTCTAGCACATGAGTTACTAATAGATTTTAGGAAAAAGGTGTCTCAAAATTTTGTGTAAAGATAGACCTTCAAAAGGCATATGACATGATCAGCCAAGAGTTTATATGCTATATTATGGCAAAAATGGGTTTCCTTATGCATTCTATGAATGTTATTTACAAGTGTATTTCTACTACTACTTTTTCTATCTCAATTCAGGGGGAACCTACTAGTTTCATTCATTCAAGTAGAGGAATTCGTCAAGGGAATGCTCTATCGCCTTATTTGTTCTCTATTGCAATGTAATACTTCACTTATTTGATGGATGAAACAACTGCTTTGCGAAGTTTTACACCAGCTTACGACTTTCACCCTGTTATTACACATCTACTATATGCAGATGACCTCATGGTTTTTTGGAAATTCTCATTAGAATCATCTTGTACTTTAAATGAAATATTTAATCAGTTGAGTTTATGTGCAGGTTTACAAGTTAATGCAGCAAAGACAAGGATCTATTTCAGCACTCACTCCATTCTAACCCATGCTATACAGGCAGTCCTAGGCTTTGAACAATGAACTTTACTCATTCATTACCTTGGCTTACCTTTATCAACAAATTATCTTCAATACTCAGAGTTTCAATCGTTGATACAATGGGTTCAAATTAAGGTACAAGGGTGGGCTACAAAGTATTTGAGCTTTGCTGGGAGGGCAGAATAAATCCATACTGTTACCACTCCCACTATACTATGTTGGCATTTTGTTTATCAGGTACTTGAACAAATACTTGATAAAATTCAAAGTCTCTATGCAGATTTTTTTGTGGAGGATCAGTGCATAAAGTGGCATGGTCTACGTTATGTAGGTCTAATACGGAAGGGGCATTGGTCTTAAGCTTTTTTCAAGATCTTAAAATAGCTGCTAGCTTGAAATTAGTGTGGAAATATCTATCTAATAAAACAATGTGGAGTAAGTGGATGCAACGTAGATACTGTCATAGGAAATTTTTCTGGAATATACCTATTGACAATAATGCTTCTTCAACTTGGAAGACATTACTTAGATTACGAATAAGTGGTAAACAATATTTTGAGAAAATACTGGCTAATGGAAATGATACCTCGCTTTGGTATGATCCACGGATTAATTCTGCCTGCCTCGTTGATCTTATTGGACTTACAAGATTTTAGGTCATTGGTTCACAAACTAAAACTGTTAGCTGCATTATTCGAGACACTCAATTGGATCCATCTCTGAACTGAGCTACAAGAGAGATTGCTCACGAAATTCTGGGTATTACCACTCATCCAAATTATGCAAGGATCAATACAATTGGGGAGATGGAGGGTCGTTTACCTTTCAAAAAGCGTGGGATAAATTTCGTCAAAGGTCAAAATCCAAACAGATTTACTCCATCATCTAGCATCAAAAAACACCATTTGGCCTTCATTCCTTATCTTGCTTACTCTGGCAAGGTTAATACGAAGGATAAATTATCTCGTTTCAACATTACCACATACACCTTATGCATTTTATGCCACACCAATCCTGAAACCATTAAACATCTTTTCTTCGATTGTTCCTATTCCTCTTTTATTTGGTGTTCCTTGAAACTCAAACTTTCATTGCCTCCTACTTTCCTTTCTACACTCGATGATGAATTAAATTTACTTAATTCTACTTTCCAGGAAAAGGACCAACTTCGTGATGTTGCTTGTGCATGTTTCACTTCTGTAATATACCACATTTGAGGCGAATATAATTCTAGGATTTTTTGTAACCTTATATCTTAAAGCATAACGAAGCTTCATCATGTTGAATGGGAGATTGCATTCTTGGTTCATAACAATGGATCCTCAACGAACTGGAGTTACCAGAAAATGGAATTCTTAAGGCGATGGGGCGTGGAGCTTAATGACAAAGGATGACTGCTTTCTTTTGATTTGAAACTATAGATTATGGGCTCATGGGCCTTTTTGCGGGTTTTTCTTACATTTTAGAATTGTTTGTATGTAATGTTATTGTAAACATGCTCACCAAATTTATATGTACTCTTTTTCCTTGTAAGGCATCCGCTTAGGTTAGGGGGTTACAAGGTTTTGACGAGGCATATAAATGCGGTTGTTTTTTATTGGTATATTGAATAAAAGCATAACAATTTAAAAAAAAACATTTTTCTTATTTTTTCCTTATTTTATTTCTTTTACTTAAGAGTAACTAACCACGCATAAACATAAGGAATTTAAAATGAGGTCAGTCGCAACTTAAATTATAAGCATTCTCTAACCATGCATGACCATATTTAGGTTTTTTTAATGAGGTTAGAGTAACACCTATTATATAAAAATCCCTTCAGTATATAAAACCCAAATGAACGACAGAAAAATGGAAGAGATAGAGATGGTCATGAAATAAATTCCTAAATTAATTAATCATATTATGAAATATGTTCAACTTTACCAAGATTTTTGAAAATTTTCTGTTTTCTTTTATTCTGAAAAATAATACAGTCACATTTCCATCACAAATTTTGAAACTTGTACCTTTTAATGAAAAAATATAAAATGTCGACATTAAATAACCCTGATGAATGACAGAAAGATGGTAGAGAAAGAAGATGTTTGTGAAATAAGCATCAATTCAAAGATATTATAAAATTTGTCCAGTCATCATGAGAATTTAAATAAAATTTTCTCTTGGTATGAGATATACTACAGTCATAACTCATCATAATTTATAAATAAAATAATAATTTAGAAGAGTTCCAAATCTATTTCAATTTTTGAATAACTAATCAAAAATGACTTTAAATTTGAAAATATCAATTTCAAGAGGGATTCTAAAAGAATTATACAAGTTGAAAATCAATTAAAAAATAAAATCAGTTAGGTGAATATGAATTTCTAAAAACTTCTAAGACTGTTACCACTTGGAGGTCTTAGTGCCTATGATTACAATGTATTCAAGCGCAAGCAGACAAATCTAACAATTCACTTCCTTTTATCAAAGCGGCAATCTTTCAAATTTCAGAACAAGATTCACAAGAAATTTTTTCACAATATTTACAACAAGTTCAAGAAACAATTAATGATTTAAATCAAATTCAAGTTATTTGAAATCACTTGATGGAATTCATTTTCAGAAATCAAATCCAAATATGGTATCCATGAAATTTAGCCACAAATGATTTCAAAAACAAGTAGTCAAGCCAAAAATAGAAGCTATGAAATTATCACAACTTAAAAAATAGTAGTGCTATGTAATGAGTGTAGTTTTTCTGTAACGACCCAGATTTTTGGTCAATTTATTTTAAATATTTAATGTGCTTTTAAATATTGAGTTGATAATATAAATCAATTTAACAATCGAAATACAATTTATTTCGAATATATATAATAATCGTAATACGAGAATCTAAAATAATTCAATTCGAAATTTAAGCGGAGTCAAAATAATTCAGATGATGAATATTTATTCTATTTGAATATATAAATGATAATAATAATAATTTATTATCGAGGAATTAAATGTTTTGAATTAAATTTATATCGATCTAAATTAATATCTTCTCTATATGATCGAACTGGGTTTCGAAACCTGCCCAGTATGTTCAGAACAGTGTTATAACGCTAAAAATGCCAGTTGTTGCACTTGAATAGGAGTTCGGAACTGCAATATTATTATTTTCAATTTTAAAGGATAAGTACTCGGTTAAATCAAATTAATATCCTACCCTAACCAATCCCTCTAAGATGTACCTTATGCAGACTATAATTCCTTAACGCTTAAGTCTTCACCTTTATAAAAAGGGTGCTACTATTCATACCCCACTTTACACTTCCGGCCACCTTTATAAATTTAATACATATGATTATTTTTTATATACTTCTGGCCACCATATAATATTCCTTCACTCAGTTATTTACCACCGTACTCTTCATAAAAAAACATGTACTTCTTTACAATTTCAAACTCTAAACCCTTACAAAAGCATATAATCTTCTGTGCCTAATCGAGATGGAAGATGAAGATAAAAAAATAGTTAAAATTGCTTGATTTTTATTGTTTTATATTATGATACAGAACACGTTTTTAGCGTATTTTTTAATGGTTAGGTTTTCCATTGCATTTTAGAATATTTTTTCCACTCCATTGGAAATTTCAAGCTTGGAGGACATAAAATTTGATGATGTTGTAATAGAGAATGACAATGTAAGTTTTGACTTGTAGCCTTTTTATCCATATAACTTACGTATCTTCTTTAATAAATTAATACATTAATTATTATTATTTTGTCGTTTGATAGTTGGAGTATTTGAATGATGATAAATTGGACGATGATAAACTTGATGTTTGTAATAATGTGATGCAAGATGTCCGATCAAATGACTCAAAAGACATAAATGTTGATTTGACAAATTATTTCACAACCGACGAAGTAAGTACTCATTTAAAAAAAGTAAAATTGCTAATGTGGTTATGAAAATGGATTAATAAATTAAATAAATTCACAACCGATGAAGGGAGAAGGAAGCATTCGTGTTGAGAAAGGAGCTGGTGGCCTCTGCATTCTTTGGTTATTAATTTAGACGGTGGCCAGAAGAGGAAATTCAAAATATTTGGGGTGCTTTTAATTTTGGTGGCCAGAAGTGTAAATAGGGGTATGAATAGTAGCACCCTATAAAAATGCAATGCCTTCTCCTTCAAATATTTTTTTTACAGAGATCCAAAATTTCAGAAGGAATGGTCGATTCTCAAATAAAACTCGAGGACTCCCTTTTCTCAATTTTAAATCGCGTCTTCCCTTTGGTTTGGCCATTTCGTTCATTCACTATTATCCAAATCCAAAAGAAAAAAACCGGTACCTCTCCTCTTCTTTTAAATCTTCTGAAATTAATATAAAATCGGATTCCTTATAAAACCAAATGATTTGAAGTTTGATGTACTCCAGTTCGCAAGGGCTTCAATCCTCTTAATTAGTTTCCGTCGCGATGAACCATGGGTGATCGATTTCGTGAGCAACGAACTAGGGTAAAATCGCGAGGCTAGGGTTGTTCTATTTTAGGGGATTTACACTCAAGTTCAACGATTGGGAAGTTTGCGATTGGAGCAGGGGAGAGCGACGCAATGGTCGCTGGTGGAGAAGGGAAGTGATTTTGATTGGTTCGATGGAGTTCTGGTAGGATGCGCGCTGCTTTTCCTAAGGATGGAGGTTAGTTAGTGAACAGTAGCGACAATTTATGAAGCTCGACTAGTTGATCGCTCATTTCGAACAAGGTGTTCGATTGTGGCAAAGATGGGATGGCCGAAAATATTTGGGATTTGTGAAGTTCAATGGAAGTATTTGCAAGGGCTCGAGTGTTAAAACGATTGACGTTGAGGATGGACATAGTTTAGGCGTGTAGATTTTCACTAGGAGGAGCTATAGTTGTTACTAGAGCACAATAGTGCATAGATGATACACTCGATGGCAGCATTAAAAATTTTGGTTTCTAGAACAGTGGGATTTGTTCATGCGTTCTGCTAAATCAGGAAGAGATCAGGTGATTTGTGGGTGTGGTCTTGTTTAAATTTATACTAAGTTAGTTCATTTATTTATTTATTTTGTTAATGACTGAAATAGACCAAACATATTGAAATATCAATATTATAATAAGTAATATATACATATATATATATATATATATTATTTTACAACATATTAGTAAATATGAAGTTAAACCAAATATCTCTAGGTTGGTTAATACTCGTATGGATTCATAAAGAATAAGTTTACCCGAACAAAGAACATTAGTAGAATTCAATAGTTAAAATTTTTATTAATACTGTTTTATATTGAAAAAAAACGAACGTATGGAGGAATTAATCGGAATCATCTTGGAAATTTTAATTTAAATCGAATATCGTTCGATTTGAATTAAAATTGTACCGAATCAAAAAATATATATCACGGTGAGTAAACTCACTCTCTGGATTTTATAATTTTTTATATGCTATTTGTTGGTTTCTTGGATGCCTTTAAATATTTTTGTGGTTATTATAAATATATATTAGTTAGTTAGGCTTGGTAATTGTGGCTATTATATATATATATATATTGGTGGTTGGATAGTTCCCGCAGTACCATTAGCGGATCCCCGCATTATCATTAGCGGATAACCCTATGCGCCTCACGCTATGATAGTGAATGACCTTCTATACCGCGATATCCTGCCTCGAAGTAGGATGGGCATTATTTATGTTGACTAACGTCTGTGGATGCAGGGAAAACAGGTTGGAGGGATCCGACTGGATTCCTCAAAAATATTATTATTTGTTTGTTCTCATATATATTATCATATATGATGTGTTAGAAAATCCATTGTTGATAATTGTTATTTTTGATTGGTTAAAATATCACTGGACCTGAAAAGTTGATATATAAAATTATCGGGAAAGGGATATTTTGAAATTTAAAGGGAAAAATCTATTTATCTTAAATAGAATTTGAATATCAATTGGGCTATAAAGATATTACTTGTTTTGAATAAATAAAACAAGTATTGAACTTATAAACGATGTTTATAAATTGAATAATACAGGAAATCGAAGTAAATTTATAAACAATGTTTATAAATAAAATGGAAAAATTATAATTTGATAATTTGAATATTTAAATTCAAATGTTAATTTAAAAATAGAAATGGGAAATCGTTTTAAAGAATTAAACGATGAAAATTATTCTGATATTCAGAATGTGAATTGAACTAAAAATAAATCCGCAAGGATTTATGATTTTAATTCGATTAGTTCGAATTTATTTAAATAATAAAATATTTCTCAAAAAAGATATTGGGATCATACTAGATTGAAATCAAATTTAAATGTGAAAATAGATTCTATGTTATATATAGGTAAGCTAAAATAAAAAAATATATTCCATGAGATTTTGGTTTTAAATAGATTTCGAAATGGAACTTATTTTAAAATATAAAACAAATAAATTTATAAACGATGTTATAAGTGTAGCGAATTAATTATCAAAAGATAATTTTAAATTTTAAATTCAAGTTTGAATTTTAAAATAAAATTTGAAATCATTTCAAAAAGGAAACATCGGTTTTTATTTTGGAATTCAGAATATAAAAGGAGTTGGAATTCAAATGGAATTTGAAATGGAAAACTTGTTTTAATATATGAAACAAGGAAGTTGGATTTACAAACGATGATATAAATCTAGTAAAATAAATTATCATTTAACAATTTAGGAATTTAAATTCAAATATGAATTTGACAATGAATTGGAAATCGTGTCGAAAAAGAAACGACGGGTTTATTTCTGGAATTCGGAATATAAACTGAGATGAGATAAATCAGAAGGATTTATAATTTGAAATTCGATTATATCGAATTTTATAAATAATTTATTTATAAAGGAACTAGAATTTAATATAGAAGATTGAACTATAAATAAATTTATAACTGAGATATGAAATAATTGGTGATCTGGGATAATAAGAATTTTTAAGTTGAATTTGAAAATTGGTTTAATATATATATTAAAATATATTAGAATAAAGTTAGAATTTATATATAAACGAAGTTTAAAACGTTTATATATTAAATATAATTAAAACGAACTCGCCGCAGCACGGCAGTTCGTAAATTGGTGTAATGAACCGCAAATCCGTACTATTTGAGTTGACTACATACATCACACGTCCAACCCAAATATCATAGAAATACGAATCAGTTTTTTAGAAGAAAAAGGTAGAAGAAGAACAGAAATAACAACACAGAATCTCACATCGCAGCGGAACAAAATATAATATATCATAACTTTTAAAATACAAAATTTTAATTGTATAACACACAATTATCAGAGTACAACACTTACAACACAGCGGAAATAAAAACACTATATATCTAACACTGAAGCCTCCTACTCCAAGCTCCTTTAGATAAATTTGAAAAATCCTGAACTATAAGACTGCCCGTACAAATTTGGGCACCTAAGAGTTTAGGTAGAACAAAACAAAAATAAACTCTGAGTCAGTCATGGACTGGTATGAGTAAACAATTTAAAACAGTTGGAGAAAATAAACGATATCTTATAAGACCACGCCGTATAAAACGAAACGGGTTTTTCCCTTATGAGAATACAAAACACTTGATTGAACTTTCAAATACTTTTGAAAGAAAACGATAATCTTTATATCAAAAACTCTTTTCATATTATAATAGTGTCTAAATCAAATAAATAGAAATCTAGTCGAATGCTTTCATCCCACACCCCACATATATAATATACAATCAAAATCGCGAGCACTTATTGGGTAATGAATTTCCAACTATGACAAGGTATGGAACCACCTTCAGATAGTATATCTCTAGAGGAGAATGCATTGGGTTCAACAAGAACATCTTGTAACCCGACCACACATGACCAACCACTCATTTCGCTCGAGTGTATCGAATGTATATCACCAACGGTTGAGATCAACATCCGTTTTCCCAAATGGGACAGCATAGAATAGAATAAAGAATGAAATGAATTTCTCTAGATAGGTGATAATACACCCTAATTGGGAGCTACCCACTTAGCCATGCTGCCTGCCCGAATTTTGTCATTTCCTGGTTGTTGAGGCCTGAGGCTACGATTTGCTTACCATTCATTGATAACACAATCACTTTGATTGCCACATTATCAGATCCGTTAATCATTAATTGATTTGCATAAATATATTCTGGATATTATGCTAAGAGAATAAATTCTCCACCACTATATATATTTGACAGAACAACATATGCGATCATTGGAAATACCCTGTCAAACACTCGTCCATATATATTTGTTCTGGGACTGAACGAAACCGAAGGCACAATTTCCATTAATCCATCTTAGGCAATTTCTATCTAGGATTAATGGAAAAAGCCCTTGCCCTTCACTCCGTCTTCGATTGCCTACATATAATCTGATTCGCAATGCTACTGCCAATACTGAGTGGTTCTCGGATAATAATCCAATCGGTCTCTCCATATTGACAACGATATTGGCTAATACTTCGATAGTCCGTTAGTTAACTATTGATCACAAACAAACGTTCATTCGAAGCATCAAGCAAATCACTGGGCGCTTTATTAATATTTCATTAATTAATCACTTCTCCATTTCCTTATCAATATTTGTTAACCAAATATTTTCAATAATCATCTTGGTCTCTTGCGCTATTTGGAAAACATTTCCATATATCGCCTTCTTTTATTTTCTATACTTAGAAAATATATTCTATTTATAATTGGAAAACATTAGAATTACTTATCTCTTTCATGGCCATCAATTTCTACACTCAGGAAATATTTATTTATTATATTTCCAAAATTTCACTTCCTTGGGTTAAAACGGCTGTTGTGTAAAACATCGTTACAAACAACCCAAAATACTGCATTCAACTAACTCTTATTCAAACATTTCTCTTCGAAACTGGATCTTGCTATTTATTGGTTAAAAATGAAATCAATCAAGTTGGGGTATAACTACCTCTCAGACCTTGACTGAAAACATCCTTAACTTCAAAATAGACAAGACCACTATTCCCGAATAACCAACATCATATAAAGCCAATTATTCATTTTTAAATCATATATACATTTCTATTTCCATATTACTGATTTCCTTTTTGTTTATAATATTCTATTTTAAATTCGTTTCCTAATCGAATTTTAATATATTGATATATCGATTTTCAGTTATCAACATTTCTTAAAAATATTCTAACTCCTTAAATTTCCGGATAATTTCGCCATAACCTCCTGTTTACGGGTCACTCAGTACAGCTACAAAACGCCTCTCTGGGCCCTTTCCATTTAAAAAGAAAACTAAAAAGCCAAGTGGCTTGCCGATTCAGCGCATAAAACCTCATATGGAATTTAAACGTGTACCTTTTTCTCAGGCACATAAATTACAGTCTTTATGCACTTCATTCCATACCCGTCTAACACATATCCAAATATTTCCATTTGGTTTCAACTCAATCCATTCGTCTTAACCCAATTCGCTAATTTATTTTCTAATTAGCTATATTTGCCTATTTCACTTCTTATTTGAACATATCACATTCAAATATATTTTAATCTACTCGTGAACCCAACCTAATTCCATTTTCAACTCGAGTTACATATTCGATTTCGAATAAAAATTCTCAAATCTCTTTCACTTATCCAACGCCCTATTTCAATTCAAATCTCGATTAACTATTTATTCTTCAAACTAGTTAAATCTATTTAATAACTAAAAATCTGATATTTGTTTCAAAAATCATTTCACTTACTTCACTAGAGTTCATATTTATTTTATATCTCCAGTCTGGATTTTTCTAATGGAAATTCGGATTTTATTTCCTTAAAATCCTTTTATTTATTTAAATAAACGGTTATGGCTTTATAATGATTCTGGCGTTATTTTTCTCAAAATTTGATTTTGACATAACTCAAAATCTATAAGACGAAATCCAGATTTTTCTCTTCCATTAGAAAACTATTATCAAATCGGTCCCGACGGTTCTTGTTTCAAGGAATTCCAACTTAAATTGAGTTCTATATACTCAACTGAAGTTCGAACCGCCAATTTACGAACTGTCGCGCTGCGGCGAGTTCGTTTTAAGTATATTTATAAATATAAATGTTAAAACTTCGTTTATAATAATTTTAACTCCATTCTGATATATTTTAATATATATCAAATCAATTTTTCCCAATTCAACTTAGTATTTCTGATTTTCCTTAATTGCATATTATTTCATAATTCGGTTATAAATTTATTTATAATTCGATCATCTATACATATTCCAATTCCTTCTATAAATTATAAATCCTTTGGATTTATTTCAATTCTGTTTTAAAATCCGCATTCTGAAATTTGTTTCGTCATACCCATTTCGAAATGATTTCAACTTTCTATTTTCAATTCATACTTGAATTTGAAATTACAAACTGTCTCTTGATAATTAATTCCTACATTTGTAAACAGCGTTTATAAATTTACTTGCATTATATATATTCAACAAGTTCCGTTTAAAAATCCATTTTAAAACCAAAGCCTTCTTTTGGAATATTCTATTTATTATAACTAATTTACATATTTTATTCTAGTTTCTATCAAATAAAATTCCATTATCCTTTCTGGATACAATTTACTTTATAGATTTGACATAATCTAATTTAGTTATCCAATGTAAATTTTATATTTTGAATATCGGAATAGATTTCATCGTTTTCTATTTAAAACGATTTCCAATTCTTTTTTAAATTCACGTTTGAATTTAAATTGCCGAATTATCCAACGATGATTGTTCCATTTTTATTTATACACACCATTTATAACTTTGCTTCAATTTCCTGTATTTTCTAATTTATAAATATTGTTTATAAATTAAATACTTGCTTTATTTATTCAAAACAAGCTAATATTTCTATACCTCTTTAAAAATTCAAATTCTATTTTTAGAAAATAGGGTTTCCCTTTTTAAATTTCAAAACCCAATGATATTTTTATAAATTACCATTTAGGCCCAGAGATATTCAACCAATCAAGAACACCCAATTACTAATCACAGGTTTTCAAGTACATCATATATGATAATATATATGACAACGAACAAACAATAATATTTTTGAGCAATCCAGTTGGATCCCGCCAACCTGTTTTCCTACATCCACAGACGTTAGTCAACATAAATAATACCCATCCTGCTTCGAGGCAGGATATCGCGGTATAGAAGGTCATCCACTATCATAACGTGGGGCGCATAGCTAATGATACTGCGAGCATCCGCTAATGGTACTGTGGGAATCCAACCACCAATATATATATATATACACACACACACACATATATATATAAAGCAAACAACCAATGAACAATTATTTTAACGAATAAAATAATTCTAAATAAAAATATGAGTGAGATTTACTCACCGTGACTTTTTTATTTGCCAAATATCGATTTTCGAGGCCTCGAACTTCACATGTTTAATTCCATTTGATTTAGCCCCTCCTAAGCAAAAATCTTAATTTTACAGATGAACTAATGAATTTCCGTAACATTGTTTATGTTAAAAATATACTAGATTTTTAATTTTCTAACTTCCTGGCTTTATTCCTTTACAGCTAAGTGATTGGAAAAATAATAATCAGTCTAACTTTTCAGCAATTACCTTCCTAGTCAAAATTGCCTTGCAATTCTGGAACCCGACTTTAACCATGCCATCACCAATTCCGACGACTTCATACTTCCTGACTACCACCTCAGCACCTCCCGACAACCATAGTAATTCGTCAGCACCCAAAAACTGCACCTATGCAATTTCCGAACCTCAAATGGCAATTTTACCACATCGCAATAAAATCCGTCACTCCTCCTTGAACTTGTATAATGTCCAATGATCAATGCCACCAAATCGAAATCGCCTCCTGCCCTAGTGCTATGATGTGTCCTTCTAGTTCGCACCATGCTTCTTCTTACCTAATCATCACCCTTACCTCATGCTCATACCAAAATCGCAATTTTGACCATCCCCAAAAATCAACCATCACACTCCAGATCCATATGTTCATCACCAGAAAACTCAACTCTACATCACTCAGTCAACTCGTTTATCAGCATACCTTGGACTCCTTCCAATCACCCCATGCCGACCCCAAATTCCTTCCCTGCTTTGCGAAAGTTGTTGCGCAACTCACCACGACAACTACCATTTCTTCGCAACTAGTAGCAAACCACCATAATCCTCAACCTCGCAAACCTGAAGCGCGATCTCCGTATGCTTCATGCCTTCCAAAAACCATCGATATGAAGATCTAAATCAACATCCAACCTCGCGGAAATGAACTCGAAAACAAAAATCAAAATTGACTTCGATACTTTCTTTTTATTTATTTACGGAATGGTTTCCGATTTTAGTAAAAATGAAAAGGGGAAATTGGCTTGAAATGTTTTCGGTTTGAATTGTTTTCAGAACTGAAGAATTTAAATAAAAAGGGGAGTTGCGATTTATTGCAGAAGGAAAATTAGAAGAAGAGGGGATTAGTGCGACATTTATAAATGGGGAAAACTTAGACATTAAGGAACTACGTTTGTGCAAGGTACCATTGTAGGAGGTAGGTTAGGTACATATTTTTAATGTGATTTGAGATAAAGCGATCTTTATTTCTTTTAAAAGGATATTGATTTTATTCTTGACGTGATTTCATAGTTATCCATTATAATTTTATAATAATATATTTCGGGGTTCTGCACTCCAATTGAAACACAACAACTGACGTTATAGGAGATAACCACTATTTTGAACACAACGGAACAGGATTTGAAGCTCCATTTGATCGTATGGTTAAGATATCAATTCAGATCGATATAAATTAATTTCAAAACAATTAATTCCTTGATAATAAATTATTATTATCGTTTATATATTCCAATAAAATTTATATCGGTCATCTATGATTTGGGCTCAGTTTTTAACTTCGATTTCAATTATATTTCTTATTGCGATAATTTATTATATTCGATATTAAATCAACATCGATAAATCAATATAAAAATACATTTATTTTATTAACTCAATATTTTAAAATGATATTAAATATTTAAAATTAATCAACCAAAAATCCAGATCGTTACATTCTTTCCCCCTTAAAAGAATTTCGTCCCCGAAATTACCATTTACTATTCAAAACTCATTAATGTTGAAACTCAAAATTCCATATTTCTGTAATTTCAGTCCAACCAAAACTTTTGGTCCTTGTTTATATTATGCATCATTATACTCACATTCATTAATTCTATATGATTCACCACTGATTCATATTCTATTTAGTTTCATTCAAATTGATTTTGATCAATTCATTCACCTTAATTTATTTAACTTCCTTAAGTTAAATTTAAATTCCAGAATTCATATTTCTGGGTTTTTATTTCAAATCCTTTAGAAATAACATAAATATATACATATATTTATTTCCATCTCAAATTCAAAAGATTCAAATATTCAAACCAACTTATTTTCTTTCAAACAAATTTCCATCAAAAAATTTCTAAGGCAGCAATCCATCACTTAGAAACTCAAAAACGAACACTGATGATGCTGCAGACATCATCAGAATTATTTTCCAACCACTGAAGTGAGTTCAGTGCTTTATCACTATTAAAAATCCATCGGAAATGATTTTTATTCAAAACCCTTCCAAAATAAAGCTATATTATTTTAATATACTTTAGAAAATATTTTCCAACTTCCCAGGATTTAAATTCAAAATTCTGGTTTGAATTTAATTTTAATTCATCTTATTTGTATATATATTTCATTAATATACAAATTCTATTTGGTTATACATATATAACCGTTTCAATTCTTAGATTTTCATTGGATTATAATAATAACAACCAACACATCCATATATTATAATAATTTCAGAAAATTATTCTTTCTATATCAAAATAGAATTTTGGGTAAAATTATTTCATTTACCCACTTAAAAACAATATCACGTTCAATCTTCTGTTCAAGTATTTACAAACTCTTATCGATGTCATGGCGTCCCACGATTCGACCAGAATTCATAAACCACTCAACAGACTAGCCAACACAATATAAAACAATTAACAAATACACTCTCTCGTATAAATACACTTAACTCATTCTAGGGTACTACTGACCCTATCTCTAATGAGCACAACCCACCAAAGCCTTGGTATTCGCTCAACCTAAGCTCTGATACCACTGTAACGAACCGCAAATCCGTACTATTTGAGTTGACTACATACATCACATGTCCAACCCAAATATCACAGAAATGCAAATCATTTTTCTAGAAGAAGAACGTAAATAACAACACAGAATCTCACATCGCAGCAGAACAAAATATAATATATCATAACTTTTAAAATATAAAATTTTAATTGTATAACACACAATTATCAGAGTACAACACTTACAACACAGCGGAAATAAAAACACTATATATCTAACACTGAAGCCTCCTGCTTCAAGCTCCTTTAGATAAATCTGAAAAAACAAAAATATACTCTAGGTCAGTCATGGACTGGTATGAATTTGCAGTTTAAAATAGTTGGAGAAAACAAACGATATCTCATAAGACCACGCCGTACAACACAGAATAGGTTTTTTCCCTTATGAGAATCCAAAACACTTGATTCAACTTTCAAATCCTTTTGAAAGAAAACGATAATCTTTATATCAAAAACTCTTTTGATATTATAATAGTGTCTAAATCAAATAAATAGAAATGTAGTGGAACGCTTTCATCTCACGCTCCATATACATAATATACAATCAAAACCGCGAGCACTTATTGGGTAACGAATTTCCAAATATAACAAGGTATGGAACCACCTTCTGATAGTATATCCCTAGAGGAGAATACACTGGGCTCAACAAGAACATCTTGTAACCCAGCCACACATGACCGACCACTCATTTCGCTTGAGTGTATCGAATTTATATCACTAACGGTTGGGATCAGCAACCGTTTTCCTGAATGGGACAACATCGAATAGAATAAAGAATGAAATGAATTTCTCTAGATAGGTGATAATACACCCTAATTGGGAGCTACCCACTTAGCCATGCTGCCAGCCCGATTTTTGTCATTTCCCGGTTGTTGAGACCTGAGGCTACGATTTGCTTACCATTCATTGATAACACAATCACTTTGATTGCCACATTGTCAGATCCGTTAATCATTAATTGATTAGCATAAATATATTCTGGATATTATGCTAAGAGAATAAATTCTCCACCACCATATATATTTGACAGAACAACATATGCGATCATTGGAAGTACTCTGTCAAACAATCGTCCATATACGTTTTTTCTGGGACTGAAAGAATCCAAAGGCACAATTTCCATTAATCCATCTTAGGCAATTTCTACCTAGGATTAATAGAAAAAGCCCTTGCACTTCACTCCATCTTCGATTGCCTACATATAATCTAAATCGCAACGCTACTACTAATAGTGAGTGGTTCTCAGATAATAATCCAACCGGTCTCTCCATATTGACAACGATATTGGCCAATACTTCGATAGTCCCTTATTTAACTATAGAACACAAACAAACATTCATTCAAAGCATCAAACAAATCACTGGGCCCCTTAATTAATATTTCATTAATTAATCACATCTCGATTTCCTTATCAATATTTGTTAACCAAATATTTTCAATATTCATCTTGGTCTCTTGCACTATTTGGAAAACATTTCCATATATCGCCTTCTTTTATTTTCTATACTTAGAAAATATATTCTATTTATAATTGGAAAACATTCCAATTACTTATCTTTTTCATGGCCATCCATTTCTATACTCAGGAAATATTTATTTATTATATTTCCAAAATTTCACTTCCTTGGGTTAAAATGACTGTTGTGTAAAACATCGTTACAAACAACCCAAAATAATGCATTGAACTAAATCTTATTCAAACATTTCTCTTCGAGACCGGATCTTGCTATTTATTGGTTAAAAATGAAATCAATCAAGTTAGGGTATAACTACCTCTCAGACCTTGATTGAAAACATACTTAACTTCAAAATAGACAAGACCACTATTCCTGAATAACCAGCATCATATAAAGCCAATTATTCATTTTTAAATCTTATATACATTTCTATTTCCAGATTATTGATTTCCTTTTTTGTTTATAATATTCTATTTTAAATTCGTTTCCTAATAGAATTCTAATATATTGATATGTCGATTTTCAGTTATCAAAATTTCTTAAAAATATTATAACTCCTTAAATTTCTTGAAAATTTCGTCATAACCTCCTTTGTATGGGTCACTCGGTACAACTATAAAACGCCTCTCTGGGCCCTTTCCATTCAAAAAGAAAATTAAAAATCCAAGCGGCTTGCCGATTCGGCGCATAAAACCTCGTATGGAATTTAAACGTGTACCGTTTTGTCGGGCACATAAATTATAATCTTTATGCACTTCATTCCATACCTGTCTAGCACATATCCAAATATTTCCATTTAGTTTCAACTCAATCCATTCGTCTTAACCTAATTCGCTAATTTATTTTCTAATTAGCTATATTTGCTTATTTCACTTCTTTTTTGAACATATCACATTCAAATATATTTTAATCTACTCATGAACCCAATCTAATTCAATTTTCAATTCGAGTTACATATTCAATTTCGAATAAAAATTCTTAATTCTCTTTCACTTATCTAACGCCCAATTTCGATTCAAATCTCGATTAACTATTTATTCTTCAAACTAGTTAAATCTATTTAATAACTAAAAATAAGATTATTGTTCCAAAAATCATTTCACTTACTTCACTAGAGTTCATATTTATTTTATATCTTCAGTCTGGATTTTTCTAATGGCAATTCGGATTTAATTTCCTTAAAATCCTTTTAGTTATTTAAATAAACCGCTACGGCTTTATAATGGTTCTGGCGTTGTTTTTCTAAAAATTTGATTTTGACATAACTCAAAATCTATAAGACGAAATCCAGATTTTTCTCTTCCATTAGAAAACTATTATCAAACCGGTCCCGACGGTTCTTATTTCAAGAAATTCCGACTTAAATTGAGTTCTATATACTCAATTGAAGTTCGAACCGCCAATTTACGAACTGTCGCGCTGCGGCGAGTTCGCTTTAATTATATTTATAAATATAAACGTTTAAACTTCATTTATAATAATTTCAAGTCCATTCTGATATATTTTAATATATATCAAATCAATTTTTCCCAATTCAACTTAATATTTCTAATTTTCCTTAATTGTAGATTATTTCATAATTCATTGATAAATTTATTTATAATTCGATCTTCTATACATATTCCAATTCCTTTTATAAATTATAAACCCTTTGGATTTATTTCAATTCTGTTTTCGAATCCGTATTCTGAAATATGTTTCGTCATACCCATTTCGAAATGATTTCAACTTTCTATTTTCAATTCATACTTGAATTTGAAATTACAAACTATCTCTCGATAATTAATTCCTACATTTATAAACAGCGTTTATAAATTTACTTGCATTATATATATTCAACAAGTTCCGTTTAAAAATCCATTTAAAACCAAAGTCTTCTTTTGGAATATTCTATTTATTATAACTTATACATTTAACAAATTTACATATTTTATTCTAGTTTATATCAAATAAAATTCCATTATCCTTTCTGGATACAATTTATTTTATAAATTTGACATAATCTAATTTAGTTATCCAACGTAAATTTTATATTCTGAATATCGAAGATTTCATCGTTTTCTATTAAAAACGATTTCCAATTCTTATTTAAATTCACATTTGAAATTAAATTCCAGAATTATCCAACGATAATTATTCCATTTTTATTTATACACACCTTTTATAACTTTGCTTCAATTTCCTGTATTTTCTAATTTATAAACATCGTTTATAAATTCAATACTTGTTTTATTTATTCAAAACAAGTTAATATTTCTATACCTCTTTTAAAATTCAAATTCTATTTTTAGAAAATAGGAATTTCCTTTTTTAATTTCAAAACCCTTTTTACGATATTTTTATAAATTACCATTTAGGCCCAGTGATATTAAACCAATCAAAAACACCCAATTACTTATCATAGGTTTTCAAGTACATCATATATGATAATATATATGACAACAAACAAACAATAATATTTTTGAGGAATCTAGTTGGATTCCTCCAACCTGGTTTCCTACATCCACAGATGTTAGTCAACATAAATAATACCCATCATGCTTCGAGGCAGGATATCGCGGTATAGAAGGTCATCCACTATCATAGCGTGGGGCGCATAGGGTCATCCGCTAATGATACTGCGGGCATCCGCTAATGGTACTGCAGGAATCCAACCACCAATATATATATACATATATATATATATATATAATAACCACAAGCACCAATCCTAAATAACTAATATATATTTAATATAGCCACAATAAAATTCCAATGCAATCAAACAACCAACGAACAATTATTTTAAAGAATAAAATAATTCTAAATAAAAATATGAGAGAGATTTACTCACCGTGACTTTTTTTATTTGCCAAATATTAATTTCGAGGCTTCGAACTTCACATGTTTGATTCCATTTTATTTAGTCCATCCTAAGAAAAAATCATAATTTTATAGATGAGCTAACGAATTTCCTTAACATGGTTTATGTTAAAAATATACTAGATTTTTAATTTTCTAACTTCCTAGCTTTATTCCTATACAGCTAAGCGATTGGAAAAATAATAATCAGTATAACTTTTCAGCAATTACCTTCCTAGTCACCATTGCCTTGCAATTCCAGAACCCGACTTTAACCATGCCATCACCAATTCCGATGACTTCCTACTTCTTGACTACCACCTACAACACCTCTCGACAACCACAGTAATTCGTCAGCACCCAAAAACTGTACCTATGCAATTTCCGAACCTCAAACGGCAATTTCACCACATCGCAATAAAATTCGTCACTCCTCCTTGAACTCGCCTACTATCCAATGATCAACGCCACTAGATCGAAATTGCTTCTTGCCCTAGTGCTACGATGCGTCCTTCTGGTTCGCACCATGCTTCTTCTTACCTAATCATCACCCTTACCTCACGCTCATACCAAAATCGCAATTTTGACCATCCCCAAAAATCAACCATCGCACTCCAGATCCATATGTTCATCACCAGAAAACTCAACTCTACATCACTCAGTCAACTCGTTTATCAGCATACCTTACACTCCTTCCAATCACCCCACGCCGACCCCAAATTCCTTCCCAGCTTTGCCAAAGTTGTTGCGCAACTCACCGCGACAACTACCATTTCATCGCAACTAGTTGCAAACCGTACCACAAGCCTCAACCTCGCAAACCTGAAGCGCGATCTCCGGATGCTTCATGCCTTCCAAAAACCATCGATATGAAGATCTAAATCAACATCCGACCTCGCGGAAATGAACTTGAAAACAAAAATCAAAATTGACTTCGATACTTTCTTTTTATTTATTTATTTTCGGAATGGTTTCCGATTCTAGTAAAATGAAAAGGGGAAATTGGCTTGAAATGTTTTCGGTTTGAATTGTTTTCAAAACTGAAGAATTTAAATAAAAAGGGGAGTTGCGATTTATTATAGGAGGAAAATTAGAAAAAATGGGGATTAGTGTGATATTTATAAATGGGGAAAACTTAGACATTAAGGAACTATGTCTGCGCAAGGTACCATTGTGGAGGTAGGTTAGGTACATATTTTTAATGTGATTTGAGATAAAGTGATCTTTATTTTTTTTAAAAGGATATTGATTTGATTCTTGAGGTGATTTCATACTTTCCATTATAAATTTATAATAATTTATTTCTTTTAAAAGGATATTTGTTAAGCAGGTTTGGAATGAAATGTATGAAGATATATAAATTGAAATGGCCAACAAAAAGGTACACGTTTGAATTCCGTATGAGATTTTATGTGCCGAATCGGCAAGCCGCTTGGCCTTTTGATTTTCTTTTCGAATAGAAATGGCCCAGAGAGGCATTTTGTAGTTGTACCGAGTGGCCCGTACAAAGGAGGTTATGGCGAGATTTTCCGGAAATTTAAGGAGTTAGAATATTTTTAAGAAAATTGGATAACTAGAAAATCAATATATCGATATATATTGAATTCGATAAGGAAATGAATTTAAAATAAAATATTATAAACAAAAAGGGAATCTATAATTAAATCTAGTAAAAATAAAAAGAGAAACATTTACACATTTTAAAAATGAATAATTGGATTTTACGGTATTGATTATTCAAGGCAATTGGTCTTGTCTGTTTTGAAGTTAAGATGTTATTCAATCAAGGTCTGAGATGTAATTATATCCGAACTTGATTGATTTCATTTTTAACCGATAAATAACATGATTCAGTCTCGAAGATCAATGTTTTAATAAGATTTAGTTGAATGAGGTATTTTGGGTTGTTGTAACGATGTTTTACACAACATTCGTTTTAACCTAAGTGTAATTTTGGGAATATAATAATAAATATCTCCTAAGTATAGAAATGAACGGTCATGAAAGAGATAAGTAATTGGAATGTTCTCCAATTATAAATAGAATATATTTCTAAGTATAGAAAGTAAAAGAAGACGATATATGAATATGTTCTCCAATTAGCGTAAGAGGCGAAGATGATTATTGAAAATATTTGGTTAACGAATATTGATAAGGAAATGGAGAAGTAATTTAATTAATGAAATATTAATCAATGGGCCCAGTGATTGTTTGATGCTTTGGATGAATGTTTTTTTCTTCGATAGTTAAATAACCGACTATCGAAGTATTTGCCGATATCGTTGTCAATATGGAGAGACTGGTTCGATTTATATCCAAGAACCACTCCGTATTTTGCAGTAGCGTTGCGAATCAAATTATATGAAGACAATGAAGATGGAGTAAAGTGCAAGGGCTTTTTCTATTAATCCTAGGTAGAAATTGTCTAAGATGAATTAATGGAAATTGTGCCTTTGGTTTTGTTCAGTCCCAGAACGAACGAGTATGGACGAATGTCTGATAGAGTATTTCCATTGATTGCATATGTTGGTCTGTGAAAATATACATCTAGTGGCAGAGAATTTATTCTCTTAGCATAATATCTAGAATATATTTGTGCAAATAAATTAATGATTAACGGATTTGACGATGTGACATTCAAAGGAAATGAAGATGTGGCATGTCAAAAGATAACGTGGCCTCAAGCCCCACAACCGAGAAATGGTATAAAATCGGGTGGGTCGCATGGCTAAGTGGTTAGCTGCCAAGTAGGGTGTATTGTCACCTGATCTAGAGAAATTCCTTTTGCTTCTTAAATCTATCGATGATGTCCCTGGCGGAAACGATTGCTGATCCCAACCATTAGTGATAATATATTCGGTACTCTCAAGCGAAGTGAGGGGCCAGTTATAACGACTCGAACTTCCCCATGAAGGGAAGCTCGGATTGCTTTGAGAACATGACAAATCAGAACACAAATAGAAGAACATTTCATTGCTTATTACAACAATTCCATCAGAATACAAGAGTATTACAGAGTATGAATGAATGAAACACATTTGATAAGTATCAGAGATTTTAAATTACATTTAAATACATAGCAGCGGAAAACTAATACAAACACAACTGAAAGGAATATACGGATACAGAGCTTTCCGAATATCATTCCAGCTGCAAACCGGGATCCTGTGAATATAAATTTGCAAAAACAAAACTACTAGCTGCCCGTGTGAAAATAGGGGCACACAGAGTTTAGTTTAAAACAATAAACTCCAGGTCAGTCATGTGACCGGTATGAGAACTAAAACATTTATTTATTTGATTTTAAAGTTAGGTAAATCAAGGGACCACGCCGTATAACACGGAACGGGTTTACCCCTAAGACTACTAGTGCAAAAAATAAACAGCGCAATGCTAAATAAAGAACAATGAAGCTATTATAAGACTTAGGTCCCATCACACAATGCAACGCATGCCGGAGGATAGAGTTTTACCTTATAATAGCCAAATATGCTTGGTATGGGAAATTTCATCTTTTATTATTATTATAAGTGAAGAAATCAACTTACAATATAAATGTATCAATCATAGACGGCATATTGCCCCATCCCACTATGTCGCCATACTAGGCTCTACAATCAAAACCGCAATTGTCATGTATTGGAAGTTGGATTTCCATCTGTGAACCAAGGCAAGGGATCGTCCTTACCGCTTCGAGATGCTCTAGCCTGTGTCTCAGGATCAGAACGCATCGACCCTTGGATCGTCAGGGCCGGTCCACTCGATGTGGATTAAAATGCCTAAACACTACGTTTCCCCGCCTTATGGGGCGTCAATCTGGTCTGTATAAAGACCATCCATCGGCTCCGCAAAGACCGATATAACCGAGGTGCCTCGCTATCCATCATCCACATAAGAAAAACATCTGGGTATGCAAAACCCAGACACCGCTCCTAGCTAGAAGGAAATGCATGCCCTCCCTGAAGTCCTCTCCCGTTTCTGGTTCACACCGGGGTGCGAGACTCGCGAATTAATGCTACACAAAGCAATGCTATATTAAAGCCGTACTTTGATCATCAACCATAAGATTTTGCTTTTCAACAGAAGCCTTGATCATTTGCATCTCAGCATGCCACACAGGCAATTCACACTATGCAACCGATGTCTATCAATCACACAAAATGAAATCCGACGTCAGACACACATCCATTTACATGTTCGTTCTGGGTCTGAACAAAACTAGAGGTACCTTATTCGTCATCCCGTATGTCCAATACAGGAGAGAGACCCTCGCATATCCGATCGATCTCCATGTACGTTTGGACGATCACCACTTATTACCTTGTCTTGGGTGTACAGCCCAATCAAGACATCAGTAATCATCCAAACGATGTGAAGACCTCCGGTCTTTGACCACCGTCTTCATCCTCGACATATCGTTGAATCAGTTATTCGGAATGGGATAAACCCGATCTTTCTGAATAACTCGCGTATATAATAAACAAGTGCTATAAAAACACAACATACGCCTCATTCCAATCCAGAATATTCCTTTATTCAAATATTCTTACACTTTGGGAAAGGTTCCCATTAATTTTATCAAAAATAAATTCTTTAAATTTATTCTTTAATCTTCTTTTGGATTTCAATTCAAACCATTATAAGGTTTATCCAAACTAGTCGGGATTAGCGAGCCTTACCGAAGTAATCATTTGTTTAATTTCCCAATCCCAACCTATTCATCCCATGAAGCAAAACTGGTAATACTCCATATCTAACACCACTGGGTTATCGGTAAATTCAATTACCATTTCACGTTCAAATCTAATTAAAGATTTAACAATCGCCTGGAGTAAAACTGGTGGTACTCCATTCTCGATCATTTTTCGAATTTGATAATTTTAGTTATCAGATTCATCTTTCAATCTATTTAAAGATTCATTAAAATTCTATTTCAGTTTTAATTTCCAAAAATCATTACTTAATGATTATTCAAAGTTAAGAAATAAATCTTATCTTTAACTGGGTAAAGAACTAATGTCATTTAAAACACAGCTCACAATAAACCCAAAATCACATTCCATTAACAATGGAATTTTCATGGAAAACGGATCAATATATATAATCGATATGTACTTCCATATCCAACCGATAATATAAATGGAATAATGGCCAAGCCTTTTAAATTCCATATATATTAACAGTCTTCCTCTATAGAAGCTCACTTCGATTATTACCAAATCGAATTCCATTCAATTCTAATTTAATATGTTAAATTGGAAAACTTTACTTTGGAAAATCTCCTTTAAATCTTAACAAAAGATTTATAAATTCCAAATCACATTTCACTGTAAATCGGGTTAAAGAACAAATGTTGTTAAAAACACAGTTCACGATAAACCTAATTCGCATTCCATTTTACTCCAATTATTAAATATAATTGGGAACTCTAAAAAGCTTAATTAAAATATTTATATCTTTTCTCAACTGGGTTTAAGAATAGTATCATTTAAAACACAGTTCACGACAAACCCAAAATCCAATTCAATATTAAATATAAGGCTCTGAATAGAAATTATATCAGCTTATATTTAATATGAAATTCTTAAATCAACAAATATCGTATTGGGAATAACGATATATATATCTTCCAAATTCCTCCACAATATCCATATAATCACGGAATCCAATATCGAAATATTTCGAAGATAATTTTGATTCCAATCCATATATTGGAAATTTTGGTTATTTTTGAAACCATTTCATATCCAATTTATTTATTTAAAAATAATTGGATTATAATTCTAGTTCAAAACTAGTTCATTTCGATAAAAATCTATTTTTATCTTTTCAAATATGGGATTTTTCATCCCAATTCTTTCCGAATCATTTGTTATGATTTTACACAAATTATTAATATTTTTAGTAAATTTATCAAGGCCCGTACAGTCGATTTCCAAAAATGGCCATCGAACTGCACTTATAACGACCTTTTCCAAATTTGATTTAGACATAATTCCAAATCCAACCGTTAGATTTCAAATCTCTAATATTCGTTAGAAATCTCTTTTCAATACGAACCCAACGGTTCCAGTTTTAGGAGAATCCGATGGTCGGATCTCCCGTAATGTCCATTCGAAGTCAATGGTCGAAATTCACGAACAGCCGCAGCGTGGCACGTTCTATTCAGATCATTATATTATATATATAATATATATTTCATCGATTTCCATTTAAAACATATTTTATAAATCGTTTTAAATTCGTTTTCAAAACGATTTCAACTTCATATTCAATTTCAAATCAAAATTGAATATTCCATATCATTAATATATAAATGATAATATTTATAAAACATTAGATTTTGAAATTAATTCATTTTCAATATTCATTAGAGAAATGAATAAAATCGATATAATTATTGTTCACGTCGAAATGGCGCTAATCTAATCAGCACAACTATATATATTTAAATATATTCGTGTCCATCCCAAATCGGACATCAAAATCAGATTTTGATCTTTTACAGAATATTATTTTAAAATATTTATTATTTTGAAATATTCGTTATTTTAAAATATTCGTTATTTTAAAATATTCATTCTTTCTGAACTGGAATCAGACACTGTCAATTACCATATAATGTTGATTATATGGATTTCATACAACACATGTATACAACAACAGTGATAAATAATCATCCATCATCCCAATCAATATCTGTCAAATGGGTGTACATAAACAAATCGTCCGATTTGTAAATGAATATTTATTTTCATTCATATATTCGTTAAAAATTATTTATTTCAACACATGAATATTTTATTCAGTTCATTTACACAATAAAAATGATATTTTTATTATTTAAATATTTTATTCAACACATGAATATTTATACAGCCCATTTCACATCACAAACAATTTTCATATCACAATCAAGCAAACAAGTCGTCCATGGTTTGTGGACGACGGGGAGTAGTTCATATACGCAGTTATAAAATAAACAACAGTACAGAAATAATTTTAGTGAGAGGTTCGCACATTGGTTTTTATTTCTGAATTCCTGAATTTTTATTCGGGATTGAAATTGCGGGAAATTCTAATGTGCTCTGTTTTTGGTCTAGTCAGTACTCTTTTGTAGTGCTCATTGCTGCGAATCCAACGCGACGAAAATCGTCGAATTCTGATCTAAAATGAACAAGATATGAGCGTTTTAATGTTAATTACTTTAATAGGTAATCAATTATATAATTAATTAATTAATTTAAACTAATCCCCCTTAAATACCTTTCTTCCCGTTCATCATTTCCAGAAGGAACCCATCGTCAAAATTGCAAATCCGACCACCGCATCGCCTCAAGCCACTGTGACCCCGATCTGACCTTATCACGATGATCGCCATCCTCCCTTACCCCGCCGCCAGTAGTGCCTCGTGGTCCGCACCCCCCTAGCGCCCCAACACCCTATCCGAACGGTGGCGGTTTGCAAGGCGATTCCAACCTCCAGGCGCCTCAATCTCCGATCATACCCGTTGAAGAGGAAGAGCTTAAGGCGCTAAGCGTTCCTATGGTGAAGGCTCCATGGATCGACGCACGGATTGGTCGGATTTGAAGGAGGAAGCCGGCAAGATTCTGGTTGTCCGTTTCTTTAAGCATCGGATTTTTTTATTTTTATTTGGGAAAGTGAATTAGGTTAAATCTGATTGGCTAGAGAATATTTATATATTATTTTTAATATTATTAAATTCAAAAAAGTGAGTTTTTGCATACGAACTCCAACTCAAGCCCAACGATTGTCGCCCTTAGCCAAATACCCTCATTCCGAACACAATGGGATATGTTCCTAAGCCAACTCGACTGTTTTGACTAGTTTTAGTCAAATTTAAAATATAAATCATTATATTGAATTTTAAACGTACATTTCAATTTACCGAGGCCACATACGGACTCTAAAAATTCCAGAAAATTTATTTCTAGCTTCGTATTGATGATACGGTCCTAACAAAACTACTTTCATCAAATTTGATGACCGTTTGAAAAATGTCATTTTGTGGTCGTTCCAAATTGACTGAAACTGACAAAACACGTTTTCTTTTGTCACGCTCACATATTGATTTCAAAATTTTGAAAATTGGAACCTAGCAATAACTTGACATCCCGGATTCAACAAAAGTGGTTTCATCGAAAACGAAGGTCGTTTGCGAAATGGTTATTTTTAAAGGCTATATTTTCCATAGTGACTATTCTGAATTTTCAACTTGACATAGCTTTTTATTCCCGCTATGAAATTTGGATTTTACAGATTCGTTGGAAAGATATCTTCAAATAGATTCTAATATTTTTGGTTTTGCTAAAATCTGGTTTATTTTGAATCTTCTACATTCGAAATTTGAAATTGAATTTTTAAACTACCGCGCTATTTCTAGTTCCTTTTGTAATTAAAATAAATATTTATATTCTAACGTCGATACAAATAAATATATACGTTCGAATTCTATTCAAAATAATTTTTTTTCGTCGTTATTAGTTAAAATAAATCATTTTAAATATTCAAAATTGCCAAAGTAAAATTTTTAAATTGGTTCTGATTTTCAGGGTTATTACACCAGTCATGTTTAGCCTGGGTTGCAAGATGTTCTTGTTGAACCCGATGTATTCCTCTCTAGAGATACACTGTCGGAAGGTGGTCCCGTACCTTGTCAGTTGGAATCCATTATCCAGTAAGTGCCGCGGTTTTTGATTGTATAATATATATGTAGAGCGTGAGATGCAAGCGTTCTGCTAGATTGCTATTTATTTGTATTTAGACACTATTATAATATCAGAATAAGATATGATTTCCAAAAACTATTTTGGGTTATCGTAAGGTAAAAACCATCCATATTTATGTATGGGTCGGTCTTACGATTATCCTTTCTTTTGAAAAGGATTTTTAAAAGTTAAACCAAGTGTTTGGAGTTTACTCACACCAGTCCCATGACTGACCCAGAGTTTATTTTGTTTTGTTTTACCCTAAGCTCTTGGGTGCCTAAATTTGTACGGGCAGTCAAGTAGTTCAGGTATTTACAGATATTTGGAGGAGCTTGGAGCAGAAGGCTTCAGCGTTAGTTATCTTGTATTATTTTCCACTATGTTGTATTGTACTTTGAAAATGGTATGTATATGTATGTACAATAAAAATTTTGTATCCCAAAAGTTGTTCTATACATTATAATTTATTCCTATACGATGTGAGATTCTGTGTTGTTGTTTCTTATCTTCTTCTATTCTAATCTTTCTTTTTTTTCAATTTTCTCATCCTCTAACTTTTTTCTATTAATGATCCGGTAATTTCTGGTGTTTTGGTTAGTCGATATGGTATTTGTATCGATAATCAGGATCGGGAAAATGACGGTTCGTTACAGTGGTATCAGAGCTTAGGTTGAGCGAACACCTAGGCTTTGGTGGAGGTTTACTCATTAGAGAATGGGTCAGTAGTACCCTAGAATGAGTTGAGTATATATATTTACGAGAGCGTGTATTTGTTAATTGATATAAAAATTGTTTTATATTTTGTTGGCTAGTCTGTTGAGTGGCTTATGAATTCTGGTCGAATAATGGGACACCATGACATCAATAGGAGTTTATAAACACTTGAACATAAGGTTAGACACGATATTGTTTTAAAGTGGGTAAATGAAATAATTTTACCCAAAAAACTATTTTGATATAGGAGTAATAATTTTCTGAAATTATTATGATATATGGATGTGTTGGTTGTTATCAGTATAATCAAATGAGATTATAAAAATTGGAATGGTTATATATGACCAAATAGAATTTGTATGTGAATGAAATATACAAATGAGATGAACTGGAATTGAATTTAAATCAGAAATTGGACTTTAAATCCCGAAAAATTGGGAAATTATTTTATGAAGTATATTAAAATAATATAGCTTTGATTTGGAATGATTTTTGAATAAAAATCAATTTAAATGGATTTTGAAAGTGATTAAGCACTGAACTCACTTCTGTGGCTGGGAAATAATTCTGATGATGACGCAGCAGCATCAGTGTTCATTTTTGAGTTTCTAAGTGATGAATTGCTACTTAGAAAAGTTTTGATGGAAATTGGTTTGAAAAAAAAACAAGTTGTTTTGAAAAATTCAAATGTTTTGAATTTGAAATGGTTATAAATGTATGTAGACATATTTATATGATTTCTAAAGGATTTGAACTGAATACCCAAGTATTTGAATTCTGGAATTTAAATTTAACTTAAGCAAGTTAAATGGATCGATGTGAATAAATTGAATTGGAATCATTTTGAATGAATTTGAATGAGTATAAATTGAATGTGAATTTATTGCTTGTAAATCGTTCAGATTAAATGAATGTGAGCATATATGATTTGTGATGTAAATTAAAACCAAAAGTTTTGGTAGAACTAAAAGTTAGTTGGAACTAAAATTGTAGAAATATGAAAGGTTGAGTTTCAACGTAAACAAATTTTTTGGAAAGTTAACGGGTTTATACCATTTCTCCTCCCTTAGTAATTTCAGGGACGAAATTCTTTTAAGGGGTAAAGAATGTAACGATCCATATTTTTGGTCGATTTATTTTAAATATTTAATATGCTTTTAAATATTGAGTTGATAATATAAATCGATTTAATAATCGAAATACAATTTATTTCGAACATATATAATAATCATAATACGAGAATATAAAATAATTCAATTCGAAATTTAAACGAAGTCAAAATAATTCAGATGATGAATATATATTCTATTTGAATATATAAATGATAATAATAATAATTTATTACCGAGGAATCAACTGTTTTGAATTAAATTCATATCGATATAAATTAATATCTTCTCCATATGATCGAAATGGGTTTCGAAACCTGCCCAGTGTGTTCAAAACAGTGTTATAACGCTAAAAACGCCGATTGTTGCGCTTGAATAGGAGTTCAGAACTGCAAATATTATTATTTTCAATTTTAAAGGATAAGTACTAGGTCAAATGAAATTAATATCCTACCCTAACCTATCCCCCTAAGATGTACCTTGCGCAGACTATAATTCCTTAACGCCCAAGTCTTCACCATTATAAAAACGCAATGCCTTCTTCAAATATTTTTTTTACAGAGATCCAAAATTTCAGAAGGAATGGTCGATTCTCAGATAAAACTCGACACTCCCTTATCTCAATTTTAAATCGCGTCTTACCTTTGGTTTGGCCATTTCGTTCATTTACTATTATCCAAATCCAAAAGAAAAAACCCGTACCTCTCCTCTTCTTTTAAATCTTCTGAAATTAATATAAAATCGGATTCCTTATAAAACCAAATGATTTAAAGTTCGATGTACTCCAGTTCGCAAGAGCTTCAATCCCCTTACTCAGTTTTCGTCGTGATAAACCATGGGTAATCGAATTCGTGAGCAACGAACTAGGGTAAAATAGCTAGGCTAGGGTGGCTTGATTTCAGAGGATTTACACTCAAGTTCAACGATTGGGAAGGTTGCGATTGGAGCAGGGGAGAGCGACGCGATGGTCGCTGGTGGAGAAGGGAAGTGACTTTGATTGGTTCGATGGGGTTCTGGTAGGATGCGTGCTATTGTTCCTAAGGGTGGAGGTTGGTTTGTGAACGGTAGTGACAATTTCTGAAGCTCGACTAGTTGAACGCTCATTTCGAACAAGGTGTTCGATCGTGGCAAAGAGGGATGGATGAAAAGATTTGGGATTTGTGAGGTTCAGTGGAAGTATTTGCAAGGGCTCGGGTGTTAAAACGATGGAAGTTGAGGAAGGGCATAGTTTAGGCATGTAGATTTTCACTGGGAGGAGTTATAGTTGTTACTAGAGCGCAACAGTGCATAGATGATACGCTCGATGGCAGCATTAAAATTTTTGGTTTCTAGAATAGTGGGATTTGTTCATGCGTTCTGCTAGAGCATGAAGAGATCAGGTGATTTGTGGGTATGGTCTTATTTAAATTTATACTAAGTTAGTTCATTCATTTATTTTGTTAATGACTGAAATAGACCAAACATATTGAAATATCAATATTATAATAAGTAATATATACATACATATATATATATATATTATTTTACAACATATTAGTAAATATGAAGTTAAACCAAATATCTCTTGGTTGGTTAATACTCGTACAGATTCATAAAGAATAAGTTTACCCGAACAAAGAACATTAGTATAATTCGATAGTTAAAATTTTAATTAATACTGTTTTATATTGAAAAAAACAAATGTATGGAGGAATCAATCGGAATCAACTTGGGAATCTTAATTTAAATCGAATATCGTTCGATTTGAATTAAAATTGTATCGAATCAGAAAATATATATCACAATGAGTAAACTCACTCTCTGGATTTTATAAATTTTTATATGTTGTTTTTTGGTTGCTTGGTTGCCTTTAAATATCTTTGTGGTTATTATAAATATATATTAATTATTTAGGCTTGGTAATTGTGGCTATTATATATATATATATATTGGTGGTTGGATAGTTCCCGCAGTATCATTAGCGGATGATCTTATGCGCCCCACGCTATGATAGTGGATGACCTTCTATACCGCGATATCCTGCCTCGAAGCAGGATGGGTATTATTTATGTTGACTAACGTCTGTGGATGCAGGGAAAACAGGTTGAAGGGATCCAACTGGATTCCTCAAAAATATTATTATTTTTTGTTGTCATATATATTATCATATATGATATGTTAGAAAATCCATGGTTGATCATTGGTATTTTTGATTGGTTAAAATATCATTGGACCTGAAACGTTGTTATATAAAAATTTCGGGAAAGGGATATTTTGAAATTTAAAGGGAAAACTCTATTTATCTAAAATAGAATTTGAATATCAATTGGGCTATAAAGATATTACTTGTTTTGAATAAATAAAACAAGTATTGAATTTATAAACGATGTTTATAAATTGAATAACACAGGAAATCAAAGTAAATTTATAAACAATGTTTATAAATAAAATGGAAAAATTATCATTTGATAATTTGAATATTTAAATTCAAATGTGAATTTAAAAATAGAAATGGGAAATCGTTTTAAAGAATTAAACGATGAAATTTATTCTGATATTCAGAATGTGAACTGAAATAAAAATAAATCCGTAAGGATTTATGATTTGAATTCGATTAGTTCGAATTTATTTAAATAATAAAACATTTCTCAGAAAAGAAATTAGGATCGTATTAGATTGAAATTAAATTTAAATGTGAAAATAGATTCTATGTTATATATAGGTAAGTTAAAATAAATAAAATATTCCAAAATGAGATTTTGGTTTTAAATAGATTTCGAAACGGAACTTGTTTTAAAATATAAAACAAATAAATTTATAAACGATGTTATAAGTGTAGCGAATTAATTATCATAAGATAATTTGAAATTTTAAATTCAAGTTTGAATTTAAAAATAGAATTTGAAATCATTTCGAAAGGGAAACATCGGTTTTTATTTTGGAATTCAGAATATAAAAGGAGTTGGATTTCAAATGGAATTTGAAATGGAAAACTTGTTTTAATATATGAAACAAGGAAGTTGGATTTACAAACAATGTTATAAATTTAGTAAAATAAATTATCATTTGATAATTTAGGAATTTAAATTCAAATATGAATTTGACAATGAATTGGAAATCGTGTCGAAAATGGAACGACGGGTTTATTTCTAGAATTTGGAATATAAACTGAGATGAGATAAATCAGAAGGATTTATAATTTGAAATTTGATTATATCGAATTTTATAAATAATTTATTTATAAAGGAAGTATAATTTAATATAGAAGATTGAACTATAAATAAATTTATAACTGAGATACAAAATAATTAGCGATCTAGGATAATCAGAATTTTTAAGTTGAATTTGAAAATTGGTTTAATATATATATTAGAATAAAGTTAGAATTTATATATAAACGAGGTTTAAAACGTTTATATATTAAATATAATTAAAATGAACTCGCCGCAGCGCGGCAGTTCGTAGATTGGCGTTTCGAACTTCAGTTTAGTATATAGAACTCAATTTAAATCGGAATTCCTTGAAATAAGAATCGTCAGGACCGATTTGACAATAGTTTTCTGATGGAAGAGAAAACTCTGGATTTCGTCTTATAGTTTTGAGTTATGTCAAAATCAATTTTTCAGAGAAACAGCGCCAGAACCATTATAAAATCATAACGGTTTATTTAAATAAATAAAAGGATTTTAAGTAAATAAAAACTGAATTCCCATTAGAAAAATCCAGATTGGAGATATAAAATAAATATGAAATCCAGTGAAGTAAGTGAAATGATTTTTGAAATAAAAATCAGATTTTTAGTTATTGAATAGAACTAACTAATTTGAATAATAATTAGTTAATCGAAATTGATATGAAACTGGACTTTGAATAAGTAAAGGTGATTTGAGAAATTATATTCGAAATCGAAATGGGAACTTGAATTGAAAATGATTTTCAATTTGTTTATAAGCATGTTGATATTATATTTGAACATGTTATGTTCAAACAAAAAGGTGAAATAGGCAAACAGCTAATTAGAAAATAAATTAGCGAATTGGGTTAAGACGAATGGATTGAGTTGAAACAAAGTGGGAATATTTGGATATGTGTTAAGCAGGTTTGGAATGAAATGTATGAAGATATATAAATTGAAATGGCCGACAAAAAGGTACACGTTTAAATTCCGTATGAGATTTTATGCGCCGAATCGGCAAGCCGCTTGGCTTTTTGATTTTCTTTTTGAGTAGAAAGGGCCCAAAGAGGCATTTTGTAATTGTACCGAGTGACCCGTACAAAGGAGGTTTTTGCGAAATTTTCCAGAAATTTAAGGAGTTAGAATATTTTTAAGAAAATTGGATAACTAGAAAATCAATATATCAATATATATTGAATTCGATAAGGAAATGAATTTAAAATAAAATATTATAAACAAAAAGGGAATCTATTATTAAATCTGTTAAAAATAAAAAGAGAAACATTTACACATTTTAAAAATGAATAATTGGATTTTACGGTATTGAATATTCAAGGCAATTTGTCTTGTTTGTTTTGAAGTTAAGATGTTATTCAATCAAGGTCTGAGAGGTAATTATACCCCAACTTGATTGATTTCACTTTTAACCGATAAATAACAAAATTCAGTCTCGAAGATCAATGTTTGAATAACATTTAGTTGAATACAGTATTTTGGGTTGTTGTAACGATGTTTTACACCAACATTCATTTTAACCCAAGTAAGTGTAATTTTGGGAATATAATAATAAATATCTCCTAAGTATAGAAATGAACGGTCATGAAAGAGATAAGTAATTGGAATGTTCTCCGATTATAAATAGAATATATTTCTAAGTATAGAAAGTAAAAGAAGACGATATATGAATATGTTCTCCAATTAGCGTAAGAGGCCAAGATGATTATCGAAAATATTTGGTTAACAAATACTGATAAGGAAATGGAGAAGTGATTTAATTAATGAAATATTAATCAAAGGGCCCAGTGATTGTTTGATGCTTTGGATGAATGTTTGTCTTTCTTCGATAGTTAAATAACCGACTATCGAAGTATTTGCCAACATCGTTGTCAATATGGAGAGACCTGTTGGATTTATATCCAAGAACCACTCCGTATT
Organism: Allium sativum; assembly: GCA_030737875.1. Lineage (NCBI taxonomy): Eukaryota > Viridiplantae > Streptophyta > Magnoliopsida > Asparagales > Amaryllidaceae > Allium > Allium sativum. Next base: position 974,756,259 of record CM060909.1, read on the forward strand.
TGGTAGTAGCGTTGTGAATCAGATTATATGAAGACAATGAAGACGGAGTAAAGTGCAAGGGCTTTTTCTGTTAATCCTAGGTAGAAATTGCCTAAGATGGATTAATGGAAATTGTGCCTTTGGTTTCGTTCAGTCCCAGAACGAACGGGTATAGACGAATGTCTGACAGAGTATTTCCAATGATCGCATATGTTGGTCTGTGCAAATATACATCTGGTGGCGGAGAATTTATTCTCTTAGCATAATATCCAGAATATATTTGTGCAAATAAATTAATGATTAACGGATTTGACGATGTTGCATTCAAAGGAAATGAAGATGTGGCATGTCAAAAGATAATGTGGCCTCAAGCCTCACAACCGGGAAATGGTATGAAATCGGGTAGGTCGCATGGCTAAGTGGTTAGCTGCCAAGTAGGGTGTATTGTCACCTGATCCATAGAAATTCCTTTTGCTTCTTTAATCTATTGATGCTGTCCCTCGCGGGAATGGTTACTGATCCCAACCATTGGTGATAATACATTTGGTACTCTCAAGCAAAGTGAGGGGCCGGTCATGTTTAGCCTGGGTTGCAAGATGTTCTTGTTGAACTCGGTGTATTCCTCTCTAGAGATACACTATCAGAAGGTGGTCACATACCTTGCCAGTTGGAATCCATTATCCAATAAGTGTCGCGGTTTTTTATTGTATAATATATATGTAGAGCGTGAAATGCAAGTGTTCTGCTAGATTGTTATTTATTTGTATTTAGACACTATTATAATATCAGAATAAGATATGATTTCCAAAAACTGTTTTGGGTTATCGTAAGGTAAAACCATCCGTAGTTATGTGTGGATCGGTCTTTCGATTACCCTTTCTTTTGAAAAGGATTTTTAAAAGTTAAACCAAGTGTTTGGAGTTTACTCACACCAGTCCCATGACTGACCCAGAGTTTTTTTTGTTTTTTTTTACCCTATACTCTTGGGTGCCCAAATTTGTACGGGCAGTCAAGTAGTTCGGGTATTTACAGATATTTGGAGGAGCTTGGAGCAGGAGGCTTCAGTGTTAGTTATCTAGTATTATTTTCCACTGTGTTGTATTATACTTTGAAAATGGTATATATATGTTTGTATCCCAAAAGTTGTTTTATACATTATATTTTATTCCGCTGCGATGTGAGATTCTGTGTTGTTATTTCTGATCTTCTTCTATTTTAATCTTTCTTTCTATTTTCTCATTCTCTAACTTCTTTCTATTAATGATACGGTAATTTCTGGTGTTTTGGTTAGTCGATATGGTATTTGTATCGATAATCAGGATCGAGAAAATGACGGTTCGTTGCATTTTCAAACTTTTCCAAAACGAATTCGAAGAAACTCAAAACAATAAAGTCGTGTGAAATTTCGCCAGCTTTTCAAAACTTCAAGAATTTTGAGAAATAATGTTCAAGATATGTACATAATACTAAGGAGCGGTCAGAAATTCAGGGAACTATCAAAAAATTAAACTTCAAAAGAATTGCAAAAATTTACAATTCTAAGTTCAAAATCTGGAAATCATCAAAACATGAAAGTTTTAGATAAATGAATATAATTTCCAAAAAAATCAAGAATTTTGCAATTTGAAGTTAAGAATCTCAAGATATGTCAAAAATGCTATGGCAGTGACAAAATGAACAAAAATTAACAGAAGGGAGAAATAAAAGTAAGAATAAAAAGAAGGATAAAAGGAGGAATAAAAACAGAATTAGAAATGCGAGGTTAGAGATCCTACCTAATTTACACTTGATGATGTGGATTCTCTAACTCGACAATCATGACTAAGGAACATTGAACGATTTAAAAATATAGAACAACTTGAATTCAACTTCTCTTTCGCATAGTGGTTCCTAAACCTCCTCCAGTACCTTAGTATTTATAGGATCGAGTGGTCTAACAAAAGTTGTTTTACCACTCATAGCTTCATTCACACGTTTTGGTACCCAAATTCGTTTAAATAACAATCCATTATCATATACGAAAGTGACCTTAGGAACCCAAACACGTTTAATCTTAATCGAATTCATCTTGCTATCTTTTGAGATCCAAAAACGTTTAACTGGATTGTTTCTAAATGAAAACTCATCACGTTTACGTTCAAAAACTCCTTTTAAATTATTTGGGCTCAAATTTTTAAATTTGTCATTTTTCACAAAACCGAGCCTACTCTTGTTTCCAACAGAAAATTGGTTTTTCAACAACATATTCAATGATTTTTCTCCATTAAATTTTTTATCCAAAGTTGATTCAGGTCGTTGAAATTTAGATTTAAGATCATTATTTTCCTTCATTAAATTTGAACAACGATTAATAGTGATCTTCCTCTTTTCAGCTTCAGTTTGTTTCAAAACCAAAATTTCATTAGACTCAGAAATCTCAGATTCAAATTGATTTTTCTTTTCAAACTTTAGTTTTTTTTTTTAATTCTTTGAATTTAAAATTTTCATTTTTAAGCTCTTTCAAAGTCAATTCAGTTTTAAAAAAAAAAATCTTTCTCAACCACTTCATGTTTGGAATTTTTCAAATTTTCCAACTCCTTTTGCGAAGCATTGTTTTTATAAATTTGCTCATCCTAATGATTTTTCAAAATCAATTTTTTATTTTCAAGCTTACTAATTTTTTTTCATTAAGATGACCTAGACCATTTTTCAAATTAAACCAACTTTTGCAATCAGAGTTTGAAAATTTTATGTTTTTAAGTTTCAGTTCCAAATCATGATTTTTATGTCACAACTCAGGTTTTCAGATTTTATGTTTTTTTTTAGATTTGAGATTATCTAGTTAAATCATTACAAAGATGAATTAAATCTTCATATAAAAAGTCTCCATCATCTAAATCATCATCTGTTGAATCTTCATTTGTAGTTCCTGCTAAACACACAACTGAGCCTTAGTTGGCAATTGAGAGTTTTGAGCAATTGTTGTCATTTTTACCATACATCGAGTTGAGAGTCTTCCAAATATCATGTGCAGTTATACGATGGGAGATATGGTTAAATTGATCAATAGTAAGATAACAATAAATAATATGCATAGCACGAGCATTGATAACAATGTTTTTTTTTATCTGACATATCACCTATGTTTTCAATAATATTCCAATATTCAGAATTTACAAATTTTAATTAGAATTCAATTTTTGATTTCCAAATCAAAAAAATTTGTTCCATTGAAAATAGTTGGAATATTACTGGACAGACTCTCGCTAGACTGGCAACTAGAATAGTTACTGTTTGGGAGATCCATTCCTATACAATTAAAAATACCTGCTCTGATACAACTTGTAGGATCCAGATTAACCCTAGAGAGGGGTGAATAAGGTTTATTGCAGTTTTGAGGAATATAAAAAATATCACAGCTCGGACCACAGCATAATAAATAAATGTAGAAAATAAATGACACGTATTTTACCTAGCTTCGGCAAACCCCTTCTTACTTCTGCGTTCCCCAAGGTTTCTATTAGAATTAAAACAATCTCTATGCTTACAATTCCCTGTAAACTCGCGACACCCGCTCCCAACTGTTCTAATCCTACACTCAAAACCTTACATTGATCTTTATCTCTGAGATCAGATTTTCCTAGCTACAAACCCTATAACTAATACCCCTAGTTTACATCAAACTAGAAAACTTAAGAACGGCTTACAAAAGTTAAAACAAACTTAAAAACAATACAACACAAAAATCCTATTTTAGAAAAATGTGGTACTTATAAAGTAAAAGTCGGCCCCTTTTGATTTTTCTTTGTCACTTGAACATATATAAGTCGGCTCTCACTTTTATTCCTCAATGGCCACCGAAATCAAAACTAGGGTTTCTTTTCCAAATCGCGTTGCATGTAGTATTGATGCAATTGCTTCTTCGATAGCTCTTGAATGATTGTTGCTCTCTGTCGATCCAATTTGGCCTTTGGGATAATCGAAAATGGGAGTATCTTTGATTGATTTTTCTCGATGCTTAAATGAGTTGTTTTTGTTTCAATACCCACTTGCCTATGGTGAATAGGTTGATATATATATATATATATATATATATGTATATATAAATGATTTTTGAAACCCTTAATCTCTGATTTCACGTGTATTGATTTGGTCTTGATTATGCTTATGCTTGCGTGATTGCTAATTGATGAATTATCGTGTGTGTGTAATTGGTTTCTGGAAATACTATTGCTGAATTTACACATTCAAATTCTGGAATGTCTTGAATGGTTTTCTTGGCTCTAAAAGCTCTTGATATTTTCTGGAAACTTTTGAACACATGAATATAATCTTGCCATAAGTTCTTTGTGCCAAAAACAAATTCATTAAACATGTGATTGAAACCAATTGATTTCTAGAAGAAAATAATTCAGCCATATTTTGGAAATTTTGAATGTTGTCTTCATACCAATTTTGCATGAAAAACTTCTTTCCAAATTGGTTCTTGAGATTGATTTCTAGAACTTGAATGATTCTTTGATTTGGATTCTATCTGTTCGAACACGAAAGAATTTTCTTTGCTTGCATTCTTGAAGCTTTGCACTTGTTCATTGCATGCTTTACTATTTGATACTCTTCCACTTATTTTGACCCATTTGTGTATATGTTTTGTCTTTGATCATGTGCTGCAACTTATAGTGTTTGTGCACTTGAGCTTGTACAAGTTTCACTCAAGCCGCCTGTTGCATGTGCATTTTTATGTTGCATCCAGTCCTTGAAATGTTGCATTTGTAATTTGTGGCCTTTGTAGCTTCCTCTATCTTGACCCTTACGTGTGCAATTGCACCGTTTCATATTTCTTTTGTACCCATATGTTGCATACATGCTAGCCTGCCTTGTACTTCATTTGAGTGCTTGTTGAATCTGCCTTGTTGACTGAGTCAAGCTTGTGAATTCTGTATTGATCTTTTATTGTTTATCGAATTTGAGTTGTGTGCTTGATTGATGACATGTCACTATGCACATTGACTGCCATGTCACTGCTACGTCTTTGCTTGCACTTGTGCACCACTTTAGCCTATTTTTACTATGATTTTCATTTGTAAATGCTCCGTTAGCGTTGAGTTGTAAATCTGCATTGAACCTGAGTACATTCATGCATGCTTATTCAAATGTTTTTTGTGCATTTGACTATGATTTGCATTTGTAAATGCTCTTGTAGCATTGAGTTGTAAATCTGCATTCAACCTGAGTACATTCATGCGTGCCTATTCAAATGGTTGTTGTGCATACTCTTGTATACTTATTGGCCCTTCTCCTTAAAACTGCTGCACCATTTCACTTTGTTGTGCATCATGCATATGTATGCATATGCACTTGTGTTCATCTGTATATTACTTAATTGGTGCATTTTCTTGTGCATGTCATGTCAAGTTCCATGTATATATACACATACATACATACATACATACATACATATATATACGTGTGTGTGTGTGTCTTGGCTTGTACATCTATAAGCTTGTATTTGTGTGTGTCTGATATGTAGATGTTGCTCCATATTCGTGTGCATATGCCACTGGCCTATTGCTTGATCATGAACCTGAATTTAAGGCTGTAAGTTAAACTTGGGCTTCTCTGCTTGCTCCGTAAGAATCCTAATACCTAACCTGATCACTTGCTTACTCACTTGAGCCAAGTTGTTTACTTGCCATGCAGTTCTTGAATATTTGCACCATGTCACAGTTTTTCTTTTACTGATTTGCTTGCTTGTTTGACCTTGTACATGTACTTGAACTGCTGCTGTGCATGTATATGATCATTCATGCAACTATGTTGGTCAATTTCAACCTGCCTTTTCTTATTAGCCCGCTTGTTATCATGTGCACACCAATTTTCTATTTTGATGCTTCTGGCTCATCCGTGTAGTTCTATGAATCTGACCTGAACTTGTACCTACACATTACAAATATATGTGTATATACATACACATGTATTGTGCATGTGCAAATATAATTTCTATTTACACCAGCAAAGCACAATATGATGTGTCGTGGCTGGTCAAGATCAGCAAACTATAAATGTGAGTTAAGGCTGGTCTTGATCAGTAGACCACTATTGTTGTGTTGAGGCTGATCTGCAGGCACTAGTTATATAAATACCTTGTGGTATTTACAGTGAATCACTATGAATATCACAAGCAGCCTAGACTCAAATGAATGAATATACGTATCAGACCAAGTCTAGAAATATGATGAGAAATACACCAAAGTTCTGAGGTAAATAAAATTTAAAATAAATTCGTATTTGCTAGAATATAAACCTATTTTTGTTTCGATTTAACGTGTGTGTGTTTCTATGACATGTATGCAGGTGACTGGCTGAATCTGAAGTAGACTGAAGACAAATGTGTGTCCGTGTGTGTAACTGAGTCTGTACATGTAACTGAGTGAATATGTGATTGATGTATGTAACTGAGTGAATTCTAAGTGTTGTAGTGAGGAAGCAATGTATATGAAGATAAATGTGAAATGAATGTATTACATATTATAGTGAGATGTACAAATAGTGGAGTCAGAAGTTTATATTATTCCAAATGCTGAAATAAAATATTAATTTGAATAAAAATACGGTTTGAATTATAAGTTATGTGCAGCAGCATTTTATTCAGAATAAATATTTGTTTCTACATGTGATATAATATAGAATAATACTTTTACAAACATATTTATATTATATATATATATATATATGTTTGTTATCATCAAACAAAAATCATATTGTTATATTCAACACATATTACTTTTTGTATCTATTTATGTAAACTTTGATAAATTGTATTATTTATTCTAGGGCCGTCAATTTCAAACACGACCCGAAACACAACTCGCAATTCGCACAAAAAAACCCGACCCGACCCATTTATAAACGGGTCAATTTCGGGTCAACCCGCTCTGACCCGTTTAATAAACGGGTTGACCCGACCCGACCCGTGAACCTGTTTCTGACCCATCATGACCCGTTTAATATAGAACATATTTTTATTACTCTACAATCTACAAAATATAGGCCCAGCCTAGTCCACTACCCATTTGCCGCTTTACCTAATTTACCAATTACCATGCCACCACTCATTTAGTCATTCTAATTTCTACGGTTCTACCTCTTCACTGATTCAATCCTTCATGTTTATTCCCACATTAACGACCTTTTACATTTTTATTCTCATCTTAACTTGCAACAAGTGAACGACGACAATACTCTTCTTTCATGTTTTCATCTTTTTATACAAATATTTTTCTTAACAGATTACACGAATCAAACCCGAAACCCGCACGATTATAAATGGGTCAACCCGAAACCGACCCGTTTAATAAACGGGTTGAGCTGACACGACCCGAACTCAACCCGAACACGACTTGACCCGACCCGAACCCGACCCATTGACAACCCTAATTTATTCCATTGTGAGACATTGTATTTTTTTTCTATATTTACGATTCTGTGATCAGATTCTGTTAAACCTCATAAGAAATAATAATTTTCTATTTCGAACAGTTTAAGATAATTTAATACCGACTTGAAGCGGTCGAAAAATTTGGTCATTACAGCTTAGGACCGAAGTGCAATGAGTCCAACGCTTCATCGGAGAGTGACAAGAATGGAATACTCAGTCATTAAATCTTGTTTGCTGGAAAGCATTGGAACTGGATTTAGCAAGGGATGGGAGAGACTAAGGATTGATCTAGTAAGGTCATAGATATCCAAAATCAACCCGGAATGGATACAGATTTTTACATTGACCTTGTGAGGCCATGAATTTAGCTTAGTATAGTTGCTAGACAAATGATATGGCAACATTGCGGACTTCGTTATCGGCTTGGAATAATCATAGAGCTCGTAAACAATCTAGAGAGATTGCAAACATTTGACTTATACAAAACACATATTTCATTGCAAGATATGTTTTGGGGCTACGTTAACCATCCCTTTTACAAGGCCGTTGCATGATGGATACTTAGATTATGCAACCATGAATGCAGATAGCTGAGAAAGATAGTCAGATCGCTCGGTAATCGAGCATGGACATACATATAAAGCTACAAATAACTAGGTTCACTCGAATAGAACTATGGAATTAGCTAAGTTTGAAAGAAACTTCAGATAAGACAGGGAACTAAGCGTTTGTCCAAGACATAGAATGATAGAGAATCGAAACGCAGAACCAAGAACAGGGATAAGACAAGAATCGGTAAACATCTAAAGCGTAGGACCTCAAATTACAAAAATCGTCGAAAGCACGTCAATAACTCAAAAGTCGAAGGGTGAACCAAATGAATAATACACAAAAAGCACTCTACGGGTTGCACCCTTATTGGGTGCAACTCCCAAGGATCGTTACTAATCCCTCTTGAGGGATCAATAATGATCCAAGATATATGGGACGATCTGAGCCTCATTCTAGGACTCGATCATGTTGCTTTATGGGTCCCCTGAGAGGCTCCTCCCCGATCCATTTTAATCTTTGTAATAATCTTGTCAAAAAGTTAACAACTTTTTTTAGCACAATGGTTAGTGTGTAGTATTGCTTTCCGAGAGGTCAGGGATTGAATCCCATGGCTATTACATTTGGCATCAAAGCCTATACCTAGCCGGAATTGTATATGTAATGTTGCGGATGTCAGTCGATGTGGTACTGATGCGGGTTACATACACAATGCTTGGGTGATGGGTGATATGAGCCAACAAGGATGCATGACTCTTTAAGGGGGATAGTAAGTAATACCATTTTAGAAAATTTAACAAAAAGATTTATACTATAGTGGTTAGTGCGTGATGTTGCTTTTCGAGAGATTAGGAGTTTGAATTCTGCGATTGTCACAATCTTCAACTATAAATAAACCTTCAATGGCTCAGAAAAAGGAATATTTTCTTCTCTTCTTCACGTGAAACCGACATGTTGTTGAACCACTATAAATTCTTATGATTTCTATTGCTTTCCTATTTTCTTTATGATTGCCAGTGATATGTGGATTGTTGATCTTGGACTGTGTTCTATGATCACACTATTCGAGGTGTTAGGTTCGTTTAACTAAAAAGCAGTCTATCAATATATATAGAAAAATCTATATATATATATATGCATATATATATATATGTGTGTGTGTGTGTGAATATTAGAGACGGTTCCTTAAAATCAAAGTTTATGTAACGCACATTCTCAAGTAACTTTTGATGTAAAGTGAGTCACTGTAGCAACGTGTTCTCCGTATTTATTTGCGCTTCTAATAAAAAAATACAAATATTAACAAAAGACTATTGAATATACTATTCCCGTAGCGTATTACAGATACTGGAAAAGGAAAAGAGCAATTGCTATTGTAATGTATTAGAATATAAAGGGTTAATACGCTTAATGCAGGAGACGTTATTGTAATTATTAAAACATGTGAAGTCTATAAATAGAGAGCTCATGTGTGTTGTAAATATCTCTGAATCAATAGAAATAAAAATCTCTCCCTAATATCTTGTGTTCTCTCTAATGACTTCTCTTCTTTTATTATTTGTCCTTGTTTTATTTTATAACATGTTATTAGCACGAGATTTTATTAGAGCTATTTTAATTTTTTTTATCCATATTTATAATCTTATATTCTAAATTTATGGATTTGTTATGTAAGTAATTTTTATTTGAGCATTCTTGATTCATGGATTTCTAAATTTGTTCTGTAATTATTTTCTGCTTGAGAATTCTTGATTAATGAATCTATGGATTTTTTTTCTCTAATTATTTTAATTTTATGCTTAAAAATTTTTGATACAAACTTCTAAATCCGTTTTTTTATTTTTTGTAGATCTGGATTGGGTTCTAATGGATCTACTTTTTCAGATCTGATTATTTTTATTGACCCCATATATGTGTTTAGATTTATTCTTTCATCCTTTACAATCTAATTTTGAGTTTTCCAAATTCAATATAATGGAATCTTGATCATATATGTATTGTTTTCATTATGGTGATATAAAGGTAGATCTACTTTTATCTTTCCCGATCTACTATTACTTTTCATATATGATGTCTTTAAAGACTGAAGACATAATATCTCTTAAAAATGTTTTTATACCCAACAAAATTATGGGTATAAAATATAATGGTATAGAATTTAAATTCAATAGTATTTATCACTGGAAGTGAAATTGAAAAAGGAAGAATTGAAAACTCATGATATAAGCTAAATTCTTTCAATTTTGAAATAAAAATAAAACGAGGAACCTAAAGTTCTATGCATAAAGATGAAAAGTTAAAGCTTTCAAAAGTTGAAATAAAGCCTCAAAGCATATAAGTGTGTTTAGTATTTAGTTATGTCAAGTGATCTATAATAGAATGGATTTGTAAAATCAATGAAAGGAAAAATTTGAATGAAAAGCTAAAGGCTTATATTCAAATTTTATGCTACACATAATATTTTGAAGAAATTTATTCTTAGAAGAGATCATTGCATTTATAATAAATACTATTTTCTTGAAGAAAAATAGTAAAACAACTCTCATATATGAATAAAAGCACTTTCTAAAGAAGTTACTTCAATTTAGAATATATAACAATAATATTTAAATTATAAAAAAACATGAAGTTTTATTATAGTAATTTTAGAAATGTAATAATGATATCATTTATTTGGAAAGTTTATGTGTGGTCCAAACCATAAACTTTTCTTAACCAATTACTGAAACCGGATTTATCTCTTTCTTTTACTTGGTTAGTGAAATCATGTTTGAAATTCTCTAATTTCACTTTTTTAGAAATGTTTTTGTAGTTAATTTAGATTTGGATTTAAGTATCATTGATTCAAAATTCAAGATCTATTCCTTAACTTTTGCAATTCGTACTTATGTTTTAGTAGATCTATTTTTAGATCTCATTATATTGATTTTAACTTTCCAGATCTATACATGTATAAATCTAGTTTTCATTTTGAATTTTTTTGTTTTGGATAGTGTTTGGAGATATAATTCGTATTTCCTAAAGAAATATTCTATCGTTTGTTAGAAAATTTTTATAAAGAAAACACGCATTCCGAAGATCGAATAAAGTTTAGATCTAAAGTTTATCGTACAAAAAAATCTTTTTTGTTCTAAAAAAACAATTTTTTTTGTTATCCATAGAAAAATATTATGGAGTAATTTCCTTGTGGGGGAAATAATTTGAAATTGAGGCATGTAATTACTTTTGTTTATGGTTGTGAATTTTATGTAAAGATCTGTAAATTTTTGAACATTCATATTAGATAATATAAAATCTCGATTATGTGATTATACTTTTCTACTCATTTTTTTAGATATTATATATATATATATATATATATATATATATGGCATTTTTAGAAAATATGATTATGAGAAGTAAATTATAACTTTAAGTTGTTCGTTTTAATTTTACCATTGTTTACTGTACCTAGGTCCGAATTTTATTGTGTTGCTCTAAGTAAAATTTATTCATTTGATTCATATATTTGGTCCACATAACGTTATGGTACTGTATTATACTACCTTATTATCATAAATGTAAAAAGTGTTGATGAACGGTCCACTTTAAAAACCGGACGTAGTTGGTTGGTAGTCTGCCTACCACTTGTATCATTTATAATTAGTATTTATTATAATAATAAGTGTTTGCGGTCACTTTAAAAACCGGCCTGCTTTACCAAAAATTAAATAAACGTATTAAATGCATAATTTATTGCAAGTTAAATGATGTATGTTTGTGTTTGGAGTAAGAATAAACATATGTATTATTATTCGATGTATTTAGCTAGTGTAATGGAAGAAATAAAAAGGTTAGCACTACAAACTAAAGTTGTGCAAAGAAAATTTTTAAACTATAAGTTGTATAACTAAAAATACTAGACCCGAAGTCTTGAATTATTGAAAAAAAAATTGATAAAGTTTACAAGTTTGAAATCTTATCGGTTTCCTAATTAGCAAGAATGTAAAAGCTTCTAAATTAGAAATAAGCAAAAAGGTTGAGAACCGGAAGTTCATCATAAATTAATAAACTTGATATACATATGCATATATGTGTGCATTATGAAACCTAAAGGTCCTCAATCAGAGAACTTGAAATAATTCATAAATCAAAAGCCTGAAGCTTTATTGAAACTATGTGAAATGATAACGTTGTACTTCTTAAAGAAGTTAAAAGAGATAAATTAATCATCATATGTAGTAATGATGATGCATCCAAAGATTTCAATATCTTCAAATTAAATGAGTTGTATCTTACTTATATAATTACAATTACAAATAAATTTTAACAACTTGAAGTTGTTTATATATGTTATCGTTTAATACAGTTCTAAACCTGATGTTTTAAACATTATCATTCAATTTCAATGGATTCACATTAAAATTGATTTATAAGTAGAAATTAATAGTCTGGATGTTTTTAATACTTTGTTCTAAAAGTCAGCAACTCAAATGAGAAAGAATATTCAATTTATAACATATTTGTAATACGTGGACACACACACACACAAATATATATATATATATATATATATATATATATTCTACGAGCAACCTGAAGTTTGTTATGAGCTCATCTTATAGATTATGCACTGATATTATTTAATAATACAAAAAATCAATAGGCATAAATAATGAATGACCAGAAGTCATATGTCTATGATTAGAAAATTCCTCCATGTTACTAGATCAATGAAAGAGAATCAGTAATATAATATGAATGCATCTTATCAATAATAAGAGCATTATCCTCCTACAATTGAAATACATATAATGTATTTGCTAGTGATAATGTGATAACATATCAAAATGAGAATCCAAAAAGGGTTTATTATTTAATATGATAATGTTTGCCAACATTGAGGGAGAGGATAAAGAGATAAAAGTTCATGTTGATCGGTATGAAATATCTGTTAACATATAGATAGATGCAAAATATTAAGTAACTTGAATAAGTTACCAATTATATCTCTTGTAAACTTTTCCAATATAGATTTAAATCCCTAAAAGATCAAAGGTGTAAACCACAGCTGAAATGTGGTATAAAATTCAGTTCAAAATATTTTGAAGTAAGTCATAAAGATGTCGAATAAAGGAGGTAAATGTTCTTAAAGAGAAACTTAGTGCTTTGAAAGAAACCCATGACATGATTGTCAAATAGTCCTAGAAGTGGTTTAGGTATCTAAAGATGATAAATAAAGAGATCCTAATAAATCGAATCGAGAACTGACAATAAATAATTATCGATGATAAATTCGTAAATAATAAAGCGCTTATGTTAATTAATAGATTAAAACCTTGAATTAGGGGAGAACATGGTTAGCCATCATGAATCTTTTTCTAACTGAAAAATAAGGACCGGTAGTCCGCAAAATGTAATTAGAAACATGCATATAAAATGAAAAAAGCACATTAAAATTACTGAAGCACAATACAGTGTCAACAACATGTTATGTGCCATGAGCATTATACTTTCAGAGATAATTAAATTGATTAAAATAATGAAAGTGTTTGAAATATTTACAATATCCTAAAGGTATAAACAATGAAAGCATATAAATTTTATAAGAAAATAAATAATTTTTGCAGTGATAAAGAATGCAAATATTAAGAAATGTAGATTGCAACATTCTTTTAAGTATTGTTGTGATGCAAATCTTGATATGCTTCAAAATAAATAGATTACTTCCTAATTTTAAGAATTGTTATAATGACACTCTTAATATCCATTGAAGTGGTAGATGTGATACGCAAAACTTATTAAAATATACAAGTTTCTGAAGAATATAAATAGCATTTGTGGTTATAAAGGATGCCAATGACATGGATTGTTATAATGAATATCTTGATATACTTCAAGATAAGTAGATTACTTCATGTTTCATAGTGTTGTTGTAATCAAATTTGTCTTATTCATCAGTATGCAAACCTGACTAAATCACAAAATTGTAAGCAGATGAAGTGCATTCATAAATACATATTAGTAGCATACAAAACACAAACAAAATGCGCTTTAAATAAGAAAACATGCCTGGAGCATGGAAACACACATGAAGTTTTAAACAAAAAGTTCATTCAGAAGTATCAATAAGAAATTTTATTATCGAAAGATGAATGTGAATTCAAAGAAAATTATTAAATTAGGAGGAATGTTCATAAGTATGTTATAATGCACTCTTTTTCCTTAACTAAGATTTTTTTCATTGGGTTTTCGTAGTAAGTTTTTGACGAGACGTTATATTGATCCAGAAGTATCAAATTCCATTTGATATAGTAAATTATTGAAATAGAACATTTTATATTGTATTTTTTTCTTTTACTAAGAATTTTTCCATTGAGTTTTTCTTAGTAGGGTTTTACCGAAATAACATTTTGATCCAGAAGTATCAAACATTTTTTAAATGCCGCAAACTATTATTTATGAAGACAATGCAGCTTTTGAGGTTCAAATTTCAGTAGACTATGTCAAGGATGACAGGACGGAGCACATTTCTCCAAAAAAATTCTCCACACATGAATTACAAAAGGACAACAAAATGAAGGTGAAACAAATCCAATCTTAAAAACGCTGAACAGATCTATTCATAAAAGGCACTTTCAAAATCAATGTTTCAGAAGATGGTGTATAAAATAGACATGCGTCGGCAACACCAACAAATTAATTTAAATAATGCGTTATAAATTAGGGGGTATATAAAATTATGCTATGATGTACGTTTTCCTTTACTAATACTTGTTCCACTGCATTTTTATTAGTAAGGTTTTTAATGAGGCATTATCCTGATCCAAAAGTATTGACCCTCATTGTAACATTGTAAAATATGTTACATAAGGATGAAATAAAAATGTACTCTTTTCCTTATTTATGATTTTCCCATAGGGTTTTCCATAAAAAAGTTTCTGACGAGGTTATTAATCTTATCATCTTTGCATATGCATATTCAAGGGGGAATGTTGTAATATATTAGAATATTATGAGTGAATACGCTTAATGCAAGAGACATTATTTAATTATTAGGACATGTGAAGCTATAAATAGAGGGCTCATTTGTGTTGTAAATAAATCGGAATCAACAGAATTAAAATGGCTTTCTCTAATATCTTGCGTTTTCTCTATTGGCTTCTCTTCTTTTATTATCCGTTCTTGTTTTATTTTATAACAGTTGCACAAATATCTACACTTATTATAAAAAAAGTACAGACATATCTGCAATTATTCTGATATTGTATCACAGATATATCTCAATGTATCAAAGGATTACAGACATATCTGCAAATTTATTGTATAGTTGATTCTTTTTCAACTTTCTTTTTTTTAACCGAAAGTAGAATATTTTCATTTGTATGCAATTTATAATATTTTTTGATGATTTTTCTGCTATAATATGATATTGAATAAGTGCAAACGTAGAATTTGAAATTTTGAAGAAATCAATAAAATTGCATAAAAGTACGTAATTTGGTTATAGTTGTGCTGATATCTGCTATTTTTTGACAAACTAAGTTATCCCTTCATGTTTTGCTGAAGCACGATTTCTTTTGTAGCATTTCTTTTACTTTCTTATATGAATACGAAGATTATTATATACTGAATTAAGTTTGGAAGTATAGTAGTATTTTACATTATTTTTTTAAACCAAATTGAGGATTTTGAAAAAATAGTAACCTAATTTGCAGTGTTTTTAGACCGAAATATTTTGTGTATTTTAAAACTTAACAGGAAGTCTAGCCTACACACAC
The DNA here is from genome assembly GCA_030737875.1 of Allium sativum. Classification (NCBI taxonomy): domain Eukaryota; kingdom Viridiplantae; phylum Streptophyta; class Magnoliopsida; order Asparagales; family Amaryllidaceae; genus Allium; species Allium sativum. The sequence continues at coordinate 974,771,964 of CM060909.1, forward strand.
ACACACACACACACACACACACACACACACACACACAAAACAGACAAACAATACTTTAACAAAGCAATTGTAAATGGAGAAAGTACCACGCTACGGCATTATCCTTGGGCCAGTTGTTGATGTCTGGTGGATATTCTTGGCTTCAACAGATTGCAGTCTGCTGGCAATGGGCTAGAAAAGGTGGCTTCGGTGATGCAGAATGCTCAAATATGTCCTTCACTCCACCCAGCTACATTGTGAAGCAACACGACACATTCCATAATTCACGTAAGAACAAATCAACAAACCGATTATTACGAACGGGGAGATGGTGGCAACTTCTCCTTTTCCAAAGCAGTTCGAGCAGCTCGTGGAGTTGGAGAGATTAAACCCTATTACAACATTAATTGGTACAGGAAGAATTGCAGACGAATGTCCTTCATATCTTATTTAGCAGCACTCGACAGACTGAATACAAGAGAATGTCTTTGTCATTTTGGCATTACTACAGACACCTCACGTGTGTTATGTGAACAAGGCGTGGAGAACTCAAATCACTTTTTTTTTCTTGTCAATATTCAGGTTATATTTGGAGCTTACTGAAGACGAAGCTAGATCTATCTCCAATGTTGCAACCTTCACTTTCAGATGAAACTACCCAGATCTAAGATGCGTTTAAGACTGGTGATCAACTATAGGACATTGCTTGTGCGGCTTTTACTTCTGCTATCTATCACGTTTGGACTGAACGAAATAATTGGATCTATGCCAATAAATTCTCTGACGCATCTGTACCATGAGAAGAATCGAGATGTACGTTCACTATTTAGTCGAGAACAATGGTAGTAAATCGAAGAGAACAGCGAACAATATTAGATTTTTATCCGGATGGGGAATAAAGTTGAACAATACGGGCTAAAGAGACATTGGGAAAGTAAAAAAGAAAGTGAGGGAGAGACTTTGGGAAAGTAAAAAAGAAAGTGGGGGAGAGACTTTGGGAAAGTAAAGAAAAAATTGGCGGGAGTTCAAATAGTTTATTGCATTGTATTCGCAATTCGTGTATACTGTATATATAAGCATTTTACTGTTTATTTGTGTTAGTAATAAAGTAAACCAAATTTTCAATATATATACATATATAGGGACGTCTATTTGAATACAAATTAAGAAACACAGAGTACTAGCCGTTGGATCATTTTGTATTTATGTGGAGAGGTGGAAATCATGGGGGAACCCAATGATGGAGATGCATTGTGTCACTAATTCTGTCTATTTTTTGTGTCTAAATAGACTTTCATATATATATATATATATATATATATATATATATATATATATATATATATATATATATATATAAAAAACCATTGCTTTGCAGCACCCCTTTAGCACCCATATCCTACCGTAAGCTACATTAATCCAAATCCAACTAAATTTTGGAGATGTTCAATCCACATATATATTGTCATTTATCCAACATTTAAGTTCAATCTGACATTCGTAGAATAATATATTTGATGTTTAAATTTATCGGTTGTAATAAATGTCTGAATGGTGAATAATTGAGCTAATATTTTGAAAATGTTACGAATGTCGGAACGAACTCAAATTTTGGATAGATAATAATATATATGTGAATCGAACATCTACAAAATCTTATTGGATCTGGATTAGTGTAAATCACGGTAGATTAGAGGTGCTACAAAACAAGGGTGTCCTAGAACGTGTGTGTGTGTGTGTGTGTGTGTGTGTGTATATATATATATATATATATATATATATATATATATATATATATATATATAAGGCACGTCTATGACATCCTAATTTCCTGGCATTCCATTTGTATCTGGATTGTAGCCACTTATTTATAATTAAATAAATTAATGAATATATATATATATATATATATATATATATATATATATATAAACACTATTTAAAAACAGAAGTTAAAAAATATTTTACTATTCTCTCATCCTAATTTATTACTAGTGCAATACATTTACTAAAATTACATTCCAGGTCTTTTTTTATACTAATAAATATCAGTTATGCATGGCATACATCGCTTTATATATGTTCATTTTGCGCGTAACAAAGCACTAGTTCAAACAAGGACATACGCCATTCAGTATACCTAGTCAACTAAACTCAACCCATTACATACTACCATTTCAACTTACCCACTTTCAAATATTCTTTTCTTTAGTTAGATGCTTTCAAGTGATGTTCACGTTTGACATTACTTAAACTAGATTATTTTATAATATTGCAATTTGCACCTAAAATCATTATTAGGTAATATATGATTTTTCAAATATTCGATTGGAAGTTCCAACGATCTTGAATAGAAGATCGTGAAATTGTCAAAAATGTTTGGTTAGATATTCAAACAGATGAATATAATAGCTTTCGTTGATCAAATGACAGTCATTTAACAAAGTTCTGCAGCTAATTTTCATAGCTGGAAGTAGCTGTGTTCTACCAAATACCATCACAGAAATTGAATGGACAGCAATGCACAAGAATCATACCTTTCCATTTGGCCGCATATTGGTATCAATTAAGTAGGCTTCAGGCAAATCTTCCTGATTTTACAGTTTAAATAATCCAAGAGTAAAGACACCTGATTCGAGCACTAAGCTTTTTGTTCCTTGAATCATTTTAGTAGAAGAAATTGAAAGGAAGAATATAAAGATATCGTAATATACAACATAAGGCTAGAGAAATAGCTAACCTCTAAAAAGAACTACGCTATCAAAAACTCACCACACAATGGGGATTGCAAAAACGTCGTAGTTTTAGTATCCCTCTGGAAATTGTCCGCCTCAAATTGAAACCACCTAATGTACTCTCTGCATATAATTTTAGTAACTTAAATTTATGAAGAATCAAATGTATCCTCTACTACTTGACTTCGAGTTGTAGAGCTCGACCCTTCCTTTTGCCTCGGGCAACAATGTATCTAGCAAAGGATCCTGAACCATATACCCTTGCTTCGACGCCCATTCGAGAACATTACCCACTTGAGCTTGAGCTAACGCTTCGCTTTCAGGAACATGATAAGCAATATAACACAATAAAGCCAGTGCAGCTATTTGCACCATTTGTTCTCCGAAATACACTAACTGAACCAGAAGCTTTGCCCCTCCTGCATTGATGATAGACTTAGAATGATCTATATGCAAGTAATTCTCCGTGCATGCAAACTTGGTTAAAGCAACCGCCGCCTCTTTCGACACAATGGGCTCACTTTCATCAAGCAACCTAACCAGGGGCCCAATAATCCGAGTCTCGGTAGCCCTAAACGTTCTTGACAAACAACCCAATGCTACAATGCATGGCACAAGAAGATCGTCGTACTCAGCTTTTTCAACGATGCAAATGAACTGATCTATGACTGCACGTGCTGCTGGCGAATTAGGCTTAAAGGCCGACCTTCTAAGATCAGCATCTTGCTCAGCAACACGTGCAATTTCCATCAAAGCCATTGCAGAATTGTACTGCACCTCATCTGCTCCTTTCTCCAGCAGCACTGCAAAACATAAAAGTGCTTTCGATTCTGTGATACTCTTGCATATTGCAGAGTTGCCTTTTGCTAGGTGCCACAGTGCTTTTGCAGCCATTGCTTTCATGTAGGCTTTTGTTGCTGGATCTTCTAACTCTCTACCCTTGATGCTCGCTCCCGATAAAGTAATATGCTTTGCTTGCTGACGATGGTTGTTACTGCTTTGACTTGAGTTTTGAGCTTTCGAGGATTTAGCAGCAATAGTAGATTGTATCACATTGTGCATTTGATTCTTATTTTGGTTACTGCCCAACGGATGTCTCACTAGGGGTTGTTCATCGCTCTGATTACTGTCGCTGGTGCTTGTATTTATGTTATTAGCCTTAACAACACCATCTAACGTTGTAACTTTGGTAGGAATTGTATACTTACTATGTTCTTGGACAGTCTCGAATGCAAGATGGCTAACAAGCAATCTAATAACGTTGTTTTGAGCAAACACGTCTTGACATTTTGGATGATTTGCAGCCAATTCTGATACTGCCCATGCCACCATAGCTTGCACCTTCATGGGCCCTTCCTTCAAGATCTTTGAAAAAACCGAACAAACACCAGATAAAACCATCTGTTCAACACTCTCTGGGTCTCTACCCAATAATCCGATAGCCCTGGCAGCATTCTCCTGCCCTTCAATTTGACCATCTTTAACAAGGCGGAGTAGTGGGCCTACTCCATCTTCTTCTATAATAAGCTTTCCATATCTTTCATTATCTCTTGCTAGTGAAACTAAAGAAGCAGCAGCATCAGCTCTTGCTTCATAGTTCCCAGTATGCAAAGTTGCAATTTGTTCCCAAATCAAAAACAAAATAGGCTCATTCTGGGCAATAGGAGGCAAACCTAGATGCATGTCACCATCTTCGTCTCCTCCAGCTGACACACGAAGGAGCCATGACACATCACCAATGGAATTATCCAAGTGCGTTGACATTTTCTTGAAAGCAGTCTGTGGGATAATCGTAACCAAGCGTTTTAGGACACTGCCGGAGCGGCATTTGGCGACTAGCTGTAGAGCTTTTTCGAGAACTTGCTGAGTGTCATCCATGATTCTGCGGGTCGGACGCTCGTAGAGATCGACGCGAGCCGCTTGGCGCAGTAAAGTAGCGAGCTTATCGGTTTTGGATTTGAGTTCGATGCACTCGGGTTTGAAATTGCAAGCTTGATCTGCGAGTTTGCTGACTTGATCTGCGAGCATCAAGGGTTTTGTCAGAATGTTTTTCACGTTATCCCCCATCATGATTGGGTTCTTCGATTTTTAATTAGGGCTCAGGTTTGATTTGATATTTGAGGAAATTCAGATGGAATATCGTGTTCGATATCTGATTTGGGATTTTTGTTTTCAATTTTAATTTCAAAGTCGAGAGATTGGGGAAGAAGATGAGAGTATTTGCAAGGTCAAACGCGTTTTGCTCGTGCCTGCCTGCTTGATTATATTATACTGCCGTTTTCATCAGTTACATTTCAACTAGGTTTTTGTAATGTAATTTTTTTCAGTTTACTAATCAACCTTTCTTCTAAGGGTATTATCGTGTACGTGCACCACTTCCATCCTCTTCCTTTTTATTCTCTTTCTTCTTCTTCATTAATTTTTTTTTTTTTTCCTGCTTGTTGAGTCTCGCTATGTAGTCAGTCATGTATTCATCCATTTAATTTATTTATTTTCCTTTCGACATTACTTTTTTTTCCTCTTCCGTGCAAAACCAATTGATGCTACTGAATTTTTAGATTATTCTCTTAGCGGATGAGCTATTACATGATCTCCATCACTTCTCTCATATGTTTCAGCAGCAACTCCCCACTAATAAACATGGCCACATCATTATTCAATGATCGTTCAATATCGCGTCATAATCGTTTGATGTCGAACCTTGACAATTCGGTAGCTATCCATAAGATTGTTTTATGGATGTTTGAACTTATTGTAATGAAGTGCTTGTTGGTTGCCTTTTTTTTTTTTCTTGTACTATTTGAACTGTTCAGAGATTATTTTTTAGTCAAAGCGATCAATCGACGGTGGAATGAAGTTGTTGGGTTTTAGGTGTCGTAGAAATCAATAATAAGTTGCATAAGATCAATGATATAAAGCTTAAAAAGGGTTATTGACATCATGATTAATGAGTTTAAAAAGTTGGAGACAAATTAGGCAAAAGTCAATAGGTCGTCGATGACCAACGCTTAGTGGTTTGTTAAGCCTGGAATTTCTTGAGACGTTTTTGCCTATTCTTTGTAGTCTCGATTGCACTTCAATTTTAGGCTTTGTAATTATCTCTCAAGCATCATGTCTTGGTACCTTTGAAGTTTGGTCCGCCAAGCTTATTCAAATACCAACTAATAGGAAAGCACAAAGTATGGGTTGTGTCAGATTAGACCAAATATTTCATCCGACCCGCATAGGTATGGGTTTAAGGTAGTTTAACTCGTACCCGACCCCATATGAGATTGGATATGGTTTGGGTTGAAGTATGAGTTGGGTCGGGTTTAGTAGGGTTGGGTTGTTTGAATATAAATAAAAAATGAGAATATAAGAGAATTTAAGAAAAAATATATTAAAATATTCAGCATCATTTATCAGATTTTAGCTAGCATAATGCATTTAAAATAATAGATTCATTATAGGACATATTTTATTAAAATTTCATTGTAAAACACGTCATATGAAATTAATTTACTACATTGTAGAATGAGTGTTTCATTTTAAAATACATTAAAATGCTCTTTAAAATATATTTGTCAAATTCTATCTACTTTGGATTGACATGAAATATGATTTTTCATATATTTACTATAGGATACATAAACATTATTATAAGATTATACTATTCTAATTTTAAGTGGAATGACATTAAATTAGTTCTTTAATATAGGGTTGCGTTGGATTGAAATAAGTTTGAGTTGAACAAAATAGCAAACCCGACCCGTATATAGTATGAGTTACAAATTGTAACCTAAATCTGACCCAAACTAGGATGTGTTGGGCTGGGTTTATGTGGGTTGAGTTAGGTTGGTGGATTGGATTGGATTGGATATGTGTAATGACTCGGATTTTTCGGTCATTTAAATTTGAATATTTAAATCTGTTTTAAATATTATATTTGGAATATTAATGGATTTTAATATTAAATTCATTAATAAAACGAGGTTTGAATATATAATTTACATTTAATATATAATGAGTTCGTAATGGCACGGTAATTCGTAATACTGAGTTTTGAACTTCAATTGAATATACAAGATCTGATATAAGTCGGAAATCTGTAAAACAAGAAACATTTGAATCTTGTTGATTATAATTATCTAATGAAAGAGAAAAATCGAGAATTCAGTTTATAGATTGTTAGTTATGTCCAATTCAAACTTTAAAATAGTTGCTATGGAACTCGTTTTTAAACGATAATGTTTATTTAATAATTTTAAATGGGTTTTAATATAATTTGGATACCGTTTTAACTCGAAATTGATGATGTTGAGTTGTATAAATACATATTGTTTATATGTGAAGATGCATGATAATTTTATTTGAATATTTACGATAATAATAATTTTTTATTATTTAATTGAATTGTTTTGGAATTTATATAATATTTTATCGATAATATATAAGCCTAAAAATGGTCATTTTCCAAACAATCTCGGTTTTCGATGAAATTAGTTTCATTGGATCTGTAATGTTAAATTATTGTATGGGACTAAATATCGTGGCATCTCGATGTCGTATGTGACAACGGTAGCCTTAGACACCCAGTCATTATATATAGCGCGTAATTAATTTAATTTAATTTACTTTAATAAGCGAGTATTTTTGCGTAACTCGAGCAAACAATCGAATTAAGCTACGAAACCAATTCCGTTGAATTCGTATCGACGATTAGAGTCAGGATTGGTAGGTAGTTTGTTATTTTTGGAGACCAGATATTTTGGTGTCCAAAATAGCGTTGTTTAGCATATACAATAGCGTTCCAGAAAACAGTCTCTGAATGGGACAAAACTTGTGCCATTAGAACTGTATTATTAAGTTGTTGTATATTTTCGATTTTCGTGTCGATCAGATTTACTGGTTATTCGTGAGAGTGGTAAACGCCTCGGTTTTTATTTAATCATTTTGTCGATTTAATTTGGTATTTAAGAATAACCGATTATCTAACGAACTTCGTTTTCAGCGAAACTAATTTTATTAAATCCGTAATGATTTATTGTTGTAGTATTTCAAATTTCAAGTTATTTGGATTTATTTTGTGATTGTACACAATTTAAATGTGTGTCGATTCAAATATGCTTGTTATAAAGGAATTTTCACAGAAGACCTCGGAATTTGACGAAACATGTTTCATCGTGTCTAGAATATTGATTTATGCTAGAATTTCAAATTTTATCCCAATCGGAAGTCGTTTTTAATGGATTTTGAGTGTTACTTCATCGGGTAAGCTTAATAAATAATATTATAATCGTTTGTTATCTATATATAAGGGCTCAAAACCTAAAATATTTGGTCAAAATGTAAAACGCAGTCAACATTCCCCTGAGCCGCCACCATTTGTTTTAACGGCCAAAACAACTCCTAGCTTTCCTCTCAATTATCTTACCATCCACATACAAAATCGAGAAATGTTCAACATAGAGATTGTCGAGCTCGGTGAGCTCTCGAGGATCAACGGCGGTTATGAGTTCCTATACACTGGGTGACCGGAATCAGAGCCTTAATCTGTGTTACTATAAGCAAATGGAGAAGGCTGGGGTGTTGGGATTCGGGACGGTAGATGGCGAGGCTGAGGCGGAGCCATTGGCGATCTCCGATCGTGCTCAGGTTGAAGAGAGAACGTGTGACGGTGGAAGTATTTGGTCGAGCTTTGGGAACAATGGGGGTATCGGGATGCCTGAAGGGAAGTAAATCAAACTAAGGGATAAAATAAATTAGTTCGGCCTGACTTTTATTGATAACGTAATTAGTTTTTAACAAAGTAATTAAGTATATTATTATTTCCACAAATAGTTTCAGACAGCTGTTGCATGGAGCAATTTCTTAGCCTGCAAATGCAAGTATATGTTAGGTCACACTTACACACCATTAAAAATTGACATACTTCATCCAATTATATTTTAACTTGGTATTTTTTTTATATGGTTTCATAAGGACAATAGCATCCTTTCCATATATACAAGGATATTAAATTAACATGTATAAAACAATAATATCTATAAATAAATTATAACATTTATATCATGAAAGGTGTTAATAATTTGGTTATAGTCTAGAACAAAGCCGCTGAACGATCGAAAAAAGGGATTAAGTCAGACCTGGGTTTCATAATAAAAAGTAATTAGTCATAGAATTAGTTAATTTTTAATAAGCGATTAGTGAAGTTAAAATTTAATTTAGGAGTTCGACCATTATTTCTAAACAGAGCTGGGCTAGTTTTTGAAAAGAAAAATGAATCGACTGATTAGAAATCTCAAAACGTAATTATTTTGGCTAATTAAAGTAATTAGGAATTTGATTCTAGTTAATAATTATATTAACTTTGAATACTATAGCTTGCACATATATTATCAGAATTGGATGATTGAAGAGACGTTGGACTCATCTTGAAGACATATACGTTATGGAACAGAACTGGACGTGATTGGAATCAACTGCATTTTTCAGTTAAATTAAACGCTTGTTTAATTTAATTAAAACAAAACGTTTCAACAATAAATCAGATCAAGGTGAGTTAAACTCACTCAGTTCTTCCCACTTATATTTTATATAAGTCGGGTTTTATAATTGTGTGCTATGGTGGCTAATGATTGACTGTTTGTTAAATATATATGCATATATTGATTGAACCGATGAAATTAAATGTTGTTTAATTTCAGTGAAACACCAAATCGTTATTCTAACGATTGGAACCAATTGAGGTAATTTACCTTATTGGTCACGTCTATAATGTAAATGTGTTTAATTTAATTTGTTTGAAATGTTTTGTTAAATAAATTGGTTGATATTAAATAATCGTTATTTACTGTTTTAATTTTATTTGTTTAAATTGGATAATTCATATTGAAAGATTTTATTGAGGTAACGTATTTGGATGTAGGGAATGACAGGTTGGAGGGGTCCAACTGGATTCCTCACAGCGGTTGTTAAATTTTATTATATTATAATATATGTTGAATAATATGAAATTGTGATGCAAGGATTGACAGGTTGGAGAAATCCAACTTGATTTCTCACTATATTGATAATGTTTATCAATATGATTTGTTGTGTTCATTTGGATGTGGAATTGGTTAATACTTCACGGTTTGGTACTTTAGCAGATATTTACCTCTTTAGTAGCATTGATAAAAGAAAAGATTTTTGGAAATCGATGTTAAATTGATTCCTAACGTTTTCAAAGTTATTTTTATATATGGATTTGAAACACGATGTTTACTTTAAAAATAAAAGTTGAAGTTCTATTTACGTTTTTATAACTATAAATAATTATAAATTTATGGAATTTATAATATATTAATAATTAAATGTTTAAGTGGTATAAATTAGATGGAAATATTAAAATGATTGCGAAGAGGGGCTTAAGTGACGTAAATGAAATTTTAAAGGATTTTAAGATGTTTGAATGGACTAACGGAAGTGGAAATATACGGGAATTGATTTAAATGTGTTGAAAGGTGGTTTTCCATAACTAGTGAACATTTTTATAAACGTTGTTTATAAATTTATGAAATGTGGTTAAATGGATTTTCGTGGATGAGATTAACAAAAAAATGGAATTGAAAATAGAACATGAATATTTGGCGCAAATTAGGAATAAGACGGATGTCTAATAAATGGGAAATTAAGGCAAGATTGACAGAAAGAGTTACAAATGGTATTTCATATAAACTGAGTTATATAGGGAGAGTTATGGAATTGTTTTATAAAATAAAAGAATTTGTCAAATTAGATTAAATATTGACAAATGGTTTAAAGGATAGGCGAAGTAAAACGATACAAGTTATTGGCAAAACATTTGCAAACGAAAAATATTTATAAAAGATTAAGATAATTACAATTGAATGTTCAAGATATTTGTAAACAAATGGCTAAATTATTTATAAATAAATAGTTAAGAATTTATAAATTATTAATGGAAGATTAAGGATTTTGTAAATAAAAAATCAAGCATTTTATAAATGAAAGGTTAATGATTCTGTAAATGAAAGGGGAATGGTTTTTTAAATGGAATTTATAATATTTGCTAAAGAAGTTAATTTGTACTATTTGGTAAATTCTACAAAATGATGATACTTAAAATAAAATTGGTAATGATTTGTGAGACTATAATGAAATATAATCGGTTTTAAAATGATGAAAATAGAATATAATATGGTTTTTGAGGAATTGGAACTTGTACGTTGGTTGAGTTGAGTAACTTTTGAGGTGTCAATCTGATCTTGGTTTCGGCCTTCGAGATTGATACTGAGAGATTTATTCACTTACCAATTTACAATGAGGGTCAAATGAAGTAGAAGGGTTATGATAATTGAATATTTTTATATTAAAATAAGAAAAGGGAAATTATTTCTGAATTAGTAGTTTTTAACATTTAATTAGCGGTTGGTTAATTAAAGAGGCTAAATGATGTTGGGTACTGAATCGGTAAATTTATTTTGTTTTTATGGATGAATGGTTGTTTATTTGATAGTTAAATAAACGACTATCAAATCTGCTTATACAATTGTTAGTATAGAAAGACCAGGATCGAATTTATATTCAAAAACCATTCCGACTAGCAAATACATGGAACATGGAAGATGCTGATTGCAGATGGAGAAATTAAAGACTGTTGATCTTCATGAGCGGAAGAACTGCTTGTTAAATTTCTTTGGTTTGGCTTCCAAAGTTATCACGACTTATTATTCTATCGTAACTGAAATCTTTGGATTGCAAGGGCTACTTGCTACTGATCCATAAGGTGATACCCAGGATATGGTAGGAGGGTGCCTTCGGTTCATCCTATTCCTGGATGAATCATATGGACTGATGTCTGACAGAGTATTTCCATAGGGATCGCATATGTTGATTTCTTCAAACATACCACAGTTGGTGGCGGAGAAGGGCACACTTCTCTTAGCTTACAACCAGGGAATTTTTATGGATGTCAATTAGTGATTTTCTGGAGGATCTGGCGACGTAGCATTCAAAGTGAATGGTGGCCAGGTGTTTTGGAAAAAGATCATTATAACCTCAAGCCTCTTCAACCGAGAATGGCAAAAATCGGGTAGGTCACATGGCTAAGTGGGTCGCACCCAATTAGGATGTATTTTCACCATCTAGAGAATATTCATATTTGTTACTTCTTTTCATTTCTATATCTCCTAAGAACTATGGTGTCGCGAAAAAAATTTGTAAGGTGACAATACATTCGGTACTCTCAAGCGAAGTGGGGGGTCGGTCATGTTTAACCTGGATTGCAAGATGTTTTTGTTGAATCCTGGTGCACTCCTACACTATCAGAAGGTGGTCCCATACCTTGCCAGTTGGAAATTCATTCTCCAATAAGAGCTCGCGGTTTTTATTGTATACCATATATGTAAAGCGTGAGATGCAAGCATTCTGCTAGATTGCTATTTACTTGATTTAGACACTATTATAATATCATAAAAATATTGATTTCAAAAATTCTTTAGGTTATCGTAAGGTAAAAACCTTCTGTGTTTATGTGTGGATTGGTCTTACTATTATCCTTTCTTTCAAAAGAAATGTTTTGACTTTAAAATCAAGTTGTGTAATACTTATAAAATTAGTGAGTTTTCTCACGCTGGGTCACCAGACTGATCCTGGCATTTGCAATGCTCAGGTCAGGCCGAGTTTTACATGTTCATCTTATCGGATGCTGTGAAGAGACGAGCTGGAAGAGTTCAGACGTACAATATTATATAGAAATTACTTCAATGTGTGATGTATAATGAGGACAGTTTGTTATAACTGTCCAGATGTGTTGATGTACTCTGATGATTGTAAGTATTTTTCAAGCTCTCAATAAAGACTTATTTCTATACTATATTTCGTTATGGTGTGATGTGAGACTCTGCGTTGTGTTAGTTCTTCTTCTTCTATTCTAATATTTCTTCCTTTTCTCACCCTCTAATTTCTTTCTGTTAACTATCTTGTGTTTTCGATACTTGAGTTTTGGCAAGTAATACGGGTTTATGTATTATTGTTGGAATTCGAGCGTCAAATTCCCACGGGTCGTTATAATATGAGTCGTGTGCAGCCTTACTAACTAATCAGAAGGTGGGATAACCTTTCTGAAAAGTATAATGTTTTCTGTCTGTACTTTGAAAATAGGATTTGTGTACAATTGTGTCTCATTTTGTAAATAGGTAAATCAACCTGAAATTTCATCCCACCAACCCAGGGATGAATCACTAATAGTTACAGAGTAGAGGGATTTTCCAAAAGAGGCACTTGCTACAACTCAAGGAAGGACAATTTTACTTCAATGTTTGACAAATAAGCATTTTAATGGATAAATAACTGTTTTAAAAGGTCAATTGGAAGGGAAGGATAAAACTATCCTTGAATTAAAAAGACAGATAACGCCAATCCCACCATTTATTTTGATAAGGAGATAAGTGGATTACACCAGCGGATTGCTGACTTAGAAATTGAGTTAGACAATGCAAAAGCAAGCCATAAAGCTTGGGAATTTACTTTTGGGTATACCCTTAACACAGTTGTACCTAAGTCCTCCAATATTGCGACTAAGTCCAAAGTCTCAACCACTGAAAAATATCCCAATTTGGTAAATCCTCCACGTGGATTGGATGAGTCGGTTGTTTCAAGGTGATGCACAAGGGTGAAAGCCGAAATGAAGAACTTTTACAACACAAAGCATGTAACACCCCGTATTTTTTATTCACGTTATAATAATGAATCCTAGAATACTTAATTTAAAATGTAAGAATTAAGGGAAACGAGTTACGCCATTGTGTTCGTCTCGGAATTCTGGTTGAGATAGAGTCTGAATTTGCATAAATTGGACTTCGTATGAAGAAGTTATGGCTGTTGGAAGTTTCCAAAGATTTCAAATAAATTCAAGCAGTTCGAAAACGAGTTCAAAATTCAAAAAGAAGCCAGAAGCGGGCTGGGCGGGAAAATTCCCGCCCAGGCAGGTCGACCAGGGGGTCGACCCTAGTGTCGACCTCCCCCCTAGAGGTCGACCTGGGGGCCGACCTGGCCCCCGGCCAAATCTGAAATTTGAACGACTGCTGAGTCACTAGGGTTTCTGGATGGTCCTGATCAGGTCTGAGTGGCTGTGATTAACCCTAGGTTCATCTGACGGCTATAATCAAACTGAAATTCTATATAAACAACTCAATGCCTAACCTAAAAACACACAGAAAAATAAACCTAGAACTGAAATGCCGTCAGTAGAAGACTTGGAGTAGCCGTCACCATTTCCAATTCAAAGACGAGTTAAAGAACTTGAATCAAGAATCAAAAATTAAAACTAGTTTAATTCAACGATCTTCATCAAAGGCGCGCATCTTCAATTTCAGAATTCAGATTTCAGAACGCAAGAATTTCTTTTAGTTTGTAAGTTAGTTGTTACGCAGATTTAAACATTCTTTCGCTTGAATCCTGACATGTTGTAATTGGGATATAGAGTGATGCTTATGTATAAGATTTGATTCTCGTGTATTTTAAAGTATCGTTGTAATTGATCATGTCTATATGCTTATGGCGATGAACATGTTGTATATTTCATGTCTATATGCTTATGGCGATGAACATGTTGTATATTTCATGTCTATATGCTTGGGTGATGTACAACATTGTATGTTATTACGATTGGGTAAAGAACTTATTATGCCAACAAAATGGTGAAACATATCATGTTGAAATTTGATGGTTATTTGCAAGTCTAGGATCTAAATCACATGCCTACATGTAGATTAACATTCATGAATAGTTAGAACCATGTCAAGTTGAATCTACTTATGTTGTAAAAAGTTGGAATTGCAATCCTCTTATGTTTAACACACATAAGTTATCATGCTAAATTGCAATTTAAAAATGGTTATAGTAGCTTACTTATGTTTTGACATACATAAGTTAGCATGTTAAATTGCGGTTTAAATCTTGTTTATGTGTTAAACCTCCATGTTAGACCCATATCAAGTTTACATGACTCAGTCACAAGTTCACCTTTACCTGTTTAGTTGAGATAATGATACATCTATGCCAAGTTACATGTGACAAGTTTAATGTATGCTATTTTATGTTTATGTCATGTTCCTTGATTTTTACCCCTTTAGTTTATGGGTTTGGGCTAATTTGTTAGCCCAACATTTTATGTAATTCACACATACGTTCTACGGGGATATCGATAGGGAAACATGAAAATTCATGGCATAGGATTGTTCGTAAAATGGTATACTCGGTATACCATTTATTGTGAGCAATATTTGAAAAGATAATTATGGCATGAATAAATTAAAATTAATTTACATAAAGAAATTTCACATATATAGAAAAATATGAATTTAGAAAAGACGAATATGCCTAACCCGAGGTTAGACTGAGTTGCGGTGTAAATCTGCCCAGAACCGACCGTCATATCCAGTGACCACAACAAGACCTGTCTAAGGGGTGGTTAGTGCATCAAGCCCAAAAAGAACCTGAGGTTAGACTGAGTTGTGGTGTAAATCTGCCCGGAACCGACCGGCACATCCAGTGACCACAACAAGACCTGTCTAATGTGAGTGGTTGGTGCTTTAATAAATTAAAGCTAAGTCAGGATTGGTAGGGTTAAGTAAATTAGGAAAACACTTAACCGATTCAACATGTTAACTAAAATGAATGTGCTGGGTTAGGTAAAACTTGGACACCTGACCAAATAGACATGTTGATTAGAAAACTCTAGTAACGGGGAACCATTTCAGCAGTAACCAACATAGATGTATCATGGTACCCTGAAACTAGGCAGGGTGGGGCACGATTACTGGGATGAATTATAAGTGGTCCAAACGTCAGCGGTTGGTGGGCCAGTGTAGGTTCCGACGGAGCATGGTCGTGCACGTACTCCGGAGTGGAAAAAAATCAGGCACTGGGCATCAGTAGTGTACACTGTGCATCTTGAATTGTGTCGGGTTGCCACCAGAGGGATTGATACACCCTATGGTGGGACCAGCACAGGTGACTACAATCAAGTGGGGCCGAAGGACACAGGACCTGAATACATGCGAGTAGGGGCCGATCATTTATCGAATCGTTTGTTGTAAACACGTGGGCTAGTTGAACCAATGGTTAAGTAGGTGCAGAGACTATAGTAATGGGTGCGATCACATGTCCCTCTTATCTTATATTAGGGTATTGTCCTATGTTCTGTTATCACTGTCATGATCCCTTTTCTTGTTTAAATACTAGTAACCACTGAACTTAACAGACTTATTGTCTGACCCGTTTTCTTTTGTCTTCTTTTCTTCCGTTCCCCCCCCCCCCCAGGTCCACAGGGAGGAAATACTCCAGCTTAATCAGACCCTTTACAAGCTTCAAGAAAGTAGATGTATGACTTGGACTCTCTTGCATTGGCTATGGCTTTGGAAATGATCCTTGGGGAATTATGCATTTTTACTTTTTGGTTTATGCTTCTTTATTGAATAATCAAGACAGAAATTATAGTGTAATGTTTTGAAGTTGTTTTGAGACAATTTGGTGTAATGCTTTTGTATTGAACTACGTATGAAATAAATATTTGGATTCCGCTACTTAAATCTATCTATCTTGTAAATTTTTCTGTGTCTTGTACCTATAACTCTCCACCAAAGTTAAGGCACTTCCTTTGTGAGTGACCTTAATGGAGGTGGAGTGTTTCACTTGGTATCAGAGCAAAAGGTTTACCAGATTAGATAAGAATTTTTGAACAACTATTTTCAAAAGAAATATAAAGAAGCATTTTTCAAGAAAAAAAGTGTTATTTTATTTTAAAGGAATAATCCCCCAAAGCCATATGCCCTATCATTCTATCCTTTGTTTTGAATCTTTTCTTTTTCGTTTCAGCATGTCTGGGAATCTTAACCTTGCAGAGCGTGTGCCAATACCTGGCTGGTTCAGGAGGTACTTAGAGGCTAGGGCCAACGACGCAGGCCCAGCAGATATCCCTCCTCCTCCTCCTCGTGCAAATGCTTTCTCAAAGATCTGTAAAGATTTTAGGGTCATAGGTGGAAAGGATTTCAAGGAGACTGAATCATTCGTGGAAGCAAGGAACTGGCTCAAAGAAATTGAGGATCTGTTCGTTATCTTCGAGGTGGATGATAGACAAAAGATACAGTTGGCAGTATGGTTGCTCAAAGACGAAGCTTCCTATTGGTGGGAAGTCACTAATGCTGAGAGGCGGGTTGAAACATGGATGGATTTCAGAATAAGGTTTGAGATGAAATTCCTCTCACAAGCTGAACGAAGTTTACAGCTGGAAAAGTTCTTATCTCTTAAGCAAGGAAGTATGATGGTCAAGGAGTACGTCAGTCAATTCAATCAGCTGGACCGGTTTGGACTGGACTTAGTGAATACTCCTCATAAGAAGGCTCTCCGTTTTGTCAAGGGATTGAATGAGCCACTTCACAGCTTGGCTATGACCCACATACCTATGGGGGCTACTTACGAAAGGTTAGTGGACATGGCACTCTTAAATGAGGAAGACAAGGGCAAGAATGAGGCAAAAGCAGAAGTGCCTCAAGATAAGAAGGGGGAAGGGTCACAGAACAAGAAGGCTGATCCAAAGAAAGGCGATAAGAACAACAAATCCCGTGAAAAGAGAAAGTGTAATTTCTATGGCATTCCTGGACATCTGGTCAAAGACTGTAGGAAGAAGAAAAGGAAGATGGGTGGCTGTTTCCACTGTGGTGAGGCAGGACACATGGCTAGGGCCAGCCCAAGGAAGCAAGGGCAGGGAGCTGGACCTTCTTCTGGAGAACAAGTCCACGCTCTCATGGCACCTCCGCAAGAACGAGGTAGAAATATTTCTTTTGAAAGTTTAGTCTATCTTTTTGATCATCCTGTTCGTACATTGTTTGATTCTGGTGCATCACACTCATTTGTATTCGCTGATTTAGTTGAATCTCTGCACCTAGACACCAGTATAGTAGAGGATCCCTTGGTTGTTTCAAATCAAATTGGGGGCTCAGCTTATTTGTCAAAGGTCTGTTTGGATTTGAAAATCTCTATACTAAGTGTTGGGTTTAGATGTAATGCCTTTGTTTTGGGCTTCACAGGCTATGGGTTGATTCTAGGCATGGACTGGCTATCCAGTAATGGTGTCGTCCTCGATTGTGAAAAGAGAGTGGTTAGACTCATGACTTGCCTCAGTAAGACTCTCAAAATTTCTTGTAATCCCATGAACTCCATCATGCTTAGTTATCTAGAATCAGTTGATGCGTCTGTCGAGAACTTGCAGTCTGTAAGGATAGTCCGTAAATATTCGGATGTGTTTGAAGAGGTAAAGGGCTTACCTCCGAAGCGGGAGATAGACTTCCGCATATACCTTGTTGATAATGCAAAGCCCGTTGCTTTAACCGTTAGGCACATGGCCCCAAGGGAGAGAAAGGAGCTCAGCAAGCAAATCAAAGAGCTACCTGAAAAGGGGTTCATAAGACGGGGTATTTCTGAATGGGGTGCTCCGGTAGTGTTCGCAACCAAAGCCGATGGTTCGCTTCGCCTGTGCATTGATTATAGGGAGCTAAACAAGCTGACCAAGAAGAATAGACACCCACTCCCAAGAATATATGATTTGTTCGATTAGCTTGTAGGTGCATCGGTTTTCTCCTAATTAGATTTAGCTACCGGGTTTCATCAGCTAAAAGTGGCTGAAGACAGCATTGATAATACCGCATTCAGAACTCCCGATGGTTTCTTCGAGTGGCTTGTGATGCCCTTCGGCTTGACAAACGCACCCGCTTACTTCGTTGATTTAATGAGCAGGGTGTTCCGAGAGTTCTTCAATAAGTTTGTGGTGGTCTTCGTAGACGATATTTTGATCTTCTCAAAGAATGAGGAAGAGCATGCTCAGCATCTAAAAGAAGTCATGGATACTCTCCGTGCACATCAGTTGAAGGCGAAATTCTCCAAATGCCATTTCTGGAGAGAAGAAGTTAGGTTCCTTGGACATGTAGTGTCCAAAGAGGGGATAGTTGTGGACCCCGCAAAAGTGGTTGTTGTGCAAGATTAAAAGGTTCCTCGAAACACAACCGAAGTCCGAAGCTTTCTCGGGCTAGCAGGCTTTTATCGAAAGTTCATCAAAGATTTTGCAAAAATCTCAGCTCCACTAACAAGATTGACAAAGAACCTAGCTTTCAATTGGGACTTGGATTGCGATATTGCTTTCCAACGTTTGAAAAGGGCTCTAACAACAGCCCCAGTTCTGACATTGCCTGATGGAAGCAAGATGTTCACCGTATACACAGATGCATGCGAAACGGGACTAGGCGTTGTTCTGATGCAAGAAGGGAAGGTAGTGGCTTATGGTGGAAGACAGTTGAAAGTACATAAGAAAAACTACCCGACCCACGACCTAGAGTTGGCAGCCATCGTTTTTGCGCTTAAGTCTTGGCGCCATTATCTCCTAGGTGAGAAATTTGAACTGTATACTGACCATAAATCATTGAAATACCTATTCTCGCAGAAAGATCTCAACTTGAGGCAGCAAAGGTGGATGGAGTTCCTCGCCTCGTATGATTTTGAGATTTCCTACACGCCTGGCAAGGGCAATGCAGTAGCAGAAGCCTTAAGTAGAAAGAAGCTAACCTTAAGCCCTCTCTTTGTGGAAAGGCAAAGCTTGGAGTTCATAGCAAGCTTTAACTTCAGACCCTCCACTGACTTTGTACCTGGCTTGCTAGCAACATTAGAAGTGCGACCAACTCTATGACCCAATCAGAGCTGCGCAAAGAGAAGACCCTCAGCTAGCCGATGTGATGGACAAGTTAATTAGGGGTGAGACTTCTAATCACCTCAAAAGGTACTCCATTGATGACAAGGGCTGGTTGAGACGAGATGGAAGACTATGTGTCCCACAAGCAAGGGGCTTGGTAAAGGTGGTTCTAGAAGAGGCACACCATTCCAAGCTGACCATACACCCAGGCGGAGACAAAATGTATAAAGATATCAAAAAGGTTTTCTTTTGGAATGGCATGAAGGAAGACGTAGCTGAATTTGTTTCTAAGTGTTTAATATGCCAACAAGTCAAGGTAGAGCAGAAGAAGCCTGGTGGTCTGCTCCATCCTCTAGAGGTCCCACAGTGGAAATGGGATAGCATCTCGATGGACTTTATAGATGGGTTGCCTAGGTCAAGAAAGGGCAATACTAGCATTTGGGTAATAGTGGACAGGCTCACAAAAAGCGCCCACTTTATACCCGTCAAGAGTAGAAGGACTGCCTCATCTCTAGCATCCATATATCTTAAGGATATAGTTCGACTCCATGGGATACCCTCCAGCATAGTGAGTGATCGAGACCATATCTTCACGAGAGAGTTTTGGAAGAGTTTACAAGAGGCTGTAAGCACACAGTTATGCTTAAGCACGACCTATCACCCTCAAACTGATAGCCAGACGGAAAGAGTCAACAGAGTATTAGAAGACCTCTTGAGGTTATGCATTATTGACTTTGGAGGTACATAGGAGGATCATCTACCTTTGGTGGAATTCGCTTACAACAATAGCTACCAAGCCACCATAGGCATGGCACCTTTCGAAGCTTTATATGGAAGACCGTGCAGGTCACCAACTTGCTGGTGGGAGTCAACAGACAAGCTCATGCTTGGACCTGACATGATTAGGGAGACTTCAGAGAAAGTAGACTTGATACGAAGAAGAATGAAGACCGCCCAAGATAGACAGAAGTCCTACCCAGACAAAAGAAGAACTGACCTTGAGTTCGAAGTTGGAGACAAGATGTTCCTTAAAGTATCTCCCTTAAGGAACGTCGTTTGCTTTGGATCCGCAAGAAAGTTAGCACCAAGATTTATAGGGTCGTTCCCTATCATCGAGAAGATTGGGAAGATGGCTTACAGGGTACAGCTGTCCGAAAGATTTGCCGGGATTCATAATGTCTTTCATGTCTCTCACCTGCGGAAGTGCTTACACGAGTCTGCGGAAGTGGTAGAACTAAGTATACTAGAAGAAGTTGAAGTTGAACGAGAAGAAACTATGAGAAGAGTTCCAACCTGTATCTTGGGAACAGAGGTCAGAAAGCTACGCAACCGTGAAGTTAAGCTCGTCAAAGTTCAATGGAGCGACGCCGAGGAAGACGTGACTTGGGAAACTGAGGACTGTATACGTGCAACCTACCCTTCTCTTTTTTAGGGTACGTATTTAATCTCTTTTTCCTCAAGTTTATGCTCGTATCTATCTTTTTAGGTATATCTCCTCGATCCTATCCTTTATCCTTAGGTAGGAACCTATTTGGATGTAAACATGTAATTGAAACATGTTATGATTGATGGTTGCAAGTGGTTGCAAGTGGTCGCTAGTGGTTGCTAGTGGATGCATATACACACACATTAGGTACTAGATCGGCTCAGTCACTTCCATATTACATATGCATATATGTATTGGTTTATGGATTAAAACTTGATGTGTTATCATATGGACGTTGCATTTGTATGAATGGTTGTGAACTCATGTAAGAAATTTTGAGTTAGAAAATTTGCATTCATAATGGACTCATGGCATTGACAAAATTTGCATTAAGGAGGTCAACTGA
Organism: Allium sativum; assembly: GCA_030737875.1. Taxonomy (NCBI): domain Eukaryota; kingdom Viridiplantae; phylum Streptophyta; class Magnoliopsida; order Asparagales; family Amaryllidaceae; genus Allium; species Allium sativum. The sequence continues at coordinate 974,793,236 of CM060909.1, forward strand.
ATCAGTAGACCGCCTGATTTTGCATTAGATAAGGACATATACACACACTATGCATATGATCATGAAGCATTAGAAATCTTTTATGGACATTGGACGCATGTGTTTGATGGTTGATTTGATGGTAGGATGTAAGTTCTTCTCGACTTGGAGATTTCGGGGACGAAATCCTAAAAGGAGGGGAGAATGTAACACCCCTTATTTTCTATTCACGTTATAATAATGAATCCTAGAATACTTAATTTAAAATGTAAGAATTAAGGGAAACGGTTTACGCCATTGTGTTCGTCTCGGAATTCTGGTTGAGATAGAGTCCGAGTTTGCGTAAATTGGACTTCGTATGAAGAAGTTATGGCTGTCGGAAGTTTCCAGAGATTTCAAATAAATTCAAACAGTTCGAAAACGAGTTCAAAATTCAAACAGAAGCCAGAAGCGGGCTGGGCGGGAAAATTCCCGCCCAGGCAGGTCGACCAGGGGGTCGACCCTAGTGTCGACCTTTCCCCTTAGAGGTCGGCCTAGGGGTTGACCTAGCCCCGGGCCAGATCTGAAATTTGAACGACTGCTGACTCGCTGCTGAGTCACTATGGTTTCTGGATAGTCCTGATCAGGTTTGAGTGGCTATGATTAACCCTAGGTTCATCTGACAGCTATAATCAAACTGAAATTGTATATAAACAACTCAATGCCTAAACTAAAAACACACAGAAAAATAAACCTAGAACTGAAATGCCATCAGTAGAAGACTTGGAGTAGCCGTCACCATTTCCAATTCAAAGACGAGTTAAAGAACTTGAATCAAGAATAAAAAATTAAAACTAGTTTAATTCAACGATCTTCATCAAAGGCGCGCATCTCCAATTTCAGAATTTAGATTTCAGAACGCAAGAATTTCTTTTAGTTTGTAACTTAGTTGTTACACAGATTTAAACATTTTTTCACTTGAATCCTGACATGTTGTAATTGGGATATAGAATGATGCTTATGTATAAGATTTGATTCTCGTGTATTTTAATGTATCGTTGTAATTAATCATGCCTATATGCTTGTGGCGATGAACATGTTGTATATTTCATGTCTATATTCTTATATCGATGAACATGTTGTATATTTCAGGTCTATATGCTTGGGTGATGTACAACATTGTATGTTATTACGATTGGGTAAAGAACTTATTATGCCAACAAAATAGTGAAACTTGTCATGTTGAAATTTGATGGTTATTTTCAAGTCTAGGATCTAAATCACATGCCTACATGTAGATTAACATTCATGAATAGTTAGAACCATGTCAAGTTGAATCTATTTATGTTGTAAAAAGTTGGAATTGCAATCCTCTTATGTTAAACACACATAAGTTATCATGCTAAGTTGCAATTTAAAAATGGTTAGAGTAGCTTTCTAATGTTTTGACATACATAAGTTAGCATGTTAAATTGCGGTTTAAATCTTGTTTATGTGTTAAACCTCCATGTTAGACCCATATCAAGTTTACATGACTCAGTCACAAGTTCACCTTTACTAGTTTAGTTGAGATAATGATACATCTATGCCAAGTTACATGTGACAAGTTTAATGTATGCTATTTTATGTTTATGTCATGTTCCTTGATTTTTACCCCTTTAGTTTATGGGTTTGGGCTAATTTGTTAGCCCAACATTTTATGTAATTCATACATACGTTCTACGGGGATATCGATGGGGAAACATGAAAATTCATGGCATAAGATTGTTTGTAAAATGGTATACTCGATATACCATTTATTGTGAGCAATATTTGAAAAGATAATTATGGCATGAGTAAATTAAAATTATTTTACATAAAGAAATTTCACATATATAGAAAAATATGAAATTAGAAAAGACGAATATGCATAACTCGAGGTTAGACTGAGTTGTGGTGTAAATCTTCCCGGAACCGAATGGCATATCCAGTGACCACAACAAGACATGTATAATGTGGGTGGTTAGTGCATCAAGCCCAAAAAGAACCCGAGGTTAGACTGAGTTGTTGTGTAAATCTGCCCGGAACCGACCGGCACATCCAGTGACCACAACAAGACTTGTCTAATGTGAGTGATTGGTGCTTTAATAAATTAAAGCTAAGTCAGGATTGGTAGGGTTAAGTAAATTAGGAAAACACTTAACCGATTCAACATGTTAACTAAAACGAACGGGCTGGGTTAGGTAAAACTTGGACATTTAACAAAATAAACATGTTGATTAGAAAACCCTAGTAACGGGGACTCATTTCAGCAGTAACCCACATAGATGTATCATGGTACCTTGAAACTAGGCAGGGTGGGGCATGATTACTGGGCTGAATTATAAGCGGTCAAAACATCGGTGGTTGGTGGGCTAGTGTAGGTTCCAACGGAGTATGGGCGTGCACGTATTCCGGAGTATAAAAAAATCAGGCACTGGGCATCAGTAGTGTACACTGTGCATCTTGAATCGTGTTGGGTTGCCACCAGAGGGACTGATACACCCCATGGTGGGACCAGCATAGGTGACTACAATCAAGCGGGGCCGAAGGATACAGGACTTGAATACATGCGAGTAGGGGCCGATCATTTAGCGAATCGTTTGTTGTAAATACGTGGGCTGGTTGAACCAATTGTTAAGTAGGTGCAGAAACTATAGTAATGGGTGCGATCACACGTCCCTCTTATCTTATATTAGGGTATTGTCCTATGTTCTGTTATCACTGTCATGATCCCTTTTCTTGTTTAAATACTAGTAACCACTGAACTTACCAGGCTTATTGTCTGACCCGTTTTCTTTCGTCTTCTTTTCTTCCGTTCACCCCCTCAGGTCCACAGGGAGGAAATACTCCAGCTTAATCAGACTCTTTACAAGCTTTAAGAAAGTAGATGTATGACTTGGAATCTCTTGCATTGGCTATGGCTTTGGAAATGATCCTTGGGGATTTATGTGTTTTTACTTTTTGGTTTATGCTTCTTTATTGAATAATCAAGACAGAAATTATGGTGTAATGTTTTGAAGTTGTTTTGAGACAATTTGGTGTAATGCTTTTGTATTGAACTACGTATGAAATAAATATTTGGATTCCGCTGCTTAAATTTATCTGTCTTGTAAATTTTTCTGTGTCTTGTACCTATAACTCTCCACCAAAGTTAAGGCATTCCCTTTTTGAGTGACTTTAATGGAGGTGGGGAGTTTCAAAGCATAATGAGGACACGCTTTGATGTTTTAATTATTACGTCTCCCAAATTAAACAATTACAAAAGGAGAGACATGATTTGCGGAAGAGTACCTTTGTTTTAGAAAAAGAGAAAAAGACTATAAGAAACTTGTGTAGAGCTTACAATAGGGATTTAAAGTTTCAAGTTAGATCCACAATCAGTCTTAATGAGGTCAAGAAGAAGGAGCATAAACTTAAAGAGATTTTGTGCATTGCCATTCGTCACGCTATTAATCCTCCTTTGGCTGATAATGATATAAATTAGGAAGTGCAAGACACTTGATGTGGTTGTACTAATAATGTCGAAGTTTCTGTACTTTGACGATCAATGAAATGACCTTATAAACAGATTTGTATGTAACTTTGTGAGTTGTGTAGATATCACCTAAGGTATATCCTCATTTGTGTTTAGAACATCCATATTTAGGAGTTCCACTGCATTATTCTGCATAAAACTCAACATATAACCTCTTTATGTGAGTCTCTTTCTTAGAGTAGGATACATATAATAACTTGTTTAGTTTATATGAGACACCATCTAGGTCACAACCAAGTAATGGATGATCCTTGTAATAGATCGATACGATCATTCACATTTTATATTTTTACAGAATAACGAATAGCAATATTATACATATTGGTTTAGAAAATCTCCCTATGTGAGATGTGGGAGATCACAATCTTCATCGGAAGGCTTTTTAGATAGCAGTAACAAGGCGTTTTGCTCGTGCCTGCCTGCTTGATTATATTATACTGTCGCTTTCATCAGTTACAATTCAACTAGCTTATTGTAATGTATTTTTTTAGTTTACTAATAAACCTTTTTCTTTTCAAGGGTATTATTGTGTACCTACACCACTTCCATCCTCCTTTTTTCAAGCTTATTTACTCTCGCTATGTAGTCATGCATTCATCCATTTAATTTATTTATTTTCCTTTGAACATTACCTTTTTTTAATCTTCCATGCAAAACCAATTGATGCCACTAAATTTTTAAGTTATTCTCTTAACATATTACTTTAATTTTGTTTGAACTGTTCAGAGCTTATTTTTTAGTCAAAGTGATCGACAGATGGTGGAATGAAGTTGTTGGGTTTTAGGTGTCGCAGATATCTATAACAAGTTGCATGAGATCAATGATGTAAAGCTTAAAAAAGGTTATTGACATCATGATTAATGAGTTTAGAAAGTTGGAGACAAATTAGGAAAAAGTTAATGGGTCGACGATGATCCAACTCTTAGGGGTTTGTTAAGCCATGAATTTTTTGAGACCTTTTTTCTCTACTTTGCAAATTTGCTTATACTTAAATTTTAGGCTTTGTAATTATCTCTCAAGCATCATGCCTTAGCACCTTTGAAGTTTGGTTCGCCAAGCTTATTTAAATACTAACCAATCAGAAGGTGGGGTAACACTTTCCCTCCTCCCCACCAAGCATGTCTTGCGAATGGAATGTCTGCTTTATAGAAGAGCAAGTATCGAAGTTAATGGAACATTAGCGGTTGAATTTTTTGGTTATTAGATTGCTATGTAATTAAAACCCCGCTAAATTCCCGCAATATCCCCGTTATAGCTCGTAACACTCTTCCACCGGTACGCTATTTTAACTTAGTTCCGATGAACAATAGATCCGCTTTATGCCCCGTTAGTTTCCACTGCATCTGCTAAATCAATGATTTTTAGCACTCGTTTAACAATATAAACATACAATGGTTGACTTATCTAGTTCTCTTTTAAAACAAATCATAAAATTAGTTGTTGTAAAGAGCTAATTTTATGAGTAAAGCAGTAGCGGAGCCACGTTATGGCTTGGATAGGCAAGTGACCCCACTAGAGATTTGAGTGCTATTACTGAATAAAATGAAGATACCATCTTTGGTTTGACACGCTAAATTTTTGAAGGGATAATTGGAAAATAAAGAAGAATATTGTTGTTCTTATATTTCTTTTTGTTTCTCTCTCAATAGGAATGTCATGCTTTATTACCATAGACTCATCCTTTTTTATATGGGTATCGTGCCTTCTTTAACATTGATTCATTAATGGGTTTTAAATAATATTTGTTCATATCAAAATGTTTATAAGACACAAATCATATATTCTTTTTTCTAATGAAATACTACATCCTTCTTATTAATTAAATTGGATTGTTACATTGAAATTATTGTTCAATAATTTACTATATCAACATTTAAGTTATGATTAATAATTTGGTATGAATAGTTTGAAAATTGCTTGAATTAAAGACTGAAATAACTGTTGGTATTATCCATGAAGTTCTATTAATTTGTAACCCTGCTAAGTTGGAATCCTAGCTATGCCACTAGACTTAAGTGTCCAATATAAAGTAACCATGTTATTCTTTAATTTTGTAATATAAGATTGAGTAATATTAGATTCTTCTACAAAGATCATGTGAGAATAATTGAAAACTAATTTTAAGTATTCATTTTTACATTTATTGCCATATTCGTTTTATCCCCTCTATTTCCCCGCTTTATCCCCGTTACAACCTTTTACACCTCCGGCGCTATAGAGCTGCTAGGCACTTTAACTGCACAGTTAGCTTGTCAAGCTATTATGAATCGTCTCGCACTCACTCGGGTGCTAGCGATTCCATGCTAAAGTCAATGGCATGTTTTAGTAGTTTATAAAGCTTTTAAAGGTCCAACAATGCTCAAAACCAAGTTCTAGATTTTAGCCTCTTCAGCTCATGTATTCGATGACCGATTCAGTACTTGACTACTTCGGATCTTTATTTGAACGTGCGATCTCATCAGATCATTAGTTAAAAGATGATCACTCCAGATTATTAGTATAAATCTCGATCTCAACATATAATTAGTTAAATCTCGATCTCTCAAAATCGTTGGTGAAATCTCGATCTCTCCAAATTGTTGGTGAAATCTATCTCTCCGGGTTGTTGTGAAATTCTGATCTCTCGGTTTCGTTAATTCAATATCGAACTCTCTGGATCATTGCTTAAATCACGATCTCCCCGTATTCTTTATTAAAATATCAATCTTTTTGAATTTTTGATGAAATCACAATCTCTCCAAATAGTTAATCGAATTCACATTCGTTTGGGTATGATAATTGAATTCGCGATCTCTTCGGTTCATTAATCAAAACCATGACCTTTTCGATGCCAAGAATCAAATTTCGCTGTCTCTTTGGATAGTCATTCAAATCGTTGCCCATTCGAGGTTGATAATCAAATCCACGGTCTACCTAGATCCTTTGGAGTCCATTTCGCTCGTCATCCAATGAGGTTCTCAATGACCAAGAAAACTCATCTTCCTACTCTTCGGTGATGAGATTTACTTCTTGTAATCTGATCCTGAATCCCTAATCGAGATTTAACGTGATCCATGTCGTACTAATCCATCCATTTTTGTAGGAGACTTTGCACCTTGGTCACCCACTCTCTTTGGTCGTACCTAGCTCGATTGGTATCAATCATCATAATTAAGTGGATATGAAATTAGGAATTAATTTTTACAAGATTCAAACTCAAAGACCAATCCACATCATAACATCTATCCAAGTATTGCTACTATGCATCCATCTTAAATTGTGCTAAAGGACCAATCAATATCCCATACACGAGTAAGCGGCTCAACTGCAATATCACATTATATATTGGAAATTGAGAGGAAAGGTAGAGGAAACGAACTTGATGCCCTACTATCCCACTCAGGAGATGGCGACACTTGACCTTAATATAATGCACTTCCATTCGTCGTTGATGATGGCGGATACTCCTATTCCAACATCGTAGCTTGGATTTTTAACTTCTTTTGTAATTAGTTATTCCTAATGTGATCCTTGATCAAGTTAAGTAGAGCCTGTAATCATATTTGTTATGCCTATCTAACTCATGAAATCAACAATACTTCTTGACACCCTTTCATGGTCTATGGGCCCCTCCTTGGCTGCCTTTTGACGTGGGATCTATCCTATGGTATCCAAATAAATCCATTTCTGGTTCTCATTAAAATATGTGTAAAAGGAAAATTTTGGTTCTCTTTACTGTTGCTTTGATCCCTCAAAGTCATCATTCATATTTTGCTTTTATTTACCTATATTGGATCCTTCTCCGGTAGTCCTCCATCATCAAAAACAATAATCTCTTCCTCTTCAATTTCTTATTTATCTCTATTGGATACTTCTTTTGTATTCTTCCATCATCCATAACATTAATCTCTTTCTCTTCAATTTCGGCAATTTCCCAACGTATGTTTCTTTTAGCTTCACGATAGAACTCTACAAGGTCTGTTGTTAAATCGCATTATAAAAGAATATTGAAATCAGTCCTACCAGTTATTCCAGAAACATTTATCATTTGAAACAGGATGGATCCGGCCTATCTACCGCTCGAACTACCGCATTAAATTTCGTAAAAAACCATAAGAGACTTTTTTACCCTCTATGTTATACTAAATAACATTATAAAATTCCTGGATCATGAGATATGGATGCAAAATTACTTGATGATTTTTTTTTCATTAGCTCTGGACACGTGCCAATGGAACCGTTCTAGTGTGATGGCCGCCCCGCACCATCAGACATTTCCCTGAAATGCACTGCGAAAACTAGCAAGGGATGATCGTCAAAAGAAAGGGATTGAAACTATGAATCATCAAGAACCTATTGTATATCTCATAGAGCATGGGATAAAATATAATAATAACATAACTTGATATAAAACAGGCGAGACAGTGTATAAGCTGAAAACTAAACCATATCCATCAGAGTAGCGGAATCCAAAATACAGCTTATGATCCAAACCATTATTACAACTTTAAAAGACTGTGTCTAAAAAGGAAATAAAAGAGGTACACTAGTAATGCCCAAAGTAGTGACCAACAACAACACAGGGAGAATATATGTATATAATACGTGGGAGCCTCATGCTCGTCTCTGGACAGCTACTCGTGCATAACCATCTAACATGTCTCTAGTCTGCTCGGTTAGGAGCACTCAGGGTAATAAGAAGAGACATAAAACTCTGGGTCAGACAAAAGTCTGGTATGAGCGATAGCAAATCTATACCACTAAATAGAGCAATAACAGGTATAAGAAATCATACCGGACCTGGACCTACAACCAAAGAGTTAGCACAACAAGATGTACAATACTCTAAGGTAACACTAACATATAGTGTGAAAATGGGAGTGTGCGTGTCATGGTGATAACAAACATCAAACATAGCAATCATCCTCACATCTCTCACTCAGTGTGTAAAGCATACGATATCCACCGCTTTGATCACTAGATCCATTGGGGCCATGATGGTGTTCAACTCCGTACAACTATCTCTACGACCACTTTGCCCTTTGGGACCCTGACGGAGTCCCACTCCATACAACCTATAACCCCATTGCGCTGGTCCATAGTCAATAACCTTAACGGGTCAACCAGTCCACATAGCCCTAGTTCTGGTTCGTCTGTATACCCCCTCTCTCAATGGTGAACCAAAGTTATGGATATCAATAACCCCTTTGCACACGTCCCAGAACAAAGCCCAACGCTAAAAGTTAACTCATTGGTTCCCATCTGGATCCTGAGTAATAACTTCTCACTTGGACCTCCTTTGCATCTCGGGTTTTAGTTGAATTAGAATTAATCTTTAGAAGAGTACACAATCGTCGTCGCGTGGTAGAAATTCAAATCCAGTTCGATTCATGGTGCTCCATCTGGTCGGTTTGTGACCCTCTCCTGGTGGCGGTTCGCGACCCACTCCTGGTGGCGGTTCGTGACCCTCTCTTAGGGGCGGTTCGTGGCCCTCACCTGGTGGCAGTTCGTGATCCCCGTTCGTGACCCTCTCCTGGGGGCGGTTCGTGACCCTCTCCTGGCGGCAGTTCGTGACCCTTTCCTGGCGGCGGTTCGTGAGGCATACCCCTTTCAGGAACCAAATTCCTACAGTTTTTCCATCAAGCTAATTTTGTCAAATGACAACATTTTCAACCATTCTAACTTTCCTATGACATCAAAAACATACCTAACAGTAGTAGCAACATATAGAATCAATCAAAAACTTTAAAACATCAATTACCTTGGCTATTGTAGATCAAACATACCCCAAATCTAGGATTTTCCCCTTAACCATGTTTAACCATATCTAACTACAGGATTAATAAACTTAATCCAAATTAACCCAAATTCATACTAGCGACGTAAAATAATATTTTAGAATTTCTACATGTTTTTCCATAATTTTTAGATGTACAATTTCTCTAATTATCACTAATCACCCTTAATTAGCAATAGTTAGTGTATAGACATGCAAATCACTCACCTTAGCCACAAATGAATGTTAGATCTGAAACTTATATTGATTTGGCAAGGATTTCTATGTAGTGCAGCAACTCCAACTCTGATTTGGTGTTAATCCGACTTGATTTGACGTAGACTTGATCAATTAGTGATTAGAAAGCAATTAGAGAGAGATTTGGAAGATGGTGGCCATGACTAAGGTTAGAGGAATGTTTGTGCAGCTGGAACAATGAAAGAGAATGTTTCTCTAAACCCTTTTAGCCCTCCCATAATCCTAATCCCGAAATGGGTTATGAGCCTAGCTGCTAATCACTCAATTAAGCTGTTTTCCATCTTCCAAACCTTATTTCAGCCATATCTCCCAAACGGTAAGTCCGTTTGATTAATATGACCACTTTATGGAATGGGAAACCATCATCTGAATCCTGTGGAAGTGGTTTCAGGTCAAAACTCCTTACCAATCAAAAGTTATAGGCAAAACAAGATTAGTCAGGGGAAAAATGGTCATTTAAAATTCGGCAAAAATCGTGAATGTGGGAAATGACCCTAATAGTCGTTTCTCAAAGTTACACGACCATATGACTTCGTATGAGAATAAAATAAATATTTTATGATCCTCTGATACATAGAATGCAGGTCGTTACACTCCCCCCGTTAAGAAATTACACCCCGAAATTTCTTAACTAAGAAAACATACAATGGTGTCCCGCATGCCTATCAGCCGTTTACAAACAATCAAACATACATAATAACACAACAAGCCTATCTAGCATGCTGTTTAACAAGGGAGTAACTATATCGCGATTAAAATCTTACCAAGTAAAGCACTATGGATATGACTCCTTTATGCTCCCTTCGGTTTCTCAATTACAGTCATTCTCATTATCACCCCACTGAACCTTAACCAGTTTCACCATCTTTATTCGGAGTTGCTTCGTATCGTGTCTGATAATACGAATTAGTCAGCGGTTTCCAACTGCCTCGGCTCTATCTCGATATCGTCCAACTGATCTGGTGAAATAGTCATATCAGAATCGTGCACAAACTTCCTTAACTGAGATACATGAAATACGTTGTGCACTCCTGCCATCTTGTCAGGTAATCCAACTTTATACGCTAAATTCCGAACTTGTTCGAGAACAGGAAATGGACCACCAAACCTTGGTGCTAACTTATCTCTCCTAGCAAATTGAATCACACTCTTCAACAGAGAAATATTGACGAATACCAAGTCGCCAACGGAGAATTTCCAAATCTCTTCGTCTTTTATCAGCATAACTCTTCTGCCTATCTTGGGCAGCCTTCATTCGTTGTTGAATAACCTTGATCTTACCTGAAGTTTCTCTTATTACATCTGGCCCAAGCACAAATTTCTCATCAGTTTCCAACCAACATGATGGTGAGTTGCAAGGTCTTCCGTACAAAGCTTCAAATGGAGCCATACCAATACTGGACTGATAACTATTATTATATGCAAACTCAACCGGATGCAAATGGTCATCCCATGAACCCCCAAAATCCAATATACAAGCCCTCAAGAGATCCTCTAATACATGATTCACCCTCTTTCGTTGACCGTCGGTTTGAGGATGGTATGCAGTACTGAGATGTAACTCTGACCCTAAAGCCTCTTGTAAGCTCTTCCATAACCCACTAGTAAATAATGGATTCCGATCACTCACAATATCTTTAGGTACTCCATGAAATCTCAATACCCACTTCATATTCAATTCCGATAACTTAGCTGTCGTTTTATTCGATTTGACCGGTATGAACGTTGCACTTTTGGTCAGTCGATCTATAATCACCCAAATACTGTCATGACTCGATCTAGTCCTTAGTAAACCATCAATGAAATCCATTGAGACTTGTTCCCATTTCCATTCGGAAATTTCCAATGATTGTAACATACCACTAGGCTTCTTTTGCACGGCTTTAACAAACTGACAATTCATGCACTTGGATATAAACTTCCCAACGTCTCTCTTCATCCCTTCCCAACAGTAGGTCTGCTTCATGTCTCGATACATTTTGTTACCACCGGGATGTATAGTTTGTTTCGAGTGATGATACTCTCTAAGCACTTCATCTCTCAATCCATTAACATTGGGTACAACTAGTCTCCCGTTCTTTCGAAGCCATCCTTCTCTATCAAGTCCATACTTGTTCCTTTCCTCACTGTTGATACCCATCTCTACCTTGGAGATGATTTCCAATAGATTAGGATCGTACCTCTGACTGGAACCGATCCGCTCAATCAAAATCGGTCTGATCGTCAAACTTGCTAACATCTCTAAATCCAATTCACACTTAGGTCTGAAATCATATCCCGCGATATACTCCTGTTGCTTCCATTCCAGAAACATAGCCCCCAAACTGGCATGTCTCCTACTCAATGCATCAGTTACCACATTTCCCTTCACAGGTGTGTATGCGATATTGAAATCATATGAAGCCAAGAACTCTAACCATCTTTGCTGACGAAGATTTAAATCCTTTTGAGAGAAAAGATATTTTACTTATAATCAGTAAACAATTCAAATCTTTCTCCCACGAGATAGTGTCTCCACATCTTCAACACGAACACAATCGCTTCCAATTCTAAATCATGGGTAGGATACCTTTTATCATGCGGTTTCAGTTGCCGACTTGCATAAGCTACAACCCTACCTCCTTGCATTAGTACATCACCTAGTCTTGTACCACAGGCATCTGTGTATACCATCATCTCTTCGTTCCCCTTAGGAATAACTAACACTGACACACATGTTAACTTCTCCTTTAGACTCTTAAATGCATTCTCACATCTTCCGTCCCAAGCAAAAGCTTGATTCTTCTTGGTGAACTGAGTTAACGGTGCTGCAATCTTGGAGAAGTCTTGAATAAATTTACGATAGTATCCAGCTAAGCCTAAGAAACTTCTCACGTCCGTTGCATTCTTGGGCATAGACCAATCTTGCATCGTAACCACCTTCGCAGGGTCCACAGCAATACCATTCTCTGAAACAGTATGGCCCAATAACCTCACTTCTCTCCTCCAGAAGTGACACTTAGAAAATTTCGCTTTCAATCAGTGTTTCCTCAACACCTCCATCACTATCCTCAAATGTTCCTTGTGTTCTTCCTCTGTCCTCAAGTAAACCAAGATATCATCCACGAACATAAGAATAAACTCATCTAATTGATCCCTGAAAACTCTATTCATAGGATCCACAAAATATGCGGGTGCATTGGTCAACCCAAATGGCATGACCAACCACTCATAAAATCCAGATGGCGCCCGAAATGCCATTACACTATACCAGCTAATTTGCCATAGAAGGATGCGGATATACAGTTTGGCTAAAAACTGTATCAAAATTGATAATGCTCAAATCCGTATCAAACACCAGTTTGCGATCCGCACCATCCCAAACACCCCAAATTTGACCGTTCATCGCGAATGCTTCAAATTGGTAAGTTCGGTTCGTGGTGCTCCATCTGGTAGGTTCGTGACCCTCTCTTGGTGGCGGTTCGTGACCCCGATTTTGACCCTCTCCTGCTGGCGGTTCGTGACCCCGGTTTTGACCCTCTCCTGGTGGCGGTTCGTGACCCTCTCTTGGTGGCGGTTCGTGACCCTCTCCTGGGGGCGGTTCATGACCCTCTCCTAGTAGTGGTTTGTTACCCTGGTTCATAACCCTCTGCTGGGGGAGGTTCGTGACCCTCTCCTGGTGGCGGTTCGTGACCACGGTTCATGACCGTCTCCTGTGGGCTATTTGTGAGGCATACCCCCTTCAGGAACCGAAATCCTGCAGTTTTTAAAGCAAGCTAATTTCGCCAAACGACGGCGTTTTCAACCATTCTAACTTTCCTATGACACTAAAAAGCATACCAAATAGTAGTAGCAACATACATAATCAATCAAAAACATTAAAACATCAATTACCTAGGCTATTGTAGATCAAACATACCCCAAATCTAGGATTTTCCCCTTAACCATGTTTAACCATATCTAACTATAGGATTAGCAAACTTAATCCAAATTAACCCAAATTCATACCAGCGACATAAAATAATATTTTAGAATTTCTACATATTTTTCCATAATTTTTAGATGTATAATTTCGCTAATTATCACTAATCACCCCTTATTAGCCAAAATTAATGTATAAACATGCAAATCACTCACCTTATCCACAAATGAATGTTAAATCTGAAACTTATATTGATTTGGCACGGATTCCTATGTAGTGCAGCAGCTCCAACTCTGATTTGGTGTTAATCCTACTTGATTTGACGTAGACTTGATCAATTAGTGATCAAAAAGCAATTAGAGAGAGATTTGGAATATGGAGGCCATGATTAGGGTTAGAGGAATGTTTGTGGTGGCTGGAAAAATGAAAGAGAATGTTTCTCCAAACCCTTTCAGCCCTCCTGTAACCCTAATCCCGAAATGGGTTATGGGCCTAGCTGCTAACCACCCTATTAAACCCGATAAGCTGTTTTCCATCTTTCAAACCTTATTTCAACCATATCTCCCAAATGGTAAGTCCGTTTTGATTAAAGTAACCATTCTGCTAAATGGGAAACCATCATCTATATCTAATGGAAGTGGTTTCAGGTCAAAACTCCTTACCAATCAAAAGTTATATGCGAAACAAAATTCGCCAAGGGCAAAATGGTCATTTAAAATTCGACAAAAATCGTGAATGTGGGAAATAACCCCAATTATCGTTTCCCAAAGTTACACGACCATATGACTTTGTATGAGAATAAAATAAATATTCTACGATCCTCCGATACGTAGAATGTAGGTCGTGACATGTTTTGTGGTTCTTTAAACCATAACACTACCAGATTTATCAGATATTAAGGAAAACACTGTCTTATGACTTCTTTAGGTGCACTCAGAATTTTCATGTGTTGGATGTACCTCATCAAATGAACTATTTGATCCATCATCACATTAAACATTTCTAAAGTCGATAACTAGAAGTCAGGAAAATTCCTAACATACTGTATGTACAGAGTGAATAGACTCCCATTTACATGCTCTCGACTTTGTTAGGCAAGCTACTCCTTTATCTCTCATCTCACCGTCTCATGAATCCTTTCATCATCGTTCAATGTATTTCTCAAGTTAGCATTCTCAACATGTCCCTCATTTCCATGAGGGAATTCCAACATGTACTTCTCCAGTCGTGCTTCAACATTCTAATTAACATTCACTAACAAATATTTTTCCTTTGACATACATCATTTCTTCCCAACCAAGCCCCCGAGATCACGTGCTTCAATACCAACTAGTCCCTGTTGGGTACCTAATTGTCCTGGATTGATACCGACCCATATAATTCCTTTGGGGGGTTGTTCCATCTTGATCCATTCAACTTCTAGGTTTTCAACTTTAGGTATTTTATTATGGTTTTCACCAACTCTCGTTGTTCCGACTCATCTAATCCTTTTGGAGGAATCCTTCGTCATTTGTTCCTAATGTGCTATCATCGTCTCCTGCATTTCATTCATTATGGCTTCTATCTCATCTCTAGTTATATAAATGGAAGATGAGTTGGCTCTTGAGAATGCCTTTTGGCTGCCCTCTGTTGATTTCCCCCATCATTAGTATTTTTCAATAGATTGTCTTATCATTCTGAATATTTTCAAGTCTTCTTTCAGTGAGTTTAAGTAATCTCTCACTGAAAGCACCAAAATGGTTTGACTAATAACGTCATTAACATCCAAAAAATATATAAAGAGAAGAAAAGTGAAAGAAAACAAATAAAAATAAGTAAAAAACAATATTTACATTGGTTTGATGTACTCTGTCCAATGTCCATTTGAAGGTTTTTCTTTTTATCGCTGAAAGTAAGAGTACAGTTCTTAAGGTTTGACAAAGAACAGTAAGCAATTCGAAGAGAAGTGTAATAATGGTGGAAGAGCATAAGATCCTAAAAAAATAAGCCTATATCACTCTATTTATAGTTATAGACCGAGTTGAGCTATTCTAAGACCTCTAACACTTTTCCTTTGCTCTAACAAACTCCTTGCTAACAAACATGGCTATATCATAACTCAATAACCATTCAATACTGAACTATGACCATTTGGTAATGACCCCTAATTTTTTGGTACATGTCTATAAGATTGTTTTATGGATTGGTATGAAATCTTTATGATGAAGTCACTTGTTGCTTGCTTCATGTTTAACATGTAATTCAGAATTTTTTGGAGCTTATTTCTTTATCAAAATTATGGATCAGTGGTGGGATCTAGTTGTTGGTTTTATATGTTGAGGAGATCTATAGCAAGTTGCATGTAATCTATAGTTTGAAGCTTGAAGAGGGTTATTTGCATCATGATTAACGAATTTAGAAAGTTGGAGGCAAAATTGGTAAAAGTTGACGGGTCAGCAATCATCCATGATAAGTCATATAACAACATGGTATTTTTTGAGAATAAACATAGTTAAAGGATAAGAACAAACCCAATTGTTTTTAACAAATGTTTAAAATTTACTATGAGACTTTGGTTGGTGTGTCCTTACCAATTTTCTAGGCAACTTCCACATTTAACTTGTTGGAATCTAAGTTAAAACAATGAAGTTATAAAGGTTTGAATTAATAAGAAATAAATATAATAAGTATATACATAATTAACTAGAGCTGGTAGATTAGAAATAGCTCAAGTCGGCTAGGAGTTGTAAGAATCCATATTTTAACTATTGGATATTCGAATATTATATTCAAATATTGATCGTTGACTAATTGACGAATCCAAAATATAATTTTTGCATACGATTGATTAAGGACTTGAAATAACTTCCATTGAGTTCAGATGGTTCGTTATGTGAAGAAAAATTATAAGGATCTCCATATTTCAGGATCGGAAGTTTATAGGGGCAAAAAGGTATCGATGCACGTGAAAATTATCGTTTCAGGGTATAGTGTTGGATCATGATAAAATCTATATTTCCAAAACCCTAGTGATGAGGTAATGCATGCAAACGAGTTTCATAATTATCAAATATACCGATTGACTATGTGAATTCTAAATGCATATTGATTTCAATTATGGAAATTGTATGTCTAAAAAAGGGTTAGGTGCCATAGAAATTGGACTTTAGACTCGAGACATATCTGGTTGCATTCAGAAGGCCATTTTACATTCTGATCGCCTATCAACACGTGTCAATTAAAATCAGTGTCAATTTGGTTCATTTTGGACCTTCCATTATAAATATAAGTGTGTAGTTCGAGAATAATATTATTTTATTCTCAAACCGCAATCCTATCCATCATGCAGGATATTCTACATTCAATAGCCCATTTTTTTCCTCTCATTCAGTCCACTTTCTGCCAAAACTCTCAACACGAAAATTGCTCATATTATTGATATGAACCCATCTTTGGTCGTTGTTCGTCGAACGAACCATCGATATGGTCGAAAATCGAGGAAGAACAAATCTGGTTGGTTTTCACTTTTTGGCTTGCACAACCTCCATCATCGATAATTAGATGATGGCAGCTGAAGGAAAGTGTGGAGAATATAGAGACATAGAGAATGGCGGTTGCATGGTGCAATAACCCGGAAATTCTGAACCAGTTTAAAATTTTTATTTTGGCAATTTTAACGAATTTTGAATATTTAAAATAGAGTATTTTAAATAATATCGTCGAGAAATTTATTTTGAATATAATTCGAACGTATATATTATATACGTCGTCGTTAGAATATAAATATATATATATATATAATTATAAATAGAATTGAAAATGGCACGGTAGTACGATAATTCGATTTCAAACTTCAATTGAATGTACCGGGTGCAAAACAATCCGGATTTTAGTGAAACCAAAAACATTAGGATCTAATTGATGATATCTTTCCAACGAATCCGAAAAATCGAGATTTCATAGCGGGAATTAAAAGTTATGTCCAGTTGAAAATTCTGAATAGTCGCTATGGAATTCAGGCCCTTAAAAATAGACATTTTGCAAACGACCTCAGATTTCGACGAAACAACTTTTGTTGGATCCGTGATGTCAAATTATTGCTAGGTTTCAAATTTCATAATTTTCTGAATCAATATGTGAGCGTGGCAAAGGAAAACGCGTTTGACCAGTTTTAGTTGATTTTAATCGACTGGAAAATGACCATTTTTCTAACGGTCTCAGAATTCGACGAAACTAGTTTTGTTAGGACCGTATCGTCAATACGAAGCTAGAAAATATTTTTCTGGAATTTCTAGAGTCAGTATGTGACCCCGGTAATTTGAAATGTACGTTTAAAATTCAATATAGTGATTTAAATGTAAATTCAACGGAAACTGATTCAAACGATCAAATCAACCTACGAAACATGTCCCATTGTGTTCGGAATGGGGGTGAAACGCTATGGACGACAAGCGGTGGGCCTCGTTTAGAGGTCGTTTGTGAAAGTCAACTTTTTGCAATTAAAATAATTAAATAAATTAAACTTTCCTCTCCCTCCCCTTAAATCACGTTGGCCCCCCCTTTATACTTCAGTTCGTTTCAGAAGAAATGAAAAAAAAAAAACAAATCCCTAATCGATCTCGAGCCTGCCCCTCCCCATCGTCGGCTTGCCGCCGCCGCCCTGGCGCTCCGACCACCCACCTCGAGACCGCCGCCGAGCATCACGAAGCCCCCCCCCCCCGTTCGATTTTCCACCGCCGCACACCCCCCAGCGCTGCCACCCTCTCCTGCGAAGATCGCCACCCACCCGAGCACCTCAAGCCGCCGAGCCGAGCCTCCTTGATCACCTGACCCCGACCGCAGCACTCTAGAATGGAAATCGACGAGGAGCAGTGATTTTTTATGAATTCGATTTTATTAACATATAAATCATGATATTAAATCAGAGTTTAAGTCGTTTTGTTTGTGAAAATCATAGTTTTTATATATGAAAATCATATTGTTTTAAATATAAATATAAATAAAATAAGCATGTTGATTTATAAATAAAATGGGTATTGTTTTGGAAATTTATAAAATATATAAATAGCGAGGAGTAAACTTAGATTTTTAAAATAGAGAAGAAATGATTTTTAAAATAGAAAGTTAGAATTTTTAAAATAGAAAGGTCAAATTTTTCATATCGAAAAGGCTATATTTTTATACGATGAAGGGTTATATTTTTATAACATGAAAGTTGGTATTTTTAATTAGAAAAGATGATATTTTTAATCAAGGAAAAACAAGATTTTTATGATGTCTTCATTTGGGTAAAGATGCGATCTTTATAAGGTTACCATTAGAGTAAAAATTCGATTTTTATATATTGAATAGCATAGTAAAAATTCGATTTTTATATATTGAATAGCATAGTAAAAATTCGATTTTTACATATGTAGAGAATGCGAGCAACGAAAATGACAAAAATGCGATAACGATGAAGATTTCTATCAATGAAGAGTTGTGTTATTGGATAGCTATTGGTGAGAATTTCTCACCTTTCAATTTCATTTTCTAGTTATATTTATATACTAGGATGCAGACGGTGCTTAGTAGCACCCGACACAATCGTCCACAGACCATGGACTTGTTTGTTTGATTGCAAAAAATTAGTTAGATTATTTGATTGAAATTTGAGTTGTTTGGTGAAATGGAATGGATTGATTGATGTGTGAATGGCGTGGGCCTTCACTAGACCGGGGATAAGGCTAGGTCTCGTCCCGTTTCTAGTATCGTGCCGTTATGCCGCCGAAATTTTCTAAAATAAGTTAGAAAAATAAAAATATCATTTTATTTATAGAATGAACTGAATAGAAATTCATGTGTTAGAATAAAATGTTTTATCGTTAAAAATATAATTTTTAACGTGAATATGAATATAGTGAATGTGAATAAATAAATATTCATTTACAAACCGGACGGTTTGTTTATGTATACAGATTTGACTGACATTGATTGGGACGATAAATTTTACACATCGCCCAACTGCACAAATAAAATCTGTGTTTGATTGTTTGAAACCCCACACGGGTGTTGGGATGAAATTTGAAGTTCACTCATCCTGATTGATTAAATATGTCGATCGATTGATTGACAGGCTGTTATAAGCGTTAGATATTTATATTTGATGCTTATACAGTGTAGTGCACTTTGGTTGATGGTTGATTATTTTTCAATGCTATTGTATACGTGTGATGTATAAAAATCCATATAATTAACATTATATGGTGATTGATTGGGCCTCATTCCAATTTAGAAAATAAAATTTACATCTTTATTAATATAAAATAAAGGTTCATGTGTTGACTGTACTCATCCGTTGAGATTAGTCATGTGTTGAACGAAATATTTTTATAATAAAATTTACATCTTTATCTCTATAAAATAAAGGTTCATGTGTTGACTGTACTCATCCGTTCAGATTAGTCATGTGTTGAACGAAATAATTTAACAAAAATAATCACACGTGGACAGTACTCACTCGCTGAGATTAGTCGTTTGTTGACAAAAATAAATATTCATTTGTTGAATAGAATGAAGGAATATATGAAGCCGTGTTGATTAGATTGACGCCATTTTGACGTGAACGATATTTATATCGATTTGATTCATTTTAAAATGAATTGAATAGAAAACAATTTCGAAATGAATTGAATAGAAAATGATTTCGAAATGATTTGAATAGAATAGAAAACAAATCGATTTCGAAATGAATTGAATATAAAATGATTTCGAAATGAATTGAATAGAAAACGATTTCGAAATGAATCAAATAGAAAACCAATTTGAATTTGAATAGAATAGAAAACAAATCGAATTCGAAATGAATTGAATATAAAACGATTTCGAAATGAATTGAATAGGAAACGAATTCGAATTGAATATATAACGAATTTGATTTCAATTGAATAGCAAACGAAACAAATTCGAATTGAATATATAACGAATTTGATTTCAATTGAATAGCAAACGAAACGAATTCGAATTGAATATATAACGAATTTGATTTCAATTGAATAGCAAACGAAACGAATTCGAATTGAATTGAATAGATAACGAATTTGAATTCAAATGGAATAGAAAACGAATTTGATTTAAGTCGAATAGAAAACCAATTTGAATTGAATCAAATAGAAAACCAATTTGAATTGAATCGAATAGAAAACGACTTTGAAATTGAATTGAATTGAAAACGAATTCAAATTGAATTGAAAGCGAATTGAAATGAATTCAAATTGAATTGAAATTTGAATTGAATAGAAATGGATTTTAAAACGAATTTACAAAGAAGAATTCAATTTTGCTTTGGAATGAAATGGAAGTTGAAATTGTCTTTGAAACGAAATTAAAACGATTTATAAAATTCGTTTTAAATAGAAATCGACGAAATATATATTATATATATTATATATATAATATAATGGCCTGAATAGAACGCGCCGCGCCGCGGCAGTTCGCGAATTTCGACCATTTATTTCAAACGGACATTACGGGAGATCCGACCGTCGGATTCTCCTAAAACCGGAACCGTTGGGTTCGTATCGAAAAGAGCTTTCTAACGAATGTTAGAAACTTAAAATCTAACGGTTGGATTTGGAGATACGTCCAAATCAAATTTGAAAAAGGTCGCTATAAGTGCAGTTCGATGGCCGTTGATGGAAATCGACTGTACGGGCCTTGATAAAATTATTAAAAATATCAATAATTTGTGTAAAATCATAAGAAATGATTTGGGGAAAATTGGGGTGAAAAACTCCATATTTGAAAAGATAAAAATGGATTTTTATCGAAATGAACTAGTTTGAACTAAATTTAAAACCCGATTTTTTTGTTTTTAAATAAATAAATTAGATTTAAAAAGGGG
This sequence comes from Allium sativum, assembly GCA_030737875.1. Lineage (NCBI taxonomy): Eukaryota > Viridiplantae > Streptophyta > Magnoliopsida > Asparagales > Amaryllidaceae > Allium > Allium sativum. The sequence continues at coordinate 974,814,525 of CM060909.1, forward strand.
TTTTAAATAATCAGAATTCCTAATATATTTGATTTGAGTTAAACTAGAATTGATTTGTGGGTTTATCGTGAACGGTGTTTTAAACAACACTAGTTCTTTAACCCGATAATAAATAGAATGTGATTTGGGTTTGTCGTGAACTGTGTTTTAAATAACACCTAGTTCTTTAACCCAGTAAAAGGAGTTTTAACGAATCTGCAATTAGGTTGAAATGTGAATCTATAATCTAAATTATCAAATTTAGAAATGAGCGAGAATGGAGTATTACCAGTTTTGCTCCAAAGCGATAGTTGAATCTTTAATTAGATTTGAACGTGAAATGGTAATTAAATTTACCGATAACACCACGGTGTTAGATATGGAGTATTACCAGTTTTTCTTCATGGGATGAATAGGTTGGGATTGGGAAATAAAATAAATAATTACTTCGTTGTGGTTCGCTAATCTCGACTAGTTTAGAAAACCATAATCTGGTTTGAAATGACATCCAAAGGAAGATTAAAGGATAAATTTTAAAGAATTTATCTTGGATAAAATTAATGGGAACCTTTCCCTAAAAATGTGATTTTGTGAATAAAAGAATATTCTGAATTGGAATGAGGCGTATGTTGTGTTTATGTAACATTTGTTTTAATATACGCGGGTTGTTCGGAAAGGCCGGGTTCATACCCATTCTGAATAACCGATTCGACGATATGTCGAAGATGAAGACGGTGGTTGAAGACCGGAAGTCTTCACATCGTTTGGATAATTACTGACGATCCTGATTGGGCTGTACACCCGAGAGGATGGAAATAGTTGGTGGTCATCCAGACGTACTTGGACACGGATGGATATGCGAGGAAAGTGCCTCCGGTTTCATTCAGACCCAGAACGAACTTGTAAATGGACTGTGTGTCTGACATTGGATTTTATTCTGTGTTGATTGATTTCTGTTAAATATATATCTGTTTGGCGGCGGAGAATTTATTCTCTTTCTTAACGCCCTTCTCTGAGACGTACGAGCTTAGAGGTTATATATCGATAGATATCAATCGCATGGCATGAATTGCCTGTGTGGCATGCTGAGTTGCATGGATCAAGGCTTCTGTTGAAAAGCAAAGTCTTGTGGTTGATGATCAAAGCACAGCCTACGTGGCAGCTTTGTGTATAACGTGAATTCGCGAGCCTCACACCTCGGTATGAGTCAAAAACGGGATACGGACTGCAGGGAGAGCACGACGTTTCTTTCTAGCTTTGGTGGTGTCAGTGACTTACCAGCCCTAACATTTATATACTTTTCACCTATGTGGTTGTTGGAATGAGGCGCCTCGATTATAGGTCTGTAAGGACCGTCAAACGTGTGTTCAAGCATAATTAATCCTCTAACGTAAGTGAGGACCGGCCCTGAAGCATCCAGGGGTTGCCCAGAGTGCGTAGCCCTGGGACATTTGCTAGAGTGTCTCGAACGCGGAGAGGAACTTTCCCCTTGCCTCGACTCATGACGAAAATCCAATTTCCAATACGTGTATTGCGGTTTTAATTGTAGAACTAGTATGGCGACATGATATATGGTACCCATGCCGTCTATGATTTATATTTATGATTGAAATTGTTTTGACACTATACACTTATTATAGTATCAAGTGATTTGTTTTAAACGTACCAAGCATGTTTGGCTATTATAAGGGAAAACCCAATCCTCCGACTTGCGTTGCATTGTGTGATGGGACCTGGGTCTTATAATAGCTTCATTTTTCGAAAAAGCATTGCGTCGTTTATTCTATGCACTGGTATTCTTGGGAGAAAACCCGTTCCGTGTTATACGGCGTGGTCCCTTGAATTACTCTCTTTTAAAACCAATATTGATAACTGTTTTAGTTCTCACACCAGTCACATGACTGACCTGGAGTTTATTGTTTTAACCTAAACTCTGGGTGCCCCTATTTTCCGCACGGGCAGCTAGTAGTTTCGGTTTGCAGATTTATATTCACAGGATCCTGATTTACAGCTGGAACGATGCTCGGAAAGCTCTGTATCCGTGTATTACTTTCAGTTGTGTTTTGTATTATTTTCCGCTGCTATGTAATTTATTGTAATCTCTGATATTTATCGAATGTAATTTACTCATTTATACTCTGTATATTCTTGTATCTGATGGAATTGTTGTAATAGCAATGAAATGTTCTTCTGTTTGTGTTCTGATTTGTCCTGTTCTCAAAACGAACAGGGGTTTCGAACGGTCTAGATCGGTTTAACGACTGATTCGGATCGAGCGAAATTCCTTGTCGTCACACATGGTGTCGATTGGTGATTGAAGGAAAGAGAATTCTAGGTTTGAGCACATACTATTTTTCCTGAGTTCTAAGCAAATTACGTGGAGATTGGTGCAACATTGGTTAGCTAGCGCATGTTGAAGGGAGGCTCTTCAGGTAGGCTAATCACAACGACATTTAGATGATCAGGGGTGATCCGATTGGCCAGAAAAGGATGCAAATATAAACAAGTCTCAAGAGGGGCTAATAATGATTTTTCTCATGCACATGAGGGAAGAGAGGTAAAAGCACGTAAGTGGGACCTAGTGCTAACATGTGGCTCAGTGATATTAGTCGGATTAGTTTTGAGTTCGATTTTATTTCAATTTAAATTTCAAATGTTCTAAAAAGCGTAACTTCTACATACGATGTATGCTTTGCACTTAGTTTCTTCTGTTGGATTCGTGTAACAACCAGAATTCCGATAGGACGATTTTTTTCAAAATTCTAATCCATCGAAACTCGTGTTGCTTTTTCTGGTATCCTACATAAAAGATTGAGATATAAAATATATCAGAACTCAGAAAATATCTCACAACGGAATGGATAAAATATAATATAATCAAAATATAGCCTTACCCAGATAATAATACTGCCTAACCAGTATCCAAAACTATCATATCTCTGCCACAAATCTAACCTGCAAGAATGTTATGAGGAGGGGGTCAAAACACAAGTTCTGGTGATTGGATTTAAACTACACATTTTGGATAATCCTACATGTACCGTTCAATACATTTTCTTATTTATTATCTTACTTGGGTTAACAACACTCAAGGCTTACACACACGGTGTACGCATCTACTTCCCAGTGGATTAACCAAAAACAGTATATATGTAGCTATCACCAATATTAATGTACACCCCATGGTACCCCACTCGAACGGTCTCCACCGTAACGCTATAGAAATATCTGTAGTCCCTCATCCTGCGCCGTAGTGACTTATGGATCTGTAACACCCCACATCCGTTAGTGTCACTCACAAAGGGAATGCACTAAGTCCTGTGGAGCATTTAAGGTGAAAGATGCAGATAAATTACAAGACAGACAAAATTAAAACAGCGGAAAATAAAACTTTACTTTATTGATAAAATAGTTTGTACAAGAATTGCTTTCCAATACCAGAGTATCATCTGCCTAACAAAATAAAGAAGCATAAAATAACATTTATATTCCCCAATGTAGCATTAGCCAGGCACAGCAGTGGAAAAAAGAGTCCAAAGCAGCACATCAAAGAGTCTTCAAGCTAGGAAAGAATAATGGTCCAAACTAAGCTGAGCAATTCCCTCCCTGACTACCTTGGGTGGGGGAGAACGGAAGAAAAGAAGACGAAAGAAAATGGGGTTAGACATAATGTTTCAGTAAGCTCAGTTATTTTCTAGCATGAGAACAAGAACAAAGACCATGACATTCATAAACTGAGAACAGGACAATACTAGAAAAACAAGATAACTTATGCAAGATAAGCATAAGATATTATAAGGCAAGATAAACTAAATGCGCTGATAACTGAATGCGCTTCTACTCTTTCTCTGCTTCGCTACTACTCTGTTGTTCTGATTTCTATATCTTTGCACCACCTAACTAGTGTCCCAACTAGTAATCTGTATAAAACGATAACGTGATCCCAATCCCTGTAATTGTGGTTGCCTTCAGGCGTACATCTATTATTTATTACCTAGATCTAATCTAGGGTTTTCCTATCGAGCGCTTCCCAGATTCAACTAGGGTTTACGCGACTTATCTAATGCTTCTCGGATTCAGGGTTTATGCGACCTAGGTCCAACTAGGGATTATGCTACCTATCGAACGATGCCCCCTAGTCTAGGACACACTACCTAGAGCGGTATATGTTCCTAGACTTTCCCCCACGTATGTGTCGCGAATCGTTATCGCCGTCTGGATGCACATTTCCTGTATATGTGCAACCCGAGTCCTGTGGCAGGGCTAATCAAGAAACACGGAACTCCGTCGGGAGCTTTCAGATATCTGCCGATGCAGATGCTAAGGTCTATTTTTCCAGTGGCTATGGTCCCACTTGACCCCTCCCTTAACCAATGAAAGGCAAACCTTGAAAAATGAGAACTATACGCAGGCCCCCCTATGCCCCACTAACCTATGGCCATCCACAACCATAAGTAGATAGCAAGTATATGGTCTATTGGAGTTCTCCTCCTTTTCTCTTCACGTATCTCGATTGACTCAAGATGGTAGGTAGACGACGAGTTGCTATCACAGCGCTACTGCTCTCGTCGAATCACGCTGGTCCATCCTAGTCTTTAGGTTGCCTTATATTGCAACCAAGGCATACCCTTGGTTCTTCTGACGCATACCTTAACCTCTGTGAGCCCAGGCGGATCATCTACAACCTCACAGAGGGATACCTAGAGTACCCTCACGTCCCCTTGAAGCCGCATGCTTCATCACCCAGCTCGTTTGAGCCTCCCTTAAGATCAGATGGACGTTCGCTCCTTTATGCGTTCCACTAAGGATTACTACTTAGTTCTCCTAACTAAGGTTTACCACTTAGTTTCCTGAATCGTGGTTTTCCTTTAACCAAGGTTTATTACTTAGCCCCCTTTAACTAAGGTTTACTACTTAGTTCTCTTTTCTCGTCAATTTGGATTGGTTAAGTGTCATCAGTCAATTCAAGTTAACTTAACCCATTCATTTGTCCTGTTAAACTGGTTAAGTGTTATCAATATTTCATGTTGACTTAACCCTACCACAAATCAAGTTATATTGGTTAAGTATTTCTTATTACTTAACCCCACCCCTTCATCTTGTATTGGTTCAGTGCTCCTTTTAACTTAACCCTGCCCATCTGTTTAGCTAACATGTTATAACGGTTAAGTGTTCTCTTGGTTAACTCAACCCTAATATCTGTTTAATCCACATGTTCTAATGGTTAAGTATTGTCCCTTCATGTTTTAACCTTGTTCATTTGTCACACTATGATGGCTAAGTGTTCTAAGTTTACTTAACTCCACCTTCTAGTCTAGTTAACATGTTAAATTGGCTAAGTGTACTTTACTTAACCCTACCTTCTAGTCTAGTTAACATGTTAAATTTGGTTAAGTGTTTCCTTAATTGACTTAACCCTACCAATCCTGACTTAGCTTTAATTTATTCATTAAAGCACCAACCACTCACTTTAGACAGGTATTGTTGCGGTTACTGGATGTGCCGGTCGGTTTTGGGCAGGTTTACACCGCAACTCAGTCTAACCTCGGGTCCTTAATGGGCTCAATGCTCTAACCACCGACATTAGACAGTTATTGTTGTGGCTGCCTGTATGCCGGTTGGTTCCGGGCAGTCTTACGCCACAACTCAGTCTAACCTCGGGTTAGGCATATTCGTATTTTCTCAATTTATATTTTATTTATGTAAATTATCCACAAATTCATGTCTTGCCCAATTTCCCTCTAAATCAAGTTTATCATTTTGGGTATATAATTTATACTGTTTCATGCCATGAATCACTTATGTGATTATAAGCCAACTATGTCAATTTTTCTATAATTAAGTTTTTACCCAACGTTGCCCCCGTCCAAATATTAGGCTAACAACTTAGCCTAATTTACCGTTCGCATGATTTCATATAAAGTATTAGGCTAATGACTTAGCCTAATTTAACGTTCACAAAATTGGCATAAAATCAACATTAACTATGAACTTGTTTTTTTTTTTTGACAAAATCAACATGAATATAAACATATTGGTGTGAACTTGCAACTTTAATATAATCAACATAAACATGTACATAGGTGTGAACTTGCAACTTTAACATAATCAACAATAACATGTACATAGGTGTGAACTTGCAACTTTAACATAATCAACATAAACATGTACACAATTAACAATTTGCATATGTTCATGATCCTCAACATAACAACTTGCATAGGTTCATGAATTAACAACATAGTTAACAACTTGCATGGGTTCATGAATTCATCACACACTAACTTGCATAGGTTCATGAATTAACAACTTTCATAGGTTCATGAATCTCAACATAATAACTTGCATAGGTTCATGAATTAACAACTTAATTAACAACTTGCATAGGTTTATGAATCTCAACATAATAACTTGCATAGGTTCATGAATCATAATAACTTGCATAGGTTCATGAATTAACAACTTAATTAACAACTTGCATAGTTTCATGAATTTACAACATAATTAAGTTAACATATATAAGCATGTATGAACTTGCAATTGAACATAATCAAGTTAACATATATACATAAACATGTATGAACTTGCAATTTTCTTGATATGATTTGTAACCTAAAACTTGCATAATAACATGGCATGATAATTCACCAAACTTGTTACAACATGTTATTCCTATTCCCCAACTTTCTATGCTTATGAATTGGTTTATTCACCAATTCCTAACTAGCATGATAATCACAATAGAACCACAGGCATGATAGAGTTGTCATAAGAAAACATACATGAATCATCATAAATTTAATATAACATAACAGGTAAGGTTCTATTGTCACTTTATTTCAAATCATGATTTTGATTTCATTCACATCTAGAATATAACTGAACTTACAAATCAAAAAGGAATTCTTGATTTGAGTTGTAGCTTTAATCTCTAATTTGAATTATCTTTGAATTGGTTTTGTGTTCGTCTCTTAGCTTTCTACAAACGGAGGCTACTCTTGGCTTGCTCCCAGCAGCATGACGGCTCCAAGTCTTATTTTCTTATGAACTTTAGTAGGAGACCTAGGTTGTTTATATAGAATTGTTTTTTAATTTGAGTCGTCCGATGATGCTAGGGTTAATCAAGGCCATCAATTTCAAAAGACGCCAATTATGTTCACAATAAAGGACTGTAAATTACTCCTATTTTAAATTATGTCATAATTACTATGCATGTAATTTCACGTTTTAGCATATATATATATAAATATAAATATATATATATATTCTACAATGTACACATTTCTCATTTAGGACAAATTCTATATGTAAATAATTCCTAATTTACTTATGCCATAATTACTCTCTAAATGTACATTGTCAACATTTATTATTTATTGCCAATAACATAAATACGTATTTAATAGATACATCTTTCCTTTACCGTATACATATTCTTCCTCTTTAAAAAAACAAATCCTTGACAACCAAAAATGTGCAATGTACTCTATATGATGCGTACACGTCATATATATATATATATATATATATATATATATATATATGCGTGTATATATATATTTAATTTCTTTTTCTTTTTATCTATCTTCCTAAATACCCATTTTCACACCAAACCACTTTTTGAACTGCGTTCACACTAGGCCATTTTTGAGCCATTCCCCTAAAACAAAAATATGGTGCTGGCGGGGATCGAACTCTGAACCTCTTGTATGCAAGTCACGTGTTCCAACCAAATGAGCTACTAACTATTTTGCTTACAACCCTTAGAACAATGCTAAATATTTATTCTTTTCTCATTCCTCTTTTTTTTTCATGTTTTGCTGCAATATTTAATTTAAGGATATCTTTTTCACACGGAGTCCAATTTACGTAAACTCGGACTCTATCTTAAGCAGAATTCCGAGACGAACGCAATGACGTAATCCGTTTCCCTTAATTCTTAAGTTTTGAATTAAGTATACTTTAATTTATCAATTTACTGTTAACCGAAAAACTCGGGGTGTTACATTCTCCCCTCCTTAAAGGATTTCGTCCCCGAAATCTTCAAGTCTGGAAGAACACATATCCCACCATCCAATCGTCCATCTACTCAACCATCAAACACATGCAACCATTGTCATTAAAAGTCTTCTAATGCTTCATGATCATATGCATAGTTTGTGTATATGTCCGTATCTAATGCAAAATTAGGAGGTCTACTGATTCAGTTGACCTCCTTAATGCGAATTATGTCTGTGCCATGAATCCATTATGTATGCAAAAAAATTTCTTACTCAAGATTTTCTACATGAGTGCACAATCATTCATACAAATGCAACGTCCATATGATAACATATCAAGTTCCATTCATAAACAAATACATATTTGTAAATGCAATATGTAAGTATCCGAGCTGATCTAGTGCCTAATATATGCATCCACAAGCAGCCACTTACAACCATCAATCACAACATGTTTCAAATACATGTTTACATCCATTGGCTTCTATCTAAGGATCGATGATACGTCCTAGAGGATACACCTAAAAAAAATAGATGGAGGTTGGGCACTTCTTCGCCCTTTGACCGGTGTCGTAGTTTCTTCAAGCCTACGAAACCATGCTTTGATGAGGTTACCTCCCAGAAAGCCATGAGCCCCGGAGACTCAGGAAAGAAGGAAACAAGGACTCAAACAGAGGATCAAAAGATAGTGCGTATGGCTTTGGGGAACATGCCTTTAAAACAAAACTTTTCTTCTGAAAATGCTTCTTTTAAAACCGTTTTGAAAACAATTTTTCAAATCTTTTATCTAATCCGGTAACCTTCAGCTCTGATACCACGTGTAACACCCCACATCCGTTAGTGTCACTCACAAAAGGAATGCACTAAGTCCTGTGGAGCATTTAAGGTAAAAGATGCAGATAAATTACAAGACAGACAAAATTAAAACAGCGGAAAATAAAACTTTACTTTATTGATAAAATAGTTTGTATAAGAATTGCTTTCCAATACCAGAGTATCATCTGCCTTACAAAATAAAGAAGCATAAAATAACATTTATATTCCCCAATGTAGCATTAGCCATCCATAGTGGTGGAAAAGAGAGTCCAAAGCAGCACATCAAATAGTCTTCAAGATCGGAAAGAATAATGGTTCAAACTAAGCTGAGCAATTCCTTCCCTGACTACCTGGGGGGAACGGAAGAAAAGAAGACGAAAGAAAACGGAGTCAGACATAATGTCTCAGTAAGCTCAGTTATTTTCTAGCATGAGAACAAGAACAAAGACCATGACATTCATAAACTGAGAACAAGACAATACCAGAAAAACAAGATAACTTATGCGAGATAAGCATAAGATATTATAAGGCAAGATAAACTAAATGCGCTGATAACTGAATGCGCTTCTACTCTTTCTCTGTTTCGCTACTACTCTGTTGTTCTGATTTCTATATCTTTGCACCACCTAACTAGTGTCCCAACTAGTAATCTGTATAAAACGATAACGTGATCCCAATCCCTGTAATTGTGGTTGCCTTCAGGCGTACATCTATTATTTATTACTAGGATCTAATCAAGGGTTTTCCTATCGAGCGCTTCCTAGATTCAACTAGGGTTTACGCGACTTATCTAATGCTTCTCGGATTTAGGGTTTATGCGACCTAGGTCCAACTACGGATTATGCTACCTGTCGAACGATGCCCCCTAGTCTAGGACACACTACCTAGAGCGGTATATGTTCCTAGACTTTCCCCCATGTATGTGTCACGAATCGTTATCGCCGTCTAGATGCACATGTCCTGTATATGTGCGACCCGAGTCCTGTGGCAGGGCTAATCAAGAAACATGGAACTCAGTCGGGAGCTTTCAGATATCTGCCGATGCAGATGCTAAGGTCTGTTTTTCCAGTGGCTATGGTCCCATTTGACCCCTCCCTGAACTAATGAAAGGAACACCTTGAAAAATGAGAACTATACGCAACCCCCCTATGCCCCACTAACCTATGGCCATCCGCAACCATAACTAGATAGCAAGTATATGGTCTGTTGGAGTTCTCCGCCTTTCCGCTTCACGTATCTCGATTGACTCAAGATGGTAGGTAGACGACGAGTTGCTATCACAGGGCTACTGGTCTCATCGAATCACGCTGGTCCATCCTAGTCTTTAGGTTGCCTTATATTGCAACCAAGGCATACCCTTGGTTCTTCTGACGCATACCTTAACCTCTGTGAGCCTAGGCGGATCATCTGCAGCCTCTCAGAGGGATACCAAGAGTACCCTCACGTCCCCTTAAAGCCACATGCTTCATCACCCAGCTCGTTTGAGCCTCCATTAAGATCAGATGGACGTTCGCTCCTTTTTGCGTTCCACTAAGGATTACTACTTAGTTCTTCTAACTAAGGTTTACCACTTAGTTTCTTGAATCGTGGTTTTCCTTTAACCAAGGTTTATTACTTAGCCCCCTTTAACTAAGGTTTACTACTTAGTTCTCTTTTCTCGTCAATTTGGATTGGTTAAGTGTCATCAGTCAATTCAAGTTAACTTAACCCATTCATTTGTCCTGTTAAACTGGTTAAGTGTTATCAGTATTTCATGTTGACTTAACCCTACCACAAATCAAGTTATATTGGTTAAGTATTTCTTATTACTTAACCCCACCCCTTCATCTTGTATTGGTTCAGTGCTCCTTTTAACTTAACCCTGCCCATCTGTTTAGCTAACATGTTATAACGATTAAGTGTTCTCTTGGTTAACTCAACCCTAACATCTGTTTAATCCAGATGTTCTAATGGTTAAGTATTGTCCCTTCATGTTTTAACCTTGTTCATTTGTCACATTATGATGGCTAAGTGTTCTAAGTTTACTTAACTCCACCTTCTAGTCTAGTTAACATGTTAAATTGGCTAAGTGTACTTTACTTAACCCTACCTTCTAGTCTAGTTAACATGTTAAATTTGGTTAATTGTTTCCTTAATTGACTTAACCCTACCAATCCTGACTTAGCTTTAATTTATTCATTAAAACACCAACCACTCACATTCGACAGGTATTGTTGCAGTTACTGGATGTGTCGGTCGGTTCCGGGCAGGTTTACACTGCAACTCAGTCTAACCTCGGGTCCTTATTGAGCTCAATGCTCTAACCACCCACATTAGATAGGTATTGTTGTGGCTACCTGTATGTCGGTTGGTTCCGGGCAGTCTTACGCCACAACTCAGTCTAACCTCGGGTTAGGCATATTCGTATTTTCTAAATTTATATTTTATTTATGTAAATTATCCACAAATTCATGTCTTTCCCAATTTCCCTCTAAATCAAGTTCATCATTTTGGGTATATAATTTATACCGTTTCATGCCATAAATCACTTATGTGATTATAAGCCAACTATGTCAATTTTCCTATAATTAAGTTTATACCCAACGTTACCCCCGTCTAAATATTAGGCTAACAACTTAGCCTAATTTACCATTCGCATGATTTCACATAAAGTATTAGGCTAATGACTTAGCCTAATTTAACGTTCACAAAATTGGCATAAAATCAACATTAACTATGAACTTGAATTTTATTTTTTTTGACAAAATCAACATGAACATAAACATATTGGTGTGAACTTGCAACTTTAATATAATCAACATAAACATGTACATAGGTGTGAACTTGCAACTTTAACATAATCAACAATAACATGTACATAGGTGTGAACTTGCAACTTTAACATAATCAACATAAACATGTACACAATTAACAATTTGCATAGGTTCATGATCCTCAACATAACAATTTGCATAGGTTCATGAATTAACAACATAATTAACAACTTGCATGGGTTCATGAATTCATCACACACTAACTTGCATAGGTTCATGAATTAACAACTTAATTAACAACTTGCATAGGTTCATGAATCTCAACATAATAACTTGCATAGGTTCATGAATTAACAACTTAATTAACAACTTGCATAGGTTCATGAATCTCAACATAATAACTTGCATAGGTTTATGAATTAACAACTTAATTAACAACTTGCATAGGATCATGAATTTACAATATAATTAAGCTAACATATATAAACATGTATGAACTTGCAATTGAACATAATCAAGTTAACATATATACATAAACATGTATAAACTTGCAATTTAACATAATCAAGTTAACATATATACATAAACATGTATGAACTTGCAATTTTTGTGATATGATTTGTAACCTAAAACTTGCATAATAACATGGCATGATAATTCACCAAACTTGTTACAACATGTTATTTCTATTCCCCAACTTTCTATGCTTATGAATTAGTTTATTCACCAATTCCTAACTAGCATGATAATCACAATAGAACCACAGGCATGATAGAGTTGTCATAAGAAAACATACGTGAATCATCATAAATTTAATATAACATAACAGGTAAGGTTCTATTGTCACTTTATTTCAAATCATGATTTTGATTTCATTCACATCTAGAATATAACCGTACTTACAAATCAAAAAGGAATTCTTGATTTGAGTTGTAGCTTTAATCTCTAATTTGAATTAGCTTTGAATTGGTTTTGTGTTCGTCTCTTAGCTTTCTACAAACGGAGGCTACTCTTGGCTTGCTCCCAGCAGCATGACGGCTCCAAGTCTTATTTTCTTATGAACTTTAGTAGGAGACCTAGGTTGTTTATATAGAATTGTATTTTAATTTGAGCCGTCCGATGATGCTAGGGTTAATCAAGGCCATCAATTTCAAAAGAGGCCAATTATGTTCACAATAAAGGACTGTAAATTACTCCTATTTTAAATTATGTCATAATTACTATGCTTGTAATTTCACGTTTTAGCATATATATATTTTCTACAATGTACACATTTCTCATTTAGGACAAATTCTATATGTAAATAATTCCTAATTTACTTATGCCATAATTACTCTCTGAATGTCCATTATCAACATTTATTATTTATTGCAAATCCAGCAAACATAAATACGTATTTAATAGATACATCTTCCCTTTACCGTATACATATTCTTCCTCTTTAAAAAAACAAATCCTTGACAACCAAAAATGTGCAACGTACGCTATATGATGCGTACACGTCATATATATATATATATATATATATATGCGTATATATATATATTTAATTTCTTTTTCTTTTAATCTATCTTCCCAAATACCCATTTTCACACTAAATCACTTTTTGAACTGCGTTCACAATAGGCCATTTTTGAGCCATTCCCCTAAAACAAAAATATGGCGCTGGCGGGTGTCGAACTCTGAACATCTTGTATGCAAGTCACATGTTCCAACCAAATGAGCTACTAAGTCTTTTGCTTACAACCCTTAGAACAATGCTAAATATTTATTCTTTTCTCATTCCTCTTTTTTTTTCATGTTTTGCTGCAATATTTAATTTAAGGATATCTTTTTCACACGGAGTCCAATTTACGTAAACTCGGACTCCAACTTAAGCAGAATTCCTAGACGAACGCAATGACGTAATCCGTTTCCCTTAATTCTTAAGTTTTGAATTAAGTATACTTTAATTTATCAATTTACTGTTAACCGAGAAACTCAGGGTGTTACAGAATCTCTATATAACAGCGCTATGTTACACATAGATCTGCAATTTCCCGGCAATGTAAGCGTACGGACTGCCACCTTCGATCGAATCAGATTTAATCACAGAGCATTTCCCAAGAGTCGACGATACATCACCCAGAGTGCACATGCATGTACCTAGATTTTCTCACGTATGTATCGTCAATCGTACTCGACGCCGTAACCTTTATGATACACCATTCGAAAGTGGTATGCATGTGTTCACACCCATCTACTGTGCACCGAGTCCCGTAATAGGGCTGTATCAGAAACACATAACTCAGATGGAAGCTTTTCAGATATTTGTATACACAGATGTAAAGGTCTGCATTTTCAGTGGCTATGGTCCCACCCGACCCCTCCCTTAACCAGTGAAAGACAAACCGAATTGAGAGCTAGTGACCTGGCCCCAGAGAAAACAACAAACAATAAATCCTAATTGTCCTATCCCTCACCCATAGCCTTTAAAGCAAAGGGTCTATTTTGGTTAAGCTCTCCATCTTTCTGCATCACGTATCACGTACCACGTTGACTGTCGATGGTTGGTATCCGACGTCTTGCTATCAACAGATGGTTAGACCCGCTGGTAACTCGATAAAATGGTCGTAACCCAGCCTAGTCATAAGGCAACTAGATCATCGAATCACCCATGCTACCATACAGCTTTTTGATTGCGCACTATCTTGGCAATCAAGGTATACTCACCAGTAGAAACGCGCTGACCTAACCCCTGCGAGCATAGTCGAATGCTGTCACAACACATAGGACTACCAGGAGTACTGTCTACATCCCTAGAAGCCGCATGCTTCTCCTTACAGTCCTTCGAAGCCAACAGAATATCAGTAGAATAACAGGAAAATTAGGCAGAATAATCAGATGGACGTGTGCTCCCCTTGTGTCCCATGACACCGCAATGATCTACCCCGTTGGGTTATTCACTTTGAGACGTACGGACTGGCCCAAGCGCTTCAGGTTGATGTGTTATTAGACCCTATGTCTAAACATTTAATTACGTGCTTTCTCTACCTCGTTAGATTTCAGTTAACTTGGTTGTTCCCATTCACATTAACTTCTTATTCAAGTTACCAAGTTCCTCTTGCTTATTAATTTCAGTTAGAACTTAATCCATTTAAGTTTATTAATAAGACCATAACATGTTATTCTCTAGATTGTAATCCAAGATTTGTAATCGACAATCTCTTTATATTATTCATTGTCTGATTCCATTATTACAATAATATGTTCTACTTAATATGTAATTAAGTATACTTCATCTCAATTTACATGTTTTCTATTTAACATGTCACTTATTATTTACGATTATATTTCATCCCATATATTCACCTTGTTCTTTCTTATTTAATCATAATTCCATCTTACAACATCCCTAAACTTGTCGTTGTTTACTTATTAACTTAGTTCTCCTAACTAAGGTTTTCTAATAAGTTTCCTTTCCATTTATTATAACTTATGTTATAATTTCCACTTGTCCCTAGGACATGTAACGACCCGGATTTTCGGCGACTTTGGTTATCGACATAAGCTCGATGTCGATAACCAAAACATCGAAAAATCCCGGTAATTAATGAAAGAAATTAGAGGGTGAGAATAGATAAGATAGAAACTTAGAATAGAAGAAGAAGAAGAAGAACACAACATCAGAGTAACACGAACCTCACAGCGGAACGAATAACATATAATAGATAACATAACTTGGAAATATAACAGTTATGTATACAATAGCACTTATCAGAGTACAGAACTTACAACACAGCGGAAATAAACTATAGCTATATGATCCAGAAGCCTCCTGCTCCAGCTCTTCAGGTATATCTGTAAATCCCGACTACTTGACTGCCCGTACAAATTTAGGCACCCAAGATTTTAGGGAAAACAACAAAGTAAACTCCGGGTCAGTCATGGGACTGGTATGAGTAAAACAGTTTAAACAGGTATATGAACAAGTAAACGATATCTCATAAGACCACGCTGCAGAACGGAACGGGTTTTCCCTTATGAGAATCCAAAATATCTCTATATCAAAAACCTTTTGATATTATAATAATGTCTATGTACAAATAGATATCAACTAGCAGAAACGCTTTCATCTCACGTTCTACATATATAGTATATAATCAAAATCGCAAGCACGTATTGGATAATGGATTTCCAACTATGACAAGGTATGGAACCACCTTCCGATCAGTGTACTCTAGGAACGATACACTGGAGTTCAACAAGAACATCTTGTAACTCACCCACACATGACCGACCACTCATTTCGCTTAAGTGTATCGAATGTACATCACCAACGGTTGGGATCAGCAACCGTTCCCGTATATATATGGGACAGCATTGATAGATTTAAGAAACAAATGAATATTCTCTAGATAGGTGATTATACACACTACTCCGGTGTGACCGACTTAGCCATGCTGCCTGCCCGATTTCTGTCATTTACTGGTTGATGAGGCTAGAAGCTACGCTTTATCATTACCTCAGATTCATTTCGAATGCTACATTGTTGGTCCATCGAAAATCACTAATTGACGTCTCTAACCATACATTACGTGTTAGCTAAAAGAAGTTTCCTTCTCCGCTTCCACTCTTGGTACGGTTGAAGAAATCAATGTACGTGACCTTTCTGGAAATACTCGGTCAGACATTCATTCATACAAGTCATCCTCATTCACTTAGAATGTCACATCGTCATACCCGCCAAATCACAAATTGACTTATCCAAAAATAACACGGGTATACAGCTAAGAGAAACAAATTCCTCCGCCACCAAACGTGAATACGTTTGAACAGATCAACTTACGCGATCCATTGTATATACTCTGTCCGACCATCGTCCATACAAGTTGTCCTGGGACTGGACAAACCAAAGGCACTATTCAGTATATCTATCTTAGTTACTGTTATCTAAGACTTATACAACAGCCCTTGCATTTTACTCCGTCTTTAATTGTCTTTGGCATATATGATTCGCAACACTTATGCCAATACAGAGTGGTTCTTTGGATAATAATCCAACCGGTCTCTCCATATTAACAACGTTAAAATGGTCAAAACTTCGATAGTCTGTGAGTTAACTATCAAAGAAAAACAAGTGTGCAAACAATGATATTATTTCCAGATGGAAATTATATCGAACAAACATCATTTAACATTAATCTCTTTAGTTCATTTATTTATTTGTCTCCTGTTTCCCTATATTCTAAATTCTTATTTTCTTTTATCAGAAAACATTTCTGATTCTCGTTTGGAAAACATTTCCAAAACTCCTTTACGATCAAACCTTACCATTTCTTAGTTAAGAAGGAAGTCACTCAAGTTGGGGTATAATTACCTCTCAGACCTTAACTGAACAACGTTATAACTTCGAAATGGTCAAAGTTTATCTTTTAATCTTTAACAACTTCTTTACGCCTTTCTCGGATTCAATTTTACTAATCCACTTCTATATTTAAAACATTGGTTATAACGATAACGTTATAGTCCCTCCTTTCGAATTATCTAACTTTAATTATAACTTCTATTCTTATTAGTGAATAATTAACCTAACACTTATTTATTTATAAATAAATAAATCTCTATTTAAACACTGGAAAGTACAAGTACTTTCCCGAATTCGATATAATCGAATTTGCCGATTAACTCTCTTCGAGAAATCTCTATTTGATTAACTCTTCTTTGAATAACCTATATTCGATTAACTTCTTCTCGAATAAACGATATTCGTTAATCTCTCTTCGAATAACTAATATTCGATAACTATTCCTTTTCAAATATCTCATATTTGAAAATCTCACTTCGATTAAACTATAATCGATAACTACCTTCGATGAAACTAACATCGATAACTCCTTTCGATGAAACTAACATCGATTTATTTAACTCGACGAACTTAACTCGACTAACTTAACTTGACTCGACTAACTCGACTTACTTGGTTCGACCGATTCGATTAGCTAGGCTCGACTAACTTAACTAACTTAACTCGACTTACTTGGTTCGACCAATTCGATTCGATTAACTAGGCTCGACTAACTTGACTAACTTAACTCGACTTACTTGGTTCGACCAATTCGATTCGATTAACTAGGCTCGACTAACTTGACTAACTTAACTCGATCAACTCGATTAACTCCTATCGAATAACTAATATTCGATTAAACTCCATTCGCTTGACTCTAGATCGCAGCGATCACAATGGTTACGCCTGACTCCCTCAGGAAACATCCGACCGCCGTAGGCTATTTACAGCCCTGCGAATTACGCTAGCAGTCGTACGAGATGGCAACTTATCCTGAATAACTATGTTTGATTAACTCTGTCTCAAATAACTATATTTGATTTACTCTAGTTCGTTTTAACTCTAATCGATTAACTCTAACTAATTAACTCCAACTGGTTAACTCTAACTGATTAACTCTAACTGGTTAACTCTATTTGACTAACTCGACTTGACTAACCCCTTTCGAAGAACATATTCGATTAACTAACTTTCAAATACCATATTCGATTAACTATCTTCGAATACCATATTCGATTAACTAACTTCGAATACCATATTCCATTAACTAACTTCGAATACCATATTCGATTAACTAACTTCGAATACCATATCCGATTAACTAACTTCGAATACCATATCCGATTAACTAACTTCGAATACCATATTCGATTAACTAACACCGAATACCATATTCGATTCCTCCTTTTTATAACGTTTATCCATTTTAAAAAGATCCCCTTTTTAACATGTTTATTTATTTATAAAGATTTACTATTAGTAACGGTTCTTCACTTTATAAATGTCCTTTTAATAAAGTTTGCCTTTTTATAACGGTTTCCTTTATAAACCAATTTCCTTTTTATTAACTCTATTTATTTTCTAAATATTCCCCTTTCAATTCTATTTGTAAATGGTTTGCAAATATTCCCTTTTCAAATTTATTCTTAAAAATATTCGAACTCCTTAAATTTCCAGGAAAATTCGCCATAACCTCCTTTGTATTGGGAGCATCGGGAAAATTCCCAAACCAGCTACACAGGAAAATAAATTCAAAACATTTCTTTTTGAAACATGTTATGTTTGGTAGAAGCCGATGGATGTAAACATGTGTTTGAAACATGTTATGTTTGGTGGATGCAAGTGGATGTAAGTGTTTGCTAGTGGTTGCTCGTGGATGCATATACACACATTAGGCACTAGATCGGCTCATTCACTTTCATATTGCATATGCATGAATGAATTTATATATATATGAATTGAAACTTGATGTGTTATCATATGGATGTTGCATTTGTATGAATGATTGTGCACTCATGTAGAAGTTATAAAGTATGATTAGGAATAATTGCATACATGATGGACTCATGGCACTGACATGATTCGCATTAAGGAGGTCAACTGAATCAGTAGACCGCCTGATTTTGCATTTGGGTAAGGACATATACACACACTATGCGTATGTTCATGAAAAACATTAGAAACCTTTTTAAGGACAATGGATGCCTATGATTGAATGGTTGAGTAGATGGATGTTGGATGGTAGGATATACATTCTTCTTAACTTGAAGATTTCGAGGACGAAATCCTTTAAGTAGGGGGGAATGTAACACCCCATAATTTTAAAACAGGTCATAAGAGATAATTAAAGAATAACTAATTATTAAAAGAAAAATTGAATGAAACGGATTACACCATTGCATTCATCTCGGAATTCTGCTTGAGATAGAGTCCGAGTTTGCATAAAACGGATAACGTATGAAGAAGATACGGACGAACGAAGTTAGGCAGAAAAACCGGAAGTCGACCATAATGCACTGGCGCACTTCACAAGTGCGCCAGTATAAAAATGCACTGGCGCACCTGCCAAGTGCGCCCATACTAATCCAACACAGAATTTTGGAGTGTTCTGTGATGATGTGTCTTCTTCCGAGTGGCCGGATGATTTGTATTTGAGCTAGGTGGTTCTGATGGACTCCTAGATCATCTAAGGGCTCTAAATAATCCTAAACTTCTATATAAGCAACCTAAATCTAAACCCTAAACCACACAAATTTGTACCTAGAGCCATCATGCTGTCAACCTAGAGTAGCCGCCATTCTCTTTCAAATCAAAGACAAGATAAAAGAAAGAATCAAATTAAATCAAATCTAATTTAAAGTATTCAACGATCTACATCAAAGGCGAGCAATTCAGTTTAAGAATACAGATTCCAGAAAATAAGACTTGCCTTTGTTTTGTAAGTTCACAATTACTTTCAAATTAAGACAACCAATTATAGTATGGACATGGAATAAAATGAATTTGGACCTATGCTTGATTTTCTATTTGGATCTATTCTTAGCCTTTGTGAATCTAGGACTTTGGGTTGCTTCTTATCGATCCAATAGAACCTATACAAGTTGTCAAACCTAGTTTATTATTCAAGCCTTTCATGTCCATAATATTGTTCATAATCAGATCTATATGCCTGCAATGATTCTAAATCAGTTTATTCAGTTATGTTGTAATTCTATTAGATCTATAATTCTTGTGTTTTGGGACTATCATCTTGCACCAGTTCTTATGCCTATCATTGTCATATTATTCCTATTTGTTTCTTTTTTATTTGTGAATCTAGATTGACCTATAATCTAGGTTGAATCGCGATATACGTACGATGGGAATAGGGGGAAGGTTTGGGTTATTGGGGCATAAACATGAAATTGACAATATTGGCATAACATAATTGGGGAAAGTAACTGAAAATAACATATTTGGTGAAATGGTTGGGCAAAACTTGTAAAATTGACATTGGGGGCATTGTTATCATTATAACTGCAAGTTTGGGTTAGTTGGCTTGTAAACCAAGTTTTGGCCATACACTGTAAACTAGAATATTAAAACTAGGTTGGGCTTAACTATTGATTTGGAACGCCAAATATATGACATAGTGATTTTAGGAATGACCATTATTGCAAGTTTGGGAAGATGGGGTATAGCCTATTTTGATTAATAACTTGAAATTGGAATTGGTTGGGCATAACTTGAGAAACGGGATCGTGACTAGTTTTGGTGGATTTGGGTTATTAGCATGAAAACGGTATAATTGGTATGCCACTAATTATGAACTTAATTAATGTTATAATTTAATTGTTAATAATTTACATATACACCGTAAATATGTAAATATGCTAAAAGATGAGAATGCCTAATCCGAGGTTAGATTGAGTTGTGGTGTAAAACTGCCCGGAACCGCCCGGCACATCCAGTAACCACAACAACACCTATCTAATGAGAGAGGTTAGTGCATCATGCCCAGGAAAAACCCGAGGTTAGATTGAGTTGTGGTGTAAAACTACCAGGAACCGCCCGGCATATCCAGTAACCGCAACAACACATATCTAATGTGAGACGTTGGTGCATTAATAAATAAAATAGTGCTTATGAAAAATGCTAAGTATGGGAGGGTTAGGTTAATGATACTTAACCAATATGAAAGATGGTAGGGTTAAGTTAACTAAGGGAACACTTAACCATTATAACATGTTAATTAAACAGATGGTAGGGTTAGGTTAACTAAGGTAACACTTAACCAAAATATATAATGACTTGTGGTAGGGTTAAGTAACACAAGAGGATACACTTAACCAATATATAATGACATGTGGTGGGGTTAAGTAATACAAGAGGATAACACTTAACCGATATATAACATGATGTATGGAAAGGGTTAAGTTAACACGAGAGGGCAGCACTTAACCAATATAACATGATTTGAGGTAGGGTCAAGTAAACACCAGAAGGAAACACTTAACCAACATGACGTGACGAATGGGTGGGTTAAGTTAACTTGAATTGATTAATGACACTTGACCAATATAACTTGATGAACGAATGGGGTTAAGTTAAATGGGAAATACTTAACCAATATAACCTGATGAATGAACAGGGTTAAGTTAATAAATCACACTTAACCAATCCAACATGATAAGTGAGAAAGGTTAAGTTAATAAGAACCACTTAACCAACATGGCATGACGAGTAGGAGGGTTAAGTACACATTGGGATGGTGGGTAATATTAGTAAATATAGGCCCACAAAACTTAACCATTATATAAACATGCTTGAATCCGTGGTAAGGTTAAGTACACGTCGGGATGGTGGGTAATATTAGTAAATATATAGGCCCACAAAACTTAACCGTTATATAAACATGCTTGAATCCGTGGGAAGGTTAAGTACACGTCGGGATGGTGGGTAATATTAGTAAATATATAGGCCACAAAACTTAACCATTATATAAACATGGTTGAATCCGTGGGAAGGTTAAGTACACATCCGGATGGTGGGTAATATTAGTAAATATATAGGCCCACAAAACTTAACCATTATATAAACATGCTTGAATCTGTGGGAAGGTTAAGTATGCGTCGGGATGGTGGGTAATATTAGTAAATATATAGGCCCACAAAACTTAACCATTATATAAACATGCTTGAATCTGTGGGAAGGTTAAGTATACGTCGGGTTGGTGGCTAATATTAGTAAATATAGGCCCACAAACTTAACCAGTAGGAAACCCTAGTAACGTGGACCCATTCCAGCAGTAACCCACATAGATGTATCACGATACTCTGAGCTTGGCAGGGTGGGGAACGATTACTGGGATGATTATAAGCAGTCAAAACAATGGCAAGGGGTACGCCAGTGTAGTTTATGATGGTTTACGGGTGTGCACGTACTCCGTAGTGGGATAAAGCAGGCACTGGGTACCAGTAGTTATACATTGTGCATCTTGATTCGTGTCGGGTCACTATCATAAGGATTGATACACCTTATGGTGGGACCAGCTCAGGGTATCTACACGGAAGAGGGGGCCGATTGACATAGACACACGGAACATTTGTACAAGTAGGGAGCCGATCGATAGGGTAGTAAGAGTACATATAACATCTTCATGGCAATTAGGATGATTGAGGTGGAATCCTCATAATAGATGTACACCTGAAGGCTACCACAATTGCGGGGATTGGGATCACGTTGTAATATTATCCTTTATACAGATTACTAGTTGGGACACTCGTTAGGTGGTGCAGAGATATACAAATCAGAATAACAGGGTAGTAGCGAAGTAGAGAATAGTTAACATGCGATGTTATACTTAGTTTATCTTGCCTATTGCTTATCCTGTGTATCCTATGTTCCTTATCATCATGCTTATGTCTTTATTCAGTTTAATTCATGTTATGTTGTTCTTGCTTGTTCATATGCTAAAAGTAGCTGGACTTACCAGACTTATGTCTTATCTAGTTTTGTTTCGCCTCTTTTCTTCCGTTCTCCTCCCCCCAAGTTCTCAGGGAGGAAACACTTCTGCTTAGCTTGGATTACTTGTTGCTTCATGATCATCATGTATTGCTTTGGATTCAGTCTCATTTCAGCTATGGCTTGCTTTACTTCATTGGGGAATAAATCGTTGTTATTTTTATGCTTCTTTTATACTTGGAAGTTTTTGAATCAAGACAGAAGTACTATGTATTGTTTTTAAGACAACTGTTGTAAAAGGTTGACCGAGCCACATTGTTTATAAAATGACTTTATTTACCGCTGCTTTATTTGTCTGTCTTGTAATTTATCTGCATCTTTTACCTATAATGCTCCATCGAAATTAAGGCATTCCCTTTGTTAGTGACCTTAACAGAGGTGGGGTGTTTCACCTGGTATCAAAGCTGAAGGTTACTAGATCAGATAAAATATTTTAAAAATTATTTTCAACGGTTTTAAAAGAAGCATTTTCAAAAGAAAAGTTTTTGTTTTAAAGGCATATTCCCCAAAGTCATATGCACTATCTCTTGATCCTCTGTTTGAATCCTTGTCTCCTTCTTTCCTTAGTCTCTGGGGCTCCTGGCTTTCTAGGAGGTAACCTCATTGCGACATGGTTCTATAGGCTTGAGGAGACTACGATACCTGACAAAGGGCAAATAAGTGCCCAACTTCCATCTATAGCCGCAGTAGTTTCACTTGCGACTAATTTTCTTTCAAGCTTTGTAGGGTTTTCCATGCGATGGAGGCAGCTTTCAAGAGACTTGTCAACAAGTTACACAAGGATGGCAAAGATGAGAATAAGGGAGTTTGGCTAAGGAGCACAACCCAAGGATGAGGAACTCATAGATATAGACTTGGTTCACAAAGGAGGTAAATAAAAAAGAGTAGTAAAACCTAAAACAAGAGGAAGTGTCCTTATTATGGTATAACGGGTCATATAATTAAGGACAAGGGCAAGAACAAAGGATATGATTTTCAGGAAGGCAAGTGCATGCTCTCACCGCCTGCGTACCTGAGAGAGAGGTAGAGATTAGTTTATCTTTCTGATCCTCCTGTTAGTACTTTTATTAACTTTAGCGCCTCACATTCGTTTATATCTGCTTCCATAGTTGAGTCTCTGCACCTTAGTACCTGTATAGTAGAAGATCCCATTATTGTCTCAAATCCAATTAGTGGTTCGGCTCATTTATCTTTGGTTTGTAAGGATTTGAGGATATCTATCGTAAGTATTGGGTTTTAGCGTAATGCTTATGTTTTTGGTTTCATGGGCTATGAGTTGATTCTAGGCATGGGTTGGTTAGCTAGTAAGGAGGGTAGTTAGACTTTTTACTTGCCTCGGGAACACCCTCGAGATTTCGTGCGATCCTAAGGAGATCAATTAGGCTTAGCTACCTAGAATCACTTGATGCATCTATCGACAATTTGCGATCCGTCAGAATAGCCCATGAGTACGAGGATGTTATGGGTTTTCCCCCTAAAACTCGAAATAGACTTCTGCATATGTCTAGTTGATAATACAAAGCCATTTATGCGATTAACGATAGTTTTGGAGCAAGATTGGCGAGGATAGCCAGAGTCGGTCAAGTGCTCAATTGTTTGGTTGTTTTGCTAGTATTATCTCACATAAATCATCCAAATTCGGAGGAGGTATTCCTCGGGTGCTTGTCTGATATTGGTTTAGGCCTTTGGGGCTTGTACTTGAGGGATGTCAAGTTCGACTAGGATGATTTGCGTGAGAGATATCAACCCTCAGATTTGTGATATGATGGATAAGCTAAGTAGAAGAGAGACCTCTAATCATCTTAGTATATACACTTGGTATCATGGTTAACATCTGTTTATCTTGGAAAGATAGTTCGACTACATTGGATACCCTCTAGCATAGTAAGTGATTGAGGTCCTATATTTACTAGTGGGATTGGGAAATGGAGGTCAAGAAGCTACGCAAATCGTGAAGTTAAGACAGTCAGAGAAATACGGAGTGAAGCTCAAGAAGATGCGACTTAGAAGACTAAAGACTAGATACGCACATCATACCCTTTCTGGGGGTATATCCTTGATCTCTATTTTTCTGTAAAGTTTATTTGCTAGTCTTTATCTTTTAAGTATATCCTCTCGATCCTATCCTCGATCCTTAGGTAGAAGCCAATGGATGTAAACATGTGTTTGAAACATGTTATGTTTGGTGGATGCAAGTGGATGTAAGTGTTTGCTAGTGGTTACTAGTGGATGCATATACACACATTAGGCACTAGATCGGCTCATTCACTTTCATATTGCATATGCATGAGTGAATTTTTATATATATGAATTGAAACTTGATGTGTTATCATATGGATGTTGCATTTTTATGAATTATTGTGCACTCATGTAGAAGTTATAAAGTACGATTAGGAATAATTGCATACATGATGGACTCATGACACTGACATGATTCGCATTAAGGAGGTCAAATGAATCAGTAGACCGCCTGATTTTGCATTTGGGTAAGGACATATACATACACTATGCATACGTTCATGAAAAATATTAGAAACCTTTTTAAGGACAATGGATGCCTATGATTGAATGGTTGAGTAGATGGATGTTGGATGGTAGGATATACATTCTTCTTAACTTGAAGATTTTGGGGACGAAATCCTTTAAGTAGGGGGGAATGTAACACCTCGTAATTTTAAAACAGGACATAAGAGATAATTAAAGAATAACTAATTATTAAAAGAAGAATTAAATGAAACGGATTACACTATTGCGTTCGTCTCGGAATTCTGCTTGAGATAGAGTCTGAGTTTGCGTAAAACGGATACCGTATGAAGAAGATATGGATAAACGAAGTTAGGCAGAAAAACCGGAAGTCGACCAGAATGCACCGGCGCACTTCACAAGTGCGCCAGTACAAAAATGCACTGGCGCACCTGCCAAGTGCACCCATACTAATCCAACACAGAATTCTGGAGTGTTCTGTGATGATGTGTCTTCTTCTGAGTGGCCGGATGATGTGTATTTGAGCTGGGTGGTTCTGATGGACTCCTAGATCATGTAAGGGCTCTAAATAATCCTAATCTTTATATAAGCAACCTAAATCTAAACCCTAAACCACACAAATTCATACCTAGAGCCGTCATGCTGTCAACCTAGAGTTGTCGCCATTCTCTTTCAACTCAAAGACAAGATAAAAGCAAAAATCAAATTAAATCAAATCTAATTTAGAGTATTCAATGATCTACATCAAAGGCGAGCAATTCAGTTTAAGAATACAGATTCCAGAAAACAAGACCTGCCTTTGTTTTGTAAGTTCATGATTACTTTCATATTTAGACAACCAATTATAGTATGGACATGGAATAAAATGAATTTGGACCTATGTTTGATTTTTTATTTGGATCTATTCTTAGCCTTTGTGAATCTATGACTTTGGGTTGCTTCTTATCGATCCAATCGAACCTATACAAGTTGTCAAACCTAGTTTATTATTCAAGCCTTTCATGTCCATAATATTGTTCATAATCATATTTATATGCTTGCAATGATTCTAAATAAGTTTATTCAGTTATGCTGTACTTCTATTAGATCAGTAATTCTTGTGTTTTGGGACTATCATCTTGTGCCAGTTCTTATGCCTATCATTGTCATATTATTCCTATTTGTTCCTTTTTATTTGTGAATCTAGATTGACCTATAATCTAGGTTGAATCGCGATATACGTACGATGGGAATACGGGGAAGGTTTGGGTTATTGGGGCATAAACATGAAATTGACAATATTGGCATAACATAATTGGGGAAAGTAACTGAACATAACATATTTGGTGAAATGGTTGGGTAAAATTTGTAAAATTGACATTGGGGTCATTGTTATCATTATAACTGCAAGTTTGGGTTAGTTGGCTTGTAAACCAAGTTTTGGCCATACACTGTAAACTAGAATATTAAAACTAGATTGGGCTTAACTATTAATTTGGAATGCCAAATATATGACATAGTGATTTTGGGAATGACTATTATTGCAAGTTTGGGAAGACGGGGTATAGTCTATTTTGATTAATAACTTGAAATTGGAATTGGTTGGGCATAACTTGAGAAACGGGATCATGACTAGTTTTGGTGGATTTCGGTAATTAACATGAAAACGGTACAATTGGTATGCCACTAATTACGAACATAATTAATGTTATAATTTAATTGTGAATAATTTACATATACACCGTAAATATGTAAATATGCTAAAAGATGAGAATGCCTAACTCGATGTTAGATTGAGTTGTGGTGTAAAACTGCCCAGAACCGCCCGGCACATCTAGTAACCACAACAAAACCTATCTAATGTGAGAGGTTAGTGCATCATGCCTAGGAAAGAGCCGAGGTTAGATTGAGTTGTGGTGTAAAACTGCCCGGAACCGCGCGACATATCCAGTAAACGCAACAACACATATCTAATGTGAGAGGTTGGTGCATTAAGAAATAAATTAATGCTAATGACACATGCTAAGTATGGGAGGGTTCGGTTAATGATACTTAACCAATATGACAGATGGTAGGTTTATGTTTACTAAGGGAACACTTAACCGTTGTAACATGTTAATTAAACAGATGGTAGGGTTAGGTTAACTAAGGTAACACTTAACCAAAATATATAATGACTTGTGGTAGGGTTAAGTAACACAAGAGGATACACTTAACCAATATATAATGACATGTGGTGGGGTTAAGTAATACAAGAGGATAACACTTAACCAATATATAAAATGATGTATTGGAAGGGTTAAGTTAACACGAGAGGGCAGCACTCAACCAATATAACATGATTTGAGGTAGAGTCAAGTCAACACCAGAAGGAAACACTTAACCAACATGACGTGACGAGTGGGTGGGTTAAGTTAATTTGAATTGATTAATGACACTTGACCAATATAACTTGATGAACGAATGGGGTTAAGTTAAATGGGAAATACTTAACCAATATAACCTGATGAATGAACAGGGTTGAGTTAATAAATCACACTTAACCAATCCAACATGATAAGTGAGAAAGGTTAAGTTAATAAGAACCACTTAACCAACATGGCATGACGAGTAGGAGGGTTAAGTACACGTCGGGATGGTGGGTAATATTAATAAATATAGGCCCACAAAACTTAACCATTATATAAACATGCTCGAATCCGTTTGAAGGTTAAGTACACGTCGGGACGGTCGGTAATATTAGTAAATATATAGGCCCACAAAACTTAACCATTATATAAACATGCTTGAATCCGTAGGTATGTTAAGTACATGTCGGGATGGTGGGTAATATTAGTAAATATATAGTCCCACAAAACTTAACCATTATATAAACATGCTTGAATCCGTGGGAAGGTTAAGTACACGTCGGGATGGTGGGTAATATTAGTAAATATATAGGCCCACAAAACTTAACCGTTATATAAACATGCTTGAATCCATGGGAAGGTTAAGTATACGTCGAGATGGTGGGTAATATTAGTAAACATATAGGCCCACAAAACTTAACCATTATATAAACATGTTTGAATCCGTGGGAAGGTTAAGTATGCATCGGGTTGGTGGGTAATATTAGTAAATATAGGCCCACAAAACTTAACCATTATATAAACATGCTTGAATTGGTGGGAGGATTAAGTACATATCGAGTTGGTGGGTAATATTAGTAAATATAGGCCCACAAACCTAACCAGTAGTAAACCCTAGTAACGGGGACCCATTTCAGCAGTAACCCACATAGATGTATCACGGTACCCTGAGCTAGGCAGGGTGGGGCACGATTACTGGGCTGATTATAAGCAGTCAAAACAACGGCAGAGGGTACGCCAGTGTAGGTTCCGACGGTTTACGGGCGTGCACGTACTCCAGAGTGGGAAAAAGCAGGCACTAGGTACCAATAATTATACACTGTGCATCTTGGTTCGTGTAAGGTCGCTATCATAAGGATTGATACACCTTATGGTGGGACCAGCGCAGGGTATCTACACGCAAGAGGGGGCCGATTGACAAAGACACATGGAACATTTGTATAAGTAGGGAGCCGATCGATAGGGTAGTAAGGGTACGTCTAACATCTTCATGGCAATTAGGCTGATTGAGGTGGAATCCTCATAACAGACGTACACCTGAAGGCTACCACAATTGCGGGGATTGGGATCACGTTGTAATATTATACTTTATACAGATTACTAGTTGGGACACTCGTTAGGTGGTGCAGAGATATAGAAATCAGAATAACCGGGTAGTAGCGAAGTAGAGAATAGTTAACATGCGATGTTATACTTAGTTTATCTTGCCTATTGCTTATCGTGTTTATCTTATGTTCCATATCATCATGCTTATGTCTTTATTCAGTTTAATTCATGTCATGTTGTTCTTGCTTGTTCATATGCTGAAAGTAGCTGGACTTACTAGACTTATGTCTTACCTAGTTTTGTTTCGCCTCTTTTCTTCTGTCCCCCCAAGGTTCTCAGGGAGGAAACACTTCTGCTTAGCTTGGATTACTTGTTGCTTCAAGATCATCACGTATTGTTTTGGATTCAATCACATTTCTGCTATGGCTTGCTTTACTCTATTGGGGAATAAATCGTTGTTATTTTTATGCTTCTTTTATACTTGGAAATTTTTGAATCAAGACAGAAGTACTATGTATTGTTTTTAAGACAACTGTTGTAAAAGCTTAACCGAGCCACATTGTTTATAAAATGACTTTATTTTCCGCTACTTTATTTGTCTGTCTTGTAATTTATCTGCATCTTTTACCTATAATGCTTCATCGAAATTAAGGCATTCCCTTTGTGAGTGACCTTAACAGAGGTGGGGTGTTTCAATATTTTTAATGCAGTTAGTTTCAATAAAAGAATCAAACATTAAAGATTACATTTTTATGGATAATCTGTTCTTATCAAAAGATTGAAATTTAAAAGATTACTTTTGATGTAATATGTTTTTCATTAGGAAGAATAGTTTTAAAGTAACATTTTTGTCAAGTTAGTTATAATGAAAAGAATTGATATAAAAGAAATATATTGTAACTAAAAGAATAGATTTTGAAGATGCATTTTTATTTACAATTTTTACGCAATAAAACAGGGAAGTTGAAAGTAACATTTTTGCTGTCATTTTATACGAAATAAAAATAGTCATTTTTGCCAAAACATGTAAACCATGGAATTAAAAGTTGGATTTTTATTTGCATTCTCTGATGCAAATAAACATCATTTTTAAAGTCGAATTTTTATTTGCATTCTCTGATGCAAATAAACCATGAAATTAAAAGTTGCATATTTATTTGCATTCCTTGATGCAAATAAAATATTGAATTAAAAGTTGAATTTTATTTGCATTCCTTGATGCAAGTAAAATATTGAATTAGAAGTTGCATTTTTATTTGCAAATTTAGACGTAAATAAAACCTTGAATTAGAAGTTGCATTTTTATTTGCATTCTTTGATGCAAATAAAACATGAAATTAAAAGTTGTATTTTTATTTGCATTCTTAGATGCAAATAAATCATAAATTAAAATATTACATTTTTATTTGCATTTTAGATGCAAATAAAAAGCATAGTTTTACAAGTTACACTTTTATTACATTTTAGATATAAATAAAAGAATAGGATTAAAAGCTTCATTTTTACTTTTAGATTATGATAAAAAGAATTCATCTTTATTGTAACTTTGTAATTTTTTTTTTTATTTTCATCATAGATTATAATAAAAATATTAGAATTAAAAAGATATATTTTTAGTGTCATCTTAGCTTCAATAAAAAGAGTAAATAGATAGGTAAGGATTATTTGTCCTTTTGTTGCAATAGAAAAAGATACATTTTTATCATTTAAATATAATAAGACAAAATTATTTAATTTTGTCATTTCACAAGGTTAAGACAAATGTATTCATTTTTGTCATTTTAGAGGAATGAGACAAAATATTCATTTTTGTGTCACTTAAAAAGAATGAAGCAAAAACATTCACCATTATCATTTTACAATAGTTGAAATCCATTTTGCCGCTTTTGTCAAACTACTAAAGTTAAATCTATTTTGTCGCTTTTGTCAAAATTATCATAGTTAAACAAATTGGTCACTTTTCTCAAACTATAATGGTTTAAACAAATCATTATTTTTGTCGCATTAGAGTTGACAAAACCAATATGTTAATTTCATTTGTTCTGTTGAATTAGAATTGTCAACAAAACAAACACATCACTTATATTTGTTTTATTGGATTAGATTTGTTAACAAAACAAAATCATTATCTTTGTTGTTTTGTTGAAAAAAATTAGTTGTATCAAAATATACATTTTATCAAAATATACATTTTTGTCAAAATAGATTAGTTAAAGCAAACCATTTTTTTTTTCAAAATATATACTTTTGTCAAGTTAAGACTAGTTGAATCAAAATACCCATTTTTGGACAAATGGCTTAGTTGAACCAAAATAATCATTTCTGTCAAAAATATTGAAACGACCCGAACTTCCCCGGGAAGGAAAGCCCGCATTGAGTTGAGGACAAGACACATCAGGACACAGACAGAAGAACATTTCTTTGTATATTACAACAATTCCATCAGAATACACGAATATTACAGCGTATGAATAAATATTACACAGAAAATATCAGAGATTACAATACACTACATAGCAGCGGAAAATAATACAATACACAACTAGAAGTAATACACGGATACAGAGCTTTCCGAGTATCGTTCCAACTGTAAATCAGGATCCTATGAATATAAATCTACAAAACCAAAACTACTAGCTGCCCATGTCAAAATAAGGGCACCCAGAGTTTAGGTTAAAACAATAAACTCCAGGTCAGTCATGTGACTGGTGTGAGAACTAAAACAGTTATTAATCTTTATTTTAAAGTTAGGTAAATCAAGGGACCACGCCATATAACACGGAACAGGTTTCCTCCCAGGAATACCGGTGCATAAAACAAACAGCGCAATGCTAAGTAAAGTAAAATGAAGCTATTATAAGACCCAGGTCCCATTACATAATGCAACGCAAGCCGAAGGGTAGGTTTTTACCTTATAATAGCCAAAGAATGTTTGATACGCTAAAAACAAATAATTTGATACTATTATAAGTGCATAGTGTATAAAACAATTTCAATCATAAGTATCAATCATAGACGACATAAGTGCCCCATACCACTATGTCGCCATACTAGGCTCTAAAAATAAAACCGCAAAGTCACGTATTGGAAGTTGGATTTCCATCTGTGAACCGAGGCAAAAGATAGTCCTCTACCGATTCGAGACTGTCTAGCCCGAGCCTCAGGATCCAGACACAGGTGAGCCCTTGGAGTGACAGGGCCGGTCCACCGATGTGGATTGAAAAGCCTGAACACTGCGTTTCCCCACCCTTTGGGGCGTAAATGAGCCAACAAATGACTCCATCGGCTCCACATAGTCACTGATATATCCGAGGCGCCTCGCAACAGCAACAACCACATAAGTCAAACTCATCAGGGCGTGTAAAACCACTGATGCCACTTCTAGCTAGAAGGAACGCATGCCCTCCCTGAAGTCCTCTCCCGTTTCTGGTCCACTACCGGGGTGTGAGGCTCGCGAATCAACGCTACACAAATCTATGCTATACATGCCGTGTTTTTATCATTAACCACAAGACTTTGCTTTTCAACAAAAGCCTTGATCATTTTCCCCTTAGGCATGCCACACAGGCAATTCACTCAAGGCGTTTGATATCCATCAATATGTAACCCCTGAGCTCGTATGTCTCAGAGAAGGGCGTTAAGCAAGAGAATAAATTCTCCGCCGCCAAACAGATATATATTTAATAGAAATCAATCACACAGAATAAAATCCAATGTCAGACACACAGTCCATTTACAAGTTCGTTCTGGGTCTGAACGAAATCGGAGGCAACTTGTACCCCGCATATCCATCGATCTCCAAGTACGTCTGGACGATCACAAACTGATTCCCTCCTCTCAGGTGTACGGCCCAATAAAGATCATCAGTAATTATCCAAACGACGTGAAGACCTCTGGTCTTCAACCACCGTCTTCATCTTTAACTAATCGTTGAATCAGTTATTCAAAATGAGATAAACCCGGTCTTTCTGAATAACTCGTGTAACACCCCGAATTTTCTATTAACACTAAAGTTGCTAAAATAATAATAAGTGTGTAGAAGAGGGGATGTATCTATTATATTAATAAGTATGTAAGAGAGGGGATGTATTTAATATGAATATAAAAATATTAATAAGTGTGTAAGAGAGGGGATGTATCTAATATGAATATAAAAATATTAATAAGTGTGTAAGAGAGGGGATGTATCTAATATGAATATAAAAATATTAATAAGTGTGTGAGAGAGGGGATGTATCTAATATGTATATAAAAACAATAATAAGTAAGGGGGGATGTATCTAATATGTACATTGTAGAAAATATATATATTTATGACATGAATAGAAGTTTATTTATATGCTGAGTGTTTGCTGAGTCACTTCTGACTCATTGCTGAGTCAACAAGATAAACCCCATCTTGTCTGAACGGCTGCGGTTATTTCTAGGTTAAATCTAATGGCCTAAATGAATTCTAAAATCTATAAATAAGTGGGTAGACCCTAGACCTAAATCACTTGTAAAATTAGAGAAGCTACCGTCATGCTGCTGCCATGGAGTTCAGCATAGCCGTCACAAACTAAGAAGAGGAAGCCTAATCATCTACAACTAAATCTACACAAATCAAATCAAAAGATCTCTCTTTCTCTAATTCTTTTCTTTTGTTGGTGAGTATGATGATTCTCACAAGACTATTACAAACTAATTTGACTCAGTTATGAATGGATCACAAGAAAGTGACGTGATTTGTAATTGTAAATTCTATATATTGTGGATCTCTTATTATGTTATTATGTTGTCGTATGATGTAAATTATATATGCTATGTCATGCTATGTTGTAAATTCTCTTATGCTATGTCGTGCTATGTTGAGAATCATGTCAAGCTATGTTATACTATCATACTATGCCATGTTATAAATCATGCTATATTATGTTGTAAAATCATGATGTTGTTGGAACATGCTTAAAGTTATGTTTTTTTTAAATGGATCTTGTTTATGGGAATTTGCCTATTAGGTTAGGTATACCCATAAACTTGAAACTATAATTAAATAAAACTTGAATATGGGAATTTGCCTATTGAGTTAGGTGTACCCATATAAAACCATGTTGTTAAAAAATTAGATGATGTTGATTCACACATGTTCATATGTAAGTTTATGAAAATTGATTGAGATTATATTAGGTGAATTTTGAACAAGTTGACACCTTTAGGTCCATGACATGTATAATCTATGCAAGTTGGACATATGCAAGTTTCACCCCTTATTATGATTCATTTGGTCACATATACATGTTGTTATTATGATAATCTCTTTTATGCTATGAGTTAGGCTATTCGAGTCTAACATATATTTTGCGAATAAACGTTCAAACGTGGGGTAGGGGTAATATTAGGAATTAATAAATTGGGTGCAATTTTGTAAGATTTTGCATACCATGAATGGATGTCCATAATTGAGTCAATTATGGACATTGTTAAAAATTGGAAGTAATTAATAATTCAAGTAGGGAATTATTAAAATTGGGGGAAAGTGGATTATTATTAATAATCAATGCTTAGGACACGAGGTTGGACCCGTTTGTGATGTAAACCTGCCCGGACCCGCCCGGCAAATCCAGTAGTCACAAATGTCGGCCCAATGTGAGAGGTCCTAGGCCCAAACTAAAGCATAACAGTTGTAAAGACACGAGGTTAGACTCTTTTATGGTGTAAGACTGCCCGGACCTGCCCGGCAAATCCAGCTGCCATAAATGCCAGTCTAATGTGAGAGGTCTTTATGAGGTTATGGCCTTAATGAACTAAGAAATACTTAACCAGATAATCATGTAAGGTGGGACATGGGGGTTAAGTAGGTGCCTTGGGTGGCATGAGGAATCTGGTGGTTGCCTTTAGAGGCATTTGAAATACGATTAGACTTAACCAAACACACATGTAAATGAACATGACTAAGTGGGTTAAGTGGGATGGACTAATGGGGACAAGCTTAGGTGGAATGCTTGTGGTAAATAGTGGGGGCCCATTTCAACCAGTATCCCAAAACGTATCTTTGTGGGCTCGACCCAAGTCGAGGACGGGACACGCATACTGGGTTTGACTATAAGAGGCCAAAACAGGGAGCGGTGGCAACACAAGTCCAACGGGTTTCATATGCGTGTGTGGACCCGGGCTGGTAGGTAAGACGTTGTTGCATCGTGTAGGTATAAGTCATGCATGTCCGTTGTATCAGGTTGCCACTTTAGGGGAGTGATACACCCCACTGTGGGGCCAGCACGGGTATCTACGAGTTAGGGAGCCGATCGAATAATGGGAAGTAGGGTACACCTAGTGGAGATAGGGGCAGGCGGCACCTATGTAGTCAGCTAGGGGTACGTAAAGCCATTGGGAAAGTTTCTAAGTGAAGCTAAGTGGGATGAATCTTTAGGGTGACTGGTGTGGTGCAGTATAGTGTTTATCCTTTAGTATTTAGGAGCGCCTATAACGTTGCCTTTAGCGATTGTCTATGTCCTTAATCTGCTCTTCATAGACATTTTCTTGTTTTCCAGCTTATGCCTTAGTCCAGTTATTTTGGTAATAGTATTGTAGAATTATCATATTCACCAGACTTTATGTCTGACCCCCTCTTTTCCATCCTTTTTCTCCCTTCAGGTCCGCAGGTTGGGCCAAGTTCTAGTGGAGACTAGTTGGATCGCTTATCTACTGGAAAGCTTGGACTGCTGAAGTAAAGTCCAACTTGTTATCTTTCTTTTTAATGGCTATTCATGTAATGGGATTATGTACTTGTTTTATCAAGATAGATATTGTACTTGACATTGAATATGGTGTTATGATGTAATCAAACATGTTTTGACTTCTGCTCCAATGAAATAAAGTTTTTGAATTTCCAAGTACTATTTTATATCTGTCTTGTTGTAATTTTACTGTTCTATATTCACTTAAAACCTCCATGGAAGTTAATGCATTCCCTTTGTGAGTGACATTAATGGACGTGGGGTGTTACACGTGGTATCAGAGCATAAGGTTACCAGAACAGATAAAAAAAAATTTTAGAAAAATATTTTTTTCTAAAGTATTTTTGGAAGAAGTGCTTTCAAAAAAAAAACATGTTATTTAAAGAGAGTTTTTATGAAAAACATAATCCCAAATAGCCACATCCTTATCTTTATCTTTCGAATTCTCCATTTTGAATCTTTCCTTTTTCGTTTCAGCATGGCTGAAGATCTTAATCTCCCAGAAGGTGTGACGATTCCAGGGTGGTTTAGGAGATACTTGGAGGCTAGGGCCACCACTGCAGGCCCAGCGGATACTCCTCCACCCCTAGTTGCACCCATTCCTCCTCCTCCTCCTCCTCGTGTTGACACTTTTGCAAAGACGTGCAAGGAATTCAAGGCTATGGGAGGAAAAACTTTTCAAGGGACTGAGACGTTTGTGGAGGCCAGAGATTGGCTTAAGGAGACTGAGGAATTGTTGGATATCTTTGAAGTGGAAGATGGGAGGAAAGTCCGTTTAGCTGCTTGGTTAATGAAGGGAGAGGCCTCGTTTTGGTGGGAGGTCACTAACGGGGAACGTCCAGTTGATTCATGGGCGGATTTCAGACGAAGGTTTGAGGCAAAGTTTCTTTCAAGGGCAGAGGAGAACTTAAATATGGAAAAATTCCTGGCACTAAAGCAAGGGAGCTCATCAGTAAAGGAATATGTCAATAAATTTAATCAGTTAGCAAGGTTTGGCTTGGAGTTGGTGAACACGCCAGAGAAGAAAGCTTTGAGGTTCGTTAGAGGCTTGAATGAACCGTTGCAAGGGTTGGCTATGACCCACATCCCTATGGGAGCCACCTTTGAAAAGCTAGTAGAAATGGCACTTATGCATGAGGATAAGGCAGTTGAAAAGAAAGGGGATCAGAAGAAACCCCAACAGCAAAATTAGAAGGGTGGTAAAAACAATAATGGCAAAGGGAAGAAGAAATGCTTCAATTGTGGGACGCCTGGCCATCTCAGCAAAAATTGTAGAAAGAAAAAGAAGACTGGTTGTTTTCATTGTGGAGATGCGGGACATTTAGTAAAGGACTGTCCAAAGAAGGGGCAGAGGGCAGGGTCTACCTCGGGAGGACAGGTGCAGGCTCTTATGGCACCAGGGCAAGCAAGGGGGCAAGTTCAGGCTATTGCGGCCCCACCGCTGCAAGAAAGAGGTAGAACAATTTCTGTTGAAAGCTTAGTTTTTCTGTTTTATCATCCTGTCCGTACCTTATTCGATTCTGGCGCATCTCATTCGTTTATCTCTGCATCATTAGTTGAATCACTGCACTTGAACACCAGTTTAGTAGAAGATCCCTTGGTCGTTTCAAATCCAATTGGGGGTTCGGCTCATTTGACCATGATATGTTTGGATTTGAAAATCTCTATACTTAGCGTTGAATTTAGATGTGATGCTTATGTATTGGGCTTCACGGGCTATGGGCTAATTTTAGGAATGGATTGGTTGTCTAGAAATAGGGCCATTCTTGATTGTGAAAGGAGAGTAGTTAGGCTTGTGACTCGCCTTGGTAATGCTCTCGACATCTTTTGTAATCCCATAAATTCCGTTATGCTAAGTTATCTTGAATCGCTTGACGCGTCTGTAGAGAACCTGCGATCGGTAGAAGTGGTCCGGGAATATCCGGATGTGTTTGAGGAGGTGAAGGGCTTACCTCCAAAGCGGGAGATAGACTTTCGAATTTATCTTGTGGATAATGCTAAACCCGTATCTTTGCCAGTGCGCCACATGGCTCCTCGTGAAAGGAGGGAACTCAATAAGCAAGTAAAGGAGTTGCTTGAGAAGGGGTTCATAAGACGTAGTATATCGGAGTGGGGTGCTCCAGTAGTTTTTGACACAAAGGCGGATGGGTCTCTTAGACTTTGTATGGACTATAGAGAACTAAACAAGCTTACTAAAAAGAACCGACACCCACTGCCGAGGATTGACGATCTCTTTGATCAGTTAGTTGGCGCCTCAGTGTTTTCGCAGTTGGACTTAGCCACTGGCTTTCATCAACTGAGAGTGGCTGAGAATAGTATAGATAAGACTTCTTTTAGGACTCCTGACGGATTCTATGAATGGCTAGTGATGCCCTTTGGTTTGACAAATGCCCCTGCATATTTTGTTGATTTGATGAGTAGGGTGTTTAGGGAATACCTTAACAAATTCGTGGTAGTCTTTGTGGATGACATCTT
The DNA here is from genome assembly GCA_030737875.1 of Allium sativum. Lineage (NCBI taxonomy): Eukaryota > Viridiplantae > Streptophyta > Magnoliopsida > Asparagales > Amaryllidaceae > Allium > Allium sativum. The sequence continues at coordinate 974,852,727 of CM060909.1, forward strand.
AGTCTTTTCTAAGAATAAAGAAGAGCACTCCCTACATCTTAGGGAAGTGTTGGAAACCCTTCGAGCGCATAACCTTAAGGCAAAATTTTCTAAGTGTCACTTCTGGAGGAAGGAAGTACGGTTCTTAGGGCACGTGGTTTCCAAAGAAGGGATAGCAGTGGATCCCGCAAAGGTGGTGGCCATCCAAGATTGGAAGGTCCCTAAAAATGCAACCGAAGTAAGAAGTTTCTTGGGGTTGGCTGGCTATTATAGGAAGTTTATCAAAGACTTCGCAAAAATATCAGCTCCATTAACACGGTTAACGAAGAAGAACCTGGTTTTTACGTGGGACAAAGATTGCGATGATGCGTTCCAACGTTTAAAGAGAGCCTTAACTTCAGCCCCAGTCTTAGTGCTGCCAGACGGGAATAAACCGTTTACCATCTATACTGATGCTTGTGGGACGGGACTTGGCGCGGTCCTCATGCAAGAGGGAAGAGTAATAGCCTATGGTGGAAGGCAGTTGAGGGTTCATGAAAAGAATTACCCCACGCATGACTTAGAGCTAGCCGCAATTGTTTTCGCGCTTAAGTCTTGGCGTCACTATCTTCTTGGTGAGAAATTCGAACTGTTCACTGACCACAAATCATTAAAATACTTATTCTCTCAGAAGGATTTGAATTTAAGGCAGCAACGGTGGATGGAATTCTTAGCCTCCTACGATTTTGAAATAGCATATACCCCGGGCAAGGGTAACGTGGTGGCAGACGCCTTAAGTAGGAAAAGGTTGTCCTTGAGTCCGTTGTTTGTTGAACGACAAAGCTTAGAATTCATCTCTATGTTTGACTTTAGACCCTCCGTTGACTTAGTACCCGGTCTGTTAGCATCCTTGGAGGTTAGACCTGCACTTCTAGGACGGGTTGGTGAGGCACAGCGAGACGACCCACAGTTGGTTGAGATAGTAGAAAAGCTCAAAGGGGGGGAGTCATCAAGCCATCTTCGTAGGTATACCCTAGACGATAAGGGTTGGTTACGAAGGGATAATAGACTTTGTGTACCACAAGACGAAGACTTAAGGAAGGCCATTCTTGATGATGCTCATCTCTCAAAAATGACCATTCATCCCGGCGGGGATAAGATGTACAAAGATATGAAGCGGGTTTTCTTTTGGGCCGGTAAGAAAAAGGATGTGGCCGAGTACGTCGCTAGACGCTTGGTGTGCCAACGAGTTAAAGCAGAACAAAAGAAACCCGGTGGGTTGCTTCACCCATTAGAAGTTCCACTATGGAAATGGGAAAGCATCTCAATGGATTTTGTGGATGGATTACCAAGATCAAGGAAGGGTAACACGGGGATTTGGGTTATAGTAGATAGACTTACTAAAAGCACCCATTTTATTCCCGTGAAAAGTAAGAGGACTACTCCGTGGTTGGCTTCTGTATACATTAAGGAGATAGTTCGTTTGCACGGTATTCCTTCTTGTATAGTAAGCGACCGTGACCCCATCTTTACTAGCGAATTTTGGAAGAGTTTACAAGAGGCGGTAGGGACTCAGCTATGTTTGAGCACCGCATATCATCCTCAGACAGACGGCCAGACCGAGAGGGTGAATCGCATTCTTGAGGATCTTTTAAGGCTTTGTATCCTAGACTTTGGGGGTACATGGGAAGAGCACCTTCCGTTAGTAGAATTCGCATATAATAATAGCTTTCAGTCTAGTATTGGCATGGCATCTTTCGAAGCTCTTTATGGAAGGCCTTGCCGTTCGCCTACATGTTGGTGGGAATCTACCGATAAAATCCTACTTGGGCCCGATATGGTTAGGGAAACCTCGGAGAAGATTGAGTTGATTCGAAGGAGGATGAAAGCAGCACAAGATAGGCAAAAATCGTATGCTGATAAGAGGAGGACAGATCTTGAGTTTGACATTGGGGACATGGTTTTTATCAAAGTATCTCCGTTACAGAATGTTGTTCGCTTTGGGTCCGTGGGGAAATTAGCACCAAGGTTTGTAGGACCGTTTCCTGTAAAAGACAGGATTGGGAAGATGGCATATAGGGTGGAGTTGCCTGAGAAACTTAGTGGAGTACACGACGTATCCCATGTATCACATTTGAGGAAGTGTTTGCACAAGACCGCGGAGGTGGTAGAGCCGAGCTTGCTTAAAGAGGTGGAAATAGAGCGTGATGCAACAATTAGACGAGTTCCTACATGCATTCTTGGGTCGGAGATCAAAAAGTTGAGGAATCGAGAGGTCAGACTGGTTAAAGTGCAATGGGGAGATGATGAGAGCAACGCAACTTGGGAGACAGAAGAGAAGATGCGTTCGTTGTACCCTTTTCTTTTTGAGGGTATGTCTTTTAATTTCTCCTTTATCGCTTAGGTTATCTTATCTTCAGTATGTCCTCTCATTAGTATCTTTGACCTTTAGTTAGGATAATCCTATGGTTGAAACATGTGTTTGAGACATGTTATGTATGATGGATGCAAGTGTTTGCTAGTGGTTGCTCGTGGATGCATATATACACACACTTTAGGCACTAGATCGGCTCAGTCACTACATATTGCATATTGCATATATATATATGGATGTATTTAGTAAAATGGATGAACGATGGTTGTATTATCATGTGGATGCTGCATTCAGATGATGGTTGTGCACGCATATAGAAGTATTATGTAGCATTAAGAATCTTTTGCATACATAATGGATGCATGGCACGATCATAGTTGCATTAAGGAGGTCAACTGAATCAGTGGACCGCCTGATTTTGCATTAGATACGGACATATACACACACTGTGCATTTAAACATGAAATCATTAGAAGTCTGCAAGGACAATGGATGCCTGTGTATGATGGATGAGTAGATGGACGTTTGGATGGTAGGATATACATTCTTCCAGACTTGAAGATTTCGGGGACGAAATCCTAAAAGGAGGGGAGAATGTAACACCCCGAATTTTCTATTAACACTAAAGTTGCTAAAATAATAATAAGTGTGTAGAAGAGGGGATGTATCTATTATATTAATAAGTATGTAAGAGAGGGGATGTATTTAATATGAATATAAAAATATTAATAAGTGTGTAAGAGAGGGGATGTATCTAATATGAATATAAAAATATTAATAAGTGTGTAAGAGAGGGGATGTATCTAATATGAATATAAAAATATTAATAAGTGTGTGAGAGAGGGGATGTATCTAATATGTATATAAAAACAATAATAAGTAAAGGGGGATGTATCTAATATGTACATTGTAGAATATATATATTTATGACATGAATAGAAGTTTATTTATATGCTGAGTGTTTGCTGAGTCACTTCTGACTCATTGCTGAGTCAACAAGATAAACCCCATCTTGTCTGAACGGCTGCGGTTATTTCTAGGTTAAATCTAATGGCCTAAATGAATTCTAAAATCTATAAATAAGTGGGTAGACCCTAGACCTAAATCACTTGTAAAATTAGAGAAGCTACCGTCATGCTGCTGCCATGGAGTTCAGCATAGCCGTCACAAACTAAGAAGAGGAAGCCTAATCATCTACAACTAAATCTACACAAATCAAATCAAAAGATCTCTCTTTCTCTAATTCTTTTCTTTTGTTGGTGAGTATGATGATTCTCACAAGACTATTACAAACTAATTTGACTCAGTTATGAATGGATCACAAGAAAGTGACGTGATTTGTAATTGTAAATTCTATATATTGTGGATCTCTTATTATGTTATTATGTTGTCGTATGATGTAAATTATATATGCTATGTCATGCTATGTTGTAAATTCTCTTATGCTATGTCGTGCTATGTTGAGAATCATGTCAAGCTATGTTATACTATCATACTATGCCATGTTATAAATCATGCTATATTATGTTGTAAAATCATGATGTTGTTGGAACATGCTTAAAGTTATGTTTTTTTTAAATGGATCTTGTTTATGGGAATTTGCCTATTAGGTTAGGTATACCCATAAACTTGAAACTATAATTAAATAAAACTTGAATATGGGAATTTGCCTATTGAGTTAGGTGTACCCATATAAAACCATGTTGTTAAAAAATTAGATGATGTTGATTCACACATGTTCATATGTAAGTTTATGAAAATTGATTGAGATTATATTAGGTGAATTTTGAACAAGTTGACACCTTTAGGTCCATGACATGTATAATCTATGCAAGTTGGACATATGCAAGTTTCACCCCTTATTATGATTCATTTGGTCACATATACATGTTGTTATTATGATAATCTCTTTTATGCTATGAGTTAGGCTATTCGAGTCTAACATATATTTTGCGAATAAACGTTCAAACGTGGGGTAGGGGTAATATTAGGAATTAATAAATTGGGTGCAATTTTGTAAGATTTTGCATACCATGAATGGATGTCCATAATTGAGTCAATTATGGACATTGTTAAAAATTGGAAGTAATTAATAATTCAAGTAGGGAATTATTAAAATTGGGGGAAAGTGGATTATTATTAATAATCAATGCTTAGGACACGAGGTTGGACCCGTTTGTGATGTAAACCTGCCCGGACCCGCCCGGCAAATCCAGTAGTCACAAATGTCGGCCCAATGTGAGAGGTCCTAGGCCCAAAATAAAGCATAACAGTTGTAAAGACACGAGGTTAGACTCTTTTATGGTGTAAGACTGCCCGGACCCACCGGCAAATCCAGCTGCCATAAATGCCAGTCTAATGTGAGAGGTCTTTATGAGGTTATGGCCTTAATGAACTAAGAAATACTTAACCAGATAATCATGTAAGGTGGGACATGGGGGTTAAGTAGGTGCCTTGGGTGGCATGAGGAATCTGGTGGTTGCCTTTAGAGGCATTTGAAATACGATTAGACTTAACCAAACACACATGTAAATGAACATGACTAAGTGGGTTAAGTGGGATGGACTAATGGGGATAAGCTTAGGTGGAATGCTTGTGGTAAATAGTGGGGGCCCATTTCAACCAGTATCCCAAAACGTATCTTTGTGGGCTCGACCCAAGTCGAGGACGGGACACGCATACTGGGTTTGACTATAAGAGGCCAAAACAGGGAGCGGTGGCAACGCAAGTCCAACGGGTTTCATATGCGTGTGTGGACCCGGGCTGGTAGGTAAGACGTTGTTGCATCGTGTAGGTATAAGCCGTGCATGTCCGTTGTATCAGGTTGCCACTTTAGGGGAGTGATACACCCCACTGTGGGGCCAGCACGGGTATCTACGAGTTAGGGAGCCGATCGAATAATGGGAAGTAGGGTACACCTAGTGGAGATAGGGGCAGGCGGCACCTATGTAGTCAGCTAGGGGTACGTAAAGCCATTGGGAAAGTTTCTAAGTGAAGCTAAGTGGGATGAATCTTTAGGGTGACTGGTGTGGTGCAGTATAGTGTTTATCCTTTAGTATTTAGGAGCGCCTATAACGTTGCCTTTAGCGATTGTCTATGTCCTTAATCTGCTCTTCATAGACATTTTCTTGTTTTCCAGCTTATGCCTTAGTCCAGTTATTTTGGTAATAGTATTGTAGAATTATCATATTCACCAGACTTTATGTCTGACCCCCTCTTTTCCATCCTTTTTCTCCCTTCAGGTCCGCAGGTTGGGCCAAGTTCTAGTGGTGTCTAGTTGGATCGCTTATCTACTGGAAAGCTTGGACCGCTGAAGTAAAGTCCAGCTTGTTATCTTTCTTTTTAATGGCTATTCATGTAAAGGGATTATGTACTTGTTTTATCAAGATAGATATTGTACTTGACATTGAATATGGTGTTATGATGTAATCAAACATGTTTTGACTTCTGCTCCAATGAAATAAATTTTTTGAATTTCCAAGTACTATTTTATATCTGTCTTGTTGTAATTTTACAGTTCTATATTCACTTAAAACCTCCATGGAAGTTAATGCATTCCCTTTGTGAGTGACATTAATGGACGTGGGGTGTTACAACTCACGTAAATAATAAACAAGTGTTACACAAACACAACATACGCCTCATTCCAATTCATCAGTCACTAACCGTAAATTAGCAAGAGAATAATTCCTCAAATATTAACCGCGAAGGCGGAATCCAACATCAGATCAATATCCAGGAAACCATTCTTCTTAGCTAACCTACAATTAGTTTCTAAATTTCACATTCTTAGGGAAAGGTTCTCATTAATTCTATCAAAGATAAATTCTTTTTAAATTTATTCTTTAATCTTCCTTCGAATATCACTTCAAACTAGACGGGATTAGCGAACCACACCGAAGTAATTATTTATTTTATTTCCCAATCCCAACTTATTCATCCCAAGGAGTAAAACTGGTAATACTCCATATCTAACACTACGGTGTTATCGGTAAAGTTAATTACCATTTCACGTTCAAATCTAGTTAAAGATTTAACTATCGCTTGGAGCAAAACTGGTGATACTCCATTCTCGATCATTTTAATCAAATTAAAGATTCATTAAAACTCCACTTAGTTTTAATCTTTAACTGGGATAGAGAACCGATGTCATTTAAAACACGGTTCACGATAAACCCCAAAATCACATCACATTTTAATCAGTCTAAACCGTAAATTAGTAAGAGGACAGTTCCCTAAAATATTAACCCCGAAGGCTGAAACCAACATCAGATCAATATCCAAGAAACCCTCCAACTTAACAGATCCCCAGTTAGTTCCTAATTTTCTTAACTCCATTTGGGTTTAAGAACAGTATTATTAAAGATACCGTTAACGACAACCCAAAATCCCATTTGATATTAAACACAAGGCTCTGAATAGAAAATATATCGACTTATATTCAATATCAAATTCTGAAACCAACAAATATCGTATTGGAAATAACGATATAAATATATCTTTCAAATTTCCATAACAACATCTGTATAATCACAAAATCCAACATCAAACTATTCCAAAGATGATTTCGATTCAAATCCATTCCAATTCATATATTGGAAACTTCTGGTTATTTTAAAACCATTTCAAATCTAGTTCAAAACTAGTTCATTTCGATAAAAATATATTTTTATCCCTTCAAATATGGAATTTTTCATCCTAGTTCTTTCTAAATCATTTATTATGATTTTACACAAATTATTAGTTATTTTAATAATTTTATCAAGGCCCGTACAGTCGATTTCCAATAACGGCCACCGAACTGCATTTACATCGACCTTTTCTAAATTTGATTTGGACGTAACTCCAAATCCAACCGTTAGATTTCAAATCTCTAATATTCGTTAGAAATCTCTTTTTGATATGAACCCAACGGTTCCGGTTTTAGGAGAATCCGATGGTTGGATCTCCCGTAATATCCATTCAAAGTCAGTGGTCGAAATCCACGTACTACCGCGGCGCGTTCTATTCAGGCCATTATATATATAATATATATATTATATATATTCCGTCGATTTCCTTTCAAAACATATTTTATAAATCGTTTTAAATTCGTTTTCGAAACGATTTCAACTTCATATTCAATTTCTAATCAAAATTGAATATTCTACATCATCGATATACAAATGATAATATTTTCAAAACATTATATTTTGAAATCACTTTCTTTTCTATATTCATTATAAAATGAATAAAATCGATATAAATATCGTTCACGTCAAAATGGCGTCAATCTAATCAACACGGCTTTTGTTCAACACATGAATGTTTATTTTATTCAACACATGAATTTATATTTCTATTCGACACATGAATATATATTTCTATTCAACACATGAATTTATCTTCAATTCAACACATGAATTTATATATCTTATTTTCCAAATTGGAATGAGGCCCAATCAATTACCATATAATGTTAATTATATGGATTTTCTACAACACATGTAGGTAACAACAACGATAAATCATCAACCATCATCCAGAGTGCACCACACAACCGCATAAGCATTAAATATAAATAATTAACGCTTACACAGTTTGTCAATCCATCGATTGACATATAACTAAACAATCGGGATTAGCGAACGTCAAATCTCATCCTAATATCTGTGTAGGGTTTCAAATCAACAAACACAGATTTCATTTGTGCAGTTGGGCGATGTGTAAAATTTATCGTCCCAACCAATATCAGTAAAATTAGTGTATATAAACAAATCGTCCGATTTGTTTATTACTATTTATTTTATATACACGTTAAAAATCATATTTTTAACTATAAAATATTTTCCACTATAAAATATTTTATTTCATTCCACATCACAAAATCAAATTTCACAATACAGCAATCAAACAAACAAGTCATCCATGGTCTGTGGACGAGGGTGTTGGGTGCTGCTAAGCACCGTCTGCATCCTAGTATATATTTCAAACTAGAAATAAAAATAATAGTGAGGAGTTCTCACCACGGGTTCCACTCCGCCATTCTTTAATTCTGAACGGATCAGATTCCCTTTTGATTTCAATTCGTCCCATCACACTCTGTTTCACGCAGTACATGTTAAAAATCATATTTTCAATGCGATGTTTACATTTTTATAACGAAGTTATTTAAATAAAAATCATATTTTTATAACTCTTCTCATATAATAAAAATCATATTTTTAATTCTTTTCTGAATATTCTTTTTTTTTTAATCACACTTTTAAACCAATGCTCTTCACATAAAAACTTGATTTTCAAACTAATGACTTTCATATAAAAAAAATTTGGTTATTATACTAATGATTTTCATATAAAAAAAATTTAGATTTTTAAACCATGTATTATATAAATTAAAACTGAATTAATACACCATATTATATACAGTAAAAACTGGAAACAATTCACTGTCCTTACAAATGAAAAACTGAAGACAAAAGTTAGTGTTTAAACCTTTCTTCCCGTAAGTCTTCAGGTCCACGCATCGAACAGGCTTCACCAACCAGGGTTTAGATTTTCGTCGCTGATGATGCGCCGGATCCTGATCGGCGGTGACTACCAGCGGCGCCTCCAGCTCTCCCCCCCCCCCCACGAATGCCGCGACGGCCAACTCGAGGGGCCCACTTGCCCGGAATCCGATCACGAACGCAGTGCTTTTGAGCGCCTAAATCGAGCAATCCAAGCAATGGATTTCAATCATACCCGTTCAGATTATAGACCTCTCTACGCTCTACAATATTAGTTTTGAAATTTCGTGTATCACTGAACGAATTTGAAGATAACGGGAGAGAAGGGATTGAATAATTATCGACCTTCGATAGGAGCTGACGGCGGCGGAAATGATTTTAGGGTTATGAGGGTTTTGATTGGTCCAAAAGTATATATAATATATTTTTAATAATATTCAATTCAAAAATATCTTGTTTAATGCCACCACTTCCAAATCAAACCCAACGACTGTCGCCCCTAACTAATTACCCCCATTCCGAACACAATGGGATATGTATTGTAAGTTGATTCGATCATTTCGATCAGTTTTCGTCAAAATCAAAATATAAATCTATATATTGAATTTGAACGCGCATTTCAATTTACCGGGGCCACATACAGTCTCCAAAAATTCCCGAAAAATATTTTCTGGCTTTGTATTGACGATACGGTCCTAACAAAACTAATTTCGTCAAATTCTGAGATCGTTTGAAAAATGGCCTTTTTCCAGTCGATTAAAATCAACTAAAACTGGTCAAACGCGTTTTGCTTCACCACACTCACATATTGATTCAGAAAAATCATGAATTTTGGAATCTAGCAATAACTTGACATCACAGATCCAACAAAAGTGGTTTCGTCGAAAACCGAGGTCGTTTGCAAAATTTCCATTTTTAAGGGCCATAATTCCATAGCGACTATTCTGAATTTTCAACTGGGCATATCTTTTGATTCCCGCTATGAAATTTTGATTTTTTGGATTTGTTGGAAAGATATTCTCAAATAGATTCTATTATTTTTGGTTTCGCCAAAATTCAGTTTATTTTGCACCCGGTACATTCATTTAAAATTTGAAATCGAATTATCGAACTACCGCGCCATTTCCAATTCCTTTTATATTTAAAAATAAATATTTCTATTCTAACGACGATCTATATAAATGTATACGTTCGAATTCTATTCAAAATAAATTTCTCATCGTTATTATTTAAAATAATTCATTTTAAATAATCAAAATTGCCAAAATAAAAATTGTTAATTGGCTCGGATTTCTGGGTTATTACAATCTCCCCCACTTAAAACTTTTCGTCCTTGAAAAGGAACGAAGCCGAAAGTTGTTTTACAAATCAACTCAACTTTCATTATTTTCTTTACGTCTTGAGTTCTTCAATTTTTCAGTTTTTAAGAAATTTTCAATTTTTTCAAAAATTTGGCTAACACCCTAAATTTTCGAAAAATTTCGCCATAACCTCCCCTGCACCGGGGACTTCGGGATATTTCAAATAGCCTCTCATGGCCCTCACCAATCCAAAAAGAAAAAGAAACAGCCAATCGGCTGATAAAATCATCCAAAACCCAATAAATTAGTAAACATGTACCTATTTGTCGGGCAAACAATTTTATTCTTCTGCTCTAGCCTCCTTGCAATGACATGTTTCAATGTAAGTACATGTATATGTATGCAAATGCGATAAATTTTCAATACAACTCACTATTTGATCAATTTGGTTATATGGTTTGAATTTTAATTAATCAACCAATAATCAAACAACACAATCAACAATCAATTAGTTAATTAACGTTTCAAATTCATAATTTTGATACATAGTCAAAAACCAAATTTTTGGAGCCAAATCATAACAATAAGCCCTATCTAGTTTTGGTTCTCACACTAGTCAATTGGAAATATATAGAAATCCACCTTCGAAACTCGAACACAACACTGATGATGGGTACCCATCATCAGAATCATTCCCGGGCGACTACAGTGCGATTTTATATCTATCCAGTATATTAAAATTTCGAATACACGTGGACCAGACGTATACGCAAAATCTTTATATACTGGATTTTCCAAATCGATACAAATAAATAATCAAATACGAATAATTGATTTAAATTTTCAAAACAAGAATTGTTTTCATTTTAAAATATATACTCTTCACACCCGTTCTAGGATACTACTGATCCCATCTCTAACGAGTCATTCTCATTGGATATTACTAATCCAATTCTGATGAATTCTTTCGTTTGGTTCTAACGTCTCTTGTTCTCCAGCTTTGTAAACCAAAGCTCTAATACCATGATGAAACGACCCGAACTTCCCCGGGAAGGAAAGCCCGGATCGAGTTGAGGACAAGACACATCAGGACGCAGACAGAAGAACATTTCATTGTATATTACAACAATTCCATCAGAATACACGAATATTACAGAGTATGAATAAATATTACACAGAAAATATCAGAGATTACTGTAACGACCCGGAAAATCTGAACCAATTTAATTTTTTTAAATTGGCTAAAATAGTGGATTTTAAATATTTAAAATAAATATTTTAAATAATAGCGATGGAAAGTAAGTTTGAATCGACATTTGAAAACGAATATAATTAATTCTAATTATAAACAAGGCCTGAAATAGCGCGGTAGTTTCAAAAATTGAATTCAAACTTTGTCAGACTGTACCGGGTGCAAAACAAAACGGATTTGAGTGAAACCAATAATATTTAAATCTGTTAGTGAAATGCTATATATAAATATATAAATATATATATATATATATATATATGTATATACGCCCCTCGTCCACAAACCATGGATGATATTTATTGGTTGTGATTGGTGTGAAAATTGATTGATAGCGAATGGTTGATTGGAATTGTTTGTGGTTGGAATTGATTAATTTGTGGTTGAAAAATACCCGTTTGTGGTTGAGAAATTATTTGGTTGAAACCACATAGGATTAGTTTGTGGAAATGAAAATTATATACATGCCGCCTACGTGCGAACTAGATGCATGATTCCCCATTGTCAAAAGCTGCCGTTATGCTGCCGAAATTTTGAATAAGATTCATGTGTTTGAATTATTTTCATTTGTTGAAACTATATTTATTCGTTGTATAGAAAACCTTCATGTGTTGAATTGAAATTCATTCGTTGAATAGAATTCATGTGTTGAAGGGTATTCGTGTTTTTAAATATAAAAATCACCTTTTTATATATATATACAAACTATAAAAAACCTTCATGTGTTGAATCGAAATTCATTCGTTGAATTGAAATTCATGTGTTGAGTGGTATTCATATTTTGAAAAAAATAGTCTTTTAATAAAAAATCCTATTTTTATCACCTATATGAACTATATAAAATAATTTTGTTTTGAAATAAATTGTTTTTATAATAAAAATCCTATTTTTATCACCTATATGAACTATATAAAATAATCTTGTTTTGAAATAAATTGTTTTATAATAAAAATCCTATTTTTATCACCTATATGAACTATATAAAATAATCTTGTTTTGAAATAAATTGTTTTATAATAAAAATCCTATTTTTATCACCTATATGAACTATAGAAAATAGTCGTGTTTTGAAATAAATTGTTTTATAATAAAAATCCTATTTTTATCACCTATATGAACTATAGAAAAATAGTCGTGTTTTGAAATAAATTGTTTTATAATAAAAATCATATTTTTATCATCTATATGAACTAAATAAAATAGTTGTGTTTTGAAATCAATTGTTTAACAATAAAAATCATATTTTTTTATATATACATGAATTGTTAAAAATAGTGAAGTGTTGAAATAGAAGAAAGTTGGATAAAAATATCATTTTTATCAAATGCATGAAAAGCTTATAGTTTTGAAATCGAAGAATCGATTATATTTGTATATATATATATATATATAAATAAATTGAAATATATCGAATAACGAAGCTGCAGTTCGTATTTTGAAACCGTGATTTCAAACGATTAGTGCGGGAGATCCGACCATCGGATTTTCCCGAATCCGCAACCATTGGGTTCGCTTCGGAAATATCTTTCCAACGGCACCAACTTTGTAAAAATCCAACGGTTGGATTGTCTGGAATGTTCAATTCAATTCTGAAGAAAAACAGCGCCAGAATCGATTATATATATATAAATATAATTATATTTAATCAAATAATGACGCTGTAGTTCGTATTTTGAAATCGAAATTTCAAACGATTATACCGGGAGATCCGACCGTCGGAATTTCCTGAAACTAGAACCATTGGATTCGTTTTGAAAAGATCTTTCTAATGATGTAAATTTTGTGAAGATCCAATGGTCAGATTTTCAGATATGTGTAAACCAAATCTAAAGAAAAATAGCGCCACGGCCTCGTTATGGCACGTAGCGACGTTTTGAATAAATTGGCTATTTTAAAATAAATAAAAATAGCGATAAATCATTATAAAATATTATAAACGATATGGATGTGATTTAGAAATTAACTGAAGGTTGGCTAAGTCGAATGGTTTCCTGGGTGTTGATCTGATGTTGGTTTCGGCCTTCGGGGTTAATATTTGGGAAATCGTTCTCTTACTGATTGACGGTTAGTGACTAATGAATTGAAATGATGCGTGTGTATGTTAGTGTTGCACTTGTTTATTATATACGCGAGTTGTTCAGAAAGACCGGGTTTATCCCATTCTGAATAACTGAATCGACGATAAGAAATCGAAGATGAAGACGGTGGTCGAAGACCAGAGATCTTCACATCGTTTGGATGGTAACCGAGGTCCTGATTGGGAGGCATCCCGAAATATGGATAATGAGTGGTGATCGTCCAGACGTACGTGGTGATCGATGGGTTTGCGAGGTATATAGTGCCTCCGGTTTCGTTCAGACCCAGAATGGACTTGCAAATGGATAGTGTGTCTGACATTGGATTTTATTCTATGTTGATTGATCTCTATTAAATATACATCTGTTTGGCGGCGGAGAATTTATTCTTTTGCTTAATGCCCTTCTCTGAAATGCACGAGCTCAGAGGTTGTATATCGATGGATATCGGTCGCATGGCATGAATTGCTAGTGTGGCATGCCTAAGTGGCAAGTGATCAGGGCTTCTGTTGAAAAGCAAAGTCTTGTGGTGATGATCAAAGCACCGCCTGTGTGGCGTAGCTTTGTGTATAACGTGAATTCGCGAGCCTCACTCCCCGGTATGAACCAGAAACGGGAGAAGGACCTCAGGGAGGCCATGCGTTTCTTTCTAGCTAGAAGTTGTGTCGGTGTTTTTACACGGCCTGACATTTTACTTATGTGGATGATGGATAGCAAGGCGCCTCGGATATATCGATCGATCCGGGACCGATGGAGCCATTCGTTTGCTCGTTTACGCCCCATAGGGCGGAGAAATGTAGTGTTCAGGAATTTTAATTCACATCGGTGGACCGACTCTGTCGCTCCAAGGGCCCACCTGAGTCTGGGCCCTGAGACACGGGCTAGAGCGTTTCGAATTCGGTAAGGACTATCTTTTGCCTTGGTTCATGACGGAAATCCAATTTCCAAATACGTGACCGTACGGTTTTGATTGTATATATATATGGCGACATGATATATGGTACCCATGTCGTCTATGATTGATAGTTATGATTCGAAGTTGTTTTGAAACATTTAAACACTAGTAATAAAATCAATTTCTTTGGTTTTATTCGTATCAACCATATTTTGGCCATTATAAGGTATAACTCTATCCTCCGGTTTGCGTTGCACTATGTGATGGGAACTGAGTCTTATAATGGCTACATTTTTATAAAAAGCACTGCGTTGTTTAAAAGAATGATTTGTTTTTAAAGCACTGGCAATCCAATGGAGTAAACCCGTTCCACGAAAGTGGCGTGGTCCTGTGATTAGCCATATTATAAATGTGTTGAGTAGATTTCTCATACCAGTCCTGAGTATAGTTAAAATATAAAATCAGAATAAAGGGAAACGGGTTTCGCGGTTGCGTTCGTCTCGGAAAAATACGTGAAATAGAGTCCGAAATTTCGTAAATCGGAGTTAGTATGACCGAGATGTGGCCTTCAGAAGTTTCACGAAAAATCAGAAAAACGAAACAGATTTCAAAAATGCAGAAAACAAGCCAGGCGGGAAAATTCCCGCCCAGACCAGGTCGACTGGGGAGTCGACCTCCCCCCCCCCCCGGTCGACTGGGGAGTCGACCTGGGTGTCGACCTGGGTGTCGACCAGGGGGTCGACCTCCCTGGTCGAGCCAGGTCGGCCTGGGTGCATCTGGATGGGTTTTTGGTCTGTCTGTGACGAATTCTGACGGTTCTGATCTGTTTTAGGGTTTATCTAAAGGCCTAAAACAACTAACTACACCTATAAATAGATCCTAAGACCTAGCCTCCTCTACACACAATTCTATTCTGCTTCTTCTCTGCCTCTGTTCTAATAAAAATAAAAATGGCGTCGCTACTCTGCTAGAATCAAAACTAGAAGCTAATCAATATCAACCTAAGCAATTCAATTCAAATTTGAGATAAAAGCTTCTGCAACAACTAAAGTTCTTTCTTTAATCCAATCAAGGCAAGTACAGTTATTCGCCGCTATAAACGTTAATTTTGATTGTGACATGAATTCTAAACCTGAATCTGAGGTTATATCTGTTCTGTTCTGATTTAATTTATCTTATTCTGTACCTCTTTCCTCTTTCTGTTCTATAGCCAGGCTACCACGAGCCTGAGCCAATCTCATAAGAGATCAACATACGCTAAAATATTTGGGACAATCAAATGAATGTGCATAAATTGGGCATGACCGATATGTGACTAATTTAAGGAAAGAACATAGGTTGAACTTGGAACATAAATCTAAGGCATAAATTGGACTGATCTGTGACTGAATTGAATAAAGGACATAGGTTGTAAACTAGATCTAGATCTGTGCATATATGACAGTTTGGGAATATCATATGATAATATATGACTTGTAATATCTGGAATATTAAGATCTGAACTAAAAGGACATTTCTTAGATCTAGATCCTTGGACATATTATGACTTGGGCTGAAACGAACATGTTGTTTAGGCATAAAGGACCTATATTAAAATAGGATAACTATAAATGTGAACACGCCTAAATATGGATTTTTGGATAATTAGCAATAAAGGCTATAACTTGGCATAATTCATACCATGATTTGGGAATTTACCTATTGAGTTAGGTTTACCCATGATCATCTACTCAACCTTTGTTTTATATGAATCTAGGCATATGATTTGGAGTTTTTAGAGATTCTTCTGTACTATGCAATGTTTAACTAAAAATCTGTAGCCTATGTTGAATTATGAATTATGACCATGATTTGGCATATAATTGTAGGCTAAATTTGTTGAATCGCCTAAATCTGCTAAACTAAATCTGTAGATATGCCTAATTTGTTATCTGTCATCTGCTAAGTCTATTGAAGATGCCAAATCTGCTAAATCTGTTATCTGCTCTGCTAATCCGCTTAATCTGTTGAAATGCCGATCATGCTGATTTGTTAAGTTGCCTAATCTGCTAGTTCTGTTATATGGCCTAAACTGCTAATTAAATGGAAATGCCTAGTCTATTAAATTTGTCTGTTGAGATGCCTAATCTGTTATATGCCAAAATCTGCTAAGTGCTAAATCGGTTAAATCTGTTAAGTCACCCAATCTGCTAAAATCTGTTATCTGCTATATCAGTTGAGTCGATGTGATCATTCTGTTATTGATATAATCTGAATTGGCATATATATTGGGCATGCGCATTAACGGTAAATAATTAATTAATTGGCCGCAAAGATGAATATGGCTAACTCGAGGTTAGAATGAGTTTGCGACGTAAATCTGCCCGGAACCGCCCAGCACATCCAGTGGCTGCAAACAATAGGTTCTAATGTGAGAAGTTGGTCATAACCTGCTTAAGACACGAGGTTAGGTCTGGCTTGTGGCAGAAGTCTGCCCGGAACCGCCCGGCACATCCAGCGGCCACAAGCTAGCGACTTAATGTGAGAGGTCTGGGCATGAATAATTAATTAATGCAAATCTGAGATAAGAATGACGTCTAAAACGTATTGGGGGAAAATAGGGTTAAACCAACTGGATTAATAGGTGTAGAAAACCCGTCCATGAATCTGTAGGCCCAATACAAAGTTAGACAAATCTGAAAAATCTGTACATCTGATCTGTTAGTCTGAAAACTTGTTAACTTAATCTGTGAACTAGTAAATCTGAATTCTGTATGTCTGAACTTGTAAACAAGTTAATCTGAAATCTGTTAGTCTGGGGACACAAGGTTAGGAGGGGAATTACTTGTATCATCTGTTGTTTGGGGCCCATATTAGTCAGTAACCCTTTCTGGTATCAAAACTTTGACCCAACAGTAGGTAGGGTCCGGGCACGCTTACTGAACTAATTATAAGTGGTTCATTCTGATAATGGCGAGGGGTGTTGATGGTGCGTTCCAACCGGGTCATGTGCGTGCATGGATCTCGGTCTGCCTCTGAGGATGTAAGACGCCGTGACATCTGTAAATAGGTCTGTGCCAATTGGTTGTCACTTTAGGGAGTGATACACCTTACTGTGGGGCCGACACAGGATATTTATGTATTAGGGAGCCGATCGCTTGGGGTAGGGTTTTAGGGTACACCTAGTTCTGTCTATTTCTGTTGGTACCGTCTGTTTCTGTTGGGTGGTAACACCTGTCTGTTTTTGTGTGGTACCGTCTGTTCGGGTGGTAAAGGCCCATTACTAGTGTACACCTAATTCTACATTCTGTTTCCATAGGGATTAATCTGTTTCTGCTTCTGTCTGTTTCCGATCGTGTAGTAAAGGCCCATTATTAGCAATCCGTTTCTATTAAATTATTCTGTACCCGTTTCTGTTTCAGTTTAGACATTAGGGTGACACCTAATCCTGTTAAACTAGTATTAGTGCAGAGAAGTGTAAAGCAATAGTTTATGTCATTCCGTTCTTCTGTTATATCTGCTACACCTGTTACAGTTATCTCTCATCCAGTTTTATGTTCATGTCATATTATTATTATCTGTTCATATGCTGAAAGTCACTAGACTTGCCAGACTTTATGTCTGACCCTTGATGTTTCGCCTCTCTTCTTCCGTTTCCCCCCAGGTTTTCTAAGGAGGGAATACTCTAGCTAGATCCGGATTTCTTCTGCTTGAAGTGCTTAAAGTATGGCTTGTCTTCTTCTGTGGGGATTATGATTTTAAACCATGCATTTTGAAGGCTTTTGTACAAGACTGATATTTTGTACTTGAATTCTGAGATTTGAAAGGATGTAACCATATTGATTTCTGTTTTCCGCTGTAATAAAGTTAAAAATTTTCAAGTACTGTTTTATCTGTCTTGTAAGTTTCTGTTCTATTTACTAAAATGCTCCACCAAAGTTAAGGCATTGCCTTTGTGAGTGACCTTAACGGAGGTGTGGTGTTACACTTGGTATCAGAGCTGAAGGTTACCGGATTTGATAAAGAATTTTTGAAAACTATTTTCAAAAAGGTTTTGAAAAGGAAGTATTTTCAAAATTAAATCTTATTTTGAAAAACATGATCCCCAAGAGCCCTATATCTTTCTTTCAGTCCTTTTTGTATTGAACCTTTCCTTTTTCGTTTCAGCATGTCTGAAGCTTCTGAGATACCAGAGGGTGTACATGTACCCGGCTGGTTCCGTCAATATCTTGAGGCTAGGACCGCCGCCGCAGGTCCAGCAAATGATCCCCCTCCTCCTCCGCCCCCTCCTCGTGCAATTGCTTTCTCAAAGATCTGTAGAGATTTTAGGGCCATGGGTGGAAAGGATTTCAAGGGAACTGAATCATTCGTCGAAGCGAGGAACTGGCTCAAAGAAACTGAGGATCTATTCGTTATCTTCGAGGTGGACGACAGGCAGAAGGTGCAGTTGGCGGTATGGCTGCTCAAAGACGAAGCTTTCTACTGGTGGGAAGTCATTAACGCCGAGAGGCCGGTTGAGACATGGATGGATTTCAGAACAAGGTTTGAAACAAAATTTCTCTCGCAAGCTGAACGGAGTTTACAACTGGAAAAGTTCTTATCTCTTAAGCAAGGAAGTATGACGGTCAAGGAATACGTCAACCAGTTCAACCAACTAGCTAGGTTCGGATTGGATTTAGTCAACACCCAGCATAAAAAGGATCTCCGCTTTATTAAAGGATTAAACGAGCCACTGCACAGCCTAGCCATGACCCATGTACCCATGGGAGCGACTTACGAGAGATTGGTGGACATGGCACTACTGCACGAGGAAGACAAGGGCCCGAAAGAGACAAAGAAGGAAGAACCACAGAATAAGAAAATGGGGCCCAAAAAGGAAACACAAAAGAAGGATGAAAAGACTGAAGATAAGAAGGGGAAAAAGTGCTTTACTTGTGGGAGCTCGACTCATCTGAACAAGGATTGCAGAAAAAGGAAAGGCACTTGCTTCAACTGTGGAGAGATGGGACACTTCACTAGGGACTGCCCGAAGAGACGAGGGCAAGGAGGGCAGGCGAACACTCTTGAGGCTAGTGGCTAGGATAGGAGTAGGAAAATTTCTACAGTAGGTTTAATTTCTTTATCTGATTATGGAGTTAAGACTTTTTCTGATTCTGCTATTTTGATTTTGTAATCGATACTCTGCACTTTAATACTAGTATTATTTCTGAATTCCGCTGTAGACTCAGACCCATAAGGGTTATGGCTCATCTGTTTGAGATTGGGTTTTGAGAGATATCTGTGTTAGGCGCCAAGTATGACGCATACATTCTGAGGTTTTGTGGGATATGATTTTATCATGCTTAGCTTCCGAAGAATCATTAGGGAACCTGATCTGTACCAGTAGTCTGTAAATATCTGAATACTTCTGGTAAAATTTCCAGTTTTGACATTGTCTAAAGAGGGTAACCCTCTGGGTGTCAATCTGATGTTGATTTCGGTCTTCGGGGTTGACACTTAGGGGAATTATTTTCTCAACCAATGTCTGATAGGAATCAAGTTTTTTCTGTACTCGCTCCATCACTCGACTGTATCCTATCGATCGAATCTTCAAACTTTAGGTAGAAACTAATGGGTGTAAACATGTGTTTGAGACATGTTATGTTTGATAGTTGCAAGTGGATGCAAGTGGTTGCCCGTGGATGCATATACACACACTAGGCACTAGATCGGCTCGAAAACACTCTCATACTGCATATGGATGTGTGAGCATTTTAAATTTTTATGGAAGCAAAATGGTTGAATCAACACATGGATGTTGCATATGAGTGGATGGTTGTGCACTCATATAGAAATGATATGTATCAAATAGGAAAATTGCATACATATTGGTCTCATGGCACTGGCATAATTCGCATTAAGGAGGTCAACTGAATCAGTGGACCGCCTGATCTTTGCATTAGACAAGGAACATATATACACACACTTTTGCAAATGTTCATACAGCACTAGAAATTTCTAAGGACAATGAATGTCTGTGTTTGATGGTTGAGTAGATGGTTGTTTGGATGATTAGGATATACATTCTTCTTGACTTGAAGATTTCGGGGACGAAATCCTTTAAGGAGGGGAGAATGTAACACCCCGTATTTTCTGTGAACTTAAGAATTACAAATCTGAGTATAGTTAAAATATAAAATCAGAATTAAGGGAAACGGGTTTCGCGGTTGCGTTCGTCTCGGAAAAATACGCGAAATAGAGTCCGAAATTTCGTAAATCGGAGTTAGTATGACTGAGATATGGCCTTCAGAAGTTTCACGAAAAATCAGAAAAACGAAACAGATTTCAAAAATGCAGAAAACGAGCCAGGCGGGAAAATTCCCGCCTAGACCAGGTCGACTGGGGAGTCGACCTGGGTGTCGACCTAGGGGTCGACCTCCCCCCCAGGTCGACTGGGGAGTCGACCTGGGTGTCGACCTCCCTGGTCGAGCCAGGTCGGCCTGGGTGCATCTGGATGGGTTTTTGGGCTGTCTGTGATGAATTCTGACGGTTCTGATCTGTTTTAGGGTTTATCTAAACGCCTAAAACAACTAACTACACCTATAAATAGATCCTAAGACCTAGCCTCCTCTACACACAATTCTATTCTGCTTCTTCTCTGCCTCTGTTCTAATAAAAATAAAAATGGCATCGCTACTCTGCTAGAATCAAAACTAGAAGCTAATCAACATCAACCTAAGCAATTCAATTCAAATTTGAGATAAAAGCTTCTGCAGCAACTAAAGTTATTTCTTTAATCCAATCAAGGCAAGTACAGTTATTCTCCGCTATAAACGTTAATTTTGATTGTGACATGAATTCTAAACCTGAATCTGAGGTTATATCTGTTCTGTTCTGATTTGATTTATCTTATTCTGTACCTCTTTCCTCTTTCTGTTCTATAGCCAGGCTACCACGAGCCTGAGCCAATCTCATAAGAGATCAACATACGCTAAAATATTTGGGACAATCAAATGAATGTGCATAAATTGGGCATGACCGTTATGTGACTAATTTAAGGAAAGAACATAGGTTGAACTTGGAACATAAATCTAAGGCATAAATTGGACTGATCTGTGACTGAATTGAATAAAGGACATAGGTTGTAAACTAGATCTAGATTTGTGCATATATGACAGTTTGGGAATATCATATGATAATATATGACTTGTAATATCTGGAATATTAAGATCTGAACTAAAAGGACATTTCATAGATCTAGATCCTTGGACATATTATGACTTGGGCTGAAACGAACATGTTGTTTAGGCATAAAGGACCTATATTAAAATAGGATAACTACAAATGTGAACACGCCTAAATATGGATTTTTGGATAATTAGCAATAAAGGCTATAACTTGGCATAATTCATACCATGATTTGGGAATTTACCTATTGAGTTAGGTCTACCCATGATCATCTACTCAACCTTTGTTTTATATGAATCTAGGCATATGATTTGGAGTTTTTAGAGATTCTTCTGTACTATGCAATGTTTAACTAAAAATCTGTAGCCTATGTTGAATTATGAATTATGACCATGATTTGGCATATAATTGTAGGCTAAATTTGTTGAATCGCCTAAATCTGCTGAACTAAATCTGTAGATATGCCTAATTTGTTATCTGTCATCTGCTAAGTCTATTGAAGATGCCAAATCTGCTAAATCTGTTATCTGCTCTGCTAATCCGCTTAATCTATTGAAATGCCGATCCTGCTGATTTGTTAAGTTGCCTAATCTGCTAGTTCTGTTATATGGCCTAAACTGCTAATTAAATGGAAATGCCTAGTCTGTTAAATTTGTCTGCTGAGATGCCTAATCTGTTATATGCCAAAATCTGCTAAGTGCTAAATCGGTTAAATCTGTTAAGTCACCCAATCTGCTAAAATCTGTTATCTGCTATATCAGTTGAGTCGATGTGATCATTCTGTTATTGATATAATCTGAATTGGCATATATATTGGGCATGCGCATTAACGGTAAATAATTAATTAATTGGCCGCAAAGATGAATATGGCTAACTCGAGGTTAGAATGAGTTTGCGACGTAAATCTGCCCGGAACCGCCCGGCACATCCAGTGGCCGCAAACAATAGGTTCTAAGGTGAGAAGTTAGTCATAATCTGCTTAAGACAGGAGGTTAGGTCTGGCTTGTGGAAGAAGTCTGCCCGGAACCGCCCGGCACATCCAGCGGCCACAAGCTAGCGACTTAATGTGAGAGGTCTGGGCATGAATAATTAATTAATGCAAATCTAAGATAAGAATGACGTCTAAAACGTATTGGGGGAAAATATGGTTAAACCAACTGGATTAATAGGTGTAGAAAACCCGTCCATGAATCTGTAGGCCCAATACAAAGTTAGACAAATCTGAAAAATCTGTACATCTGATCTGTTAGTCTGAAAACTTGTTAACTTAATCTGTGAACTAGTAAATCTGAATTCTGTATGTCTGAACTTGTAAACAAGTTAATCTGAAATCTGTTAGTCTGGGGACACAAGGTTAGGAGGGGAATTACTTGTGTCATCTGTTGTTTGGGGCCCATATTAGTCAGTAACCCTTTCTGGTATCAAAACTTTGACCCAACAGTAGGTAGGGTCCGGGCACGCTTACTGAACTAATTATAAGTGGTTCATTCTGATAATGGCGAGGGTTGTTGATGGTGCGTTCCAACCGGGTCATGTGCGTGCATGGATCCCGGTCTGCCTCTGAGGATGTAAGACGCCGTGACATCTGTAAATAGGTCTGTGCCAATCGGTTGTCACTTTAGAGAGTGATACACCCTACTGTGGGGCCGACACAGGATATTTATGTATTAGGGAGCCGATCTCTTGGGGTAGGGTTTTAGGGTACACCTAGTTCTGTCTGTTTCTGTTGTTACCGTCTGTTTCTGTTGGGTGGTAACACCTGTCTGTTTCTATGTGGTACCGTCTGTTCGGGTGGTAAAGGCCCATTACTAGTGTACACCTAATTCTACATTCTGTTTCCATAGGGATTAATCTGTTTCTTCTTCTGTCTGTTTCCGATCGGGTAGTAAAGGCCCATTATTAGCAATCCGTTTCTGTTAAATTATTCTGTACCCGTTTCTGTTTCAGTTTAGACATTAGGGTGACACCTAATCCTGTTAAACTAGTATTAGTGCAGAGAAGTGTAAAGCAATAGTTTATGTCATTCTGTTCTTTTGTTATATCTGCTACACCTGTTACAGTTATCTCTCATCCAGTTTTATGTTCATGTCATATTATTACTATCTGTTCATATGCTGAAAGTCACTGGACTTGCCAGACTTTATGTCTGACCCTTGTTGTTTTGCCTCTCTTCTTCTGTTTCCCCCCAGGTTTTCTAAGGAGGGAATACTCTAACTAGATCCGGATTTCTTCTGCTTGAAGTGCTTAAAGTATGGCTTGTCTTCTTCTGTGGGGATTATGACTTTAAACCATGCATTTTGAAGGCTTTTGTCCAAGACTGATATTTTGTACTTGAATTCTGAGATTTGAAAGGATGTAACCATATTGATTTCTGTTTTCCGCTGTAATAAAGTTAAAAATTTTCAAGTGCTGTTTTATCTGTCTTGTAAGTTTCTGTTCTGTTTACTAAAATGCTCCACCAAAGTTAAGGCATTCCCTTTGTGAGTGACCTTAACGGAGGTGTGGTGTTACAAGTCCCATGACTGACTCGTAGTTTGTTTCACTTTCAAACTCGGATGCCCCTTTTTTTACACGGGCAGCCTTGTATTCAGGTTGTATCTGGCTATTTCTGGATAGATGGAGCTGAAGATGGATTCTTCATTTATCTCTTTTTATGCTGTTCAGCTCCTATTGTACATATTATGTTTGTTTTCCGCTGTAGACATTTATGTATGGCTGAACTGTATTTGTACTAAGTATGATCCTGTATACTGTGTAACTTTGATGATTACGTTTATCCAGTATTCTTTTGTGCATTATCTGGTGTGTTTATTTAATTCTGTTCTGCTATTATATGTTTATGTGTTATATTCCAAGGATTACCCTTGCCACCGTCAGTATGGGGTTTGGGGTCGTCTCAATTTGGTATCAGAGGTTTGGTTAAGCTTAGTTCTGGAATATAGCATATTAACGAACTCGTCAGAAATAGAACCAGTAGTGTTCTAGGACGAATAACTCATTACAGATAGGATCAGCAATATCCTAGTATGGGTGTAGCAGATTCAAAATAACTCGTTAGAGATGGGGTCAGAAGTGCCCTAGAACGAGTCGAGAGTTATATGTTTTTAAATAACGTATTTGTGATTATATATATAGTCTAGTTTTAGAAATATAATTTTTGAATATATAAAAGATATATATTTGAAAAGTTAAAAACAATTTGTTTGTTGTTTGTGTTGTGTGATAGTAGATTTGATTAATTAAATTATTGGAACGATAGTTCATTTAATCAATAATAGAATGATTTGATTAATTAAAATTATTAAAACGATAGTTAATTTAATCAATAATAGAATGAATGGTAGAATTTATTCGATTATATCACCCATTGAACTGATTAGAAAATAGATAGAAATATATACATGTGCATTATATACGTTTGAACAGGTAAATGGGTAGCTGTTGAGTAAAGATTTTATTTGCGTGCCCGACAAATAGGTAAACCTTAATGAGTTGGATGCGAAATATTATTATATCAACTCCTGTGAATGCCATTGGATGCGGAGTGCTGGTTGTTCTGTGTGAAATAATAAACATTACCATAGGATAGTAACAATTAATTTTGAACTACATTACATGGCATACTTCTTGAAGATAGGCATACTTCATCATATACCACATAAGCATTTGGAGCTTGTGTGACGAGGTGGAAGACTTACCATACGAGCGAGAGGCTTGTATGGCGATGACTATATTTTACAGGTTAAACTGATGACTGATATGGACTATTTAAATTGTAACGATAAAATTGCCAGATTAATAAAAAACCCACACGGGTCTGGAGTTGACAATAATCACGTCTCTCTAGTCATTAGATACAGCACATGGACTATTTATTTCCCACACGGGACGAGGTGACGAGGATTTATCCTCTGGAGCATTTAAAATACACACTCCCTCAGGCTTTGATAGGGTGACGAGAATTTATTCTCTAGAGTTATTATCTATACATGCTCCCCTGAAAACACCAGAATATATCACTATAAATATGTGTATGCTTATTAGGATTTACTGGGTACCTAATACGGCCCAATAAATTCCCAAACCCCTCCCCGTACAAAGGAGGTTATGGCGAAATTTTTCGAAAATTCCGGGTGTTAGCCAAATTTTTGAAGAATTTGAAAATTCTCAGAAACTGAAAAGTTGGAGAATGGAAGACAGATTGAACGTAGAGTTGATTAATCAAACCACTTTCGACTTTGTTCCTTTTCGGGGACGAAAAGTTTTAAGTGGGGGAGATTGTAACGACCCGGAAAATCTGAACCAATTAAAAAAAATTTAATTGGCTAAAATAGTGGATTTTAAATATTTAAAATAAATATTTTAAATAATAGCGATGGAAAGTAAGTTTGAATCGACATTTGAAAACGAATATAATTAATTCTAATTATAAACAAGGCCTGAAATGGCGCGGTAGTTTCAAAAATTGAATTCAAACTTTGTCGGACTGTACCGGGTGCAAAACAAAACGGATTTGAGTGAAACCAAAAATATTTAAATCTGTTAGTGAAATGCTATATATATATATATATATATATATATATACGCCCCTCGTCCACAAACCATGGACGATATTTATTGGTTGTGATTGGTGTGAAAATTGATTGATAGCGAATGGTTGATTGGAATTGTTTGTGGTTGGAATTGATTAATTTATGGTTGAAAAATACCCGTTTGTGGTTGAGAAATTATTTGGTTGAAACCACATAGGATTAGTTTGTGGAAATGAAAATTATATACATACCGCCTGCGTGCGAACTAGATGCATGATTCCCCATTGTCAAAAGCTGCGAGGCTTTAAGGTAGAGCGAGGAGCCGTACTAGGGACGACCCCGGTTTTAACTACCATGCCGTTATGCTGCCGAAATTTGAGTAAGATTCATATGTTTGAATTATTTTCACTTGTTGAAACTATATTTATTCGTTGTATAGAAAACCTTCATGTGTTGAATTGAAATTCATTCGTTGAATAGAATTAATGTGTTGAAGGGTATTCGTGTTTTTAAATATAAAAATCACCTTTTTATATATATATATATACAAACTATAGAAAACCATCATGTGTTGAATCGAAATTCATTCGTTGAATTGAAATTCATGTGTTGAGTGGTATTCATATTTTGAAATAAATAGTCTTTTAATAAGAATCCTATTTTTATCACCTATATGAACTATATAAAATAATCTTGTTTTGAAATAAATTGTTTTATAATAAAAATCCTATTTTTATCACCTATATGAACTATATAAAATAATCTTGTTTCTAAATAAATTGTTTTATAATAAAAATCCCATTTTTATCACCTACATGAACTATATAAAATAATTTTGTTTTGAAATAAATTGTTTTATAATAAAAATCCTATTTTTATCACCTGTATGAACTATAGAAAATAGTCGTGTTTTGAAATAAATTGTTTTATAATAAAAATCCTATTTTTATCACCTATATGAACTATAGAAAATAGTCGTGTTTTGAAATACATTGTTTTATAATAAAATTCATATTTTTATCATCTATATGAACTAAATAAAATAGTTGTGTTTTAAAATAAATTGTTTAACAATAAAAATCATATTTTTTATATATACATGAATTGTTAAAAATAGTGAAGTGTTGAAATAGAAGACAGTTGGATAAAAATATCATTTTTATCAAATGCATGAAAAGCTTATAGTTTTGAAATTGAAAAATCGATTATATTTGTATATATATAAATAGAATTGAAATATATCGAGTAACAAAGCTGCAGTTCGTATTTTGAAACCGTGATTTCAAACGATTAGTGCGGGAGATCCGACCATCGGATTTTCCCGAATCCGCAACCGTTGGGTTCGCTTCGGAAATATCTTTCCAACGGCACCAACTTTGTAAAAATCCAACGGTTGGATTGTCTGGAATGTTTAGTTCAATTATGAAGAAAAACAACGTCAGAATCGATTATATATATATAATCATATTTAATCGAATAACGACGCTGCAGTTCGTATTTTGAAATCGAAACTTCAAACGATTATACCGGGAGATCCGACCGTCGGAATTTCCCGAAACTGGAACCGTTGGATTTGCTTTGAAAAGATCTTTCTAATGATGTTAATTTTGTGAAGATCCAACTATTAGATTTTCAGATATGTGTAAACCAAATCTGAAGAAAAACAGCGCCACGGCCTCGTTATGGCCCGAAGCGTCGTTTTGAATAAATTGGCTATTTTAAAATAATTAAAAATAGCGATAAAATATTATAAACGATATGGATGTGATTTAGAAATTAACTGAAGGTTGGCTAAGTTGAATGGTTTCCTGGGTGTTGATCTGATGTTGGTTTCGGCCTTCGGGGTTAATATTTGGGAAATCGTTCTCTTACTGATTGACGGTTAGTGACTAATGAATTGAAATGATGCGTGTGCATGTTAGTGTTGCACTTGTTTATTATATACGCGAGTTGTTCAGAAAGACCGGGTTTATCCCATTTTGAATAACTGAATCGACGATAAGAAATCGAAGATGAAGACGGTAGTCGAAGACCGGAGATCTTCACCTCGTTTGGATGGTAACCGAGGTCCTGATTGGGAGGCATCCCGAAATATGGATAATGAGTGGTGATCGTCCAGAAGTACGTGGAGATCGATGGGTTTGCGAGGTATATAGTGCCTCCGGTTTCGTTCAGACCCAGAACGGACTTGCAAATGATAGTGTGTCTGACATTGGATTTTATTCTATGTTGATTGATCTCTATTAAATATACATATGTTTGGCAGCGGAGAATTTATTCTTTTACTTAACGCCCTTCTCTGAAACGCACGAGCTCAGAGGTTGTATATCGATGGATATCAGTCGCATGGCATGAATTGCTAGTGTGGCATGCCTAAGTGGCAAATGATCAGGGCTACTGTTGAAAAGCAAAGTCTTGTGATGATGATCAAAGCACCGCCTGTGTGGCGTAGCTTTGTGTATAACGTGAATTCACGAGCCTCACTCCCCGGTATGAACCAGAAACGGGAGAAGGACCTCAGGGAGGGCATGCGTTTCTTTCTAGCTAGAAGTTGTGTAGGTGTTTTTACACGGCCTGACATTTTACTTATGTGGATGATGGATAGCGAGGTGCCTCGGATATATCGGTCGATCCGGGACCGATGGAGCCATTCGTTGGCTCGTTTACGCCTCATAGGGCGGAGAAACGCAGTGTTCAGGAATTTTAATCCACATCGGTGGACCAGCCCAGTCGCTCCAAGGGCCCACCTGAGTCTGGGCCCTGAGACACGGGGTAGAGCGTCTCGAATTCAGTAAGGACTATCTATTGCCTTGTTTCATGACGAAGATCCAAATTCTAAATACGTGACCGTGCAGTTTTGATTGTATATATATATATATATATATATATATATATATGGCGACATGATATATGGTACCCATGCCGTCTATGATTGATAGTTATGACTCAAAGTTGTTTTGAAACATGTAAACACTAGTAATAATATCAATTGCTTTGGTTTTATTCGTATCAACCATATTTTGGCCATTATAAGGTAAAACTCTATCCTCCAGTTTGCGTTGCATTGTGTGATGGGAACTGAGTCTTATAATGGCTACATTTCTATAAAAAGCATTGCGTTGTTTAAAAGAATGATTTGTTTTTACAGCACTGGCAATCCAATGGAGTAAAACCGTTCCACGAAAGTGGCGTGGTCCTGTGATTAGCCATATTATAAATGTGTTGAGTAGATTTCTCATACCAGTCCCATGACTGACTCGTAGTTTGTTTCACTTTCAAAATCGGGTGCCCCTTTTTCTACACGGGCAGCCTTGTATTCAGGTTGTATTTGGCTCTATCTGGATAGCTAGAGCTGAAGATGGATTCTTCATTTATCTCTTTTTATGCTGTTCAGCTCCTATTGTACATATTATGTTTGTTTTCCGCTGTAGACATTTATGTATGGCTAAACTGTATTTGTACTAAGTATGATCCTGTATACTGTGTAACTCAGATGATTACGTTTATCCAGTATTCTTTTGTGCATTATTTGGTGTATTTATTTAATTCTGTTCTGCTATTATATGTTTATGTGTTATATTCCAAGGATTACCCTTGCCACCGTCAGTACGGGGTTTGGGGTCGTCTCAATTACAATACATTACATAGCAGCGGAAAATAATACAATACACAACTAGAAGTAATACACGGATACAGAGCTTTCCGAGTATCGGTCCAGCTGTAAATCAGGATCCTGTGAATATAAATCTACAAAACCAAAACTACTAGCTGCCCGCGTCAAAATAAGGGCACCCAGAGTTTAGGTTAAAACAATAAGCTCCAGGTCAGTCATGTGACTGGTGTGAGAACTAAAACAGTTATTAATCTTTATTTTAAAGTTAGGTAAATCAAGGGACCACGCCGTATAACATGGAACGGGTTTCCTCCCAAGAATACCAGTGCACAAAACAAACAGCGTAATGCTAAGTAAAGTAAAATGAAGCTATTATAAGACCCCAGGTCCCATCACACAATGCAACGCAAGCCGGAGGAAAGGGTTTTTACCTTATAATTGCCAAAGAATGCTTGATACGCTAAAAACAAATAATTTGATACTATTATAAGTGCATAGTGTATAAAACAATTTCAATCATAAGTATCAATCATAGACGGCATAAGTGCCCCATACCACTATGTCGCCATACTAGGCTCTACAAATAAAACCGCAAAGTCACGTATTGGAAGTTGGATTTCCATCTGTGAACCAAGGCAAAAGATAGTCCTCTACCGATTCGAGACTGTCTAGCCCGAGCCTCAGGACCAAGACACAGGTGAGCCCTTGGAGTGACAGGGCCGGTCCACCGATGTGGATTAAAATGCCTGAACACTGCGTTTCCCCACCCTTTGGGGCGTAAATGAGCCAACAAATGACTCCATCGGCTCCACATAGTCACCGATATATCCGAGGCGCCTCGCAACAACAACAACCACATAAGTCAAACTCGTTAGGGCATGTAAAACTACTAACGCCACTTCTAGCTAAATGCATGCCCTCCCTGAAGTCCTCTCCCATTTCTAGTCCACTACTGGGGTGTGAGGATCGCAAATCAACGCTACACAAAGCTATGCCACACAGGCCGTGCTTTGATCATCAACCACAAGACTTTGCTTTTCAACAAAAGCCTTGATCATTTGCCACCTAGGCATGCCACACAGGCAATTTACTCCAGGCGTTTGATATCCATCAATATATAACCCCTGAGCTCGTACGTCTCAGAGAAGGGCGTTAAGCAAGAGAATAAATTCTCCACCGCCAAATAGATATATATTTAATAGAAATCAATCACACAGAATAAAATCCAATTACAGACACACAGTCCATTTACAAGTTCGTTCTGGGTCTGAATGAAACCGGAGGCACCTAGTACCCTGCATATCCATCGATCTCCAAATACGTCTAGACGATCACCAACTGATTCCCTCCTCTTGGGTGTACGGCCCAATCAAGATCATCAGTAATTATCCAAACGACATGAAGACCTCCGGTCTTCAACCACCGTCTTCATCTTCGAGTAATCGTCGAATCAGTTAATAAGAATGAGATAAACCTGGTCTTTCTGAATAACTCGCGTATATAATAAACAAGTGTTACACAAACACAACATACGCCTCATTCCAATTCATCAGTCACTAACCATAATTTAGCAAGAGAATAATTCCTCAAATATTAACCCCGAAGGCTGAAACCAACATCAGATCAATATCCAGGAAACCATTCTTCTTAGCTAACCTACAGTTAGTTTCTAAATTTCACATTCTTAGGGAAAGGTTCTCATTAATTTTATCAAAGATAAATTATTTTTAAATTTATTCTTTAATCTTCCTTTGAATATCACTTCAAACTAGTCGGGATTAGCGAACCACACCGAAGTAATTATTTATTTTATTTCCCAATCCCAATCTATTCATCCCAAGGAGTAAAACTAGTAATACTCCATATCTAACACCACGGTGTTATCGGTAAAGTTAATTACCATTTCACGTTCAAATCTAGTTAAAGATTTAACTATCGCTTGGAGCAAAACTGGTGATACTCCATTCTCGATCATTTCAATCTAATTAAAGATTCATTAAAACTCCACTTAGTTTTAATCTTTAACTGGGTTAGAGAACCGATGTCATTTAAAACACGATTCACGATAAACCTCAAAATCACATCACATTTTAATCAGTCCCTAACCGTAAATTAGTAAGAGGACAGTTCCCTAAAATATTAATCCCGAAAGCCGAAACCAACATCATATCAATATCCAAGAAACCCT
Source organism: Allium sativum (assembly GCA_030737875.1). Classification (NCBI taxonomy): domain Eukaryota; kingdom Viridiplantae; phylum Streptophyta; class Magnoliopsida; order Asparagales; family Amaryllidaceae; genus Allium; species Allium sativum. Next base: position 974,884,546 of record CM060909.1, read on the forward strand.
CCAACTTAACTGATCCCCAGTTAGTTCCTAATTTTATTAACTCCATTTGGGTTTAAGAACAGTATTATTAAAGATACCGTTCACGATAACCCAAAATCCCATTTGATATTAAACATAAGGCTTTGAATAGAAAATATATCGGCTTATATTCAATATCAAATTTTGAAACCAACAAATATCGTATTGGAAATAACGATATAAATATATCTTTCAAATTTCCATAACAACATCTGTATAATCAAGAAATCCAACATCGAACTATTCCGAAGACGATTTGGATTCAAATCCATTCCAATTCATATATTGGAAACTTCTGGTTATTTTAAAACCATTTCAAATCTAGTTCAAAACTAGTTCATTTCGATAAAAATATATTTTTACCCCTTAAAATAGGGAATTTTTCATCCTAGTTCTTTCTAAATCATTTATTATGATTTTACACAAATTATTAGTATTTTTAATAATTTTATCAAGGCCCGTACAGTCGATTTCCAATAACGGCCACCGAACTGCATTTACAGCGAGCTTTTCTAAATTTGATTTGGACGTAACTCCAAATCCAACCGTTAGATTTCAAGTCTCTAATATTCGTTAGAAATCTCTTTTCGATACGAACCCAACGGTTCCGGTTTTAGGAGAATACGAAGGTCGGATCTCCCGTAATATCCATTCGAAGTCAATGGTCGAAATTCGCGAACTACCGCGGCGCGGCGCGTTCTATTCAGGCCATGATATATATATATATATATATATATATATATATATATGTATATGTATATATTATATATATTCTGTCGATTTCCTTTCAAAACGTATTTTATAAATCGTTTTAAATTCGTTTTCGAAACGATTTCAACTTCATATTCAATTTCTAATCAAAATTGAATATTCCACATCATCGATATACAAATGATAATATTTCAAAACGTTATATTTTGAAATCACTTTCTTTTCTATATTCATTATAAAAATGAATAAAATCGATATAAATATCGTTCACGTCAAAATGGCGTCAATCTAATCAACACGGCTTTTGTTCAACACTTGAATGTTTATTTAATTCAACACATGAATTTATATTTCTATTCGACACATGAATATATATTTCTATTCAACACATGAATTTATCTTCAATTCAACACATGAATTTATATTCTACTCAACACATGAATTTATATTTCTTATTTTCCAAATTGGAATGAGGCCCAATCAATTACCATATAATGTTAATTATATGGATTTTCTACAACACATGTAGGTAACAACAACGATAAATCATCAACCATCATCCAGAGTGCACCACACAACTGCATAAGCATTAAATATAAATAATCAACGCTTACACAGTCTGTCAATCCATCGATTGACATAAAACTAAACAATCGGGATTAGTGTATGTCAAATCTCATCCCAATACCCATGTGGGGTTTCAAATCAACAAACACAGATTTCATTTGTGCAGTTGGGCCATGTGTAAAATTTATTGTCCCAGTCAATATCAGTCAAATTAGTGTATATAAACAAATCGTCCGATTTGTTTATTACTATTTATTTTATATACACGTTAAAAATCATATTTTAACTATAAAATATTTTCCACTATAAAATATTTTATTTCATTCCACATCACACAATCAAATTTCACAACACAGCAATCAAACAAACAAGTCATCCATGGTCTGTGGATGACGGGTGTCGGGTGCTGCTAAGCACCGTCTGCATCCTAGTATATATTTCAAACTAGAAATAAAAATAAAAGTGAGGAGTTCTCACCAAGTGTTCCACTCCGCCATTCTTTAATTCTGAACTGTTCAGATTCCCTTTTGATTTCAATTCGTCCCATCACACTCTATTTCACGCAGTACATGTTAAAAATCATATTTTCAATGCGATGTTTACATTTTTATAACGAAGTTATTTAAATAAAAATCGTATTTTTATAACTCTTCTCATATAATAAAAATCATATTTTTAATTCTTTTCTGAATATTTTTTTTAAATCACACTTTTAAACCAATGGTCTTTACATAAAAACTTGATTTTCAAACTAATGACTTTCATATAAAAAAAATTGGTTTTTATACTAATGATTTTCATATTAAAAAAATTAGATTTTTAAACCATGTATTATATAAATTAAAACTGAATTTATACACCATATTATATAAATTAAAAACTGGAAACAATTCACTGTCCTTACAAATGAAAAACTGAAGACAAAAGTTAGTGTTTAAACCTTTCTTCCCGTAAGTCTTCAGGTCCACGCATCGAACAGGCTTCACCAACCAGGGTTTAGATTTTCGTCGCTGATGATGCACCGGATCCTGATCGACGGTGACCACCAGCGGCGCCTCCAGCTGCCCCTCCCCCCCCCCACGGTGGCCGCGACGGCCAACTCGAGGGGCCACTTGCCCGGAATCCGATCACGAACGCAGTGCTTTTAAGCGCCTAAATCGAGCAATCCAGGCAATGGATTTCAATCATACCCGTTCAGATTATAGACCTCTCTACGCTCTACTCTATTAGTTTTGAAATTTCGTGTATCACTGAACGGATTTGAAGATAATGGGAGAGAAGGGATTGAATAATTATCGCCCTTCGATAGGAGCTGACGGCTGTGGAAATGATTTTAGGGTTATGAGGGTTTTGATTGGTCCAAAAGTATATATAATATATTTTTAATAATATTCAATTCGAAAATATCTTGTTTAATGCCACCACTTCCAAATCAAACCCAACGAATGTTGCCCCTAACTAATTACCTTCATTCCGAACACAATGCGATATGTATCGTAAGCTGATTCAATCGTTTCATTCAGTTTTCGTCAAAATCAAAATATAAATCTATATATTGAATTTGAACGCGAATTTCAATTTACCGGGGCCACATACAGTCTCTAAAAATTCCCAAAAAATATTTTCTAGCTTCGTATTGATGATACGGTGCTAACAAAACTAATTTCGTCAACTTCTGAGATCGTTTGAAAAATGACCTTTTTCCAGTCGATTAAAATCAACTGAAACTAGTCAAACGCGTTTTGCTTCGCCACGCTCACATATTGATTTAGAAAAATCACGAATTTTGGAATCTAGCAATAACTTGACATCACGGATCCAAAAAAAGTGGTTTCGTCGAAAATCGAGGTCGTTTGCAAAATTTCCATTTTTAAGGGCCAGAATTCCATAGCGACTTTTCTGAATTTTCAACTGGGCATATCTTTTGATTCCCGCTATGAAATTTTGATTTTTCGGATTCATTGTAAAGATATTCTCAAATAGATTCTATTATTTTTGGTTTTGCCAAAATCCGGTTTATTTTGCAACCGGTACATTCATTTGAAATTTGAAATCGAATTATCGAACTACCGCGCCATTTTCAATTCCTTTTATATTTAAAAATAAATATTTCTATTCTAACGACGATCTATATAAATATATACATTCGAATTCTATTCAAAATAAATTTCTCGTCGTTATTGTTTAAAATAATTCATTTTAAATAATCAAAATTCATCAAAATTGCCAAAATAAATTTTTTAAATTGGCTTGGATTTCCGGGTTATTACAAATATTTACTTTTGTCAAAAATACAATAGTTGAAACAAAGATAACCTTTTGTTAATTAGATTTGAATTAAGACAAAAAATTACATTTTTGTTAACTAAAATAGTTAAACACAAATAGTATTTTTGTGAAATAGGTTTGTGTTACCATAGAAATATCGATTTTGATAAAATAGAATTGTCAGCAAAATGGAACTTCTTATACATTTTGTTGAGAATGGATTTATATGCAAATATAATAATCATTTTTATTTGCATAACATACCATAGAATTTATATGCAAAAATAAAAATCATTCTTATTTCACTACTAGAAAAGGGCCGAAATACCTACGAAATATTCTGACACCATTGCGACGCCAAAAAAGCGGGGTATCAAAAAGGCGTCGGAAATTTGTAAATTTGAATAACACCGTCGAAACGGCGTCGGAACTTTTTGATGCCATTAAGATGCCATTTGTTTGTCCACAAGCAATTATAAAGATACTAAAATGGCGTAGAAAATGCATCGGAAATTTTCGATGCTATTACGATGTCTTTTATGTATACATAAAAAAATATAAAGGCATCGGAATGACGTCAGAAAGTTTCAACGCCACTACGACGCCTTTTATGTATACAACAAAAAAAATTATAAAAACATCGAAATGACATCGGAAATTTTTCACGTCATAACGATGTCTTTTATTTAACCAATAAAAATTATAAAGACATCGGAAGGGCGCCTTTTATTTATCAAATTTCACTATGCTATTTAGATAGTTGTTAAAAATAATATTCTATAATGGTCCTTATTGTGCCATTTTGTTTCTTCATAATACTGATGTTGTTAAATTTTAACACCTTACAAACTTTTTAGTGTTGTAAATTTGTTATATTCGCATTATCTATGAAATGCTTAATGGGTATTTATTTATTGTATTTAACAAGATTTGCTATCCAAAATTATTTTTGTGGATTAATTTACAAATAACGTAGGTTTGTTTCCGATCAACCAACTTTACAGTTTATTTAATCTTTATTAATAGTTGTTTTGAAAGCGCAAACTTTTGGTCCGACCATGAATTTCCAAAATTACCCTACATATTTGGTTCTTTAAACAATTGCCATTGTTAGACATCTAAATAAAAGCGCGTTGCTTAAAATTAGGATCTAATAGATATTTTTTTATTTTTACAAATTCTGAATATTTTTTCACATATATCATCAAATCAAATTTAATAGTTGTTTTGAAAGCGCAAACTTTTAGTCCGACCGTGAACTTCCAAAATTACCCTACATATTTGGTTCTTTAAACAATCGCCATCGTTAGACATCTAAATAAAAGAGCGTTGCTTAAAATTAGGATCTAATAGATATTTCTTATTTTTACAAATTCATAATATTTTTTCACATATACCTTAAAAATATGATCTTACAAATAAATTTCATATACATTTAATAACAAAAACAAAATCACACTAATGTTAAATAATAGTTGTAATACATTTGGTGTTACACTTTTTAAACATGAACTAATGAAAATATCCTCATGTATATTATATATTTAATATATCACTAAAATATAGGATCATACAAATAAGTTGCATTTACTAATTCAAAATTCAAATCTACACATATTATTAGATCATGCTATCGCTTAATAATAGGATCTTACGTATATACTTCATTTATAAATTTAAAACATCAATTATACAAGTCTTAATATCGCTTAAAATATGATCTAACAACTATTCTTTATATATAAATTCATTTTTCATTAATTAAAAATAAAAATGAAGATTCACACTTGAAAACCATAAAATATTGCAACGTTAAAATAAATAAATGAAAAACAGATTATTTTAACAACAAAATATACATGGAAATTAAATGGGCCAAAACCTATAAGATTTGTAAATAAGTAACTCATGCGCGAAGCGCGTGCTGTATCGCTCGTTTAATATAAGCTAAATGTAAAATAACAGTCCTCTATCCCTTACCAAACCAAACCTTTGATGCCTCACTTCGACCGCCGTCAGATAAGTTATTAACCAACCGTTCAGATTTTAATCCAGCATTCTGACTCCCTTTTCCTCGTCTGATGGAAGAAAATTCATTCGGATATTCTCAACTTCCCTCTTTTCTATTTTCCCCATACAAAAAATGGTTGTTCAGATCTCCTGGATCTGTTTGTTGATGAAGGTTTGAAATCTTTCATTTTTTTTTACTTTCTGGTGATGTCTTTCTATTTTTTTATGGTATTTGATTCTCAAAACATTTAATTTCAAATTAGGGCTTTGCTGATTTTTAATTTTCATTTTTCTTTCCAATTCAATATCATAACTTTTCATTAATATATGGATTCTTTCATTATGACTAAATTATTCGAATGTTCTTGTAATTGACTAAATCTATTTTTCCTTTTACAGAGTATGTTGTCCTATTTCATTTTTGAAAGGTATTTCCTATGATCTATTTAGATTTCAAATTTATTATTTGATTCAAATATTGGATTGTTGCATGTAACTTGCGTATGTCTGATTTGTGATCTTCACACTTACTAAGCAAAGCCAAATTGTGTTTTAACTTTACCAAAGTTTCTAAATTATCAAAGTTGGATCTGTTCCGTGGATTTACTTTACCAGATGCTCCACGTTTTACACAAGTTTATGGAGGGTAGTTGGTTGGGCAGGTATATTTCTAACTAATTCTTTAATTTTCCTACTAAGGATCATTGATCCGGTTGTTTCGTCTATTTATAACCAGCGGTGAATTTTGTTGTTGATTTTCATTTATTGTTTAAGATACCGATGCGATTAATTTGCACACAATCTAAAATAACTCTAAGATCCCTGGTCCTGTAGGCATTACCAGCAGCGTGCAAGAGTATGGATTGCCTCAAAATGGTGCATAGTTTGCATGCATCATTTATTATTGCTGGAAGATTTTGTAAGCATTTCTAACCTAATCAACATGAACACAAGAACTTTCATTGTTCAAATTTGCTAATAGAATAAGGCTTGTCATACATACATACATACATACATATATATATACATACATATATATATATATACATATATACATATATATATATATAGACATATATATATATATCAAACTTAACCATTGTATTATTAATGAATTCAGCCCCAATTGATTACCAAGTTTACCGCGAATGTGATGGTAAAGATTTGCTAGTAGACGAGTTGATGCAAAACAAGAAGGTGTTGTCATATTCAGTTTGGTTGCATCGTTTCAGGTTTCATTTATTTTGAATTTTAGTTCATACTTTGTACATAACTAAGTCTACATATTCATTGGTGTGATTCAATTTCAATTCTTAATTTATAAATGACATTGTTCATGCCAAGATAATGGGTCTTCACCCCTTGGCATGCTAAATACCAGTAGGAGTCCAAAAGGAAGCAACCTGGTTTAGGTTTATGCCAAAACATCTAAGGTGTGAGACCATATCATACTTGCTTATGAAGTAATTCTACATTAAAATGTGTTTCACATTAGCAACTGATAAGTGGTTGAGAATAACCAGAGGATATTTTTCAACCACATGATATTTGGATCATAAAACAATATCTGGATGTTCTAGCAGATCTAACTTTGATGGTGAAGCCGAATTTAACTCGTAGATAATCCAATTTGCTCAAATTTTGTTTGTATATTGGTCTGTTGTTGTGTCTAGCTAAATTGTGCTTCTCTGAAACCATACACTAGTCGCTAAATCATCAGGTGAACCCACTGTTGTTAAAAATCCTTCTAGGTCCTGCCTAGGTGCTAGGCGAGGCGTGCCGCTTAACGATTAGTCTAAGCCCGTCTAAACAATGTTTACAACCTCATATAAGAAACAAAACGTGTATTTAGGCACTGATATTTTACAACGTTGGGCGAAACCCTTGGTGGCTTCACTTTTTGTTGGAATTAAACTGTGCAAAAATTAAGTCTAAGTCCCAATACTTCAAGGAACTGTACATCACGTGGTAAACTAGAAATTGTAGTCTGCATTGATATGTTTCTTGAGGCTCATTTTTCTTTTACCACAGTTGTTTGTGCAATGGTGAGATGGATTGGATGCATTTATACAATGAGGATCAATGTTTGTTGCTTCTGTTACTCTTCCTTCTTTAACATCTACAGCTGGTCTACTGAAATTTCCTGTTTTCTTCACAAAACCTTGCTTTTTATTACTGCTGGCTTCCCATTTTTCAACTTGTCAGATTGAATGAAAAATCAAAGACGTTAAAAAGCAGTCTGAAACGATCCGCTTTAAGCAAATGTGAGAAATGAAATGCTGCCATTTGACCAGAAATGATAACTAGTAGTCAAAGATGGAAAATTTTCACTGTGGTATCAATACCATTAACTCTATACCAGAATACTCAAAGCCACTAACCGATTTCTTAGGTGCTCTTTCTGAATTTGAAAAGGTGAATGAACTTTCAATACATACATAATATGTACTCATTTGTTGTCTGACCTGAAACTTAATTTTCAGGTTATTTTAGTTGTGGTGGTGCCACTGCATCATATGCTCTAGAGCATTTCCCAAAGAAAGTTTCCAAAGCTGTGTTTGTTAGTGCCACTAAGGTTTTGAGTGGACAAAGTCCTTTCGATGTATTTTCCGAGCAAGTAAGTAACTGGTATTCATCAATGTCTCTATATTGTTTCATCGAGAATCTGATATATTTCAGTTTATATGCACTGCAGTTGGGATTAGCTTAAGTATTCTTGAGAGAATCACAATTTCTACTGTATGGTAATGGTAAGGAGAAACCAGCTACAGGTCTCCAGTTATGCAAAGGACATGTTAATGTGCTTTATTTCAACCAAACTTCACGGAAGGTACATGCTAATGCCATTTTATTATTGATGTTTTCGCTCAGAGTAATGTACAGTGGTACATGACATATATGTAATGGCAGGACATAGCTCTAGCTGCTGTATCAATGGGACCAATTTTTATTGGTCCTATAATGGAGTAGTTTTGTTGTGTATGTTTTGGAAAAATTATGTTTCAGGTTGGGGATACTCGATCAGAGAAAATGTTCAAGAGAAGATGGTCAGAGAAGATGGTCATTCATTAGATATTCAAGAGAAGATGGTCAGAGAAAATCCACTAGAAAGAGTGCTCAAAATTGAAGGCAGCGATTACTTCCTCTTTTTTTTCTAAACCACAATCACTTTATAAGCACTTGCTTGAGATTAAATACTGTGACATTAATTTATATTTACATTGTATCAGATAATACCGCGAATGCTTTATGTTATATGAATGTTTCATTAAATAAATTGTTTTTTAGAGTACTTTTGTTAGCAATATGTATTATTTTGTATAATTTAGATATTTAGATTTTGGTGCACGTTCAGTATTGTCACAATGAATCTATTTGATGCAGAGTTTAAGAGTTAAAAATATTGAAAAATTGCTTTAGAAATAATGTTGAAATGGCTTGATAAATTGTGCGGAAATAGAAAATTATATTCATAATTTGGTGCAATCATGGCGTCGGTACGACGTCGAAAAAACGGCGTTGGAAAGGCGTCGAAATACACTTAACGCATGGCATCGGAAAGGTGTCGAAATACACGTAACGCATGACGTCGGAAATGCGTCGGAAAACACTTAACGCTTGGCGTCGAAAGGGCGTCGGAATTTTTTTTCCACGCAAGTTTTAACTACGCCAAAAATGGCGTCGGTAAGGCATCGAAAATAGTTTCTTCGATGCCATACCGACGCCATTTTGGCATCGATAAATCAGTTTTCTCTTGTAGTGTTTGCAAACTTAGATTAGAATTTATATTCAATTATAAGAATCATATTCTTGGTTAGAACATACATTAGGATGTATAGATGAGTTAAAGTGACATTCTTATATGTTAATGTATACATTAGAATGTGTATGCACTTTTAAATAAATATTCTATGTGTTGGGTTATACATTGGAAACATATACAAATGGGATTATGTCTTTTATGTGTTAAAGTTAAGAAAAATAACATCCAAATAAAATATAGGGGAAATAATCTTTTATTTGGCATTAGCAATAATGCCATATAAATAAATTACAGTTTATTAGACATTGGCAATGTATAAAGAAATTATGCGAGTCAAATATATTTTATTTCGACATTAGGAATAAAATATCATGTTTGTCCATCATTATCAACATGTTGGTAGTATAAAAAATTGGTTAAATTCATTAACCAATTATTTATTTATATGGCCATTTTTTCAAACGGTCTCAGAATTCGAGAAATTAGCCTTGTTAGAACCGTATCGTCAAAACATAGCTAGAAATATTTTTTCTGGAATTTTTAGAGTCCGTATGTGGCCCCGGTGGTTAAATGTAAGATTGAATTAATTAAATAAACGATTTAAATATTAAATTAAAGATTTCAGGCAACAGACATTTGATTGGGCTTACGGGACCTAGTCCATTGGATCCAAAACGGGGTTATTTGCCTGGGGACATTCTTCGTTGGGTTGGATTTGGGGTTAACATGAATTAACGGGCTTCTTCTTTGAATTTAATAATTAAAAAATACAAAAATACAATATATATACAGTATAAAATACCTAAACCTTAATTCCCCAATACCCTTACAGTAGCCGCCGCGTTAGCCTTTTCAATGGCCAATTTCATTTGGTTTTTTATCCTTAAAATCTCCTAATCCAAATCGTTTTTCAGCATAAATCCAATGCAAAATCTATTCAGCTTCGAGAGGTCTTCGAGTTGTATAGTGGTGATGGGTTCTCGGTGGACGTGGTGGCTGCAGTTCGGCCTGGAAGAGGCGGCGGTTGGACCGGGTTTCGAGGCCATGGTGGGCGCCGAGCTTGGCCTTCCTCCTAGCGCCGATAGCTCTCGCATAGCCGCACCACGTGATGCTCTATGATCGGGATTTCTGGCCTTCTGGTGTCCTGCGTCATGGTGGAATCGGTGGAAGGAATGGGTTACGGGATTCGAATGTGGAAGGGATCATTAAGAAGGAGGTTAATAGAAGAGATTAATTACCCTATTAATATTTATTTATTTATTTAATGTTTTCGAATGTTTAAAACATCATGACTTCGCCATATCAAAACAGAATCCAACGAAATGACTTGTGTTGGGATCGTCTTTCCAAGATCTACGCTTCTCAACTGAGTAGGACTGGTTATGAGCAGATCCAATTTTGGCCAAATTTCGAATCTGAAGAAAAGCACTGTGAGATTTCTATATTTATAAATAGTTACAATTATTTATCTCCCGTTATTTAAAATGCATGCTTGTATGATAATTAATTGAGATCTGCATTATTTGATGTTGTATTTGTTGCTTGTGGATCATGTTGATTGTGATGTATGTGTTGTTCAGATCTAGATCTGAAATAAAAATCATATTTTTATTTTAGAACTATATTGATTTAATTCATAATAGAGTCAACCTTCTATTCTAATCCATGATCACGAAATCGTTCTTCTTTTATTTAGATCTATCTTCTTTATTACGGATCTATGACTTTTATTTAGGTCCATGAATACTAATTGGCTTTTATTATAAAGAAATATATAATCTTTATTGGATACATGAACATTAGAATTAGATTAACCATACAAGTCACCTTTTTATTTTTCTATGAATTATTTGATTAGAAAAGAAAATAACATTTTTGTATGAAATGTTTGAGTAGAAATAAACAACATTTTTGTATAAAATGTTTGTTTGGAATAAAATAACATTTTTGTTTAAAAATTTTGAATGGAATAAAATGCCATTTTTGGTACATAATGTCATTAAGGTCATTTTATTTAAAAATGTAAACTTTGTAAGATTATTACATTGAAATAAATATTTCATTTTGTTAAGATTATTACATTAAAAAGGTTTACATAAAAATAACATTTTTGGTCAAAACATGTAAACTGGAATAAAAATAATTTTTTTGGCAAACATGTCAGTGAAATAAAAGTTTATATTTTTAATGTAAATTTGTCATAATAAAGAGAGTAGAAGTAAAAGACTATATTTTTAATGTAGTTAGTTTCAATAAAAAGATCAAACATTAAAGATTACATTTTTATGGATAATCTGTTCTTATCAAAAGATTGAAATTTAAAAGATTACTTTTGATGTAATATTTTTTTCATTAGGAAGAATAGTTAATGAAAAGAATTGATATAAAAGAAAAATATTGTAATTACAAGAATAGATTTTAAAGGTGCATTTTTATTTACAATTTTTATGCAATAAAACAGGGAAGTTGAGAGTAACATTTTTGTTGTCATTTTATATGAAATAAAAATAGTCATTTTTGCCAGAACATGTAAACCATGGAATTAAAAGTTGGTTTTTTATTTGTATTCTCTGATGCAAATAAACATCGTTTTTAAAAGTCGAATTTTTATTTGCATTCTCTGATGCAATTAAACCATCGTATTAAAAGTTGAATTTGTATTTGCATTCTTTGATGCAAATGAACTATGAAATTAAAAGTTGCGTATTTATTTGCATTCCTTGATGCAAATAAAATATCGAATTAAAAGTTGAATTTTATTTACATTCCTTGATGCAAATAAAATATTGAATTAGAAGTTGCATTTTTATTTGCAAATTTAGATGCAAATAAAACCTTGAATTAGAAGTTACATTTTTATTTGCATTCTTTGATGCAAATAAAACATGAAAGTAAAAGTTGTATATTTATTTGCATTCTTTGATGCAAATAAATCATAAATTAAAATATTACATTTTTATTTGCATTTTAGACGCAAATAAAAAGCATAGTTTAAGAAGTTACACTTTTATTATATTTTAGATATAAATAAAAGAATAGGATTAAAAGCTTCATTTTTACTTTTAGATTATGATAAAAAGAATTCATCTTTGTTGTAACTTTGTAAATTAAATAAAATGTTTTTATTTTCATCATAGATTATAATAAAAATATTAGAATTAAAAAGATATATTTTTAGTGTCATCTTAGCTTCAATAAAAAGAGTAAATAGATAGATAAGGTTTATTTGTCCTTTTGTTGCAATACAAAAAGATACATTTTTATCATTTAAATAGAATGAGACAAAATTATTTAATTTTGTCATTTTACAAGGTTAAGACAAATGTATTCACTTTTGTCATTTTAGAGGAATGAGACAAAATATTCATTTTTGTGTCACTTAAAAAGAATGAAGCAAAAACATTCACCATTATCAATTTACAATAGTTGAAATCCATTTTGTCGCTTTTGTCAAACTACTAAAATTAAATCCATTTTGTCGCTTTTGTCAAAATTATCGTAGTTAAACAAATTGGTCACTTTTGTCAAACTATAATGGTTTAAACAAAACATTATCATTTTTGTCGCATTAGAGTTGACAAAACCAATATGTTACTTTCATTTGTTCTATTGAATTAGAATCGTCGACAAAACAAGCACATCACTTATATTTCTTTTGTTGAATTAGATTTGTCAACAAAACAAAGTCATTATCTTTGTTGTTTTATTGAAAAAGATTAGTTGTATAAAAATATACATTTTATCAAAATATACATTTTTTGTCAAAATAGATTAGTTAAAGCAAACCATATATTTTTTGTCAAAATATATACTTTTGTCAAGTTAAGACTAGTTGAATCAAAATACCCATTTTTGGACAAACAACTTAATTGAACCAAAATAATCATTTCTGTCAAAAATATTTACTTTTGTCAAAAATACAATAGTTGAAACAAAAATAACCTTTTGTTAATTAGATTTGAACTAAGACAAAAAATTACATTTTTGTTAAGTGAAAGAGTTAAACACAAATAGTATTTTTGTGAAATAGGTTTGTGTTACCATAGAAATATCCATTTTGATAAAATAGAATTGTCAGGAAAATGGAACTTCTTATACATTTTGTTGAGGTAGAATTTATATGCAAAAATAATAATCGTTTTTATTTGCATAACATTTCATAGAATTTATATGCAAATATAAAAATCATTCTTATTTGCAAACTTACATTAGAATTTATATTCAATTATAATAATCATATTCTTGGTTAAAACATACATTAGGATGTATAGATGAGTTAAAGTGACATTCTTATATGTTAATGCATACATTAGAATTTGTATACACTTTTAAATAAATATTCTATGTGTTGGGTTATACATTGGAAACATATACAAATGGGATTATGTCTTTTATGTGTTAAAGTTAAGAATAATAACATCTAAATAAAGTATAGGGGAAATAATCTTTTATTTGGCATTAGCAATAATGCCATATAAATAAATTATAGTTTATTAGACATTGGCAATGTATAAAGAAATTATGCGAGTCAAATATATTTTATTTTGACTTAGGAATAAAATATCATGTTTGTCCATCATTATCAACATGTTGGTAGTACAAAAAAATTGGTTAAATTCATTAACCAAATATTTATTTATATGTACTATTGTTGGCTGAAAACCCCACACGAGTATTGGGATGTTGATTGATATACACTAGTCCCAATGTTTATTTGTATGTCAATCGATAGATTGACAAGCTGCAATGAGCGTTATTGTTTTATTTTAATGCTCACACAGTTGTGAACTTCACTCTGGATGTTGAATGGATGGTGTGATGATTATTTATCAATTATTGTCATTTACATACGATGTATGAAATCAATATAACCGAAGTTATATCGTAAATGATTGAGTCGCTCTCCGATTCAAAATATCTTTTATATAAAGAATATTTTAAATAAGGATTTTTTTTAAAGATATTGAAATAAAAGAATTGGATTTTTGGGTTGTCGTGGATGGTGTCTTGAATAACACTGTTCTTAAACCCCGTACGAAGAATTAATCTTTTAACTAAGATTATTAGAGTTTCAAATTATATTTAGTATTGAATAAATTGATATGTGAATTGAGTTTACCGTGAACTGTGTTTTTAAACGACATTTGTTCTTTAACTCAATTAACATGATTTTGGGTTTATCGTGAACAATGTTTTTAAAAGACATTGATTCTTTAACCCAGTTCAAGATAAGATTTATGTCTTAAAAATTGAATAATCATAAAGTTATGATTTTTGATATCAAAACCAAATTGGAGTTTTAATGAATCTTTAAAAAGAAGATTAAAGATAAATTTAAAAGATTTATATTTGATAAAATTAATGGGAACCTTTCCCTAATAATATGAATATTTTATTTAAATAATATTCTGAATTGGAATGAGGCGTTGGATGTGTCTTTACAACACTTGATTTTTAGTTATAAAAATACGCGAGTTATTCGGAAAGACCGTGTTCAACCCATTCTGAATAATCACTACGACGATTAAAAGTCGAAGATATTGAAGACGGTGATTGAAGACCGGCGATCCTCACATCGAATGGACGACTACTGATGCCTGACATTGGGTCGCTCCCAGTAAAGGGTTAATAGTGGTAGTTTGTCTGGACGTACTTGTTGATCGTCCGGATACGCGAGCACCTTGGTAGCTCCAGATTCGTTCAGACCCAGAACAGACTTGTAAATGGATGTGTGTTCGACATTGAATTTCATGTTGTGTAATTAAATTGATATCTATTAATATATATCTGTAGTGGCAGAGGATTTATTCTCTTGCTTTACACCCTTCTTTGAGACGCACGAGCTTGAAGGTTATATATTGGTAGTTATCGATCGCATGGTGTGAACTGTCAATGTGACATGCCAAGATGCAATTGATCGAGGCTTTTGTTGAAAAGCAGAGCCTTGTGGATGATGATCAAAGCATAGCGTATTTAGGCATAGCTTTGTGTATTTCGTTACCTCGCGAGCCTCACACCCCGGTAGAGTCAATAACGGGACAAGGGAACGTAGGGAGTGCACACGTTTCTTTCTAGCTAGAAATGGTGTTTGGGCTTTTACACGGCCCGACATTTTTACTTATGTGGTTGATGGAATGAGGCGCCTCCGATTTTTATTGGTTGCCAATGGACAATTTGTAGGTCCAATAGGATCGGGAAGCGTGTGTTCAGGCATAACTAATCCACTAAAGTATTTGTGGACCAGCCCTGCTGCATCCAAGGGTTCGCCAGCGTTTGAATCCTAAGACATTGCTAGAGTGTCTCGAATCGGTTAGGAGATCGTCCCTAGCCTTGACTCATGATGGAAACCCAATTTCCAATACGACATCATGTGGTTTTGATTGTAGAACTAGTATGGCGACATAGTATATAGTAGCTATGCCATCTATGATTAATACATTATGATTGAAATGTTTTTAAAACATATATACACTAATAATAATATCAAATCCGTTTTATCGTATCAAGCATTTTTGACCATTATAAGGTAAAACTCTATCCTCCGGCATGCGTTGCATTATGTGATGGGACCTGAGTCTTATAATGGTTTCATTATTCTTAAAAGCATAGCGCTGTTTAACGATTTACTTTATTTCATGCACAGGAAATCCAATGGAATATACCCGTTTTGCGTTAGCGGCGTGGTCCTGTGATTAGCCTTATTACTAGTTAAGTTAAGTAAAGATTTCTCACACTAGTCCCATGGCTGACCCGTAGTTTGTTTCACTTTACAAACTCAGGTACCCTCTTTTCCACACGGGCAGTCGAGTAGCTTATTTTGCAGATATTGAGCAGGATTCTGGATTCAAGCTTAGAGCTGTGTTCAGAACATTGATAGTCTTCCGTTGTGTTAATTTAATTATTCCACTGCATTGTATTAGTTTTGTTGTAATTTAATCTTCCGCTGTATTATTTATACAATGTACTCTGATATATTCTATACTCTGATATAACATTATTGTAATGATTATAAAAGTCTTTTGTTATCTGTCCTAACGTATTGTATTCCCAAAGTTAAAGTATTCGAAGATTTCCATCTTTTGGTTCAGACCTGTATGGTTTATGGTCGATTTAAAGGGTGGGGATTTTCGGGTCTTTACATCGTTCCTTTAAAATAAAAATATGGCGCCTTCGGGGATCGAACCTGCACCGCTCTCATGAAAGCCACATTATCTAACCAACTGGACTACTTAGGCTTTTGTTAACAAGGCGTAGAACAATGCTGGTCATTATTCTTTTGTTATTCCTCTTTTTTATTTAAACCATTGCATGTAACGTTATCATTTTGCATGCACCTTTTTCTTTCTTTTTTTTCTTCTTATTATTGCATGCAACATAATTACACTGCATGCAACTGATTTCTTATTTCTTTTAATGCATGCATTGCATTGTTATTTACATTAATCTTTTATTTTTTTTCAATGCATGTATTTATTACATGCAATCATATATTACTCTCATCTTTTTCTTCTTTTATATATTTATGTCTATGAATATATATACACATATGCAATATTAAATATTTATTTGTCATAAAATGCAGGGTGTTACATTCTCCTACCCTTAGGAAATTTCGTCCCCGAAATTTGATAAGGGAAAAAATTGTGCATAATATCCATCCATCATGTGTGCATCCAATTTTTGAAAGCATTGTGCACTTGTGCAAAGTGTAATACAACATAATAATACATGTATGCCTAAGCGGTATCTCCTATATGTATGCAAAATTTTCAAAAATCCTTTAAAAGCATGATGCGCACATCCTAAATATAATGGCAATTCTACATGAATGTAATATTTTGGAAATCAAAATACATTTTCATCCAAATTATCCCACACTCTTGCGGAGCAAGAGCGCAGTTCATACAATTGTTGCATCCAAAATCCATCCAACCAACCAACTTTATTTTTCGAATTTCAGAAAAATCTAATTTTCTAAATTCGATTTCTTATGTTACATAAAGGTGGAAAATGGAAAACTTCACATCTTTCGTCTTTCTTTTATGTACCTTTTTCATTTGTACTTGGATTTTATGTAACTATTATATAAAGATTCCCAATTTTCCTATCCAAGCACAGCCTACATAAGAAAACTTTCTTTATTACAGATTTTCTTTCTCATCTTATCTTGAAAAATTTACTTTTATTCATCTTTTCTTAGAATTTTCCATCTTTCTTTAACTGTCATTTTTGTTGGTTTACTGTTGCTGTTTCCTTTATAGTTATGCCATTACTCTTTACTTAGCTTATTTAACTTAATTCTCTGATCTAAGTTTAGTTTCAAACAAGCCTTCTTGTTCTTCAACTAAAATAGGAAAACAGACACTCTACACAGCTACTACTAAGGGCTAAGAATCTCAGGACTATATCCCCCCTCTAACAGAAAAATTCAAACAACAGGATGTAAGAACTTACTTGCCCTCTACCGTCTAGTAGTTACCACTAGTCCTAGTTGTGTAACAATAGTCATTTCCAAGCAACACCCTAGGCTTTCAATGCTTACGCATTCTGTGGGAACTTACTATTATTCTAATATAATTCTCACTATTTACTCCATAGCCTCAAAACCTTTCCAGTCTTCCTTGGGCACTAATCCTTACCTACTCCATACATTGTAAGACACAATTTATCAAAAATGATTGTCAAAAGAATAGAGATTTCAAAACTTTCTTTATTGACAATTTCAGCTTTCAAAAAAATGCAACATTTTCTAAGTTTTGCTTTTTTTAAAAATCTTTTCATGCAATATAATAAGAAGACAAGCGAGCGATACATGCTCTATATAATGTGCAACTTTTACTGAGAGAATTTATTTTAAACAAAATTTTCACAAGAAATCACTGTTTCCAAAATATACCCCATTTTACATCAAAAATTAAATACGTATTTTTCTAATATGCTCTTTACTAATTTAAAACTATAACTTTTAAGATCAAAACTTGAAAACAACATAAACCATCTTCCTAAAAGCTTTTACAATTTCAAGTTCTTGAAATATAACCATGGGGTTAGACTCAAAGCGGGTTTCCAACTTTCCAAGGCTTTCCTAGACACACCCACAAAGTTAATTCTCTCAACTATATATTCCTAATCCATTCTTCTCTTTTTAAACTTTTCCAATTTATAAGGTTTTACCGCCAAACCCACTAACCCGAAATACTAATATATGGGATTCACCTTCCTTCCATACAAAGTATATTGTACACTTTCCATCCAAATCACAAAACGGTCTCTGATTTCCATGTTTATTCCTTTTGTGTACGAAACAGATATCCCAACTTTTACCATATTATGCTTTCTCTATATAGCAGGTTCCTATATGGATATAGGTATTTATATATAATATTTATATTTTTAAAATACAAATACGTTCATTATCTATCTATACAGGAATCCTAAACCTAGACTCTGATACCAGATGTAATAACCCAAATTCCGAAAGATGGATTTTTTTTCAAAATTCTAATCCATTGAAACTCGTGTTGGTTTGTCTGGTATCCTGCAGAAAAGACAGAGACACAAAATATACTAGAGCTCAGAAAACATCTCACAATTAAATGGATAAAATACAATATAATCAAAATATAGCCTTATCCAGATAATAATACTGCCTAACCAGTATCCAAAGCTAACATATCTCTGCCACAAATCTAACCTGCCAGTATGTTATGAGGAGGGGGCCAGAACACAAGTTCTGGTGATTAGATTCAAACTACACATTTTGGATAATCCTACATATACCGTTCAGTTACATTTTCTTATTTATCAGGTTACTTGGGTTAACAACACTGTAGACTTACATACACATCGTACCCATTTACTTCCTAGTGGATTAACCTAATACAGTATATACGTAGCCATCACCAATATTAAGGTACACCCATGGTACCCCACTCGCATGCTCTCCACCACAACGTCATAGAAATATACGCAATAGCTTATCCTAAGCCGGGGTGACATACGGATCTCTATATAAGAGCGCTACGTTCTGCATAGATCTGCCATTGCCATGCTACGTAAGCGTACAGACTTCCACCTTTCATCGAATCAGATTCCATCACAGAGTAGTGCCCTAGAGTCTACGATACACCACCCAGAGTGGACATGCATATACCTAGACTTTCTCACAAACGTATCAACAATCGTACTCGATGCCATAACCTTTATGATACACCATCCGGAAGTGGTATGCATGCATCCACACCTATCTACTGTGCACCGAGTCCCGTAACAGTGCTGTATCAGAAACACGAAACTCGATCGGGAGCTTTTTAGATATCTGTATACACAGATGCTAAGGTCTGCATTTTCAGTGGCTATGGTCCAACCCGACCCCACCCTCAACTAGTGAAAGACAAACATAATTGAGAGCTAGTGACTCGGCCCCAGAGAAAACAACAAACAATAAATCCTAATTGGCCTATCCCTCACCCATAGCCTTGATAACAAAGGATATATGGTATTTTGGTTAAGCTCTCCGTCTTTCAACATCATGTATCACGTACCACGCTGACTGTCGATGTTTGGTATCCGACGTCTTGCTATCAACAAATGGTTAGACCCGTCGGTAACTCGATAAATTGGTCGTTACCCAACCTAGTTACAAGACAACTCGATCGTCGAATCACCTATGCCACCCTACAGCCTTCCGATTGCCCACTATCATGGCAATCAAGGTATACTCACCGGTAGAAACGCGTAGACCTAACCCATGAGAGCATAGTCGAATGCAGTCACAACACAGAGGACTACCAGGAGTACCCTCTATGTCCTAAGAAACCGCGTGCTTTCCCTTCCAATCCTTTGGAGCCAACAGAATATCAGCAAAACAACGGGCAAAATAGAAAAAATAATCAAATGGACGTGCGCTCCCCTCGTGTCCTATGACACCGCGATGATCTATCCCATTGGATTATTAACCCTGATACATACGGACTTGCCCAAGCGCTTCAGGTTGAAGTGTTGTTAGACCCTATGTCTAAAGTTTTAATTACACGCTTGCTCTACCTTGTCATGTTTCCAGTTAACTTAGTTATTCCCATTCACATTAACTTCTTGTTGAAGTTACCAAGTTCCTCTTGCTTATTAATTTTAGTTATAACTTAATCCATGTATGTTTATTAATAATCTCATAACATGTTATTCTCTAGATTGTAATCCAAGATCTGTAATCTACAATCTCTTTATATTATTCATTGTCTGATTCCATTGTTACAATAACATGTTCTACTTAATATGTAATTAAGTATACTTCATCTCAATTCACATGTTTTCGTTTAACATGTCACTTATTATTTATGATTATATTTCATCTAAAATATTCACATGTTCTTTCTTATTTAATCATAATTCCATCTTACACTGTCCCTACAACTTGTCATTGTTTACTTATTAACTTAGTTCTCTTAACAAAGGTTTTCTAATAAGTTTCCTTTCTATTTATTAAAACTTATGTTATAATTTCCACTTGTCCCTAGGACAAGACTACCTATTATATAACATTCTCATTAATGTAATTAATTATAATTGGTTCTTGTCATTCCCCGTTCATTCCAATTCTTTTGCAGTTGTAAATTTCCTTCATTTCTTATTAATTTCCATTAATCACAATTAGCGCCAATTATTTTCGTTCTTTTACACACACACACACACACACACACACATATATATATATATATGTGTGTGTGTGTGTGTTTATGTGTGTGTGTGTTTATGCACTAGACCTCTCACATTAAGCCGACCACTTGTGGATGCTGGATTTGCCTTGCGGTTCCGGGCAGATTTCTATCACAAGTTCGACTTAACCTCATGTCTTAAAACCGTTACATGTATATTTACGCATTAGACCCCTCACATTAGATAAACAACCTATGGACGTTGGATTTGTCGGGCGGTTTCGGGAAGACGTCTACCAGATGTTGAATTTAACTTCGTGTATAAGTGCGGTTACAGTTTTCTATTTATTGTAAATTTAGGCATATTCATTCTTTCGAAATTTTCCTGTAATCTATTTTAACATGTCATACTTAATATCATATTAAGTCCATTATTTGAATATCATGTCACATGTTCTTCCTAACATGTAATTAACTTTGTTTTAAAATAACATGTAATCATCAAATCCACTAATTATTCCATTCTAACAAATTAATGTGTAATTATCCCAATTCTTACAGTTAAGGGTTCAAGTACATAATATGCCATAGATTAACATGTAATTAGACAATGTATGTATACAACAGTTTTCGTTTCCATATATTTTAACAAGTTTATACATTTCAGCAGGTTTACATTTCAACGTATTAACATTTCAACCTATTAACATTTCAGCATATTAATCATTCTAACAGATTTACATTACAATAGATTAATCATTCTAGTAGATTTACATTTCAACAGATTTATTATGCATATTAACGGGGAATGTCAAACGATAATTATAACATTATCAAAAAGGTATAACTTAAATCCACTCACCTAATTGCTTTCCAATCCATGAATCTGGTCCAGATCTAGCATTCAATGGTTCTCCTAACTGAATTTAGAACCTAAATAACAATGGATCAACAATTCTCAACTAAAAGAAAAAGGGAAAAAAGAGGAGAAATTTAAATTGACTAGATCCAAGAATTTACCTTACTTCGAATAGAATTCTGAGCAACTTCTTTATTAATATACTTTCTTTTCCCCATATCTTGAATCAGAATTTTCCTAAAACTAATTATTCTATTTTTCTAAAGAGATTTCAGGAGGAAGATGAATGGAAGAGCTTAGGCGGCCTCTGAGAAAATGTAAGATTTTGGCTAGGCTCTACTAGCCTGTTTATAGGTGTTTAGGTTCTTATTGTACATGCAGCGCTGAGTTAGCAACGAATGTCGTTAAGAAAACAATCCAGATTCATCAATGAATCTGCCCGGATCTAGAGTGGGTCGACCCCCCTATGGTTGTGTTGACTCTAGGGTCGACCCTCCTGGGTCCCGCAAGCAATTTTGGGCAGATGTTTATCGTTTTAACGTTTTTAATTATAAACGTTTGATTAATATCCCGTTATACTTTCTTTGATTTATTTAAATATTATATTTACATATAGTCTTCTTATATGTATACAAAACTTCAAATGCCCATTTTACACGTATATATATATGCACAACTTTTATTTCGTTTTCAAAATTCAAACGGTATTATACCGTTATTTAATTTTTTGCCATATTTCTTTGATTACAGCCTTATTTTGAATTCCTTCTTTGTATATATATATTTTTGCACATATATATACACATATATTTTCATATACATATATTTTTCTATACTTCCTTATATGTATACTTTTCCTTATATGTGCGTTTATACGTATTTTCTCTTTAGAACATGTGTTATTTTAGCTGTTCCTTTAAAATAAAAATATGGCACCTACGGGGATCGAACCTGCGTCACTCTCATGAAAGCCACATGCTCTAACCAACTGGACTACTTAGGCTTTTGTTGACAAAGCTTAGAACAATTGTTGTCATTGTTCTTTTCATATTCCTCCTTTTTATTTAAAGCATTGCGTGTGACCTTATCATTTTGCATGCACCTTTTTCTTTTATTTTATTCTTCTCTTATCATTGCATGCAACATTATTACACTAAATGCAACTGATTTCTTCTTTCTTTTAACACATGCATTGCATTGTTATTTACATTAATCTTTTCTTCTTTTAATGCATGTATTTATTACATGAAATCATATATTACTCTAATTTTTTCCTTCTTTTAAATATTTATGTCTATGCATATACATACAGATATGCACTATTAAATATTCAATTGTCATAAAATGCGGAGTCTTACAATTCATATTGGAGAACTCTATATTTTGATGCTTGTTTGGACTGGTTTGACTAAGATTGTCTCTCACCGAATAATTTTTTGTATCGTATATAATAGCCATTTTAAAGTAATTTCTAATCTCAAAATATAATTGCTAGGATAGTTGTACCTAGGTAATAAATTAAAGAACCAAATAGTGATTTGATTTTTGCAAACTTGAATGTCACTTTTTTTAACCTATTTACATGTTGTTATATGCTATTTTACCACCATCGCTAGAGTTGAACTATTTTAGTAGCAAGCTCACACCAATCACTTTACATAGATTCTACTTGTTTTAAGAATGCTATTATGGATGTTGTATGCTAGCTTAAATAATTATATTATTATTGGTTGCATGGATGATTACTTGCTTAGTTTAGTTAGAACATCATTTGTAAGAGATAAAATATTAGAAAACCGCATTTTCTAGAGTTTAGAGTTTATCGATCAAACACACATAAGATGATAACTCTAAGATGTGATAGAGTCTAGTGCATATTGATTAGGTGCACAAATTAAATTTAAATAAATGTGACGAATTTACGAAGGAGCACCAAAGAATATAGACTAATATGGTGATGAAGCATCTTCGGAGGAGGATGGAGATGGAGGAGGGATTTGACGACGAGTTTAGGCTTCACAATGAATGTCAAATGTTTCACCTAATGTATATTTGACCGATTTTGGATGAATACGTTATCAAAGTAGCCATCATCAACTACTATAGAGTGATCGATATCAACTACTATTTATATTGATCATTTTGGCCTATTTGAAGTAGACAATGATGCGGTCTCGAGAAGAAGGATATGATAGTTCGTTCTATAGAGGTTTATCATAATACCTCTTCGACTAATGGTTTTGGTATGAGGTACGGATGCAGTGCTTGGACACAATTACTTCATTTGTCCATGGTTAGTCCATGATGTGAAGTAGCGACTTCGATGATGGATGGTTGTACTTCGAGAGGCAAAATGATGAGACTATGAGTTAGGATGATGAGACTCCGAGTCAACAAGATGAGGTTACGAGTCAGGATGGCGAGACTACCAGTTGAGATTGAGGAACTGTTTAGAAAGGTTTAGAAAGAAGAGTTTGATGACAGATGTTAGTTATCTAGGAAATTCCTGGCCAGGAGACTTCTGGTTGGAGTTATGAAGATAGTTACAGAATGAATAGTAGTAGGTTGGGACAGATACTTGGAGAGCTGAGATTTGAGTGTTGATTGAGTTTTCAACCTAACGTAGGTTGTAAGCTGGATTAGTAGACTGCCCATTAGACATTCAAGTAGACTGCAATTTGTTTGTTTATATAGAGACTAGAACTCTTTGGAGCTGACACAAATTCTGAGGGACTAAACGTATTATATATCCAATGCACTAAGTATGTGAATGTGAGGATAAATGATGTATGTTATGTTCGCCTAGTCATTTATAGGTCTAAGGGATATCACCAGATGTATAGCATTGATTCACTTATAGATAGTGTTGATGTAGACATTTAGACATGTCGCATACTCTGATGTAGGGTACACCCATAATGGTTATCATAGAGAAATATTTTTTTGTGCTAACTTTGTAGATGCAGAAATGAGTCAGGTATGGCTCCAAATACCCTCATCTAAATTACTATTACAATTTTTATAGTGTTTTGAAATTTATTTATCTCTCACGCTGGACTATTGTCTGATCCAAAATTTTATGTTCTCCGTTATTGCTTTGGGTACTCCTCAACGATATTGAAGAGTGTGGGTGCATGGATAGTGTTTATAGACTTATGTGAATCTTTTTCAAATTACTTTAATTATACCGGTATATATACAATTTATCATAGAAATTACAATAGAATCAAAAGCATTAAAAAGCAATAAAGCAAAGGAAAGAACACATCCATGATTTTCTACTAGTTCTTAGTTACCCTACATCCAATCCTATAACAATCTAATACAGATTTTTAATCTTCAAAATCTTCTACTCTCCTAATAACAAGTAACAAGGAGACACCCTCTAGAATTTTGGCCTCTAGGCACAACCTTCAAGAATTTTCAAGCTAATAAGATGCACCTAGTTGCCTTTCGAATACAATCAAACCCAACTTGATTTGTAGGCTATCAAGTCACACCCTTTAGAGTATATTTTATAAAAGAATGCATATCTGATCTTTTGATCATGATTATAAAAGCCCTACAATTTTGATTTGCACTCTATCATTATAGATTATGGTGAGGATGATGAAGAACCAAAAACTAAGTAGAAATAGGTTGGTTCACTTGAAAATTTGGCAGAGTGTAAATACGATTTTGATTAGAAATAGTAGAGAAGAATGGAAAGAAGAATAAGATGAAAATATGGTTAGAAATTCATTTGAAACTACTGTTATTTATAGCGAAATAATGGTCATGTTTATTCGTGAAAGAATACGATGAAAAGAAACTTCTTTTGAAAATTTGAATTTAGAATAAAACAAACACTATGTTGACTATAGAGTTTGCCCATATCGACATGCTGTTGGTCCAAAATTTGAAAATATTCTTTTTGGAAATTGTTTTGACAATGTATAACTTTATAATTTAGTTTGAAACTTTTGGAAATTATTATACACAGTAAAAGAGAGTTCTGAACATAAATGCTTAAGAAAAATTAACAGGATAATGTTAATCAATTTAAACCTAAGTATATACAATATAATCAAGGTCAATATATAAAGTAAATTTAAAATACAAATAAATATTCAAATAAATAAAAATTAAAATAGTAATACATATAACTATAATACTATAAAATATTACAAACAACAAATATAAAGTATATACTAAAAAAGATTAAAATATAGTATCAAATAATAAAAATTAAGCTAGTAAATAGATATAATATCAAATATCATAAACATCAAATATAATTTTAAATTGGAATTAAATAGTTTTGAAACTTGAATCATAAAATATCAAACTTAGATTTTAAAAACTATTGTGTTTTTAAAATAAATTAAAAAAATATTTTAAAAAGAGATGAGATGAATGCAGTTAAGTTCTAACATATATAACTAAGACTGTAATACATATCTTCATGATTCTTGAATTCTTGAACTCTTAATGACTCTTGAGTCTCAATTTGCATCACCAATCTTGATCAGCATCTCTAATACATTCTAGACAATCTTTTTACTGTACAGTCTTGATTATCAACACCTATAATGAATCATGTACTATACAATATACACTATATATATAATCATTAGTATCAACTGTAAATATATTTTATACCAATAGTTGTTATACTTGTTGTTATCATTAAAACATCCTTGCACCAACGATCTCCGCATTTTTGATGATGACAACCTTTTTATGAAATATATTTCCTAACTCTGCCTTACTTCGACAACCCCCACTTACTCCAACACCATATTATTTCTCCCCCTTTATCATCCATCAAAAACTCAAATACAAGTAATATTAATTCCAAATAGTCCATGACTAATTATACTCTAATGTTATTCGACTTGGATTATATCTAAGCAATATAATTCAAGAATTTCAATCCAATATGAATAAGTATTCTATTACATCAAACGTGTTTTATATATTAAACCATCCATTCATACAAATTGTAGATATATATACATATAATCAAACAATTTAAATCAAACTATCCAAACCAGTTCATACATATGAATCAATCAATTCAAATCACATAATATTAATCTTAAATTTATTTACACAATTGTTTAAATATATCTAGGAACTTCAACCAATCCATCTTTGCTGAAGACTAGATCTTCTTTAATGGCATCCCACTCTTTTTCATTCTTTTTTAGAGCGTATTTTAGGTTTGATTTGGTTAGGGAGGACATTATCCATCGAATCACACAAAAATTCTTTTGTTGCTCCTCGATCATCTGCATTTGACTTAATTCTAAATGCTTCTGATTTCGGAGGATGAATGAGAGAATATTATTTTAAAATTAAGAGTTTATTATATGTTTACAGTTAAGTTATGAATCAAATTTATTATAAGTTTTGATTTTTTGATAAGAGATGAGTAAGGAAGAAGATAAGGAGTTCTTAGTCGGATTTCCAGTTGAAAAAAGGTGTACATATATATATAAGAGTTAGAAACTATTTGAATTAAGAAGAAATGAGTTAGTTATCAAATTTCAAAAATTGAACGTTGTATGTCATCATGATGTGTAGGGTACGTTGACATATGTAATACATTTTTTTGATTATACTTATTTTGAAATTTTGACTCATTGTAAATGATTTTGTCGATTTAAGAGACTATGTTGATGATAATAGACATAATAAACGTGGAAATTTCATTAATAGTTGACAAAAATTATATTCAACATAGAAAACAAAGCATACAATGCACAAAAACTAAAAATAATGCTTAGAAACAACCATAAACTACTACTTGATACAGTTTAAAAACTCTAGAACGTGGTTGATAAAGAGGATGATAATGAGAGACTAAGTTTTCGACTAACCTTCCCAAAGAATTTGTATATTTTTCTTGAAATTCTATTAAATTTCTTGCTAATGGACCTCTTAAGCATCTTTTGATTATTGGCTATTTGGATTTTAATTTCCAAGAAGAGTATTATTGTTTGGATTTGCTGGATATTCAATTCTCTCTGAAGATGTATCATCCTCTTCCTCCTCTTTTTTTCATAACTCCTCCATCCTATTTGTAACAACCCAAATTTTTATATATGAATATTTAGTTTATTTAAATATTTAAAATGATTCATTTTGGAATTTAAATACTTGAATTAAACTTAAGAGGGAAACTGAATGTTAATTGAACATGAAATTATGAATATTGATTTTGAAATGAAATGAATTATTTATTTGGAACTTATGTAAAATTCTATTTGAATATATACAATAATAATAATTTATTATCAATGAATTTTAGCTTTTTTAAATCGAATTTATTTTTAATTGATTTCCATTAACATGTAAAAATAGCCATTTTGTAACGATCTCAAAGTTTGACGAAACCATATTCATTAAGTCTGGAATAGTTAACTATTATAAGATTTCTATCAGTCGGAGTCATTAAGTGATCGTATGTATAAACGTGTATCGACAAACTGTAACACCCCACACCCGCTATAGTCACTCACTAAGGGAATGCCATAGCATCGGTGGAGTATTTTTAGTGAGTATAGAACAGTAAAATTACAACAAGACAGATATAATGTAATACTTGAAAATTTAAAACATCATCTCATAGCAGCGGAAAGTAAAACATGTTTGGTTACATCATAAAACCATAACAAGAGTCAAGTACAAAATATCCATCCTGAATAAAATAAGTACATAATCCCACTACTCATAACAAATAGCCATAACAGAAAAGATAAGATAAGCTGAGCTCTACATCTACGGTCCGAGCTCCAAGAGATAGATAAAGCAAACTGATCAAAGCCCACTAGCACTAGGCCCAACCTGAGGACCTGAAGGAAAAAGATAAAAACAACGGGGGTCAGACATAAGCCTGAGTGAACCCTATCTCCTTAATAATACAATTATTAAAGTAATTAGGGTATGATATGAACTCGGTATGGTATCTTTGGGGATAATGACTACACTAAGTTGCCCACGAACACAGGACGAACTAAGATAACCGTAAAGACGCATCTACCCTCCCAAGGATAATTACTAACTGCACCACACCAGACTTATTCACCAAGGGTAATTCCTACACTGCACCACACCAGTTTTACCCACCAAGAGTAATTCCTACTTAAAGGTTGATCCCACTAAGTGTACTTAGTAATTTTTACCCGGTAGTTTCCTGTACCCCTACACAGGTGCCGTCTGCCCCTATTTTTACTAGGTGTACCCACTACCCCCAAGCGATCGGCTCCCTACCGTAGATACCCGTGCTGGTCCCACAAAAGGGGGTGTATCATTCCCCAAAGTGGCTACCATATAATATCAATGTGCACGGCTTTATATCTACACGATGCAACAACGACTTACCAACCAGCCCGGGTCCACACACGCATATGAAACCCGTTGATCCCGCGTTGCCACCGCTAACCCGTTTTGGCCTCTTACAGTCAAGCCCAATATGCGTGTCCCGTCACTCGACTAGAGTCGAGCCTACAAAGATACGTTTGGGATATTGGTTGAAATGGGCCCCCACAAGCTACTACTTAAGCTTGTCGTTTAATCTAGTGCATCCCACTTAACCCTTTAACCATGTCCTCTTACATGTTATAAATCTTGGTTAAGTCCTTTAATCATATTTCAATTGCCACTTAGGGCACCCACTAGATTCCCACGTGCCCTCTTAACCCCTTAATCATGTTTAATTACATGTTCCACCTTGGTTAAGTATTCTAATCGTGTTCTCACATGCCACCCATGGCACTTACTTAACCCTTTTATCATGTTTAATTACATGTTCCACCTTGGTTAAGTATTCTAATCGTATTTTTCTATTGCCACCCAAGGCAACCCACTAGTCTCATCATGCCACCCCAAGGCACCCACTTAACCCCTCATGTCCCACTTACATGCTAATATGGTTAAGTGTTTCTTAATTCATTAATTAAGATCATGACCTCATAAAGACCTCCCACATTAGACCGTCTTTTATGACTGCTGGATATGCCGGTTGGTTCCGGGCAGACTTCTGTCATCAAAAGGGCCTAACCTCGTGTCTTTACTTTAATCATGTATTTAATTTATGACTAAGACCTCTCACATTGGGCCAATCATTTGTAGCCGCTGGATGGCCGGTCGGTTCCGGGCAGACTTCCGCTACAAAAGGGTCCAACCTCGTGTCTTAGTTGATTAATTAAACCTAATTAATCACCCCCATATTAATTATCCCTAATTAATATCAAATTTTCCATAACATGGGTAGACCTAACTCAATAGGTAAATTCCCATGGGGTAGACCTAACTCAATAGGTAAATTCCCACTTATGGTAATTAATTTTTTTTTTATGGTATGCTTAATCATACCCATTTCAACATACTTTTAATTAACATATTAATTAACCCCATCGTTCCCCACGTAAATCGTCATTATGACATAACATAATAAAGGGAAGATTTACCACACATAACATGGGTTTAGCATATAACTTTATCATGGGTTAAGAGGATGTCAACTTGCATATATGAGCATGTATTAACCCAACTATATTCAACCCAAACTTGCATATTATCAAACATGTGTCTTACATAACATGTTGCATATGAACTTACATATCATCAAACATGTGATTTGCATAACATGTTGCATATGAACTTACATATCATCATACATGTGTTTTGCATAACATGTAGAACTTGCATTTTAGCATATACTTAACTTGCATAAGCACTCACATACTTGCATAAGCATTCATATACTTGCATAAGCTTGCATATCATGTTAAACTTGCATTTCAACATATACATAACTTGCATAAACATTCACATACTTGCATAGGCTTGCATATTATGTTAAACTTGCATTTCAACATATACATAACTTGCATAAACATTCATATACTTGCATAAGCTTGCATATTATGTTAAACTTGCATTTCAACATACACATAACTTGCATAAACATTCACATACTTGCATAGGCTTGCATATTATGTTAAACTTGCATTTCAACATATACATAACTTGCATAAACATTCATATACTTGCATAGCTTGCATATTATGTTAAACTTGCATTTCAACATATACATAACTTGCATAAACATTCACATACTTGCATAGGCTTGCATATTATGTTAAACTTGCATTTCAACATATACATAACTTGCATAAACATTCATATACTTGCATAGCTTGCATATTATGTTAAACTTGCATTTCAACATATACATAACTTGCATAAACATTCATATACTTGCATAAGATGTTAATCATGCATATAAGCATATACATGACTTGCATAAGTACTCACATACTTGCATAACATGTTTGCATAATGGATCCATATTCACTTAGTGTTTTGCATCATAAACATCATGAAACAACTTGCATAAAAATATCATGATTACATATTATGAAACTTGCATGACATAAGGCATATAACTTGCAAAACACATAATATTCACTACATCAAGCTTGCATAAATATATGGATCCACAAACATAGCCATACTTTATCACATCTTATCATAATCAATTCAATAATTGATTATTAAGGGGATAGAAGCTCACCAAAACAAGATTAGCAAGTTAAATGAAGCAAATCCCAACGATTAAGTAGAAGAAGATGTAGATTAGCTTGCAAATCCTCTTAGGATTTTTAGTGGAGGCTCTCCAATTTTCTAAGTGGTGGCATAATGGCCTTAGATCTATTTTTGGTAAGGATAAGGGGGGTATTAGGGTGTATATATAGATTAGTTAGATGTTTTAGGACCATAGGATATACCCTAGAACCAATCCTAGCCTTTAAAGCATGTCTTGGGGAAGAAGTCAAGTGTAGGAACCATTTAGGGCCCAAAAAAAACAGCCCAAAACTCATCCCGGGCCTCAAAACATGAGCAGTTTTTGTTTTTGATTTTTCGTGAAACTTTGACGGGCCATAACTTGGTCATACGGACTCCGATTTACGAAAACTCGGACTCTATTTCGCGTATTTTTCCGAGGCGAACGCAATGGCACAGCCCGTTTCCCCTAATTCAGAATATTAAATTTAATTCTGCTCTGATTTATGTTATAACAAGTTATTTAACATACGGGGTGTTACATTCTCCCCTACTTAAAGGATTTCGTCCCCGAAATCTCTAAGTCAAGAAGAACGTA
The DNA here is from genome assembly GCA_030737875.1 of Allium sativum. NCBI lineage: Eukaryota > Viridiplantae > Streptophyta > Magnoliopsida > Asparagales > Amaryllidaceae > Allium > Allium sativum. The sequence goes on from CM060909.1 coordinate 974,916,549, forward strand.
TCCTACCAACCAAACAACCATCTACTCAACCATCAAACACTGGCATCCATTGTCCTTAAAACAATTTCTAATGATGTATGAGCATATGCAAAAAGTGTGTGTATATGTTCCCTATCTAATGTATGAACATATGCAAACCATGATAGTGCCATGCATCCCTTATGTATGCGAGGGAACCCTATCGACACATACAATATCTACATGAGTGCACAATCATTCACCAAAATGCATCATCCATATGATAACACAATCATTATACATCCATAAATATAGCTTCCTACACACAATTTTATGCAATATGCAATATGAAGTGATTGAGCCGATCTAGTGCCTAGAGTGTGTGTATATGCATCCACGAGCAACCACTAGCAAACACTTGCATCCACTTGCATCCATCATACATAACATGTCTCAAACACATGTTTCAACCATAGGACTATCCTATCTGAAGGTCAAAGGTACTAACGAGAGGACATACTAAGGATAAGATAAGTACCAGTCAAACGATAAAGGAGAAGTTAAAAGACATACTCTAAAAAAGAAATGGATACAAAGAACGCATCTTCGCTTCCGTCTCCCAAGTTGCGTTGCTCTCCTCTTCTCCCCATTGCACTTTGACTAGCTGAACCTCTCGATTCCTCAATTTCCTAGTCTCTGACCCAAGGATGCGAGTAGGAGCTCGTCGAATAGTCGCATCACGCTCTGCTTCCACTTCTCTAAGCAAACTTGGCTCTACCACCTCTGCGGTCTTATGTAGGCACTTCCTCCCATGGAATACATCATGTACACCACTAAGTCTGTCAGGCAATTCCACCAATGGAAGATGCTCCTCCCATGTACCTCCAAAATCCAAGATACATAGCCTCAAAAGGTCTTCTAAAATATGATTCACCCTCTTGGTCTGGCCGTCCGTCTGAGGATGATATGCGGTACTCAAACGCAACTGAGTCCCTACCGCCTTTTGCAAACTCTTCCAAAACTCTCTAGTGAAGATAGGATCTCGATCACTCACTATACTGGAGGGTACCTGATGCAATCGAACTATCTCTCGAAGATATACAAAAGCTAGCCATGGAGCAGTCCACTTACTCTTCACAGGTATGAAATGGGTGTTCTTAGTAAGTCTGTCTACCACCACCCAAATTCCTGTATTACTCTTTCTCGATCTGGGTAACCTGTCAATAAAATCCAACGAGACGCTGTCCCACTTTCATTGCGGAACCTCCAATGGGTGAAGCAACCCACCCGGTTTCTTTCGCTCCGTCTTCACTCGTTGGCACACCAAGCATCGAGCGACATGCTCGGCCACATCTTTCTTCATACCGGCCCAGAAGAAAGCCCTCTTCATGTCTTGGTACATCTTACCCCCACCGGGATGAATGGTCATCCTAAAACGGTGTGCGTCATCAAGAATAGCCTTCCTCAAACCCTCGTCCTGCGGTACACAAAGTCTACCGTCTCTACGCAAGCACCCTCTATCTCTAAGGTGTACCTACTCAAATGGCTGGACGACTCCCCCCTTATGAGCTTCTCTACTAACTCAACCAACTGTGGGTCGCCCCTCTGTGCTTCTCCAATCCGCCCCAAAAGAGTAGGTCTAGCTTCCAAAGAAGCTAGCAAATCGGGTACAAAGTCAACGGAAGGTCTAAAGTCAAACTTAGAAATAAACTCTAAGCTCCGTCGTTCAACGAACAATGAACTCAAGGACAACCTTTTTCTACTTAAGGTGTCCGTTACCATGTTACCCTTACTCATAGGATGCTAAGGATCCCATCCACTTTTGCTGTCCTAAGACTATGCGCTCGAAGAGTCTCCAACACTTCCCTAAGATGTAGGGCATGCTCTTCTCCACCAGAATATCATCCAAAATCATCACAACTGTCTCCCACGCAGACCACCCTAGTCGAATTCGGCATCCCCCAAATGCAAGCCCCAAAGGCCTAAACCAATATCAGACAAACACCCAAGGGATACCTCCTTCGAATTCAGACGACCTACGTGAGACGATACTAGTAAAAATGGCTAAATAATTAAGCCCTTGACCAATTCTGTATGTTCTCGCCAGTCTCGCTCCAAAACCGTCGTTTATCCTATACTGGCCCTGCTCAGCCTATTGAGCACATACGAAAACTTATTTCGCTCCTAGAAAAGACCCAGATGTCATCTACAAAGACCATCACAAACTTATTTAGGTACTCCCTGAACACCCTTCTCATCAAATCAACAAAGTATGCGGGGGCGTTCGTCAAACCCAATGGCATCACCAGCCACTCATAAAAGAAATCATCTGGAGTCCTCAAGGCAGTCTTCTCTATACTATTCTCAGCCACTCTCAACTGATGAAATCCCGTGGCTAAGTCCTACGACAAAAATACTGAGGCGCCAGCCAACTGATCAAAGAGATCATTAATCCTCGGCGATGGGTATCTATTCTTCTTTGTGAGTTTCTTTAGTTCTCTTTAGCCTACACAAAGTCTGAGGGACCCATCCGCAAAAACTACTGGAGCGCCCCACTCCGATATACTTCGTCTTATGACCCCTTCTCAAGCAAATCGCCTACTCGCTTATGGAGTTCCCTCCCCTCACGAGGAGCCTTGTGGCACACTGGCCAAGATACTGATTTGGCATCGTCTACCAAATATATTCGGAAGTCAATCTCCCGTTCCGGAGGTAAGCCCTTCACCTCCTCCAAACCCATCCGAGTATTCCCGGACCACCCTATAAATTGCAAACTCTCGACCTGCGTGTCAAGCGATTCTAGATATCTTAGCATAACAGATTCTATGGGATTACAAGAGATCTCAAGAGTGTCACCCAAGCGGCCCATAAGCCTAATAACTCTCCCCTCAAAATCAAGAACGGCACCCCTACTGGATAACCAGTCCATGCCCACTAACCCATAGCCCGTGAAGCCCAACAAGCATCACATCTAAACCCAACACTAAGTATAGAAACTTTCAAACCCAAACACATCATGGAGCCCAATTGGGTTTGAAACAACTAAGGGATCATCTACCAACTGGTGTCTCAGTGCAGTGACTCTACTAGTAATGATGAGATAAACGAACTTAATGCGTCAAAATCAAATAAAGTATGGATAGGATGATCGATCAGAAAAACTAGACTTTCAATAGAAGTAGTTCTACCTCTTTCCCGAATCGCGAGAGCCTGTACTTGCCCCCTAGCCTGACCTGGTGCCACATGAGCTTGCACCAGTCCTCCTGAGGTAGACCCCGTCCCTTGCTCCTTCTTTGGACAGTTTTTCATCAGATGCCCTGCTTCGCCACAGTGGAAGCAGCCAGTCTTAGTCTTCTTGCGACAATCTTTGTTTAGGTGGCCTAGTGTCCCACAATTGAAGCACCTCTTCTTTCCCTTGCCACCTTTGTTTTGCTGTTGTTGTTGAGGTCTCTTCTGATCTCCTTTCTTCTCGGGTGCTTTACTAGCATTGGTACCCTTCTCTTCCTTATGCATATTTTCTTCTGCTTTTGAGAGAAACTTTGCCTCAAACCTATGCCTGAAATCCACCCAAGAGTCAATCGGGCGTTCTTCATTAGTGACCTCCCACCAGAACGAGGCCTCTCCTTCCATTAACCAAGCGGCCAACCTGACTTTCTTTCCCTCTTCTACTTCCAAGATTTCCATCAATTCTTCCGTCTCATTAAGCCAATCCCTAGCTCCCACAAAAGGTTTTCCTCCCATAGCCTTAAACTTCCTACAAGTCATAGCAAAAGTATCCGTGCAAGGAGAAACGAGTGCAACGGGTGGAGGAGGAACATTTGCTGGACCAGCAGCGGCGGCCCTAGCCTCTAACAACCTCCTATACCATACTGGTACCGCTACACTATCCGGAAGAAAAAGATCTTCAGCCATGCTGAGACGAAAAAAGGGAAAGATTCAAAATGGAGAATTCGAGAGATAAAGATATGGCTATCGGGGATTATGCTTTTCTTTCAAAAACTTTTCTCCTAAAAGACATGTTTTTGAAAATATCTTTCCCAAAAATGTTTTAGAAAAATAGTTTTCTAAAAATTTTATCTGTTTCGGTAACCTTTGCTCTGATACCACGTGTAACACCCCACACCCGCTATAGTCACTCACTAAGGGAATGCCATAGCATCGGTGGAGTATTTTTAGTGAGTATAGAACAGTAAAATTACAACAAGACAGATATAATGTAATACTTGAAAATTTAAAACATCATCTCATAGCAGCGGAAAGTAAAACATGTTTGGTTACATAATAAAACCATAACAAGAGTCAAGTACAAAATATCCATCCTGAATAAAATAAGTACATAATCCCACTACTCATAACAAATAGCCATAACAGAAAAGATAAGATAAGCTGAGCTCTACATCTACGGTCCGAGCTCCAAGAGATAGATAAAGCAAACTGATCAAAGCCCACTAGCACTAGGCCCAACCTGAGGACCTGAAGGAAAAAGATAAAAACAACGGGGGTCAGACATAAGCCTGAGTGAACCCTATCTCCTTAATAATACAATTATTAAAGTAATTAGGGTATGATATGAACTCGGTATGGTATCTTTGGGGATAATGACTACACTAAGTTGCCCACGAACACAGGACGAACTAAGATAACCGTAAAGACGCATCTACCCACCCAAGGATAATTACTAACTGCACCACACCAGACTTATTCACCAAGGGTAATTCCTACACTGCACCACACCAGTTTTACCCACCAAGAGTAATTCCTACTTAAAGGTTGATCCCACTAAGTGTACTTAGTAATTTTTACCCGGTAGTTTCCTGTACCCCTACACAGGTGCCGTCTGCCCCTATTTTTACTAGGTGTACCCACTACCCCCAAGCGATCGGCTCCCTACCGTAGATACCCGTGCTGGTCCCACAAAAGGGGGTGTATCATTCCCCAAAGTGGCTACCATATAATATCACTGTGCACGGCTTTATATCTACACGATGCAACAACGACTTACCAACCAGCCCGGGTCCACACACGCATATGAAACCCGTTGATCCCGCGTTGCCACCGCTAACCCGTTTTGGCCTCTTACAGTCAAGCCCAATATGCGTGTCCCGTCACTCGACTAGAGTCGAGCCTACAAAGATACGTTTGGGATATTGGTTGAAATAGGCCCCCACAAGCTACTACTTAAGCTTGTCGTTTAATCTAGTGCATCCCACTTAACCCTTTAACCATGTCCTCTTACATGTTATAAATCTTGGTTAAGTCCTTTAATCATATTTCAATTGCCACTTAGGGCACCCACTAGATTCCCACATGCCACCCATGGCACTTACTTAACCCCTTAATCATGTTTAATTACATGTTCCACCTTGGTTAAGTATTCTAATCGTGTTCTCACATGCCACCCATGGCACTTACTTAACCCTTTTATCATGTTTAATTACATGTTCCACCTTGGTTAAGTATTCTAATCGTATTTTTCTATTGCCACCCAAGGCAACCCACTAGTCTCATCATGCCACCCCAAGGCACCCACTTAACCCCTCATGTCCCACTTACATGCTAATATGGTTAAGTGTTTCTTAATTCATTAATTAAGATCATGACCTCATAAAGACCTCCCACATTAGACCGTCTTTTATGACTGCTGGATATGCCGGTTGGTTCCGGGCAGACTTCTGTCATCAAAAGGGCCTAACCTCGTGTCTTTACTTTAATCATGTATTTAATTTATGACTAAGACCTCTCACATTGGGCCAATCATTTGTAGCCGCTGGATGGCCGGTCGGTTCCGGGCAGACTTCCGCTACAAAAGGGTCCAACCTCGTGTCTTAATTGATTAATTAAACCTAATTAATCACCCCCATATTAATTATCCCTAATTAATATCAAATTTTCCATAACATGGGTAGACCTAACTCAATAGGTAAATTCCCATGGGGTAGACCTAACTCAATAGGTAAATTCCCACTTATGGTAATTAATTTTTTTTTATGGTATGCTTAATCATACCCATTTCAACATACTTTTAATTAACATATTAATTAACCCCATCGTTCCCCACGTAAATCGTCATTATGACATAACATAATAAAGGGAAGATTTACCACACATAACATGGGTTTAGCATATAACTTTATCATGGGTTAAGAGGATGTCAACTTTCATATATGAGCATGTATTAACCCAACTATATTCAACCCAAACTTGCATATTATCAAACATGTGTCTTACATAACATGTTGCATATGAACTTACATATCATCAAACATGTGATTTGCATAACATGTTGCATATGAACTTACATATCATCATACATGTGATTTGCATAACATGTAGAACTTGCATTTTAGCATATACTTAACTTGCATAAGCACTCACATACTTGCATAAGCATTCATATACTTGCATAAGCTTGCATATCATGTTAAACTTGCATTTCAACATATACATAACTTGCATAAACATTCACATACTTGCATAGGCTTGCATATTATGTTAAACTTGCATTTCAACATATACATAACTTGCATAAACATTCATATACTTGCATAAGCTTGCATATTATGTTAAACTTGCATTTCAACATACACATAACTTGCATAAACATTCACATACTTGCATAGGCTTGCATATTATGTTAAACTTGCATTTCAACATATACATAACTTGCATAAACATTCATATACTTGCATAGCTTGCATATTATGTTAAACTTGCATTTCAACATATACATAACTTGCATAAACATTCACATACTTGCATAGGCTTGCATATTATGTTAAACTTGCATTTCAACATATACATAACTTGCATAAACATTCATATACTTGCATAGCTTGCATATTATGTTAAACTTGCATTTCAACATATACATAACTTGCATAAACATTCATATACTTGCATAAGATGTTAATCATGCATATAAGCATATACATGACTTGCATAAGTACTCACATACTTGCATAACATGTTTGCATAATGGATCCATATTCACTTAGTGTTTTGCATCATAAACATCATGAAACAACTTGCATAAAAATATCATGATTACATATTATGAAACTTGCATGACATAAGGCATATAACTTGCAAAACACATAATATTCACTACATCAAGCTTGCATAAATATATGGATCCACAAACATAGCCATACTTTATCACATCTTATCATAATCAATTCAATAATTGATTATTAAGGGGATAGAAGCTCACCAAAACAAGATTAGCAAGTTAAATGAAGCAAATCCCAATGATTAAGTAGAAGAAGATGTAGATTAGCTTGCAAATCCTCTTAGGATTTTTAGTGGAGGCTCTCCAATTTTCTAAGTGGTGGCATAATGGCCTTAGATCTATTTTTGGTAAGGATAAGGGGGGTATTAGGGTGTATATATAGTTAGTTAGATGTTTTAGGACCATAGGATATACCCTAGAACCAATCCTAGCCTTTAAAGCATGTCTTGGGGAAGAAGTCAAGTGTAGAAACCATTTAGGGCCCAAAAAAAACAGCCCAAAACTCATCCCGGGCCTCAAAACATGAGCAGTTTTTGTTTTTGATTTTTCGTGAAACTTTGACGGGCCATAACTTGGTCATACGGACTCCGATTTACGAAAACTCGGACTCTATTTCGCGTATTTTTCCGAGACGAACGCAATGGCACAGCCCGTTTCCCCTGATTCAGAATATTAAATTTAATTCTGCTCTGATTTATGTTATAACAAGTTATTTAACATACGGAGTGTTACACAAACGTTTTGAAATTATATTAGTTTATAATTTGATTTTAAGAGTAACTATTAAATATAATAGAACTAGCTTCCGAAACTTGTTCCATTATGTTCGGAATGTGGTTTATTAGCTTTGGATCATAGTGTGCACATCTCGTTTGGAGTTCGGAAAAACTCGAGGTTAAATAGTACATGAATTGTGTTTTGTTAGGATTTCCTATAAATAGAACCTAACACATTCATTTGCAAAAGGAAGTAGACTACTAACCTTAATAAAAACATAGTCGCCACTTTTCCAAATAGAATCCCATGGCCAGATTTTGATTGGCCAATCCAGGCGGAATTAGTCAAAGTGCGCAACTGGAAAGTTGAGTGCGAGAGGGAGAAGATTCAATCCATGGTCGTGGATGGGGTGCAGGTGGCCTGAGTCGCTCAATATTTAGGGATGAAAGGAATGTATGAAGTTTTTTTTGGCCTTACAACGTCATCGACATTGGGTGTGTTAGGAGATAGCAGGTGAAGAAAAGTTGTAGCGGGGGAGGCCTATCAGTCGGAGGTCCTATGGTGGTCGAAGGGCACACAATTATATAAAAAGTGGTTTTTCGTTCAACTTGGAATTCATGGTGGAAGGAGGTGATTAGTGGCTCGGGGTATTCGGCAGGAAGGCTTGAGGTAAGGGCAAGGCAGCGGTGAGGTCAGGGTTAGGTCCGTTGGTCGCACGTGGGGGCAGTGGGAAATCGATCAAGGAGAAATGACTTCGAACCAAGAAGATTGTCGTGTTTTATAAAACATGAAACTAGGTGATTAAGCTGTTAATGATAGTAGTTACTTAATTAAAATATTTTAATTCAAGTTAAAATAGTGTACATACTGTAACCTTTCCGTACAAGATCTGTCGAAACAAATTGTGTTTTATTCGTAGGACCGAGCCTACATTTTGGAATACATCTGGTTATCCTCTAAGATCATTGAAAATTTGTCTAATTTTAAACATCTGTTTGAAATTAGATAAAACGATGTGAAATATTTGAATTGGAAAGAATGGCGAATTAACTTTCTCACTTTCTGAAATATTGTGAATGTGGTTATTTCATGTAATAATATTATTTGTTGTTTTTTATATCAAATTGTGTGTTTGGATGATTTATTGCTTAGTTGCTTGATTGTGGTTATATATTCCCATCTATGGATAGATGACCATTGACTTTACCTGCTTTCAAGCGGAAGATTCGTCTTAAATGGATTAGAGTAGATAATCTAATTTATATGCTTGTATGAACTGATATATGAGTTATGATGCGGGGGACAGGTTGGAGAGATCCAATAGGTTTCCACAATATTTTGGAAGTTACCTGCTTTCGTATTATACACAAATGAACTGTCCAACATAATTAACATTAAAATCTGATTTGGATGACAATTGTTGAATTAAATTCGCTGTTGATGTATTATTAATAAATAAGCAGTTTGGTTAAATAATTGACAATATATGACCTAAATTTAATATTTTTAAAATGTTGATTCATCGTAAGGTGAATCAACTAAGTTTGAAGTTAGAAAATTTATTTTTAACAAAAGGCGGATTTTGAATTGGATCACGTCTAAGTTATATAAAATAAAAGTTTTATATATAAGTAAATATTTATAATCGAATGTTATAAAGGAAATTATAAAATGATTTGTGTAGTGAAGTTTCTGTTTTATAAATAAGTTATATATTTGGAGATTTCATGCGTTAAAACTTAACTATGTTTTATAATTAAGTTTCATAAGGTTGTAAAACCAAGTTTTATAAATGAACACGGTTTTAAATGACATTAAGTTGTTTCAAACAAGTTTAATAAATAGTTTTATTGAATTTATAAAATGAAGCAGAAATGATATTTGGTTTCAAATAGAAATTTATGGAAAGTTAGATATTCATAAGGAGCTTAGAAATGATTTAATCTGATTTCAAGGTAAGTTATAAAAGAATTGATTTATAATCAAATAAGTCTTGATAAAATTCAAAATTTTATAAACATACAAAAATGGAGTTTTGTAATAAGATTTTTAAATGAACTTTTATAAAGGAATTAATAAAAAGGTATTTTATTTATAAATAATTTTTTTAAGGAAGTGTTATAAAAGAGGATTTAAGCTAAAAAGATATGTTTTTAGCAAGAGTTTACTTAATCAACAAATTAAGTAAAAATTGTTATTTTTGGAAAGATAATTTTAGTTACAAGAATGGTTTTTAAACCTTATTTGAATTGAATAGTAAATGGAACTTATTTTGACATTTACTGAATATCAGGTTTTGCATTAACAAACTTCTATTTATCTCGAAGAAAATAATGTTATCGAGTCAAGGTCTGAGAGGTAAATAAAATTCCCCAACTTGAACGACTTCAATATTATCCAAGAGATTTTAATGTCCTTTTGTTCTTCTTCTTCTTCCTCTTCTTCTTCTATTCTAACAGTTTTTTCTTTCTTCTTTCTCACCCTCTAACTTCATCCTTCTACCTGCTGGGTTTTCGGTACTTGAATTCATTAATGTAAATACAAAGGATGTATTAGTGTCGAAATTCATACGTCAAATTTCCTGCTTCATTGCTCTCTTCTTTCCCCATTTTTGCCTCTTCTCAAAAGCTAATATTGCCTCTTTTTTACTGTTTCATAATGAACGAAGATTACAGAAATTTGCATTAAAGAGATATTGTGTTGTGAGTGAATTTTTTTCCTTGAATGAATTCCTCTCCTTTGAAATCGACTCCAAAATAAATAAAAATTCTTATAAGATAAACATCATGAAAAAGAGATCGTTCATGGTTTGAAAGATATTTCAGATGAAATTCATTCAAAATGACTAATGCCCAATTGATGTTATATGACCAAAAAGAGCAAAAAGATCTTTACAAATTTAGATGTCGTGTTATTGTAATTTACCATTCTAGTTGTGATTTTTTCTGTAAAAGAAGATTAACTATTCTCCCCTTCAGACGAACATAACGGTTGATAAAATCTTGGTATTCGTCATTTTCAAAAAGATGATGGAAGGTCTCTCTATCATGTTCATTAATTTGAAACATAGGGAGATTCGAACCGATAAATTAGCAATTAAGAATAGCACCCAAAATTTCACAGTTCAAAACGATTTGTGTTTTCTTTTTCAAATTTCACCTTCATTTCCTTCATAGGACTTTCCTTTAAATTCGCATAAAATAGTTTAAAAAGATTTGGATAGCAAAAAAAATATTTTGAAGAAAATGGAATAAGTTAAGAGAACCACTATTGTCAAAAATAGAATTGATTTTGTAAGAGGGAAAATCAGAGAAAACTACATATCTTCCAGTATGAACTTTGCTTAAACTCAAATAAGAGATATAGGCTTGTATAGCTTCTTAACCATAAATGATAAAGTCTTTATTGTCTTTCGACAGAGTCATAGTTTTGGAGTGGAGGATGATGAAAGTTTTGAAGCGATAAGAGCATATAAAGGAGTTTTTGAATTTGAATTGAAGCAAAATGGATATATAGATATGAAGTGAATATATACAGACTGGATGGGTGGAATCTCTAGTCAAAAAGGTATTGATTGATGACATAGAAAATGGGGAAAAGTTGGTGGGAAATTTTGAAATTTTAATTCAAATTTGAACTCATTAAATTTGCACAGTATGTCGACATGTCAAAGTACATATATCAACATACCTATTGGAAATAGGGGACATATTTTTTATTTTATTTTTGTCCACTTGTCTACATAATTGTTTATGCACATGTTTATTTTATTATTCCTATTTTCTATAGAAATTAATATATATATATATATAGTCAAAATTCAAAATTTGAAAGGTTAAAATAATATTATATTATTATTTTTGAAATTTAAAAATTCAAAAACTCATTTATCTTAAAAACAACCAAATCAAGCAACCAATCAAAACAACCAAAGAAACTCAATGAAATCCATTTTTTAATATAAATTCTTACCTTTTTTAGATCCTTTTTGTTTATAATCTGACTGCTATATTGATAGAGTTAGGGGTATGCCATTAGGGCAATTATGTAATCTGTTACATATATCTAACTCATTGACCGATCTTGTTCAAAATAAAGGTATTTTCTTTCTATTATGTACTTGATATAACTTGGTAATATTAATTAATTAATTTAATTAGAAATATATTTAATAAATCCATAAATGGTATGTTTTGTGATATAATTGCAAAGTGTAGTTACCATGCGTAATTTATCACAATGAAAATAATATACCATTTTGAATATTCCTGATCAAGATGTATTGAGACTAAATATCGATACATTCGTTGAGATTATAGTGCACAATGCTTTCCAAGTGTTGGGCAGTGCATTACTCATGAGTGTTGGGGGGCACCATGGGTTTATATACTGATAGCTATTGCATAACCAAGGAATGACTCACTTGATAGTTTTCTGTTGGTTAATATAACCAAGGTCAAGCATAGAATATCAATGTGAAAATTTACACAGTTTTCTCAACTTGAGAACATTGTTGATCTTCAATATGGAATCTCCGGTTTGATTATAGTTAAATCATGGCATTATGTCCATCTATGACTATAGTTGGGTCGAGTAGAAGCATTGGAAGTGAAGCTCTAATCAAGAGGGAATTCGTCGCCTTAGTTAGGTGAGGTTAGTATCACAGTCAACTGATGCAAACTCAAAGTCAAAGTCACCAGCCAATGCATTGCAATTAATAACAATTTTTATTATTTAACCAAAGATTTCTTGTTTGGAGTATAATGTTTAATATGAATGATATTTGCATTTTGACCATTATCAAATTCCGTAAGTCCTAACGTGATACAGTTTTGATGAAGAGTATTGGTGTAAAAAATTGTCACAAGTAGGGAACGCTTACTAAATTAAAATGAGTTTTTTTTAGAAAATTGTAATTTGGCCATAATGTCACACCACTTACTATGTGAAGTGTGAACGTTAATGTTCAAATAAGTTTGATGTTAATCACTGATCAAATTTACATCCAAGAGTTACACAATCGTAGTGATGAATTCTCTTAAAACCTGGTGATTTAATTAGTTTATAACTGCTATAAATTGATTAAATTAATTAATATTTATGAAATATTAATTATGAATTTTGAATTTGATCTGAGAAACTAAATTGTTGCATACATTCATAAAAGTTATGAATATATTGACCGATATGAGATATCCATGACAAAATATTTTAAATATGATTTTAAATATTTAATTAAGGTCATATAGGTTTTAAATACCATGCATTTTAGAGTGGATATTTGTTGGTTAAGTTAAAGGAAAGGGGAAACTACAGTACATGATATTAGGGTTTTGAGATGTGTGGTTGAGAACATTATTTGCTCTTTTTTTTCCTACCATAGAAAAGAAAATCTCCAAACCCCAGTTATGGGGAAATTTTAATTTTTGAGCCGCTAGTTTCTTATTCCTCTTCCTCACTTTAATGGCAACAACTTACCCTAAAACCATCCCCAAAATTCTCAAATCAAATCCAAATATATATATATATATATATATATATATATATATACTAATTTTAGTAGAAGGTCATAATCTCGGTATAGCAACCTGATGGATTGTGAATTATTATTATAACAGAAATCATTATTCAACGTTCACTCAAAGGCATCATTAAGAGAAAATCAGGTCCTCTTCAAAACAAAAGGTCAAATGTGTATTTCATGGATTTTGGTATTCTATGTTTTCTTCGTTTAGATTGTAATTTTGATGCAATTTTATTTCCATGATTTGTCAATTTGATTATCATAATTTATATTTTTATGGCTTTGCCTGTTTTAATATGAAAATTGTTTATCTTATTAAAATTTGTTTTATTAAATAATTTGATTGTAATTTTAATTTTATAAATTGAAATAAAGGAGTTTGTTTATATCAAAAGGTTTAATTGTTCATCTATTTCTTAAACATCCACAAATAAAATTTTAATCCTTTAGATCTAAATTTTATGTTTAAATTACCATTTCATCCTTTTGTTTGTCAAAAAAACTATTTTTTTTAAATATAATGTTTTTGTTGATCTATGTAATGAACGTCCCTTTCAAAGACATAATTTCGGATCTGAATTTTGTATGTTCTTTTTATTTGACTATATTTTAATCAATAAATTAAAGTTGAAATTTGTGTATGAGTAATACAATATTTTTAATTGTAGATATATGTTATGAACATCTATTTAAAAATCTAATTTTCAATTTGAATTTTTGTATGTTTATATTGTTTGGTTATATTTTAATTAATAAATTTATATCAAAATTTGTGTATGTGTAGTATAATGTTTTTAATTGTATATTCATGTTCAAAATCATACCAAAACAAAGTACAATTTTGGCTTTAAAAGTTTATTTGTATATAATTTATTTTACTTTTATTGTGTCCAGAAAGAGAATGATTTGGCAATAATTCTAAACATTAAATTGGCTTTCTCTATTAATAACAAAGATTTGTTCGGATCCTTCTATATACACAATCAACTTATATGTATTATGTTTCATATGCATTCATAGTATAAATTATTACTAAAATAGTTAATTAGGAAATTATATATATATATATATACATACACACACACACACAATATGATTCACAGTTGACTGTTTATGTTCTATGTTATAATGTTTGTTGACTGCCAATCTATTTCTCGTTTATAATCTTATATAAATCTATTTCTGCATATATGTGCATACCTTTTTGTAAATTGAAATTTTTTGTTATATTTTAATTCCTTTTGTATAAAATTTAAAATGAATATACTAGATATGTTCATATCATATCATATTTCACACTTTCTTATATTGTAAATCAATTTGTAAAGTTTCAATACATATGAACACATTATTTTATCAAGTCATGAATGTTTTAATCAACGAGAATTAATGCATCAACAAATTCCCATTAAAGAGAGGAAAGGATTCTTCCTTCATTTAATGTAATCAGTACTCTTAAATAATTCTTGTTTTAGGGAAATAAACAAAAGATTTCATTCTCTACATATTAACTAAAGTGGAAATTAGGCTAACATCATTGTTCATCTTTGAAATTAGAGCGGCATTCAATATAGGTTTGTAATGTAAAGCGGGTACTTCTTTTCATGACTTACGTGTTTTCCAAAGGATTTTGTGCGCTGGTGTATATTAATATATATATATATATATATATATATATATATATATATATATATATATATATATATATAATCGGAAATATTCTCGGAAGCATTCGTAAAAAAAAGGTTGCATACTTCTATGCAACAATTGCCAATAGTAGCATACATACATGCAAATATTCATATAGTGTTTTATGATGAAAATACAGACCAATATTTGCATACATGTATGCAACTATTACCAATAGTCGCATACATGTATGCATATAAAGTTGAATTGAGATGCAAATGTTACGAATAGTTGCATACATGTATGCAACTATTTCGTATATATGCATGAATGTGTGCAACGAACTCAAAAGGGAGGAAGACTTCTGAATATGTGCGTGGATGCATGTGTGTATTCTGTGTAAGAGCATAAATGTGTGCAACAATGTCTAAAAACAGTGAATGCTTGAAAAACCGGCCAGATTTAAATATATGCAGAAAAGGATGCGTACATTGCTGTTTAGCTGCATACATTTATGCATTTATACTGCAGTTGGACGCAACACTGAAATATAAGAATAAGTGTATGCAACTATTTACGAATAGGTGTATATTTTGATGCAAAAACCTGTTGTTTCGCATGCCTTTCGTATTTTTGGGTTTTGATGTGGTTTTCTATGGTTTTAACACCTGAATTTTTTGGTGTGTACATGTTTTATTTAATAATGAATTTTTGTGATTTTTTGGTTATTTTTTGATGATTTTTCAAAAAATAGGGACCTAATTTACAATAAGTTTAGGACTAGATGTGAGCCTAATTTTGAAACTTTCCAAGGACCTGTTCCAAACGGACCCTTAACTAAATGTTATTGATAATACATTTGAAATTAAACTTTACATTAACTACTTAAATAAAATAAATGATTTTATTTAAAAAAATTAGAAACATTATAAATAAGTTAGGCTTCACAAGCCTAACTAATGACCCAAAATGGTAAAAGAATTGAAATTCACCAATTTCTTCTGCTGTAGGCTATTCCAGTTCCTTCAATGGTATCAGAGCCTAATAGCCTACGGGGTCGAAATTAGTCATGTTGGGGAAATTTTATTAAGCTTTCTCACTTAGTATGATGTCTAAAAAGGTAATGTTTAGGATTGGAATTGGGTAATCAAGTGCCCTATCCTATTTGCTTTCCAACCCGTCCTGAAAGGTGAAATGAGCCCAAAGGTTGCCATAATAGAAAAGGTCTAATTTGAATTGGGCTTGGGCTAATTTTCAAAATAGTTTTGAAATTTTTGACAAGATTTTATGTTAAAGAGTTAAATTTAAAATAAAAATATTTTTATTATAAACTTAAATTTTCAAAATGTATGAAAATTTAATGGAAGTTCAAAATGTTGGCAATCTTTAAAATATTAATTTCAAATTTTAAAATTTATTAATAAATTAATTAATTAAACGAGTTAATTAATTAATACTTATATGCATGTAGTATAAATGTTTGTATATGCTATGTTGTTTAAAGTGTTTAGGATAACACAAGCATACATGTATGTAAAATAAAATTTGAAATTGATATAATTTAACTAACATTGGTTAATTATATAAATTTGTTAAAGGTTAATTAATTAAATAAAAATATACATATATAAGAAATACGTGTTACACTGTAAAGGTTATAGTAGTAATGCCCAATATGAAAGTTTTATTGGAATACTAATATAAATTAATTAAATAAGATTTAATTGATGAAATATTATACATAAGACTATCATATAAAAGTAACATGAAATATACAAGTTATATAACAATAAAACTTATATGATATGATTGTATAAACTAAATGTGGAATATCATAGAAACCCTAATAGACTTAAGAAATAAACACATATGTAATTGTATATATACTGTGATTTTTGGTGTGACACTTGAATCATGAGAGTATTTCAAAAAAAGTACATTATTCCATAAGTCGATATCACTCAATATAATAAATTAAATATTATGAATGTTTAATATAAAGTTGTCCTCTATCATCTACATATTAATAGATTACTTGCATACTCCTTAATTATTGAGCTTTCCTCAAGCTAGGGATGTTATGTGTTATACTCTTAATATATTGAATAGATGAGATAAGATAACTGCATGCATTTGTTGAGCTTTCCTTAAGGTACATGCATTATACTTAGGCTGTCGCGAAATGATAGTTCCGAGTTAATAGTCTGGTAGCGACTTGCCTTTTTCGACCACTTCAAGTCGGTAATTAAACTAACTCGAAACATTCAAAAAGACATATAGTTATTGAGCTTATAGGGTTTAAATGGAATATACACAGAGAATCACTACATAGAATAAATAACAATATCTCACAATGGAATTTTATTACAAAACTATCAGAGTTATACAAGATTCATTTTTATACAGTGGAAGATTTTACAATACATAAGATTTTAAATAAAATAAAATACATAAGAGCAGACCAATGCGAGCGCATCTTTACTTGCTTCTAGCTTTGATTGCTGGAATCTTTAGATTTGCAACACTTGTGTATGACTCGAGCGTTCCATGAAATAACTTAAAACACTCGACTCGGGATTAACTTTATTCAAGTAAGACAACTTCAATAAAACACTAAAATATAATAGTTAATCCTAACATCAAATATATGTCATATGTAAGATACGTTTATGCGGTGACTATTCTATATCTATTTTTACGTTTGGTATAGTATCTGCGCATATCAGTTTTTATTTCAGGAACAAGTGGTCATGGAAGCCTGCGTGTAAACACACATACATGTACATGTGTGCACTGCCCCAGCATCCTGGAAGCAGAAAAATAACAAGGCAACACACATCCATGCGTGTGTGTATATGTTATCATGGTTTGGTAGGCAGCGTGGACAAGAACCTAGTAGCAAATAGGAGGCATAACATAAGAGTACCATAACAAATACATAAATATAGTCCAATATTGTAATAGGAAACATGCAATCGAAATGCAGTAAAACAATCATGAATTTCAGGTTTCATGCCAAATATCAAGGCAAGAAAACATGGAATAATAACAAAATAAAATGCCTAATATACACGTGTTACTATATTTCTAAAGCATGGGGCCTCAACTCTTTTAAACAAAGCAACACGCCATGTGTGTATGTATGTATAAACAATTCATGAAACTTCAGCCTTAAATAAAAGAACACATGTGGTTCCAATTACTACAAATCCATGCAGGGATGTGAATGCATAAATTAGTTCAGTAGATAAGAAGCACCAATTTACAAGGTAGGCTTTAGTACATAACCCAGTGGCATGTTTCACAAAACTAGGCATCAGTGTTAGTAAATAAAATCCTAGCTTAAAAAATAATAGAGTGCAACATTTGTTTAAAGTAAAGATCAATGGACAACACAAGTGCTACAAGCCAACACGGTCAGCACATGGCCATCAAAACAAGAAGGTCTAATAGCAAGGATGACACAATACAACAACAAAGGTTCAGGTGTAGAAAAAACAACGCAGTGAAAATGCATGCACAGGTTGGACATGAAAGTGACAAACTCAAGTGACATGGTGTTATAGCACAACAACAGGACAAGTTACAAATTTTGATGGCACAACGAACGACTCACGCAAGTTGCTCAGAATTTACATTCGGATGCACAACTTTGTACATATATATACATACTTATGTGTATACATACATACATGCATATATACCTAAGTGTGTGCGAATGAACAACAAACAGGGTTAGGGTAGCACACTACAGGTGAAATCATTGAGCGAACAAGGATGTGAAACACAGGAAAATCAATAACGCGACCAATTATTATGTCCTAGTTCTAGTGAAGTTAAATCACTTGAAATAACATTAATCATGAGCATAACTCACCTTAAAATCAGCAAAGAAGAAAGGAGATCAGATTGGAGTGCTAGAGTTCATCGAAATGGTAGTGACTTGCGGTTATTGGAGTGGTGATAGCAGCTTTTCTGCGCTGACGAGGAAGGAACGAACATGGGGAAGAGGATTTGATAGCGAGCACGCTATCTTCGATTTTGCGGTGATGATGGCTTCAGCGATGGCGGCTATGACTAGGGATGTCAATGGGGCGGGTTTAGGCCCAAACTGTGACACCCCACATTCGTTAATATCACTCTTTATTAGAATGCATTAAGTTTTGTGATGCGTTATAGGTAAACAGTAACAGAAACATTACAAGACAGATATAAAATAACAACAAAATTAAAACTTTGTTAAATAGAAAAGCTTCGTGGTTCAAACCCAATTACATAATAAGAATGTAATACTGAAAACATTAGACATATTACTTATACAAAAATTATCATCAGAGTATAATGATATAAAAAAGAGAATAATCCCCAAAATATAGCCATAGTAGAGAAGATACGAAATCAAGCAGTACATCTAAGCAGCTCCAAGTAGAAGGAAAGAAGAATCCTGATCAAGCTTAAGTATTCCCACCCTGAGAACCTGGGGAGGGGATGGGGGATGAAAGAGAAAGAAGGGGTTAGACATAAAGTATGGCAAGTCCAGTTACTTTTAGCATATAAATAAGTAAAAGCGTCATGACAGGCATATAAGTTGGAGAGAGATAACAGTGTCATAAGGTCGGTATAACAAGGTAAACAAGATAACTGAACAGAACATGCATTGCGCTTCTATAGTATTTTTCTCTGCACCTATACTAGTATAACAAGAACAAGATGATCCCAACAGGTACAAGATGGTAGACTTAGATGTACTTCTAGTGAGAGGTTTTACCACATACAATAACAAGTAGCCCAACAGAACTGATAGGTGTTAACCTCGAACGACAAGAATGGGCTCCTAAAAAAGCGAGACTAGATGTACCCCAATTACTATCCCCAGTCGATTGACTCCCTGACTTTTAGATATCTTGTACTGGCCCCACCGTAGGATGTATCTCTTCCTTAAGTGGCAGCCTTTTGTTTACAAGATGAGCACAAACCATATCTACAGGTGTCACTACGTCTTATCTTCTCTAGCAAGTGGAGTCATGTGCATTCACGCACATGACTCCATTCGAACGCGCCGTCAAACATCCCCACTGATGTGACCTCTTATAATCAGCTCAGTAAGCGTGCCCAGTCCCCGACCTAGTTCGGGGTTCACCGTTTGATACCAAGATGGGTTACTGACTAAAACGGGTCCCATACGACAGATGATACAAGCTTCTCCCTAGGCTTTCATCCCCACTACTAGGATTTCAAAAGGTTATGCGTACTGGTTTAACAAGATTGCATAACCTCATCAGGTTAAGTTTGTGGGACTATATATATATATATATATGTGTGTGTGTGTGTGTGTCTATATATATATATATATATATATATATATATATATATATATATATATTACCCACTGCCCTAAGATTTACTTGACCCTCCTACTGATTCAAGCAAGTTTACTTAACTCCTACTCAGGTTAACAGGTTCATGTATTCCTTATGGATTCAAATAGGTTAAGTATTACAAGTTTATCACTATTCATTCATTTATGGTTATTAATGCACTAGACCTCCCACATTAAGCCTACAACTTGTGGATGCTGGATATGCCGGTCGGGTCCGGGCAGACATCATCCATAAGTCAGACCTAACCTCGTGTCTTAGCACCGTTACGTGTTTATGCACTTAGACCCCTCAGATTAGATTTACCACTCGTGGACGCTGAATATGCCAAGCTGTTCCGGGAAGACTTCTACCACAAGTGTAATCTAGCCTTGTGTCTAAGCACAGTTACAGTTTCTAATTACTGTGAATCTAGGCATTTTAATCACTAACAAATTTTCATGTTAATTATGCCCAAAATTACCATTTGATCTACGATACAAGTTGTGCCCCCGATTAAGGTTTAGATCAAGATATTGATTATTCCCCAAAATCTCAAGTTTTTGCTCAAGGAACAAATTATGCCCAAAATTCCCAATCATGATTTACAATATGAATTATGCCCCAAATTTATCATTATCAATCGTTTCCAATTTCGTGCGTTCGAATGTTTCAACGATAGGCCTAGGCTCGAATGTAGCCTGACTATAAAAGCAAAAAGGGAAAGAGGGAGAGAAGAGAACAAAAATAGGCATAGTAAATAAAACAGGCATAAGATGACATAATTAGGCAAACTAACATAATAGGCATAAGGTGACATGATTAGACAAACTAATATGATAGGCATAAGGCGACATGATTAGGAAAACTTCACATAATAGGGATGTCATGAATAGGCATATGAGATCTGACCAATAAATTAGATATACAAGTAATGGCAGATCCATTGTGATTCAGAAGGCATAGGCTTAGATCCAAACTTGCAAACATGTCAAAATTACATTTTAGGTGTTTATATCTAAAAATAATATAGACTCGCTATGATTGGGTATAAAGAATAGAAGATTGGTTATAGATGTTGAAGCACAAATCTCTGAATATGTATAACTTGTTGTTGGAGAAGAATATGCTATTTTATTCTGAGTTAGGGCAGCACCTCGTTGTTGCCATTGATTTAGATGAATAAAACAATGGGATTAAGGTCCTTTATATAGCCTAGGGTTAATGAATCTGGTCAGAAATCGAGTCCATGTATGCCGAACTGAACTTGCCCCGGATTTGGGGGGGGGGGGGGTTGGTCGACATAGGGGTCAACATGGGTGTCGACATAGGGGTCGACATGGGTGTCGACACCCCTGTTGTGGTATCGACCCGTGGGTCGACACCCTTAGGCTAGGGGTCGACCCCCTAACGGGCCAATTTCCCACCTAATTCTCTCGCCTCAGATTTTGATTTTGTGGAATAGTTTTATTTATATATAAATGTCTTATATGTATATAAACTTCAAACCTTAATATCTTCTTCATAAGATGTCCATTTTACGCAAAATTGGGGTCCATCTTAAGCAGAATTCCGAGACGAACGCAATGGTGCAGTTCATTTTACTTAATTCTCAATGTTTAATTAAGTGTTCCTTTGTTTATCATTTTAACGTGTTATATAATTACGGGGTGTTACATTCTTCCCTACTTAATGGATTTCGTCCCCGAAATCTCCAAGTTAAGAAGAATGTATATCCCAACATACGTCATCCATCTACTCATTCACCAATCACAGGCATCAATTGTCCTTAAAAGATTTCTAAAGCTTATATCAACACATGCAAAGGTGTGTGTAAATGTCCCTATAATAATGCGAAAGATCAGGCGGTCCACTGATTCAGCTGACCTCCTTAATGCAATGTATGTTAGTGCCATGAATCCAACATGTATGCAAATAATCCTAGTATAACATGTAAGTTCTATATATGTGCACGATCATCCATCTAAATGCAGCATCCATATGATGATTCACCCATTCTCATACATAAAAGAAGAAAAATGCACACACATCCATATGCAGTATGAGAGTGATTGAGCCGATCTAGTGCCTAATGTGTATGTATATGCACCCATGAGAAACCACTAGAAACCACTTGCATCCACTTAAATCCATCAAACATAACATGTCTCAAACACATGTTTACATCCATGGGTTCTCTGCCTAAAGGTCAAGGATTCTATCGATAGGATATATTAAACGATAGAAATAAGCATGAATAAAAGCTTTGGAAAAAGAAGTTAAGAACATACCCTTGAAAAGAAAAGGGTATGAAGCGTGAATCTTGTCTTCGGTCTCCCAAGTTGCATTCTCTTGGTCATCTCCCCACTAAACTTTCTTCAACTTGACCTCTCGGTTTCGTTGCTTCTTAATCTTTGATCCAAGAATACGGGTAGGAACTCGTCTAACTGTCACCTCCCGTTCCACTTCTACTTCCTCAAGCATACTCTGCTCAACTACTTCTACGGTATCATGCAAGCACTTCCTTAAATGAGAAACGTGGAAAACATCATGAACGTTGGACAGTCTCTCGGGTAGCTTTACTTTATAGGCCATTTGGCCAATCCTTTCTGTTATGGGAAATGGCCCTTCAAATCTTGTTGCCAACTTCCCTATAGATCCGAAGCGAACCACATTCCTCAAAGGTGATACCTTGATGAAAACCATATATCCTACCTCAAGCTCAATGTCAGTCCTTCTCTTATCTGCGTAGGACTTCTGCCTATCCTGAGCTGTCTTCATGCATATGCGGATAAGATCAATCTTTTCTGACATTTCCCTAATCATCTCAGGTCCAAGTAGAAGCCTTTCTGTAGATCCCCACCAACAAGTCAGTGATCTACAGGGTCGTCCATACAATGCTTCGAAGGGTGCCATGCTAATACTAGCCTGGTAACTGTTGTTGTAAGCGAACTCTTCCAAACGAAGATGCACTTCCCAGGTCCCTCCGAAGTCTAGGATACACAGCCTTAAAAGATCCTCAAGAACTCTATTCACCATTTCCGTCTGTCCATCAGTCTGAGGGTGATAAGAAGTACTCAAACACAAATATGTACCTAATGCTTCTTGCAAGCTCCTCCAAAACTCACTAATGAATATGGGGTCACGATTAGTCACAATACTGGAAGGTACTCCAAGCAGGCGAACTATCTCACGAAGATAAACTGCTGCCAACCATGTCGCTGCCCTCTTACTCTTAACGTGGATGAAATGAGCGCACTTAGTAAGCCTGTCCCCTATAACCTAAATACTGGTGTTGCCTTTCCTTGATCTAGGCAAACCATCAATGAAATCCATAGAGAAGCTCTTCTACTTCCATTGTGGGACCTCCAAAGGATGAAGTATACCGTCGGACTTCCTTTGCTCAGCCTTGACTTGCTGACAAATCAAACATCTAGAAACAAATTCTGCCACATCTTTCTTCACCCTAGCCGAAAAGAAAACCCTCTTCATATCTTTATACATCTTTTCACTGCTTGGATGAATAGTCATTTTAGAATGATAGGCTTCCTCAAGGACTGTCTTCAACAAACTCCCAACTCGGGGAACACAAAGCCTTCCATCTCGTCGCAACCACCCTCTATCATCTGTGGAATATCTACTGAGGTGACTAGAATTCTCCCCTCTACTGAGCCTATCCATGATTTCTGCTAGCTGTGGGTCCTCTCGCTACAAAGTCCCTATCTGGTCCAACAAAGTAGGTCGCACCTCTAACGATGCTAATAAACCAGGTATAAACTCGGTGGAGGGTCTAAAATCAAAAGTCGATATAAACTCCAAGCTTTTCCTCTCTACAAACAGAGGACTTAAAGTCATCCACTGCCTACTCAATGCGTCTGCCACCGCATTACCCTTGCCAGGGGTATAAGCAATCTCAAAATCATAGGATGCTAGGAAATCCATCCATCTTTGTTGCCTTAAACTAAGATCCTTCTGCAAGAACAAGTACTTGAGAGATTTATGATTGGTGTACAACTCAAACTTTTCTCCAACTAGATAATGGCGTCAAGTCCAAAGTGCGACTACTATGGCAGTAAACTCTAAGTCATAGGTAGGGTAGTTCTTCACATGAACTCTTAGATGTTTACCTCCATAACATACTACCCTTCACTCTTGCATCAGAACCACACCAAACCCTGTACCGCATGCATCATTGTATAATATGAACACCTTGTTCTCGTTGGGAAATGTCAAGACTGGGGCTGTTGTCAGAGACCTCTTCAATCGTTGAAAAGCATCGTCACAATCATATCCCAAGAAAATGTCAGATTATTCTTCGTCAGTCTAGTGAGTGGGGCTGATATCTTTGCGAAGTACTTAATGAACTTCCTATAATAACCTGTTAAGCGAAGAAAACTTCTCATCTCCGTTGCATTCTTTGGGATCTACCAATCTTGAAATGCAACTACCTTCGCGGGATCTACTGCTATCCCATCTTTAGAGACCACATGCCCTAGAAACCTCACTTCTTTTCTCCAAAAATGACATTTGGAGAACTTTTCCTTAAGCTGGTGCGCACAGAGAGTTTTAAAAACCTCCTTTAATTGTCGAGCATGCTCTTCCTCGCTCTTTGAGAAAATCAAGATGTCATCAACAAAGACCACGACAAACTTATTTAGAAACTTCTTAAATACCCTACTCATCAAATCAACAAAATAGGCGGGTGCATTCGTCAACCCAAAAGGCATGACGAGCCACTCGAAGAAACCATATGGAGTTCTAAAAGTGGTCTTGTCTATACTTTCCTCGGCCACCCTCAGCTGATGAAATCCCATGGCCAAGTATAACTTGGAGAAAACATATGCACCAACAAGCTGGTTAAACCGATCATATATCCTCGGAAGTGGGTGCCTATTATTCTTAGGGAGTTTATTCAACTCTCTATAATCCACACATATGCGAAGCGAACCATTAGCCTTAGTTGCGAATAGTACTGAGCACCCCATTCAGATATGCTTCACCGAATAAACCCTTTCTCAAGTAGCTCCCCTATTGGCTTGCTAAGTTCCCTCCTTTCTCTTGGAGCCATATGGTGCACAGGCAATACAACTGTCTTCGCATTGTCCACTAAGTATATATGGAAGTCAATCTCGTTTCTCATAGGTAAGTACTGAACCTCCTCGAAAATATCAGGATACTCACAGACTACTGATACAGATCGTGAATCATCGATAGCTGCATCAAGCGACTCTAGGAAACTAAGCATGACAGACCCTTTAGGGTCACAAGAAATCTCGAGGGTCCTCCCATGGCAAGTCAAAAGCCTAACGATCCTCCTCTTGCAATCTAGAATGGCACCATACATAGCTAGCCAATCCAACCCTAAAATCAAACCATAACCTATGAAACCAAGCACGCATGCATCGCAATTAAACTCTACACATAACACATATATTCTCAAACCCTGACAAATCATAGACAAGTGAGCTATACCACCAATGGGTTTGAGACAACAACGGGATCCAAAACCATACTAGTACTAAGGTGCAGAGGCTCAACCACGGAATCATATATAAAAGAATGCGAAGCGCCGGAATAAAAAAGAGTTATAACCAGATGATTGGAAAGAGAAATCAAACCTTCAAAAGAAACTTTCCTACCTCTATCTGGCGCGCTGGCCATGAGAGCATGCACCTTCCCTCTAGAAGACCCTGCCCTTTGACCATGTCCTTGCCTCTTCGGGAAATCCTTAATAAGATGTCTGACTTCTCCACAACGGAAACAAGCGTTCTTTCTTTTTCTTGTAATCATTGATCACGTGACCCTCGCGTCCACGATGATGGCATTTCCACTTATCTCGAGCTTTGCTATTCTTATCGCCCTTCGTTTGTTGTTATTGTTCTTTCTCGGGCCACACTTTCTTGTCTTATGTTTCCACAACCTTAGCCTCTTTCTTTTCACCTTTATCTTCTTCATGCATCAATGCCATATCAACAAGTTTCTCAAAAGTTGCACCCATTGGAATATGAGACATAGCCAACCCATGGAGGGGTTCAAATAATCCTTTAGCAAACCTCAAAGCTTTCTAGTGCGGGGTATCTACTAGTTCCAAACCAAACCTCGCCAATTGATTAAACTTATTAATATACTCTCTAACAGACATGCTTCCTTGCTTAAGCGCCAAAAACTTTCCAGTTGCATACTTTGCTCGGCTTGAGAAAGAAACTTCATTTCGAATCACTATTAGAAATCATCCCATGTCTCGATTGGACGTCCCGCATGCGTCACTTCCCACCAAAACGAGGCCTCACCTTTCAGCTGCCAAACGACAAACAGAATCTTCCTACGATCATCAACTTCAAAAATCCCAAACAAATCCTCCGTCTCTTTAAGCCAATTCCTTGCCTCTACGAAATTCCCAGTTCCTCGGAATGGCTTTCCACCTATAGCACAGAAATCTTTGCACGTCTTAGATAAATTATTAGTACACGGAGGAGGAGGAGGAACGATGGCAACAGCTGGGGGAGGGGCGTCTGCTTGGCCTCCAATAGGCGCCGTAGCCTCCAGATACCCACAAAACCAAGCCAGTATCTGTATGCCCTCTGGAATATTAGGTTCCCTAGATATGCTGAAATGAAAAGGAAAAAGGGATTCAAACAGAGAATCGAAAGATATTTCATATGGCTTGGGGGAATATGCTTTTCAAAACAAAATTTTCTTTTGAAAATGCTTTCTTTTAAATCCATTTTGAAAACAATTTTCAAAATCTTTTCTTCGATCTAATAACCTTCAGCTTTGATATGAAATGTGACACCCCACATCTGTTAATGTCACTCTTTATCAGAATGCATTAGGTTTCGTGAAGCGTTACAGGTAAACAGTAACAGAGACATTACAAGACAGATATAAAATAGCAGCGGAATTAACACTTTATTAAATAGAAAAGCTTCATGGTTCAAACCCAATTACATAATAAGTTTGGAATACCGAAAACAAAAAAGTCTGCCTTGTACAAAAATCATCATCAGAGTACAATGATATAAAAAAGAGCATAATCCCCAAAATATGGCCATAGTAGAGAAGATATGACATCAAGGAGTACATTAAGCAGCTCCAAGCAGCAGGAAAGAAGAATCCTGATCAAGCTTGAGTTTTCCCACCCTAAGAGCCTGGGGGTGGGGAAACGGAAGAGAAAGAAGTGGAAACCAAATGGGTCAGGTGGGTCCAGTTACTTTTAGCATATAAATAAGTAAAAGCACCATGACAGGCACGTAAGTTGGAGAGAGATAACAGTGTCATAAGGCAGGTATAACAAGGTAAACAGGATAACTGAACAGAACATGCATTACACTTCTATAGTACTTTTCTCTGCACCTATACTAGTATAACAAAAACAAGGTGATCCCAACAAGTACAAGATGGTAGACTTAGGTGTAATTCTAATGAGAGGTTTTACCCCATACAATAACAGGTAGCCCAATAGAACAGACAGGTGTTAACCCCCAACGACAAGAACGAGTTCCTAA
The DNA here is from genome assembly GCA_030737875.1 of Allium sativum. Lineage (NCBI taxonomy): Eukaryota > Viridiplantae > Streptophyta > Magnoliopsida > Asparagales > Amaryllidaceae > Allium > Allium sativum. Next base: position 974,944,248 of record CM060909.1, read on the forward strand.
ACAAGCAAGACTAGATGTACCCCAATTACTACCCCCAATCGATCAGCTCCCTAACTCGTAGATACCCTGTGCTGGCCCCACCATAGGATGTATCTCTTCCTAAAGTGGCAACCCTTTGTATACGAGATGTGCACAAACCATATCTACAGATGTCACAATGTCTTATCTTCCCTAGCAAGCGGACCATGCACGCACATGACTCCGTTGGAACGGGCTGTCAACCACCCCCACTTAAGTGACCTCTTATAATCAACTTAGTAAGCGTGCCCAGACCCCGACCTAGTTCGGGGTTCCCTGTTTAACACCAAGATGGGTTACTATCTGAAACGTGTCCCACATGACAGATAATATAAGCTTCTCTCTAGGCTTGCATCCCCACTACTAGGATTTCAACAGGTTATGCCTACTGGTTTAACAAGATTGTGTAACCCCAACAGGTTAAGTTTGTCGGACTATACATATAAATATTACCCTCCACCCCAAGATTTACTTAACCTCCTACCGATTCATTCAAGTTTACTTAACCCCTACTCAAGTTGTAGTCTTCTTCCACTAGTCGGACTTAACCTCGTGTCTTAGCACTGTTACGTGTTTATGCACTTAGACCCCTCATATTAAATTTACTACTCGTGGACGCTGGATATGTCGGGCGGTTCCGGGCAGACTTCTAGCACAAGTGTAATCTAACATCGTGTCTAAGCACGGTTACAGTTTCTAATTACTTTGAATCTAGGCATTTTCATCACTAACAAATTTTCATGTTCATTATGCCCCAAATCCCCATCAGGTTAACGATACAAGTTATGCCCCCGATTAAGGTTTAGATCAAGATGTAGATTATGCCCCCAAATCTCAAGTTTTGGCTCAAGGTACAAATTATGCCCAAAATTTCCAACCATGATTTACAATATGAATTATGCCTCCAAATTAATTGTTATCAATTTTGTGCGTTCGCGTGTTTCAGCGATAGGCCTAGGCTCGTATGTAGCTTGGCTTTAAAAACAAAAAGGGAAAGAGGGAGAGAAGAGAACAAGAATAGGCATAGTAAATAAAACAAACATAAGATGACATTATTAAGAAAACTAACATAATAGGCATAAGGTGACATGATTATACAAATAAACATGATAGGCATAAGGCGACATGATTAGGCAAACTTTACATAATAGGGGTGTCATGAATAGGCATATGAGATCTAATAGTAAATTGTATATACAAGTAACGATAGATCTATTGTGATTCAGATTACTAACAGGCATAGGCTTAGATCCAAACTTATAAACATGTCAAGATTACATTATAGTTTTTTATATCTAAAAATAACATAAACTCGCTTTGATTGGATCTAAAGAACAGAAAATTGATTGTAGATGTTGAAGAACATATCTCTGAATGCGGATAACTTGTTGTAGGAGAAGAATAGGCTATTTTATTCTGAGTTGGGGCAACACCTCATTATTGCCATTGATTTAGATGAATAAAACAATGGGATTAAGGACCTTCATATAGCCTAGGGTTAATGAATCTGGTCAAAAAACAAGTCCTCGTACGCAGAGCTGAATCTACCCCGGGTCTTGGGAGGTCGGCATCCCTATAGTGGTGTTGACCCATGGGTCGATACCCTTAAGGTAGGGGTCGACCCTTAACGGGACGATTATCCACCTAATTCTTCCGCCTCTGATTTTGATTTTCTGGAATCGTTTTAGTTATATATAAATGTCTTATATGTATATAAACTTCAAACCTTAATATCTTCTTCATACAATGTCCGTTTTATAAAAACTTGGGCTCTATCTTAAGTAGAATTCTGAAACGAATGCAATGGTGCAGTCCATTTTACTTAATTCTCAATGTTTATTTAATATTCCTTAGTTTATCATTTTAATGTGTTATAAAATTACGGGGTGTTACAAAAACCTGGTTTCCTTGTCCCTGTTTTGAACCGTTTAAACTCGCCTATCGGGTCTTCGGGGCAGGTAGACCCATGACCTGCTTTTGGAGGTCTAGGCCTAGGGTCAGGTCTGGGACATGGCTAACCTACCCCAACGCGATTAACATTATTTAAACTTCATTAAAGCACTTTATAACAATAATGATTACTTGTTATTCTTCTTTGGTATATGTGGTTATGATTTGAATACGATATTATTTCAATTAACAAGCTATAAATTTTTCTTGATATTAATTTGCATCAGAGATAATCATACAATAACAAATGCATACGTTTTGAGCGATTATCTCATAACTTATGTTATTATATTCTCTTATCATTGTAAAAACATTAGTATTTGTATACAATTTATCGTATAGTGATAAGAAATATAAGTATATATATCAGTGTACGTCATAACTCAATTTCATCGAGTTATGGGGCGGATCGAGTCTGCCCTAACCCGTACGGGCTTCGGGTATAGGGAAAAATTCTAGACCCACACCGAGTTTACGGGGCAAGTCTTGGGCGGGGTTCGAAAAGCCCGGGGAGGGTCTAAGTCATAAGAAAGCCGCCCTAACCTACCCCATTATCATTCCTAGCTATGATGAATCAATTGAGGAGCATCGATTTTATGCCAGTTTGGACAATATGTGGAGGCTGATTTCAATTGAAGGCAGTGTAGTGATTTCAGTTTGGATGGAATGGCCGGAGGAAGAATTTGTAGTGGAGGCCATTATTGTTTTAAATTTTATGCTCAAACAACACATACGTTTATATTTAGAAATTCTAACTAAATTTAAAGTTTCTAACTCGAACTTAATTATAACTTCCATTTAAACGTTATATTTTTATTTAGTTTGTATATTTAAATGCTAAAATTGGTTTGTTACAAGTCTCACATTGATTATTGATCTTTCCTCAATGTAAAAGCGGGATTAGGACAAGGTACCAAACGTTAGGAGTTGTATGTGATACAACCGATAAAAAGTTATCCATTATATGCAGGCCTATGATTTATTGAGCTTTCCTTAAGCTCAGAATCCTAAGGACACGAGTCCTAACTCCTAATAGTTAAGTTAAATGACTTCTATGTTTCGCTCAGGGTTTGGTGAAACATAAATTTATTGGGAGATTTAATAGAAAAATAAAATGGCAACATTTAACCTTTCTAATATTGTAAGAACATATGCTAAATAATGTTATAGTTATCTATAATGATAAATTTGTTCGTTTAATATGATTGACAAAACATTTGTCGATTAACATATACAAATGAACTAAATTGAATGTTAACATACGGAAATATTATACATACTATTAAATGTCTATTGCATGTCACTGTTTTCTATACCCATGCAAGTGCCTAATTTTTACAACTACTTAATACATTCATAAAATGACCAATTACATGTTTATTTGGTTGATAATGTAAGTTGCATTATGTGTTTCAAGCTATAAATAAATATAATACTATGGATATTCGATCCATATACTATAATATATAAATGTTATATAGTGAACGACCATAGTTCATAATGTATAATACTTCGATAAATATAGTTCACTCAAAACAAACCAGTAGCTGTATTATGAGATCAAGTATTCAACTTAATTGATTACATAAAATATCATATTGTGTTGATTGTAACATAAGTCCTGAACTATTGTACAAGTCTAAGAACTTAATAGCTGAAATATCAGTTTGATCATCTTACGCGAAAGCAACATATTTGATGTCCTTAAGTTTTATGGATAATCAAATGCGCTTTCGTAAAGAGTTTGTCATGATATTGTAGTAAGGATTTTATTCCGAATAGTTTTACCATTTAGTAAGAAAAAAAATGAATGTATTAGCGTAAATGTAAATTAATGCGTAGTTCGGATGAAGAGAGTGAATAGTCCTTTCTTCTTCATAAAGATATAATGGAAACAAGAATTATAGTAATAGTGGTTGATACTTAACATTGGAATAAGAAATATGATTCATATTACAACATGTATTTTCATATAGAAAATTGTTTTCCATGAGCTTTGTTTCTTCGAGTTCAAGATATTTGATCAAAGACTCTCCACAGTAAACTTGCTGCAGTATGTGAAAATAATATATATGTTAAGTGAGCGACGAACATTCAAATTTGGTACACTATTATTATTAATGCCAAAAAGTGGCACAACATCCAAACATAGAATATGAAGAGAATAAAAATGAAGAAATATAAATGAAAACGAAAGGAAACGCAACTACATGCAAATTTATAGTGAGCCTGTTTCCATTTTATATTCTCTTACATGACTTGAATAATATAAATATAATAATGGATTTTCTCTCAAACACTTGAGTATAATTCAATATCACATAGTATGGAAGAGAATAATGGCCAAAATTCCTTTCCTAAAGCTTTGGGGGACTATTTATAGGCGAGGTCAGATCTGGCTCACTATGCCATGAGGCCCCATCCCGGCTCGGTAGGGAGGTAGTGGAACCGGTCTTCAATCCATGGCAGATGTCTTCTTCAGTTGGATATATGACACGTGTAGCGAGATTCGAAATAACAGGAGTTGTTGACCAAGGATATAGCCGATAAATAGGACATAGAAGCTTGCAGGCATCGGGGTCGGCATGGTCGGGGTTGGCACTACTCGAGTTGGTAGCACCGAGTCGAGCCGGACACAATTCCATCTTTTCCTTATTTTTGAACAAAGGTCGATCCGAGTCAGGGAGGAATGAATTGGATGAAAGGTGCAACACCCCACACTTTTATGCGCCTAAATTTTGACAAAAATCAAAACTTGAACACATCCAAGCATAGAGCGTGTATATCTGGTACCTGCAATAAATGAGCATGAGCGTAATCAGAGTAAGATAAGATAACTCATAGCAGAAATAAAATAGGATAAACTAGTATTAACTCAAGCATCTACCTTTTTGAAAGTGAGTCACTTTGCCAATACCGAGCATGGGAGAGAACGAGAATCAAAAGGCAAACATAATCATCTGCGAGAACCTGACCTTCTCTAGGAAATCTGGGAGGTTGTAACAGTCTAGAAATTTTGACAAGTTAATTGAAAGATTTTATATACGGCAATGATTACTAAGTTTGTGATTTGTTAATACTATTTGTCGTTCGATCGGATTTGTCAACGATAACATGAATTAGTAACACTAGAATTAAGCATTTCTCTTAGTTTCCATAATGTTTTAAGGTAAATGCTACTAAAAGCACCTACCTTCTCCTTATTACAAGTGTTAAGACACTTGTAATTTTGCATGCCACATTCCATGCACGATTTACACATCCTAAGAGGTGTCATTACCATATTCTTCCATTCCATGTATAAATATACCTCCTTTCCTCCCTTAAACACCATTCCACTCTTCTCTTCCATTTCTCCTCCTTCTTTACCTTAGATCCATGGCTTCCTAAGCCTTTCTTCCTTATTCCACTCCTTGTTCTCCTCCCTCTTTCTCCCTAAATTCGGCTAAAGTCATCTCCTCCTCCTCCTCCAAAATTCTGACCTTTCCTCCTCTTAATTAAAAAGGAAAAGAAAAAGAAGCTTAATAATTATTTTAGTTTATAAAGAGTTGGCAAGGAAATTCTGTTAGTTCGGGATAGCTATAGTCGGTCTAATGGTCCTACAATAAAGATTGGTGGAGTGGAACCCCAAGTTGAGAACTCGACACTTATATTTGTTCACTTTTTATGCTATGTGAATTGTTGTTGATGATATGGTTAATTAGTAATTATTGCAATATAAGCGTTCAATGGAAAACGCTTGTACATACACTGTTATATATATATATATATATATATATATATATATACCCATATATGCTCGTGTGATGGATGAATGGATGCTTCGTGGTTGTTATTAGTGATAATATGTGCATTATACTTATTATACACACATATTTGGATTTATATGTATATCAAATAAGTCTCGAACCAAATGAATATTTTATTCAATTTGAAAGTTGAAAATGGGTTTCTAAATTGTTTTAAAGAAATTTATATTATGGTCAAAATAGGGTTTGTCAAAATATAGTTTCCTGCTCTACCTGGCTATCCCTAACTGATCCGACGAACGGGATGGTAAATTCAAAATTTAATTTGAAAATTAGTTTGAAACTATTTGAATTTATAGTAGAATTTAGCGTACTTTTGTTAAAAACTTTAAACGCTTATAACTTTTACAACTTAAATCAGATTTCCACGGAACGAAAAACATTTGATTTTCATCAACAAGGGCTTTCAAATGAGTGAAAGCAGATTTTAATTTCGACTTATAATTTTCAAGTTATGTTTAAAATAATTTAGAAAAGGTCGCTATAAATGGAGTTAGTTAACTATAATTATAAAATGGCTCCTATAAATTATTTAAAAATATGGAAAAAAATTTGTTAAATCATAATTAATTATTTAAAAATGATTTATGGTGAAATCATGAAGTTTTGGATAACGCAGAAGTTATTTTACTTAAACTAGCCAATATTAGTATTTTGAAACACTTTGAAATGCTTTTGTGACATAGTTTGTTAAATATTGAGTTTTAAGTGATCTAGCTTTATAAATATTTTCCATACCTTAGTAAATGATTTCTAATAAGTAATAAAGTATTTTGAACTATAATTTGAGTTTGCAAACAACGAAGTTTGAGTTGAGACTTAATTTGGTCCTATATATCAACATGGTTTTAAAGTTGCGTTTATTATTTGGAAAGACCGGGATTGGATTTATGTCTAAAAAACATTCCAAGTAATAATACGATGTTGTGGAGAAATTGAAGGCATTGAAGACGACATTGAAGACCAGGACCCTTCATATCGTAAGGACGACTTGCTGAATGTCTCAAATGGTTAGCTCCCATTTGCAGATGGATTTTATATCAGCTAAGTGGTAAGAAGCCCGAACGTATGTGAAGGAATTCTGGATTGTGGTTTTGTTCAGACCCAGAACGGACTTGTATGGATTGTGTGTCTGACACTGTAATTGACTGCATAGCACTGATCTCTATTAAAAATATATCTGTTTGGTGGCGGAGAATTTATTCTCTTTCTTAACACCCTTCTCTAAGACGTATGATCTTAGAGGTTATATATTGATAGAAATCAGTGATGCATTGTAAATGGATAATGTGGCATACCCAAGTTATATGGTGAGCTATGGATGATCAAAGCATGGCTTGTTTAAGCATAGTTTTGTATATATCGTGACCTCAACAAGCCTCACAACCCGGTAAATGGCTAAAACAGGAAAGATGCAGCGAGGTTAAGGGTAGTAATTTCATTCTAGATAAAAGGTGTACTATTTTATGGAGCCCAGGTATTAACCTATGTGGATAACTTCTATTTTATATGGATGTTGATGTTGCGAGGCCTCGGTTCAAAGGTTGGTAACGACCGGGAAGTGATATATTCAGGCGTGCTCTAAGTTACCCAGTTAAGGGGTAACACGACCTCATGTTGGCAGAGAGCCTTAACTTCTATTTTATATGGATGTTGATGTTGCGAGGCCTCGATTCAAAGGTTGGTAACGACCGGGAAGTGATATACTCAGGCGTGCTCTAAGTTACCCAGTTAAGGGGTAACACAGCCTCGTGATGGCAGAGAGCCTAATTTGGTTCTCGGGGCGTCCCTCTAGAGGCATACCCATCGGTTCGGTAAGGAAGTTTCTTTGCCTGGTAATTTGTTGGAAATTCATTATCCACTACGAGCTTTTACGATTTCATTTGTATAGCCTACTGGTTACCAGCAGAAATATGTTAGCATAGTGGGATAGGGCATTATGTTGGCTAAGATTGATAAATTTATTTGCGAATTTGTTTTCACACTATGCACTAATAATAATATGGAAAATGGTTTCCGCGTACCAAGCATGTTTGACTATCATAAGGAGTATCCTCGCCCATGTGTGCGTTTACTTTGTGTGTGTGTCACGAGACCTTATGTTAGTTTCATTTTCTAAAAAGCATTGCGAATTTTATTGCACATAACAAATATACATTGAGTTCTCACACCAGTCCCATGACTGACCTGGAGTTTATTTGTTTTCCCACAAAACTCTGGATGCCCATAATTTTCCACACGGGCAGCCTAGTGTCAGGTTTAGTAGCTGTGTTTGGGGCCTACACCTTGGAGCGTTTTTCTAGTGTGTCTTTTCTTTGGTGGAGTTGCTATTGCCGTGGAGCATCTTCAGCTGTTTCTGTGGAGTGTTTGATTTTTGTGGGCATCAATGATTTGGAGCTATCCAGGTGAAGATGAAGTTTGGTTTTGGATTCACCTTGATTAGTTGTTTCCGCTGCTTCTGTGTTATCTTATTATTGTAAATAGTGTTGCACCTTAATGATGTATCTGTTGTAAACTCTGATATAGTCTCATGTTATATAAATGAGAAGTTGTTTTGTTTCATTGTGATTGTTCTAATGTACAACCATTTAGAGTAAATTACTTGAGAAGTTTACATTTTATTATACTATGAAATTGTTTATGACCATAATTGGTATATTATTGTGTTGATATTATTACATAACATGTTTCATTGGTTTATATAAATTTATGATATATATTATGTTTTCCAAGCATTTAAATCATCCTTTAAATGTTGTCTCATTTTGTTCGTTTGCAAATTATGTTGGAATTATTTTACTTTTAAGACAGTTTGGGAGATTTGAATATGATATCTGTTTTTATGACTTATCTGTTTATTTTAGTTTTTGTGCTTATCATTTATTTTATTTTCTCCTGTTCGCATTTTTTTTTAACAAATGATTCAATGTTGATAATGATTTGGTTTATGACTTGAACATGAAATAGTGATGACATCTTTTATATGGTTTTATGATGTTTATATTCTATGTAATGAGAAATTTGAATAAACAGTTTAGTGAAACCGTCTGGTATGGGACTTTCGGTGCCACTATCCTGGTTATTCATTAGACTTGTTATATAGAGTACTGAAAGGATAAGTGTTGTATGTGAGTCACTCACATCTACGTCTTCACCCATAATAGTTATATCTTAGCATATCATTGTGTGATTGGGTTGAATTGCTTGGATGAATGAATTGGTTGAATTGATATGGTTGTCATCTAATTGTTTATGAAATCGAATTAATCAATGAATTTTGTGCCGATTTTATGTTTAATATAGAGGGGAAGTTAATAATTTTTTTTCAATCTATACTTGTGTAAGTCATTTATTTTGACGATTGATTTATTTTGTGATATAAATAAACTGAGAAGCATATTTATTTTCCTAGACAACTAGGAATCCAACATTTGAATTTGCGACATTTGAATAAAAGTAGGTATTACAAGTCCATTTTCGAAGGTCGAAATTCCGGGTCATCACAGAGGTTGTAATAAAGAGGGGGGGGGGGTCAGAACAATAAATTCTGGTGACTAAGAAATGTACAACACAAACTATAACACAGATATATCCCATTTGGTTCAACCCAAGCTGTATGCCTAACAAGGTTAATGATTCTATACCAACCTTGTTAATGTTTATGCACGACTCTACTACTCTTCCTAAAGTAGTATTTCCAAATTATAATACCGAGATAGGACGTTTACTCATATTTTTTGTGAAGCCTTTATACCAGAGCTTAGTTAGTTACTATATCAAGATTAGACTCTTAATTACGGAGTTTCTATATTCATATACTTCCATTTGCTTCTCCTTCATCATTTATTGCCTCTCTATCAATGATAGATAGGGTGGATTCTTCCAGATTGCTTAAGCCTTAGGCAGACTGATTGGTCTCTTATTACTTCTTGATAATTTACTTAATGTTACCATGAACTAAAGGGCAGTAGCTATCGGCCCTACTAGTTAAGGCTTCCGTCATTCACGCATATACCCTTGCCCCGCATAAGGTGAGAGGTGGTATTTCATCGTTCGCTCTACCTTCTAGCTGACCTTATTAGATAGCCCCCTTAGCCGCTTATTACTTCCCGTATGATAGATAGCCATTTCTGACGTTTTAGTTTCAAGGTTTGGGTAGGCCCCCACACACTGCCATTTAAACCCATAAATTGATAGATCAATTACCAGGTGGACTCTCCAAGCCTAGTCACTTAGCTTTTTAGGACCTAGAAAGCGGACTATATGCCAATGTTATTAGTTCGTACCCCATTATCCTTTAGCACCTTTCTCTATTGGAACAAATTAGGCTACGTTGTTAAGTTATTCCCGTTTATTCCCTCTACACGGAAATACTATACTTACATGATTCACTTTTGTCATGGGTTTGTATGGTTAATAATATTTCATACTATTAACCAACTATGTCCATCTGTATTTTCTATATCCTTTAATATAAATAAGGAACGTTATATCCCCTTTTTCCTTAGGATATTTATTTGATTTCTTCCTTAATTTGGACTTAGTATTTAAATGACAATTAATTGTCCATTAATCCCCTTATGACACACATTTTCTTTTATTTCTATCTTTATTGCCTTTTATGACCATGCAGTCATATTTTCCTAAGGCAACCATTTATCAATCCCATGTTATCTATTTGTTGTACCCCAACAGGCACTTTATAATCTTGTTCATTTACTTATTGGTTGACTGTTACACACACACACACACACATATATATATATATACACACATATGTGTATATTTACGTACCAGGCCTCTCATATTAAGTTAACGACTTGTGGCTACTGGATTTGCTGGTCGGTTCCGGGCAGACTTCTACCGTAGGTTAAACTTAATATTACAAGAAGTATATGTAAATATATAGTTTAGGAATAGTTGATGCAAATTATGCATAAATATATATTTATATTTTTATACGTACATTTGCACCACTTTTCCCTTTTTGAACTTTTTATTTCACCTCTTGTGATTTCAAAACAATGCCTTTTATGCAAGAGGAGGAAAACGACATATTTTCAAAAATTAAGCAAGAACTCAACAATATTAAATACTAACAGGCATATTCCTTTTAGTATTACAATCACACAATTTACCAATTTCACATTTAATTACCCAAATTCACATAATTTAATATTCAACACTGAACTAAAGATCTAGAATGTAACTACATCTACATGGTGTTTAATGGGGACTGATTTCCAGATCTGTAGTGCTATGCAATGTCCACAATACATTTTACAACATATTTGCAGTATATTTCATAACGAAACTGTAGGAATATGTGTAAAAAAATCTTAAAATCCTATAGTTGATATTTTGCATAACCAAAATACATAAATCACAAGTTTTCCCAATGTTTATAATCAGATCTGAAAGTTGTCAGTCAATTTACAATACTCAAATAAACAGATCTGATAGGCATAAAAACTTAGTTCTAATTTAAACGAAATAGATAAGTTATTATAATTGTATTCGTAAATTTCCCACTCACCTTGTAGCCTCTAAATCCAAAGTTTGAACCCTTTGGGCCTACAATCCCCAAATTCTTATAAATCTACAATTTATCTGAAAAGGGGAAAATTCCAGACCTGTAGAAATGTAAGAAAACAGGAAAAGAGGGGAGAATCTTATTTGGAGCGTCAATTTGCATTCTTTTCCATTAGATCTGCTTATCCTCTCAATTGCATATGAATTGGATTTGTTTTGTTATGTATGAATATAACTTTATTTTAGAAATTAGGTTTAGAGAAGGAGGAAAATGGCAGAGCTCCGCTGCCTCTGCAGATTTATATGAAAAAAGAATGAGGCCTTACCCTTTATTTATAAGGGTGGAAATGACCTAGAACTGTCGGTTTAGTTTTAAGTTATATCCTTCCTTCCATTTTAATAATGTTTCATGAACCATCCCCCTTAACCTTAGTCGCCACTGCTTGGCTCGACCAAGCGGTTGTAGCCAGCGATCGAATGCCCCAGTCGACCTGGCAGTGAGGCGGCTGGGGGAATTATTATTTTCCAAATATAAAATATTCTATTTTATTTATTTTCTGCCCGTTTTCGTAATTCACCTATAACTTTTTCATATGGACTTTGTTCGCGAAACTCCAAACATGAAAGTTGGCCAGAATTCCAAGATAAATGCAATGGTTAAAATTTTGTGGCCAAATTCCATAATTTACAGAAATCCTTATTTTTGAGATTCTAACTAAGTAACTATTTGTTGTCAAAATTCCAGGTTGTTTCATTCTTCTCCCTTAAAAGGAATTATTTCGTCCCGAAATTATAACATCTAGTTATCCTTTCCTACACAACCAATTTGTGTACATCCACATCGCAACCATGTATATATGTGCATGGTATACATAATGCATTTCAACCATAAAACATGCATGCAAGATGATTCTATATTAGGCCTTCTACATGTATGAAATAAAATTTAAAACACTTTTGAAAACATGATGCAAAACATCCTAAATATACTGGCAGTTCTATATGAATGCAAATTTCAAAAATCCTTTTTCATCCATAGCCTTCACATAATTATGAGTAAAAGTTTGAAGCAACCAATTTTGCATCCAAACTCTACCATCCAAAACGTCATGTAGTCTAATCGTTTCCTATTAAATTTCTCCTAGACTGGAAAAAGGAAATTGAAGCGAAATTTTTTAACATTTCCTCCACTTACCAATATTCCATTTCCCGTCGTACAGTGGAATTTTCACCTCAGTTACTCAAAATACTCCAAAAAAATCCATTTGTAGACTGTAAAGGAGGCTTAAAACAAGCTCTAAAACATAAAACGAGTTAATTAATAGCTCGCGCGCATCATTGACAAGGTATGGAAGCAACATTTCCAAGGCTAAACCAGCCTTTTCGTTGTTGTCATTAATGTTTTTATCATATCGTCAGTCCTATTGCATAGCTAAAACATGCACACAAAGCATCCAAAAATCTTTCTTACGCTATTCATGTAACCAAAAATCAAAAAATTTCGCAAAAATAAATTTTTGCTTAAATAAACTTGTCATGTTTATTTTTGAAAATTTCATTTCAAAATCATTTCACTTTCCTATAAAAATAAGAAAACGATAAAAGTCTCTTTTTTTCAAACAACATTTGTCATATGTTGGCGGAAAAGGAAGTCAGTCACGCCAATAATGCGAAAACTGAAATCACACACCAAAAGACCAAAATAAATTTTAGCTTTAATAAGAAACGGTGATTTATTTATTTATATACCTGTTACCTGGAACCGGTCCTTAACTAAACTTATCCAACACATAATTCTATTCTTTTCAGCTCTAGGACAACTGTTAGTTTAGATACGAAAATGAGATTTCATTCAAACAGGCACGTGTGAATGACATAAACATTTCAAAACTTAGAGATCTCATTAACCTAAGTCGTGCGATTTTAAACCACACTAACTGTTACAAACACGAATCACCACTAAGCCAAGAACCTGATGTCGGAAAGGGAAAACAAAAAAGACAATGACAACGACAACGACAGAAACAACATCAAAACTCCCAAAACAATGGATATAAACATGAAATGTCTTGCTCCGTCGCTGGAGTTCAAACCAATATTTATGTTTTTTAGTTATTCATATCATGGTAGAAAAATGCTCATTCTCGTGTCACAAACACTATTGGTGTTGTTGGAGATTTCCACACCACCATCTCTTCTAAGAGAGAATTTACGATGAGAAAAGGAACCTACCACAAGATTGTTCTCATGGAAACCCACCTAATATTGTCTAAAGACAAGATGGACAGGAGAATTTACAGAAAGTAACTCCATGAGTCAACACATAAGAAAGACAAGTTGATTCGAATATGATGCGGTACTAAATAATGGTTACTCCACCGATCAAGCAAGGGATAAAATTCCTGCATCGTGAGACAAATATAGTCATAACTTCCCATCTATAAAACGATGTGCTAAATGAGCCACACGTTTTCATGGGTAGTTTAAACATACATTCCCAAACATAAAATCAAACATCAAGAAAAAGAGATTTGCTGCAAAATCTCCAAAGCCGGTCAAACAAAAGACCACTCAAGTCCGTGTAAATCACGGATTCCTCTAAAAATCTCTTCGAGATTCTCCTCCGAAAAACCATCTAAAGATAGATTAATCTTCATCTCCGAAATGGTGATTGCCTTTGAAAGAACCTATTCAAATAAGGTATAGCAAAGGAAGATGCAGCACAAATAACAAACCCTATTCTAAGATCTCGAAGCAACTGGGCGGTGCAAGCCCAACTGCCTTGAAAATTTTTCATAGCCCTAAAGCAGTTAGACCTTTTTGGTCATTCCGATCCAGCTAAATGATCTCTACCTAATGAGGAGACTTAAATGGTGTGAGTAAGATCAAATATTGCAACTAGGTATTTTACGCAAAGAAATGATTGAAGAGAAGAAATTAGATATTGGAGTAGTAGTGAGGCAAGATCTAATGCACAAACAAGCGTAAAGAGGAAGGGGCGAGGCGACGACAAAGAAAGAGAAGAAGAATAGAGATATGGTTCGGCTAGATGAGGAAGGAAGGACGAAAGAAGGAAGTTAAGTGGTAATTTGGACTCAACTTTTACGGTTGAATCCTAGGTCCAAGTTGTACCAGAACTCATTAACTAGTTGATCATTCTAGTATAACACTAAATGGTCAATTATAAGATGAGCTTTGGACAAAGGTTGAACCTTGGCCTTATTAGGCCAGGTTAAAAAATTAATCATCCCGCGTCTTCTTTTAAAATTTTACGCGATCCGAAAAATAATTATCTTCATCACTGGGGTATTTAAAGACCGTAGTTAAACTCCGAACCAGCTCCAAGGATTTATAGTCTCAATAACGATGCTGCGACTACACAACGAACTAACGAACTTCCAAAAATAATTCAACTAGAAATCCATAATATAAATTAAAATGGATTTTCCCCTTACCTAGTTGACAACCGACAGACGATTCACAAAATCAAATACCACAGAAATCAAGATGAAGGATTTTCCTTAGCCTTTCCGAAGAAAATTTTAAAACTTTTCCAAAAATGGGATTTATTATAAACTAATGGTTTCGTGTTTATAAATCCAGTTTACTATTATTATTTTTCCAGATTATATTATAAACTGAAAAACCTTTTCTTGTTCAAAAATATTGGATCCTAAAACAATAAAGAGTAATTTTGATACCCTTAATAAATTATCCAATATATATCGGAAGATAGATACTGAAAACCACAAGGAATGGATATTTATTATTCTTGAATTTAGTGGTATATTCCTTGTTATTTTTAATTCCTTCTTTCCTACCAATCAAATCATATTTATCAAAATTACCGAATGGGCCATGAAATTTTTGGATCGAGTAATGGTCTTAACCGGAACTACCAACAAAATAAAACACCAGAAATCGCGACTATCTTGGTTGTAGCTAGAATTTTTTCCCGTCTCCATACTCGAACCAATGGACTCCACCATATGCCATCATCATGCTCTTTACGACGAGATCGCCAACATATTATAGGGTAAGACAGGATTGTCTAAAAACCCGAACTCAACATATTTCAACACTTAGTCGCTTAAAGCCTATTTTTATTATTAGGCCCACGGCTAATTCATTGTCGAAATAAATTTAAGCCGAGTAAGAAAGACGAAGAAAAACAGAAAAGAGAATCGAATTACGTTCTCTTACGATTTCTAATTTAACTAATTTCTCTGATCACTTTACCTATCACTAGAAGTCTGTTCAAGGTTCCACACTCAATGGCGGCAACTAAACACGAGGGTTGCGCTCGTTGCGAGACTTAACCCAACACCTTACGAAACTAGCTGACGACAGCCATGCACAACCTGTGTCTGCATTCCCGAAGGCACCTCTCTCTTTCTAGATGATTCGTGGCATCGCTTTGCATCAAATTAAACCACATGCTACACCGTTTGTGCGGTCCCCCGTCAATTCCTTTGAGTTTCATTCTTGCGAACGTACTCTCGCACCAAATGTAACAACCCACACTTTTATGCACCCAAATTTTGACAAAAATAAAAACTTGAACACATTCAAGCGTAAAGTATATCTGATAACTACAATAAATGAACATGAGCATAGTCGTAGTACGATAAGATAACTCACAGCGGAAACAAAATAGGATATACTAGTATTAACTCAAGCAACTACCTTTTTAAAAGTGAATCAATTTGCAAATATTGAGCATGAGAGAGAACAAGAACCAAATGTCAAACATAATCATCTGCGAGAACCACCTTCTCTAGGAAACCTGGGAGGTCGTAATGAGGAGGGGGTCAGAACAACAAGTTCTGGTGACTCAAAAATGTACAACACAGACTATAACACATATATATCCCTTTTGGTTCAATCCAAGTTGTATGGCTAACAAGGTTAGTGATTCTAAACCAACCTTGTTAATGTTTATGCGCGACTCTACTACTCTTCCTAAAGTAGTATTTCCAAATTATAATAACAAGATAGGGTGTTTACACATATTTTTGTGAAGCCTTTATACTAGAGCTTAGTTGGTTATTATATCGAGATCTGACCCCTAATTACGGAGTTTCTATTTCCATATACTTTCATTCGCTTATCCTTCATTATTTATTGCCTCACTATCAATGATAGACAGGGTAGATTCTTCCTGATCGCTTAAGACCTTAGGCGGACCGATTGGTCTCTTATTACTTCTCAATAATTTACTTAACATTAACATGAACTAGAGGGCACTAGCTACGGGCCCTACTAGTTACGGATTCCGTCATTCATGCATATGCCCTTGCCCCGCATAAGGTGAGAGATGGTATTTTATCATTTACTATACCATCTAGCGACCTTATTAAATAGCTCCCTTAGTCGCTTATTACTTCCCATAGGATAGGTTGCCATTTCTGTCGTTTTAATTTCAATTTTTAGGTAGGTCCACACACATCTGCCATTTAAGACCCCTAAACCGGAAGTCCTATTCCCAGATGGACTCTTCAACCCTAGCCACTTAGCTTTTTAGGACCCAGGAAGTGGACTATATGTGAAGGTTATTAGTTCGTACCCCATTAGCCTTTAGCACCTTTCCCCATTGGGATAAAGTAGGCTACATTATTAAGTTATTCCCGTTTAGTCGCTCTACACGAAAATACTATACTTACATGATTCATTTTCGTCACAGGTTTATATGGTTAATAATATTTCATACTATTAATCTACTAGGTCAAACTGTATTTTCTATTTCCTTTAATATAAATAAGGAAGGTTATATCCCCTTTTTCCTTAGGATATTTATTTGATTTCTTCCCTAATTTGGACTTAGCATTTAAACGACAATCAATTATCCATTAATCCCCTTATGACACACATTTTCTTTTATTTCTATCTTTATTGCCCTTTATGACCATGCAGCCATATTTTCCTAAGGAAACCATTTATCAATCCCAAGTTATCTATTTCTTGTACCCCAACAGGAAATTTCTAGTCTTATTCATTTATTTACTGGTTGACTGTTATATATATATACATATATTTACGTACTAGGGCTCTCACATTAAGTTGACAACTTGTGGATGTTGGATTTGCCGGTCGGTTCTGGATAGACTTCTACCACAAATTAAACTTAACCTCGTGCCTTATTACGATTATATTCATGCATCAGACCCTTCACATTAAGCTGACTACCTGCGATTGCTGGATTTGTCAGTGGGTTCCAGGTAGGCTTATACCACAAGTTGAGCTAGGGCTGCACAAAGTATGGGTTGGGTCAGGTTAGATCAAATACTTCATCCGACCCGCATACGTATAGGTTTAAGGTACATTAATCCCTATCCGACCCTATATGAGGTTGGATATGAGTTGGGTTAAAGTATGAGTTGTGTCAGGTTTAGTAGGGTTGGGTTTCTTAAATATATTAAGAAATGAGAATACGAGGTATTTTTTAAAAATAATATTATAATATTTAGCATAATGTATCAAATTTTATCTAGCATATTGCATTTAAAATAACTGATTCATTATAAGACATATTTTATTAAAATTTCATAGTAAACGACATCATAATGAATTAATTTACTAAATAGTAGAACAAGTGTTTCATTATAAAAAACATTAAATTGCTCTTTAAAATATATTTGCCAAATTCTATCTAGTTTGGATTGACATGAAATATGCTCTTTTGTATATTTACTATAGAATACATAAACATTATTCGGATTATACTATTCTAATTTTAAATGGGATGATATTAAATTAGTTTTATAATATAGGGTTGGGTTGGGTTAAAATAAGGTTGGGTTGAACAAAATATCAAACCCGACACGTATACCGTATAGGTTACAAACTGTAACCTATATCCGTCCCGAACTAGGATGGGTTGGGTTTATGTGGGTTGGGTTGGGTCGGGTTGGTGGGTTGGGTCGGATTGGATATGGGTTGCATGCAGCCCTAAGTTGAGTTTAACCTCATATTTAAATGTGGCCATAATTCAAATTTCCTAGTTGGGTTCACAACATTTGTCCTAATTAATTTTAGGAATTGTAACCATTTCTCTATCATTTTCATTTTCTCCAATCAATATTGGTTACAATTATCATTTATTGATTTGCGGTCCTATTTATAGCAATTAACTATATTGATTGCTACAAATGGTCACCACAAATATATTAATTCAATATGGATTACATTTACATATAATTCCATAATCGAACCTTATCCAAACATTCCATACATGAATATATTTGCCGTTTTACGCTGATTTGGATGGATAATATGTATATATTTATATTTATGTTTTCATGCAGTCAACGTAGTTTTTATTTTTATTTTATTACTGTAACTTAAATGATTTGGTTTAATCAATAACCAAACATTGCTTTTTTGCATTCAATCTTGTAAAAAGGTTCAAATCTTACAAAAGATCGTTAGCCTAAAATCATTGTAAGTAATGCCTAATTAGTGGAATTGACATATTTAAAATTCACAAGAAATATATGTAAATATATAGTTTGGGAATAGTTGATGCAAATTACGCATAATTTTTTTTATATTTATATGTACAACCACACCACTTTTCCCCTTTTGATCTTTTTTACTTCACCTCTTGTGATTTTAAAATAATGCCTTCTTTATACAAAAAGAGGAAACAGACCTATTTACAATAATTAAGCAAGAACCAAACAATATTGAATATAAACAGGCATATTCCTTTTAGTGTTACAATCACACAATTTACTAATTTCACATTTTATTACCCAAATTCACATTCAACACTGAACTAAAGGTCTAGAATGTAACTACATTTATAGCGTTTAATGTGACTGATTCCAGATCTATATTGCTATGCAATGTCCACAATACATTACAATATATTTGCAATATATTTCATAACATAACTGTAGGAATATGAGTAAACAAATCTTAAAATCCTATAGTTGATATTTTGCATAACCACAATACATAATTCACAAGTTTTCCCAATGTTTATAATAAGATCTGAAAGTTGTAAGTCAATTTACAATACTCAAATAAGCAGATATGATAGGCATAAAAACATAGATCTAATTCAAAGGAAATAGATAACTTTGAACCCTTTGGGCCTACAATCCCCAAATTCTTATAAATCTACAATTTATCTAGAAATGGGAAAATTCCAGATCTGTAGAAATGTAAGAAAATAGGAAAAGAGGAGAGAATCTGATTTGGAACATCAATTTGCATTCTTTTCCATTAGATCTGCTTATCCTCTCAATTGCATATACGAATTGGATTTGATTTGTTATGTATGAATATAATTTTATTTTAGAAATTAGGTTTGGAGAAGGAGTATTTTAAATCCTTGATTGTATGTGAGTAAAATATGCTAATCGAATAGCTGAGTTAGGTCGAGTCATTGTCTCCTATGTATGATGATCACCACATGGGTCGTTACCATACAACGTCGTCTTATTACATAAGTTGAATACTAAATAAATTAAATCCTTGATTGTATGTGAGTCAGCACATGTGATTGTAAGAATTAAAGTCGTAGTGAGTATTTTAATCTTCCTTTTTCTCTTTCTTTCTTCCCCATCTTTTTTATTTAAGTCCGTCTCGGATCGGTATTCGTGTCATGTTCGGGTTGGCAAACCAATCCGAGCCCTGGTCAGCTAGTCACATCCGGGAGACAAAGAGTCTCCAACTCTTGCTATATATATCAGGCCTGCCTCATTCCCTCTTCTTCCACCTTTATTTTGCAACGAGCCGTGAAGTATACAAATTTGCTAGAACTTCGTTAATCGCCAATTCCTCGATCT
This sequence comes from Allium sativum, assembly GCA_030737875.1. Taxonomy (NCBI): domain Eukaryota; kingdom Viridiplantae; phylum Streptophyta; class Magnoliopsida; order Asparagales; family Amaryllidaceae; genus Allium; species Allium sativum. The sequence goes on from CM060909.1 coordinate 974,964,352, forward strand.
CAAACACTTAGATGGGTTGTGATTCCACGATGCGTATATTAATTTGAACTCCCTCCTTCGTCATCGTGTCCGTTTCGGGCCCCAATTTAAGAATCTAGGTTATGGCCATCGTCATCGCTACCGATGATGGGAGTGGTAATAAGGCGGTCTTGGAGACTTGAAGGTGTTATTTGAAGAGGAGTTGTTGAAAGATTGTTGGATTTGGTGAATGAATAGAAGGAGCAGGAGTTTTCCTTCTTTCAACTCGGGTCGCTCTCGGGTCGGCCTGGAACTATGGAGAAGATGGTGAACAATATTGGGTATGGTTTAGACCCCATAGTGAAATTGAGGAAGGGATGGAAATGCGGAGGTGTTCGGGTTGAAATGGGGAGTGTACGAGCCAGGTTCAATCCAAGCCAACCTAGAAGTTCCCATCCAATATTTTCAAGTTTCAACATCCTTGTTCGATACTACCGACCCGGAGTAGGCTGAGCCGGAGCGATGACCTGCTTCTTATCAATCCAATTAAAGTTGACGTATGCAATAACTTTGAAAACAAAGATAACAATGAACTAAATTCAACAAGCATATAGATAGCTAGGATTGAGCCTGTCGCAACATTTGGACTTGCATACGATTTTTACTGCATACGACTTTGAAAAATCTGCATACTCCTAATGTTTTACCTCAAACTATGCATGCACATAGTCATTGAACACACTTCACTGGAACGCACAAAGGGGGGTTCGAGTTATTCGCTCTAACCATGAATAATTATCTTAGATAGCATAATAGAGATAACCAGAAGATATAAAACTAGAAGTTCCATAGCCGGGAGAGAAAGATACTCCCTCGGGATCCAAATATAGAATTCAACTCAGATACAGACACTGATGAAGACTCATCTTATAGAGTTCAACTGCATGACCCTAATGCTGATTCTTCCTCGTCAGGGGAAGAATTATCATCAGGTGACAAAACAATGGAAGAGGTAGCTCCAGATACTTTTGCTGAGGTTGTCTTCCTGGATGATCCGATAGATTCCCATCCTCTTAGTATATACAAGCCAAAGTTGCGACGACTTTGTGCCAAACGCATGATGCCTTTTGACCAAATTCGGTTACCAAATCCAAACGATACTGCAAACAATCCTCCCAAAGGCTTCATGACCATTAGCCAGTTGATGTGCTTGGTAGGATGCATTCCACCGTTCAAGCCTTTTATTGTCAATTTCCTTCGTTGTATGGAAATCACCCCTATGCAACTGCACCCGATAGCTTATGCATATCTTCTCTCCCTGTATATCATTTACATAGAACATTTAGATCACGAGCCTTCATTCAATGATATTTCTTACATCTTTAACTTCAAATACCATGAAGAAAGTCCGTCCTTTTCCTCAAATTTGTCGCAAAAAGACAAGTGGTGACCCAAGGTGTTAGTAAGACGAACAATATAAGGACCGACTACTTCTATGTCCCACAATAAGAGGGTTGCGTCCGACGATGGATAGAATGTCGTAAGTGCTTGACCCATACCTACTTATTGGAATTTTGATGAAGGGATCCTAATATTGAAGCATCTTTACAGGTGACAATCCAACAGATGATGAATACCTTTCCCATCTGACGACTTTGAGGAGCGTTCCAATAAGTGTTCGAGCTACTAAGAGATGTATTGCAAATGAATTTCTTCATTCGTTTAACTTGCAGCGCCAACCTGACCTTGGGAATGGGTGGTTCTCCTTCCCTAGATGTTGTTCCCCTGGTAATCATGCACCCAGTCAGGGAGCCGACGGCTATGCCCTCAGTCGGGGGGTTAGGAGTAGACGTTGTGCCCCTAATTGTGGGGTAGACTGTAACGACCCGCACCAGGGAAAAAAGCAAACTATCAATAGGAAGAATATTCCTAGGCCTTGTCGGGGTCCAGAAGGAGAGGCGAAGGAAACATTGCCCGAAAAGGCAGTTGAAGAAAGGCATAAGACTCCTTCTCCAGAGAAGTCCATAGCAGAGAAGTCTTTCATCATTTAAAAGGAAGGTATGGAGCAGTCAATACATACTTTATCTTCGCAAGATCAGCTAGAGAATCAACTAATTTAAGAGGGAAGATCACTCTGTTCGAAGTATCCCTTCAAGGGTTTGGAAAATTTACCCCTTCCATATGAGCAATACCACTCTGCAGATATAGATTCTCAATCGTTATTTCCATCGCCCAAGAAAGAACATGTCCTAACCACAACTGAAGAGGTTACACCTACCAGTAAGGCGTCGACTACTGGAATGTCATGGGGGGAATACACTAGGATGCACACGACACCCGTACTGTACATCACAACACTTGTCCGTCGCATTATTTCCCATCTCTAATACTGTCTCATTTTAATTTTTAAGAACCATGTCTCAACGAGGGTAGGATCCCAAGAAACTCCACAACAGCGATTACAAGTCTTATTCTAATCATGAGTGAGAATACTGTAACGACCCGGATTTTGAGCGTGGTTATCGACATAAACTCGATGTCGATAACCAAAACATCGAAAAATCCCGGTAATTAATGAAAGAAATTAGAAGGGGAGAATAGATGAGATAGAAACTTAGAATAGAAGAAGAAGAAGAACACAACATCAGAGTAACACGAACCTCACAGCGGAACGAATAACATATAATAGATAACATAACTTTGAAATATAACAGTTATGTATACAATAGCACTTATCGGAGTACAACACTTACAACACAGCGGAAATAACTATAGCTATATGATCTTGAAGCCTCCTGCTCCAAGCTCTCCAAATATATCTGTAAAATACTGACTACTTGACTGCCCGTACAAAATTGGACACCCAAGAGTTTAGGGAAAACAACAAAGTAAACTCCGGGTCAGTCATGGGACTGGTATGAGTAAAACAGTTTAAACAGGTATATGAACAAGTAAACGATATCTCATAAGACCACGCCGCAGAACGGAACGGGTTTTTCCCTTATGAGAATCCAAAATATCTTTATATCAAAACCTTTTGATATTATAATAATGTCTATGTACAAATAGATATCAACTAGTAGAAACGCTTTCATCTCACGTTCTACATATATAGTATACAATCAAAATCGCAAGCACGTATTGGGTAATGGATTTCCAACTATGACAAGGTATGGAACCACCTTCCGATCAGTGTACTCTAGGAACGATACACTGGAGTTCAACAAGAACATCTTGTAACTCAGCCACACATGACCGACCACTCATTTCGCTTAAGTGTATCGAATGTATATCACCAATGGTTGGGATCAGCAACCGTTCCCGTATATATATGGGACAGCATTGATAGATTAAAGAAGCAAATGAATATTCTCTAGATAGGTGATTATACACCCTATTTCGGTGCGACAGACTTAGCCATGCTGCCTGCCCGATTTCTGTCATTTACCGGATGATGAGGCTAGAAGCTACGCTTTATCATCACATCAGACTCACTTCGAATGCCACATTGTTAGATCCATCGAAAATCGCTAATTGACGTCTACAACAGTACATTATGTGTTAGCTAAAGAAGTTTCCTTCTCCGCTTCCACTCTTGGTATAGTTGAAGAAATCAATGTACGTGACCTTTCTGGAAATACTCTGTCAGACATTCATTCATACAAGTCATCCTCATTCACATAGAATGTCACAAATTGATTTATCCAAAAGTACCACGGTTATACAGCTTAGAGAAACGAATTCCTCTGCCACCAAACGTGAATACGTTTGAACAGATCAACTTACGCGATCCATTGGATATACTCTGTCAGACCTTCGTCCATACAAGTTGTCCTGGGACTGGACAAACCGAAGGCACTATTCAGTATATCCACCTTAGTCACTGTTATCTATGACTTATACAACAGCCCTTGCATTTTACTCCGTCTTCAATTATCTTTGGCATATATGATTCGCAACGCTTATGCCAATACAAAGTGGTTCTTTGGATAATAATCCAACCGGTCTCTCCATATTAACAACGTTAAAATGGTCAAAACTTCGATAGTCTGTGAGATAACTATCAAAGAAAAACAAGTGTACAAACAACGATATTATTTCTTGATGGAAATTATATCGAACAAACATCATCTAACATTAATCTCTTTAGTTCATTTTCATCTCCTGTTTCCCTATATTCAATATTTCTTATTTTCTTTTATCAGAAAACATTTCTGACTCTCGTTTGGGAAAACATTTCCAAAACTCCTTTACGCTCAAACCTTACCATTTCTTAGTCAAGAAGGAAGTCACTCAAGTTGGGGTATAATTACCTCTCAGACCTTAACTGAACAGCGTTATAACTTCGAATTGGTCAAAGTTTACCTTTTAATCTTTAACAACTTCTTTACGCCTTTTTCGGCTTCAATTTTACGAATCCACTTCTATATTTAAAACATTGGTTATAACGATAACGTTATAATCCCTACTTTTGAATTATCTAACTTTAATTATAACTTCTATTCTTATTAGTGAATAATTAACCTAACACTTATTTATTTATGAATAAATAAATCTCTATTTAAACACTGGAAAGTATAAGTACTTTCCCGAATTCGATATGATCGAATTCGCCGATTTACTCTCTTCGAGAAGTCTCTATTTGATTAACTCTTCTTCGAATAACCTATATTCGATTAACCCCTTCCTTTCGAATATACTATATTTGATTACTCCTTCTCGAATAAACGATATTCGATAATCTCTCCTCGAATAACTAATATTCGATAACTCTTTCTTTTCAAATATCTCATATCTGAAAATCTCACTTTCGAATAAACTATATTCCATAAATCTCTTTTCGAATAACCCTTATTCGATAAATCTCATTTCGACCAAACTATAATCGATAACTCCTATCGATGAAACTAACATCGATAACTCCTTTCGATGAAACTAACATCGATTAATTTAACTCGACGAACTTAACTCGACTAACTCGACTAACTTAACTTGACTCGACTAACTCGACTTACTTGGTTCGACCAATTCGATTCGATTAACCTAGGCTCGACTAACTTGGTTTTATTTAACTCAACTTGATTAACTCCTATCGAAAAACTAATATTCGATTTAACTCCATTAGCTTGACTCTAGATCGCAGCGATCACAATGGTTACGCCTGATTCCCTCAGGAAACATCCTACCGCCTTAGACTATTTACAGCCCTGCGAATTACGCTAGCAGTCGTACGAGATGAGAACTTAACCTGAATACTATGTTTGGCTAACTCTGTCTCAATTAACTATAATTGATTAACTCTAGTTCGTTTTAAGTCTAATCGATTAACTCTAACTAAGTAACTCTAACTCGATCAACTCGACTTGATTAACTCGACTTACTTAACTCAACTGGTTAACTTGACTTACTTAACCCAACTAGTTAACTCTATTGAACTGGTTAACTCTACTGGACTGGTTAACTCTACTGAACTAGTTAACTCTACTGAACTAGTTAACTCTACTGAATTAGTTAACTCTATTGAACTAACTCGACTCGACTAACCCCTTTCGAATACCATATTCGATTTAACTCCTTTCGAATACCATATTCGATTTAACTCCTTTCGAATACCATATTCAATTTAACTCCTTTCGAATACCATATTCGATTTACTTTATTCACTTTATAAAGATTTCCTTTTTAACAACGTTTTATTCATTTGAAAAGATTTACTTTAAAATAACGGTTCTACACTTTTAAAAATGATTTCCTTTTAATAACGTTTCCTTTTCAATTCTATTTGTAAATGGTTTAAAAATATTTCCTTTTCAAATTTATTCTTGAAATATTCTAACTCCTTAAATTCTCTGAAAAATTCGCCATAACCTCCTTTGTAACGGGAGCATCGAGAAAATCCCCAAACCCGCCACACAGGCCTTTCCATTCAAAAAGAAAATGTTTTGAAATTATTTTCTTTTTCTATGTATCTCCTATTTATAAATATTCCAATTTATAAATATTCCTTATTTATAAATATTCGAATTTATAAATATCTCTTATTTATAAATATTCCAGTTTATAAATATTCTGTTTTCAATATCACTTTGAAAATCCCCTTATCAACATCCCGTATGTTATGGTATTCAATCAGATCAAATCACCATGTTCAATATCGTCCAAGCACTTATAATCGACCACGGATTCTATATCACAATATATGAATCAAAACAGTATTATAAATATTGAGGAACCCAGTTGTGTCCCTCCAACCTGTTTCCCTGCATCCACAGATGTTACATAGTAAAATCAACATCACTTTCAGTTCAGTAATGATTATTCTGATAACAGCATCAATATATAAATATTTAAAGGTTTATATATATATATTTTTATATATATATATATAATTTCCACTAACTGACTAGCAGTTCAATCAATCAACCAACACACAGAAATCAACAGATGATTAACAGTTCTAAGAATACATTATAAAAATATAACTGTTCAGAGTTGGTGAGTTTTACTCACCTTTGCAGTTCATCGTTGAAGAACGATAAACTGTTATTTGATTTGAATCAAACAATTTATTTTGCCATAAATTCAAACGAGCTCTAATCCACTCCCCGTCAGTTTCCTTGCGAAGTGTCCGTCCATACGATCCTGTCGGATCTTGTTTCGCTGAATTTTGACACCGTATGGATAAGTTATACAACTTCGAAGTTTACTCTATTTAAATTAAAAATAAAACTTAATTATTTATTAAGCAGGCCTCACCCCTTTGTTTCCCACTTGGCCCAAATAAGAATTGAAACCCGACTGTATAATCTCTTCTCCCCCAAACCACAATTCACGACTCCAGTATCTGCTCACCATTTTCGTGACTTCCTCCACCAAAACTCTTTCGATCTCTTCATCAAAAATCGTACAAAAATGTTCACACCACTTCCCATCAAACCCTCATCAATCTCAAGCCACCTTCCACCAACTTGGGCTGACGTCGAATTTCCCGGCATCCTGGAAGTACAGCACCGCCAATGACTTCTGCCATAACCGAAGTCACCAATTCTTTGCACACAGATGTAACTTCGTATAACAAATCCAAATACCAAATCAACAGGATTTAAAACTCCATACATCTTCTCGAAGTTCGAACCCTATTATCACTGCCACTTTCGCCAGTCCAAGAACTTACATCGCACCGACCAAAACGAGTATAGAATCGAAGCTCTCCTTCTTGTGAATCCAAACATACTACTCTTGAGATTTTTAGAATTTACTTTGATTTTATTTTGATTTTATGAGGATCAAACTTTTGCTGAGATCAAAGAAATTATACGGCGCCTTTTGTTGTTGACCAAAACAAGATAGAAATTAGGTTAAGGCAGATGTTAGGGAAATTTATAGAAGGTATAAATATCTAGATATTTTATAAAAGGAATATTTCCGGTATATCCTCATTTATATATTCATTTTGATTTTCTAAAAATTCTTGTGATTACATACGATACCCAAAAATCACGAAACTGGACACGTAGCTAGTGTTCGACATTACGGTCCCAACGAAACTGGTTTCGTCAAATTCCGACTTCGTTTGCTCACACAGCGTATTTTTAACTGTCGAAATACTGACTGTTTTTCACTCTAAAAATCCGTACGGCCACATATTAACTCTAAAAATCACGAAACTTGGAATCTAACAAAAATTTGATGTTGCGGATCTAACAAAATTAGTTTCTTCGAATTCCGACTTCGTTTGCAAAAGTGGCTATTTTTAATGCTCTAAATGACCCATTTAAATATATAAATATATTTAAATATAATTAAATTAAATATTAATAAATTTATATTGTCGTATATATTCGCAGTGGAATACCATCCAGCTTCAGAAAAATTAAATACTTGATATTCCAAGTCCAGGTTGAATCGATATTCAATTTATATTGAAATTCCTTTTATAACGTAAATAAAGCGTTACGAATTATAAAGGAATTCCACAGCGACTTTTCAAAAATTTGATTTGGACGTAAATCAAGATCTACACGACGAAATCTAGATTTTTTTCTTCCATTAGAAAAATATACTCCACCAACTCCGCACATTTCTTGTTTCGCAGAAATCCGACTTAAACGAACTTTGTACATTCAGTTGAAGTTCAAATCGCCAAATAGCGAACTGCCGCGCCATTTCGAGCTCAATTATAATTATATTATAATTCTACGTTCAAACTGTCGTATATATAATATATTCGTTATTCTAATTCAATTTTGAACTGAATTATATATTTTGAATTTCCCAATTCACACCATATCGCCATTTCGGCCCAATCTGATTATTTCAGAATTAAATATATTATTTAATTATTATTTTAATTAAATATTCACTATTATTTAATTAACGACCATTTAATTCTCTAAATCACTATTTATCTAATTAAATTAATAAATTATTATCTCGTCAAAATACGGGTCATTACATTCTTCCCCCTTATAATAATTTCGTCCTCGAAATTGCTAAGGTAGGGGATGACCCTATCTACTGGGTAAAAATTTATCTGTTTACCTCTTATCTCCGGTTTCAACTGAACCAATTAATATCGACTAAAATATTAATTTATTCCGACTAACTAAATTTTCAAAATCATGGAAATTTTCTAACGCCTTAACTTTTCGAATTTTTTTGCCAGCACCTCCCTTGTACTGGTCAATAACTCAAACTCCCACTCGCCTCTCTGGGCCATCTCCAACCCAAAAGAAATCAAACAGCCAAGCGGCTTGCCAATTCGGCTCATAAATCACCAAACTCTTATGAAATATAAAGTTGTACCTTTTTGTCGGGCATATCATTATATCCCTACCATTCGTCACCAGTTCTGCATATAACATTGCATTACCAACTTGATCTCCAATCAGTTCATTCTCAAAACCAAATCATTCGCTTATATCCAAGCCAGATATCATTTCAAACTGGAGTTTCATTCGCGATTCCAAATTCTTAACTTATCCCTCGATTCCATCCCAGATTATTCCCTAATCATTTTCAGTTTTACTTAACTTTTAACATCTCATTCTACTTAACTTCACAAGTTAAAATTTTACATTTTAGAATTTAAATCCCTGGGTTTTATTTCAAATCAATTTGAAATCATAATCACAATTCAAAAACCTTTGAATTTCTGAACACCTTGTTTTCGCAAACCAAATTTGAAAACAAAATCTTTGGTAGTAATCCGTCACTTACAACTCGGAAATGAACACCGATGATGGCATGCTTCACCATCGGAATCTATTTTCCAGCAATCAAAGTGAGTTCAATACTATATCACTTTCAGTTTGAAAAGCGTTTCAAAATCTCCCAGGAACTTAAAATTTCCTTATTTTAATTCCAAACCTAATTTAAATTCGTATTTAATTCATCTTATTTCATATACTTTACTTATATGAATTCTGATTGGTTATATATAACATTTCACATGTCATAATCTTACTCGATTATAATCACAACCTATATATGATAATATATCACATATCCATCCTGTGTCGGTCCATCGTATTCAAGTGTTTATTTACTCCTACCAATACAGTGGATCAAACTGATCGACCAAAACTCATAAACAACTCAGCCATTAAATCTCCACAATATAAAAACCATTTTTATATCAAATACAAATACGTTCACTCGTATATATACACTCAAACTCAATCTAGGGTATTACTAACCCTATCTCTACCGAGTCACGCCACAGAGCCAAGTAATTCTTAACTTAAGCTCTGATACTAACTGTAACGACTCGGATTTTGAGCGACTTTGGTTATCGACATAAACTCGATGTCGATAACCAAAACATCGATAAATCCCGATAATTAATGAAAGAAATTAGAAGGTGAGAATAGATAAGATAGAAACATAGAATAGAAGAAGAAGAAGAACACAACATCAGAGTAACACGAACCTCACAGCGGAACGAATAACATATAATAGATAACATAACTTTGAAATATAACAGTTATGTATACAATAGCACTTATCAGAGTACAACACTTACAACACAGCGGAAATAACTATAGCTATATGATCTTGAAGCCTCCTGCTCCAAGCTCTCCAAGTATATCTGTAAAATCCTGACTACTTGACTGCCCGTACAAAATTGGACACCCAAGAGTTTAGGGAAAACAACAAAGTAAACTCCGGGTCAGTTATGGGACTGGTATGAGTAAAACAGTTTAAACAGGTATATGAACAAGTAAACGATATCTCATACGACCACGCCGTAGAACGGAACGGGTTTTTCCCTTATGAGAATCCAAAATATCTTTATATCAAAACCTTTTGATATTATAATAATGTCTATGTACAAATAGATATCAACTAGCAGAAACGCTTTCATCTCACGTTCTACATATATAGTATACAATCAAAATCGCAAGCACGTATTGGATAATGGATTTCCAACTATGACAAGGTATGGAACCACCTTCCGATCAGTGTACTCTAGGAACGATACACTGGAGTTCAACAAGAACATCTTGTAACTCAGCCACACATGACCGACCACTCATTTCGCTTGAGTGTATCGAATGTATATCACCAACGGTTGGGATCAGCAACCGTTCCCGTATATATATGGGACAACATTGATAGATTAAAGAAGAAAATGAATATTCTCTAGATAGGTGATTATACACCCTACTTCGGTGCGACCGACTTAGCTATGTTGCCTGCCCGATTTCTGTCATTTACCGGATGATGAGGCTAGAAGCTACGCTTTATCATCACATCAGACTCACTTCGAATGCCACATTGTTAGATCCATCGAAAATCGCTAATTGACGTCTACAACAGTACATTACGTGTTAGCTAAAGAAGTTTCCTTCTCCACTTCCACTCTTGGTATAGTTGAAGAAATCAATGTACGTGACCTTTCTGGAAATACTCTGTCAGACATTCATTCATACAAGTCATCCTCATTCACTTAGAATGTCACATCGTCATACCCGCCAAATCACAAATTGATTTATCCAAAAGTAACACGGGTATACAGCTTAGAGAAACGAATTCCTCCGCCACCAAACGTGAATACGTTTGAATAGATCAACTTACGCGATCCACTGGATATACTCTGTCAGACCTTCGTCCATACAAGTTGTCCTGGGACTGGACAAACCGAAGGCACTATTCAGTATATCCTCCTTAGTCACTGTTATCTAAGACTTATACAACAGCCCTTGCATTTTACTCCGTCTTCAATTATCTTTGGCATATATGATTCGCAACGCTTATGCCAATACAAAGTGGTTCTTTGGATAATAATCCAACCGGTCTCTCCATATAAACAACGTTAAAATGGTCAAAACTTCGATAGTCTGTGAGTTAACTATCAAAGAAAAACAAGTGTGCAAACAACGATATTATTTCCTGATGGAAATTATATCGAACAAACATCATTTAACATTAATCTCTTTAGTTCATTTTCATCTCCTGTTTCCCTATATTCAATATTTCTTATTTTCTTTTATCAGAAAACATTTCTGATTCTCGTTTGGGAAAACATTTCCAAAACTCCTTTACGCTCAAACCTTACCATTTCTTAGTCAAGAAGGAAGTCACTCAAGTTGGGGTATAATTACCTCTCAGACCTGAACTAAACAACGTTATAACTTCGAATTGGTTAAAGTTTATCTTAATCTTTAACAACTTCTTTACGCCTTTCTCGGCTTCAATTTTACGAATCCACTTCTATATATAAAACATTGGTTATAACGATAACGTTATAATCCCTACTTTCGAATTATCTAACTTTAATTATAACTTCTATTCTTATTAGTGAATAATTAACCTAACACTTATTTATTTATGAATAAATAAATCTCTATTTAAACACTAGAAAGTATAAGTACTTTCCCGAATTCGATATGATCGAATTCGTCGATTTACTCTCTTCGAGAAGTCTCTATTTGATTAACTCTTCTTAGAATAACCTATATTCGATTAACCCCTTCCTTTTGAATATACTATATTTGATTACTCCTTCTCGAATAAACGATATTTGATAATCTCTCCTCGAATAACTAATATTCGATAACTCTTTCTTTTCAAATATCTCATATCTGAAAATCTCACTTTCGAATAAACTATATTCGATAAATCACTTTTCAAATAACCCTTATTCGATAAATCTCACTTCGATCAAACTATAATAGATAACTCCTTTCGATGAAACTAACATCGATAACTCCTTTCGATGAAACTAACATCGATTAATTTAACTCGACGAACTTAACTCGACTAACTTAACTTGACTCGACTAACTCGACTTACTTGGTTCGACCAATTCGATTCAATTAACCTAGGCTCGACTAACTTGGTTTTATTTAACTCAACTTGATTAACTCCTATCGAATAACTAATATTCGATTTAACTCCATTTGCTTGACTCTAGATCGCAGCGATCACAATGGTTACGCCTGATTCCCTCAGGAAACATCCGACCGCCTTAGGCTATTTACAGCCCTGCGAATTACGCTAGTAGTCGTACGAGATGACAACTTAACCTGAATACTATGTTTGGCTAACTCTGTCTCAATTAACTATATTTGATTAACTCTAGTTTGTTTTAAGTCTAATCGATTAACTCTAACTGAGTAACTCTAACTCGATCAACTCGACTTACTTAACTCAACTGGTTAACTTGACTTACTTAACCCAACTAGTTAACTCTAGTGAACTGGTTACCTCTACTGGACTGGTTAACTCTACTGAACTAGTTAACTCTACTGAACTAGTTAACTCTACTGAACTAGTTAACTCTATTGAACTAACTCGACTCGACTAACCCCTTCCGAATACCATATTCGATTTAACTCCTTTCGAATACCATATTTGATTTAACTCCTTTCGAATACCATATTCGATTTAACTCCTTTCGAATACCATATTCGATTTACTTTATTCACTTTATAAAGATTTCCTTTTTAACAATGTTTTATTCATTTGAAAAGATTTACTTTTAAATAACGGTTCTACACTTTTAAAAATGATTTCTTTTTTATAATGTTTCCTTTTCAATTCTTTTTGTAAATGGTTTACAAATATTTCCTTTTCAAATTTATTCTTGAAATATTCTAACTCCTTAAATTCTCTGAAAAATTCGCCATAACCTCCTTTGTAACGGGAGCATCGGGAAAATCCCCAAACCCGCCACACAGGCCTTTCCATTCAAAAAGAAAATGTTTTGAAATTATTTTCTTTTTCTATGTATCTCCTGTTTATAAATATTCCAATTTATAAATATTCCTTATTTATAAATATTCGAATTTATAAATATCTCTTATTTATAAATATTCCTGTTTATAAATATTCTGTTTTCAATATCACTTTGAAAATCCCCTTATCAACATCCCGTATGTTATGGTATTCAATCAGATCAAATCACGATGTTCAATATCGTCCAAGCACATATAATCGACCACGGATTCTATATCACAATATATGAGTCAAAACAGTATTATAAATATGGAGGAACCCAGTTGGGTCCCTCCAAACTGTTTCCCTGCATCCACAGATGTTACACAGTAAAATCAACATCACTTTCAGTTCAGTACTGATTATTCTGATAACAGCATCAATATATAAATATTTAAAGGTTTATATATATACATATTTATATATATAATTTCCACTAACTGACTAGCAGTTCAATCAATCAACCAACACACAGAAATCAACAGATGATTAACAGTTCTAAGAATACATTATAAAAATATAACTGTTCAGAGTTGGTGAGTTTTACTCACCTTTGCAGTTCATCGTTGAAGAACGATAAACTGTTATTTGATTTGAATCAAACAATTTATTTCGCCATAAATTCGAACGAGCTCTAATCCACTCCCCGTCAGTTTCCTTGCGAAGTGTCCGTCCATACGATCCTGTCGGATCTTGTTTCGCTGAATTTCGACACCGTATGGATAAGTTATACAACTTCGAAGTTTACTCTATTTAAATTAAAAATAAAACTTAATTATTTATTAAGCGGGCCTCACCCCTTTGTTTCCCACTTGGCCCAAATAAGAATTGAAACCCGACCGTATAATCTCTTCTCCCCCAAACCACAATTCACGACTCCAGTATCTGCTCACCATTTTCGTGACTTTCTCCAACAAAACTCTTCCGATCTCTTCATCAAAAATCCAACAAAAATGTTCACACCACTTCCCATCAAACCCTCATCAATCTCAGGCCACCTTCGTTTGCAAAAGTGGCTATTTTTAAAGCTCTAAATGACCCATTTAAATATATAAATATATTTAAATATAATTAAATTAAATATTAATAAATTTATATTGTTGTATATATTCGTAGTGGAATACCATCCAGCTTCAGAAAAATTAAATACTTGATATTCCAAGTCCAGGTTTAATCGATATTCAATTTATATTGAAATTCCTTTTATAACGTAAATAAAGCGTTACGAATTATAAAGGAATTTCACAGCGACTTTTCAAAAATTTGATTTGGACGTAAATTAAGATCTACACGATGAAATCCAGATTTTTTGCTTCCATTAGAAAAATATACTCCACCAGCTCCGCACGTTTCTTGTTTCACAGAAATCCGACTTAAAACGAACTCTGTACATTCAGTTGAAGTTCAAATCGCCAAATAGCGAACTGCCGCGCCATTTCGAGCTCGACTATAATTATATTATAATTCTACGTTCAAACTGTCGTATATATAATATATTCGTTATTCTAATTCAATTCTGAACTGAATTATATATTTTGAATTTCCCAATTCACACCATATCGCCATTTCGGCCCAATCTGATTATTTCAGAATTAAATATATTATTTAATTATTATTTTAATTAAATATTCACTATTATTTAATTAACGACCATTTAATTCTCTAAATCACTATTTATATAATTAAATTAGTAAATTATTATCTCGTCAAAATACAGGTCATAACAAATACAAAGATGACCGCGATCGAGAGGACTGAGAGAGGGAAAGAAGGTGTCAATAGTAGAAGTTCCTTCCTCATTCGCGTTCCTATCCTCCGATCTTCCATGATAACGACAAACACAAGAGATATTACGGTCCTCGCAAGAGGGATGAACCTATTGTCAAGGCCCATCTCCCTCCAAAAGAATCGCTGCCACAAGACAAGCCTTGCAATAAACATTCGAATCCCAAAGACAAGGCTACGAATAAAGATAGTTCATTGGCCATCCCAAGCAAGCGCAAACCCAATGAGACATCTACTTCAAAGCTCATCATCCTTGATCATTCTACTGAGGAAAAGATGAAGGCTTTGCGAGAACAGTTTCCTCGGTACAATTTTGTGCATTTGCACTTTGTCCCAACCTCCAATAGGTTCCCGAAAACTAGTCAGAAAGCGTAAAAAAGGAGTCAGGTTTCATTTACGGGCAGTATAAAGAAACATGTAAATATGCCCGGAAGTTGTCTAAATCCATCTACGACCTTAATCTAGACTTAACTAATCAGAAACACCTATGGAACCGTGATAATCATGCCTTAGAATCCATCAAGAAAGAATTATTGATGACACAACCAAACTGAAAGTGGTAGAAGCGGAGAAGTATAAGAAAATGCATGATGACCTGCAGATTCATTCCCGTATTGAACTTAACATAACCAACAAAGAAGTAACGGCTCTTAAGGAGGAGTGCAAAAATGTTACGAGTGATAATAACAGCCTAATGTTCTCTTGTACTCATGCACAACATGAGAATACTTCCCTTGAGAAAGAGAATGCCGATCCGAAGGCCAAACCGGCCGAAGCTGAGGAAAGGAAAAAATGGATGAAGAAAATGCCAATACTACTTTATAATCTGCTTCTAAATCTAAGGCGCAATCCGAAGTTGATAAAGTTGTGCTCAAGAAGTAGTTTGCTAAGGCCAAACAGGAGATGGATGATGTCATGCCTCTTATTCTGTCAATCTTTGGTCAAGTTCTCCGACATCAGGATATATCGATTACCCAACCACTCTAGCTGATGTCTGGAGTAAACTAGTCGAGGCAGAGAGGTGTAGGCTAAAGACTGAGACCGTGGACGAGGAATTTTATGAAAATATTTTTATGGAACTCTCTGAACTCGAGCGCCTAGCAGAAGTTAGAAAGCTGCAGAAGGAGGCTGAGGATGTTGCAAAGCGTCAGGCTAAGGAAAAAGACATAATTATTGGTGGTTCTAGTTCTTTTTCTGCAGTCCCCGAGTCCAAAGAGGTGGAAGGGTACCATTCGGATGTTGAAACCGCTGACTCCAATTACCGAAATGCCCAAGACTCCAGGACTTATTGGTGGCGTCCTTATAGAAGGTATCTCTCTAACCTCGCCAGGATTTGAAAGAGTCTACGAAGATCAATGGGATCGCCCGTTGTTCCCAAAGGACTAATTTTTATTGCTCTTTATGCTATAGATATTTGTCATGCACATACTTATTTTAAAGATCAATCTTAAGTTATCAATGAGCCAAAATTCCCTGTTGATGATCCTAACAAGGATTAGGGCATGATTGAAACGCTAAAAGGCTTAGACGGCAAGAGCTCTTAAGGTGCCAGGGAAGAATATGTCAATTATACCGGAGAGTCTGGATCGAAGGGACTGTTAAGCATGGTGTAGATTTAAGTAAAGGAAACAAGGGAGCTTCAAAATCTTAAAGATGAGATCACTATATTCGATACATCAATAGCCCCCTTGTCGATTCCCCTCTCTGAATAATTCCTCCTTCTGGTCCAATTTTGCCAATCAAGAAGACTCCACCTTTTTCTCTAACCAAACGCCATAAAAAAAAGCATGATGCACACATGTCAGGAGCTTCCGATTCTTATGGAAGTAAGTCTAAGTAAACGAAGTCCATTACTATTGATGATCTTGTTGAGCTCGCCAATCAGAAGGAGATGGAGAAGAAAAAGAAGACTGATGATAAGCAATCAAAGGCATAGTTGACTTGTTTTTTTGTATTGCTTTTAGGTCCTTTGGTGTTGTTGCGAGAGCAACCCTTGCATTTTTTCTTGTAGATTTGTATGAAAAGTGCATTTGCAAATGAAGCACATATTTCTTTGATAAAAACAATGTTATTTGTCTGCTAGTTTTACATATTACTTTCCATTCAGTGCACTCGCAATTCAAATATTATTACTAAGTCAAGTAATAAACAATAAATTAGAATTTAAAATAGTACTATGCCATGTAATAATTAATAAGTCACAAGACAAGCCGTGGGTAAGCGTCATAGTCTGGAAGCATAGCGTATATTCCCCCAATTAACTTTGAATCACGAGTCGCGTTCGAGTCGCGTTTGAAATTAATTTATAAGTCTATACCCATGCCCCCAGTGTCAGTGGGGGTTCAGGCTGACTCCTTTGGACATTTGGTCCTTAAGTTTTTATACTCTTACCCCTGGTCTTCGGGTAATTACGTTAGTGCAGACATCGTAGAATAGTCCTTTATACTCTCCCGAAGTCAGCCTAGGTTAGAGTCATGGGATTAGTGGTCGTAAGTCCTGGTGCATCATTCACACTAACCTAATTTATACTCTCTCTCGAGTTGTGAGAGTTAGTCATGTGAATGGTCGTATCACATTCACCTTGGCATCGTTGCGACACTTTGGTTCAAAAAGTGGGGACCGTTATATCGAGCGTTGAAGTCCAGCTCGTAATCTGTCAACTCAAATCCGGCTAGTTGCGAAGTTGAGTCAGCTTGTCGAAACGTGAGCCAATGAGCGTCATTAAGGAGTTAGTCATTCCCTTCGCTCGAGTACATATGTTGGCCAAGTCACAACATAGTGCCAAATTAGCAAATATAGTCGTGGAGCATGGAAGGGAGCCTTTTTGTTTACAAACAACTGGAAATAGCAGAAAAAATGAAATAATAATTATAAAATCTAAAATAAAATAAAGGCCTAAGTCAAATAACACCACAAGCTCCTAACATTCCATGCTCTTGGAAGATGATCGCCATGAGCAGTGGTTTGCATGAAAGTTCCATCATCATGCTTTCCTCAAATGACGTAGGGTTCTTCCCATGTTAGACTCAGGTGGATTGGAGCCTGGTATATGCGCATTAGTATGAGGTCGCCTTGCTTAAAGGTCCTAGGACGAACCTTTTTGTTGTAGTATCAGGAAACTCGTTGTCTATACTCTAAAGTGTGCAAGTTAGCCTCATCTCTCTTCTCGTCAATCATGTCATGTGACTCCAAGAGTAGAGCCTTGTTATTCAAAGGGTTACAGTATGTCATTCGACGAGAGGAGATTTCAAGCTCCATGGATATCATCTCCTCAGACACATAGGGCATGGAAATTAGAGTGTGGCCAGTCACTGACTTATGAGTTGTACGATAAGCCCAAAGGGCAAGTGGTAGTTCATCGACCCATTTGCCTTTGGCTCGCTCCAGTCTTTTCTTTAAATAGATTAGATGATCTTGTTCACTACTTCGACCTGTCCATTTGACTGCGGGTGTGCAACTGCAGTGTACTACTTCTTAATGTGATGTCATCGATAGAAATGTCTATATTTTATTCTATCGAATTGGGTCTCATTATTAGTAATGATAGTCTTAGGAAGTCCAAATTGACATATGATATTTCCAACGATAATGTTGATCACCCTCTCTGTTACAATTGTGGTTAGTGGTTCAGCTTCAGCCTGCTTCATAAAGTAATCGACCACCGCGATCGCGTACTTCGCTCCTCCCTTCGAAATTGGAAAGGCACCGATGATATCTACTCCTTAGAGTGAAAATGGCTAAGAGATTACCATCTGGGTGAGTGTAGTTGTGACATTTGACATCCCTTAATGTCACACATACGAAGATGCATTAAGTTCTGTGAAGTGCATTAATGATACAGAGACTAATTTCACAAGACATAATAGAGAATGCGGTGCAAAACTTTTCAAAATTTTATTTCAAACGTAATACAGAATTACAATTTCAAATTTCATAAAGTCATAGTCATAAAACATCTATCTCATAAACCATCATAGTACAAAAACATATCCCTCATATGGCATAACAATAACGTACCATTCGACGGTCCAAAACGGACCGTCTAGATAACGGACGCGTCCATTATCCAACGGTCCATTTTAGACTATTGGCCCAACAACTAAATTTTGAGCCATTGGGCTCCTCTTCCTCCTCTCCTATAAAATCCTCCCTTTCTTCTTCTCTTCACCTTCTACTTCTACTTTTCAAAACTCTCCTCTTAGGTTTAATTTTTGTCCAGTCGATTCCAGCTAATTTTCAGGTAATTTTCTTCGTTATTATATTTTAAACGTTCATATATCCAATATATGTTTTTCCTAAATTTTTTGTTTGTTCTTTTTTCAATCAAATGGCACACTCTTCTGCCTCTGGTTCAACATCTTCGTCCACGCGCATCGCTACATGGTAAGTGAAAAGAATGGAGGCTTTCATAGAAATCTGTCTCAATCATATTTAACTCAAGGGCATTAGGAGATTCTTGACCGCGGTTCAGAGGGAATTCAATTAGCAGTTCGATGATGATTTGACACAGACCCAGATAAAGAAAAAATGGGACAATTTAAAGAGAGTTTGGATAGCTTGAAATAATCTGCTTCAAATTCCATATGGTGTATGAGATGCTGCTCAGGACCGCCTTGACGGCTCAGACGAATGGTGGAGCGTTCCTGCATGCTTGTATCAGAGGTTCAAGAGAAATCCACCTCTGAGTTTTGAGAGCAAGATGTGCTTTTCAGGGGCTGGATAGGGAAGGGCACCTACAGTTACCAGATCCCCCCTCAACTACAACCATTTACTGTAGCCAATGTAGCTATGTATCATGATTTTCTTAGTGGAGGGAGTCCACCACCAGTCCAGTCTACACGCAGGCAGATGTCGCACAACACGTCTAGTAGTCAACCTGCCATACCACCCTCGTTCGTTCAAACGGATTGTTGTACAGTCGTAGATGAACGTTGCTTCGTTGTTCTCTCTACTGTTACTAACCTTAAGAAGTGGGAGATTACTGGGATTTTCCGCATCAACTTGTTAATCTTGGATGTGATGGAGATATTATCCGACTAAGGCTTGCTTGGTTATATAAGTTATCAATTGAGGAATTTCCATCAGCATTAGTAGTGTGTTGTATTTCTCCGTTTTTATTAGTTTATGTAATATTATTATGTAACATTATTATGTAGTTGATTATTCTGTTTGGTTAACTGTGTTATTCTACATTAATGATATTGTCATGTTTTAAACATTAATTAATTAAATTACAAAACGAAAATAAAATGATCTGCTTAAATGGACCACTTAAATGGTCTGCTTAAACCCCTAAACGCATTCTGCGCTAACTAAATACCCCGTTGTAATACCCTGTTAAAATACCCCGCTTCCGTTACCCTCAAACACATCCTAAACATAGGAAAGAAACTGAACTAATACATAAAATAAGAAGTAATCCAACTCCAAGATGAATCAAGAAACCACGGTCACTTGTACCGTCCATCGCCCAGAGAACCTAAGGGGGAAAAGGAAGAGAGGAAAGCAAAAACAAAGTAGGTTAGACATAAAGTCTGGTGAGTTCCAGTGATTTTTAGCATAAGCATAAGGTTAGAAGTATCAACAAAGATCAACAATACTGGATAAGAAAATACATTAAAGTATACAAGTACGAAATAAACGAGATAAGGTAAGATCAAGTAAATTCATATCCCAGAACAGAATTTGTGCACCAACCATCAGAATATCCGGATTAGGTTTTACCCTCGTTACTACCCAGCAATCGGCTACCTCAGACATGAATAACCTATGCTAGCCACAGTAATCAGGGATATCTGTCCTGGAGTCCTCAACTTTAAAGACACGGACCTATCCGTTAGTGTTACAACGTCTTATCTCCCTCATCGGACCATGCACGCTCATAACTGTGCCGGAATGCGCCCGTACCCACCTCAAAGATTTGAACCTCATACAATCATTCATCAGTAAAGCGTACTTTAGTCCCAACCTAGTATGGGACTTGTTTGATAACAGGAGAGTACTGGTTGATATGGATTCCAAGCAACAACAGATTGACACAAGCCACCTCTAGACTTGTGCCTCCAAGTAATATAGGATTTTAAGAGTTCACCCAAACTATGATATCTTAACAGTAGACATGGAACCTATTAGCTTTATAACTAATAGATTTAACTCAATAGGTTTAAGTTTATTAATAATCATCATGTAACCCTATGTTACATTTTTGGTCATAAACGACATTTTAAATGTAACAACCCTTTCTAAATCATATAAGCACCCGCTTAGATGTTTGTAGATTAAGTTATATGTTTTACTTAATTTACATCTAATTCACATATCTTTACATAATATGTTCTACTTAATATGAAATTAAGTGTAATCTATTCATATTAACATGTTAACATATTATCCCAATTATACAGTCAACGGTTCTTATGTTCCAATACGCCGAAGTCTCCTTTTTATTGTCCTTACAAGTTACCCCAATTTATCCCAATCTTATGCAGTTCTAATGGAAATGGCCTAGCCTCTCGATGGCTTAGGCTCAACGCAAAAAATAAATAAAAAATAAATGGAGAGAATATATCGAACACAGAAGTAAATAAACTGAATAAATAGGTATAAGACTGTAAATAAAACTAAGACAGAAAAGGGGATAATAAGGATGTACATATAATAGGTAATAACTGAAAACTAAACAGATAATTGACAGTGAATAGTACAATAACATACAAAATTATAAACATTGTTAATTTTCAGATCCAAATCATTTACTATCAAAGATACTTTTTAAATATCAAATCTAAAAATAACTAGAAATCATAGTAATTTGAATTAGATCCAGAAAAACCTTTGAAATAGTTTTTGTTGAAGAAAATAAAAAATTATCCCTTTAATCTAAGTTTTGGCAGCACCTCGACATTTTCTTAGTTTTATTCAGAATTAACTTAGAGGAGGAAGAAGTTGAAGAATATTGGTGTGTAAGAAAATGGTGAGGCTGCTAATCTATTTATAGATAACTTAGGATAATCTAAATCATAGGATATTAGGTTATAAAATCAAAGCGTACACCTCAAGCTGAGTCAACAAAGAATAAAGTACAGAAAGCGTGGAAATTCTGCGTTCTTTAAGGTGGGTTGACCCACCTTCACCATTGGTTGACACTAATGTCGACCCTTGGATTGACACAAGGGTTGACCCATGTAGGGTGAGGTCAACTCCAGACCGTTGCTTTTTTGAGTTTATTAGTTTAAATTATTTTAAATTAAGTTCAAACTTCTTTAGTTCATAACTTCTTCATAGTTAATCTAATTTACGAAAACCAAAGTCTTTGTAAACTATAATTTCATAACGAATGCAACTATAAAGTCTGTTTTACTCAATTTTGAATATTTAATTAATATTCATTTTATTATCTTCCTTTTATAATTATTTTGTATTAAAATATGGGGTGTTATATTCTTCCCTCCTTAAAGGATTTCGTCCCCGAAATCCCAAGTTAAGAAGAATGTTATTGATGTTATTAACAATTACCTACACCCATATACTCATCCATCAACCACAGGTATCTATTATTCTTAAAATTTCTAATGCTTTGTATGAACATATGCAAAGGTTTCGTGTATATGTCCCTATACTAATGCAAAAATCAGGCGGTATACTGATTTAGTTGACCTCCTTAATGCAATATATGTCGATGCCATATTTCCAATATGTATGCAAAAGAATCCTAATAATTCATATAAGTTCTATATATATGCACAACTATTCACCAAAATGCAACATCCAAGTGATGATTCAACCATTTTTATGCATTGAAAAAAAATGCACGCACATCCATATGCGACATGTAAGTGCTTGAGCTGATCTAGTGCCTAATGTATGTGTATATGCATCAACTTGCATCCACAAGCAAACACTTGCTTCCACTAACAACCATCAAACATAACATGTCTGAAACACATGTTTTCAACCATTTGATTATACCTAAGGATCGAAATTCAAACGATAGGAGAAACAAACTCAAATTCAAAAGCTTAGAAAGGAATTAAGAATATACTCTCAAAGAGAAAAAGATAAGAAGCGCGAATCTTGTCTTCAGGTTCCCTTATCGCATCATCACGATCCTCTCCCCATTGCATCTTCACCAATTTGATCTCCTTATTTCGTAGCTTCTTAACTTTCGATCCAAGTATGCGAGTAGGAACTTTTCTAACTGATGCCATCTTTACAACTTCCACATCCTCAAGTATACTTGCCTCAACTACCTTTGCTGAATCATGTAGACATTTCCTCAAGTGGGAAACGTGGAACACATCGTTAACTCCCGTTGGTTTCTCTGGTAGTCTAACTCTGTAGGCTATCAGGCCTATCCTCTCAACTATAGGAAATGACCCTATAAGCCTTGACACCAACTTTCCTATGGAGTCAAAGTGAACAACGTTCCTCAAAGGAGACACCTTGGTAAAGACCATATCTCCTACCTCGAATTCTAAGTCAGTCCTCCTCCGATCAGCATACGACTCCTGCCTGTCTTGAGCTGCTTTCATCCGTTTGCAAATAATGTCTATCTTCTCAGAAGTCTCTCTAAAAATCTCAGGCCCAAGTAGAATTCTATCTATAGACACCCACCAACATGTCAGTGATATACATGGTCGTCCATAAAGTGCCTCGAAGGGTGTCATACTAATGCTCGCTGATAACTATAATTATAGGCGAACCCAACCAATGAGAGATGCTCCTCCCAAGTCCCTCTGAAGTCAAGGATACACAATCTCAATAAATCCCCGATAACCCTATTGACCCTTTCAGTCTGTCCATCGGTCTGAGGGTGATAGCTGTGTAAGTCGTAACTGTGTACCTAGTACCTCTTGCAAGCTCTTCCAAAGCTAACTTGTATAGATAGGGTCACGATCACTTACTATACTAGAAGATACCTCATGAAGTCGGACAATCTCTCTAAGGTATACCGATGTTAGCCAAGCTATTGTCTTCTTGCTCTTGACTGGGATAAAGTGAGTGCTCTTAGTCAACCTGTCTATTATAACCAAATTCTAGTCTTGCCCTTCCTCGATCTGGGCAGTCCAATAATAAAGTCCATAGAGATGCTCTCCCATTTCCACTATGGGGTATACAAGGGCTGGAGTAATCCACCAGGTTTCCTTTGTTCAGCCTTCACTTGCTGGCAAGTCAAACATTGGGTCACAAACTCTGCTACGTCCTTCTTCATGCCAGTCCAATGAAAATCTCTCTTCATATCTCGGTACACCTTGTCACCGCCTGGATAGATAATCATCCGGGAGTGACATGCCTCCTCAAGAACTAATCTTAACAAATATCTAACTCTGGGAACACACAGCCTTCCATCTGGACATAGCCACCCCTTCTCGTCCATAGAATATTTAGCTAGGTGACTAGAGGTCTCCCCTTTACTGAGTCTATCCAAGATGTCCACAACCTGCTGATCCTTTGGCTGTGTGGATCCAATGCACTCCATAAGAGTATATCGCACCTCCAATGATGCCAACAAACCAAGCATAAAATCCGTGGATGGTCTGAAATCAAAGGTCGAGATAAACTATAAGCTCTGCCTTTCCATCAATAAAGGACTCAAATTAATCCTTTGCCTACTCAGTGTGTCCGCAACCACATTCCCTTTAAGGGTATAAGCTTTCTCAAAATCGTAGGACGTCAGGAACTCCATCCATCATTGCTTCTTTAAATTGAGATCCTTT
The DNA here is from genome assembly GCA_030737875.1 of Allium sativum. Classification (NCBI taxonomy): domain Eukaryota; kingdom Viridiplantae; phylum Streptophyta; class Magnoliopsida; order Asparagales; family Amaryllidaceae; genus Allium; species Allium sativum. The sequence goes on from CM060909.1 coordinate 974,989,032, forward strand.
TGCGAGAAATATTTGGGAGACATGTTATCCGTGTAGATCTCAAATCTTTCTCTGAGTAGATAGTGTCACTGAGACTTAAGTGTGAATACTATTGCAGCCAACTCAAGTCGTGGGTGGGGTAGTTCTTCTCGTGAACCCATAATTTCCTACATCCATAGAAGACTACTCTACCTTCTTGCATCAACACACCTATACCCATAACATAAGCATCTGTGTAGACTGTAAATACCTTGCTACCATCGAGAAGAGTCAGAATAGGTGCTGATGTCAAAGACCTCTTTAACCTCTAGAATGCATCCTCACAATCATTGCTCCAAGTGAAAACCAAGTTCTTTATTGCAGGCGGGTGAGCGGAGCTGATATCCGTGCAAAGTCCTTAATAAACTTTCTATAATAACCCGCAAACCCCAAGAAACTCGTAACCTCCATCGCATTCTTAGGGGATTCCAATCTTGTACCGCGATAATTTTAGCGGGGTCCGCCGCTGTTCCATTATTGGAGACAACTTTCCCTAGGAACCTTACTTCCTTTCGCCAAAAATGACACTTAGAAAACTTAACCTTAAGCTGATGCGATCTGAGAGTGTTGAGAACCTCTTATAAGAGTCTTGCATGCTCTTCCTTGCTCCTCGAGAAAACTAGAATATCGTCCACGACAAACACAACAAATTTATTAAGGTACTTCCTAAACATCCAACTCATCCAATCCACAAAGTACGCAAGTGCATTGGTCAGACCAAAAGGCATGACCAGCCAGTCAAAGAAACCGTTCGTAGTCCTGAAAGTTGTCATGTCGATATTATCATCTGCTACCCTAAGCTTAAAAATCCCGTGGCTAGATCCAACTGCGATAAAACTAAAGCACCCACTAATTGGTTAAACAATTCATTTATCTATGAGTGGCGCTTATTCTTCTTGGTGAGATTATTCAACTCCTTATAGTCCATGCATAGACGGAGAGAGATGTCTGCCATGGTTGCAAAGACGACTAGAGCTCCCCACTCCGAAAGGATTCGTCTAATGAATCCATTCTCGAATAACTCACCTACTTGCTTGTTGAGCTCCCTCCTCTCCCTAGGAGCCATGTGGCGCACTGAAGCAACTGGTTTTGCATTCTCCGCTAAGTAAATAAGAAAATCTCTCTCTAATCTGGGAGGTAATCCTCTAACCTCATCGAACACGTCCAGAAAATATGTGACTATGGATATGATCGAAGATCATTAACATAAGCATCAAGAGAATCTAGGAAACTGAGCATAACTGACCTCCGTGGGTCATAAGAATTCTCGAGTGTTCTACCATGGCACATTAGAAGCCTAACAACTCTCTTCTCACAATCTAGATTGACACCATATATGGCTAGCCAATCCATTCCTAGAATAAGCCTGTAACACATAAAGCCAAAAACGTATGCGTCGCATTCAAATTCAATGCCCATAACATAAATTCTCAAACCCCTACATATCATAGACAAGTGAATTGTACCACCTATGAGGTTTGAGACTACTATAGGATCAGAAACTATACAAGTATCTAGGTGTAGACTATCTACCATAGAATTGGATATGAATGAATGAGAAGCACTAGAATCAAACAGAGTTCTAATAGGAGAATCAAAAGGAGAAATTAAACCTTCTATAGTGACTTTCCTACCACGATCCGGTCCGCCGGCCTGAGCTGCCTCTAGTGCACGAACTTTCCCTCTAGATGATCCTACCGTCCGACCTTGCTTGTTAGGGCACTACATGGTGAAATGTCCAACTTGACCGCAACTTAAACAAGCATTCTTGGTCTTCCTACAATCCTTAACAAAGTGCCCCAAATTTCCATATTCATGCTTCCTTGCTTCAGATCCAAGAACTTCTCCATTTGCATTCCTTCCTCAGCTTGCGATAAGAATCTCATCTCGAATCTATTCTTAAACTCATACCAAGTGGCTACTATCTTCCCTTTCTGAATCACCTCCCACTAATATGATGCTTCGTCTTTCAGTTGCCAAACGGCCAACTGAATTTGTCTCCTATATTTTAGCTCTAACACATTCAATATTCTCTATCTCCCTAAGACATTTGCGAGCCTCCACGAAACTCTCCGTACCACGAAACGGTTTGCATCCCATCGCACAAAAATCTTTACAAAGCTTAGAGAAGTTGACTACAAGATTGGGTGGAGCTATTGCGGCTGCATCTAGGGGTAGGACATTACCTTGCACTTCAGCAGGTGTCGTAGCTTCTACGTTTCTATGGAACCATGTCTGAATGGGAATTCCCTCAGTGAAAATAGTAGCCCCAGACATGCTGAAAAGAGGAGAAACAAGGATTTAAAAAGAGATCGAAGGAATATTGTAAATGACTTGAGGGGATATATTTTTCAAAATAGGTTTTACATTTAAACACTTTTACAAAAGCTTTTTCTCTGATCTTGTAGCCTTAGGCTCTGATAACAAAATGTGACACCCTACGTCCCTTAATGTCACCTATATGAGGATGCATTAAGCTCTGTGAAACGCAACAAATACAGAGACTAATTTCATAAGATAGAATAAACAATGTGTAATAACCCGCATTTTACGTATCGGAGGATCGTAAAATATTTTTTTTTAATTCCCTTAGGGTTGGATCATTCTAATATTTTGATATGTTGGTTATGGGGATGTGAGACATGTCCATAATTTTTACCAATTTTATTTGTGACCATTTTGCCCTCTGTCAGTCTTGTATAGGGCATAACTTTTGACTGGTATCGAATTAGGTGCTGAGGTCAGTTTCATTGGAAAGGAAATGGTGTTGCCAATTTCGTAGAGTGGCCACATTAAAGATTTGGTTCAGCGGTTTGGGAGGAAACGTTGTTTTTGTGTTTCACAATTTGTTGTTCAAGTTTTGTGACCCATTGATGAGCTGATTTGACAAGGCCCATTAGTGGGCTGGTGGGAGGCTATAAATAGCGGGTTAGAGGCATGGAGAGAGGGTAACTTTTCTTTATTCTCCCATTTTTTTGAGCTCGTGATCCTCCTTACTCAATCAAATACACCTTTCAATCATTAAAATTCTAAACCTACATAAGAGAATCGAAGATCTACATCGTTTGAAGTTAGATCTACATCGTGCAGGAAGATCACATCAAATCAAGAGGTTTGAAGCATATTCTTCACTATTTGGACTAATAATTTAGTAATTTCGAGTTAATTCGAAGATTCGATGAGTTATAAGCATCTATCATATGGATTCGATCAAGTATCTTATTTTCATCATTTTCAAGTTGTTCTCACCTAGATCTACATCATCCTAAGTATGTTTTCATTTGAATCACCATAACATCTAATCTAGCAACTAAAAACAGGTAATTTATATGTTAATTTATACGTTTATGCAAGTTAGATCCATTGTTTTAGTTTATCCATTGAGTTATCATGATTTGCTGAATTTTATACGGTTGTATGATGAATGATTGTTGTGCAAGTATTGTTTGATGATTGCATGAAGTGTTAATGGTTGAAATGGATGATTTGGATGAGTTGTGTGCATTGATGTTAAGTTTGTTGGTAGATCGATAATGTTATGGGATGGATCTACGAGGAAGTGATGGATCCAACGTAAAGTGATGGATCTACGTGAAAGTGATGGATCTATGTGAAAATGATGGATCTACACGAAAGTGATGGGTTTACGCAAATGTGACACCTCACGTCCGTTAATGTCAGTCTTTATCAGAATGCATTAAGTTTCATGAAGTGTTATAGGTAAACAGAAACATCACAAGACAAATATAAAATAACAGCTGAATTAAAAACTTTATTAAATAGAAAAGCTTCGTGGTCTAAACCCAATTACATAATAAGTCTAAAATAGTGAAAACATAGAACTTCTGTCTTGTACTAAAATTATCATCAAAGTACAATAATACATAAAAAGAGCATAATCCCAAAAATATAGCCATAAAAGAGAAGATATGAAATTAGGCAATACATCTAAGCAGCTCCAAGCAGAATGAAAGAGGAATCCTGATCAAGCTTGAGTATTCCCACCCTGAGATCCTGGGGGCGGGTGGGGGGAGAACGAAAGCGAGAAAAGAGGAAAAAAATGGGTCAGACATAAAGTCTGGCGAGTCCAGTTACTTTTAGCATATAAATAATTAAAAGCGTCATGACAGGCATATAAACTGGGGAGTGAGATAATAGTGTTATAAGGCAAGTATAACATGGTGAATAGGATAAAAAAATAGAATATATTGCGCTTCACTAATACTTTTCTCTCTGCATCATTACTAGTATCATAAGAACAAGATGATCCCAACACGTACAAGATGGTAGACTTAGGTGTACTTCTAGTGAAAGGTTTAACAGGTAGCCCAACAGAACTGACAGGTGCTACCACCAACGATAATAACGGGCTCCTAATCAAACAAGACTAGATGTACCCTAACTACTACACCCAATCGATCGGCTCCCTAACTCATAGATACCCTATGCTGGTCGTACAGTAGAATGTGTCACTTCCTAAAGTGACAACCCTTTGTTTACAAGATGTGTGCAAACCATATCTACAATCGTCACGACGTCTTAACCTCTAAGGATCGGACCCATGCACGCACATGACCCCTTCGGAGTGCACCGCACACACCGTCCCTTAGATGGACCTCTTACAACCAACTCAGTAAGTGTTCCCCGACCCCGACCTAGTTTGATGTTTTCCGTTTGATACCAATATAGGTTACTGACTGATACGGGTCCCACACCAGATGATACAAGCTTCCTCCTAGGCTTGTATCCCTACTACTAGGATTTCGATAGGTTATGCCTAATAGTATAACAAGATTGCATATCCTTTACAGGTTAAGTTTGTCGGGTTTATATGTAGAAGCCGTCCCTACATAACAAGATTAACTTAACCCCCACTGATTCAAACAAGTTTACTTAACCCCTACCTAATTTAACAGGTCCATGTATCCCCCATAGATTTAGCAGGTTAAGTATTACAGGTTAACAGGTTATCCCCATTCACATTGACTTCCTTTCAAGTTACCAAGCTCCTCTTGCTTATTAATTTCATATATATATATATATAACTTAATCCATTTAAGTTTATTAATAAGCCCATAACATATTATTCTCTAGCTTATAATTAATGAAAGTAATCTATAATCTCCTATCCCTGGATTGTAATTAACGAAAGTAATCTACAACCCCTTTATATTATTCATTGTCTGATTCCATAGTTACAATAACATGTTTTACTTAATATGTAATTTAATACACTTCATCTCAGTTCACTTGTTTTCTTTTTAACATGTCACTACAACTTGTCATTGTTTACTTATTAACTTAGTTCTCTTAACTAAGGTTTACTAATAAGTTTTCCTTCCTTTTATTATAACTTATGTTATAATTTTCACTTGTCCCTAGGACAAGCCTGCCTGTTATATAACATTCTCATTAATGTAATTAATTATAATAGGTTGTCATCATTCCCCGTTTATTCCAATTTATTTCCATTAACCAAAATTAGTGTCATTTATTTCTATCCTTATATATATATATATTCATATATATATATATATATGTTTATGCACTAGACCTCTCACATTAAGCCGACCACTTGTGGATGCTAGATTTGCGGGGCGGTTCTAGGCAGACTTCTACCACAAGTTGGACTTAACCTCGTGTCTTGGCACTGTTACTTGTATATTTACGCACTAGACCCTTCACATTAGATTGACAACTTGTGGACGCTGGATTTGCCGAGTGGTTCTGGGCAGACTTCTACCACAAGTGTAATCTAACCTCGTATATAAGTGCGGTTACAGATTCTAACTACTGTAAGTCTAGGCATATTAATTCTCAAACAGTTATTCATGTTCATCGTAGGTTTTTCAATTACAGTATTTAGTTTCAACAAATTTCAACAGATTTGTCATTTAACATATTAAACATCTCCACAATTTACGGCAGGTTACTCATGGTTTTATTATCATGTTCTGCTATATCTTAAATTAAGCCTACAGGATTATTTACCCCAAATTATAGTCATAATTCACAATATAACATTTGCCCCAAGTTTTAGTCAAATTGTACAGTATAGGTTAGGCCCCCAAAGAAAACCCCAATCATGACTCATAATACGAGTTATGCCCAAATTATAGCTTTAGATCAATATATAGATTATGTCCCCAAAAATCCCAATATAAGTTATGCCCTAAAATCCCAATACAAGTTATGCCGCAATTTTAACGTTCCCCATCATTCCCAATTTCGTGCGTTTGCATATTTCAGCGGTATGCCAAGGCTCGAAGGTAGGCTGGCTAATAAAAATTAAAAAAGGAAAAGTGGAAGGGAAGAGAACAAGAATTGGCATAATGAAAAAACAGGCATATGATGATAAAATTGATCATAATAACAAGATAAGCATATGATGGCAGAATTGGGCATATGAGAACAATAGATTAAGTATACAAGTAATGGCAGATCTGACATGGTTCAAGTTATTAACAGGCATAGGCTTATATCCAAACTTATAAACATGTCAAGATTACTTTTTAAATGTTTATGTTAAAAGCAACATAAACTCCCTGTGATTGGATCTAAAGAACAGAGAACAATAGGTTGAAGCTGTAAAAGGAATTCTTGTATGCGTATAGGTTGTTGTTGAAGAAAATAGGCTAACTCATTCTAAGCTAGGGCAGCATCTCATTGTTTCCATTGTTTTTTATGCATAAAAACTATAGAAATAGGGTCCTATTTATAGCCTAAAGCCAATGAACCAAGCCATAAACAAGTCTACGTTCATAAACTGAATTCTGCCCAGATCTATATGGGGGTCGACCCCCACCCCTTTGGGTGTCGACCCCAAACACCCTGGGTCGACCCTTGGCTCCACCCAGCAGGGTCTCGGTTCGACCCAACAGGGCCTCGGTTCGACCCCTAGAATGGGTCAGTTCCGCTCTTCAGCTTCCCGCTTGTTATTTTAATTTTTTTTGAACATTTGATTTGTTTGTATATATAATTCTCTTGTGTGTATACAAACTTCTAGGCTTAATAACTTCTTCATACGATGTTTGTTTCACGCAAACTAGGAGTCTATCTTAAGAAAAATTCCGAGGCAAATGCAATGGCGCATTCCGTTTTACTTAGTTCCAAATATTTAATCAAGTATTTTTAATTTATAATTATAATGTTCTTTAAAATTACAGGGTGTTACAGCGAAAGTGACGGATCATCCAGAAAAGTGATAAATCAGGTCGTTCAAAGTAAGGTCGTGGGTGGTGAGGATGGGTCGAGGATGTCAAGTTGTGTCTTGGGAAGTAAGACACGAGTTAGGTTGGTCTACTTAGATGAAAAGCGGGTTGTCCGGTGTGGAGAAGGGCTTGGATCGTGAGTCGGGTCGTTGTGGCCAGATGATTAGTTTCGGGTCGTGGGTCAATTGAAGAGCTTTAGTGTGATGGAGTTGCTTCGGATCGTGGATTAGGTCAGGTCACAGGTCGTTGGACTATGCTAATGTTGACGGCTTTAGACCGTTGGACCCTGAAGGAGTCAGGCCGTGGAGCTTCAAGAAGAGAGTCAGGCCATTGAATTTGTAGAAGAGTCGGGTCGTTGAGAGACAAAAGGCCAGGTCGTGGGGTTAGGAAGAGGTTAGGTCGTTCAAGTGATGTCCAGATGGGTCAAGTGGAGTTAGGTCATTCAGATGACCAAAAGTAGGTAAACGACCTAAGGAAAATGGACCAGAAACTGATGTTATTTTGGTTCGCGAATGAATGTGACTTCGACATGAATTCAAGATGGAATATTCGTAGTGATGTGGTGTGTTCGTCGATCGATGAAATGCAACGAATATGAAGACATCTCAAAGATGTTGAGTTAGTGGATAATGGTTTCTCAAAAGATGTTTGAGCTTACGGATAGTCGTTTTCGAAGATGACTACAGATATTGAAGGCCGAGAGGCTATCATCAGTCGAAGGTTCTAGCGGGCTCAAAGCACGGGTATAATAGGGATGCTTAAAAGACCGGATGTGTCTAATACCCTAGGCAAAACTTGATAGGCCCAATTGTCTTCGTCGAGTAAGACAAACATACAATGCAAATGGCGTATGGAGTTTGGCTAGAACCGAGATTACCATTAGCTCTTGACGAATGACCAGATCGATCGGTCATATGATTAACGATGGTTTCAAAGCAGGATTGGCAGTAATAGCCAGAGTCATGGACGTCGATTATTTTATCGTCTTGTGTAGATTATTCGACGTTGAAGGAGATATATCTTTGGTGCTTGTCTAATATTGGTTTAGGCCTCTGGGTTTGTGCTTGAGAGATATCAATGTCGATTAAAATGGTCTACACTTTATAATTTATTGTCTTGAATGTATTGTTGCTCTAATTGATTTTTGTAAAGGCTATCACTGTCGGATATAAGGAAGAAGGGCTGGGTTTCTTCTCTGATGATGTGATTGGTAGATCATATTATTTGTCTACCTATTCTCGTATATTTTACTGATGATGCTAGATAGTTATTTTATCATTCACTAAGACAATTGTCTGACCAAAGGTTTTATGTTTCCCTCTTATTACATTGGGCTGTTCATTTATGTGTTGGATGGGCAAACTGAGTAGTAGGTGATAAGTGATATCTTGGGGAGACGATGTCGCTGAACAAAGGCTAGCAGGAGGATGACGTATTACTTTTCTACTATTTAGTATCTGTTATTTCCGTTGTTTGATGTTTGGCTCTTAGCGATGTAGTGAGGCTCTTTGTACATATATTATTGATGTAACCCTAAGATGTTGTGGATATTCCTTGATGACACTGAAGTTTAAATTTCTATGCAATTTTGCTTTACTATTATTGCATGTTGTATATGTTCTATTATACTTTATCCTTGCATTGTGAGTTATACGACAGGTTCTTCTTGTGTTTACCTACTCTGATGATCGTCCATAGCTGCCTGGCATGTCTTTCAGTGCATTATTTCCATTTTTAGAGCAGGAGTTATCGGCGATCCTCACATTTGGTATCAAAGCTCTGGTCATCGATTTTGGTTAATGTTCGAGGATGTAATTACGTAAGAGAGACGTATTTGTAGATTTCTGATGGACGTATATTATATATTAGTGTATATAGTATAGTAGCGTTTGAACTCTATAGCAGTTTTCTCTGAAGTGGCTAATCATTTTATTTTTCATATTTAGAATGAGTTGTCGAACATCGAGACATGCTACTAGGGAGGTGACTGTTCATGGAGCGGGAAATGGCGGTACACTAGGCTACTCAACCATGTTTGAGGCTGTGATGGAAGCATTCATGAGAAGGTTACCCGCTCCTGGAACAACCATGGTAGATGTAGGGGTTCATGTGCAGGGGCCCAGGAATGTGGATTTTGCGAAGCTGTGTAAAGACTTCACATCTCTAGGAGTAAAGCAGTTCAAGGGAACAGAGCCGAATGAAGAGGTTAAAAGATGGTTAGATGCTTGTGTACGGATTTTTGGAGACTTGGGTGTAGATGATGCAATAAAGAGGAAGCTTGCATCGAGAAAATTGCAATGTTGAGCCATGGATTGGTGGAACTCCGTTACTCTTGAGACTTCGGAGGAAGAAATTTCATGGGAGCAATTCCAAGATATGTTTGAGACGAAGTTTACCTCTACAACTCAGAAGTATATTTTGTTTAAGAAGTTTGTGGAGCTAAAACAGAATTGCTGACCAATGCTTGATTATGTTTCGAATTTCGAGGCCTTGTCGAAGTATACTCGTTCTTATATTGATTCTCCATATCAGAAGAATGAGAAGTTTGTTATGGGCTTGGATAACTATAATGGGAAGCCATTGGTGGATCATCTTGAAGATCCATGTGAGAAGATAATGGAGAAAGTAGTTCAACATGAAAGCTTGTTTCCTGAAGAAAAATAAGCTGGTGCTGTTGTAGCTAAAGAGGAACTGGAACCACAACAGAGCGGTAATAACATCAAGAAGAGGAAGCAGCAACAACAGAAGGGAAAAGATGGTAAGAAGAAGCAGAAAGGTGGTGCAACCTATTTCAACTATCAGCAGAAAGTCCATCTTTCCAAGTATTGTAAGAATCCAAAGGCTGAGAGGAAGGGCTACAACTATGGCAAACCTGGGCATGATAAGAAGGATTGTCCAAAACCAATTAAGGGAAATCAATTTCTGAAGGCATATGCCTTGGAAGCTGTGTCATCGTCTTCAAGGGATCCTACTGCAGAGGAGAAAGGAAAGGGTCTCATCGTCCAAGGTAGTCTTTCAGTTAGAGGTGTTTCATTTAGTGTGTTGTTCGATACTGGAGCATCACATTCATTCATTTCTAATGAGCTTGTGTGCCGCTTGGATTTGGAACCCGAGATTTGTGATAGATCTTTCGTTGTGACTAATACAGTTGGGGGTTCGTCCAACCTTTGTATGATTTGTCGTGGTCTTGTGTTATCGAGTCATGGTTGCTTCTTTGTGTGTGACTGCTTTGTTTTGAACTTCGATGGGTTTGGGATTATCTTGGGCATGGATTGGCTCAAGAGGTATGCAGCAAGAGTGAATTAGGAGAAGCTTGACGTGATAGTCGAGGATGCGGAAGGTTGAAAGGTTTTGAATCGATGTAAACCTGAAGATGGTGTCTCCGTGAGCGATTTATATTCGATTGTGATTCCACAGGGAGACTTTTCATATGTGATGATCGCTAATGATTTTGAGGATGTCTTTGAAGAAGTCAAAGGTTTGTCGCCACATCATGAGATCGAGTTTTGGATCGATTTGGTCGACGGTGCTGGACTTATCATTATGCCTCTTAGGCGGATGGCACCTAAGGAACAATAAGAGTTAGGGGTGCAAGTTCGTGACCTTTTGGGAAAAGGGTTCATTCAGAGAAGCATGTCCGAATGGGGTGCACCAGTTATGTTTGCAACCAAGGTTAATGGATTGTTATTATTGTGTGTAGACTATTGTGAGCCGAACAAGGTGACCAAGAAGAACAAGTATCCATTGCCAAGGATAGATGACTTGTTCGATCAGCTTCATGAGGACAAAATGTTTTCTCAGATGGATTTAGCAATGGGATTTCACCAGTTGAGGGTGGCGAAGGATAGTGTGCTGAAGATTGCTTTTAGGACACCATCCTATTTCTTCAAATGGTTGGTGATGCCATTTGGGTTGACTAAAGAACCAGCGTACTTTGTGTACCTTATGAATAGGGTTTTTAGAGATAAGCTGAACAGGTTCGTGCTTGTGTTCGTGGATGATATTTTGTTTTTATTCCTGGAATGAGGAAGAGCATAAGACATACTTGATAATTTTTTTGGAAATCTTGCGAAAGTATCAGCTAAAGGCTAAGTTTTCGAAGTGTCACTTCTCGAAGAGTGAAGTATGGTTCTTAGGCCATGTTGTTTCTGGAAATAGGACAATGGTTGACTTCGGTAAGGTGGCAGCAATCCAGGACTAGGATAGACCTAAGAATGTAACGGATGTTCAGAGTTTCCTTTGGTTGGTGGGATATTATCGTCGTTTTATAAAGGATTTCTCTAAGATAGCTGCACCATTGATAGGATTGACGAAGAAGAAACAAGAGTTCACATGGGATGCGAAGTATGAGAAGCTTTCGGAATCCTGAAAGAAAGACTGATGAGTGCTCCTGTTTTGACGATTCCGAGTAGAAATGAAGAAATGGTGGTATACACCGATGCTTGTGGTACTGGACTAGGAGCAATACTAATGCAGAAAGATAGAGTTGTGGCCTATGCGAGTCGACAGCTAAATGCGCTTGAATGGAATTATCCATCTCATGATTTAGAGTTGGTAGTTATTGTGTTTGCTCTGAAGATGTGTAGACATTACTTATTGGGAGTTCGATTCGAGTTGTTCACAGATCACAAGTCGTTGAAGTATTTTTTTCTCCCAAAAGGATTTGAATCTTCGGCAGCACTGGTGGTTAGAGTTTCTGGCATCATATAATTTTGGTATATCCTATACTCCTCGTAAATGTAACGCAATTGCTGATGTGTTAAGTCGAGGACACGCAAGTTTGGGAGCAATGTTTTCAGAATGGAAGAGCCTAGAATCTTTAACAGGATTTGATTTTAGACTAAGGTGTGAGTTGGAACCTGAAATGTTGACAAGCATATCGATAAGACTTACTCTGATAAAAAGAATTGGCGAGATCCAAAAGCGAGATACAAATCTTGTTGAGTTTATTCAGAAGTTGGAACTAGAGGATAAAGAGTTCGTGGTCGATCGAGATGGTTAGCTTTGAAAGCAAGGACGATTGGTTGTTCCTAGTATCGACGGATTGAGGAATGATGTTGTAAGGGAATGTCATCAGCTAAAGTTGACGAACCATCTTGGTGGTAATAAGATGTATCATAACATGAAGCTATCTTACTACTGGGAAGGGATGAAAAGTGATATTGGAAAGTTTATTTCCAAGTGCATGAACTATCAGTTGGTAAAGGCTGAACAAAAGAAGCCGTGTGGATTGCTTCAACTATTGGAAGTTCCTACGTGAAAATGGGAGCATATATTGATGGACTACCTAGAACTAGGGCAGGAAATGAAGGAATTTTGGTCATGTGGATCATTTGACCAAGTGCAAGGTTTATTTCTGTCAGATCAACCAGGACAACATCGAAGTTGGTTGAGCTTTATATTAAATGGATAGTTCATTTCCATGGTATCCCAAAGAGCATAGTAAGTGATCGAGATCCTTTGTTGATGAGTGGACTTTGGAAAAGCATGCAAGAGGATTTGGGAACCGAGTTGTGTTTGAGTACGGCTTATCATCACAGGCTGATGGTCAAACAGAGAGAGTTAACCGAGTTTTGAAACTACTTCCTGACCTGAAACACGATAACCTACGAGTCACAGAAAATGTTTAGAGCTTTTGCTCCAAGCTCCTTTGCGGGTCTCAGCCCGACAATCAGGCCTTCATACTCGGCTTCATTGTGGTCGACAGAAACTTCAACCTTAATGCATAACACACCGACCGTCCCTTAAGAGTGAAAAACACAACTCCGACGCAAAAATTTTAGTCATTTCGATTCCCATCAGTGTACAACTTCTATGTGACAGTCGAAGGTCCCACTTCTGCATCTCCATCATTAAATGGTGTAGTGAATTCTACAATGAAGTCAATGCTTGTCCCAAAATAGATTTTCGAGGAATGTAAGCGATATCAAACTGGTTTAATTCAGTATCCCACTTGAGTAACCTCCCAAATGCCTCAGGTCATTGAAGGACCTGTCGTACTGGCTGGTTAGTGTATACTTTGATTAGATGGGCCTAAAAGTAGTAGCGAAGCTTCCTTGATATTATTATCAAACTGTAAGCGAGTTTCTTGATCTTCGGGCAGTTGCGCTCTGCTCTTGTCAATTTATTGCTTACATAATAGACTATCAGCTGCACCCAGTCTTCGTCGCACATTGAGGATGAACTAATTGCAATTAAGGAATTTGCCAAGTACACGAACAAGCCTTCATGATCAATAGGCTTTGACCAAGTTGGAGGCTTCTTCAACTGATCTAGAGATTCTGAAATGCTTCTACATAATAAGGCATCCAAGCAAAGTTACGCTTTCCTCGCTTAATCAACTCAAAGAAGGGTAGGCACTTGTCTATGGTTCTGGATACGAATCTACCAAAGGCTACTACCTTTCCGGCCAAACTCTGAACATATTTGATCTTCCGAGTTTCTTGGATGCCTTTAATAGCATTAATTTATCCAGGGATAATTTCAATTCCTCGAGAATTGATGATGAAACCCAAAAACTTCCTTGACGCAACGCCAAAAGAGCATTCCAAAGAGTTAAGCTTCATCCCATATCTGCAGAGGAAACAAAACATCTCTGCCATGTCTTAATATAATCAGTTGATTGCTTTGACTTTACTAGCATATCATTGGTGTACACTTCCATCATCTTTCCAATTTGATCATGAAGCATGTACTTAACTAGTCACTGGTATGTAACTCCTATATTTTTTAGTCCAAATGGCATAACCACATAGCAATACAACCCAAGATCCATTAGGAAACTGGTTTGCTTATGGTCGAACATGCATCGCAATTAGGGCAGTCGATGGATACTCTAAAAATATGAAATCCATTCGCATCTATATCCGAAAAGCAGATAAATATTCGATATTCGAAAAAACGGATGCGGATATGGATATATAGATATCTGCATTCGAAAATTATCCTTTTGATTTTTTTAAAATTATATTCAAAATTGTATGTATTTTAGCACAATGAAGGAGATTTGTTTATTGCTTTATTAAGTCAAAGGTTTATATTATGAGCACTAAATGCATATTAGCTATTGAAATCTATTTAATTTCATTATAGTTGTTCATTTTTAACACTTTTGTGATTAATGGAATTGGAAAACATTTATGCTAAACTAAAAAAATTCATTTATATTTCTTGATTTATCGATGTTGGTAGATAGGACAATTATCCGATATCTATCCGTATCCGCGGATATGTATATCCGATATCCAAAAATGATTTCGGATGCGGATACGAGTGATCCGTATTCAAAAGTGTTTGTTGATAGCCCTAATTGTGGTCTGGTTATACCTTGAGTAAGCATCAATGAAAGAAGTCATGTTCAGTTATAGAGTCAACAAGTTGATCAATCCAGAGTGGTGGAAAGATGTCTTTAGGACATGCTTTATTCAAGTCTGAAAGTCGATGCATGTATGCCACTTCCCGTTGGCCTTTTTCACAAGCACTGGTTTTGAGATCCACTTGAGGTACGTTGCATCTCAGATGAATCCATTATTCTTTAATCTCTCAGCTTCTTCCTTCAAAGCTGCCAACCACTTCGGGCCGAGCGTACGCCTCTTCTGCTTCACTAGGACATACTATGGGTCAATATTGAATGAATGACTCATGATGGATGGAGGTATCACACATATGTCAGCATCGGTCTACACAAATACGTCAAGGTTTGCACGGAGGAATTCAGTTAACTCTTTCATCCAAAGGGGGTCTAGAAGGGGTCTGATCTTCAAGATCTTAGTCGGGTCATCGTTGTCGATCGAGATCTCCATCACTTTTTATTAGGAGTTTCCTTTTTAAATCATGTCTCTTCGTCTTCCCTCGGATCAATGTCCTTGAGTTGGCAACTAGACGGTCCTAGTTGGTATGTTTTCTTTACTTACAATGCTTCCACTTCCTTTGCAGGAGGTGGATTTTCTTCAGATTCCTTATTTTCCTTATCATAGATTTCCTTCCATTTCGCTAAGTAGCATGCTCGTCCTACTATTTGATCTCCTCCACAATTACGACTCCAACTTCTGTCAGAAACCTCATGAACAAGCACTAAGGAATGGTGAAGGCTCTTAATTCAGCAAGGGTCGTTAACCTATAAAGGCATGTATGGAGAGATTCTGTCCATCACAAGGAATTATAGGATCTGCACTCTTCTACGGCCCCCCTGGCCTAATTCTACCAGGAATTCAACAATCCCAATTAGTTTGGTAGTTGAGCAATTGAAGCTGCGTATCTTCCTGTGCATTGTTTCAGGTCACTTTCTTTGAGCGTCATCTGATCATAAGCTTTTTTGAATAAGATGTTTACGGAACTCACGCACTCCACAAGAACTTTTCATATAGTGGTTGCACCGATAATAGCAGTTATCACCAAAGGATTGATACTTTGGCCTTTTACCCCCTCGGATTCTCTATCGCGGAAGACGATGTCGTCAGACATTGTCACCGGTTGCTTTGCAATTACGTTTTCTCTAGGGAAAAACATTCCTCAACTTCTAGATGTTTGGAACACTACACCAGAAATGCCAATTAAGCTGTGCTCATGGCCGTATACAAATCGATTTGACAGTGCTTTGGGCCATATCAAAAAATGGCGTCTTTGTTAATTAGGTACGGGTTAACCCGTATGATATTCATAGATTGATACAGCTTAAAACCATATCAAATTCATAGATAGATATAGTTTTAAGCCGTATCTAATTCGTAGATCGATACGGCTTTAAACCGCATCAAATTTCTATATTGATACGGCTTAAAACCGTATTAAATTAGTATACTAGCACTGTCAAATTCATAGATCGATACGGTTTTAAGCCGTATCAAATTCATAGATTGATACGACTTAAAACCGTATCAAACTGCTTTATTGATACGGCTTAAAACCATGTTTATTGTCTCATTCCTACAATTCTATCAACGAATTAGATACATCTTTTGTCCATATCAAAATCAGTATAGCATATACGCAGTATAAAGAAACACTGCACCCATTGATATATATATATATATATATATATATATATACACACACACACACACACACACACACACACACACACATAAAGAAGATACGCTGCACCCATATAACAACATATAAAGAAGATACACAAAGCATAATTTAATTAATACAAAAACCATAACTTCAATTAATACACACCACATAACATAATTTATACAAAGCATAATTAATATTCATGGTTTTTGCTCTAAAAAAAGGAGACAACAAAACTGTAGTAGTCGAGACCATGCAAACCTTGCTTGTTCCAAAGTCTGAAATGAAATAAAAATAACAAGCATCAGTTTAGTTTCATCTCCATAACAACAAGTCATATAATAAATAGTTAGTAAGTTAAAAGCTAATAATTTAGAAGGTAATACAGATAAAATAAATTGAAATGATTAGATAATTATAATTTAGCAGTACTAACCTTAGTCTCGGCAAGAGAGCAACGTGAGCATCAACTTCATGCTGCAATAAACATTATACGTGATTACATCGGTGAATAAAATTATAGACTAAACCTCTAAAGATATTAAATTTGTCATAAAATATTCAACATTTCATAAACTTCTAAAGATATTTAAATTTCAGTTTGCAACTGGACTCAGTTTGCAACTCAATTGCAAATTGAATCGAGTTTGCAACTCATTTACAAACTGAGTCGAGTTTGCAACTTTAGTTGCAAACTAAGACTCAATTTGCAACTCTAAGGAACAACCTGAGATATGTCGTTGATTTATTAGCAATATTATCAAAACACTTCACTAAAAAAAACCTCACTGTACAAACATGAAAAAAAACCTCACTATACAATTACTACAGTTAAAAAGAATATTCACTATTTCAAGTGATGGATGGGGAAATTCCCAGATGTACTAATAATATCCAACCTACACAAGTCTCAATGGCATGATTTCCCATATAATATCAAAAACATATATCTCAACTAGAGAATTATAAAACTATATTCATGCTTATGCGTAAACTTGATAACTTCTGCTTATGGCATCCAATATGCAACCACTATGCATATTCTTCTAAGCTATAAATACTGAGATAAATAAATTACATGAACAATCAGGATAACGTACTGAATATTTCGGCTTGAATGCATGTGCAGCTACAATGTAAATAGAAGATTGACTGTAAAAGTTCATTTGGAGAAGTTTCTTTCGCACTGATTGGCTTCCCAAGTATTAAGGTGTCTTCCACTAGTCATACTGCAAATGTGTATTGGAATTACTTTATGTGCATCTCAGTTTCACCAATATATAATTATTAAATTATGTTTGGAGAAATCGCAATAAAAGGTCTGAGTAGAAAGAGATATTACCAAAACTGTCCCAAGATTGTATATTGCTCAATGGGAATCAAACTGCAGCTGTATTGCGGCACGAAACTGCCAAATAAGGGGGGAAAGCTACTTTAACAATTAACATGGTAATAATGATTTACCTTTAAGATCAATAACAAATAACATATATTTCTTTATCAATAGCCTCAGCAAAAGAGGTAAATAAGTAGTCAAAGGCTAAAAATACACTACTATACAAGCACCAAAAAAAATATATACTTAATCATACTTGGTTGTATCTATATTCACACTCACATCTCCAATACCCTCGGCTTATGCTTACCCAACAATTATACACAAGAAAACTGTTACTAAATGAAATAGTTTTGATGTTTTCAAACAAAATGCTTCAAATGATTTTTTTATATAGTACAAACAAATTTTGTCATGGAAAATCAGGGTTGGCTAACGTAGTAATCCAGATTTAGATTACACAAATCATTATAAGACAAATCAACTAAATTATCTACCATAATCAGGAATATTTTTGAGATAATAGTTGTAAGAATTGGTTGAACTAAATGATACTCACCAGTAATGGGAGCTGACCATGCGTAAACACTGGATTGGCTATAGCCATTTCACCAAGAGCTAAAAGAGTAGAAGAAAGATTTCTCCTTATACACTTGATCTTCTCACAAACAAATGCTTCTTCCTCCAAGAGTTGTTCCCTTGCCTCTTCTTTTCAGTTTTCTTTTGCTTTGTATGAAATAATTTGTAATACATCATGAAACTATACCAAAAACATGGAAGCACACCAAAAAAATTGCCTGTTTTTTGCTAGATTTTCCAGTTTCTTTCTTTCCAGTACTTGCAGTGGTTGCTCTTTTATTTGTGGTTGCTGAATGACTAGACATATCCTATATATGAAATGGATATGTTGATTAAATACCCCAAGAGAATCAAATGTATGGAGATGAACAAAAGTAGATGATATTTAATGTGCCATTCTGATCTTCACAGCCACGAGATCGACCCTTTGGGAGTTTTGTGTTAGTGTCTGTTACAGTCTCAGCAAAATAAACTCCTTGCTCGGTAGATAGTATGCCTTCCGGTGTATTAAATATCTGACATGGAGATTGTAATTTAGTAAACATTAGGGTACAATACTCACATGCTTAGTAACTAAATGTAATAATCGTTTACTTATATATCACAAAAATGACATATTAACTGGCAGATAAATGAACCAAACATCGCAGATATTGATGATTGGTTCAC
Source organism: Allium sativum (assembly GCA_030737875.1). Lineage (NCBI taxonomy): Eukaryota > Viridiplantae > Streptophyta > Magnoliopsida > Asparagales > Amaryllidaceae > Allium > Allium sativum. The sequence continues at coordinate 975,007,860 of CM060909.1, forward strand.
ATGTAAGGTTTATCTTTTACAATTTTTGAAACCAAGATGATATGTTTCTACCTGGCTATATATATGTTAATGCAAACAACATAAAACAGACCAAGAACAAGCAAAGAAGCACACATGTACGTGAAAGAACGTTGGATGCAATATGCAATATGCATTGAAATTAAGCATCTTTTCTACTAGCTATTATATCGTTTTTGTGGCATCATATACAATTATACAATCCCTTCATATTCTGCATTGAAGTAACCATGCATTGCTATGCTCCTTGGTACCCCATATAACTAGCAACTGGCTTACTTCAGAATCACTATGCTACTAACATGCATTATATCTCTAGCACAGTGCATTATAGCTTCAGGCCTTGTACAATATGCCCATTCTGGTGCGCTTTGCCTTCTCGCCTTAATAAGTGTCATAATATGCTCACATAATATTTAGTCGGACTTTGCAGGATTCATTCAGGATTTATAATATGCTTCAGTCATGTTCCGAATGTCATTCTTATTCAGATTTAAGATTTAGTTCAGATCATTAGACTCCACGAGTTATAGTTAATGTAACACCCCGTATTTTCTATGAATAATAAATTTGGCAAAATGAAAAATACTTAATTTTTAGAAGAAGAATTAAGTAAAACAAACTATACCATTGCGTTCGTCCCAAAATTCTGGTCAAGATGGACCTAAAGTTTGCGTTAAACAGATAATGTGTGAGAAAGTTATGGACCTTGGAAGTTTGTATACATATAAGGGAAACGTATGTGTATATATATAAATTAATAAAATAAAATCAACCTAAAATTCAAGAAAAAATTCAAAATTGTGGAAGCAGAAAGGCAAAACGCCGAACCGACCTATTTTTTGGGTCGACCCATTGGGTCGACCCGGGGTCGACCCATTGGATCGACCCGGGGTCGACTCAGGGTGTTTGTAGTCGGTCCCATTGGCCCAAAATGGCCTGTGACGAATTCTTGTGTTTTAGGGCATACGTGGCGTTCTCTGATCGGTCTGATGACGCATTTTCTTGGACTAGATGGTTTGGATAGATCCTATGCTGATCTAAAGGCTCTAATTAATCCTAAACATCTATAAATACATATCTAAACTTAACCCTATTCTATGATACCACCATGTTGTCCATCTCTAAGCTAGCCTCGCCTCCTTCTTCTTCTCCAAACTAGAAATCAAATTAGAGAGCTTCAAATTAAAGTAACGGTTTTCCGCTCCAATCAACAAAGAGAGATTAGAATTGCTACAACGTCAAATAATTCTCTTTTTCTAATCTTATCGATGTAAGTTCAGTTATTATTCAGATTTTAACACATAATAGGAATCATGACTGTAATGAATCGAATCTAGAACTATGCATAATTGTAATGATAACCAATTCTGATTCGTTCTTTATCTTTCGTCAAATCTGAGATTACCTATGCCTGTGAGACTATTACTAGTGATATAATTGAATCTATCTTGTTGTACATCAAATTGGTGATTCTTTTATGTTCAGTTCTATCGAATCTTTGTTCCTATGATGTAACTTGCTCAGTTTGATCATGTTTATTGTTAATGTACAACAAATCTATTGGAACCATGATTCTTGTGTTTGGTACACCTTTACATAGTTATTCTCTTATATCAATTCTTGCGTTTCTTCTCTATTCCCCTTTTTATTTTATTTTATTTTATGAATACTAGGTTCAATTGGAAACCTAGTCTGAATCTTGTTGTACGTACGATTGTAACGCAGGGAATTGGGTATAACTTATTTGAGTAATTTTAGACATAACAAGTAAATGAGACATAACTTGAATTGACTACAATTGTGGATAATTGGTTTTCAAAAATCTAGACTTGGACATGTATGGTAAATATGTAAATTGGCTAAAAGATGAACATGCCTAACCCGAGGTTAGATTGAGTTGCGGTGTAAGGCTTCCCGGAACCGCCCGACACATCCAGCGACCGCAACAACAGATCTAATGTGAGAGGTTAGCGCATTAAGCCCAAAACCCGAGGTTAGAATGAGTTTGCGGTAGAAGTCTCCCCGGAACCGCCCGGCATATCCAGCAACCGCAAACAACAGTTCTAATGTGAGAGGTTGGTGCATTAATTAATGAATTAATGCTAATGAACAGACATGCTAAGAGTGGTAAGGTTAAGTACATATGAATAGGCGACACTCAACCAATACAACATGTTAATTAAACAAATGGGTGGGGTTAGGTTAAATTGAGAACACTTAACCATTATAACATGTTGATTAGGAAACCCTAGTAACGGGGACCCATTCCAGCAGCAACCCACATAGATGTATCATGGTACGCTGAACTAGGCAGGTTAGGGAACTATTACTTGGCTGATTATCAGCGGTCAAAATAGCGGCAGGTGGTGCGTCAGTGTAGGTTCCGACAGAGTACGGGCGTGCACGTACTCCGAAGTGGAAAAATCAGGCACTGGGCCTTAGTAGTTATACACTGTGCATCTTGAATTGTGTCAGGTTCCCATCATAGGGATTGATACACCCCATGGTGGGACCAGCACAGGTATCTTCAAACAAGCGAGGCCGAATGACACAAGTAATAAATATATGCAAATAGAAGCCGATCGATAAAGGGATCATTTTATTAAGAACACATGAGGCTAGTTGAAACAATTGTTAGTAGGTGCAGAGAAATAGAAATGAGTGCGATACCATATTCAGTTTATCTTGCCTTACCTTGTCTTATGTTATCCTGTTACTATGGTATTGTCTTATATTCAGTTTATTCATGGCATGATCCTTTTTCTTGTTTACATGCTGAAAATCACTGGGCTTACCAGGCTTATGTCTGACCTGTTTTCTTTCGTCTTCTTTTCATCCGTTTCACCCCTCTGGGTCCGCAGGGAGGGAACACTTCAGCTTAGTTCAGACCTTTTCCAGCTTGAAGAGAGTAGATGCATTGCTTGAATTCTCTTTTCTTGGGCTATGGCCGTGGTTACACTTTTATTGGGGATTTACGCCGCTTACTACTGTTTTATGCTTCTTTATGTATTTGGAGTTTTTAATCAAGACAGAGGTTTTATTGTAGTGACTTGGAAGTTGGGTTTTGAGACAATGGCTGTAATGTTTTGACTAAACCATGCTACTTATGAAATAATTCCAGTTTTTCCTCCTGTTTATATGTTTGTCTTGTAAATTATTTTTATCTTTTACCTATAATGCTTCACCAAAGTTAATGCATTGCCTTTGTGAGTGACCTTGACAGAGGTGGGGTGTTTTTCTTGGTATCAGTGCTGATGGTTACCAGATCAGATAAAAGTTTTTGAAAACTATTTTTCTAAAAGAAGTTTTAAAGAAGCATTTTCAAGAAAAGTGTTGTTTTATTTTAAAATCATATTCCCCAAAGCCATATGCACTATCTTTCTATCATTTATTTTGAATCTTTTCATTTCAGCATGTCTGTGGATCTTAATCCTTTAAAGGGAGTCAAAATACCCAAATGGTTCCGTAGGTATTTGGAGGTCACGGCACCCGCCGAAGGCCAAGGAGACGTCCCTCTAGCTATACCCATCGTTCCTCCTCGTCCTCCTCTTCCACGTGTGAATGCTTTCTCGAAGATATGTAGAGAATTTCGAGCTATGGGCGGAAAGAACCTTAATATGACTGAATCATTCGTGGAAGCAAGAAACTGGCTCAAGGAAACAGAAGATTTGTTTGTTATCTTCGAAGTGGACGATAAGCAGAAGATACAGTTGGCTGTATGGTTACTTAAGGACGAAGCCTCTTTCTGGTGGGAAGTTACTAATGATGAGAGACCAGTTGAGACTTGGGAGGATTTCAGAATGAGGTTTGAAATGAAGTTCCTCTCGCAAGCTGAACAATGTCTATAGATGGAGATGTTCTTAGCACTCAAACAGGAAAGCCTATCGGTTAAGGAATACGTCAACAAGTTCAACCACTTGGCTAGATTTGGACTAGAGTTGGTAAACACTCCATATAAAAAGGCTCTCCGTTTCGCTAAAGGGTTAAATGAGCCATTGCACGGCCTAGCTATATCCCATAAACCTATGGGCGCGACCTATGAGAGATTTGTGGACATGGCACTGTTATAGGAGGAAGACAAGGATGGGAAGAAAGAGGCAAAGATGGAAGAACCTCTAGACAAGAAAGTGGAGGGATCGCAAAATAAGAAGACGGATTCCAAGAATGGCGGGAAGAATAACAAAACTCATGACAAGAGGAAGTGTAATTTTTGTGGCATACCTGGACATCTGGTTAAGGACTGCAGGAAGAAGAAGAGGAAAATGGGTAGTTTTTTTTCAATGTAGTGAGACAGGACATATGGCTAAGAACTGCTCAAGAAGGCAAGGGTAGAGGACTGGATCTACTTCTGGTGGGCAGATTCACGCTCTCACAGCACCTACGCAAGAATGAGGTAGAAACATTTCTGTTGAGAGTTTAGTTTATTTTTCCGATCATCCTGTTCGTACTCTTTTTGATTCTGGCACTTCGCACTCTTTTATATCTACTGCTTTAGTTGAATCTCTACACCTATATACCAGTATAGTAGAGGATCCCATGGTTGTTTCAAATCCAATTGGGGTTCGGCTTATTTATCGATGATTTGTTTGGATTTGGAAATTTCTATACTAAGCGTTGGGTTTAGATGTAATGCTTATGTTTTGGGTTTCATGGGCTATGGGTTGATTCTAGGCATGGACTGCTTATCTAGTAATGGTGCCATCCTTGATTGTGAAAAGAGAGTGGTTAGACTTATAACTCGCCTTGGTAATACTCTTGAAATCTCTTGTAATCCTATGGATTATGTTATGCTTAGCTACCTAGAATCTCTTGATGCGTCTGTTGAAAATTTACAATCTGTTAGAGTAGTCCATAAGTGCTTGGATGTCTTTGAAGAAGTGAAGGGTTTACCTCCAAAGCGAGAGATATATTTTCGCATATACCTAGTTGATAATGCAAAACCAGTTGCTTTACCTATTAGACACATGGCTCCAAGGGAAAGGAAGGAGCTCAGCAAGCAAGTTAAAGAGTTGCTCGAAAAGGGGTTCATTAGGCGGAGTATTTCTGAATGGGGTGCTCCAGTAGTGCTCGCAACCGTGGATGGTTCACTTCGCCTATGCGTGGATTATAGGGAGCTAAACAAGCTGACCAAGAAGAATAGGCACCCACTTCCAAGAATAGACGACTTGTTCGACCAGCTCGTAGGTGCATCAGTTTTCTCCCAACTAGATCTGGTCACCGGATTTCATCAGCTAAGAGTGGCTGAAGATAGCATAGATAAGACCGCGTTCAGGACCGTAGATGGTTTCTTCAAATGGCTTGTCATGCCTTTCGACTTGACAAATGCACCCGCCTATTTCGTAGACTTGATGAGTAGGGTGTTTAGGGAGTTCCTTAATAAGTTTATAGTGGTCTTCGTGGACGACATTTTGATTTTCTCAAAAAGTGAGGAAGAACATGCTTTGCATTTAAGGGAAGTTATGGATACTCTTCGAGCACATTGGCTGAAAGAAAAATTCTCCAAGTGCCATTTTTGGAGAGAAGAAGTAAAGTTTCTTGGACATGTGGTGTCCAAAGAGGGAATAGCTGTCGATCCTGCAAAAGCAGTTGCGGTGCAAGATTGGAAGATTCCACGAAATGCAACCGAAGTATGAAGTTTTCTCGGATTAGCGGGCTATTACAAAAAGTACATTAAAGACTTTGCGAAGATCTCAGCCCCACTTACAAGATTGAAGAAGAAGAATCTAACTTTCACGTGGGATTTGGATTGTGATTTCTTTCCAACGATTGAAAAGGGCTCTAACAACAGCCCCAGTCCTGACATTGCCTGATGGGAGTAAGATGTTTACAGTATACACAGGCGCATGCGGTACAGGATTAGGCGCTATCTTGATGCAAGAAGGCAAGGTAGTTTGTTATGGAGGAAGGCACTGAAGGTACATGAGAAGAACTACTCAACTCATGATTTAGAACTAGCTGTCATTGTTTTCGCTCTTAAGTCATGGCGTCATTACCTACTAGGAGAAAGGTTTGAATTGTTTACTGAACATAAATAATTAAAGTACCTTTTCTCACAAAAAGATCTTAACTTAAGACAACAAAGGTGGATGGAATTTCTTGTCTCATACGATTTTGAGATTGCTTATACCCTTGGCAAAGGCAATGTGGTAGCAGATGCCTTAAGTAGGAAAAATTTAACCCTAAGTCCTCTCTTTGTGGAAAGGAAAAACTTGGAGTACGTAGCCACCTTTGACTTTAGACCCTCTTTTGAGTTTGTACCTGGTTTGTTAGCAATGCTAAAGGTGCAGCCTATGCTTTTGGGCTCAATAGGAACTGCGCAACGTGAAGACCCTTAGATAGTTGATATGATGGATAAGTTAATTAGATTTGAGACTTCTAGTCACCTCAATAGATACTCCATAGATGACAAGGGTTGTTTGAGATGGGATGGAAGATTATGTGTCCCACAAGCAAGGGATTTGGTGAAGACAATTCTTGAAGAAGCACACCATTCTAAGTTGACCATACACCCAGGTGGAGAAAAGATGTATAAAGACACAAAAAAGGTTTTCTTTGGGAATGGCATGAAGAAGGATGTAGCTGAATTCATCTTGAAATGCTTGATATGCCAGCAAGTCAAGGCGGAGCAGAAGAAGCCTGGTGGTCTGCTGCATCCTCTAGAGGTCCCACAGTGAAAATGGGATAGTATTTCGATGGACTTTATAGATGGGTTGCCTAGGTCAAGAAGGGGCAATACCAGTATTTGGGTAATAGTTGACAGGCTCACTAAAAGCGCTCACTTTATACCTGTTAAGAGTAGGAGGAATGCTTCATCATTAGCATCCATTTATCTTAAAGAGGTAGTTCGACTGCATGGGATACCCTCTAGCATAGTAAGTGATCGAGATCCTATCTTTACGAGTGAGTTTTGGAAGAGTTTGCAAGAGGCTGTAGGCACACATCTATGCTTAAGCACTCCCTATCACCCTCAAACCGACGGTCATACTGAAAGGGTGAACAAAGTATTAGAAGATCTTTTGAGATTGTGCATTCTTGATTTTGAAGGAACGTGGGAAGATCATCTTCCTTTGGTGGAGTTCGCATACAACAATAGCTACTAAGCCACCATAGGCATGGCACCCTTTGAGGCTTTATATGAAAGACCATGCCGATCACCAACTTGTTGGTGGGAATCTACAGACAAGCTCGTACTTCGGCCTGACATGATCAGAGAAACTTCAGAGAAGGTGGACTTGATTTTAAGACGAATGAAGACTGCACAAGATAGACAGAAGTCCTACGCAGATAGAAGAAGGACCGACCTTGAGTTTGACGTTGGAGACTGGGTTTTCCTTAAAGTATCCCCTTTGAGGAATGTCATTTGCTTTTGGATCCATAGGAAAATTGGCACCAAAATTTGTAGGGCCATTCCTTATCATTGAAAGGATTGGGATGATGGCTTATAGAGTAGAGCTGCCCGAAAGATTGGCTGGAGTTCATAATGTTTTTCATGTTTCTCATCTACGAAAGTGCTTACATGAGTCTGCGGAAGTTGTGGAGCCAAGCATACTATAGGAAGTGGAAGTGGAACGATAAGCGACGGTGAGAAGAGTTCCAACTCGTATCTTGGGAACAGAAGTTAAAAAGCTACGCAATCGTGAGGTCAAGCTAGTTAAAGTACAATGGAGTAACGCTGAAGGAGACGCGACTTGGGAGACTGAAGGCAAGATACGCGCAGCCTACCCTTTTCTTTTTTAGGGTGCATCCTTGATCTCTTTTTCCATAAGTTTATGCATGCTTGTATCTATCTTTTAAGTATATCTCCTCGGTCATATTCTTGATCCTTAAGTAGAAACCAATGAATGTAAACATGTATTTGAAACATGTTACGATTGGTGGTTGCTCGTGGATGCTTATACATACACATTAGGTACTAGGTCGGCTCAGTCACTTTTATATTGCATATGCATATATGTATTTGTATATGGATTGAAACTTGATGTGTTATCATATGGATGTTGCATTTGTATGAATAATTGTGCACTCATGTAGAAGTTAAAAGTACGATTAGGAATAATTGCATACATGATGGACTCATGACATTGACATAATTCGCATTAAGGAGGTCAATTGAATTAGTAGACCGCCTGATTTTGCATTAGATAAGGACATATACACACACTATGCATATAATCATTTATGCATTAGAAATCTTTTTTAAGGACAATGGATGCTTGGGATTGATGGTTGAGTAGATGGTTGTTGGATGTTAGGATACATTCTTCTTAACTCAGAGATTTCAGAGGCGAAATCCTTTAAGGAGGGGAGAATGTAAAACCCCGTATTTTTTATGAATATTAAATTTGGCAAAATGAAGAATACTTAATTTGTAGTAGAAGAATTAAGTAAAACAGACTATACCATTGCGTTCATCTCAAAATTCTGGTCAAGATGGGCCTAAAGTTTGCGTTAAACAGATAATGTATGAGAAAGTTATGGACCTTGGAAGTTTGTATACATATAAGGGAAATGTATGTGTGTGTATATATATATATATATATATATATATATAAATTAATAAAATAAAATCAACCTAAAATTCACGAAAATATTCAAAATAGTGGAAGTGGGAAGGCAAAATGCAGAACCGAACTATTTTTTGGGTCGATCCGAGACCCGCTGGGTCGACACAGGGTGTTTGGAGTTGGTCCCATCGGCCCAGAATGGCCTGTGACGAATTATTGTGTTTTAGGGCATACGTGGCATTCTCTGATTGGCCTAATGACGCATTTTCTTGCACTAGATGGTTTGGATGGATCCTATGTTGATTTAAAGGCTCTAATTAATCCTACACATCTATAAATACATATCTAAACAACCCTAACCTCACAACCCTATTCTATGATGCCACCATGCTGTCCATCTCTAAGCTAGCCTAGCCTCCTTCTTCTTCTCCAAACTAGAAATCAAATTGGAGAGTTTCAAATTAAAGTAAAGGTTTTCCGCTCCAATCAACAAAGAGAGATTAGAATCGCTACAACGTCAAATAATTCTCTTTTTCTAATCCTATCACTGTAAGTTTAGTTATTATTCAGATTTGAACACATAATAGGAATCATGACCGTAATGAATCGAATCTAGAACTATGCCTAATTGTAATGATAACCAATTCTGATTCATTCTTATTCTTTTGTCAAATATGAGATTACGTATGCCTGTGAGACTGTTACTAGTGATATAATTGAGTCTATCTTGTTGTACATCAAATTGGTGATTCTTTTATGTTTAGTTCTATCGAATCTTTGTGCCTACGATGTAACTTGCTCAGTTTGCTCATATTTATTGTTAATGTACAACAAATCTAATGGAATAATGATTCTTGTGTTTGGTACACCTTTACATGGTTATTCTCATATGTAAATGTTGTATTTCTTCTCTATTCCCCTTTTTGTTTTATTTTATGAATACTAGGTTCAATTGGAAATCTAGTTTGAATCTTGTTGTACGTTCGATTGTAACGCGGGGAATTAGGTATAACTTATTGGAGTAATTTTGGACATAACAAGTAAATGAGACATAACTTGAATTGACTACAATTGTGGATAATTGGCATACAAAAATCTAGACTTGGACATGTATGGTAAATACGTAAATTGGCTAAAAGATGAACATGCCTAACCCGAGGTTAGATTGAGTTGCGGTGTAAGGCTGCACGGAACCGCCCGACACATCCAGCGACCGCAACAACAGATTTAATGTGAGAGGTTAGCGCATTAAGCCCAAAACCCGAGGTTAGAATGAGTTTGCGGTAGAAGTCTGCCCGGAACCGTCCGGCACATCCAGCAACCGCAAACAACAGTTTTAATGTGAGAGGTTGGTGCATTAATGAATGAATTAATGCTAATGAACAGACATGCTAAGAATAGTAAGGTTAAGTAACATATGAATAGGCGACACTTAACCAATACAACATGTTAATTAAACAAATGGGTGGAGTTAGGTTAAATTGAGAACACTTAATCGTTATAACATGTTGATTAGGAAGCCCTAGTAATGGGGACCCATTTCAGCAGTAACCCACATAGATGTATCATGGTACCCTGAACTTGGCAGGGTGGGGCACGATTACTGGGCTAATTATAAGCGGTCAAAACAGTGGCAGGTGGTGCGTCAGTGTAGGTTCTGACGGAGTACGGGTGTGCACATACTCCGGAGTAGAAAAATCAAGCACTGGGCATCAGTAGTTATACACTGTGCATCTTGAATTGTGTCGGGTTTCCATCATAGGAATTGATACACCCCATGCTGGGACCATCACAGGTATCTACAAACAAGCGGGGCCGAATGAAACAAGTAATAAATACATGCGAGTAGAAGCCGATTGATAAAGGGATCATTTTATTATGAAAACATGAGGCTAGTTGAAACAATTGTTAGTAGGTGCAGAGAAATAGAAATGAGTGCGATAACATATTCAGTTTATCTTGCCTTATCTTGTCTTATGTTATCTTGTTACTATGGTATTGTCTTATATTCAGTTTATTCATGTCATGATCCTTTTTCTTGTTTACATGCTGAAAATCACTGGGCTTACTAGGCTTATGTCTGACCCGTTTTCTTTCGTCTTCTTTTCTTCCGTTCCCCCTGGTCCACAGGGAGGGAATATTTCAGCTTCATTCAGACCTTTTCCATCTTGAAGAGAGTAGATGTATTGCATGGATTCTCTTTTCTTGGGCTATGACTGTGGTTACACTTTTATTGGGGATTTATGCCGCTTACTACTGTTTTATGCTTCTTTATGTATTTTTAGTTTTTAATCAAGATAGAGGTTTTATTGTAATGACTTGGAAGTTGGGTTTTGAGATATTGGTTTTAATGTTTTGGCTAAACCACGCTGCTTGTGAAATAATTCCAGTTTTTCCCGCTGTTTGTATGTCTGTCTTGTAAATTATCTGTATCTTTTACCTATAATGATTCACCGAAGTTAATGCATTCTCTTTGTGAGTGACCTTAACGGAGGTAGAGTGTTTCTGTTAATAGATGAATATTTCTATAATTACATGTTAACCATCTAAATTACATAACATTTCATAGGAAATCTGACCGATCAATAACATAAAATGATAACTTAGGTAGCAAGTAAAACTCAAAATATCAGGCTACTTATCAGAAAAGTTACAAGTATTATTGAATCTGATTATCATCAAAGTGTACTAGGTTTTAACTTTTCCAGGAAACCAATCAAGTTTGTTGAATATAACAAGCGTGACACACAGGTTACACGTATAGTTTATATTATGCATTTAAAAAATATATTAGTTATATAATTTTAAAATTGTATATTTATAGATTGTAATTTTTTATATTAACTTACATTATTAGAGTATGACTCTATAAGAGTGAACCGATATTTTCACAAATTATATTTGCTTCAACAACTGCTGCACACCTGCTCGTCATTTGGGCTTAATGGATGCTAAGCCCTTTTGTTTTGTTAACATTATCTTTATGTATATAAATACAGCTGTACTGCTTTGTATATTAGTTTGATTGAATTCAGTTTGTATAATTTCTCATCAAACCTCAATACAAGAAAACTATTCAAACGCTTTTGTGGTATCAAAGCATTTGCCCAACGGCATTTCTAATTTTCTACAAGCAGTTCACTGAAACGGCATGGTTAGAAGAAGTTTTTACCTCCTTCTCATATAATTATGGTGATCTCTAAGGAATGAATTTGCACAAGCTTCGCTGTGCCTTATGCCTAGAAGCATGCTATTTTGTGCAAAACTACAAATGTTGATTTGTAATATTTGTTTGTTAATTTTTTCATGAATAATCAAAGCTTAGTCCACAGTGCACTTCTATTAGTTATTTCTTCAAGCAGTTCAAACCTTCTAATTTAGAATTATACCATAATAATACATTAATAAAAAATTTAAAAATTGCTAACGTTCAAAATAGGTACAAAATCAAAATTTTGATTATAATGGACTAACAAGATTCTAAACAAAAAGTTAAATCATAATAACAAAATGTAAAGTAGATTGATAAATCTAAAATAAAATGAAATAAACCATTATTTTAATCAATTTCGGCTTCATATTGTAAAAAATAATTAAACTAACAGTTTATTGACAAGCAATGGATTTGCCATGTTTATGATATACTTAGGAAGAATGAGAAGGATTCTAGAAAGTAAAGGACAAAATGTATTAAAAAGAATGACAAGAGAATATATAAACTGAATGTATGTGTTAATACAATCACATTATTCTTAGGGTGCAAAAAAAAGTCCTTGTGTCTTTTTAGTTTTTCTGTGCCTTTAAAGATACAGGCGCCTTTGGAATAAGAAAAGCATAAAGGTCAAGCCTAGAGCATTTCTGCACACCTGGACAACATTACTTAAGCAATCCTTATTCTGTAATCCTTAAACATTAGAAAATCGTTGACAACATTAGTGTGCTAATTCATTTTTAAATCCAGAATTTGATAGGAGGCACTTGTTTATGCTATAGTGAGCTTTTAAAAATTATAACCATTGACTACTTAAATAATTTATCAACATTTTTGTAATCATTTTAGAAAATAATGAGATGAGTTTTAAAATCCAAAATTTCAATTCAAGATGTACACTCAAGTTACACCTATCTTACTCATCTGACGTGTGATACTGAATGCAGAAAAATCATCTGAGATGATATTACGATTCAAGACATAAATATTGCACATAATCCAATCAAGGTTAGCAAAAACAAATCAAAAACCAAATTATTTGATCAGCTTTCTCAAGATTCAAATTAAAATTTGCAATTAGAAATTATGTGAATGGATTTTACGACTCAATATTGATATAATACAATCGAAGCAAAATGTAAATGGAACGCAACGAAAGAGGTTATTGTTTTTAAAACAAAAAACAAAAAATGCAAAGATAATCATGTACTTAAAAGAACACAAACCAAACAGTGCAAGCAGCAGAGATAACCTCATGATTCATACCATTATCCAAATGGGATGCACCTTAATCATCCATAAGTTGAGGCTATATGCAAGAACTAGATTCAATATCAATATAAATGCTTAGATAAGTACCTTGGCATCGTTTTCAGTTAGTGCATCATGCAAAGGATGGTCTGGAAGATTGTTGAAATGCTGCAAGAACACATCTATTTAAACAATTGCAATAACACCTTTGTATAATTTCTTACAAGCAAAAACGTGGATAACACCAACCTCCTCAAAAACTGAAAATGTGTTGCTTGGTGCTATCTTCATCAACTTTGCTAATGAGCACAGGCTTGCTTGTTGATTCAAGGCAATGGAGCTCATCAACCCCAATGGTCCAAGTAGATCCTATGATGATATAGAGAGAATGAGGACGTAAACTGGATACAAAATGGACCAGCATATACACTTATAACATTCACATGAAGATCAATGTTTATTTTAAGTGCCAAAGGGTATATTAAATGTACTGGAACTCATGTATCCAAAATTAACTCAACACACGACATACTGTGTTATAGTATCAGCCTGCCATCCCAGAGCAATAACTGCACATTTAGAACCTCTACGTGAACTCTGAAGAGGTTTTTTCTATTAAGAAAAAAGTCAACGAATCCCCTAACCGGATGTAACCTTTTAGCAAAATATTCATCTGCCTATGAAAAGAAAAAAACAACACTAAATATTTAGCACTACAACAAAATATAATATTTATAACGCTTTTTTATAACATACTATTCTAAACTGTTATTGATTAGACTTAATTATTCTTTCAACCTGAATTTACTTTGTAATTAGAGCGTAACGCTGGCTTATTTTCACATAACTAGAGGGTAACGCTGGTTTCTTTTCACGACCGCTACTTCACAAATAATTTTTTAGTCTTCCCCGATTATCCATTCTAGATCTGCTTCCTCCAAAAACTTACACCGTACCTCACAAATCATCAACCGATTGCGAAAACCTCGTCCATCTCCAATCTCGTCAACTCTTATACATGGTGTCCCTTCAAAACTTCTTCCATCTCCAATCTCTGTCGAAGCTAGGGCGCGGCGCGGTTTGGATCTAATATTCGATTGGATTTTGGTAAGCGATCCCGATTCTTTGTTTGTGTGTGATGTAGATCTGAATTTACGATTATGCGTTTACGATTATGGATTTACGATACTGTTTTAGGGTAAACACCTTGAATAATTTTAGGGTAAGCTAGATTTAAATTTTAGGGTTGCTGTTTGGTAAGCCAGGGTTGCTGTTTGGTAAGCTAGGGTTTCTTTTTTAGGGTAAACAAAATGTTATATTTAAATTTTAAGGTTGGTGTTAGTAAAGAAAATGTTAAATGAGATATACTCCATAAAAAAACTAGGTTTTTCTGCATAATTTATAATTTAATAATTTCTATTTTAACTAAGGATAATTTTGTTTTCATCCACCATTTTTATTAGTTGATCCACACTCGAATTCATCCAAACCTAATTTGTAGTTTATCCACATAGACATAGAAAACCATCACTTAGAAAGTATAATATTACCCCAGTATTTCACAGCATAGGTGGCAAGCTCCTTGAACTTATGAACACCTTGAATAGAATCACTGCTATTGAAATCAGGATTCTTCATTGCCTTCGACATTTGTTGGGGCTGAGCCAAATTTGCTTCTCATAACAATGAAGGCGGTTCATGGAGTTTTCTAATACTTAATTAGAACATGAGTGGCATTTATAAATGTCTTTACTGCATTTATTTTTAGTAGTGAACAGTTAGCTAGAATGCTTGGATTTACATTTTTACAAATTATCTTTAATAAAACAGGCCAACCAATTTTTTTTATTAAATTCATAATTAAGACAAAAAATTAACAAATTAGTTTTCTATTACTATATAATTTAAAGGTTGGTTTTCTCCATCGCTGTATGATAATATTAGTAGCTTTGTTATAAGTGCGGACAAATGCACTAAGTTGTTGATCTTTGACTCACATATAAACTGCATAAAAATTCAAATATGGCGGGGTATGCTGTGATGCATGAACCATTTATAAACCAGAATATGGTATTCAGTCCCCTACTGCCCATTCGTTCCGTTTTCAACTGTCCATTCATTGCAACTGTTCTACGGTAAACCTCACAAAAATCACTTATGACCACTCAGTTATACGGTATCACTATCACCACACGAACTTAATTAAACGCCTTTACTGACATCACATATTATACAAGTCCTACTAACATTTCCGCAAAACAAATTACATTACTTGCATTACATCGTTATAAACTACTTACTGACACATGTACATAATGTTGACTTGTCCACGGATATTATTATGGAAAAAGCTACAACACATAGGATTATCGACGGATATTCTCCACCTACCATGACAAAATGCATCTGCACATATATATTAGAAAATGTCTATATATATTTGCCTAGATATGTCTGATAGGATCATACAGTAATATATGTGTACTTTTGATCCTATATGCTACTGTTATTTGTTTTGATACATATATCATATATAACATATATAATTTTGCTTTTATTGAGTTGTTTAACAAACTGACTCGATAAAACATGGGTCAATATGGACAATGTTATATACATTTTATTGCAAAACTTGTTTTGTAATTTTGAAACAAAAAGATACTTTTCAATTTGCAATTTTTGGTAATCTGAACTGTTTGTATTAAGGTGTATAGTATTCCTGAGACTCTTAGTCTAAATGGTTAGATATATATGTCTATATGCCATGTACATCTCGAAATATATATAAGATATTTGTTTTGAGAATGCTTGTTTCATTATGCCCATATATGTATATAATGATGTTTCTTAGGTTAATAATAATTAAATTCATTAAATAGATGAATACAACACATAAAACCTGCTATGTGCATAAGATGTAATGTATGTTTTATATAAAGCTATTTGTGACACAGTGCCTTTATAATGTAAATATGATTTGGTGAAGCTCCTTGCACCATTTCAAAAGATTAGATTCTTCTGCTCATATATTTGAATTATATTCATGGTCACTAGGCAATGGATATAAGACAATTGTTTTAAACTGTTAAAATAATATGTTTGTTGCCTTGCTATAACTGATAGACTATAACATAAATTTTATTTACATTTGATAACATGTTATGTGTTTAATTCAAATGGTAAGCCAGTGGTGTTCATAATAATAAATGTTGTAATATGTCCTATTATTTAAAAACAAGTGTGACTTTATTATTTTCATGAACACACTGATTTATAGACTGCTTGGACATACATATATGCACCAACACAAGAATTGGATTTAAAAGACCAATTTTCATCTTATATCTGCATCATATACTTGACAGATCATGTTTAATAGATTAGGATATTAATGAGCTGTTTGTATATTTATGTTGATAAATATACATGATCCAAATTAGATTTAAAAGTTCAGCGAATATAACATGATATTTTCCTTTATACTACATGTATAAACAAATATGTCAAAATTGAATTGGTTTTAGATTAATTCATAAACTTCTAATTTGGTCCATATATGAACATTAATGAATGATTTTCATGTTTATATATATGCGTCTCCATTAACGTATCTTTTAATACATATTTCATTAACATAGCAATTATTCCTATACTTGTATATTTACAAGAATCAGTTTTGAACTGAAATTTTTTTGTCTGTAACATCATAGTATATAGATAATAAATTCTGATCAGCCATCATAATTAACGATATGCATATATACATATATATATATATATATATGTTTATGTTTGCACACTGATGCAACAAAATGCACTGTACTTTTATAACATGGGAAAAGGCTCTTGCACACCGATGCACCAAATTTTTTATAACATGCTGGCATTTTTACAACAAAATAAAATAAATGTGTACTTTTTATAACATGCAACAAAATCCTCTGTCATTGCACATATATAATTAGAAATATGCTGGCAATTTTTTAATCATTTTTTTACCTAATTCTTAATTTTATTTATGTGGTAGGTCTACCCACTGTTTGCTGCTGTTGGCTAAGTTGTCGGTATTTGCGTGTATTCTCTTTATAGTAACATTACCATCAATCCTGAAGTCAGGTAATTTTATGCTGTCATTATTTTTTCTTTATTGGTTAGATTAATGTTTTGGTTAGTTGGTTATGAATATTTTGTGAGTAGAACGTATTTTTTTTCCAACTAATGACTTGTAGAACCCTGTTTTCAGAACATTATACCACTTGTATTTTCACTTTTATATTTTAGTACAAATAATTTCTTTTTAGAAAAGAAATCCATACCTGTTTTCGCTGAATTATATATATTTTGGTGCATACGCATTGTTAGCTCTAAAATCCTCCTTGACATAAATGTTTGTATGCCTATGCATGTATGTATCATTGTTGTTGCAGTGTGATATCTATTGAAATTGTCAATGTTGATGATCCATAAAGAAAGATGCCATTGGTTTGAACTTAGATACAAATTTTAAATAGGTTATCTAATTGCTATATCGTTATAGTTTCAGGAGTCGCGTACTAAAGTCTCTTTTTTTTAAGACATTTTGGTGCCATATCGAAATCGTGCAAAGTGGTTAGTAGTGTTTCATAGTTTCTAGGATAAAACTTCCTTGCAGGCCAATATCAATGGTCTCTTGAACAAAGATTGGGGATAAGTAATATGCATGAAAACTTGTTTAGAAAACTGATGATATTTACTGTGTCAATAGCTCGGTTTACATAAGGAAAAATCCAAGAGAGAAACATGGTTGAGTCATGAGAGAATGTATCCTTTGAGCTTACTGGATGTTATTACCAAAACAAAATCAGTTTTAAAAATATAGATTCGGAAATACAAAGTAATTAGAAATTAATAATTATACTTAGTTAACTTAGTTAACAAAATCAGTTTGAAAACATGGTATGTCCAATAGAAATCTTTAGTATTCCTTTCTAGAGTTCTTCGAGTGTAGGAATTAATGTAAACCTTTTTTTATATGGAATAATACTGATGCTTTTATTCAAATATAACACTCATTTTGAAGTCTTGACCGCTTGAACCCATAACCTATAGAACTCAAGAATTCGGTCTAGAGCTTCATATCACTTGCCACTTGATCTAGCGGTGCTTTGACAATAAAGCATTAATTTTATTTCTAAAATTTTCTTTGCAAAGCAAGTATATAGTGAACTCTCCTCCTCCATGTTCACAATCAAGCCTTCATCCAAGGATCCAAACAAGAAAGAAAGTAAGCTATACATTGAAAAGTGAAAGACAATGAATAGTAAAAATTAGTGTAAGAGAGAATTATTGTAAATATATATATAACTTTCCTAAATCTATCTATTATTTCTTTACAAAGCCTTATGCCTTAAACACCTCAAAGTTTACGTCTCGCCTGGTGGGAATAAAAAAGTCTCAAATAAGCTTCTAATTTTAAAACTTCTATTGTAGTCACTATGAAACAGGATTTCAGTACTGGGCCAGATTTGTCATCAATGCTTTCAGGTTGAATGATTCTTACTGCACTATCATTCTCTTCTTTGCTTACTCCTTGGAGGAGTGTCTTTTTACCTTGGGTCAATACTGGAATTTCCTCCTTGTTTTGGATTCGATCTCTATTGTTGTCGCTATTTGGGCCATGTCCATCAATTGTAGTAGCAAACGTATGTGCTTACAAACCGATGGGTTGAACGATATCTTAATCTAATCCAACCATCTTTAGCACATGGGTTTTGTTCCTTTTCAATTGCAAACTGCTACGAGGCTACATTGATCAACTCGACTTTGTTGTGCTCTAGGTATTGCTTGATTCAAACAAATCTCATCACATTTTGATAAATTCATAACATGCATTAAACTCTAATGACATCTTAGGTAAATAAAAAAAAGTTGTAACTAATGTTTTTTGTTCGCTCGATTAGTACCAGCAAGAAAAACTTGAATGACAATCATCATTGAATTAACATTTAAACATGGAAATTCTATTAAACAAAATCACTTCAGTAGCAAAAGCATTTTCTACTGCCTAGGAATGAGATCTCACCACGGTTAAATTAACGAGGTTTATTATCAACATATCATTCACTTAAAGTGATGATAATATATATAGTAAAAAAATAGGCGTACACAAGAGAGTATGTAGGCTTTTCTATTGCCTAGGAATGAGATCTCACCACGGTTGTTACCATTTGGTCTGAGATTAATAACAATAATTGAAGAGTGCCAGAACAACAAATGAGCAGCTGAGGTTGATGACATTGATATGAATTTAATGTACTTTATGCTGTAGCAATCTTTTTTCTATGTAGTTTTGGAGCTTAAGCACTCTTTCTTCCCGTGTGTATCCTAAATTGTATGTCGATGGAAAAAGGTTGGGTTTATTTACACAGGTAAATAGATAATTCAATATTCTCAACTGTGTTTAATTTCAGAAAATAAAAATATATGACGTTAAAACTCAACTATTTTGTTGATTTTTTTTCATTATAGAACTTCCAAAGAGTACTCACAAGGGGCAAGAAGCTTCGTAGATGCTGCAAAGAGAAATATAAGAAATGTAGAGAAACTTCTATGCCGTTGTTTAGATTGCCGAAATCTTAGTCGACAAGGAGATGACGTTATTGTTGAGCATTTAATTATAAGGGGGATGGATCCTACGTACAAGAGTAGTACTAAGTGGTATCATCATGGCGAACAATTAAATGTGGGCATAGACATGAAGTTGGACAATACATTTGATCTACTTAAAGCTATTCATTTTGAAGATGAAGATTTTATGAATCATGCTTTTTTTACTGATGTTAATGAAGATGAGGATGTTCAAAAACATGAGGATGAATTACTTAAGAATTTGGATGATGCAGAAACCCCCTTATATCCTGATTGTGTAGATCAAACTAAACTATCCGCCATCACTGCTTTGTATAATCTTAAATGTGAGGTTGGATTATCCGATAGTGGTTTTGATAAGCTTTTGAAGGTACTACAGTTGTTGTTGCCGGTGAATAATGTACTTCCTAAGACTTTGTATGATGTAAAAAAATTTCTCAAAGTATTTGACATGGGGTTTGAAAAGATTCATGCTTGTAAGAAGGATTGTTGTCTTTTTAGAAAAGAGTTTCAAGATTTAGAAAGTTGTCCGAAATGTAACTCTTCGAGGTGGAAGATAAATGATGACACTAAGGAGATTATACGTGGTGTTCCAGCTAAAGTGTTGAGGTATTTTCCAATCATTCCAAGATTTAAGAGAATGTATAGATCGCAACAAATGGCAGAAGACCTAAGGTGGCATTTCAACAATAAAAGCAATGATGAAAAAATGCGACATCCTGTAGATTCTGTAACATGGAATACAGTGGACGAGAGGTGGAAATCATTATCATCCGATCCACGCAATCTCAAACTTGGTCTTGCTTCAGATGGTGTCAATCCATTTGCGTCGATGAGCTCCAAATATAGTTGTTGGCCAATAATGCTTGTGACATATAATCTCTCACCTATGTTATGTATGAAAAAAGAAAATATGATGTTAACATTAATAATTCCTGGACCAAAGCAACCTGGAAATGATATTGATGTGTACTTGGCGCCATTGGTAGAAGACTTAAATTATTTATGGAATAATGGAATTGATATATATATGATGCATTCAGTAAATCAGTTTTTAATTTAAGAGCAATTTTACTATGGACAATAAACGACTTTCCAGCGTATGGAAATCTTGCAGGATGTTGTGTAAAAGGTGAAAAAGCTTGTCCATTATGCGGTGTTAACACTCATCATCGATGGTTGAAGCATTGTCGGAAAAGTGTTTATATGGGACATAGAAGGTTTCTAGAGCCTTCACATCCATGGAGAGAAAAAAAAAACTTGGTTTGATAACACTGTAGAGGAGGGTTATAGACCTAGAATTCTAACGGGACGAAACATTTCTGCTATTTTGGATGATTTTCCAAATTTTTTTGGAAAAGATAAGAATGAAGCAATAAAAAGGAGGATGAGTAAGAAGACGTTAAAGACAGAGTTGAGTATGAAGTTAAAAAGTAAAAAGAGGAAGGGGAAGAGTACTCACAGTAAAGAAGACGAAGATGATGGGAAAAAAGAGCTATTAAGGTGGAAAAAAAGATCAATCTTTTTTGATTTGCCATATTGGAAGGTTAGTATTAAAATTATATTTTTTAAATAGACCTAACAATATAAAAGTTAATAAATTGTTGTATTATCGATATTTGTAGGAACTTCCGTTGTGACATAATTTAGATGTGATGCATGTTGAGAAAAATGTTGCTGAAAGCCTAATAAGCACGATGTTGCATGACAGTAAATCGAAAGAGGGAATTAATTCAAGGAAGGATTTGGAGGAATGGGGGATTCATTAAAGTCTTTATGCACAACCTCGTGGGAATAGAACATATCTACCACCGGCTCCATATATGTTGTCGTTGTTCGAATTTTTTTTTTTTTTTTGGTAAAAAGTTACATGATTTTAAAGATCCCGATGGTTATTGCTCAAATTTCAAAAGTTTTGTATCATTAGAAGAGTGCAAACTTAGTGGGTTGAAGTCACATGATTATCATGTCCTAATGCAGCAAATGTTACCTGTTGTTGTTAGAGATTTGTTACCAAAAAAAGTTAGAACACTAATAATTCGTTTGTGTTCGTTTTTCAATCAAATATGTCAACGTGTTCTTGAAAGAGAGACATTGAGGCGACTTAATGATGAGATTGTTGAAATTTTGTGTGGACTCGAGAGATATTTTCCACCTTCCTTTTTCGATATAATGGTACATTTGACAATTCATCTTGGAAAAGAAGCGCAATTATGTGGTCCGGTTCATTTTCGTTGGATGTATCCTTTTGAAAGGTATATGAAAACGATTAAAGATTATGTAAGGAATTATGCACGACCTGAAGGGTGTATTGCAGAATCTTATCTTGCAGAAGAATCAATGAGATTTTTTAGTGAATTTCTACAAAATAAAGTACAAATGGAGTGGAAAGAAGTCCGAAATGAAGATTATGAAAACAAAGCGATACTTGAAGGACGTCCAATTTTAAAACCGAAGACAATTACATTGTCATCGAATGAAAAAGAAATTGCTCATTTGTCTGTGCTAATGAATATAGCTGTGGTGGAACCATACTTAGAGTAAGTACATAATATATTTTGTTTATACCTTTTTATTAAATTTTTGATGTGGAATATAACTTGGGTAAAATAATTTAAACACCAGTATGCATTTGGAGGAGTTACAAAACTCTGATAAGCGTTTGGAAAAAAATGTGACGTTGCTGTGGAAAAACATACAGATAATTTTTCAGATTGGATTAAACGTAGGGTTAGTTCAACTTTAATTATCCTTCCATGGACAAAAAATTTTCCTTTTTACTTCAAATTTTATGTAAAACGATTTGATTCTAGGTACCTTTCCAATCAACAAGTGATGAAATACTAAGATGGATTGCTTTTGGCCCAAGTAGTAATGCATTGTCTTATAAAGGTTATATAATTAACGGACAACGTTTTCATACAAAATACGTTGAAAGAGAAACCCAAAATTACGGAGTCACTTACGATGCGACCACCATGTGTAGGGCAAGTGCAAAAGATATTTCTCAAAGAGTTGATGTAGTCACTTATTATGGGGCAGTGACAGACATAATCTTGCTAGACTATCATGTTTTCTATATTCCCGTATTCAAGTGTCACTGGGCAAATATAGGAAATGGAGTGAAGGTCGAAGATGGATTCACTCTTGTCAATTTACAACAAAATCAAATTTCATTTGTAAAAGATCCATATATCCTTGCATCTCATGCAAAACAAGTTTTTTATTCTAGAGAGAATGACCATTCTAATTGGTATGTTAAAATGAAAGCACCACCAAGAGGCTATCATGAGTTAGAGACAAATGGTCCTATTACGGAAGTTAGCTTTGTCAGGAAAGATTGTGAAGAAACCGACATGGACATTGATTCGGTTGAGAATGTTAGCTATGTTGGAGAAGATTGTGAAGGCATATTTGAGTAGATTTCCATACTTATTTGCTTGTGAGGTTTGTAATTCCTACTTAATTGCTAGTATACGATAATAGTACAGATTTAGGGCGTAATATTAACAAATAAACGGGTTTGTGCATTTTTTAAAGACGAAGTTAAAAAGTACACAAAATACTTCATTATTCATTCTACATGTCGGAAAAGATGTGTGTGCCTGCATATCGCTTAAAAGTAGAAAAATTTGATTGTAAGCTACTATTGTTGGTTTGGCATCTCAACTATATATAAAATTTATATTATTTGAATTTTGAATGAATTTCCTACTTCTATGTGTCTTCATGCTTCCAAGCTTCACTCTTTGCTACTTAATTAGCCTTCAGTGAAATAAGTTTTAGTAGATCTAAAATTGAAATTTATCAATTTGAGAAGGTTATAGCTTTACAAACCTGTCATAACTCTATGACACTAAAGTAAATTCCCCACCAATTCTAATATGATATTGATTGTATTAGATTTTAAGTTACCGTCATTTGGTAAGGTATCATTTCCTTTAACAGTCATATTATCTGAAATAAAAGTGTTATGATGCAAAACTTGGTAGATTAATGCTTTTATTTTTCAATAGCTTGCTCAAGCCTGTAATGCCTGTTTGCTGTTAAACCTTGGTCAATTTAAACAAAATTTTGATGAATATGATCCTAAACAATGAAAAGTCGATGTCCATATGTCACAAGCAACCTCAAAATATTGACAGCCTATTATTTTAAATCTTTGTTTGTTCAGGTATAGTTATTACTTAGTCTATGTACACTACAAGAAGATGTTCTATTAGTTAGTCATTAGTATTCTGTAATTTAATTTGTTTGTGGTGCTTGATTTAATCTTGGTCTAGTTGTATTTCTTTAACATGCATAAGTATTTTGACATTAGTTTGGTTTTATGTACTTTTCCATTAAAGCATTGTTTGACTTCACAAACCTCATCTTATTAGTTAGTCATAAGACGAAGTTAAAAGACACAAATATGCATAAGTATTCTGTAATTTTCCAATAAAGCATTGTTTGACTTCATGTGTCATGATTAACGGTGACCATTTTAAGATGCACCTTTTTTTCTCCTGTATCGAGATGGTTGATGAGATCAAACATGTCTCCAAGCGATTTATCATTCAAAAAATTATGCATACTGATTCATAAAAGCGATTGTGTTGTTATAACAAACACTTATGCAAATGTAGAAAGGAATTATAATTCAAATATTTTCATGAATGGTATGCATCAATTTTTATGCAGGTGTATACAAGAATTATTGTTTTTTTGTCATCTAGACTTGTCCAATTTTCCTTTAGCAAGCAAATAACTTTTTATGTAATTTATTTAGCAATGTTCACAATTAGCGCATAATGAATAAATATAAAAAGGCATCCAATGTTACATATTATTTCCCCACTATACTTGAAAGCCGAGGAATCCAATGTACAAGCATTAAAGCCTGATAAACCTAACAGTCCCTACCAAAGCAAATATATCAAAAATAGAAAAGGCTAGCTTTTTAAAAAACTTTCACCGTCAAAAATTAAACAAAAGAAGCCATCCACCCAGATATGCCTTTTGCCCCTTAATCCATCTGCAAACGCGGTGAATAGCTCATGGAAATAAGAATATGTATGTAGGACCTGGAATGATAAAGTGGTCAAAAGACGGCATGATAATAGGAGAATATTTGTAGCTGGAATGTGTTTTCTTTTATGTGAGTGTGTGAAAGTCGCTGTACTCACACCACCAGCGATGTTCCCTTCTTCTGACACTTTCCTTTTTTGAGATACTACTCATCATATACTATGTGATATATGTGAATGTGTTTTCTTTTATGTGAGTGTTGTCCAAAATTATGATAATCCTGAGATGCGTCGGATTTGATTGCTAAGCAACGATTTGATTGCACACCAATTTTTTAAATTCTTGTTATTGGAAATAATTAGGAAATAATTAGCAAATCATCTAATTACAGTATTTAATACATGCACCATTTTTTTTATTCTTGATGATATGTTTTCGAATAAAGTTATATTGCGTTTATTGCTCTCATTTTTTGGGGTCTATGTCTCCCCTTGTTTTGCTTCATGATACTGGAAGCAGACAACGGAAACTAATTTTATGTATGTATAAACCTTAGATAGTGTTATTATAGGACTTGAACATAATTAAGACACAAGCTTGTTGTCATACAGTGCTTTATATGATATTGTTATTTTTTTTCTTGATGATACTCTACAAATAATTTGTATGCCTTGTTAGAATTTGCAAATAATTATTTCATTGCTTGTGGTACAGAAAATGAGCAACTGTGGGAATGTACGAACTCGGCACATGCAAAAAGAATTCGATGAGCATAAAAAGAAAAGCACAACAAATAAGCAGCTTAGAGACAATCAAGCAGACGATGAGATTACGCTTTCTAAATTGGTAGGTTCATTCATTTTTTATACATGCATTTGAGGGGTTATATACATGCATTTGAGGGTCCTGTAACTGTAAGTTAAAATAAATATGATCAAAGTATGGCTATAGTTCCAGTTCTTGTAAGCACATTAACTTCAAAATATTTGGTATCAGGGAATACAGAATGGCTACGGCTCCAAAACAGTACCATGAAACACAACTCAGTCAAAGGATACAAAAATTTTCAAAATTAAACCTGATGATACATCGATTTGTTTTAATACAATGGAATCTCACATGCAAAATCTTTGTTATTCCTCACATTTATTCTATTATTATTTATGTATTAATAGCCTCGTTCATGACAGTTGTCCTTTTATTTTTTATAAATAGAAAATAGCGAAGATGAATAAGGCCATTAAAAGGAAAAGTCACATGCAACACGAACTAGACGAACAAAGGAAGAAACGTACGAAAGAAGAGCTGTTTGAAGACCATCAAGTAGAAGAAGAGGCTGATATTGAACCAGAAAATATTGCTGTAATACATGACAACCCACATGCATTAGAAAACAATCAAGCTCAAATCGTATTAGAAAACAATGATGAAGTACAAGACAATCTACAAACAACTGACAACGGAGTTCAGACGGAAGGAAAATCGATAAGAAAGCCTAGAGGGCGAACCAAAGTCAGAAGACTTCCATTCAACTCTTCGGAGCTGATAGAAGTTGAATTTAATAGTACAGGTGAACCAAGAGGACCGGGATCAGTCAAATTATCCTCTTATTTAGGACCACTTGTACGAGAAGTTGTTCCAGTTACACTAAGTGGATGGAAGCAGGTTAGTTCCGAGTTGAAAGATGTTTTATGGGAAAGCATCCAGGTGACACTCTGAATAATTGTACTCATGATGTTGATCTATCCCAATTAACGACTTTATCATCCGACTTATTATCCACCTTAACCAAAAGTGCACTTTTATCGTTCAACTTTGATGATACTACACTATCTTTATTTATAAATAAATTTTAGACAATGCATAGTGGATCCTAGTGCTTTATGACAGTAAACCATGTATTATGTTTTAGTTATTGAAGCAGCTTTTTCAACATTTCAGATTGAAGTTTGAATTTCAATCATAAGACAGTTTGTAATATATATGCATTATTGTCACAAATTTAAAGCTAGATGAACTGTATCTATCTCACATGCATTGTTTTAGTTTTTAACTGCTATATTCATTACTGGACATGTTAAACTTATAATTAATTTCGCCATATTCCTTGAATCTGCTATATGGTGGAGAAAACATGCAATGATAGGACCTCTTTTGGTGCCAGTATTCGCAAGCAAACTATAACAACTTGTATTATTGTTGCAGGCAAGGTTTAAATTGGATTCAGGTTGGCACAAAACACAAGTTTTTCAACAAATGGGTGGTATTTGGCGGGCATCAAAATGTAGATTAGTTTAGCAGGTGTTACAAGCCAAGTCCATGGAGGAAAGACTTCAGTTAAAACCATATAACATTAGATGTATAAATGAATGGAAGAAATTTATCAAGTTGAAAACAAGTTCGGAATTCAAGGTACAAGAAATTTTCTTATATACTAGTAATGTACAAAAAACTAAATTAAATAATGTATGGTGCATGTCAAATGTTAATAATGTATGGTGCTAGTGATGATTTGAACAAAAGGTCAGCCATTTCACAATAACTATAAATTTTTTTATGATATGCAGTGATGATTTGAACAAAATATATTTTATCTCAATGATTATTTTATAGAGTAAGATGAACACTTGAACCCTTATAAATACCATTCCATTGTTAGGCTACTCCACTGACTTAATTATTTTTATTTAATTTTACAATTTCGGAAAAGAATTGAATCTTTTATGTTGCCAGTTTTGCTATTTAGGATCATTTTGTTGACTCTTACATTACTCTAAAAAAAGGAATATTTGTATATGAAAATTTCTTTCAGTGCTACCCTGATGCGCTTTGCATATAAACATTGGTATCGGCTCATGAATGTATTTTAATTTTATTTATCTGTTATGACTAAGTTGAATACTACCATACCATTCTTATTTTAGGCTGTGAGCGAGAAGAACAGAGCAATTAGACAGAAGCAGTTGCCACACACGTCTAGTCGTAAAGGAATGGCTAATTTAATTTACTGCAATATTTACAAAACTGCTAATTTAATTGCTTTTGTTATTTGGTGATTTTGAATGCAGAAAAGCGAAAGTAACGATCGCTCTACCGCCTCTAGAAGTGTAGTCTGGATCAAATCTCGCACTAAGAAAAATGGTGAACCGGTGAATATGATTGCTGCAGATGTTATAGTAAGTTCATACTTTTCAAATACGTATGATAGACATATAAATACTATGTTTTAATGAGTTCTGAAAAATATATAAGATGTCATATATGTGGTATTCTAATTTGCAAGCTTCTGAGTATGTTTCCTTCTGAGTTCCCTACAGTGAAAGTCGGTCACACTGTTAAACAAATATCAACTTTTATTGATTAGCAATGACTACAGCTCAATCTTTTGAAAAAAATATAAGATGTCATATATGTGGTATTTTAATTTGCAAGCTTCTGAGTATGTTTCCCTCTGAGTTCCCTACAGTGAAAGTCGGTCACACTGTTAAACAAATATCAACTTTTATTGATCAGCAGTGACTACAGCTCAAACTTTTGTCTACACGTTTCTGTTTCAGAGAGTCACATTTATTTTAATCTTTTTTTCTTTTTCTTTTTTTTTGGTATTTTTTAATGGTTGATGATCACTATGAATTTATAATGCCGGCTAAATATTTTTGATAGAACTGCAATTCAAATGCTGGATATTACGGTGATTGGTAGGGTCACCAAAGCGATTTTGACGGGCAATAATGAGCTCAAAATTAGGTTGCCAAAGCAATTTCCTACAGTACACTGACATTGCTTCATATCACTGGTGCAATCAATGTTTTTGCCTGTGCATTATTTGATATCTGTACCTATGATACACAGACCTGGTTTTCTTTGATACCTGTAATCGGATCTTTATATATCGATTGTACAGTTTCTAGTCTATTGAACTTTATTTCTTTTAATATCATGAGCATATGAATGATAAATTAAATGCTGCACAATACAGTATTGATTTGTACTACAAAAAGATCCATGAATTTCCTCAAAGTCCTAACAAGTAGGATTAGGCTGTAAATCAACATTAAAACCTGCAAGGCATCTACAAATTGCAATCTTACAAGTACAAAAGCCCTTGATTGGCTTTGAAGGAAAGTGCCATGGAGTTTCTTTTGAAAGAGAATTGTACCCCTTGGAAGTTTAGCACATGATAGCTCAAATAGCAGTGCTCCACAAGGAACACCATATTCATTGCCTTATTTATTTGCCTTTTGCACTGTGGTATTTAAACTGCAATAATATGAAATTAATCATGTTTTGTGTGACGGCCCGCCCCGCACCAACCGACATTTACTCCAAAAGTGCGCTGTACACATGCCCGACTAGCACGGAACGGTCGTCAGAAGAAAGGAAAGAAGGGAATTAACTAGCGAGAAACCTGTAGAATGTCTCACAGCGCATGGGATAAAATATAATAATAATAATATACTTGACATAAAACAGGTGAGACAGTGCATAAGCTGATAACTAAAACCAACATTAACATCAAAGCAGCGGAAATCCAAATACAGCTTATTACAACTTTTCAAAATCTACTGTCTCTAAACAAAAGAAAACCAAAGTAGAAGATACACCACCAATGCCCAAGCAGTGATCTTCAACAACACAGGGAGAATACTATATATATGTATTACGTGGAAGCCTCCTGCTCATCTTCGGATCATCTACCCGTGCATCACCAGCTAACCTGTCTCTAGTCTGCACGTGTGAGCACCCAGAGTAATAAGAGGAGACATAAAACTGTGGGTCAGACATAAAGCCTGGTATGAGCGATAAGCATATAAACAGAATAATAACAGGTATACTAAACCATACCTGAACCTGGACCTGCAACCAAAGAGTCAGTACTACATACCGTACAATACTCTAGGATGCCAACAACATGTGGTGTAGAAATACGGGGGTGGGGGTGTGTATGTCAAACAATCAAGCATAGCAACCATCCTCACGTCTCTCACTCAGTGCGTAAAGTATACGATGTCTACCACTATCAATCACTAGATCCATCGAATTAGTAACGGAGTTCGGCTTGTACAACTACTGCTACTACCAAGCTTACCCACATGGAGTCATGACTACACTTTACAAATGACCCCACTCCATTGGTATATAGCCACTTTAGTCGTACCTAGGTCACGACATACTGTGACCCTGAATCCGTTCACGTACTTCCCATACATAATGATCCAAAGCTACAGACATCGACAACCCCTTTGCACACGTTCCGCAGCAAAGCCCAACTCATGAAGTGAACTCATTGGTTCCCATCTGGATCCCGAGCTCTAACTTCAAACTTGGACTACCTTTGCATCTCGGGTTTTAGTCTACTCATATCCAAGCTCCTTGTCTTCCTCACGGTCGCGGTGTGCGAATCGTGGTCTTCCTCACGGTCGCGGTGTGCGGGTCGTGGTCTTCCTCACGGTCGCGGTGTGCGGATCGTGCTCCGTCTCCACGCTCCAAGTGTGCGGATCGCTATACTTCGTCACGCTCCAGGTGTGCGGATCGCTATACTTCGTCATGCTCCAGGTGTGCGGATCGCTATACTTCGTCACGCTCCAGGTGTGCGGTTCGTGGTCATACCCCACGATTCGAGTGTGTGATTGTGGTCATACCCCACGGTCCGAGTGTGGGATCGTGGTCATACCCCACGGTCCGAGTGTGGGGCGATCCGATCTGGTCCAAATTCCTGCAACTCTTCCAGCAAGCTATTTACGCCATACGATGACGTTTTCGACCAATCTAACTTTTCTATTCAATCATAAATCATTCCAAACAGTCATAGCAACATATAAAATCAACCATAAACACCAAAACAGCAATATAACATGTAAAAATGGATCAAACGTACCCAAAACCCATGTTTTCCCCTTAAGCATGTTTAAGCAAATCTAATGGTACGATTAGCAAAACTTAACCAAATCATCACAAACTTCTAACAGAGGTCTATAATAACATTTCAGAATTTTAGAATATTTTTCCAGAATTTTATAGTGTAAGAATTTACTAATTATCACTAATCACCCTGATTAACTGTAATTAGTGTTAAAACAATGCTAATCACTCACCTTGGCCACAAACAAAATTCTCAAAACTGAAACTCCTCTGATTTGGGGCGAATACTGATGTCCAACAGCAGCTCTAACCTTGCATTGGTGCTTTTTCTTCTTAATTTGATGTTGCTAAGCCTAATCTTCAATTAGAAAGTGATTTGGGGTGTTTTAGATGTAGGAGGCCATTGTTAGAGTGTCTAAGGATGAAAGTGGCGGCTGGAAAATGTCTAAAGAAATGTTTTCTAACCCTAATCAGCCCCTATATACCCCTAAACCCGAAATTCCCCATTGGGCCTAGCTGTTAACTACCCAATTAAGACCGGTTAAGCTGTTTTTTAACCATCTAATCCTTAATTCAGCCATATCTCCCAAACGTTAAGTCCGTTTGGCTAATGTAACCACTCTACGGAAAGAGAAACCATCATCCGGAGCTAATTGAAGTGGTTTCAGGTCAAAATACCTTTCCAGTCAAAAGTTATGGATGAAACAAGATCAACTAGGGGCAAAATGGTCATTTAAAAATCAGCAAAAATCATGAACATGGGAAATGACCCTACTAGTCGTTCCCCAAGAGTACATGACCATACGACTTCATACGAAAGAGAAATAAATATTCTACGATCCTCTAATGCGTAGAATGCGGGTCGTTACATTTTGTAGGAAAAGATTAAACAAATTGAAAGTGGTTCACAATCGAGCTAGCCAACTAATTACAGAGAAGATGCACTTGCACAAGTGTTAGGGCAAAAAAGACCGGGTCGACTTAGAGCGATGGGAAGAGGAATGAGTCTTAGTAGAGTGGCTTTATCGCAAGTTAAGGATAAGCATACACTGCTACTTGAAAGCAAAGTGTCGGACTTAGAGAAGAGATTTCTATAACTAGAGAAAAATCAGGTGCAAATTATCACTACATATTGCATTGCTAAAATAATAAAGGCATCAGTTTCTCTGAAATGTTTCTTTCAGGCAAACTATCTCAAATAATTGAACGATCGGTTTTTCATCGTTATACGGTTGTACCAGTAAATCCAGGTTATGGTTTCAAAATTGATTCAGAGAACTAAGCAAATACTATGCAAAAACCACTATGTTTCGTTAAGCAGACCAAGTTACTATTATTTGCTGAGACCATTTGTACTACTGTCTTCCATGCTCGGCCATTAAAGTCCATCAAAAAAATTATGAAAATCATAGGTTGACAATAAAATTATATATTGCTGAGAGCACCACCATTTGATTATCAAAACTACTCAAACTAATCTCATATTGTCTGAACTTATTTTTTATACAACTACGTCTATAATTAGTTATGGGATAAAACTGAAGAAATTATATATTGTCCGAACTTTTTGGTGTAAAATTGGTCGTCCGACTTTACGTAAAATTGATGCCATGTTAACCATACTAGACCTTTGCATTCCTTAAGCATCCCAACATTGTATACATTTGGTGTATGTTATCTAAACATTTGTACTAATGCAATCTTTATTTATATAGGAGGCTTCCAAGTTGAAAATATATAACTAATTATATAAATTAGAATATATTTAAGCTAAACAGAACACAAATATCTAATACATTTCTTATATCAGCCAAGTCCATTCTGGGTTCCTATACCAAATTTTGACATATACTACATAGCTTATACCTTTATTTTAGGATGTTGTCATATCAATGCACTTCTGCCCATATTTACATAGGTAGAGATAATGTGTATGCATCCATACTTGATCACATGCTTGTTGTGTAGAGTCCCATCAATGCCAATATTTATATATTCGTATAAATCAATTTTAAACTTGAAGTATTACCTTCTTGTATATCTTAAATATTACATTTGTATATGATTCTAACCAACTTTATATTTTCTAAGATTTTGCAGAGTAGACACAGCGGGACAGTAGTAAACAAACCTCAAGTAATTTTTTTTAGTTGGTTTCGCATCGTTCTTATTTTAACTTTTTATTCAATTAGTATCATTATTTTCCTATGTTTAAATGTAGTGTAACTTTGATGAAAATACGAAGAAGTGTGATTTACTGGATTGGCGAGGGAATGAAGAGATCATTGCTGAAGGAAGATTCGTGTCAGATGATCCGAATCAGCTTATCAATGATGTTCCTTTAGGGCCGGATGCGATGATTATTTTTGTTGAAAATCCAATCAAGCTAGATGCTTTTGTATGGAGGCCTACAACTTCTTTCTCACTTATTGGGGAGGCAAAGGATAATATTGTGGCATGGCCGAAGAATAGTGTTGTTCTACATTCAACCGATCACGATGGAGGAGGAGAAGATAAGGTAAATATTTTAATTCACAATGAACATGCACTTTTGTTATATACATTTTTTACTAAATATATATTTTTACATCTAATAGAGTAGAAGTAGCAGCTTGGAATGCAAATGCAAGATTTTTGATTGGGGAGGGGGCAAGGAATTAGTGGCTTTAGGACGATTACATTCGAGCATCTCAAAGGAAATTGTTAACGATGTTCCTCTTGGAACAACAACTATGATTGTTTGGATAGATGAACCCCTAAATCCAGAATCTTTTTTGTGGAGGCCATCCCTTGGTTTGTTCCGAATTGGAGATGCTGCTGGTAAGAAGGTTGCATAATCGCAAGTAGTTGTTGAGACAAGTGATAATACAATTACTACTACGACTAAGGATGTCGTGATAACATTTACGGTACTTGATTTTTGTGTTGTCTTTTTATTTTTTCAAGGATTAGCAACTTCATTTTTTTTTCTTTTTTCAACTTGCAGACTGCAAATTCAAAAACAAACAATAAATGCAAGAAAATGAGTTTATCGGGAAATGGGAAAGTAGTAGCTTTAGGATGGGTGGAGTCAACCGATCCAAATGCAAGGGTACATTTCAAACCTCTAGGAAACAATGCAGTTAAAGTTTGGATAGACACCGTAAAAGAGCCGGAAGTAGAGCTATGGAGGCAGACATCTGAATTTCAGTACATGGAAGATGCGCTCTCTTCTACTATAGCTTGGGCTGCTGAGCACGTCATAATGGAATGAATTTTAAGTAAGTCATTACCGTTTATTTTTTATGTTAATCTTGGCAAGCATGTAACTGCTGAATATTTATGATTACAGTATTATGAATTCATTTGTTTGTCAAAACCACTCATGGTTGTCCCTATTATATGTAAAACCACTAATCTCAACTGAATACATACACTGAAAATAACTGCATATGAATTCATCTGTTTGTCATGCATCTAGCCAGCTACTTGAAAATGTCACTCGTTTCCATGTCAGTAATGTTACACAAAAGAATAATGTATACGAAAACTGCACACAAACATGACATATTAGTTGATGTACACAATCCTTTTTAGCTGTTTCCAGATTCACGATACAAATATGTGCAATGTATGAGTTTGGTGGATGATAAAATCATTTGGTTCTATTAAGCTTATTTCCTAAATATAGTTAGACAGCTCAATTATGTGGTGTCATGATTTTTGTTTGTAAGCGCATTTATACCTAATCATGCGTATATATGAAAATTTCGAGTTTTCATGCATGTCAAAACCACTCATCGCTGTCCCTATTATATGTAAAAACATCTTGATCCTTATCCTTTTGGACTGTTTTATCATACTAATTAAAGTGTGCAAAGCGGAGAGGCCGACCTGTATTCGCTGTAAATTTGCATGTTGTGATCATACTCGCTGTAAATGGCAGTTAGGTTGTAATTGGAAGTTAGGTTGTTATTATATGCTGTTGTGATAATACACGCTGTAATTGGCAGTAGGTTATTATATGCAAAGCGGACGGTTTTTATAGAGTTGTCGAAGGTTGGTTGGAATAGTACGGTTTTGCTTTTCGTGTATTGCTTTCGCTGGACAAAGCTAGCATACACACTGTTAAAGTTTTATGTACTATTTCACATTTATTTATAGTTTCAAAAATAAATAGCATAATGAAGTAACTTAGAATAGTTGCAATTTATCTGTTATTTGCATGGAATCTCATTGGAATAACATAATGAAGTAACGTAGATTGTATACAACATCAATATTTGCATTTTAAGCTAAGAGCAATAAACAGTACATGAATTTAATTTCAACTTCAAACAATAATCTGGGTCATTTTTCCGCAGTATTAGCCCAATGTCGGTTAATGATGTAAATTCAAAACTCATAAGACATGCTAAGAGTTTAACATGTGCATACGTTAAAGTTAACCATTCATATGATGTTCGCGGACCTCGCTATATTCGATAGAGGGTTTTACGACTCCTGTTGGATTCTCTGGATTTTCCCATTAAATTCAAAAATAATAATTTGGATCAATTTTCGTTCACATACCATGAAAGCTGAAATTCAGCATTTTAATAGTGTAGTATTATATTATGATGTAGGAAGGATTCGATGGAAAGGAAGGGAAACTGGGGGAGTTTGATGTCAGGTGTCGTTGTCTGTTTGTCTGGTTGTTAACATTCTTTTCTGTTTTTTATAATCATGCCTGTTCCAAAAAAGAACAAACAACTTTTATTTTTATGATTATTTTAAGTTAAAAGGCTCAAACGTAGTATAAGATTGTTTGTGCATTTCACCATGACGACATCGTACTTTCAGGCCGACGTTGGTTATGTTGACCCGCTGACCATGGTTTGATTTGTGCTGGGCCCTACTTTTCATGCGCCAGACCAAATCGTCTTGTCCTGTCCTATCTTATTAAGTCCTCATGAAACATTTATGAATTTTGCAAATAAAACATTTATTGAAAGAAAGAGAATATTTTACTTGCAGTTGAGTAGAAACGACGTAATATATTGACTACATTCCCAGATTTTGTAGGCTGGAAAATGTATTTAATTAGGTAATGTATAATCAATTAAATAATATGATGATTAATTAAAATACATGCATAACAGTTACGAATACTGCATTTTATACCCGTCATTTATGTATAAGAAAGAGTGAATTAACATAACATAAAATATTTTGCAATTAAATCAAGATGTGTAGTTGAATTACTGTTGGGTAACTTCTCAGCAACACAGAAGTCCTGAAGTTGGCTAGGATCTGAAGCAAACACTTGACATGATGAGGTTAATGCTATATAGTATATAATTATTGTGCTTATTCCCATTGTTAGCTAAGATTATTTTTGTTAGATATAAATAATATGAATATAAAGATTGCTTGAAGTTGTTCTGTATTGCACCAGATATATACAGAGGCGTAATAACTTAAATATTACTAGTTCTACCTTGAACTCGTCTTTGCCTTTGCTTACTTTTAAGTTTGGTCAGTTGACAAATTAATTTATATAGTTATGCCATTTGGTTGATGGCTTGATGCTATCCTATTTTACATTTTAGGAAGAAAAAAAATTAGTAAACCACTTCAGCATAGGAAATTTTCTTTGTAATTGGAGAATATATACTTTTATCATATACATACATAAATATATAAATACATATACACACATAGTCTACATATATCACCCCTATACCATATTGTGAGCTATACCATGCCATATTGTGTGGGCACGCGCGCTTGCGTTTATATATAAGTTGAAGTAGTCCGGGCTTAGTGCATATGTGAGTGGACTTTATTGGGAAAGACATTGTCCTGACTACCAAATATATTGTATTAAGGAATCAAAATTACTATAGTTGTATTTGTTGGCCGCTCAGTCACATCTTAATATGTTTTCAGTCATGTACGCTTTATCTTCACTTTTAAAATTACCAGTTGTTTCGTTAATGAGATTTCTTCAACCTTTGGTCATGTGTAGCATCTCTTTTATGAGTTTTATCGCCTTTTGCGATGATACACATGCAATTTCATTTCTCTTGGAGTTTCATAGCTGATTGTTTTAACATGTTTGTGCAACTTTTTAACATGTCCTGCACTGAACATGTCCTGCACTTGGTATTCTTTATGGCCGATTGTTTTAACATTTCTATATTCGCAGGTGAGGAAATAAGACATGACTTTGGTGATGGTGCTGCGATTACCAATGGAGGGGTGTCTTTTGTGTGTTAACTGAACAGTTGTAAACTATGTTTTGTATTTTGTGTACTCAAGTTGACATTAGTGGGAATTGAGAACATATGTATTGAATTAGGTGTTAACTCATGTATTTAATTTTGTTTTGTTAGTTGATACTTTATTTTCTATTAGTATAATTTCTGTGTTCATCTTTTAACTTGTTATGAATATTCATTTTGATTATTGTTATTAAAATGCATGAGCTATTATAACAGTAAACCTGCGCTATGAATAATCTCATATTTATTGAGATTTAGATGTATAATAGCGGCAAAAATTAGTTATTGTATTGATCGAGCATAGCGGCAAAAATGAGTTATTGTATTGATTGAGCATAGCGGCATAAATGAGCTGTCAAAGGGGTTAATAAAACTATAACACGCTTATTAATAACGCTGAATATCTGTTATCGAACACTTATTTTATAACTGCAAAATTGTGTTATAAATATTTTCTATTTGAATGAGATTTTGATGTATTATAGTGGTCACTAGGAGCTACTATAATAAAATAACATAAAGGCAAAATACCGCTGTCAAAAGTGATCTTTAATAATGGTATTGAAAGCGTTATAAAAGATCAGCAGTTTTTTATAACATGTTCACATACAGCAGTTATGAAACCGCTATCTTTCTTATTCATAGTAGTTTTGGGCCGCTATAAAACAGCAGTTCTGTTGTAGTGTAGCTAAATAAGAAAATCAATTTCAACAAGCTAAAGAACAGACACAATAACATAAATAACTCACAACCTACAGCTGGCAGACATACCATCTACACTCACAGTGCTACAATCCTCAGAGGTGACATCCCTTCTCTAAGCATAAGAATCAGTAACCAAATACCACAATTCGAAAAGCCTTTACCAACATATATACAACGTAAACAAGAACAAAGAAACCATAAACTTTAAAGCTGTAATGACCCGCATTTTCTGCGGTATATAATTAATTAATTTAATTATATAAGTAATGATTTAGAGAATTAAATGGTCGTTTAATTAAATTATAAGGAATATTTAATTAATATAATAATTAAATAATATATAAAATTCTGAAATAATCAGAATTGACCAAAATGGCGATATGGTGTGAACTGGGCAATTCAAAATATATAGATCAGTTTAGAGTTGAATTATATGAACAAATATATTCAATCGACGACAGTTTGAACGTATGATTATATTATAATTAAAATCGAGCTCGAAATGGCGCTGCAGTTTGTAAATTGGCAATTCGAACTTCAACTGAATGTACAGGATTCGTTTTAAGCTGGATTTCTGTGAAATAAGAAACGTACGGAGCTGGTGGAGTATATCTTTCTAGTGGAAGAGAAAAATCGGGATTTCGTCGTATAGATTTTGAGTTACGTCCAAATCAAATTTCAGAAAAGTCGCTGTGGAATTCCTTTATATTTTGCAATGCTTTATTTACGTTATAAAAGGGTTTTCGATATAAATTGAATATCGAGGTAATCGGGATTTGAAATATCAAGCTGGAAATTCATAAAGGAATATTCTAGAGATGTGTGATATCGTATGTGGATATATTCGATAATATTTATTTATAAATATTTAATTGAATTGTTTTTAAATATATTTATATATTTAAAAGGGCTATTTAGAGCTTTAAAAATAGGCAGTTTTGCAAACGACCTCAGAATTTGACGAAACTAATTTTGTTGGATCTGCAATGTTAAATTATTGCTAGATTTCAATTTCCGTGATTTTTGAAGTCAGTATGTGGCCGTA
Organism: Allium sativum; assembly: GCA_030737875.1. Classification (NCBI taxonomy): domain Eukaryota; kingdom Viridiplantae; phylum Streptophyta; class Magnoliopsida; order Asparagales; family Amaryllidaceae; genus Allium; species Allium sativum. The sequence goes on from CM060909.1 coordinate 975,046,341, forward strand.
CGGATTTTTAGAGTGAGAAACAGTCGATATTTTGACGGTGAAAAATACGCTGTGTGAGCATACGGAGTCGGAATTCGACGAAACCAGTTTCGTTGGGACCGTGATGTCAAACTCTAGCAGTATGCCCGGTTTCGTGATTTTTGGGTATCGTGTGTGATCACACAAATTTTTAGAAAGCAAAACGAGGATTTAAAAAGAGAATGTGCCGAGAATATTCTTTTTATAAAATATCTAGATATTTTCTTTCCCTTATAAATACCCCCTTTAACCAATTCTAAACCTAATTCCAACTTGAGAAAATCCGCCGTAACATTTGTGTCTTAGTAAAAATGTGGATCCTCTTGGAAAATCAAATATAATTCAAAATAAAAGTGAAATAAAATAGTATAAATCATTTTATATGTATGAATGGGTTGCGGTGGAGATTGTCTTCGATCCGGTAGCTGTTATAGGAAGTGCGACGCGAGTTTCTTCAACTCCATCTCGAGCCGGTGAACCTAGGGTTCGACTTTTCTATGGCTGTGGTGATCAATACATGAATTTAGTTGTATTTTGGGGTTCTTGAGATCGAATGGGATCTATAGGCAAAAAGTTGGGGTTTTCCGAATCAAAACATGTCGCAGTTTTCATGGAGGAGTGCTGCGGATCCCTGGAACCGCACGGAGGAGGCGGGCGCGAGTTGGAAGTGGAGGCGTGGAGGAGGTTAGTCTCGAGAAGAGGAGGACATTGGTAATTGTTGTGTGGATTTTTATGGACTGGAAGAAGAGTTCTAGATGGAGGAAGCAACGGAAATGGAGGAGCCACGGATTTTGTTCGTTCAGGAAGAATACGGAGGGGATACCATATATGTATACGGGTGCGTATGAGTTGGTATTGGGCCGATTTGAAAATGGTAAAGCCCGATTTGGAATTCAACTAAGTTTTTATTTAAAATATAATGGTGTACTAACTTTAAATGATGATATCTTGCTCATACATTATCGGAATTGGACAAAACAAGGTCCGTTGAGATCGTATGGACGGTGGCTACAACATGGAGCTGATAAGAAGTGGATTGGTGCTCGTTTGAATTTACGGCGAATTAAATTGTTTGATTCAAATCAAATAACAGTTTGTCGTTCTTTAACGGTGAACTGTAAATGTGAGTAAATCTCACCAACTCTGAACAGATTATAATTTCATGTTGTATTTTTAGAACTGTTAGAAATTGTCTGATTGACTGTGTGTTGACTGTTGATTGAACTGCTAGTCAGTTAATGATAATATTATATATATATATAATATAAAACAGTTAGATAGTTATATATTGATTCTGCTATCAGAATAATTTATATTGAACTGAAAGTGATGACAATCATATTGTGTAACATCTGTGGATGCAGGGAGACAAGTTGGAGGAATCCGACTGGATTCTTCAACAGTTATTTTATTGTTTTTCATATATTGTTATATGATGTGATATAAAATCTGTGGGCGATTATATGTACTTGGACGATATTGAACATCGTGATTTGATATGATTGAATACCATAACATACCGAAATGTTGATAAGGGGATTTTCAAAGTAATATTGAAAATAGAATATTTATAAATTGGAATATTTATAAATAGGAGATATTCAAAAAGGAAATAATTTAAAACCATTTTCTTTTTGAATGGAAAGGCCTGTGTGGCGGGTTTGAGGATTTTCCCGATGTTCCCGGTACAAAGGAGGTTATGGCGAATTTTCCCGGGAATTTAAGGAGTTAGAATATTTCATGAATAAATTTGAAAAGAGAAACATTTTTAAAACATTTACAAATGAAATAGAAAGATAAACATTTGTAAAACATTTACAAATGAAATAGAAAGAGAAATATTTGTAAAATATTTTCAAATAGAATAGAAAGAGGAATATTTGTAAAACCATTTACAAATAGAATTGAAAAGGAAATCATTTGTAAAGTGAAGAACTGTTACTAAAAGTAAATCTTTATAAATGAATAAAACATTGTAAAAAGTAAATCTTTATAAATGAATAAAACGTTGTAAAAAGGGAATCTTTATAAATGAATAAAACGTTGTAAAAAGGGAATCTTTATAAATGAATAAACGTTGGTAAAAAGGGGATCTTTTTAAATGGATAAACGTTATAAAAAGGAGAAATCGAATATGGTATTCGAAGTTAGTTAATCGAATATGGTATTCGAAGTTAGTTAATCGAATATGGTATTCGAAGTTAGTTAATCGAATATGGTATTCGAAGTTAGTTAATCGAATATGGTATTCGAAGTTAGTTAATCGAATATGGTATTCGAAGTTAGTTAATCGAATATGGTATTCGAAGTTAGTTAATCGAATATGGTATTCGAAGTTAGTTAATCGAATATGGTATTCGAAGTTAGTTAATCGAATATGGTATTCGAAGTTAGTTAATCGAATATGTTATTCGAAGTTAGTTAATCGAATATGGTATTCGAAGTTAGTTAATCGAATATGGTATTCGAAGTTAGTTAATCGAATATGGTATTCGAAGTTAGTTAATCGAATATGTTATTCGAAAGGGGTTAGTCGAGTCGTGTTTGTCAAATAGAGTTAACCAGTTAGAGTTAATCAGTTAGGGTTAATCAGTTAGAGTTAACCATTAGAGTTAATCAGTTAGAGTTAACCACTAGAGTTAATCAAGTGTAGTTATTTGAGTTAGAGTTAGTCAAACATAGTTATTCAGGATAAGTGTCATTCAGCATGACTGCTAGCGTAATTCACAAGGCTGTAAATAGCCTAAGGCGGTCGGATGTTTCCTGAGGGAATCAGGCGTAACCATTGTGATCGCTGCGATCTAGAGTCAAGCGAATGGAGTTAAATAGAGTTATCAAATATTAGTTATTCGAATGGATTTGAATAGAGTTAAATGGAGTTAAATAGATTTATCGAATATTAGTTATTTGAATGGAGTAAATGGAGTTAAATCGAATATTAGTTACTCGATAGGAGTTAATCAAGTTGAGTTAATTAAACCAAGTTAGTCGAGCCTAGTTAATCGAATCGAATCGGTCGAACCAAGTAAGTTAAGATAGTCGAGTTAGTCGAGTTAAGTTAGTCGAGTTAAGTTCGTCGAATTAAATTAATCGATGTTAGTTTCATCGAAAGGAGTTATCGATGTTAGTTTCATCGAAAGGAGTTATCGATGTTTGTTTCATCGAAGGGAGTTATCGATGTTAGTTTCATCGAAGGGAGTTATCGATTTTAGTTTAATCGAAGTGAGATTTTCAAATATGAGATATTTGAAAAGGAAGAGTTATCGAATATTAGTTATTCGAAGAGAGATTATCGAATATCATTTATTCGAGAAGGAGTTAATCGAATATAGGTTACTCGAAGAAGAGTTAATCAAATAGAGATTTCTCGAAGAGAGTTAATCGGCAAATTCGATTATATCGAATTCGGGAAAGTACTTATACTTTCTAGTGTTTAAATAGAGATTTATTTATTTATAAATAAATAAGTGTTAGGTTAATTATTCACTAATAAGAATAGAAGTTATAATTAAAGTTAGATAATTCGAAAGTAGGGATTATAACGTTATCGTTATAACCAATGTTTTAAATATAGAAGTGAATTAGTAAAATTGAATCCGAGAAAGGCGTAAAGAAGTTGTTAAAGATTAAAAGATAAAATTTGACCATTTCGAAGTTATAAAGGTCTTAGAGGTAATTATACCCCAACTTGAGTGACTTCCTTCTTGACTAAGAAATGGTAAGGTTTGATCGTAAAGGAGTTTTGGAAATGTTTTCCAAACGAGAATCAGAAATGTTTTCTGATAAAAGAAAATAAGAATTTAGAATATATGGAAACAGAAGATAAGTAAATAAATGAACTAAAGAGATAAGAGTTAAATGATGTTTGATTGATATTATTTCCACCTGGAAATAATATCGTTGTTTGCACACTTGTTTTTCTTTGATAGTTAACTCACAGACTATTGAAGTTTTGACCATTTTAACGTTGTTAATATGGAGAGACCGGTTGGATTATTATCCTAAGAACCACTCTGTATTGGCATAAGCGTTGCGAATCATATATGCCAAAGGTAATTGAAGACGGAGTAAAATGCAAGGGCTTTTGTATAAGTCTTAGATAACAGTGACTAAGATGGATATACTGAATAGTGCCTTCGGTTTGTCCAGTCTTAGGACAACTTGTATGGACGAAGGTCTGACAGTGTATATCCAATGGATCGCGTAAGTTGATCTGTTCAAACGTATTCACGTTTGGTGGTGGAGGAATTCGTTTCTCCTAGCTGTATACCCGTGTTATTTTTGGATAAGTCAATTTGTGATTTGGCGGGTATGACGATGTGACATTCTAAGTGAATGAGGATGACTTGTGTTGATGAATGTCTGACAGAGTATTTCCAGAGAGGTCATGTACATTGATTTCTTCAACCGTACCAAGAGTGGAAGCGGAGAAGGAAACTTCTTTAGCTAACACGTAATGTACTGTTGTAGACGTCAATTAGTGATTTTCGATGGATCTGACAATGTGGCATTCGAAGTGAATCTGATGTAATGATAAAGCGTAGCTTCTAGCCTCATCAACCGGTAAATGACAGAAATCGGGGAGGCAGCATGGCTAAGTCGGTCGCACCGAAGTAGGGTGTATAATCACCTATCTAGAGAATATTCATTTGTTTCTTAAATCTATCAATGCTATCCCATATATATACGTGAACGGTTGCTGATCCCAACCGTTGGTGATGTACATTCGATACACTCAAGCGAAATGAGTGGTCGGTCATGTGTGGCTGAGTTACAAGATGTTCTTGTTGAACTCCAGTGTATCGTTCCTAGAGTACACTGATCAGAAGGTGGTTCCATACCTTGTCATAGTTGGAAACCCATTACCCAATACGTGCTTGCGGTTTTGATTTTATACCATATATGTAGAACGTGAGATGAAAGAGTTTCTGCTAGATTGATATATATTTGTACTTAGACATTATTATAATATCAGAATGATATTGCTTGTCAAAGATGTTGGATTCTCATAAGGGAAAAACCCGTTCCGTATTCACGGCGTGGTCTTATGAGATATCATATATATGTTAAACTGTGTTAAACTGTTTTACTCACACCAGTCCCATGACTGACCCGGAGTTTTCTTTGTTGTTTTCCCTAAACTCTTGGGTGCCTAAATTTGTACGGGCAGTCAAGTAGTCGGGATTTGCAGATACATTGAAGAGCTGGAGCAGGAGGCTTCAGGATCATATAGCTATAGTTATTTCCGCTGTGTTGTAAGTGTTGTACTCTGATAAGTGCTATTGTATACCTAACTGTTATATTTCAAAGTTATGTTATATATTATATGTTATTCGTTCCGCTGTGAGGTTCGTGTTACTCTGATGTTGTGTTCTTCTTCTTCTTTTATTCTAAGTTTCTATCTTATCTATCCTCACTGTCTAATTTCTTTCATTAACTACCAGGATTTTTCGATGTTTTGGTTATCGACATCGAGCTTATGTCGAAAACCAAAGTCGCCGAAAATCCAGGTTGTTACAGTTGGTATCAGAGCTTAAGTTAAGAAATACTCGGCTCTGTGGCGTGACTCGGTAGAGATAGGGTTAGTAATACCCTAGATTGATTTTGAGTGTATATATACGAGTGCGTATTTGTATTTGATATAAAAATGGTTTTATATTGTGGGGATTCATTGGTCGAGTTGTTGATGAGTTCTGGTCGATCAGTTTGATCCACTGTATCGGTAGGAGTTTAAAAACACTCGAATACGATTGGTCGACACAGTATGTTTTGAAAGAGGGTAAATTGAATAATTTTACCCGAATATATATTGATATTATATATAGGATGTGTTGGTTGTAATTATAATCAGATAAGATTATAAAATGTGAAATGAGTATATATAACCAATCAGAATTTATATAAGTAAAGTATATGAAATGAGATGAAGTGAATCTGAATTTAAATCGAAATTGGAATTAAAATAAGGAAATTTTAAGTTCCTGGGAGATTTGAAAATGTTTTTCAATTTGAAATAAATATAGTATTGAACTCACCTTGATGACTGGAAAATAATTCCGAGGATGGATCGATACATCGTCGGTGTGATTTTCGAGTTCCTAAGTGACGGATTACTACCAAAGGATTTTGTTTTTGAATTGGTTTGAGAAAACAAGTGTTTAGGAATTCAAATGTTTTGAATTGGTATTGTGATTTCGAATTAATTTGAAATGAACCCAGGAATTTAAATTCTAGAATTAAAGTTTAACTAATGAAGTTAAATAGAATGAGATAGTAAAAGTGAACGAGAAATTTGAATTTAACTTGAACTAAGTTAAATTAAAAACTGGATTGGATTATAGAATAATCTGAATGAAATTTAGTTGATAAACTAAGAGTTGAAATTGGATATTGGAGTTTAAATGAAATTCGACTTAAGTATAAGAGAATGGTTTGAGTTGAGGATATAAACTAATCGAAGTTTGATTAGTATGACATTGGTATATGCAGAGTTGTTAATCGATGGAAATGATATAGTGATATACCCGACAAAAAGGTACAAGTTTATATTCGATATAAGCATGAGATTTATGAGCCGAATAGGCAAGCCGCTTGGTTGTTTGATTTTCTTTTGGGTTGGGGAAGGCCTAGAGAAGCGAGTTATGGTTTTACCGATAGGGCTGTACAAAGGAGGTTATGGCGAAATTTTCCGAAAATTTAAAGTGTTAGAAAATTTCCAGAATTTTTGAAAATTTTAGTTAGTCGGAAGGAATTAATATTTTAGTCGGTATTAGTTTGGTTCAGTTGAAATCAGAAATAAGGGGTAAACAAATCTTAGGAGTTCCAATAGGTAGGGTCGTCCTCTAACTTAGCAATTTCGAGGACGAAATTATTTTAAGTTGGGAAGAATGTAATGACCCGCATTTTCTGCGGTATATAATTAATTAATTTAATTATATAAGTAATGATTTAGAGAATTAAATGGTCGTTTAATTAAATTATAAGGAATATTTAATTAATATAATAATTAAATAATATATAAAATTCTGAAATAATCAGAATTGACCAAAATGGCGATATGGTGTGAACTGGGCAATTCAAAATATATAGATCAGTTTAGAGTTGAATTATATGAACAAATATATTCAATCGACGACAGTTTGAACGTATGATTATATTATAATTAAAATCGAGCTCGAAATGGCGCTGCAGTTCGTAAATTGGCGATTCGAACTTCAACTGAATGTATAGGATTCGTTTTAAGCTGGATTTCTGTGAAACAAGAAACGTACGGAGCTGGTGGAGTATATCTTTCTAGTGGAAGAGAAAAATCGGGATTTCGTCGTATAGATTTTGAGTTACGTCCAAATCAAATTTCAGAAAAGTCACTGTGGAATTCCTTTATATTTTGCAATGCTTTATTTACGTTATAAAAGGGTTTTCGATATAAATTGAATATCGAGGTAATCGGGATTTGAAATATCAAGCTGGAAATTCATAAAGGAATATTCTAGAGATGTGTGATATCGTATGTGGATATATACGATAATATTTATTTATAAATATTTAATTGAATTGTTTTTAAATATATTTATATATTTAAAAGGGCTATTTAGAGCTTTAAAAATAGGCAATTTTGCAAACGACCTTAGAATTTGACGAAACTAATTTTGTTGGATCCGCAATGTTAAATTATTGCTAGATTTCAATTTCCGTGATTTTTGAAGTCAGTATGTGGCCGTACGGATTTTTAGAGTGAGAAACAGTCGATATTTTTACGGTTAAAAATACGCTGTGTGAGCATACGGAGTCGGAATTCGACGAAACCAGTTTCGTTGGGACCGTGATGTCAAACTCTAGCAGTATGTCCGGTTTCGTAATTTTTGGGTATCGTGTGTGATCACACGAATTTTTAGAAAGCAAAACGAGGATTAAAAAGAGAATATGCCAAGAATATTCTTTTTATTAAATATTTAGATAATTTCTTTCCCTTATAAATACCCCCTTTAACCAATTCTAAACCAAATTCCAACTTGAGAAAATCCGCCGTAACATTTGTGTCTCAGTAAAAATGTGGATCCTCTTGGAAAATCAAATATAATTCAAAATAAAAGTGAAATAAAATAGTATAAATCATTTTATATGTATGAATGGGTTGCGGTGGAGATTGTCTTCGATCTGGTAGCTGTTATAGGAAGTGCGACGCGAGTTTCTTCAACTCCATCTCGAGCCAGTGAACCTAGGGTTCGACTTTTCTATGGCTGTGGTGATCAATACATGAATTTAGTTGTATTTTGGGGTTCTTGAGATCGAATGGGATTTGTAGGCTAAAAGTTGGGGTTTTACGAATCAAAACATGTCACAGTTTTCATGGAGGAGTGCTGCGGATACCTGGAACCGCACGGAGGAGGCGGGCGCGAGTTGGAAGTGGAGGCGTGGAGGAGGTCAGTCTCGAGAAGAGGAGGACATTGGTAATTGTTGTGTGGATTTTTATGGACTGGAAGAAGAGTTCTGGAGGGAGGAAGCAACGAAAATGGAGGAGCCGCAGATTTTGTTCGTTCAGGAAGAATACGGAGGGGATACCATATACGTATACGGGTGCGTATGAGTTGGTATTGGGCCGATTTGAAATTCAACTAAGTTTTTATTTAAAATATAATGGTGTACTAACTTTAAATAATGATATCTTGCTCATACATTATCGGAATTGGACAAAACAAGGTCCGTTGGGATCGTATTGACGGTGGCTACACCATGGAGCTAACTGGAAGTGGATTGGGGCTCGTTTGAATTTACGGCGAATTAAATAGTTTGATTCAAATCAAATAACAGTTTGTCGTTCTTTAACGGTGAACTGCAAATGTGAGTAAATCTCACCAACTCTGAATAGTTTATAATTTCATGTTGTATTTTTAGAACTGTTAGAAATTGTCTGATTGACTGTGTGTTGACTGTTGATTGAACTGCTAGTCAGTTAATGATAATATTATATATATATATATATATATAATATATAAAAATTTAGATAGTTATATATTGATTCTGCTATCATAATAATTTATATTGAACTGAAAGTGATGACAATCATATTGTGTAACATCTGTGGATGCAGGGAAACATGTTGGAGGAATCCGAATGGATTCCTCAACAGTTATTTTTATTGTTTTTCATATATTGTTATATGATGTGATATAAAATCTGTGGGCGATTATATGTACTTGGACGATATTGAACATCGTGATTTGATATGATTGAATACCATAACATACCGAAATGTTGATAAGGGGATTTTCATAGTAATATTGAAAATAGAATATTTATAAATTGGAATATTTATAAATAGGAGATATTCAAAAAGAAAATAATTTCAAACCATTTTCTTTTTGAATGGAAAGGCCTGTGTGGCGGGTTTGGGGATTTTCCCGATGTTCCCGGTACAAAGGAGGTTATGGCGAATTTTCCCGGGAATTTAAGGAGTTAGAATATTTCAAGAATAAATTTGAAAAGAGAAACATTTGTAAAACATTTATAAATGAAATAGAAAGTGAAACATTTGTAAAACATTTACAAATGAAATAGAAAGAGAAATATTTGGAAAATATTTACAAATAGAATAGAAAGAGGAATATTTGTAAAAGCATTTACAAATAGAATTGAAAAGGAAATCATTTGTAAAGTGAAGAACTGTTACTAAAAGTAAATCTTTATAAATGAATAAAACGTTGTAAAAAGTAAATCTTTATAAATGAATAAAACGTTGTAAAAAGGGAATCTTTATAATTGAATAAAACGTTGTAAAAAGGGAATCTTTATAAATGAATAAACGTTGTTAAAAAGGGGATCTTTTTAAATGGATAAACGTTATAAAAAGGAGAAATCGAATATGGTATTCGAAGTTAGTTAATCGAATATGGTATTCGAAGTTAGTTAATCGAATATGGTATTCGAAGTTAGTTAATCGAATATGGTATTCGAAGTTAGTTAATCGAATATGGTATTCGAAGTTAGTTAATTGAATATGGTATTCGAAGTTAGTTAATCGAATAGGGTATTCGAAGTTAGTTAATCGAATATGGTATTCGAAGTTAGTTAATCGAATATGTTATTCGAAAGGGGTTAGTCGAGTCGTGTTAGTCAAATAGAGTTAACCAGTTAGAGTTAATCAGTTAGGGTTAATCAGTTAGAGTTAACCACTAGAGTTAATCAAGTGTAGTTATTTGAGTTAGAGTTAGTCAAACATAGTTATTCAGGATAAGTGTCATTCAACATGACTGCTAGCGTAATTCGCAGGGCTGTAAATAGCCTAAGGCGGTCGGATGTTTCCTGAGGGAATCAGGCGTAACCATTGTGATCGCTGCGATCTAGAGTCAAGCGAATGGAGTTAAATAGAGTTATCAAATATTAGTTATTCGAATGGAGTTGAATAGAGTTAAATGGAGTTAAATAGAGTTATCGAATATTAGTTATTCGAATGGAGTAAATGGAGTTAAATCGAATATTAGTTATTCGATAGGAGTTAATCAAGTTGAGTTAATTAAACAAAGTTAGTCGAGCCTAGTTAATCGAATCGAATCGGTCGAACCAAGTAAGTTAAGATAGTCGAGTTAGTCGAGTTAAGTTTGTCGAATTAAATTAATCAATGTTAGTTTCATCGAAAGGAGTTATCGATGTTAGTTTCATCGAAACGAGTTATCGATGTTAGTTTCATCGAAGGGAGTTATCGATGTTAGTTTCATCGAAGGGAGTTATCGATTTTAGTTTAATCGAAGTGAGATTTTCAAATATGAGATATTTGAAAAGGAAGAGTTATCGAATATTAGTTATTCGAAGAGAGATTATCGAATATCGTTTATTCGAGAAGGAGTTAATCGAATATAGGTTATTCGAAGAAGAGTTAATCAAATAGAGATTTCTCGAAGAGAGTTAATCAGCAAATTCGATTATATCGAATTCGGGAAAGTACTTATACTTTCCAGTGTTTAAATAGAGATTTATTTATTTATAAATAAATAAGTGTTAGGTTAATTATTCACTAATAAGAATAGAAGTTATAATTAAAGTTAGATAATTCGAAAGTAGGGATTATAACGTTATCGTTATAACCAATGTTTTAAATATAGAAGTGGATTAGTAAAATTGGATCCGAGAAAGGCGTAAAGAAGTTGTTAAAGATTAAAAGATAAACTTTGATCATTTCGAAGTTATAACGTTGTTCAGTTAAGGTCTGAGAGGTAATTATACCCCAACTTGAGTGACCTCCTTCTTGACTAAGAAATGGTAAGGTTTGATCGTAAAGGAGTTTTGGAAATGTTTTCCAAACGAGAATCAGAAATGTTTTCTGATAAAAGAAAATAAGAATTTAGAATATATGGAAACAAAAGATAAGTAAATAAATGAACTAAAGAGATAAGAGTTAAATGATGTTTGATTGATATTATTTCCACCTGGAAATAACATCGTTGTTTGCACACTTGTTTTTCTTTGATAGTTAACTCACAGACTATTGAAGTTTTGACCATTTTAACGTTGTTAATATAGAGAGACCGGTTGGATTATTATCCAAAGAACCACTCTGTATTGGCATATGCGTTGCGAATCATATATGCCAAAGGTAATTGAAGACGGAGTAAAATGGAAGGGCTGTTGTATAAGTCTTAGATAACAGTGACTAAGATGGATATACTGAATAGTGCCTTCGGTTTGTCCAGTCCCAGGACAACTTGTATGGACGAAGGTCTGACAGAGTATATCCAATGGATCGCGTAAGTTGATCTGTTCAAACTTATTCACGTTTGGTGGTGGAGGAATTCGTTTCTCCTAGCTGTATACCCGTGTTATTTTTGGATAAGTCAATTTGTGATTTGGCGGGTATGACGATGTGACATTCTAAGTGAATGAGGATGACTTGTGTTGATGAATGTCTGACAGAGTATTTCCAGAGAGGTCATGTACATTGATTTCTTCAACCGTACCAAGAGTGGAAGCGGAGAAGGAAACTTCTTTAGCTAACACGTAATGTACTGTTGTAGACGTCAATTAGTGATTTTCGATGGATCTGACAATGTGGCATTCGAAGTGAATCTGATGTAATGATAAAGCGTAGCTTCTAGCCTCATCAACCGGTAAATGACAGAAATCGGGCAGGCAGCATGGCTAAGTCGGTCGCACCGAAGTAGGGTGTATAATCACCTATCTAGAGAATATTCATTTGTTTCTTAAATCTATCAATGTTGTCCCATATATATACGGGAACGGTTGCTGATCCCAACCGTTGGTGATGTACATTCGATACACTCAAGCGAAATGAGTGGTCGGTCATGTGTGGCTGAGTTACAAGATGATCTTGTTGAACTCCAGTGTATCGTTCCTAGAGCACACTGATCGGAAGGTGGTTCCATACCTTGTCATAGTTGGAAACCCATTACCCAATATGTGCTTGCGGTTTTGGTTTTATACTATATATGTAGAACGTGAGATGAAAGCGTTTCTGCTAGATTGATATATATTTGTACTTAGACATTATTATAATATCCGAATGATATTGCTTGTCAAAGATGTTGGATTCTCATAAGGGAAAAACCCGTTCCGTATTCACGGCGTGGTCTTATGAGATATCATATATATGTTAAACTGTGTTAAACTGTTTTACTCACACCAGTCCCATGACTGACCCGGAGTTTTCTTTGTTGTTTTCCCTAAACTCTTGGGTGCCTAAATTTGTACGGGCAGTCAAGTAGTCGGGATTTGCAGATACATTGAAGAGCTGGAGCAAGAGGCTTCAGGATCATATAACTATAGTTATTTCCGCTGTGTTGTAAGTGTTGTACTCTGATAAGTGCTATTGTATACATAACTGTTATATTTCAAAGTTATGTTATCTATTATATGTTATTCGTTCCGCTGTGAGGTTCGTGTTACTCTGATGTTGTGTTCTTCTTCTTCTTCTATTCTAAGTTTCTGTCTTATCTATCCTCACCCTCTAATTTCTTTCATTAACTACCAGGATTTTTCGATGTTTTGGTTATCGACATCGAGCTTATGTCGATAACCAAAGTCGTCGAAAATCCGGGTCGTTACAAAAGCTACCACTAGTAAAAAAACAAAAAAACAAAACCCCAGAAGAAACACCCTACTAACTTAATCGAATATCCAGCATCAGACATATATGAAAACAAAACAACCAAAAAAACCTAAGCCAAAAGCAAATGAATCGACCAACAGCTTTGAACTGTAATAATGCTACAGTTCACGAACCTTATTTTTGGAATAATAGAAACATGCGGAATATAAATATAAAAAACACATATGTTTACCTGTAAATAAGATATATCCATTTCAAGGTTGCTGCAAACATTGTATTATAACTTTGTATTATTAGTTATTTTCCCTCATATCTAACTACTATATCATCTATAATTGCTTACTACTATCATCTCCAAATTAGTGGATAAACTTAAAAAATCATATGTATTTCCATTATTATTGATTAATAACATAACAATGACTGAAATATAAGAAAAGCAATCACATATCTTAAAAGGAATTACCAAGTAAGCAGACTCAAGGCAAATCAATTTTTTATTATCTGCGCTTCTAAAGCAAATTACAGAAGGAAATCAAACACTTACCGGATTTGTTGGCTTGAATTGATTTGAGCAGAAATATTTTCAATTTCCAAAACCGAATTCGCAGATATTACAGAATAAAAAAGGGAACGGGTGGAGAGGGAAATAAAAAAGGGTAAGAGAGCGCGAGAAATGAAAAAAGGGAGGGGAATGGTGTGCGTGTTGGTGTAAAATTTTGATGCGTAAATAATCCCCTTTTTGTTATGGACAATAGCCGTATTAAATTTAAATTAGGCTCAAAGCCCTATCTAAATACTTAGATACAGCTCAGAGCACTGTCTAATTTGATACGGTTATAGACCGTATCAAATTTGATGGATAGGGAATGACAAAATGAGCTTTATGGTGTAGTGGAAGCATTCACGCACTGCTTCATAGTCCTCGCACTATGGCCAACCGGTTGTGGTCTTCAACAACTGTGTTTATTAAAATACCTTCTATTTTTTGCTGAGCGGTGGCTCTTGGAGCCACCTAAACTAGTTTGGGGAATGAAGTCCCCTGTCCCTCAGGACTACTTTATATTCATCGAGCTTCCCTTCTCTAATGAGTTCTTTATGATGTCTCCAAGATGTCGACATTCGTTCGTTGTACGACCATAAATCTCATGGAATAAACAAAACTTTCCCGTTTCACGCTCCATCTCTGTGGATTCCAGCGGAGGTGGCTTCTTGTACTGACTAGTACTACATGTATCAAGATAATTGTTTTCCAACATATCATTCAACGTTGTATAATTGTCAAAAATTTGAAACCGGGGTCGTTCTAGGATTCCCCTTGCCATTCTTTCGCTGGTTATTATTCCGCTTGCCATGGTTTCCAACATTTACCTTAACCTTTTTGAAATTATCGCCAGATCGCTTCACAGCTACGTTGCTCTGAATGCCTCTATTTATAACATCAATTGACCCTCTCTCCAGAGTTACTTAAGCTTCTTCTTATCGAAAATGAATATTGGCCTTCTCATAAAATAATTCGATTATCGTTGGAGGTCCCAATAAAATACCTCCCGAATTTGGTTCTTTTGTCGACTCCGTCGACATTGTCATTAAGACTGTTTCTCGATTGGGATTACTCACTTAGGTTATGGCCATATTGAATTGGTTAAGATAATCCCTCAGAGTATCTCTTGGAGCTTGATTAATTGCAGAAAGAGCCATGACATGTTTCGACTTAGTGGTATGAAGGTGAAACTGATTTAATAATTTCTTACTCGTCTTTGAAGTTTAGGACCAATCTATAGAAAGTTTCATGAACTATATGAGTGCTGCCTCATCTAGATAAATTGAGAAAACCTTGCACTTAACCGCGTCAGGGGCAGCATGTGCCATGAATATCTCATCAGATGCTGCTGTGGATCTTTCGTGCCTGAATAATGGCTTATTTGTGGCATGTTGAATCTTCTTGGGAACTCTTCTTTTAGAATGTCCTGTAAACGACATGTGACTACAATTAATCCCCCAATCTTTTTTCTTATATGCTCTACTATCATTCATAATTTGCGCACCATAGAAGTTAGATCGGAAGCATTTAAGATGACTTGCTCGGGGCTATCGGCTCGTTGGGTCCTCTCTGCCCCTACATCAGGCAACGTTGCCTGGGCCGCCGTCCAGACGATACTTCCTTAGCCCTGGTTATCCTGGTCAGTCAAAGGACGCACAGGCTGAAGCAAAGGATCATGGGTGGAAGTGTCATGGTTCATGGGAAACATATGAGTTTGGGTAGGCCTAGTGCTAGGTTCGGCCAAGCTCAGGTCGGTACGGCCGAGCCAAACCACCACTTCCTCTCAAGAAGGGAGTGAAATGAACTGCAGTTGTTGAATGTTCTCCGGCTTCTACAATAGTCTTCTCTGCTGCATTTTCATCTCATTTCCTCCAGATGAAGATGAGCCCTCTATCGCTTGGCGAATCGTTGGGGATAGTGTCATATGCCTCTTGAATTGCTCCCATTAACTAGCCATTTGGTCCATTTCTTGTCTCATTATGGCGTTCTCGCGTGATTGGGAATTCAACGCCACTGTCGTTTCCTTATGCTGATTCACCAGCTCCATAAGATCATCTCGAGCGACAAATGCTGAGGAGGGAGCATGGTTGTATGGAGAGGGACCTATAGGAGAAAGGATGGTTGGTTGATCTTCGGCTTCGGTCGATGCCGACCCGAAGGCGCCGAGTTGGAGGATGGAACGGAAGCAACATTTGATTGTAAGGAAGGGTCTTGTTGTCAAGGTCGTTTTCCAGTAGCTTGGGTGGGAGTCTTAGATACCAACGTTACTGAAGCAGGATTCTTCCTTTAGACTGGGTGAACCAAAAAGTGGGCAAAAATACTTAAGCAATGTGAATTCTTTCTCAGTGAAAGCACCAATGTTTTGGCCCTAAAAAGTGGCACAACGCCCAGATATAGAATATAAAGAGAATAAAATGAAGAAATATAAATGAAACGAAATGTAATCACATGCAAATTTATATGGTTCAGCATTAACAAGCATACGTCCACTTTATATTCTCTTATATAACTTGAATAAAATGAATACAATAACGGATTTTCTCTCAAACACTCGATTACAAGTCAGTGGCACAAAGTATGGAAGAGAATAATTGACAAATGTCCTTCTCCCAGAGCATTAGGGGACTATTTATAGGTGAGGTTAGATTCGTCTCGGTATGCTACGTGGTGTCCGTCCCGGCTCGGTTGGGAGGTAGTGGAACCATTCTTCAATCAGCAGGAGATGTCTTTTTCGGTTGGGTATATGACATGTGTAGCGAGATCCAAAATAATAGAATTTGTTGATCAAGGATGCAGCCGATAAAGTAGGCCTTAGTAGCTTGTAGCATCAGAGTTGGCATGGTCAAGGTTAACACTATCTCGGTGGGTAGCACCGAGCCGAGCCGGACCCAATTCTAGCTTCTCCTTATTTCTAAACGAAGGTCGAGCCGAGCCGGAGAGAATTAATATGGATGAAAGGCCAATCCAATTGTAGGCCAAGTCGAGACTTGAGCGAGTTATGAGTTTCTTCCTTCGACTGAATATCTAAGATCAAGTCTTGAGTGGTTTTTTATGCTTTTGACAGCTTTGACAAAAGGTGTGCCAACAATTATAGTTATGATGGAAAAAGTGAGAGCATGCCAAATAGTACTTAATGATTGCATCACATTACGAATATTGCTTTATATAACGTAATGAATATTATTTATGAAATAATGACTATTTTTAGCGTCGACTAACAAAAATACATAGCTATATTTCAATATGAATATTATGAATATTCATTATGAAATAAAACTATAATATGGTATTTGTGTTCATAACAAAATGATGCATTGGAAAATATAGAAGTATCTAATGTTATGTAAAGTTTTTTAGAATTATGGACTAAGCCGTAGTTTCGAGAAAATAATCTTATTATATGATTTTGAATCATACGATATTTATTGATTATACCTCAAAAAATATAAGGTTATGTATCCATTTAGTGGGAGAATTATAAGGGTTAATGAACTCTTTGTATTGATACATATAGATGTATGCAATCATAGTCTACTAGTGCCAAACAGTTCCACATACTTGGTTACATTCATTGAAGAATTATTGCCAACATGAACATATATACTAAATAAACATGTAGTGAGCTTAAGGTTAGATCATTGAATATAAAAAAAAGTAAATAAAATAACATGCAATAGAATAAAATGATTTTATTGAATAAGTAGTATGTTGGAAAGAGTTCGAAATGTACCTAAAAAAGAATATAGATACAATCTCAAAAGTTGCTCCTCCATGAGATACAAAATGATGCATCGATAAAGAGTTGGACAATTTATGATTAACTATGAGTGAAGTTCAGTTAATTTCTTTCTATAAGGTCATTTACTTATGAGTAGTACACAAGGTTAATATTATTTAAAAATTTGGACCAGTTCTCGATTTGTGTGTGTCATCCTTTCGCAGGGGCCATGTTAATCTTCTCTGTATCATTCTAATTTTGTCGGATGTCCCCCAAGGAACACAAGGTTAATATTATTGCATCTAAATATCAGTTTACAATGTCATACGAGATAAGGGTTTATAAGAAACTCCAACATATCCTGGACTAATAAATTGGTAGGTTGTGTGAGTTTAAAGAATGCACAAAGTAATTATTCATGAAGGAACTTGTATGAATCTCCCTAATAGGTTTTGGAATGAACTATCATTGGATGATATATTTATGTTCTAAGCATAAGTTTTGTCAATAAAATAAAACCAGTTTTATAAATAAAGAAGTTCATAAAGCGTATATGGATCTTTATTCTGTTTGCACTATGAAACAATTGTTGTTTCGAGATATACCAACTTAATTATGAAGGATTTTCTTTAATATATTATTAGTAGTAAAATGGACTTAAATACGATCCACAGATAAAACTGATTATATGGGATGAAATGAAATTAGCTAACCTGAACGAACACAAAACATTAGAATGTCTAGTAAGTATTCTTGTACATCGAATAGAAACTACGAGTTTCTTATTTAATGTTGAAAACATATAATCCTTGGTTGTTTAATAAAACCATTAAGGGTGTTGATTCTTTGTGGCATGATGCGCAAATTTAAAGGAATACAAAGTATACTATGATAATATGATTTTGGTGGTCGTAACTGAAGAGATGTGATCCATCGGGTGAGATTGCCTTTATGAGAAAAACTAATGTAGTTAGAACTAAAAGAGCAATGTTGATAAGAATAATATCGCAAATTACAAATTGCTGAAATTAGCATAATAAATTCGATATTCAACATGCTCAAGTTATTTCGGATTTTCCTACAAAATTATCACTTAATTAGACTTAACATTTTTGTACATACGTATTAAAATAGAAAATTCTAAATAAAGATTTAGAGTTAGTTATTTACACATATTAACCAAAAGTGTTTAAAGACAGTGAGAATGATACTGAGTTTGTGAGTTTTTGGATATGATCGAAGAAATAATACAAAAGTATCATTTTATAAGCATTAAGACTGAACAAGTATTTTAATAGAAATCAAATAGTTTGATTTTCAATCAAAGTGAAGAGGAAATGTGAATTCATAAGAAAGAGCGCTAAATGGTACAGTGTTATTTCTAAACCTTAAGTGAACGAAATATTGTTGATTTTAATAAGATACTTGTGTTGAAATAAAGCTTAGTTGTTTTAATAATCAATTTTGGATTGTAAGCACGTTTTAAATCTCAGATATCGGTTGCGTTTCATCTTTGGGATTTTATAGACTTGATCTCGTATCAGGGGAGATCTCGGACGAGATGAGTCTGGCTTGGGAATTCATCTCGGATTTCCATCCCGGATTTGAAAGCTCATATCGGAACAATCTTGAGGTACATGATATCTTAAAAATGATATTTTTACAAAATGATTCTTTTGAATTCTATTCAAAACATAGTAACTGAAACTTGAATTGCAAAATAACTTTATTATTATTTATTTTTCGAAAGATCATTCATACTCTAAATCGTAATATGCTTAAAATAGAGATATTGTTAGACATAAAACATTAAAAGGATCCAAAACATTAAAATATTCAGCATAAATAGACCATAAAATACATAAATTTATAGGTAACATGTATATAAAAATGTAAAATAACAAAAGATTGTCAAGGCTAGATTTAATTTTTTTTAATTATTGTTCTAGTTCAGGTTCATATTAAAATTTTAACAAAAAAAAACTAAGATCTCGAACGATATTCCAATAGTTTGTCTCAGTCGATATATCGCTCGATATTGCAATATCTCGAGCGATATATTCAAAAGGAGATTTAGAGTCATAATTGTTGTTTCGTTTTAGAAGAAGCCCAAAATGAGATCTCGAAGGAGATCTCGGGCGTACTTGTGAGATTTGAAACAGTGATTGTAAGTGGTGACTTTTATAGTGAGTATAAAGTTACTAGGAATGTGCCAAACCGACATGCAAAGTCACCTTATTAAATTGTTTAATACGAAACATGTGAGATGAACCCCTTATGCATTGGCAATACGACTTATTATACATGCTAGTATCATGGTTTGCTTACGTACTTGATGCATGAAGCAAATATCAAATCCAAATTGATATCACTAGATGGTTGTTTGAACCACTCCCACATATTTGTGAAGTACTAGAGAATTGTTTAAGAAACAATGAACTCCTTATGACGTAATGTTTAAACTTGAACTTTATAAGTGATATTGAGTATATGTAATAACCCGAAAATCCGAGCCAATTTAAAAATTTTATTTTGGCAATTTTATAGAATTTTGAACATTTAAAATGATTATTTTAAATAAAAACGACGAGAAATTTATTTTGAATAGAATTAGAACGTATATATTATATAGATCATCGTTAGAATATAAAAAATTATTTATACATATAAAAGGAATTGAAAATGGCACGGTAGTTCGATAATTCGATTTCAAAGTTTAAATGAATGTACCGGGTGCAAAATAAACCGGATTATAGTGAAACCAAAAATAATAGAATCTATTGGAGGATATCTTTCCAACGAATTCGAAAAATTGAAATTTCATAGCGGGAATCAAAAGTTATGGCCAAATGAATTTTCAGAATAGTCGCTATGGAATTCTGGCCCTTAAAAATGGGAATTTTGCAAATGACCTCGGATTTCGACAAAATCACTTTTGTCGGATCCGCGATGTCAAGTTGTTGATAGATTCCAATTTTCATAATTTTTCGAATCAATATGTGAGCGTGGCAAAGAAAAAACGCGTTTGACCAGTTTTAGTTGATTTTAATCGACTGGAAAATGACCATTTTTCAAACGATCTCAGAATTTGACGAGACTAGTTTTGTTAGGACCGTATCGCCAATACGAAGCTAGAAAATATTTTTATGGAATTTTTCGAGTTAGTATGTGGCCCCGGTAAATTGAAATGCACGTTAAAATTTAATATATAGAGTTATATGTTGATTTTGACGAAAACTGATCGAAACAATCGAATCAGCTTACGATACATATCCCATTGTGTTCGAAATGGGGGTAATTAGCTAGTGGCGACAGTCGGTGAGTTCGATTTCGAGTTCGAAATAAAAAGTGACTTTTTAGAATTTATTAAAATAATAATAATATATATATATATTTCCCTCTACCTTATCTCTCCCTCTCCCTTACCTAAACAGTCAAACCCGAAAGTCAAAAGTCAAAAAAAAAAAAATTTAAGGGCGACGGAACCCTCCATCGCGCCGCCTTACGCTGCCACCGTCGGCCCTCCGATCGTTCCCCCCTCTCTCTGATCTGCCGCCTCCTCCTTCCTCTCCTTTCTCTTCCTCCGCTCCATTGAAGACCCAAACGGGAGCCCCCTTTTCCCCCTCCAAACGCTGGTGAACTCCCCCTCCTTCCAGCGCCTCGAGTGAAGCCCCCCCCAATCCTCCATAAAAGACGCCGCCCCTCCTCGAGATGCTGACCCCCTTCCTCTCGAACCTGCGTCGCCCTCGAGACCACAGATCTCGTGCGGATCCCGAAAACCGCACCATTGCCAGAGCCTGCCGCCGACGGCATGATTTTCCCTGGCCACCACTCGACTCCGGCGCGCTATTTCCCCTTTCCGTTCAATGTAGAACACAGTAAGACTCTTTCTATTTTTCTACTATTTTACTTTCTATTTCTGTTTTTACTTCTTTCTTATTTATGAAAAAAACATATATTGTTTTTGAAAAATAAATATACAGTGTTTTTTTAAAACTGAAAAGATAAGATTTTTATGAAATAAAAATATGATTTTTATATATTAAAGATTATAAAAAAATATGATTTTTGTTTTATAAAATTAGCATTGGCATGAAAATAAAATATAAAGAATATGATTTTTATATATCATAGAAGTATTAAAAATACGATCTTTATATTTTAGAGATAATAAAAATATTATTTTTATTATATAGAAGACATAAAAATACGATTTTTACTTAAGTAGAGTAGTAAAAGTTCTATTTTTATACTATAGAAATATTAAAGATGTTATTTTTATATAGTAGAAATATTAAAGATAAGATTTTTATATAGTGGGAGTAATAAAAATATTATCTTTATATATGCAGCGAAATATAAATGTGATTTTTATATAGAGAATGGCAAGATAAAAATTCGATTTCTATATATATGAAGTGAAGATAAAAATACGATTTTTATATTATGTAGAAATAAAATATTCGATCTTTATATAAGAAGGAGAAATATAAAAATAAAATTTTTATATATAGAATGAAGCATCGAAAATATATGTGAAGAAGAAATAAAAATATGATTTTTATTTATTGAAATGAAGTGATAAAAATATAATTTTTATTTGAATAGCGTGAAAAGAACTGCATTGGAATTTCAAGCAAACCCAGACGGTTCAGCAGTTCAACAGTAAAGCACGGCGGAGTGGAACCCTCTGTGAGAATTTCTCACTTTAAATTTAATTTTCTAGTTAAAATATATACTAGGATGCAGACGGTGTTTAGTAGCACCCGACACCCGTCGTCCACAGACCATGGACGGCTTGTATGCTTATTTGTTTGATTTTGATGTGTAGTTGATTGTGTGATGTGGTGTGAAATGAAGTAAAAGATTTATATAGTTAAAAATATTTTATAGTTAAAAATAGAATTTTTAACGTGTATTTAAAATAAATATTTATAAACAAATCGGAGATTTGTTTATATACACTGATTTGATTGATATTGATTGGGGCGATAAATTTTACACATCGCCCAACTGCACAAATAAAATATGTGTTTGATTATTTGAAACCCCACACGGGTATGGGGATGATATATGACATACACTAATCCCAATAATTAGTTGTATGTCGATCGATTGATTAACAGACAGTTATGAGCATTAAATATTTATATTTGATGCTTATACAGCGTAGAACGCACTCTGGATGATGGTTGATTATTTATTGTTGTTATTTTATACATGCGTTGTAGAAAATCCGTATAATTAACATTATATGGTAATTGATTGGGCATCATTCCAGTTTTGAATAGAAATGAATTCGAATTGAAATTGAATAGAAATGAATTCGAATTGAAATTAAATAGAAATGAATTCGAATTGAAAATGAATTCGAATTGAAAATGAATTTGAATTGAAATAAAAATCGATTTGAATTGAAATCAATTTGAAAGGAATTTAAAACGAATTTGTAAGGGAAAATTTTAATTTTGATTTGAATTTGAAATGAAGTTGAAATCGTTTTGAGAACGAATTTTAAACGATTTAAAAAATACGTTTTAAAAGTTAATCGACGAAGTATATATTATATATATAATATAATGGCCTGAATAGAAAGCGCCGCGCCACGGCAGTTCGCGAATTTCGACCATTGAATTCGAATGGACATTGCGGGAGATCCGACCGTCAG
Source organism: Allium sativum (assembly GCA_030737875.1). NCBI lineage: Eukaryota > Viridiplantae > Streptophyta > Magnoliopsida > Asparagales > Amaryllidaceae > Allium > Allium sativum. The sequence goes on from CM060909.1 coordinate 975,069,349, forward strand.
ATTCTCCTAAAACCGGAACCGTTGGGTTCGTATCGAAAAGAGCTTTCTAATGAATATTGGAAATTTGAAATCTAATGGTTGGATTTGGAATTATGTCCAAATCAAATTTGAAAAATGTCGTTGTAAGTGCAGTTCGATGGCCGTTGATGGAAATCGACTGTACGGGCCTTGATAAAATTATTAAAAATATCAATAATTTGTGTGAAATCATAAGAAATGATTTGTGAAGAATTGGGATGAAAAACTCCATATTTGAAAAGTTAAAAATAGATTTTTATCGAAATGAACTAGTTTTGAATTAGAATAATAATTTATTTATTTTTAAAATAAATAAATTGGATTTGAAATGGTTTTGAAAATAATCAGAATTTCCAATAATTGCATGTAACGACCCAAAAAATCTGAACCAATTTAAAATTTTTAAATTGGCTAAAATAATGGATTTTAAATATTTAAAATAAATATTTTAAATAATAGCGATGAAAACTGAGTTTGAATCGACAATTGAAAACGAATATAATTAATTATAATTATAAACAAGGCCTTAAATGGCGCTGCAGTTTCAAAATTTGAATTCAAACTTTGTCGGACTGTACCGGGTGCCAAACAAAATGGATTTTAGCGAAACCAAAAATATTTAAATCTGTTAGTGAATACCTTTCTAACGAATCTACAAAATCGATTTTTCATAGCGGAAAGCAAAAGTTATGGCCGAATGAATTTTCAGAAAGGTCGCTATGGAATTTATATAGCCCGTGAAATTGGCCATTCTGCATACGACCTCGGAATTTGACGAAACCACTTTTGTTGGACCCGGGATGTGAAGTTATTGCTAGGTTTCAAATTTCATAATTTTTGAAGCTAGTATGTGAGCATGGCAAAGGAAAATGTGTTTTGGTCAATTACAGTTGAATTGGATCGACCAAAAATGGGCCCTTTTGCAAACGGTCTCAGAATTTAATGAAACTAGTTTTGTTGGGACTGTATCGTCAAAACAAAGCCAGATTTATTTTTCTGGAATTTTTCGAATCAGTTTGTGGCCCTGGCAAATTGAAATGCACGTTCAAATTAAATATTGAATGTTTTATATTTTAATTTGAAAGGAAACTGACTGAAACAGTCGAATGGGCCTTCGAAACATATCCCATCGTGTTCGGAATAGGGGTAAAACGCTAGGGACGACAGTCGTTGGGTTTGATTTCGAATCCGTTTAAGAAAACCCCAATTTTTGAATAAATACATATATCGACCAATAGGAAAATTCTTTCATAAATAAAAAAAAAAAATCAGACCCCCCCCCCCGTAATCGCGATATACGGCGGAAATTAGTCGCCGCTTCCTGGCCATTTTCCGGCCACACCATGTCGAACTACCCCCAGCGCCAATTGAAGCTTTTGAAGCCCTCTCCACCACCTTCAAATCCGACCCCGCCACGCCACCTATCGCCTCGCCATCGTCGAGCACAACCCCTCGAAAGTCGCACCCTTTGAAGGCCCGCCGCCGCTCAGATCGGAGTTCGAACTCGACGTGGCGCACCTGCGTGGGAAGCTCTCTCGAAGGGCGACAACGTGACGCCCTCTGATCGTCTCCACGCTGCTCGGTTTTCGCGAATTCTTCAACCCTAGATTTGAACCTTCAAAGAAGGTATACGGTTTATATTATTTAAACTGATTTCAATAGTTTTAAAGTGTTGCAAACTTTGAAAAATCATATCTTTTTGCTGTGTTGATGAAATTCGATGAAACAGGAAATATCGTGACCGTGTGGACGCCTTCTACCTTCTAGAAGAGACCGCATATTTTTCTGAGCCTTCTGCTATTTTTGGTGGAGTGGAACCCAATGTGAGATTTCTAACTTATAAACGATATGGAAAAAGACGATGTATAAATTATATAGTCGATGTATGAGTTATATAAGCGTTGTACACCTCATGTATAAGCGTTGTACACCTCATGTATAAGCGTTGTATAAGTTGTACGGTCGATGTATAAGTTGTATATGCGTTGTAAAAATTATATATGTGTTGAAATAAAAGTGAATTGCTATATATATATATATATATATATATATATATATATATATATATATATATATATATATATATATATATATATACGCCCCTCGTCCACAAACCATGGACGATATTTATTGATTGTGATTGGTGTGAAAATTGATTGATAGCGATTGGTTGTTTGGGATTGTTTGTGGTTGATATTGATTGATTGTGGTTGGAAAATACCTGTTTGTGGTTGAGAAATATTTGGTTGAAACCACATAGGATTAGTTTGTGGAAATGAAATAAATATATACATGTCGCCTACGTGACAACTAGATGCATGATCCCCATTGTCAAAAACCGCGAGGTTTTAAGGTAGAGCGAGGAGCCGTACTAGGGATGGTACCGGTTTTAACTACCCTGCCGTTATGCTGCCGAAATTTTGAATAATATTCATTTGTTGGAATTATTTTCATTTGCTGAAACTATATTTATTCGTTGAATAGAAAACCTTCATGTGTTGAATCGATATTCATTCGTTGATTAGAAATTCATGTGTTGAACGGTCTTCGTGTTTTAAATATAAAAATCACATTTTTATCTATATATATAAACTATAGAAAACACTCATGTGTTGAATCGATATTCATTCGTTGAATTGAAATTCATGTGTTGAATGGTATTCATATTTTGAAATAAATTGTTTTATAATAAAAATCACCTTTTTATCATCTATATGAACTATGAAAAATGACCTTGTTTTAAAATAAATTGTTTTACAATAAAAATCACATTTTTATTATATACATGAATTGTTGAAATGTGAAGTGTTAAAAATAGCCACTCGTTCAAATAAATATATATGAGTTGAAATATTCATTAATTAGCTAATGATATGATTTTGCCTATACATGCAACATTAGAATGAATGGTGTTTTTAAACCAAATGGAATCAAATATGAAGTTGAATGGAAAATGATAAGTGATAAGAACTATATATATGTACATGAATATTTATTGAACATGTTATAGCAAAGGGACTAGAGAAGAGGAATAAAATTTTGTGCCCGACAAATAGGTACACATTTACTGTTTTGTTTGGGTGATGATTTTATGAGCCTGTTGGCTAGCCGCTTGGCTTTTTCTTTTTCTTTTTTGACATGAGACGCCCGTGTGGCTATTTGGAATTTTCCCAGCCCCTCCCGTACAAAGGAAGTTGTGGCGAAATTTTCCGAAATTTAAAGGCGTTAGTGAAATATTTGAAGTGAAAACGATATTGAAATTGTTGAATGAACTATATTTATATAAATATAAATAAAATTAAAACGAAACATGGCCGTGCAGTTCGTGTTTTTAAACCGTGATTTCAAACAACTAGTCCGGGAAATCCGACCATTGGATTTTCCCAAAACCGCAACCGTTGGGTTCGCCTTGGAATAATCTTTCCAACGGCACCAACTTTGTAATAATCCAAAGGTTGGATTGTCTGGAATGTTTAATTCTAATCGGAAGAGAAACAGCGCCAGAAACGATTACTTATATATATATATATATATATATATATATAATTATATTTAATCGAATAACGACGCTGCAGTTCGTATTTTGAAATCGAAACTTCAAACGATTGTACCGGGAGATCCGACTGTCGGATTTTCCCGAAACTGGAACCGTTGGATTCGTTTTGAAAAGGCCTTTCTAATGATGTAAATTTTGTGAAGATCTAACGGTTAGATTTTCAGATACGTGTAAATCGAATCTGAAGAAAAACAGCGCCACGGCCGCGTTATGGCCCGAAGCGTCGTTTTGAATAAATTGGCTAGTTTAAAATAAAAAAATAGCGATAAATCGTTATAAAATATCATAAACGATATGGAATGGAAATAAACTGAATTTGCTCGATTTATGTTGTATTTGATGGTTGAATGTGTTTGGTGTGTAAATTACATTAAAGAACAAAATTGGTGTTGTCGAATGATTTAACCATTGAAATAAATTGATTTGAAATTCTAAATATACGTGAATTATTTGAAAGGGCTGAGTTAATTCTCATTTCAAATAATTGACCGACGATTGAAATTCGAAGATGAAGACGGTGGTCGAAGACCGGAGATCTTCACCTTGTTTGGATGGTAACCGAGGTCCTGATTGGGAGGCATCCCGAAATATGGATAATGAGTGGTGATCGTCGAGACGTACGTGGTGATCGATGGGTTAGCGAGGTATTTAGTGCCTCCGGTTTCGTTCAGACCCAGGACGGACTTGTAAATGGACTGTGTGTTTGACATTGGATTTTGTTCTGTGTTGATTGATCTCTATTAAATATACATCTGTTTGGCGGCGGAGAATTTATTCTTTTGCTTAACGCCCTTCTCTGAAACGCACGAGCTCAGAGGTTGTATATCGACGGACATCAGTCGCATGGCATGAATTGCCTGTGTGGCATGCTAAGATGCAGCGATCAGGGCTTCTGTTGAAGAGCAAAGCCTTGTGGTGATGATGAAAGCACCGCCGGTGTGGCGTAGCTTTGTGTATAACGTATCGCGAGCCTCACACCCCGGTATGAACCAGAAACGGGAGAGGACATCAGGGAGGGCCTGCGTTTCTTTCTAGCTAGGGTGGTGTCAGTGACCTACTAGCCCTGACATTTATTTACTTTTCACCTATGTGGTTGTTGCTGTTGCGAGGCGCCTCAGTTAGATCGTACGATCCGGGTCCGATGGAGCCATTCGTTGGCTCATTTACACCCCAAAGGGTGGGGAAACGCAGTGTTCAGGAATTTTAATCCACATCGATGGACCGGCCCTGACGATCCAAGGGTCACTCGAGCTCTAATCCTGAGGGGCGGGCTAGAGCGTCTCGAATTCGGTAAGGACTATCTTTTGCCTTGGTTCGTGACGGAAATCCAATTTCCAAATACGTGACTTTGCGATTTTGATTGTGTACCTATATATGGCGACATAGTGGTATGGGGCATTAATGCTGTCTATGATTGATAGTTATGATTTGAAATTGTTTTCAAAACATATAAACACTAGAAATAATATCAAATGCCTTTGTTTTATTCGTATCAAGCATATTTTGGCCGTTATAAGGTAAAAACTCTATCCTCCGGTTTGCGTTGCATCGTGTGATGGGAACTGAGTCTTACAATGGCTTCATTTTTATAAAAAGCATAGCGATGTTTAAAAGAATAATTTGTTTAAAGCACTGGCAATCCAATGGAGTAAACCCGTTCCACGAAAGTGGCATGGTCCTGTGATTAGCCATATTATATATGTGTTGAGTAGATTTCTCATACTAGTCCCATGACTGACTCGTAGTTTGTTTCACTTTCAAACTCGGGTGCCCCCTTTTCCTACACGGGTAGCCTTGTATTCAGGTTTAGCTGGTTCTTTCTCCGGATAGCTGGAGCAGAAGATGGATTCTATCAATTATCTCTTTTTATGCTGTTCAGCTCCCATTGTACATATTTTGTTTGTTTTCCGCTGTAGACATTTATGTATAGCTGAACTGTGTTTGTACTAAGTATGATCCTGTATACTTTGTAACTCTGATGATTACTTTTATCCAGTATATTCTATTGTTCATTATCTGGTGTATTTATTTAATTTTGTTCTGCTATTATCTATTTCTGTGTTATATTCCAAATATTACCCTTGCCACCTTCAGTACGGGGTTTGGGGTCGTCTCAACGTGGTATCAGAGCTTTGGTTAAGCTAAGTTCTGGAATATAACATTTGAACGAACTCGTCAGATATAGAACCAGTAGTGTTCTAGGACGAGTAGCTCTTTACAGATAGGATCACTAATATCCTAGTATGGGTAAAGCAGAATGGAATACACCCCAGTAGACACATTTACATTGAAGTTGTCTCTATATTTTGAAATATCTTTTCTGTGACCTGACACTTGATCTGCCATTTGCAGAAGTACTAGAAAAATGAGTGTTAGAAACAGGAGAAATGCAAAACCCAATCTAGAGGCTCTATTAAAGAGATATCGAAATCTGAATGGAGCACAGTTCTCGGGCAATGAATCTATAATTCAAACTCAAGCTTCGGTGAGCTCTGTCGAAAGAATTTTTGAGCGTATCCAGTTGAGGGATGACCAGAAAAGGCTAGTAGCATCTTGGGCGCTCAAAGAAGAAGCTTTAATCTGGTGGAAAACAATCATCAAGGATGATCCAGAAGGTGATATCACCTAGGACAGATTCAAAGTGATTTTCCTGGAAAGATTTACTCCTCCTGAAGCAACGGAGCGATTATGTGATGAATTTACTTATTTGATACAAGGTGACATGACCATCCCAGAATATCATAAGAAATTCAACGAACTTGCTCACTTTGCTCCTCATCTGATTCAAGATCCAAAGATGAAAAATCTGAGATTTATTCAAGGCCTGCAAAGGAGATATCAGAATAATGTACTGAGGAATGTAAAGCTTCCTTTCTCTGAAATGATTTATATGGCCTATCAGTACGAAGATCTCCATAAGAAAGGAATGTTACGCGACGAAGAAGAAGTCAGTTCTAGTGACAAAGCAGTGTCGAAAACTGATATTCCTGAAGCCAGTATGAGATCTGAGGTCAATAAGAAGCCCAGTGCCAAGAGGAAAAGGGCTGAATCTGGGAACGAACGAATAACGACTGCCACGTGCTCAAGCTGCAATAGAAAGGAACATTTGGCGATAAGTTGCAAGTCTTGGAACCAACAAAGAAAGAATAAGTTCCAACCCAAGAAGGGATTTCAAGAGAATAGAAAATGTGGTGGATATCATCAGTCGGGTCATCTTTTAAAGGCCTGCCCACTATTCAGAAAACCTGGAACAGTATATGTAAATGAAGTGGCAGAAGTGCCTGCATCTTCGTCGGCTCAAGAGAGGCCTGATGTTTTAGAAGGCACGCTAACTGTCAAAAACATTCCAGTTAAAGTAATATTTGATACTGGTGCATCACGAAGCTTTATTGCAAAGAGTGCAGTCAAGAAGTTAGATTTAAAATTGAAGAAGCTCAAGGAACCAATGACTGTCCAAAATCCAGTTGGGGGTTCTATCGGTCTCAGTTGGGTTTGTGGGGTGCCTGTCTCTTTTTCCTGCTATAAATTCCCTACTATCTCCGTCGTTATGAATTTTGATGAATTCGATCTTATTCTGGGATTGGATTGGCTAACCAAATATGAAGCAGAGGTTAGATGCGCCGAGAGAGTTGTTAGAGCTAAGATTAAATTAGGGAGTTATATAACCATACCATGTGAAGGTCAGAAATCTAATAGAAAAGACTTCTGGGCAGCTTTGAATGTTTCTCCAGCTCAAATAGAAAATGTCCCTGAGGTGGCAGAGAATATTCCTGACCTCATCAAAGACATTCCTGTCGTCAAGAACTATGCGGATGCGTTCGAAGAAGTTGTTCGCTTACCTCCGCAGAGAGAAATAGATTTCAAGATCGCTTTGATTCCCAATGCAAGGCCGGTAGTTCACGCTATTTGAAGAATGTCCTTGAAAGATAAAGAGGAATTAGACAATCAAATACGACAACTAGTAGGAAGGGTCTGATCAGACCTAGTTTATCTGATTGGGGTGCAGCAGTGGTATTTGTCCCAAAATCTGACGGTACTCTACGTCTTTGTGTTGATTATCGTGATCTGAACAAACAGACCATAAAGAACAAATATCCATTGCCACGGATTGATGATTTGTTGGATCGATTAAATGGCGCACAAGTATTTTCACGAATGGACCTAGCTACAGGCTTCCATCAACTTCGAATCGCCGAAGAGTGTGTTCCAATGACAGCATTCAGAGGCCCCGACTTATTCTACGAATGGTTAGTAATGTCGTTCCGCTAATGTAACGCTCTAGCCTATTTCGTCGATCTGATGAATAGAGTGTTCAGAGGGGTTTTGAATAAATTTGTTCTGGTTTTCGTTGACGATATTCTAATCTTCTCTAAATCAAAGGCCAAACATGAAAACATTTGGAACAAGTGTTAGAAATCCTCAGAAGAAATGTATTGAAAGCAGAGTTTTCCAAATGTATATTCTGGCAAGATGAAGTGAAATTTCTGGGCCACGTCGTATCAAAAGAAGGAATCGCTGTGGATCCAAGTAAAATCACAGCTATTCAGAACTGGAAGCATCCTAGTATCCCTACTGAAGTCCGCAGTTTTCTCGGATTGGCTAACTATTATCTGAAGTTCGTTAAAAACTTTTCGAAGATATCTGGTCATTTAACAAAGCTTACAAAGAAGCACTCTAAATTCAAATGGACTCCAGGAAGTGAGGAGGCTTTTGAAGTGCTAAAGTTAAGACTAACGACTGCTCCAGTGTTAACCATCATCGATGGCAACCAGGATTTAAAAGTCTGGACTGATGCTTCTAGGGAAGGCCTTGTCGCAGTGTTAATGCAAATGGGTCAAGTGATTGCTTATGCTAGCCGTCAGCTGAAGCCACACGAGAAAAACTATGTAACTCATGATCTTGAGTTATTGGCTATAGTATTCGCTTTGAAAATATGGGGACACTATCTTCTGGGTGAGAGATTTGAACTGTTTACAGATCACCAGTCGTTAAAGTATCTGTTCACTCAGAAAGACGTGAATCTGAGGCAGCAACGTTGGCCAGAGTTTCTTGCAGCATATGACTTTGAAATTATATATACTCCAGGGAAAGCCAACGTCGTGGCCGATGCGCTGAGCCAAAAGAATGTAATGATCACTAGCTTTATTATCACAACTTCCTTGATTGACAAAATATCTATTCTGCAGAAGGTGGATAACTTTATTAAGGATATGATCAAAAGGATTCAGAAAGCCGAACCCTCGTGTTTTCAAATAGATAACGATGAGACCTTGAGGTTGAAAGGAAGGATTTGTGTTCCCGACATCCCAGAGTTAAAAAGGGAAGTGTTAGACGAGTGTCACAAGTCCAAACTGAGTATCCATCCTGGTGTGCCCAAAATGTATAACGATCTCAAACGAACATTCTGGTGGAAGGCTATGAAAAGAGACGTTTCAATATATGTTAGCCGATGCCCTACTTGCCAGCTAGTCAAAAGTGACCAACAGAAATTGGCTGGATTGTTACAACCGCTAGAAGTTCCTGGTTGGAAGTGGGAACATATTTCTATGGATTTCATTGATGGTCTGCCCAGAACCAGAAAAGGAAATGATAGTATTTGGGTGATCGTAGATCGCTTCACGAAGACCGCCCATTTCATACGTGTCAGATCAAACAGAACTGCTCAGAGTCTGGCGCAGATATACTTCAGGGAAATAGTTAGACTACATGGAGTGCCACTCAGTATAGTCAGTGATAGAGATACAATATTCACTAGCAAATTCTGGGAAGCATTTCAAGTCGAACTGGGAACAAAGTTGAACTTGAGCACCGCTTATCATCCTCAGACAAACGGTCAGACTGAGAGGGTGAATCGTATTTTAGAAGATCTATTGCGGGCTTGTGTTGTAGATTTCGGTGGATCATGGGAAGACCATCTGCATTTGGCTGAATTCTCTTATAACAACAGCTACCAGGCGAGTCTGACAATGTCGCCATTCGAAGCATTGTATGGTAGACCGTGCCGATCTCCTGCTTGTTGGGTCGAGCCTAGAAATAGACTTGTGTTGGGCCCTGATATGATTCCAGAAGCTGCCGACAAAGTCGATTTGATTAAGAAGCGATTACTCGCCGCTCAAAGCCGACAAAAGAGCTATGCCGATAGAAGAAGAAGAGATATATCCTTTGTTGTTGGCGACTACGTGTATTTGAAAGTATCGCCGATGAGAGGAGTTATCCGGTTCGGTAAAACTGGAAAGTTGGCGCCCAAATTCATTGGTCCGTTTCCTATTCTGGAATGGATCGGGACTCTCGCTTATAGGGTCAAATTGCCGGACTGGTTGCCTGGAGTCCATGATGTATTTCATATATCTCAACTTCGAAAGCACGTTCATGATCCAGACTTGATCATGGAAGAAGCAGCTCAGCAGGATGTTGAAATTACTCCAGAATTAGCTGTGAGGCGAGAGCCGTTAAAGATCATCGGCAAAGAAACTAAAGAGCTGAGGAATAAGAAGGTTCACTTAGTCAAAGTGCAACGGAGTGGGGATCCGCGAGATTGTACTTGGGAAACTGAGGAGAGCATTCAGAAAGCTTATCCTAGATGCCGAGTGGATATCTCTGATTGACTCTGGTGCAAGGTACATTTACCCTACTTTGCATTACCATTTAATTCTCTACTCTTTTGTTATTTTCTTTCCATGGATGTGAACTTTTAAATTCTATAGTCTGAATGATTTTAAAAAGAGTGTAGAAAGTGATTAGTATATTTTTGAAAGGTTGAAAACAATTGGATTTGTTTGTTGTGTTGTGTGATTGTAGATTTATCAAACCACTTTCGACTTTGTTCCTTTTCGGGGACGAAAAGTTTTAAGTGGGGGAGATTGTAACGACCCAAAAAATCTGAACCAATTTAAAAATTTTAAATTGGCTAAAATAATGTATTTTAAATATTTAAAATAAATATTTTAAATAATAGCGATGAAAACTGAGTTTGAATCGACAATTGAAAACGAATATAATTAATTATAATTATAAACAAGGCCTGAAATGGCGCTGCAGTTTCAATATTTGAATTCAAACTTTGTTGGACTGTACCGGGTGCAAAACAAAACAGATTTTAGCGAAACCAAAAATATTTAAATTTGTTAATGAATACCTTTCTAACGAATCTGAAAAATCGAATTTTCATAGCGGAAAGCAAAAGTTATGGCCGAATGAATTTTCAGAAAGGTCGCTATGGAATTTATATAGCCCGTGAAATTGGCCATTCTGCATACGACCTAGGAATTCGACGAAACCACTTTTGTTGGACCCTAGATGTGAAGTTATTGCTAGGTTTCAAATTTCATAATTTTTGTTGTTAGTATGTGAGCGTGGCAAAGGAAAATGTGTTTTGGTCAATTATAGTTGAATTGGATCGACCAAAAATGGGCCTTTTTGCAAATAGTCTCAGAATTCAACGAAACTAGTTTTGTTGGGACCGTATCGTCAAAACATAGCCAGATTTATTTTTCTGGAATTTTTCGAATTAGTTTGTGGCCCTGGCAAATTGAAATGCACGTTCAAATTAAATATTGAATGTTTTATATTTTAATTTGAAAGAAACTGACTGAAACAGTCGAATGGGCCTTTGAAACATATCCCATTGGGTTCAGAATGGGGGTAAAACGCTAGGGACGACAGTCGTTGGGTTTGATTTCAAATCCGTTTAAGAAAACCCCAAATTTTGAATAAATATATATATCGACCAATAGGAAAATTCTTTCATAAATAAAAAATAAAATAAAAATCAGAAACCCCCCCCCCCCCCCGTAATCGCGATATACGGCGGAAATTAGTCGCCGCTTCCTGGCCATTTTCCGGCCACACCACGTCGAACTATCCCCAGCGCCAGTTGAAGCTTTTGAAGCCCTCTCCACCACCTTCAAATCCGACCCCGCCACGCTACCTATCGCCTCGCCATCGTCGAGCACCACCCCTCGAAAGTCACGCCCTTTGAAGGCCCGCCGCCGCTCAAATCGAAGTTCGAATTCGACGTGGCGCACCTGCGTGGGAAGCTCTCTCCAAGGGCGACAACGTGACGCCCTCCGATCGTCTCCACGCTGCTCAGTTTTCGCGAATTCTTCAACCCTAGATTTGAACCTTCAAAGGAGGTATACGGTTTATATTATTTAAACTGATTTCAACAGTTTTAAAGTGTTGCAAACTTTGAAAAATCATATCTTTTTGTTGTGTTGACGAAATTCGACGAAACAGGAAATATCGTGACCGTGTGGACGCCTTCTACCTTCTAGAAGAGACCGCATATTTTTCTGAGCCTTCTGCTATTTTTGGTGGAGTGGAACCCAATGTGAGATTTCTAACTTATAAATGATATGGAAAACGACGATGTATAAATTATATAGTCGATGTATGAGTTATATAAGCGTTGTACACCTCATGTATAAGAGTTGTATAAGTTGTACGGTCGATGTATAAGTTGTATATGCGTTGTAAAAATTATATATGTGTTGAAATAAAAGTGAATTGCTATATATATATACACACACACTCCCTTCGTCCACAAACCATGGACGATATTTATTGATTGTGATTGGTGTGAAAATTGATTGATAGCGATTGGTTGTTTGGGATTGTTTGTAGTTTATATTGATTGATTGTGGTTGAAAAATACCTGTTTGTGGTTGAGAAATATTTGGTTGAAACCACATAGAATTAGTTTGTGGAAATGAAATAAATATATACATGCTGCCTGCGTGCGAACTAGATGCATGATCCCCATTGTCAAAAACCGCGAGGTTTTAAGGTAGAGCGAGGAGCCGTACTAGGGACGGTCCCGGTTTTAACTACCCTGCCGTTATGCTACCGAAATTTTGAATAATATTCATGTGTTGGAATTATTTTCATTTGCTGAAACTATATTCATTCGTTGAATAGAAAACCTTCATGTGTTGAATCGATATTCATTCGTTGATTAGAAATTCATGTGTTGAATGGTCTTCGTGTTTTAAATATAAAAATCACATTTTTATCTCTATATATATATAAACTATAGAAAATCCTCATGTGTTGAATCGATATTCATTCGTTGAATTGAAATTCATGTGTTGAATGGTATTCATATTTTGAAATAAATTGTTTTATAATAAAAATCACCTTTTTATCATCTATATGAACTATGAAAAATGGCCTTGTTTTAAAATAAATTGTTTTACAATAAAAATCACATTTTTATTATATACATGAATTGTTGAAATGTGAAGTGTTAAAAATAGCCACTCGTTCAAATAAATATATATGAGTTGAAATATTCATTAATTAGCTAATGATATGATTTTGCCTATACATGCAACATTAGAATGAATGGTGTTTTTAAACCAAATGGAATCAAATATGAAGTTGAATGGAAAATGATAAGTGATAAGATCTATATATATGTACATGCGTATTTATTGAACATGTTATAGCAAAGGGGCTAGAGAAGAGGAATAAAATTTTATGCCCGACAAATAGGTACACATTTACTGTTTTGTTTGGGTGATGATTTTGTGAGCCTATTGGCTTTTTCTTTTTCTTTTTTTGACATGAGACGCCCGTGTGGCTATTTGGGAATTTTCCCTGCCCCTCCCGTACAAAGGAGGTTATGGCGAAATTTTCCGAAATTTAAAGGCGTTAGTGAAATATTTGAAGTGAAAACGATATTGAAATTGTTGAATGAACTATATTTATATAAATATATAAATATAAATAAAATTAAAACGAAACGTGGATGTGCAGTTCGTGTTTTGAAACCGTGATTTCAAACACTAATGCGGGAAATCCAACCATTGGATTTTCCTAAAACCGCAACCATTGGGTTCGCCTTGGAATAATCTTTCCAACGGCACGAACTTTGTAAAAATCCAACGGTTGGATTGTCTGGAATGTTTAATTCAAATCTGAAGAGAAACAGTGCCAAAAACGATTATTTTTATATATATATATAAATATAATTATATTTAATCGAATAACGACGCTGCAGTTCGTATTTTGAAATCGAAACTTCAAACGATTGTACCGGGAGATCCGACCGTCGGATTTTCCCGAAACTAGAACCGTTGGATTCGTTTTGAAAAGACCTTTCTAATGAGGTAAATTTTGTGAAGATCCAATGGTTAGATTTTCAGATACGTGTAAATCAAATCTGAAGAAAAACAGCGCCACGGCCGCGTTATGGCCCGAAGCGTCGTTTTGAATAAATTGGCTAGTTTAAAATAAATAAAAATAGCGATAAATCGTTATAAAATATCATAAATGATATGGAATGGAAATAAACTGAATTTGCTCGATTTATGTGGTATTTGATGGTTGAATGTGTTTGGTGTGTAAATTACATTAAAGAACAAAATTGGTGTTGTCGAATGATTTAACCATTGAAATAAATTGATTTGAAATTCTAAATATACGTGAATTATTTGAAAGGGCCGAGTTAATTCTTATTTCGAATAATTGACCGACAAATGAAATTCGAAGATGAAGACGGTGGTCGAAGACCGGAGATCTTCACCTCGTTTGGATGGTAACCGAGGTCCTAATTAGGAGGCATCCCGAAATATGGATAATGAGTGTTGATCGTCGAGACGTACGTGGTGATCGATGGGTTTGCGAGGTATTTAGTGCCTCCGGTTTCGTTCAGACCCAGGACGGACTTGTAAATGGACTGTGTGTTTGACATTGGATTTTGTTCTGTGTTGATTGATCTCTATTAAATATACATCTATTTGGCGGCGGAGAATTTATTCTTTTGCTTAACGCCCTTCTCTGTAACACACGAGCTCAGAGGTTGTATATCGATGGACATCAGTCGCATGACATGAATTGCCTGTGTGGCATGCTAAGATGAAGTGATCAGGGCTTCTATTGAAAAGCAAAGCCTTGTGGTGATAATCAAAGCACCGCCGGTATGGCGTTGCTTTGTGTATAACGTAAATTCGCGAGCCTCACACCCCGGTATGAACCAAAAATGGGAGAGGACATCAGGGAGGGCCTGCGTTTCTTTCTAGCTAGGGTGGTGTCAGTGACCTACCAGCCCTGACATTTATTTACTTTTCACCTATGTGGTTGTTGCTGTTGCGAGGCGCCTCGGTTAGATCGGACGATCCGGGTCCGATGGAGCCATTCGTTGGATCATTTACACCCCAAAGGGTGGGGAAACGCAGTGTTCAGGAATTTTAATCCACATCGGTGGACCGGCCCTGACGATCCAAGGGACACTCGAGCTCTGATCCTGAGGGGCGGGCTAGAGCGTCTCGAATTCGGTAAGGACTATCTTTTGCCTTGGTTCGTGACGGAAATCCAATTTCCAAATACGTGACTTTGCGATTTTGATTGTGTACCTATATATGGCGACATAGTGGTATGGGGCATTAATGCCGTCTATGATTGATAGTTATGATTTGAAATTGTTTTCAAAACATATAAACACTAGCAATAATATCAAATGCCTTTGTTTTATTCGTATCAAGCATATTTTGGCCGTTATAAGGTAAAAACTCTATCCTCCGGTTTGCGTTGCATCGTGTGATGGGAACTGAGTCTTACAACGGCTTCATTTTTATAAAAAGCATAGCGATGTTTAAAAGAATAATTTGTTTAAAGCACTGGCAATCCAATGGAGTAAACCCGTTCCACGAAAGTGGCATGGTCCTGTGATTAGCCATATTATATATGTGTTGAGTAGATTTCTCATACCAGTCCCATGACTGACTCGTAGTTTGTTTCACTTTCAAACTCGGGTGCCCCCTTTTCCTACACGGGTAGCCTTGTATTCAGGTTTAGCTGGTTCTTTCTCTAGATAACTGGAGCAGAAGATGGATTCTATCAATTATCTCTTTTTATGCTGTTCAGCTCCCATTGTACATATTTTGTTTGTTTTCCGCTGTAGGCATTTATGTATAGCTGAACTGTGTTTGTACTAAGAATGATCTTGTATACTGTGTAACTCTGATGATTACTTTTATCCAGTATATTCTATTTTTCATTATCTGGTGTATTTATTTAATTTGTTCTGCTATTATCTGTTTCTGTGTTATATTCCAAAGATTACCCTTGCCACCGTCAGTACGGGGTTTGGGGTCGTCTCATTGCATTGGAATGGATTTGAATCGAAATTGTCTTCGGAATATTTCGATGTTGGATTTCGGGATTATACAGATGTTGTTATGGAAATTTGAAAGATATATATATATATATATCGTTATTTCCAATACGATATTTGTTGGTCATAGAATTTGATATTGAATATAAGCCGATATATTTTCTATTCAGAGCCTTGTATTTAATATCAAATGTGATTTGGGTTTGTCGTGAATGGTGTCTTCATTAACACTGTTCTTAAGCCCAGTTGAGAAAAGGATTAAATCTTTTTATTTAGATTTAATGATGTATACCAATTAAATGATATTTAATTGGAATTGAATGGGTATTGATTTTCGGGTTTATCGTGAACAGTGTTTTAAATAACACTTGTTCTTTAACCCGATAATTAATGGAATGTGATTTTGGGTTGTCGTGAACGGTATCTTCAATAATACGGTTCTTAGACCCAAAGGATTTAAGAAAATCAGAAACTAACTGGAGATTAGTTAAGTTGAACGGTTTTTGGGGTATTGATCTGATGTTGGTTTCGGCCTTCGGGGTTAATACTTAGGGAATTTCTCACTTGCTAATTTTCGGTTAGGGACTGATTGAAATGTGATGTGATTTTGGGGTTTATCGTGAATCGTGTTTTAAATGACACTGATTCTTTAACCCAAGTAAAGATTAAAACTAAGTGGATTTTAATGAATCTTTAATTAGATTGAAAAGATCGAAAATGGAGTATCACTAGTTTTGCTCCAGGCGATAGTTAAATCTTTAATTAGATTTGAACGTGAAATGGTAATTGAATTTACCGATAACACCATGGTGTTAGATATGAAGTATGACCAGTTTTACTTCATGGGATGAATAGGTTGGGGTTGGGAAATTAAAAACAGATGATTACTTTGGTAAGGTTCGTTAATCCCGACTAGTTTGAATTGATATTCAAAAGTAGATTAAAGAATAAATTTAAAGGATTTATCTTTGATAAAATTAATGGGAACCTTTCCCTAAGAATGTGAAATTTAGAAACCAACTGTCGGTTAGCTAAGCGGAATGGTTTTCTGGATATTGATATGATGTTGGTTTCGGCCTTCGGGGTTAGTATTTGGGGAATTATTCTCTTATTAATTTACGGTTAGTGACTAATGAATTGGAATGAGGCGTATGTTGTGTTTGTGTAACACTTGTTTATTATATACGTGAGTTATTCGGAAAGATCGGGTTTATCCCATTCTGAATAACTGATACAACGATAAGTCGAAGATGAAGACGGTGCTTGAAGACCGGAGGTCTTCACGTCGTTTGGGTGGTTACTGATGATCTTGATTGGGTAGTACACCCAAGAAGATGGAAACAGTTAGTGGTCGTCCAGACGTACTTGGAGATCGATGGATATGCGGGGTACTAGGTGCCTCCGGTTTCGTTCAGACCCAGAACGAACGTGTAAATGGACTATGTGTCTGACATTGGATTTCATTCTGTGTGATTGATATCGGTTGCATAGTGTGAATTGCCTGTGTGACATGCTAAGATGCAAATGATCAAGGCTTCTGTTGAAAAGCAGAGTCTTGTGGTTGATGATCAAAGCACGGCCTTTGTGGCGTAGCTTTGTGTAGCATTAATTCGCGAGCCTCACACCCCGGTGTGAACTAAAACGGGAGAAGGACCTCAGGAAGGGCATGCGTTTCTTTCTAGTTAGGAGTGGCATCAGTGCTTGAACTGGCTGACGAGTTTGACTCATGTGGTTGTTGCAATTGGAGGCGCCTCGGTTATATCGGTCGATCCGGGACCGATGGAGTCATTCGTTGGCTCATTGACACCCCAAAGGGTGGGGAAACGCAGTGTTCAGGAATTTTAATCCACATCGGTGGACTGGCCCTGACGATCCAAAGGTCACTCGAGCTTTGACATGAGACACGGACAAGAGCGTCTCGAATCGGTGGAGGACTATCTTTTGCCTCGGTTCACAGATGGAAATCCAACTTCCAATACGTGACGTTTCGATTTTAGTTGTAATCCTATATATGGCGACATAGTGGGATGGGGCGCTTATGCCGCCTTTGATTGATACTTATGATTTGAAGTTGTTTTATGCAATATACACTTATTATAGTATCAAAAGATTTGCTTTAAACGTATCAAGCATTCTTGGCTATTATAAAGTAAAAACCCTATCCCTCGGCTTGCGTTGCATTGTGTGATAGGACCTGGGTCTTATAATAGCTTCATTTTCCTTTATATAGCATTGCGCTGTTGTTTTATGCACTGGTATTCTTGGGAGGAAACCCGTTCCGTGTTATACGGCGTGATCCCTTGATTTACCTAACTTTAATAAAGATTAATAATTGTTTTAGTTCTAACACCAGTCCCATGACTGACCTGGAGTTTATTATTTTTAACCTAAACTCTGGGTGTCCCTATTTTGACACGGGCAGCTAGTAGTTTTGGTTTTGCAGATTTATATTCATAGGATCCTGATTTACAGCTGGAACGATACTCGGAAAGCTTTGTATCCGCGTATTACTTCTAGTTGTGTATTGTATTATTTTCCGCTGCTATGTAATGTATTGTAATCTCTGATATTTTTCAGTTGTGTAATATTTGTTTATACTCTGTATATTCTTGTATTCTGATGGAATTGTTGTAATTAAGCAATGAAATGTTCTTCCGTCCGCGTTCTGTTTGTGGCTTGTTCTCGAACTATCCGCGCTTTCCTCACCTTGGAAGTTACGGGTTTTCACAGTATAATATGTCAATAATAAAATCAAATTAAGAATATATAAGTTGGAAATGTTCCAAGTTAAAAATTATGGTTGATTCAGTGAAAGGGCTAAGTACATTGCCTTGAATAACATAGCAATAAAACCGATGTATATAAATATAGAATAGCATAAATTTATCACCAAGATGATTTTTGACACCCCACGTCCGTTAGTGTCACTCTTTATCAGAATGGATTAAGTTTCATGAAGCGTTATAGGTAAATAGAAAAAAATACATTACAAGGCAGATATATAATAACAGCGGAATTAAAAACTTTATTAAAAAAAAAGCTTCGTGGTCGAAACCCAATAATAAGTCTGAATTACTGAAAACTCATTACATCAACATAAAACTTCTGTCTTGTACCAAAATCATCATCAGAGTACAATAATATATAAAAAGAGCATAATCCCCAAAAGATAGCCATAGTAGAGAAGATACAAAATCAAACGGTACATCTAAGCAGCTCCAAGCATAATGAAAGAAGAATCTTGATCAAGCTTTAGTATCCCGCTTTGAGAACCTAGGAGGAGGGGGAAACAGAAGAGAGAGAGAGAGAGGGAACAAAATGGGTCAGACATAAAGTCTGGCGAGTCCAGTTACATTTAGCATATAAACAAGTAAATGCAACATGACAGGCATATAAACTAAAGAGAGATAATGGTGTCATAAGGCAGGTATAACAAGGTAATAGGATAAACAAAAGGAATATATTTTGCTTCTCTAATACTTTTCTCTTCACCATTACTAGTATCACAAGAACAAGATGATCCCAATAAGTATAAGATGGTAGAATTAGGTGTTAGGGATTGCAGAAAGGATCGTTAAGGCAAAACAAACACTAGAGAGGGAGAATAGTATTTGTGAGAATTTAAAAAAAATCTAAAACTTATGTGAACTACAGGATAAATCAAACACCACAAACATAATCAAAAACATAGATTCACAAACAAACAGAAATAAAATGCACAAAAGGAAAGAACACACCTGATTTTATACTGGTTCAGATTTCTCCTACGTCCAGTCCCGCACAACGCTGGATTGCGTAGAGTCTTATTACTATTCCAATAGTCAAGTACAACCTCCTTGATTTCACGGCTACAAAGGATACCACCGGTTACTACTTCCTTGGTTTCACGGTTACAAGGAAACCACTGATTCCTTCTTCCTTGGTTTCACAGCTACAAGGAACACACCGATTCCTACTTTACTCAACCCAAGCAATTACAAACAGCCCTATAACTCTTCAATAACGCTTGATTCAGAGAGAGATGAGAAGAGTGTGTAGAGAGAAGAAGTTTGATCAAAACGAAATTGAATTCGGCAGAGTCTAAGTGTAGAAATCATAAAAATGAATAAGAATTATTATATAATAAAAAAGAGTGAAAGTAGAGAAGAAGATATGTTTAAAAAATCGAATTCAAGCCCTTCTTATAGTGTGTGAAAGGTTGCAACGTTTCTGAAACTTTGCAAATACTGAAAAAACACTTCCTTTCAAATTTAAATTTCTAACGGTTATATGTCGACATAGTGTTTTCTACAAGTCGACATACTTTAGTATATTTTTGAATTTTAGAATATTTTTAAGTGTTTTGGTCTAAATATAATTCTGGAATTTCTTGAATAAAAATATAGTGTTGTAAATTAATATTATTATAAAGTAGAAAAACATATGAAAACATAAATTTAACTATATAAACATATTTATAAAATTATAAGGTTTTAAACTATATAAATATAAAGTATAAAACCATAAATATATAAAACTTAAGTTTGAAAAAAACAAAGATAAATAAAATAGAAAAATAGAAAAGATAAAAAATAGAATAGAGAGAATTGAGGATAGAAAATAGAATTTGAAAATCAGAATTTGAATATTGAACCTGGAGTGCTATTTAGAGTCTTATATAATTTAGACTCTATAACTATAATAAACTTAAACTCTTGAAATCTTGAATGCTCATGAGTCTTGATATTTGTCTGTGTTCTGAATCTCTATCATCTTTAAACTATTCAGTCTTCAGTAACATTTCCTATATATAATTCTTGCATATGTGTATATATATATATATTTATATATTTTATACAAAAAGTGTTAGTATATATTTTATAATCAATGATAATTGAAATAAGATTGTTGTCATCAAAACTCCATTCTCCAACAATCTCCCCCTTTTTGATGATGACAACCTTAGTTTATAAAATATAATACTTGTATATAGCTGTTGATGGTGATCTTTCTAATACTCGCCTATTCGTAAGAATCTTATAAACTATGTCTATATCTATGTTTATATTTTATAGTTTCTCCGCCTTTGGCATTATCAAAAAGAAACCATAAAGGTACTCTCCCTAATTGTATAACTCTCTAAATAGAACTTAAGTAACTCACCCAATAGATATACTACCCCTTAATCTATTAACTAATCCTAAGTAGAATACTCCCCTTAATCTATTCAAACCTATAATATTTTGATTAAATACAAAACAATCCAAGTATTTATAATTACATATGTTTGTTGGATACAACCCAAACCAAATCAAATCACACCAATAGAATTCAAATCAAATCACACCATACAATATGTCTTAGAATATTTAAACAAACTAATCAAATCATACAAAATAACTAAACATTTCTTGGAACCTCAACCCAATTATGTAACACCCCGTATTTTTGCTAACATTAATGTTCACAAATTAAAGAATAACTAATCTCAGATGTGAGAATGAAGGGAAATGGGTTGCGCCATTATGTTCGTCTCGGAATTCTGGTTGAGATAGAGTCCAAGTTTGCGTGAATTGGACTTCGTATGAAGGAGTTATGCCATCGGAAGTTTCAGAAAATTCAAAACAGATTTCGAAAAATTCGAAAATTCAGAGTCAGATGGGCTAGGCGGGAAAATTCCCACCAGGGCTAGGTCGACCTGGGGGTCGACCTACCCTGACCTGCCCCCCCCCCCCCCCCAGGGCAGATTTGATTAGTGACCTGTTAATGACTGTATGCTGACTCATTAGGGTTTCTGATCTGCTCTGATTGGCTGGGATTAATTCTGGGTTGATCGGACGACATAAACTAATCCTAAACTCTATAAAAAGACATGTAGACTCAAACCCTAAAATCAAATTAAAATTAGAGTCATTGCCTCCATGCCGTCACCTTGCAACTCAGAATAGCCGCCACCAATTAGGGAGGAAGAAAGCTAAACAAATTCAATTCTTTTCAACTCTAACAACGAATCTACTACAAAGGAAAGCCAATTCAACTTCAGAACTCAGAATTCAGAACTCAAGACCTTCTTTGAGTTGTGAGTTCGATTTCTTTAATAAAATAATTAGCAATTTAATTGGATTGAGTTATGATGTGGATTATATGTCTATGTTGGGAATTATTGACCGCATGCTATCATTTATGTTGTAATTTTGTGATGTTATCATTTATGTTGTAAATTCTATGATGTTATCTTCTATGTTGTAAAGTTGTGATCATCTATGTTGTAATTTTATGATTGGCTTATGTATAATCAAATAATAATGGTGTTTCATATGCTAGTTTGGTTATGTTGATTCATATGACAAATCATAAGTATGTATGCAAGTTTAGATTTTGATTTAGACATGAATCATATGCAAGTTGGGGAAAATTATATGTAACCTTACATGTTTCATGACATCTAGTTTATGTGAAAATTTGATCTAAAGTTATGCTATGACATGTGTGAGTTATAAGCTAAATTCTACATGATAGTTTAGATGTTAAATGTAAGTTTACACCATCGTTATGTTGCATAAATCACATATACAAGTTTATATAAACATATATGTTTGGATTATGAATCATGTTATGCAAGTTTGTGGTTATTGCCTATTCAAGTTCACACCTTTAGATGTAGATCTATGACATACATGATTTATGCAAGTTTATGACTATTGCCTAAACAATTTTACACCTTTAGATTTGGATCTATGACATATGTTGTTTTATGCAAGTTTGTGACTTTGGCCTATGCAATTTTTAGATGTAGAACCACATTCACACATGCAAGTTCACCCCTTATGTTTAGATCTAGTTTTATCTATATGTATGTCGTGATGTTTTCTCTTTATTCCATGAGTTAGACTATTCGAGTCTAACGTATATTTTACGTTAAACGAACGAATGTACAACGTGGGGGTAATGGGATAATATTAAAAGATTTAATATTGAGAATTGGCATAAATGCCTTAAAAGGCATAAAATAAATTTGTGATGAAAATTGGTATGATTTTACATACCATAAATGGATGGACATAATTGAGTCAATTATGGCCATAGTTAAATTTGGAATTAATTGATAATTTGAATAGGGAAATTAAGTCAAGTTGGGGAATGATTAATTAGGAGTAATTAATCGTCTAAGACATGAGGTTAGGCTCTTTTGTTGTGTAAGACTGCCCTGACCCGCAAGGCAAATCCAGCTGCCACAAATACCAGTCTAATGTGGGAGGTCTTAGGCATAAATTAAATGCATAACAGTTGTGAAGACACGACGTTAGGCTCGTTTGTGGTATAAGACTGCACGGACCCGCCCAGCAAATCCAGCTGCCACAAATGCCAGTCTAATGTGAGAGGTCTTTATGAGGTTACGGTCTTAATGAATTAAAAAACACTTAACCAGATAAACATGTAGTGGGACATGAGGGGGTTAAGTGGGTGCCTTGGGAGGCATATGGAATCTAGTGGGTGCCTTGGGTGGCATTTGAAATACGATTAGAAACACTTAACCAAAATTGAAACATGTAAGTGAACATGAATAAGAAGAGGGTTAGGTGGGATGTGCTAGAGGGGACCAAGCTTAGGTGGATAGCTTGTGTCAAGCAATGGGGGCCCGTTTCAACCAGTAACCCATAAGTATCTTTTGTGGGCTCGACCCAAGTCGAGGACGGGACAAGCGTACTGGGCTTGACTATAAGAGGCCAAAACGGGTTAGCGGTGGCAACGCAAGTCCAACGGGTTTATGTGCGTGTGTGGGCCCAGGCTGGTAGGTAAGACGTTGTTGCATCGTGTTGGTATAAGCCATGCATTATTGGTGGTATCGGGTTGTCACTTTGGGGAGTGATACACTCCACTGTGGGGCTAGCACGGGTATCTACGAGTTAGGGAGCCGATCGAATGGGGGTAGTGGGTACGCCTAGTGGAGATAGGGGTAGGCAGCACCTATGAAGGCAGCTAGGGGTGCACGAAACTACCATTATCATTATTAAGTTCTGTAGGCGTGATTAATATCAACCTTAGGGTGACTAGTGGTGGTGCAGTATAGTAGTGGTGGTGCAGTATAGTAGTGGGGGTGCAGTATAGTAATTATCTTATAGTGGTTTAGGTGCACCTTTAACGTTATCTTTATTCATCTTGTTTCCTTGTTTACACTGTCATACTCAATTGTTCACAGTCATTTCATTATTTTCCAACTTATGCCTTAGCCTAGTTATTTTGGTAATTATATTGTTAAAGTTATCGCACTCGCCAGACTTTATGTCTGACCCCCTTTGTTTGCTCCTCTTTTCTTCCTTTCCCCCCAGGTGCTCAGGTTGGAACTAGCACCAGTGGACCTTGATTTTGGACAGCTGTATCTCTTGCTTTTAGAAGTTGCTTGGATCGCTGAAGTAAAATTCAGCCTCTCTTATTTATGCCTATTTTGTACTGGGGTTATGTCTTCCAATTTATGTACTTTGATTTAGCTAAGATGGATATTATGTACTTTGACTCTAGTTTTTGATGATGTAATCAAACTTATGTGTTTACCACTGCAACGAATAAAGTTTTAAATTTTTAAGTACTGTTTATATCTTTCTTGTTGTTAAGTTTCTGTTCTATACACACTTAAAACGCTCCATAGAAGTTGATGCATTCCCTTTGTGAGTGACATTAATGGACGTGGGGTGTTACACGTGGTATCAGAGCTGAAGGTTACTAGAACATATATGAATTTTGAAAAACTGTTTTTCAAAAGCAATTTATAAAGAAGTGCTTTCAAGAGTATGTTTTAAGGAAAGTATTTTCAAGAGAAAAGCTTATTTTAGAAAGCATAACCCCAAGAGCCATATATCATTCCTTTGGTTCTTTTGTATTGAATCTTTCCTTTTTCATTTCAGTATGTCTGGAATTCCCGAGATACCTGAGGCAATAACAATACCAGGATGGTTTAGGAGGTATTTGGAGACTAGGGCCACAACTGCAAGTCCAGTAAATGCTCCTCCTCCTCCTCCTCCCCCTCCTCCTCCTCCTCGTGTTGATACTTTCGCAAAGATATGTAAGGACTTTCGGGCAATGGGTGGAAAACCTTTTCATGGGACAGTGACATTTGTTGAAGCACGAAATTGGCTAAAGGAGGTGGAATAATTGTTTGGGATCTTTGAAGTGGAATATGGAAGAAAGGTCCAGTTAGCTGCCTGGCTAATGAAGGATAAGGCCTCGTTTTGGTGGGAGGTCACTAATGGAGAACGTCCAATCGATACAAGGCCAGATTTTAGGCGGAGGTTTGAGGCAATGTTTCTCTCACGGGCTGAAGAGAATCTGTATATGGAAAGGTGGCAAGGGCAACAATGGTAAGGGAAAGAAAAGATGCTTTAACTGTGGGACACCAGGCCATCTAAGCAAAGATTGTAGGAAGAAAAAGAAGAATGATTGTTTCCACTATGGCGAAGCGGGACATCTGATTAAGGACTGCCCAAGGAACGGGCAGAGGGCAGGGTCTACCTCGGGAGGACAGGTGCAAGCTCTTATGGCACCAGGGCAGGCAAGGTGGCAATTTCAGGCTCTCGTGGTCCTACCGCTGCAAGAACGAGGTAGAGCAATTTCCGTTGAAAGTTTAGTTTTTCTGTTTGATCATCCTGTCCGTACTTTATTCGATTCTGGCGCATCACATTCGTTTTTCTCCACATCATTAGTTGAAACACTGCACCTAGATACTAGTCTAGTTACAGATCCCTTAGTAGTCTCAAATCCTATTGGTGGTTCGGCTCATCTTTCTATGATTTGTCGGGATTTGAGAATGTTTATCTTGGGCGTTGGGTTTGAATGCAATGCCTTTGTTCTTGGCTTCATGGGCTACGGCTTGATTCTAGGTATGGATTGGCTAACTAGATATGGGGCCATCCTAGATTGTGAAAGAAGGGTAGTTAGATTGTTGAATCGTTGTTGAAAGACCCTTGATATTTCTTATGACCCTAGAGGTCCAGTAATGCTTATCTACCTAGAATCCCTTGACGCATCCGATGATGATTTACATTCTGTTCGTATAGTCCATGAATATGTTGATGTCTTCGATAAGGTGAGGGGTTTACCCTCAAAACGTGAGATAGACTTTCGAATATATCTAGTAGATAATGCAAAGCCAGTTGCATTGCCAGTGCGCCACATCGATCCAAGAGAGAGAAGAGAACTCAGTAAGCAAGTGAAAGAATTGCTTGAGAAGGGGTTCATCAGCCGTAGTATATCGGAGTGGGGTGCTCCAGTAGTATTTGCCACGAAGGCAAATGGGTCCCTTAGACTTTGTGTGGACTATAGAGAACTTAATAAGCTTACTAAGAGGAATAGGCACCCACTGCCGAGGATTGACGATCTCTTCGATTAGTTAGCTGGCGCCTCAGTGTTTTCGCAGTTGGTCTTAGCCATGGGTTTCCATCAGTTGAGAGTGGCTGAGGATAGTATAGACAAGACTGCCTTTAGGACTCCAGACGGCTTCTTCTAGTGGCCTGTGATGCCCTTCGGTTTGACAAACGCCCCTGCATATTTTGTTGATTTGATGAGTAGGGTGTTTAGGGAGTATCTTAATAAATTTGTGGTAGTCTTTGTGGACGATATCTTAATCTTTTCTAAGAACGAGGAAGAGCATGCCCTACATCTTAGGGAAGTGTTGGAGACCCTTCGAGCGCATAGCCTTAAAGCTAAATTTTCAAATGTCACTTTTGGAGGAAGGAAGTGCGATTCTTAGGGCACGTGGTTTCCAAAGAAGGGATAGCTGTGGATCCCGCGAAGGTAGTGGCCATCCAAGATTGGAAGGTCCCTAAAAATGCTAACGAGGTGAGGAGTTTCTTAGGGTTGGCTGGCTACTATAGGAAGTTCATCAAAGACTTCGCAAAAATATCAACCCCATTAACATGCTTGACGAAGAAGAACCTAGTTTTCACATGGGACGTAGATTGTGATGATGCGTTCCAACGTTTAAAGAGAGCTTTGACCACAGCCCCAGTCTTAGTGTTGCCAAATGGGAGTAAGCCATTTACCGTTTCTACCGATGTTTGTGGGACAGGACTAGGCGCAGTCTTAATGCGAGAGGGAAGGGTAATAGCCTATGGTGGAAGACAATTGAGAGCACATGAGAGAAATTACCCTACGCATGACCAAGAGTTGGCCGCTATTGTTTTCGCGCTTAAGTCTTGGCGCCATTATCTTCTTAGCGGGAAATTCGAATTGTTCACCGACCACAAATCGCTAAAATACTTATTCTTTCAGAAGGACTTGAGCTTAAGGCAGCAAAGGTGGATGGAATTCTTAGCATCCTAAGATTTCGAGATATCATATACCCCTGGCAAATGTAACGTGGTGGCAGACGCCTTAAGTAGAAAAAGGTTATCCTTGAGTCCGTTGTTTGTTGAGCAGCGAAGCTTAGAGTTCATCTCTATGTTTGACTTTAGACCTTCCATTGACTTTGTACCTGGTTTGCTAGCATCCTTAGAGGTCAGACCTACGCTTTTGGGACGGATTGGTGAGGCACAACGAGATGACCTATAGTTGGTTGAGTTAGTAGAAAAGCTCAAAAGGGGGGAGTCATCATGCCATCTCAGTAGGTATACCCTAGATGATAAGGGTTGATTACGTAGGGACAGTAGACTTTGTGTACCACGGGACGAGAATTTGAGGAAGACCATTCTTGATGATGCACATCGTTCGAAGATGACCATCCATCCCGGCGGGGACAAGATGCACATGGACATGAGACGAGTTTACTTTTGGGCCGGCAAGAAGAGGGATGTGGCTGAGTTTGTCGCTAGATGCTTGGTGTGCCAACAAGTAAAAGCAGAGCGAAAGAAGCCCCGTGGATTGCTTCACCCATTGGAGGTCCCACAATGGAAGTGGGAAAGCGTCTCGATGGACTTTGTTGACGAGTTACCGAGATCGAGGAAGGGTAATACGGGGATTTGGGTCGTGGTAGACAGACTTACTAAGAGCGCCCATTTCATTCCCGTGAAGAGTAAGTGGACTGCTCCATGGTTAGCCTCCGTATACATTCGTGAGATAGTTCGTTTGCACGGTATTCCTTCTAGCATAGTGAGCGACCACGATCCTATCTTTACTAGCGAATTTTGGAAGAGCTTGCAAGAGGCGGTAGGGACTCAGTTATGTTTGAGCACCGCATATCATCCTCAGACGGATAGCCAGACCGAGAGGGTGAATCTTATTCTAGAGGACCTATTGAGGTTGTGTGTCTTATACTTTGGAGGTACATGGGAGGAACATCTTCTGTTGGTTGAGTTCTCATATAATAATAACTTTCAGTCTAGCATTGGCATGGCACCGTTCGAGGCTCTTTATGGACGGCCGTGTCGTTCGCCTACATGTTGGTGGGAATCTACAGATAAGATCTTGCTTGGGCCGATATGATTAGAGAGACTTCGGAAAAGATCGATTTGATTCGAAGAAGGATGAAGACAGTGCAAGATAGGCAGAAATCTTATGCGGACAAGAGGAGGACAGATCTTGAGTTTGACATTGGGGACACGGTCTTTGTCAAGGTGTCTCCATTATGGAACGTCGTTCGCTTTGGGTCCCTTGGGAAGTTAGCACCAAGGTTCGTAGGGCCATTTCCTATTAAGGAGAGGATTGGAAAGATGGCATATAGAGTGGAGTTGCCCGAGAGACTTAGTGGTGTACACGACGTATTCCATGTATCACATTTGAGGAAGTGCTTGCACGAGACCGTGGAAGTGGTAGAGTCGAGCTTGCTTAGAGAGGTGGAGATAAAGTGTGATGCGACGAGCTCCTACGTGCATTCTTGGGTCGGAGATTAAGAAGTTGAGGAATCGAGAGGTCAGGCTATTCAAAGTGCAATGGGGAGATGATGAGAGCAACGCTACTTAGGAGACGGAAGAGAAGATGCGTTCATTGTACCCTTTTCTTTTCAAGGGTATGTCTTTTAATTCCTCCTTTATCGCTTAGCTTGTACTTGTTTTATCTTTAATATGTCCTTTCGCTAGTATCTTTGACCTTTAAATAGAGTAGTCCTATGGTTGAAACATGTGTTTGAGACATGTTATGTATGATGGATGCATGTGAATGCAAGTGTTTGCTAGTGGTTGCTCGTGGGTGCATATACACACACTTTAGGCACTAGATCGGCTCAGTCACTTCATATTGCATATTGCATATAAATGTGTGTACATATTTAAGTAATGGATGTATAATGGTTGTGCTATCATATGGTTGTTGCATTTTGGTGAATGGTTGTGCACACATGTAGAAATAATATGTATCGATAAGGTTCTTTGCATACATAATGGACGCATGGCATTATCATGGTTTGCATTAAGGAGGTCAACTGAATCAGTAGACCGCCTGATTTTGCATTAGATAAGGAACATATACACACACTTTTTTCATATGTTCATATAGCATTAGGGATTTTATAAGGACAATGGATGCCTGTGTTTGATGGTTGAGTAGATGGTTGTTTGGATGTTAGGATATGCATTCTCCTTAACTTGGAGATTTCAGGGGCAAAATCCTTTAAGGAGGGGAGAATGTAACACCCCGTATTTTTGTTAAAATTAATGTTCACAAATTAAAGAATAACTAATCTCAAATGTGAGAATTAAGGGAAACGGGTTGCGCCATTGTGTTCGTCTCGGAATTCTGGTTGAGATAGAGTCCGAGTTTGCGTGAATTGGACTTCGTATGAAGGAGTTATGGCCATCGGAAGTTTCAGAAAATTCAAAACAGATTTCGAAAAATTCGAAAATTCAGAGTCAGATGGGCTAGGTGGGAAAATTCCAGCCAGGGCCAGGTCGACCATAGGGTCGACCTGGGGGTCGATCTACCCTGACTAGGTCGACCATAGGGTCGACCTGCCCCCCCCCCCCCCCGGGCAGATTTGATTAGTGACCTGTTAATGACTGTATGCTGACTCATTAGGGTTTCCGATCTGCTCTGACTGGCTGGGATTAATTTTGGGTTGATCGAACGACCTAAACTAATCCTAAACTCTATAAAAAGACATGTAGACTCAAACCCTAAAATCAAATTAAAATTAGAGTCATGTCCTCCATGCCGTCACCTTGCAACTCAGAATAGCCACCACCAATTAGGGAGGAAGAGAGCTAATCAAATTCAATTCTTTTCAACTCTAACAACGAATCTACTACAAAGGAAAGCCAATTCAACTTCAGAACTCAGAATTCAGAACTCAAGAACTTCTTTGAGTTGTGAGTTCGATTTCTTTAATAAAATAATTAGCAATTTAATTGGACTGAGTTATGATGCGGATTATATGGCTATGTTGTGAATTATTGACTGCATGTTATCATTTATGTTGTAATTTTGTGATGTTATCATTTATGTGTAAATTCTATGATGTTATCATCTATATTGTAAAGTTGTGATCATCTATGTTGTAATTTTATGATTGGCTTATGTATAATCAAATCATAATGGTGTTTCATATGCTAGTTTGGTTATGTTGATTCATATGACAAATCATAAGTATGTATGCAAGTTTAGATTTTGATTTATACATGAATCATATGCAAGTTGGGGAAAATTATATGTAACCTTACATGTTTCATGACATCTAGTTTATGTAAAAATTTGATCTAAAGTTAGGCTATGACATGTGTGAGTATATGCTAAATTCTACATGACAGTTTACATGTTAGATGTAAGTTTACACCATCGTTATGTTGCATAAATCACATATGTAAGTTTATATAAACATATGTGTTTGGAGTATGAATCATGTTATGCAAGTTTGTGGTTATTGCCTATCCAAGTTCACACCTTTAGATGTAGATCTATGACATACATGATTTATGCAAGTTTATGACTATTGCCTAAACAAGTTTAAACCTTTAGATTTGGATCTATGACATATGTTGTTTTATGCAAGTTTGTGACTTTGGCCTATGCAAGTTTTAGATGTAGAACCTCATTCACACATGCAAGTTCACCCCTTATGTTTAGATCTAGTTTTATCTATATGTACGTTGTGATGTTTTCTCTTTATTTCATGAGTTAGACTATTCGAGTCTAACGTATATTTTATGTTAAATGAACGAACATACAACGTGGGGGTAATGGGATGATATTAAAAGATTTAATATTGAGAATTGGCATAAATGCCTTAATAGGCATAAAATAAATTTGTGATGAAAATTGGTATGATTTTACATACCGTAAATGGATGGACATAATTGAGTCAATTATGGCCATAGTTAAATTTGGAATTAATTGATAATTTGAATAGGGAAATTAAGTCAAATTGGGGAATAATTAATTAGGAGTAATTAATTGTCTAAGACATGAGGTTAGGCTCTTTTGTGGTGTAAGACTGCCCGGACCCGTTCGGCAAATCCAGCTGCCACAAATGCCAGTCTAATGTGGGAGGTCTTAGGCATAAATTAAATGCGTAACAGTTGTAAAGACATGAGGTTAGGCTCGTTTGTGGTGTAAGACTGCCCGGACCCGCCCGGCAAATCCAGCCGCCACAAATGCCTGTCTAATGTGAGAGGTCTTTATGAGGTTACGGTCTTAATGAATTAAGAAACACTTAACCAGATAAACATGTAGTGGGACATGAGGGGGTTATGTGGGTGCTTTGGGTGGCATGTGGAATCTAGTGGGTGCCTTGGGTGGCATTTGAAATACGATTAGAAACACTTAACCAAAATTGAAACATGCAAGTGAACATGAATAAGAAGAGGGTTAAGTGGGATGTACTAGAGGGGACCAAGCTTAGGTGGATAGCTTGTGTCAAGCAATGGGGGCCCGTTTCAACCGGTAACCCATAAGTATCTTTTGTGGGCTCGACCCAAGTCGAGGACGGGACACGCGTACTGGGCTTGACTTTAAGAGGCCAAATCGGGTTAGCGGTGGCAACGCAAATCCAACGGGTTCATGTGCATGTGTGGGTCCGGGCTGGTAGGTAAGACGTTGTTGCATCGTGTAGGTATAAGCCGTGCATTATTGGTGGTATCGGGTTGCCACTTTAGGGAGTGATACACCCCACTGTGGAGCCAACACGGGTATCTACGAGTTAGGGAGCCGATCGAATGGAGATAGGGGCAAGCGACACCTATGAAGGCATCTAGGTGTAAGAACCCGGAACTTCCCCGGTAAGGAAAGCCCGGATACTTCGAGAACAACGCACAAAAGAACGCAGACAGAAGAACATTTCACTGCTTATTACAACAAATCCATCAGAATACAAGAATATACAGAGTATTAACAAATAATATACATTATAAAATATCAGAGATTACAATATTTTACATAGCAGCAGAAAATAATACAATACACAACTAGAAGTAATACACGGATACAGAGCTTTCTGAGTATCGTTCCAGCTGTAAATCAGGATCCTGTGAATATAAATCTGCAAAACCAAAACTACTAGCTGCCCATGTCAAAATAAGGGCACCCAGAGTTTAGGTTAAAACAATAAACTCCAGGTCAGTCACGGGACTGATGTGAGAACTAAAACAGTTTTTAATCTTTATTTTAAAGTTAGGTAAATCAAGGGACCACGCCGTATAACACGGAACGGGTTTACTCCCAAGAATACCGGTGCATAAAACAACAACGCAATGCTAAATAAAGAACAATGAAGCTATTATAAGACCCAGGTCCCATCACACAATGCAACGCAAGCCGGAGGATAGGGTTTTTACCTTATAATAGCCTAGAATGCTTGGTATGTGAAATTTCATGTTTTATTATTACTATAAGTGTATAGAGTCAAAATAATTTCAAATCATAAGTATCAATCATATACGACATAAGCGCCCCATCCCACTATGTTGCCATACTAGGCTCTACAATCAAAACCGCAAAGTCACGTATTGGAAGTTGGGTTTCCATCTATGAACTGAGGCA
Source organism: Allium sativum (assembly GCA_030737875.1). NCBI lineage: Eukaryota > Viridiplantae > Streptophyta > Magnoliopsida > Asparagales > Amaryllidaceae > Allium > Allium sativum. The sequence goes on from CM060909.1 coordinate 975,101,913, forward strand.
AGGGATCGTCCTCAACGGCTTCGAGATAATCTATCCCATGTCTCAGGAATAGTCGCAACTGCCCCATGGATCGTCAGGGCCGGTCCACTGATGTGGATTATTATGCCTGAACACTACGTTTCCCCGCCCTTTGGGGTGTAAATGAGCCAACGAATGACTTCATCGGTCCCGGATCGACCGATATAACCGAGGCGCCTCGCAACAGCAACAACCAGACAGGTGAAAATAATACAAATGTCAGCCATTTTAAGCACTGACACCACCTCTAGGTAGAAAGAAACGCATGTCCTCCCTGAGGTCCTCTCCCATTTCTGGTTCACAACCGGGGTGTGAGGCTCGCGAATCAATGCTACACAAAGCTATGCCACATAGGTCGTGCTTTGATCATCAACCATAAGACTTTGATTTTCAACCGAAGCCTTGATCATTTGCCACTTAGGCATGCCACACAGGCAATTCACTCCATGCGATTGATGTCCATCAATATATAACCCTTGGGCTCGTACGTCTCAGAGAAGGGCGTTAAGCAAGAGAATAAATTCTCCGCCGCCAAACAGATATATATTTAATAGAAATCAATCACATAGAATAAAATCTAATGTCAGACACACAGTCCATTTACAAGTTCGTTCCGGGTCTGAACGAAACCGGAGGCACCTAGTGTAATAACCCGAAAATCCGAGTCAATTTAAAATTTTTATTTTGGCAATTTTATTGAATTTTGAATATTTAAAATGAATTATTTTAAATAATATTGACGAGAAATTTATTTTGAATAGAATTTGAACGTATATATTTATATAGATCGTCGTTAGATAATTCGATTTCAAAATTCAAATGAATGTATAAGATTCAAAATAAACCGGATTTTAGTGAAACCAAAAATATTTGAATCTATTTGCGAATATCTTTCCATCGAATCCGAGAAATCGAAATTTCATAGCGGGAATCAAAAGATATGTCCAGTTGTAATTTCAAAATAGTCGCTATGGAATTTCGGCCATTAAAAATAGCCATTTTGCAAACGACCTCGGATTTTGACGAAACCAGTTTTGTTGGATCCGCGATGTCAAGTTATTGCTAGGTTTCGAATTTCGTAATTTTTCGATTCAATATGTAAGCGTGGCAAAGGAAAACGCATTTGACTAGTTTTAGTTGATTTTAATCGACTGGAAAATGGCCATTTTTCAAACGGTCTCAGAATTTGACGAAAATAGTTTTGTTAGGACCATATCGTCAATACAAAGCTAGAAAATATTTTTCTGTAATTTTTAAAGTCTGTATGTGGCCCCGATAAATTGAAATGCGCGTTCAAATTCAGTATATAGAGTTATATGTTGATTTTGTCGAAAACAGATCGTAATGGCCGAATTGGCTTACGTAACATATCCCATTGTGTTCGGAATGGGGGTATTTAGTTAGGGGCGACAGTTGTTGGGGTTCATTAGGAGTTATTAGCATTAAACAAGTAATCATAGAAAAAAATATTAAATAAATATATATAATCCATTTTTCAACACAAAACCCTAGTCAAAAAAAAAAATTAAAACACGGTCAACCCTCGTTAGCCGCCTCTAGCCGATATGAGCGATCTGAGTGCTCCAGAAATTGCGCCTCAAATTCTTCCAATCGGATCAACGATTCCTAAAATCACCACTGCGATTCCCTTTCTCTCCTCAAGATCTACGTCCCCAACGGCCAAGATCTGATATGGTGTGGTATTTCGCTCGGAATTTGGGAAGGAAGTGCCACCGTCGAGCGTCGTTTTCTGAGGAAGAGCCGCCGTCGAGTTGAACTTCATTGGTGGCACTGGGAAGCCCTCGCGTAGCCCAACCAGGTGGAGCGATCTGATCATCATCTCGGCAGCTCTGGTGATCGGAAAGTGCGACCCTAAAGATCGAGATTGGGTTCGCGGTTTCAGTTCAATGATTGATGAAGGGGCATCAACGTTTGAGTAAAAAGGTTTGGTTTCCTTTTGTTTATTTTATTTAAACTAATTATATTATTTAATTTAAAAATCATAGTTAAAATCAGTTTTAAAATATAAAAAGAATTATTTTAAAAATATACTTAGCTTTAGAAATGAAAATATACTTAGCTTTTGAAATTGAAAATATAATTTTTATATACTTAGCGATGTAAAAATATGGGTTTTTATCTACATATAGCAAGTATGAAAATACATACACTTTCGAAATAAAAATATGATTTCTATTCATATGAAAGGAGATGATGTTGTTTATAAAAGTTATGATTTTCATTTATATAAAAATATGATTTTTATTCATGTAGAGTAATAAAAATATAATTTTTATTATATTACTAGCAAGGTAAAAATAGAATTTTTATCTATATAGTAGCCGTATAAAAATGTGATTTTTATATACATAGCAACAATATAAAAATGTGATTTTTATATATGTAGTGGCTACGGATAGTGAAAGTGACAAAAGGCGAGTGGCGAAGATTTCTACATATGAAGAGTCGTGGTGTTTGGTTTAGCTTATCGGTGAGAACTTCTCACTTTTAATTTAAATTTCTAGTTAAAATATATACTAGGATGCAGACGGTGTTTAGCAGCACCCGACACCCGTCGTCCACAGACCATGGACGGCTTGTATGCTTGTTTGTTTCATTTTGATGTGTAGTTGATTGTGTGATGTGAAATTAAATAAAATATTTATATAGTTAAAAATATTTTATAGTTGAAAATAGAATTTTTAACGTGTATTAAAAATGAAATAAATAAATCTAAACAAATCGGACGATTTTTTATATACACACATTTGACTGATATTGATTGGGACGATAAATTTTACACATCGCCCAACTGCACAAATAAAATCTGTGTTTGATTGTTTGAAACCCCACACGGGTATTGGGATGATATTTGATGTACACTAATCCTGATTGTTTAGTTGTATGTCAATCGATCGGTTGACAGACTGTGTAAGCGTTAATTATTTATATTTAATGATTATGCAGTTGTGTGGTGCACTCTGGATGATGGTTGATTATTTATCGTTGCTATTATATACATGTGTTGTATGGAAATCCATATAATAAACGTTATATGATAATTGATTGGGCCTCATTCCAATATAGAAAATAACTTCATGTGTTGAATAGAAAATAAATTCATGTGTTGAATAAAAGACGTGTTGATTAGATTGATGCCATTTTGACGTTGACGATATTTATATCGAGTTTATTCATTTTATAATGAATATCGAAAGTGATTTCAAAATCTAATATTTTGAAAAGAATTGAATTCGAATTGAAATTGAATAGAAATGAATTCGAATTGAAATTGAATAGAAATGAATTCGAATTGAATAGAAATGAATTCGAATTGAAATTGAATAGAAATGAATTCGAATGGAAATTAAATTGAAATGAATACAAATTTAAATTGAATAGAATTCAAAACGAACTGAAATTGAATTAAAAATCGATTTGAATTGAAATCAATTTAAAACGAATTTATATTGGAAAGATTCAATTTTGATTTGAATTTGAGATGGAAGTTGAAATCGTTTTGAAAACAAATTTAAAACGATTTATAAAATACGTTTTAAAAGGAAATCGATGAAGTATATATTATATATATTATATATATAATATAATGGCCTGAATAGAACGCGCCGCGCCGCGGCAGTTCGTGAATTTAGACCATTGACTTCGAATGGATATTGCGGGAGATCCGACCGTCGGATTGACCTAAAACCGGAACCGTTGGGTTCGTATCGAAAAGAGCTTTGTAACGAATATTAGAAATTTGAAATCTAACGGTTGGATTTGGAATTATGTCCAAATCAAATTTGGAAAAGGTCACTGTAAGTGCAGTTCGATGGCCGTTGATGGAAATCGACTGTACGGGCCTTGATAAAATTATTGAAAATAGTAATTATTTGTGTAAAATCATAAGGAATGATTTGTGAAGAATTAGGATGAAAAATTCCATATTTGAAAAGATAAAAATAGATTTTTATCAAAATGAACTAGTTTTGAACTAGAATTATAATTCTATTTATTTTTAAATAAATAAATTGAATTTGAAAAGGTTTTTAAAAGTAACCAGAATTTCCGATAATGGAATTGGAATGGATTTGAATCGAAATGGTCTTTGGAATATTTCGATGTTGGATTTCGTGATTATGCAGATGTTGTTATGGAAATTTGAAAGATATATATATATATATATATATATATATCGTTATTTCCAATACGATATTTGTTGGTCGTAGAATTTGATATTGAATATAAGCCGATATATTTTCTATTCAGAGCCTTGTATTGAATATCAAATGTGATTTGGGTTTGTCGTGAATGGTGTCTTCATTAACACTGTTCTTAAGCCCAGTTGAGAAAAAAAAGATTAAATCTTTTATTTAGATTTAATGAAGTGTACCAATTAAATAATATTTAATTGGAATTGAAGTGGTATTGATTTTTGGGTTTATCGTGAACGGTGTTTTAAATAAAACTTGTTCTTTAACCCGATAATTAATGGAATGTGATTTTGGGTTGTCGTGAACGGTATCTTCAATAATACTGTTCTTAGACCCAAAGGAGTTAAGAAAATCAGAAACTAACTGGAGATTAGTTAACTTGAATGGTTTCTGGGGTATTGATCTGATGTTGGTTTCGGCCTTCGAGGTTAATACTTAGGGAATTGCTCACTTGCTAATTTACGGTTAGGGACTGATTGAAATGTGATGTGATTTTGGGGTTTTGAAGTGAACCGTGTTTTAAATGACACTGATTCTTTAACCCAGTCAAAGATTAAAACTAAATGGAGTTTTAATGAATCTTTAATTAGATTTAAAAGATCGAGAATGGAGTATTACCAGTTTCACTCCAAGTGGTAGTTAAATCTTTAATTAAATTTGAACCTAAAATGGTAATTGAATTTACCGATAACAACGTGGTGTTAGATATGAAGTATGACCAGTTTTACTTCATGGGATAAATAGGTTGGGGTTGGGAAATACAATAAATAATTACTTCGGTGTGGTTCGCTAATCCCGACTAGTTTGAACTGATATTCAAAGGTAGATTAAAGAATTAATTTTAAAGAATTTATCTTTGATAAAATTAATGGGAACCTTTCTCTAGGAATGTGAAATTTTGAAACTAACTGTCGGTTAGATAAGCAGAATGGTTTTCTGGATATTGATCTGATGTTGGTTTCGGCCTTCGGGGTTAATATTTAGGGAATTATTCTCTTACCAATTTACGGTTTGTGACTGATGAATTGGAATGAGGCGTATATTGTGTTTATGTAACACGTATTTATTATATACGCGAGTTATTCAGAAAGACCGGGTTATCCCATTCTGAATAACTGATATGACGATAAGTCTAAGATGAAGACGGTGGTTGAAGACCGGAGGTCTTCACGTCGTTTGGATAATTACTGATGATCTTGATTGGGCCGTACACCTAAGAGGAGGGAATCAGTTGGTGATCGTCCAGACGTACTTGGAGATCGATGGATATGCGGGGTTCTAGGTGCCTCCGGTTTTGTTCAGACCCAGAACGGACTTGTAAATGGACCGTATGTCTGACATTGGATATCATTCTGTGTGATTGATGGATATCGGTTGCATGGAGTGGTTTGCCTATGTGGCATGCTAAGATGCAAATGATCAAGGCTTCTGTTGAAAAGCAGAGTCTTGTGGTTAATGGTCAAAGCACAGACTGTGTGGCATAGCTTTGTGTAACCTTGATTCGCGAGCCTCACACCCCGGTGGTGAACCAGAAACGGGAGAGGACCTCGGGGGGACATGCGTTTCTTTCTAGCTAGAAGTGGCGTCAGTGGTTTTACACACCCTGGCGAGTTTGACTTATGTGGTTGTTGTTGTTGCGAGGCGCCTCGGATATATCGATGACTATGTGAAGCCGATGGATCATTTGTTGGCTCATTTACGCCCCCAAAGGGTGGGGAAATGTAGTGTTCAGGCATTATAATCCACATCGGTGGACCGACCATGACGATCCAAGGGGCAGTTGCAACTGTTCCTGAGACACGGGCTAGAGCGTCTCGAATTGGTAGAGGACTATCTTTTGCCTCGGTTCACAGATGGAAACCCAATTTCCAAATACGTGACATTTGCGGTTTTGATTGTAGAGCCTAGTATGGCGACATGATATATGGTACCCATGCCGTCTATGATTGATACTTATGATTTGAAGTTGTTTTGTACACTATGCACTTATAGTAGTATCAAATGATTTGTTTTAAACGTACTAAGCATGTTTGGCTATTATAAGGGAAAACCCTATCCCCCGGCTTGCGTTGCATGTGTGATAGGACCTGGGTCTTATAATAGCTTCATTTTTCTAAAAAGCATTGCGTTGTTTTGTTATATGCACTGGTATTCTTGGGAGGAAACCCGTTCCGTGTTTTACGGCGTGGTCCCTTGATATATGTGATTTAAAGTAAAGTTTTAAATAACTGTTTTAGTTCTCACACCAGTCCCATGACTGACCTGGAGTTTATTGTTTTAACCTAAACTCTGGGTGCCCTTATTTTGACATGGGCAGCTTGTAGTTTTGGTTTTGCAGATTTATATTCACAGGATCATGGTTTACAGCTGGAATGATATCCAGAAAGCTTTGTATCCGTATATCTCCTTCAGTTGTGTATTGAATTATTTTCTGCTGCTGTGTAATGTATTGTAATCTATGATATTTAATAATGTGAAATATTTATTCATACTCTGTATATTCTTGTATTCTGATGGAATTGTTGTAATAAACAATGAAATGTTCTTCTTTCTGCGTCCTTTTGTGGCTTGTTCTCGAACTATCCGCCCTTTCCTTACCGGGGAAGTTTCGGGTTTTTACATTTGGTATCAGAGCTTTGGTTTACAGAGCTCAGAGAACAAGACACATTAGAACCGAACGAAAGAATTCATCAGAAATTGGATTAGTAATATCCAACGGGAATGACTCGTTAGAGATAGGATCAGTAGTATCCTAGAACGTGTGTGAAGAGTATATTTTTAAAGTGAAAACAAATTTTGTTTTGAAAATTTAAATCAATTATTCGTATTTGATTATTTATTTATATTGATTTGGACAATCAAGTATATAAAGACTTTGTGTATACGTCTGATCGGCGTGTATTTGAAGTTTTAATATACTAGATAGATATAGAATCACATTCTAGTCGCCTGGAGATGGTTCTGATGATTGAAGCTTCATCATCAGAATTAGTGTTCGAGTGTCGAAGGTTTGATATTTATATATTTCCTATTGACTGGTGTGAGAACCAAAATTAGATAGGGCTTATTGTTGTGATTTGGCATCAAAAATGTGATTTTTGACTATATATCAAAATTATGAATTTGAAACGTTAATTCACTAATTGATTGTTGATTGTGTTGTTAGATTATAGTTTGATTAATTAAATTTGAACCATATAGCCAAATTGAATCAAATATTGAATTGTATTGAAAATTAGTCGCATTTGCATGCATATACATGTACTTACATTGAACAGGTCATAGCAAGGAGGCTAGAGCAGAAGAATAAAATTTGTTTGCCCGACAAATAGGTACATGTTTGTCATAATTTACTGTTTTGTTTGGGTGATGATGATTTTATGAGCCAATTGGCTAGCCACTTGGCCTTTTCGTTTTCTTTTGGATTGAAGAAGGCCATGGGAGGCTATATGAAATATCCCGAAGTCCCCGGTGCAGGGGAGGCTATGGCGAAATTTTTCGAAAATTTAGGGTGTTAGCCAAATTTTTGAAAAATTGGAAAAGTTCTTAAAAACTGAAAAGTTGAAGAACTTAAGCCGTAAAGAAAAGAATTAAAGTTGAGTTGATTTATGAAACAACTTTCGGCTTCGTTCCTTTTCGAGGACGAAAAGTTTTAAGTGGGGGAGATTGTAATAACCCGGAAATCCGAGCCAATTTAAATTTTTATTTTGGCAATTTTAGTGAATTTTGAATATTTAGAATGAATTATTTTAAATAATATCGACGAGAAATTTATTTTGAAAAGCATTCGAACGTATATATTTATATAGATCATCGTTAGAATATAAATAATTATTTATAATTATAAAAGGAATTGAAAATGGCGCGGTAGTTCGATAATTCGATTTCAAAATTCAAATGAATGTATAGGATTCAAAATAAACCGGATTTTAGTGAAACCAAAAATATTTGAATCTATTTGTGAATATCTTTCCATCGAATCCGAGAAATCGAAATTTCATAGTGGGAATCAAAAGATATGTCCAGTTGTAATTTCGAAATAGTCGCTATGGAATTTCGGCCATTAAAAATAGCCATTTTGCAAACGACCTCGGATTTTGATGAAACCACTTTTGTTGGATCCACGACGTTAACTTATTGCTAGGTTTCGAATTTCATAATTTTTCGATTCAATATGTGAGCGTGGCAAAGGAAAACGCGTTTGACCAGTTTCAGCTGATTTTAATCGACTGGAAAATGGCCATTTTTCAAACGGTCTTAGAATTTGACGAAATTAGTTTTGTTAGGACCGTATCGTCAATACGAAGCTAGAAAATATTTTTCGGGAATTTTTAAAGTCCGTATGTGGCCCCGGTAAATTGAAATGCGCGTTCAAATTCAATATATAGAGTTATATGTTGATTTTGACGAAAACAGATCGTAATGGCCGAATTGGCTTACTTAACATATCCCATTGTGTTCGGAATGGGGGTATTTAGCTAGGGCGACGGTTGTTGGGCTTCGTTAGGAGTTAGTAGCGTTAAACAAGTAATCATAGAAAAAAATATTAAATAAATATATATAATCCATTTTTCAATACAAAACCCTAGTCAAAAAATAAATAAATTAAAACACGGTCAACCCTCGTTAGCCGCCTCCAGCCGATATGAGCGATCTGAGTGCTCCAGAAATCGCGCCCCAAATTCTTCTAATCGGATCAATGATTCCTAAAATCACCACTACGATTCCCTTTCTCTCCTCAAGATCTACGTCCCCAACGGCCAAGATCTAATATGGTGTGGTATTTCGCTCAGAATTTGGGAAGGAAGTGCCACCATCGAGCGTCGTTTTCTGGGGAGGAGCCGCCGTCGAGTTGAACTTCATTGGTGGCGCTGGGAAGCCCTCGCGTAGCCCGACCAGGTGGAGCGATCTGATCATCATCTCGGCAGCTCTGGTGATCGGAATGTGCGACCCTAAAGATCGAGATTGGGTTCGCGGTTTCATTTCAATGATAGATGAAGGGGCAGCAGCGTTTGAGTAAAAAGGTTTGGTTTTTTTTGTTTTATTTTGTTTAGACTAATTATATTATTTAATTTAAAAATCATAGTTAAAATCAGTTTTAAAATATAAAAAGAATTATTTTAAAAATATACTTAGCTTTAGAAAGGAAAATATACTTAGCTTTTGAAATTGAAAATATAATTTTTATATACTTAGCGATGTAAAAATATGGGTTTTGATCTACTTATAGCAAGTATGAAAATACGTACACTTTCAAAATAAAAATATGATTTCTATTCATATGAAAGGAGGTGTTGTTGTTTATAAAAGTTATGATTTTCATTTATATAAAAATATGATTTTTATTCATGTAGAGTAATAAAAATATAATTTTTATTATATTACTAGCAAGGTAAAAATAGAAATTTTATCTATATAGTAGCCGTATAAAAATGTGATTTTTATATACATAGCAACAATATAAAAATGTGATTTTTATATATGTAGTGGCTACGGATAGTGAAAGTGACAAAAGGCGAGTGGTGAAGATTTCTACATATGAAGAGTCATGGCGTTTGGTTTAGCTTATCGGCGAGAACATCTCACTTTTAATTTAAATTTCTAGTTAAAATATATACTAGGATGCAGACGGTGTTTAGCAGCACCCGACACCCGTCGTCCACAGACCATGGACTGCTTGTATGCTTGTTTGTTTGATTTTGATGTGTAGTTGATTGTGTGATGTGAAATGAAATAAAATATTTATATAGTTAAAAATATTTTATAGTTGAAAATAGAATTTTTATCGTGTATTAAAAATGAAATAAATAAATCTAAACAAATCGGACGATTTGTTTATATACACATATTTGACTGATATTGATTGGGACGATAAATTTTACACATCGCCCAACTGCACAAATAAAATCTGTGTTTGATTGTTTGAAACCCCACATGGGTATTGGGATGATATTTGATGTACACTAATCCCGATTGTTTAGTTGTATGTCAATCAATGAGTTGACAGATTGTGCAAGCGTTAATTATTTATATTTAATGCTTATGCAATTGTGTGGTGCACTCTGGATGATGGTTGATTATTTATCGTTGCTATTATATACATGTGTTGTATGGAAATCCATATAATAAACGTTATATGGTAATTGATTGGGCCTCATTCCAATTTAGAAAATAAATTCATGTGTTGAATAGAAAATAAATTCATGTGCTGAATAAAAGCCGTGTTGATTAGATTGACGCCATTTTGACGTGAACGATATTTATATCGAGTTTATTCATTTTATAATAAATATCGAAAGTGATTTCAAAATCTGATATTTTGAAAAGAATTGAATTCGAATTGAAATTGAATAGAAATGAATTCGAATTGATATTGAATAGAAATGAATTCGAATTGAAATTGAATAGAAATGAATTCGAATTGAAATTGAATAGAAATGAATTCGAATTGAAATTAAATTGAAATAAATTCGAATTGAAATTGAATAGAATTCAAAACGAACTGAAATTGAATTAAAAATCGATTTTAATTGAAATCAATTTAAAACAAATTTATATTGGAAAGATTCAATTTTGATTTGAATTTGAGATGGAAATTGAAATCGTTTTGAAAACGAATTTAAAACGATTTATAAAATACGTTTTAAAAGGAAATCGACGAAGTATATATTATATATATAATATAATAGCCTGAATAGAACGCTCCGCGCCGCAGCTGTTCGTGAATTTAGACCATTGACTTCGAATGGATATTGCGGGAGATCCGACTGTCGGATTCTCCTAAAACCGGAACCGTTGGGTTCATATCGAAAAGAGCTTTCTAACGAATATTAGAAATTTGAATTCTAACGGTTGGATTTCGAATTATGTCCAAATCAAATTTTGAAAAGGTCGCTGTAAGTGCAGTTCGATGGCCGCTGATGGAAATAGACTGTACGGGCCTTGATAAAATTATTGAAAATAGTAATTATTTGTGTAAAATCATAAGGAATGATTTGTGAAGAATTAGGATGAAAAATTCCATATTTGAAAAGACAAAAATAGATTTTTATCGAAATGAACTAGTTTTGAACTAGAATTATAATTCTATTTATTTTTAAATAAATAAGTTGAATTTGAAAAGGGTTTTAAAAGTAACCAGAATTTCCGATAATTGAATTGGAATGGATTTGAACCGAAATGGTCTTTGGAATATTTCGATGTTGGACTTCGTGATTATGCAGATATTGTTATGGAAATTTGAAAGATATATATATATCGTTATTTCCAATACGATATTTGTTGGTCGTAGAATTTGATATTGAATATAAGCCGATATATTTTCTATTCAGAGCTTTGTATTGAATATCAAATGTGATTTGGGTTTGTCATGAATGGTGTCTTCATTAACACTGTTCTTAAGCCCAGTTGAGAAAAAAAATATTAAATCTTTTTACTTAGATTTAATGAAGTGTACCAATTAAATAATATTTAATTGGAATTGAAGTGGTATTGATTTTTGGGTTTATCGTGAACAGTGTTTTAAATAACACTTGTTCTTTAACCCGATAATTAATGGAATGTGATTTTGGGTTGTCGTGAACGGCATCTTCAATAATACTGTTCTTAGACCCAAAGGAGTTAAGAAAATCAGAAACTAACTGGAGATTAGTTAAGTTGAATGGTTTCTGGGATATTGATCTGATGTTGGTTTCGGCCTTCGGGGTTAATACTAAGGGAATTGCTCACTTGCTAATTTACGGTTAGGGACTGATTGAAATGTGATGTGATTTTGGGGTTTATCGTGAACCGTGTTTTAAATGACACTGATTCTTTAACCCAGTCGAAGATTAAAACTAAATGGAGTTTTAATGAATCTTTAATTAGATTGAAAAGATCGAGAATAGCGTATCACCAGTTTCACACCAGGCAGTAGTTAAATCTTTAATTAGATTTGAACGTAAAATGGTAATTGAATTTACCAATAACACCGTGGTGTTAGATATGAAGTATGACTAGTTTTACTTCATGGGATAAATAGGTTGGGGTTGGGAAATACAATAAATAAATACTTCAGTGTGGTTCGCTAATCTCGACTAGTTTGAAGTGATATTCAAAGGTAGACTAAAGAATAAATTTAAAAGAATTTATCTTTGATAAAATTAATCGGAACCTTTCCCTCGGAATGTGAAATTTAGAAACTAACTGTCGGTTAGCTAAGCAGAATGGTTTTCTGGATATTGATCTGATGTTGGTTTCGGCCTTCGGGGTTAATATTTGGGGAATTATTTTCTTACTAATTTACGGTTAGTGACTGATGAATTGGAATGAGGCGTATGTTGTGTTTGTGTAACACGTATTTGTTATATACGCGAGTTATTCAGAAAGACCGGGTTATCCCATTCTGAATAACTGATATGACGATAAGTCGAAGATGAAGACGGTGGTTGAAGACTGGAGGTCTTCACGTCGTTTGGATAATTACTGATGATCTTGATTGGGCCGTACACCCAAGAGGAGGGAATCAGTTAGTGATCGTCCAGACGTACTTGGAGATCGATGGATATGCGGGGTACTAGGTGCCTCCGGTTTCGTTCAGACCCAGAACGGACTTGTAAATGAACTGTGTGTCTGACATTGGATATCATTCTGTGTGATTGATGGATATCGGTTGCATGGAGTGGTTTGCCTGTGTGGCATGCTAAGATGCAAATGATCAAGGCTTCTGTTGAAAAGCAGAGTCTTGTGGTTGATGGTCAAAGCACAGCCTGTGTGGCATAGCTTTGTGTAACGTTGATTCGCAAGCCTCACACCCCGGTGGTGAACCAGAAACGGGAGAGGACCTTGGGGGGACATGCGTTTCTTTCTAGTTAGAAGTGGCGTCAGTGGTTTTACATGCCCTGACGAGTTTGACTTATGTGGTTGTTGCTGTTGCGAGGCGCCTCGGATATATCGGTGACTATGTGAAGCCGATGGAGTCATTTGTTGGCTCATTTACGCCCCAAAGGGTAGGGAAACGTAGTGTTCAGGCATTATAATCCACATCGGTGGACCGACCCTGATGATCCAAGGGGCAGTTGCGGCTGTTCCTGAGACACGGGTTAGAGCGTCTCGAATCGGTAGAGGACTATCTTTTGCCTCGGTTCACAGATGGAAACCCAATTTCCAAATACATGACATTTGCGGTTTTGATTGTAGAGCCTAGTATGGCGACATGATATATGGTACCCATGCCGTCTATGATTGATACTTTTGATTTGAAGTTGTTTTATACTCTATGCACTTATAGTAGTATCAAATGATTTGTTTTAAACATACTAAGCATGTTTGGCTATTATAAGGGAAAACCCTATCCCCCGGCTTGCGTTGCATTGTGTGATAGGACCTGGGTCTTATAATAGCTTCATTTTTCCAAAAAGCATTGTGCTATTTTGTTATATACACTGGTATTCTTGGGAGGAAACCCGATCCGTGTTTTACGGCGTGTTCCCTTGATATATCTGATTTAAATTAAAGTTTTAAATAACTGTTTTAGTTCTCACACCAGTCCCATGACTGATCTGGATTTTATTGTTTTAACCTAAACTCTGGGTGCCCTTATTTTGACACGGGCAGCTAGTAGTTTTGGTTTTGCATATTTATATTCATAGGATCCTAGTTTACAGCTAGAATGATATCCGGAAAGCTTTGTATCCGTATATCTCCTTCAGTTGTGTATTGTATTATTTTCTGCTGCTGTGTAATGTATTGTAATCTCTGATATTTTATAATGTGAAATATTTATTCGTACTCTGTATATTCTTGTATTCTGATGGAATTGTTGTAATAAACAATGAAATGTTCTTTCGTCTGCGTTCTAATTTGTCGTGTTCTCAAAACAATCAGGCATTTAGAACGGTCTTGATCGGTTTAGCGACTGATTCGGATCGAGCGGAATTCTGGTCGTTACACCTAGTACCTCGCATATCCATCGATCTCCAAGTATGTCTGGACGATCACCAACTAATTTCCTCCTCTTGGGTGTACAACCCAATCAAGATCATCAGTAATCACCCAAACGATGTGAAGACCTCCGGTCTTCAACCACCGTCTTCATCCTTGACACCACGTCGAATCAGTTATTCAGAATGGGATAAACCCGGTCTTTCTGAGTAACTCGCGTATATAATAAACAAGTGTTACACAAACACAACATACGCCTCATTCCAATTCAGAATATTCTTTTATTCAAATATTCTTATACTTTGGGAAAGGTTCCCATTAATTTTATCAAAGATAAATTCTTTAAATTTATTCTTTAATCTTCCTTTGAATATCAATTCAAACTAGTCGGGATTAGCGAACCACACCGAAGTAATCATTTATTTTATTTCCCAATCCCAACCTATTCATCCCATGAAGTAAAACTGGTCATACTTCATATCTAACACCACGGTGTTATTACTAAATTCAATTACCATTTCACGTTCAAATCTAATTAAAGATTTAACTATCGCCTGGAGCAAAACTGGCGATACTCCATTCTCGATCATTTCAATCTAACTAAAGATTCATTAAAACTCCACTTAGTTTTAATCTTCCCAATAATTACTATCAATGATTATTTAACTTGGGAAATCACATCCTGTCTTTAACTAGGTTAAAGAACCAATGTCATTTAAAACACGGTTCACTATAAACCCAAAATCACATTCCTTTAATTATCGGGTTAAAGAACAAGTTTTATTTAAAACACCTTTCACGATAAACCCAAAAATCAATTCGAATTCAATTCCAATTAAATACCATTTAATTGGTACACTTCATTAAATCTAAATAAAAAGATTCAATCTTTTTCTCAACTGGGCTCAAGAACAGTGTTAATGAAGACACCATTCACGACAAACCCAAATCCCATTTGATATTAAATACAAGGCTCTGAATAGAAAATATATCGGCTTATATTCAATATCAAATTCTACAACCAACAAATATCGTATTGGAAATAACGATAAAAATATATCTTTCAAATTCCCATAACAACAACATCGAAATATTCCAAAGACAATTTCGATTCAAATCCATTCCAATTCAATTATTGGAACTTCTGGTTACTTTTAAAACCATTTCAAATCCACTTTATTTATTTAAAAATAAATAGAATTATAATTCTAGTTCAAAACTAGTTCATTTTGATAAAAATCTATTTTTATCCTTTCAAAGATGGAATTTTTCATCCCAATTCTCCACAAATCATTTCTTATGATTTTACACAAAATTATTTCTATTTTTAATAATTTTATCAAGCCCCGTACACTCGATTTCCATCAACGGCCATCGAACTGCACTTACAGCGACCTTTTCCAAATTCGATTTGGACATAATTCCAAATCCAACCGTTAGATTTCAAATCACTAATATTCATAAGAAAGCTCTTTTCGATACGAACCCATCGGTTCTGGTTTTAGGAGAATCCGACGGTAGGATCTACCGCAATGTCCATTCGAAGTCAATGGTCGAAATTCACGAACTGCCTCGCTGCAGCGCGTTCTATTCTGGCCATTATATATATATAATATATATATATTATATACTTCGTCAATTTCCTTTCAAAACGTATTTTATAAATCGTTTTAAATTCGTTTTCAAAACGATTTCAACTTCATATTCAATTTCTAGTCAAAATTGAATATTCCATATCATTAATCTATAAATGATAATATTTTCAAAACGTTAAATTTTGAAATCACTTTCTTTTCTATACTCATTATAAAAATGAATAAAATCGATATAAATATCGTTCACGTCAAAATGGCGTCTATCTAATCAACACGGCTTTTATTCAACACATGAATGTATTTTCAAGTCAACACAAGAATTTATTTTCAATTCAACATATGAATTTATTTTCTATTCAACACATGAATTTATTTTCTATTCAACACATGAATTTATTTTCTATTCAACACATGAATTTATTTTCAGTTCAACACATGAATTTATTTTCAATTCAACACATGAATTTATTTTCAATTCAACACATGAATTTATTTTCTATTCAACACGTAAATTTATTTTCTATTCAACACATGAATTTATTTTCAATTCAACACATGAATTTATTTTCTATTCAACACATGAATTTATTTTCTAAATTGAATTGAGGCCTTACCATATAATGTTAATTATATGGATTTTCTACAACCCATGTATATAATAGCAAAGATAAATAATCAACCATCATCCAGAGTGCACCACACAACTGCATAAGCATTAAATACAAATAATTAACGCTTACACAGTCTGTCAATCCATCGATTGACATACAACTAAACAATCGGGATTAGTGTACGTCAAATCTCATCCCAATACCCGTGTGTGGTTTCAAATCAACAAACACATATTTTATTTGTGCGGTTGGGCGATGTGTAAAATTTATCGTCCCAATCAATATCAGTCAAAGCGGTGTATATAAACAAATCGTCCGATTTGTTTATAAATATTTATTTTATATACACGTTAAAAATTATATTTTTTACTATAAAATATTCTCCACTATAAAATATTTTATTTCATTCCACACCACACAATCAAATTTCACAACACAGCAATCAAACAGACATGTCATCCATGGTCTGTGTACGACGGGTGTCGGGTGCTACTAAACACCGTCTGCATCCTAGTATATCTTTCAAACAAGAAATAAATTAAAGGTAAGGAGTTCTCACCGATAAGCTAAACCAAACGCCACGACTCTTCATATGTAGGAAATCTTTGCCACTCTCCTTTTATCACTTTCGTCGACTGTATTTACTACATATATATAAAAATCGCATTTTTATATTGTTATCATGTATATAAAAATCACATTTTTATTATCTCTATAATATAAAAATCATATTTTTATTATCTCTATAATATAAAAATCATATTTTTATTATCTTTATAATATAAAAATCATATTTTTATTAGTATATAATCAAAATCAAAACCCTTTGTGATGTAGAACGATGTGTATATATTTTCCTTCATATAAAAATCAGATTCCTAACTTGGTTAAACTAAACTAAGTATTTTAAATAAATTAAAATAAAATAATATAAGGACTTACAGTGAAAAGGGGATGAGGGGGTGAACTGGCGGCCACGGCAGGAGGAGGCGCAAGCGAAGGAGAAGGGGGACGAGGCAATGTGAGGAGGAGGGAGGGGGAGCGGGGCGATGGCTCGCGATGGGGGGGGGAGGGCGTGTGCTGAGCATCAGCAACCAGAGCAAGGGGGAGGGGGTCCTATGCGTCGAAGAAGAAGGTGGAGGAGGCAGGAGCGTGGCGGCGACGGGGGAGCGATGGTGATGGGGGGGATGCGGGTCAACGAGCGGTTTTTTCCTTCTGTGAAATCGATTTAAATGGAAAAAGGGGGAGGGGGTAATCGGTTAAGGAGAAAAAAAGGGGGAGGGGAAGATTTTTATATAATATATTTTACTATTTTTAATTTCAAAAAGGTATCTTTTATTTTGAACTCGAAATCAAACCCACCGACTGTCGGCCCTAGCTAATTACCCCCATTCTGAACACAATGGGATAGGTATCGCAGGCTGATTCGACTGCTTTGGTCAGTTTCCGTCAAAATCAAAATATAAATCTATATATTGAATTTGAATGCGCATTTTAATTTACCGGGGCCACATACTAACTAGAAAAATTCCCAAAAAAATATTTTCTAGCTTCGTATTGATGATACAGTCCTAACAAAACTAATTTCGTCAAATTCTGAGACCGTTTGAAAAATGACCATTTTCAGGTCGATCGAAATTGACCAAACACGTTTTACTTCGCCACGCTCACATATTGATTCGGAAAATTACGAATTTTGGAATCTAGCAATAACTTCACATCACGGACCCAACAAAAGTGGTTTCGTCAAAAACCGAGGTCATTTGCAAAATTTCCATTTTCAAGGACCCGAATTCCATAGCGACTATTCTGAATTTTCAACTGGGCATATCTTTTGATTCCTGCTATGAAATTTTGATTTTTTGGAATCATTGGAAAGATATTCTCAAATAGATTCTAATATTTTTGGTTTGTCTAAAATCTAGTTTATTTTGCACCCGGTACATTCATTTGAAATTTGAAATTGAATTATCAAACTACCGCGCCATTTTCAATTCCTTTTATAATTATAAATAAATATTTATATTCTAACGACGACGTATATAAATATATAAGTTCTAATTCTATTCAAAAATAAATTTCTCATCGTTATTATTTTAAATAATCATTTTAAATATTCAAAATTCACTAAAATTGCCCAAAATAAAATTTTTAAATTGGCTCAGATTTCCGGGTTATTACAATCTCCCCCACTTAAAACTTTTCGTCCCCGAAAAGGAATGAAGCCGAAAGTTGTTTAACTAATCAACTCAACTTTCACTATTTTCTTTACGGCTTAAGTTCTTCAACTTTTCAGTTTCTAAGAACTTTTCAAATTTTTCAAAAATTTGGCTAACACCCTAAATTTTCGAAAAATTTCGCCATAACCTCCCCTGCACTGAGGACTTCGGGATATTTCAAATAGCCTCCTATGGCCCTCATCAATCCAAAAAGAAAAAGAAACAGCCAAGCGGCTAGCCAATCGGCTCATAAAATCATCAAAAACCCAAGAAATACAATAAACATGTACCTATTTGTCGGGCAAACAATTTTATTCCTCTTCTCTAGACTCCTTGCTAGGACCTGTTCAATGTAAGTACAAGTATACTATGCAAATGCGACAATTTTCAATACAACTCACTTTTTGGTTCAATTTGGCTAAAGGTTCAACAGTTAATTAATAAAATAATAATCAAACAACACAACCATCAATCAATTAGTTGATTATCTTTTCAAATTCATAACTTTGATACATAGTCCAAAAATCAGATTTTTGATGCCAATTCACAACAATAAGCCCTATCTAGTTTTGTTTCTCACACCAGTCAAATGGAAATATATAAATATCACACCTTCAAAACTCGAACACAAATTCTGATGATGTAGCTACAATCATCAGAATCATCTCTGGGCGACTAGAGTGTGACTCTATATCTCTCCAGTATATTAAAACTTCGAATACACGTTTGCAAGGCGTATATGCAAAATCTTTATATACTGGATTGTCCAAATAAAATACAAATAAATATTCAAACACGTTGAATAATTCATTTAAATTTTCAAAACAAAAATTGTTTTCGTTTTAAAAATATACTCTTCACACTCGTTCTAGGATACTACTGATCCCATCTCTAACGAGTCATTCTCATTGGATATTACTAATCCAACCTCTGATGAATTCTTTCGTTTGGTTCAAACGTGTCTTGTTCTCTGAGCTTTGAAAACCAAAGCTCTGATACCACCTGTAAGAACCCGGAACTTCCCCGGTAAGGAAAGCCTGGATACTTCGAGAATAACACACAAAAGAACGCAGACAGAAGAACATTTCATTGCTTATTACAACAATTCCATCAGAATACAAGAATATACAGAGTATTAAAAAATAATATACATTATAAAATATCAGAGATTACAATATTTTACAAATCAGTGGAAAATAATACAATAAATAACTAGAAGTAATACATGGATACAGATCTTTCCGAGTATCGTTCCTGCTGTAAATCAGGATCCCATGAATATAAATCTGCAAAACCAAAACTACTAGCTTCCCGTGTCAAAATAAGGGCACCCAGAGTTTAGGTTAAAACAATAAAATCTAGGTCAGTCATGGGGCTGGTGTGAGAACTAAAACAGTTTTTAATCTTTATTTTAAAGTTAGGTAAATCAAGGGACCACGCCGTATAATACGGAACGGGTTTCCTCCCAAGAATACCAGTGCATAAAACAACAGCGCAATGCTAAATTAAGAACAATGAAGCTCTTATAAGACCCAGGTCCCATCACACAATGCAACGCAAGCCGGAGGATAGGGTTTTTACCTTATAATAGCCAAGAATGCTTGGTACGTGAAATTTCATGTTTTATTATTACTATAAGTGTATAGAGTCAAAACAATTTCAAATCATAAGTATCAATCATAGACGGCATAAGCGCCCCATCCCACTATGTCGCCATACTTGGCTCTACAATCAAAATCGCAAAGTCACGTATTGGAAGTTGGGTTTCCATCTATGAACCGAGGCGAGGGATCGTCCTCACCGGCTTCGAGACAATCTAGCCCATGTCTCAGGAACAACCGCAACTGCCCCATGGATCGTCAGGGTCGGTCCACCGATGTGGATTATTACGCATAAACACTACATTTCCCTGCCCTTTGGGGTGTAAATGAGCCACCGGATGACTCCATCGGTCCCGGATCGACCGATATAACCGAGGCGCCTCGCAACAGCAACAACCACACAAGTGAAAATAATATAAATGTCGGCCAGTTTAAGCACTGACACCACCTTTAGCTAGAAAGAAACGCATGTCCTCCCTGAGGTCCTCTCCCGTTTCTGGTTCACAACCGGGGTGTGGGGCTCGCGAATCAACGCTACACAAAGCTATGCCACACAGGCCGTGCTTTGATCATCAACCACAAGACTTTGCTTTTCAATAGAAGCCTTGATCATTTGCCACTTAGGCATGCCACACAGGCAATTCACTCCATGCGATAGATATCCATCAATATATAACCCCTGAGCTCGTACGTCTCAGAGAAGGGCGTTAAGCAAGAGAATAAATTCTCCGCCGCCAAACAGATATATTTTTAATAGAAATCAATCACACAGAAAAAATCCAATGTCAGACACACAGTCCATTTACAAGTTCGTTCTGGGTCTGAACAAAACTGGAGGCACCTAGTACCTCGCATATCCATCGTTCTCCAAGTACGTCTGGACGATCACCAACTGATTCCCTCCTCTTGGGTGTACCGCCCAATCAAGATCATCAGTAATCACCCAAACAATGTGAAGACCTCTGGTCTTCAACCACCGTCTTCATCCTCGACACCACGTCGAATCAGTTATTCAGAATGGGATAAACCCGATCTTTCTGAGTAACTCGCGTATATAATAAACAAGTGTTACACAAACACAACATACGCCTCATTCCAATTCAGAATATTCTTTTATTCAAATATTCTTATACTTTGGGAAAGGTTCCCATTAATTTTATCAAAGATAAATTCTTTAAATTTATTCTTTAATCTTCCTTTGAATATCAATTCAAACTAGTCGGGATTAGCGAACCACACCGAAGTAATCATTTATTTTATTTCCCAATCCCAACCTATTCATCCCATGAAGTAAAACTGGTCATACTTCATATCTAACACCACGGTGTTATCGGTAAATTCAATTACCATTTCACGTTCAAATCTAATTAAAGATTTAACTATCGCTTGGAGCAGAACTAGTGATACTCCATTCTCGATCATTTCATTATAACTAAAGATTCATTAAAACTCCACTTAGTTTTAATCTTCCCAATAATCACTGTCAATGATTATTTAACTTGGGAAATCACATCCTGTCTTTAACTGGGTTAAATAACCAATGTCATTTAAAACACGGTTCACAATAAACCCAAAATCACATTCCATTAATTATCAAGTTAAAGAACAAGTGTTATTTAAAACACCGTTCACGACAAACCAAAAAATCAATTCAAATTCAATTCCAATTAAATACCATTTAATTGGTACACTTCATTAAATCTAAATAAAAAGATTCAATCTTTTTCTCAACTGGGCTTAAGAACAGTGTTAATGAAGACACCATTCACGACAAACCCAAATCCCATTTGATATTAAATACAAGGCTCTGAAAAGAAAATATATCGGCTTATATTCAATATCAAATTCTACGACCAACAAATATCGTATTGGAAATAACGATATAAATATATCTTTCAAATTACCATAACAATATCTGTATCATCCCGAAATCCAACATCGAAATATTCCAAAGACAATTTCGATTCAAATCCATTCCAATTCAATTATTGGAAGTTCTGGTTACTTTTAAAACCATTTCAAATCCACTTTATTTATTTAAAAATAAATAGAATTATAATTCTAGTTCAAAACTAGTTCATTTCGATAAAAATCTATTTTTATCCTTTCAAATATGGAAATTTTCATCCCAATTCTTCACATATCATTTCTTATGATTTTACACAAATTATTTCTATTTTTAATAATTTTATCAAGGCCCGTACAGTCGATTTCCATCAACGACCATCGAACTGCACTTACAACGGCCTTTTCCGAATTCGATTTGGACATAATTCCAAATACAACCGTTAGATTTCAAATCTCTAATATACGTTAGAAAGCTCTTTTCGATACGAACCCAACGGTTCCGGTTTTAGGAGAATCTGACGGTCGGATCTCCCGCAATGTCCATTCGAAGTCAACGGTCGAAATTCACGAACTGCCGTGGCGCGTTCTATTCAGGCCATTATATATATATATATATATATATATATATTATATACTTCGTCGATTTCCTTTCAAAACGTATTTTATAAATCGTTTTAAATTCGTTTTCAAAACGATTTCAACTTCATATTCAATTTCTAGTCAAAATTGAATATTCCATATCATTAATCTATAAATGATAATATTTTCAAAACGTTAAATTTTGAAATCACTTTCTTTTCTATACTCATTATAAAAATGAATAAAATCGATATAAATATAGTTCACGTCAAAATGACGTCAATCTAATCAACACGGCTTTTATTCAACATATGAATTTATTTTCAAGTCAACACATGAATTTATTTTCAATTCAACACATGAATTTATTTTCTATTCAACACATGAATTTATTTTCTATTCAACACATGAATTTATTTTCTACTCAACACATGAAGTTATTTTCAATTCAACACATGAATTTATTTTCAATTCAACACATGAATTTATTTTCAATTCAACACATCAATTTATTTTCTATTCAACACATGAATTTATTTTCAATTCAACACATGAATTTATTTTCTATTCAACACGTGAATTTATTTTCTAAATTGGAATGAGGCCCAATCAATTACCATATAATGTTAATTGTATGGATTTTCTACAACCCATGTATATAATAGCAAAGATAAATAATCAACCATCATCCAGAGTGCTCCACACAACTGCATAAGCATTAAAAATAAACAATTAACGCTTACACAGTTTGTCAATCCATCGATTGACATACAATTAAACAATCGGGATTAGTGTACGTCAAATCTCATCCGAATACCCGTGTGGGGTTTCAAATCAACAAACACATATTTTATTTGTACGGTTGGGCGATGTGTAAAATTTATCGTCCCAATCAATATCAGTCAAAGCAGTGTATATAAACAAATCGTCCGATTTGTTTATAAATATTTATTTTATATACACGTTAAAAATTATATTTTTTACTATAAAATATTGTCCACTATAAAATATTTTATTTCATTCCACACCACACAATCAAATTTCACAACACAGCAATCAAACAAACAAGTTATCCATGGTCTGTGGACGACGGATGTCTGGTGCTACTAAACACCGTCTGCATCCTAGTATATATTTCAAACAAGAAATAAACTATAGGTGAGGAGTTCTCACCGATTAGCTAAACCAAACGCCACGACTCTTCATATGTAGGAAATCTTCGCCACTCTCCTTTTATCACTTTCGTCGACCGTATTTACTACATATATATAAAAATCAAATTTTTATATTGTTGTCATGTATATAAAAATCACATTTTTATTATCTCTATAATATAAAAAGTCATATTTTTATTATCTCTATAATATAAAAATCATATTTTTATTATCTCTTTAATATAAAAATCATATTTTTATTAGTATACAATCAAAATCAAAACCCTTTGTGATGCAAAACGATGTGTATATATTTTCCTTCATATAAAAATCAGATTCCTAACTTGGTTAAACTAAACTAAGTATTTTAAATAAATTAAAATAATATAAGGACTTACAGTGAAAAGTGGATGAGGGGGTGAACTGGCGGCTACGACAGGAGGAGGCGCAGGCGGAGGAGAAGAGGGACGAGGCGATGGGAGGAGGAGGGAGGGGGAGCGGGGAGATGGCTCGCGATGGCGGGGAGGGGCATGTGCTGCGCGTCAGCAACCGGAGCAAGGGGGAGGGGTCCTACGCGTCGAAGAAGAAGGTGGAGGAGGCAGGAGCGTGGCAGCGACGGGGGGGCGATGGTGATGGGAGGGGGGCGATGCGGGTCAACGGGCGGTTTTTTTCTGTGAAATCGATTTAAATGGAAAAAGGGGGTAATAAGTTAAGGAGAAAAAGGGGGGGGGGAGATTATTATATAATATATTTTTCTATTTTTAATTTCAAAAAGGTATTTTTTTATTTTGAACTCGAAATCAAACCCACCGACTGTCGCTCTTAGCTAATTACCCCCATTCCGAACACAATGGGATAGGTATCGCAGGCCGATTCGAATGTTTCGGTCAGTTTCCGTCAAAATCAAAATATAAATCTATATATTGAATTTGAACGCGCATTTCAATTTACCGGGGCCACATACTAACTAGAAACATTCCCAAAAAAATATTTTCTAGCTTCGTATTGATGATACGGTCCTAACAAATCTAATTTCTTCAAATTCCGAGACCGTTTGAAAAATGACCATTTTCAGGTCGATCGAAATTGACCAAACACGTTTCACTTCGCCACGCTCACATATTGATTCGGAAAATTACGAATTTTGCAATCTAGCAATAACTTGACATCATGGACCCAACAAAAGTGGTTTCGTCGAAAACTGAGGTCGTTTGCAAAATTTCCATTTTCAAGGGCCAGAATTCCATAGCGGCTATTCTGAATTTTCAACTGGGCATATCTTTTGATTCCCGCTATGAAATTTTGATTTTTCAGATTCATTGGAAAGATAATCTCAAATAGATTCTAATATTTTTGGTTTCTCTAAAATCCAGTTTATTTTGCACCAGGTACATTCATTTGAAATTTGAAATCGAATTATCGAACTACCACGCCATTTTCAATTCCTTTTATAATTATACATAAATATTTATATTCTAACGACGACGTATATAAATATATACGTTCTAATTCTATTCAAAAATAAATTTCTCATCGTTATTATTTAAAATAATCATTTTAAATATTCAAAATTCACTAAAATTGCCCAAAATAAAAATTTTAAATTAGCTCAGATTTCCGGGTTATTACACTAGGGGTGCACGAAACTACCATTATCATTATTAAGTTCTGTAGGCGGGATCAATATCAACCTTAGGGTGACTAGTGGTGGTGTAGTATAGTAGTGGTGGTGTAGTATAGTAGTGGGGGTGCAGTATAGTAGTGGGGGTGCAGTATAGTAATTATCTTATAGTCGTTTAGGTGCACCTTTAACGTTATCTTTGTTCATCTTGTTTCCTTATTTACTCTGTCATACTCAATTGTTCACAGTCATTTCCTTATTTTCCAACTTATGGCTTTGCCTAGTTATTTTGGTAATTATATTGTTAAAGTTATCGCACTCTCTAGACTTTATGTCTGACCCCCTTTGTTTCCTCCTCTTTTCTTCCTTTCCCCCCAGGTGCTCAGGTTGGAACTAGCACCAGTGGAGCTTGATTTTGGACAGCTGTATCTCTTGCTTTTAGAAGTTTCTTGGATCGCTGAAGTAAAATTCAGCCTCTCTTATTTATGGCTATTTTGTACTGGGGTTATGTCTTCCAATTTATGTACTTTGATTTAGTCAAGATGGATATTATGTACTTTGACTCTGGTTTTTGATGATGTAATCAAACTTATGTGTTTACCGCTGCAATGAATAAAGTTTTAAATTTTTAAGTATTGTTTATATCTGTCTTGGTGTTAAATTTCTGTTCTATACACACTTAAAACGCTCCATAGAAGTTAATGCATTCCCTTTGTGAGTGACATTAATGGACGTGGGGTGTTACAAATTATCTTCTCTAAAGATAGGATCCTTCTAAATGGCATCCCAATCTTCATCTTCTTTGGTTGGCGGAGCCTTTGCGAGATTATTATCTTCATCTCTGAAAAGAGAAGAGATTAGCCATCGCATTGCATCAAAATGCTTCTCTTGTTGTTAGAACATCTTTAATTGAATTAGTTCTAGATGACGTTGATTCCGTAGGATGATGGAGAGAATATTTGTGAAAGAACTCAAAGTTTCTTCTAGATTTTCAATAAGATTGTGGATAGGATTTTCCATGGATTGATAAGAATTGAATAAAGAAGAAGGAGTATGCATAATGAATTTTTCTAGAAGAAATAGACTTAAATAGGTTTAAGAATTCGTTGGATTTTGAATGGACATGAGTAGTTATTTTAATTTAAAATTTGAAACAATTTAAAAAACTGTCAGTTATATGTCGACATACACTTTTTGCTATGTCGACATACTATAGGGCTATTAAAAAATTTGAAATTTTGAATTCTTTTAAAATCTATTATATTATAATTAGTTTTATAATTTTTCAGAAACATAAAGATGATTTTTATCATAAATAAAACTCCATTCATTACATGATAGAAAGCAAATACATCCAACTAGTTAAGACACACTTTAAATACGAGATTCGAAAGCAAACACAAGGAAATATATAAAGATAGATTAAACTAGATAGACTAGTTGATGATGAGGAAGATGAAATTCCAAGGTTTCTTCCTATCTTGACCATGAATTTGGATATTTTGGAAAGCCTCTTGTTAAGTTTCTTTTGATTGTTGACGATTTTCACTCGATTTTGAACAATTGTATCTTTGTAGATACGCTTAGAAGATGGACACTTGATACTTTCCATAGAAGCTTCTTCTTCTTCTTCGATTTCCATTGGTTCTTGTTCTTATTGCATTTGAGCTTGTTTGGCTTCGAATGTCTCATAAGGTTTGAAAGTGAGAGGAATTTGCATGAGATGAATGTTTGATGCGTTAAACACTTTTCTAGGCACAAATTATTCTCCATGAAGATCAACATTAAAATATTTGAAAATACGAGTGAGATAA
Source organism: Allium sativum (assembly GCA_030737875.1). Taxonomy (NCBI): domain Eukaryota; kingdom Viridiplantae; phylum Streptophyta; class Magnoliopsida; order Asparagales; family Amaryllidaceae; genus Allium; species Allium sativum. The sequence goes on from CM060909.1 coordinate 975,129,108, forward strand.
ACACCATAGTAGAGAGTGTTTTCCCTTATAGATAATTCTATGGGCTTTAATTCATTTAGGGTCATTTCGGCCCAATTTATGACATATTCACCCATAATAGCAAAAAGAGCCTTTTGGACTTTGAGAGTTGGATTGTTGAAATTTCCGGAACGGGGAGTGATGGTATGTTGGAGGAGAAGGTTGACAATTCTTGCTTTTCGACGAAAGAAGCGATTTCCTAATTCCATTGGAGCACCATCATCAAATATGTCGTGAAATGTTTCCAAATCGGTTTCGTCAATAGAAAATTTTGAGAAATCCGAGCCTACGCTTCTACAATTTAGAATAGTGCCTAAGAGTTCAACATCGGGAACAATTTGAGTGCCTTTGACACTACTCCAAATTTGATTTTTGTTTCCTTTGTAAAATCTGCGATTGGGATTTGCATTGAACATCTTAACGATTTTGGGATAACATACTTCGATGTTACCTCGAGAGTCAATTAGACTCAGTACTTCGTTGTGTTCGAAAAGAGAGGCGAGATCATAAGAGGGAAAGTCGCTAAAGACGGTCAAAGCACCCGTGTTAACTTTAGCATTTTCTAAATAGTTACCATAGGTTTTGATGGCCTCTTTTCCATTATGATGATAGCCTTTGATGGTTTTGGTTATCTTCAATTTTTGAGAAGAACTTGAGGAAGCCATTGAATTGATAATTTGGAAGAGAATAGGTACGAAGAATATAGTTTTGAGTTGTAAATGAAAGGCAGAAATGATAGATGTTTATATAGAAATTGAATGGATATGAATTAAATAGGCACAACTTTTCAGATTGAAATGACACATTTTCAGACCCCGGGAGTTGGTGAAAAGATTGGAGGGAAGTTTGAAAGTTTGAACTATTGAAATTCAAAATTTTGAATTTCAAATTGGTCAGATATGTCGACATAGACATTTCTTTATGTCGACATACTTTTCTAATTTCAAAGGTAATTGAATTTTTGTGTTTTCAAATTTATATAACCAAATTAAATTTCAGTTTTGACGATTCCTGAAATAATTCTAATCCTAATAAACACTCAAACAATTTATTTTATTAATTTATTGGCTATTTAATGTTATATTATTATTTTGAATTTCAAAATTTAGTCTTAAAATTTGAATTTCAGATTTCAATTTTTTTTAATTTTAAACAAACAAAGCAACCATTCAACCAAATAAAATTAAAAATTAATTAATCCGTACCTGATTTTTAGATCCTTCTCTTAATGATTTTCTGAACTCTGAATTGCCGTAAAGCATATATTCATATTTCCGGTCTTTGGTTCTTCATCATTGATGATGAATCTGAATCATCTAATGTTGCTGCATATGCTTTCTTTCCTTTTCTGGACGAATTGTTGTCCATTTGTTGAGTCAATTTGTGTGGATATGGACACATTTTCTTTATATGGCCTCGTTTGTTGTAGTTAAAACATCGACCATCATTAATTTTTGAATTTCCTTGAATATAACTCTTCCTTCTATATTTTAGAAATCTTCTAAACTGATTTGTTATAAGTGCTATTTCTTCATCATCTTCACTACTCGAGTCAGAATCATTTGTTGTTGCTCTAAGTACAATAGATTTCTTATCAGTTGATCTATTTTCTTTTCTTTTCTGTAATTGGACTTCATAAGACATCAAATTTCCGATTAACTCCTCAATCTTTATTTCATTTACATCATTGGCTTCTTCAATAGCCAAAATTTTCTGATCCCAATCTGGAGTTAATGAATCCAATATTTTTCTGACTTGATCTGCTTCGGAATAAGTTTTTCTAAGTGCTGTTAATGAATGCATTATCTCTTGAAATCTGCAATACATAACTTAAATAGTCCCATTCCTGTTCATTTTGAATAATTCAAACTGATTACTAGCATTACTATTTTAGTTTGTTTAACTTTACTAGTTCCTTCATGTGTAACCCGTAAAGTTCTCCAAATTTCACAAGCAGTTTTACATACTGAAACTCTATTAAACTCATTCCTGTCTAATGAACAAAATAACATATTCATGGGTTTAGAATTGCTCTGTATAGCAGCCTTCTGTTAATTTGTCCATTGTGCAAATTGAGTTGTGGGTTCAACATACTCATTTTATGTACTATTCCATGTATCTAAACCTACTGACTGTAAATAAATTTTCATTCTACATACCCAATATGAATAATTACTACCATTAAACAATTGTGGTCTTACAGTGGATTAATCCTCCCTAAAAGAACTATTATTGCTACCAGTTAGTTGCCATTATCACTATTTTCGAAAATCACATTATGAACTTTTTGAAAGACCTTTCTCTGATGCCAATTGTTAGGGATTACGGAAAAGATCATTAAGGCAAAACAAACATTAGAGGGGGGGTGAATAGTGTTTGTGAGAATTTAAACAAAATCTAAAACTTATGTGAACTACAGGATAAATCAAGCACCACAAATATAAACACAAACACAGATTCACAAATAAACAGAAATAAAATGCTGAAAAGGAAAGAACACACCGGATTTTATACTGGTTCGGATTGCTTCTACGTCTAGTCCCGTACAACGCTGGATTGCGCAGAGTTTTATTACTATTCCAATAGTCAAGTACTACATCCTTGATTTCACAGCTACAAGGGATACCATTGACTACTACTTCCTTGGTTTCACGGCTACAAGGAAATCACCAATTCCTACTTCCTTGGTTTCACAGCTACAAGGAACACACTGATTCCTACTTTACTCAACCCAAGCAATTACAAACAACCCTATAACTCTACAATAGCACTTGATTCAGAGAGATATGAGAAGAGAGTGTAGAGAGAAGAAGTTTTTTCAAAATGGAATTGAATTCGGCAGAGTATAAGTGTAGAAATCATAAAAATGATTAAGAATAATTATATAATGAAAGTGAGTGAAATAGAGAAGAAGACATGTTAAGAAAATCGAATTCAAGCCCTTTTTATAGTGTGTGAAAGGTTGCAATGTTTCTGAAACGTTTCAAATAGTGAAAAGACATTTCCTTTCAAATTTGAATTTCTGACAGTTATATGCCGACATAGTGTTTTCTACATGTCGACATACTCTAGTATATTTTTGAATTTTAAATCATTTTCATGTGTTTTGATCTAAATATAATTCTGGAAATTCTTGAATAAAAATCTAGTATTGTAAATTAAAATTATAAAGTAGAAAACATATGAAAACATAAATTTAACTATATAAACATATTTATAAAATTATAAGGTTTTAAACTATATAAATATAAAGTATAAAACATAAATACATAAAAGTTAAGTTTGAAAAAAAACAAAGATAAATAAAAAAGAAAAATAGAAAAGATAATAAATAGAATTGAGAGAACTAAGGATAGAAAATAGTATTTGAAAATCAAAGTTTGAAAATCAGAATTTGAATATTGAACCTGGAGTTCTATTTAGAGTCTTACATAATATAGACTCTATAACTATATCAATCTTGAACTCTTGAATACTCATGAGTCTTGAAATTTGTCTGAATTTTGAATCTCTATCATCTTTAAACTGTACAATCTTTAGTAATATTTCCTGTACATAATTCCTGCATATGCGTGAGTGTATATATATATATATATATATATATATATATATATATTCTATACAAAAAGTGTTAGTATATATTTTATAATCAATCATAATTGAAATAAGGTTGTTGTCATCAAAACTCCATTCTCCAACATTAGGTGTACTTCTAGTGAGACGTTTTACCCCCATAAAATAACAGGTAGCCCAATAGAACTGACAGGTGTTACCCCCAACGATAATAACGGGCTCCTAAACAAGCAAGACTAGATATACCCTAATTACTACCCCCAATCGATTGGCTCCCTAACTCGTAGATACCCTATCCTGGCCCTACAGTAGGATGTATCACTTCCTACAGTGGCAACCCATTGTTTACAATATGTGCACAAACCATATCTACAGGTGTCACATCGTCTTAGTCCTCCCTAGAACCGGACCCATGCACGCACGAGACCCCGTCAGAATGTACCGCCCACACCGTTCCTTTAGCTGGACCTCTTACAATCAACACAGTAAGCGTGCCCTGACCCCGACCGAGTTTGGGGTTCTACGTTTGATACCAATATAGGTTACTGACTGATACAGGTCCCCCCACACTGGATGATATAAGCTTCCCCCTTGTCTTGCATCCCCACTACTAGGATTTCAACTGGTTATGCCTACCAGTTTAACAAGATTGCATAACCCCAACAGGTTAAGTTTATCGGGTTTATATGTATAACCCGTCCCCACATATTTAACAAGATTAACTTAAACTCCCACTGATTCAAGCAAGTTTACTTAACCCCTACTTAAGTTGATAGGTTCATGTAACCTCATAGATTCAAACAGGTTAAGTATTACAAGTTTATTACCATTTATTCATTTATGGTTATTAATGCGCTAGACCTTCCACATTAAGTCTACCACTTGTGGATGTTGGATATGTCGATTGGTTCTGGGCAGACTTCTACCACAAGTCGGACATAAACTCGTGTCTTCGCATCATTACATGTACATTTATGCACTTAGACCCCTACATTAGATTCATCACTTGTGGTTGCTGGATATGCCGGGCAGTTCCGGGAAGGCTTCTACCACAAGCGTAATCGAACCTCGTGTCTAAGCACGGTTACAATTTCTAATTACTATAAATCTAGGCACTTTCATTAATAACCAATTTTCACGTTTATTATGCCCCAAATCCCCGTCTGATTCATGATACAATCATGCCCCAGGTTAAAGTTTGATCAAGGTATAGATTATGCCCCCAAATTAAAATTTTGGCTCAAGGTGCAAAATTCCCAATCATGTTTTACAATGTAAATCATGCCCTATTTATCATCCTCAATTGTTCCCAATTTGGTACGCTCGCATATTTCAACGATAGGCCTAGGCTCGAAGGTAGCTGGCGATAAAAACAAAAAGAGAAAGAGGGAGAGAAGAGAACAAGAATAGGCATAGTAAATAATATAGGCATATGATGATAGAATTGGTCATACTAACATAATAGACATACACTGACATGATTAGGCAAACTAATAGAATATGCATACGGGGACATGATAAGGCAAACTACCAAAATTGGGATATCATAAATAGGCATATGAGATCTAAGCAGTAAATTAAGTATATAAGTAATTGAAGATCTGTTATGATTCAGATTACTAACAGGCAAAGGCTTAAATCCTATTAACCGGCCTTTTGCTCTAGTTACCAAAAGTACACAAGACACGCTCGTCTCAACATATCGCATGATATTACAGCCCGGAGGCATCGCCAATATCATCCGGGGTCCAGTACCAGAAAACTCGAGTCTGGCCATTAGTAGGAAGTCGCATGCCTCGAACGCAACCTCCATCGGTATCCGTCTGCATACGAGCCGAAGGCAATCCGTGCTCCGAGCCGAAGGCGAGCCGTCAAAAGGGTCTAGGCGTAGCGCCGGTGGGGATCTGGGGCCCCACAGTCCCGACGGTGATCGACCTAGCCGGTTAGGTCGGAACTGTGGGCAACATCCGATTTCCACCAACAAGTGTGTTGAACAGAATTACCAGATCAGCTCAAAGTCAAGATTCAGCTAACAACTTCAACGAGCCTCGTCGCTCCTCCAACACATTCCCGAACCAAGGACTCGACATCTCCGGACGCAACGACCAGAATTTCGAGCCCCCAAGCCACTCCGGCAGACCCCGCACCTCTCAAATAGAATTTACGTACCTCCGAGAGGTGCGAAAATCCGCACCCTCGAGGTGAGAAATTCCGCACCCTCGAGGTGCGAAATTCCGCACCCTCGAGGTGCAAAATTCCGCACCCTTGGGGTGCGAAATTTCGTACCCTCGAGGTGCGAAATTTCGCACCCGCGAGGTGCGAAATTCTGCACCCTCGGGTGCAAATTCGTACCCTACGGGGTACTAATTTCGCACCCCCAGGAGGTACGAATTTCGCACCCCCCAGGTGCGAAATTCGCAACCTTTGGGGGAGGTGTGATAAAACAGGGTGCGAGGGCCTGAGGTGCGAATTTTCTGTAGATGATCCCTATTACTACCTTCTCCTACCTAACCCATGCCTAACCACTTCCTATAAATACCCCATGGCCTCACACTTCAAAAAGGGGAGATTCTTAAGCTTTGAGTCCTCCATAGAGCTTCATTAATGGCATCTCCTCTTTGAGGAAGAAGTAGGGCAAAATTGTCCATTTTACTATTTCTTGCAAATATGACTATTGTAACTTCATGTAGCATATTCAACAAATGTAATGAGAGGGTCTCAACTTTGTAATCTTTCAAGTGATCAATAAAATTCCAACAACTCTTCAAAGTGGACGTAGGCCCTCACTAAGGCCGAACCACTATAAATCTCTTATGTTATTTACTGCTTATGTTCTATTTTATGTTCTTGTCTATGCGACCATATTTATAATTCCTAGTAATTGGGAATCTTTGGTGTTTACGACATTTTTTGCCATCAACATTTGGTGCTTTCACTGAGAAAACTTGGATTTTGTGCCTTTGTCACACGTTGTCATCTCGACCCGCAATGAGCTTAAGGTTCCTTACTAAACCTGCTGTCGAGTCCGCTCACGATGGCAAAGCGACCAAAGGACGCAATGATCGGCTCTTCAGCCGTAGCCGAGGTCGGGACATCCTAACAACCTCAACCCGCGAACATCCTGGCCACTAACGAAACCTTCGCTCCTATTGTGGACCCCGAAGAGCCCACAACCCAAGCTCAAATCCGCACGCTTAATGAAAGATATGAGAACCCGGATATCGGGCTCAACCAAGCATTAAGGAATAACATCGACCTTATGCGACAACTTCAAGAGAATCAGCGCTTCATCGCTCGACTTCAACTAGCTCGGAACAACGTTCGACCTCGACCAATTATCTCATAAACTTCCTCTTCCGAGTCGAGGAGCCCGCATCAAAGAAGGAGGTTTAATCTCATTAGCAACATCGCCACTCGTACCAACGCCCTCGACAACGGCAATGGGAACGACAATGGCGACCGAACTACAATTACGTATAGCGAGGGCGCACAGTACCAAGGTCGCTCTCGCTTGATTATCAATGACAGACCAGGTCCTACCAACAAACCTCTTCCTCGACACAACCCAACGTCCGCTAATCAGGATGATGGCCTTGCAAGTCCAGCGGCTCGCACCCCTCCAAAACAGGACCCGCATCAAACTGCTCCTTACCAAGATCTGATTCTAGATGTCGAGGACATAGATGATGACGATCCAGACGTCCGTCATAGAAGACGCCCTCGCAATAGGACTGCGGAACCTCGCCAAAACCCATGGGACCCGATGGAAGATCCCTGTCCAACTTACCTTCCCGACATGGTCCGAAGGATCATGAGGGAGAGGCGAGGAAACTTGCATGATTCATGGGAAGCACACATTAGGCGTAACCCCTTCACAAGAAGGGTAAACGAAGCTAAGTGGCAGCGACGCTTCAGCATGCCATAGATGCCGCTCTATGATGGTACAACCGGCCCATGTACCTTCCGAAACCAATATGAATGGCAAATGGACTCGAGCCGAGGCAACAATCTGGTCAAATGAAAGTGCTTCCCAACCTTCTTATCAGGAACCGCTTTGTTATGGTTCTCTCACCTCCCACTCGATTCCATTAACAACTTCGGCCAATCAGCAACAGGATTGGTCAAGCAGTTCAGGGTGCATATCCCAACTCCAAAGAATGTCCTCACTCTGTCCAATCTATACCAAGGACCAGCCGAGTCGCTCAAAAGCTACCTCTCCTGGTTCAACATCGCCCTCGTCGTGGTCTAGGACCTAGACCCTCGCATCGTACTCTTTCAGTTAGCAAAGGGTATACTCCCTACTTCCAAATTCAGGGCATGGATGATCATAAGCAGCCAAAAAGCCTCGACACTTTCCATAAAAAGGCTAGAAAATACTTATGTCAAGAAGAAGCAAGACGAAACCGACTCTCTAGGGCCAGTCTTCCCAACAATCCACATACGAATACCATTGGTGACAACGTCAAAGGGAAACAGATAGGGAAGCTCTTTGACAAGGACAAGGGGGCATGCCCCTACAAATAAAGACTGAATAATAGTAGGCAAGGCGACCACAACAACGACAAGGTTTCTACAGAACCCAAAAAGTCAAGCTCTCACCGGACATACGAGATCTACACCCCACCGAATGAAGACTTGGAAACAATCTACCGGTAAACGTGCAACACGCTTCTATACAAGAAACCATACAACAAGGAATCCACTAATCATGAGAAGAAGACCGGCAAGTAATGTCGTTACCACGACATATACGGGCACAATACCAATAATTGCCATCAATTCAAAGACGTAATCGAAAAGCTTATCCGCGAGAAGCGCCTTGAGCAGTACGTTCGATAAGCATCATGCCTCTCATCAGACCCAAGCGGTAGAGGACCTGCTGGAAACGGACCTCCTTCCACTTGTAGAACCCGAAGCTCCTGCGACTCAAGAACATATTCACACGGTTAATAAGGACTATAAGAATGCAGCTCTTGCGCTAGGCATTGAAGGATAGCATCAACCTTATGCGCCAACTTCAAAAAAATCAACGCATCATCATTCTACTTCAGCTTGCTCAGAACCGCGCCCGCTCGCGGCACACCACATCAGAAATTTCTTTTGTCGAAGCTAGGGGCCCACGTCGAGGAAGAAGGTCCAACGTCATTAAAAACATCGCCGTCCACTCCAACACTTGTACAATGACATCAACGACAAAAGAAATGAGATGATGATCGAACCATCATCGCTCATGGCCAATGAGCACAGTAATAAACTGGGTCTGAGTAACCAAACTTCTACTCAGAAGAACCCACTTGTCGCCACTCAAAACCAGAGTACTCCCAGACCAGGGTGCACATCAGCTCGCCCAAACTCGACAACTATACCAAAACCATACCATCCATGACATAAAAGAGAGCGACCCGGATGTGTACAATAAAAGACGTCGACAGAAGGGAACTCCCAAAGTCGGCCAAAGCTAATGGGTTACAATAGAAAATCCCCTTTCAACATATCTCCCTGACGCTTCTACTTGCCAAAGGTGGCATCCTATGATAGCATGACCGACCTCTAATATGGACAATGTCAGAATCGCCATCAGGAATGGAACGCGTCATCCCGGCTGCCCCCGGCTTTGACGCTCAAGCCTCCGCTAGGCGGACTCAAACTGCTGTGAGTCCAAACTTATCCCCTACGCTTCTAGCGTCCAACTGGGCCCAAGTTCACTTCAACCGACTTCCACAGAATCATGCAACGAAGTTGGAATACCTTCTGCCAAGAAGGCGTGCTAGGCTCCAAAGTCCTGGACCAGATCACAACCTCTATAATGAGGTTAGAACCCGACTTCCAATTATCGCCAACACGATCCCTGGAGTTGTGAAGAAACCAAGGGAGCACGCCCACGACATCTACGAAACTAGTACAAGGCGCAACCCGTTCACTTCGACTATCCTTAATACCGAATGGCACCAGCACTTCAACATGCCAACACTTACGCCATACTTAAAGAGGCCATGATTCACGAAGCTTCATTAGCTTCCATGAATGGCACATAGATTCATCACACACCGCTAATGCCATCAAGTGCAAGTGCTTCCCCGTCCCTATCCAGGTCGACGCTATACGGGTTCTCTCGACTTCCACCTTAAATCATCTCAACTCCCGACCAACTAGCCAAGAGATTGGCTATGCAGTCCAGGATGCGCGCCGTAACGCCCATAGGTATCCTCTCAGTCTCGAACACTTATCAACACCCCCGAGAAAATCTGTCTTGCAACCTGTAATTACCAACCATGCAAAAGAATAAGACCTAAAAGTCTGACGAGCACACCAAGGGACTCCACAGGATATTGTCGGTTCTACAGCATCTGCGTATACAACGCTCATCAAAGACTCCCACTACATGGGATCTCTGAGCTACTCAGCGCTCATCAAAGTTTCCCGCTAAACATGACCTCGACCGACAACTAATCCCTCAAGATCATCCCCCCACCGCATTAGAACTACAGCTTTCATGGCGTAGTTGACCTTAGGTTGTCATCAGAAATGTCAGTTTGTAACTCCTCCCTGCCTCTGCCTCCTTCATTGAAAACAGAACATAAACTAAAAGCGAACTTTCTCCCATAAAAGACACCTCCTTTCCATTGTGTCATGGCTCCTTTTTATCCTCCATGCAACGTTCCCGATCAGCTGGGGGCACGCTGGGAAGCAGTGCCAGAGGAACGTTCGGAAGCGAGCCCGAGAATTCCAATCCTCTACCATCCCTACGACCGTCGTCTACGATACAACAATCCCCGAGGTTATCATTGGAGAAATCGGCCATCGACTCATCAACACCACTATCTCGCCTATATAAAAAAGTAAAGAGGAGGCGAGAGAGATGATTCAATAGCATAAAGAAGGCATACGCATTAATGTTTAAAGGTCAAAAAATAGGACCTTGAGCACAATTGCCGACGGAATTGTCTATGGATAAAGGGTCGCAACCTTTCCAATAATCGTTACCGTTGAAATTCAAACAGAACCATCCATTCACAGATAGATGCCTTATTCCGACCAATATATATAGGCCTACATAAAATAATGAAAACAAGAAGCAAGGCCCCTTCTCCAAGACACACCTCCTCTTTGTTGTATCACAACCATCCTCCTCCAACTAATTCTCCGCCCACTTAGGGGCACGACTGGAAGATCAACCAAAGGCCTGCTCGAATGCACATCGGCAGCTTAGACTGCAAACGGGCCTTCCTTTCACCTGCAGGCCTCACTCCTCGTCAGGGAGGCCCATGCTCATACAGCGGAAGCTCGGCGATGGAACTTTCAAACTCTCAACCATGGACGAAGCCAAACTCCCAACAGCATGGAACAACGAACATCCTCATCTCTACTCTGCATAACCTAGTGTACAATTAATTCATGCACTCCAACAATGTCTTGTTTTCCTGTAATTCAAGGCATTGTAAAGGCTATCACTACCAAAGTTATCCTTAGAAATGATGTTCAGTTTCCTGTCTCTCTTCCATGTTTGCTCCATGCATGACATTCATGACGTGTTTGATTAATCCTGACAACCAGCTTGCGTACAAACTTTCGATCGCCGCATCGACGTCCCGAGCATGGGAGTCGGTGCCGCCTTCCGAGCCTCGATCCGACATCGAGGCCAAACAACATTGGCTACGACTGGCACCCTGAGCACGGGAACCGACAACGCTACTCGAGTTTCCGGCCCATGGCGTGACCGAGTATAAATCACCACGAACTCGAACCTCGTCCCCATGCCAAGGCCGAGGATAAATCGTTCCACGCCCAAGTCCCAAGCGACTTGGGGCCGCCCATCGGGCAGTCGGGAGTAATATAAACTTCCCCTGGCTACGGGTACAAGTTGAATCTCGGCACAGCACCGAGACCGACATTAAATTGTTTCTCCCCAAAGCTCTAAAGGCTTAGGTGAAGCTCACGGCCACGATCGGACCCTACGGGCTGATGATCGGAGCTTTTCTCCGACGATTAAACGACGTCGTCACTCGCTCCAACCCGATGAACGATGGGAGAGCCATACACCGGACGGACTGCATAACGCGATGTCAAATGCCTCCGCTACACTTGAGATTAACCTCGGGCAACCCAAGTACACAGCAGGCGCTCATCCTGGCTTCGCAAACTACGGGTTTCCTGAGCTGAGGGAAATTTACTAGAAGCCTGCGCTCTATCACACCCCTCTGGAATAATTGACTTGGAGCGCTGTACACAATCACAACCCTCTGGAATAATCAACCCAGAGCACGGTCTCCGATCGCATTTCTGTTGGCGTAACAACAAGTACACTTGTGCAAGTATGGGACGCCGGAAAACATGAGAAGAATGTTCAAACACTTACCACGAAATGCGATCTTTACTAATTCATATTACATTTCACACACACACGTTATACAGACTACATGTCTAACTTCTCTTTTCTCTAATGACAGGGTATACATATATACCACACCATGTCTTTAAGAACCAAAAGCGAGGACCGCACTCGCATATACTATTGGTTTACCTAACCCAAAGTATTTTAATTCCTTTAACAATTGCTGATGCTACTCATCCTTTTCTTTTCTTTTCTTTTGTCTATACAGGTTCGACACAGGCAAGTAACCACCACTGATAGGCCCTTTTCCAGAACTGTTTCCTCCCCTTCTACTCTACACAGGAGTAATAGATTCATGAGGCACCGATGCGTGCCTTCCTCCATCATCCTCACCACTTGTAATCATCATAACCTCCCCGAGAGAAATACATGGCAACAACTTGGGGACGATGTAAGAAGCAAGGACCAATGTAGCTTGGGTTCTCCCCAAGCCTTCCTGGCTCCCAGCTTTGCTCTCTTCTCGGCATCCTACGCGGTTTTTCGGATCAGCTGGCTCCCTGTCATGGAATCGCATAACTGCATCTGCTTCAAGTTCGCTTAGGGTCATCTCCCCCTCTTCTGGTGGGCATCATCGACGGCTCTCCTTTTTCCTAGCCTACGCTGAGGCCCTCTCCTTCTCCGCCTCAGCATCGGCCTACCTTTTCGCCACCACAGCGGCAGATTTGTCCTGGGCATACCGACTAGCCTTTGCCTATGCATCTTGTATGGCATCCTCATCCTATCCCTCTTCCCCTCCGGCTCTTCCGAATTTGCCACCAGACGGGCTTCCTGACCTTCCATCGTAGCTTGCTTTATTTGCACACTTACATCAGCTACGTCTGTCGCATAAGCACTTCGTCCAGCCACAACTTATCCTCCTCCAAGGAGGTTCATATAAATATGGGATCTCGAAGCCAAGGATTCTCATACTACTTCAGATTGTTCCCGCTGTAACTCCAACTGGGACTCAGACACTTGAGGAAGCATGGGGGTAAAGCCTGGCGTCGCCTCCGCTCCGAGAGGAGGGGGGCTTCCCAGCAAAAGAAGCAACTATTGGACCTATGAGGGTTCATCACTCGCATCCTCTTCAGTTAGCAAGTACTCGAGCTTGGGGGCAGTCCCCCGCCTATCTCCGCACCAGCTTACCTATCGCAGGACCTGAGGAGGATCTCCACCAGCTTCTGCGCTGGCATTTCGGTCGCCACAGCCATCGGGGCGTAGAAGCCCACACCAAAGGACAGAGGAAACAATACCACCGTTTCCTCGAGGTGCTGGAGAACTTAGATAAGTTCCTAATACGCAAAATAAAAAAATCCATATTTCAGTGCAATTTCTCGGGTTTCCATGGTCGGTTCATTGGGTTCGCAAAGTCTCAGCGCCCTGCCAGCAAACTCATACTTAAACACAACATGAAGCTAACTCACACCCCTCGATGCATACCTACAAGCGCATCGAAATGCGGCAACGACACCTAGTTTGGATAACTATGGTAGTGGTTACCGGTAAACGGCAGCACCATTTTCGGATCGGATAATGATCCCAACATAATTGGGTTGGAGACTAACGACTCGACTGTATGCCCGCATCTTGCGCGCATATCCGAGCGGTCAATCCGAATAAATTCATTTCCAGGATCATTCGCCGACCAATTATGTTATGTTCATCTCCAGTTACCGACCAGACATGAAACATTGAGCAACGATCTGAGCTTGCTAGCTCATCTCTGACGTCGAGCATAATCAAGCAGGTACCCGGGCCTGGGGGCAACCCTCTACGGATTATCGCACTGACCTGGCAATCTCAAGACCCGATCAGATCCCCTTAAGTTTCTGTACTGGCATCATCTTCAAAACATCCTACGGAGCCACAATCTTGAGAGCACCTTCACCTCACAATGAAGGAAATCCGGAGCCGAAGTTCACGCCCTCGAGGCTTCTCGGCTTCCATCAGTACCTGAACTCCACAAAAAGCTGACACTCCGGAACATGGTGGTAGCCTTTAGCCTCAACAACTAACGCCACGACCATCACCAACCGCTAGTGCAACACCTAAGTCAAGATGCAGCCGCATCGTGGTTAAGTTATTGATCGAATCCCAAGACTAACAGATCGACTATGTGTCAATATCTTACATAAGCATTCAAGCAACAATCCAAGCAGGTCCATTCCTTGAGGATCGCGTCGCGAGACCAAAAATCACTAATCACTGTTCGCTCATATGGCGCCATGCAAAGGTTCAAGTTTACAATCTCAAGATCGAAGATAGGGCTCGACAAAGTCATGGGAGTGCAAAGTTATGTCTCATGCTCCCATGCGCCGGCTTAGTTGTCATCTCCTCAACCAAGATTCGAACACCTAAAGAGCGTGAAAGATTTAATCAACATTTGGGACACAAAGCCCAATCTTGTATTCACACATGCTTGGCGACCTTTATTCAAATTCCTAATCCCATTTCCCAAGGTCCGCCGCTCCATGTTCTTGAATACCAAATCCAAAAGCCCTCTTACTTTCCATATCTCCCTTCCCTTCTCCCGAAAACCTAACAACACCTCGAACATCCAAAGTACAAATGAAGTATTTTAGCATCCTCCATGCCTTACGATGATTTTCTATCTGAAGAAGAAAGGAAGCAAGTACAATCAGGGGATCGACATGCCCCAAACGAACATTCCGGGATCATACACCAAGCTAAGATCATATTCACTTAACTTCGAAGCTCCAACTACCAAGTCAATCAGGACTCAACGACCACCTGGGTACTCACCAAGTGCTCAATCATCAAAGCGCCCGCGCCCAGCACTTGGGTCCGACCTCGCCTCAAAGGAGAATCCATATGAATCCATGCCATGACATATGACAAGTATTGTCCTAACAATGGCATTCACATACACGAGTTGCCGAAACTTTGATCAATGGGACTAGATTGGATCGTTGAGCGACCTTGGGCTCACCTAGTCCAAGTGATTTAACGGATACTCCAAATAATCAAGCTCCATCCAATGATGTTTCAGCAACCACTTAGAGCAATCATGCTCCTAAGCCATGGCAATGACCATGCCTACACGATTTGGGAATCTCAACCGAGTAGAACAACTCGATTCAAATGCGTGCCCACAAGCCTTAAGGGTTCAAGTATACACACCAAACAGTCGGCTCTCGATCCAAAAACTCTTCGAAAAGCTAAAACTGCGCGATCATAAGCTCAAGGCATACAATTCACTTTCATATTACCTATTCTAACTCAGATCGCATCACGCAAAACCACTAACAAATTTGTGATTACATACGCAATTAAAACCTGGTAACGAACCGTTTGCACTTCGATGCAATCGGGAGTCTGCAACTAACTTTTATTATCCTTAATCTATAGGAAGTAAGCACCTTAGACAGGTTCCAATCCAAGCCACCAAACTCAAGCGAGTCAAAGCTCTTAGCCATGCTGGAATCCTAAGCTCGTACCCACATATTTCAACAAAGCATCTCAACCACTCCAAAGCCATGCGCTCTCGACATACAACGCAAGAGGAAGGTCATAACTGATTGCTAAGCATCGCATGGAGATGTTTGCGCCCATATCAGACCCATCTCACTTCAAAGCATGTCCCGTTAACACAAAACAAGTTCGAGGGGGGAAAATGTTAACCGGCCTTTTGGTCCGGTTACCAAAAGTACAGAAGACACGCTCGTCTCAACATTTCGCGTGATATTACAGCCCGGAGGCATCGCCAATATCATCCGGGGTCCAGTACCAGAAGACTCGAGTCTGGCCACTAGCAGGATGTCGCATCCCTCGAACGCAACCTCCATCAGTATCCATCCTCATCCGAGCCGAAGGTAAGTCGTGCTCCAAACCGAAGGCGAGCCATCAAGTGGGTCAAGGCGCAGCGCCGGTGGGGGTCTGGGGCGCCACAGTCTGATTCGTCCGATTTCCACCAACAAGTGTGTTTCCCAGAATTACTAGATCAGCTCAAAGTCAAGATTCAGCCAACAACTTCAGCGAGCCTCGCCGCTCCTCCAGCACATTCCCGAACCAAGGCCTCGACATCCCTAGATGCACCGACCAGGATTTCGAGCCCCTAAGCCACTCCGACAGACCTCGCATCTCTCAAACAGAATTTTCGTACCCTCGAGAGGTGCGAAATTTCGCACCCTCCAGGTGCGAAATTTTGTACCTGCGAGGTGCAAAATTTTGTACCCTCGAGGTGCGAAATTTCGTACCCTTGAGATGCAAAATTTCGCACCCAAGAGGTGCAAAATTCTGCACCCATGAGGTGCGAAATTCTGCACCCTCGAGGTGCGAAATTCATACCCTATGGGGTACGAATTTCGCACCCCTAGGAGGTACGAATTTCGCACCCCCGAGGTGCGAAATTTGCACCCTCTGGGGGAGGTGCGAAAAAATGGGGTGCGAGGGCCTGAGCTGCGAATTTTCTGTAGATGGTCCCCATTTCTATCTACTCCTACCTAACCACTTCCTATAAATACCCTATGGCCTCACACTTCAAAAAGTAGAGATTCTTGAGATTTGAGACCTCCATAGAGCTTCATTAATGGCATCTCCTCTTTAAGGAAGAAGAAGGGCAAAATTGTCCATTTTACTATTTCTTGCAAATATGACTATTGTAACTTCATGTAGCATAGTCAACAAATGTAATGAGAGGATCCCAACCTTGTAATCTTTCAAGTGATCAATAAAATTCCAACAACTCTTCAAAGTGGACATAGGCCCTCACTGAGGCCGAACCACTATAAATCTCTTGTGTTATTTACTGCTTATGTTCTATTTTATGTTCTTGTCTATGCGACCATTTTTATAATTCCTAGTAATTGGGAATCTTTAGTGCTTACGACATTTTTTGTCGTCAACAGATCCAAACTTATAAACATGTCAAGATTATATTTTAGGTGTTTATATCTAAAAGGAACATAAATTCACTATGATTGGATCTAAAGAACAGAGGACTGGTTTTAAATGATGTAGCACAGATCCTTGAATACATATAACTTGTTGTTGAAGAAGAATAGGTTGGTTCAAACTAAGTTGGGGCAGCACCTCGTTATCTCCATTATTTTGGTGAATAAAAACAATGAGAATGAGGTCCTATTTATAGCCTAAGGTCAACGAATCTTGCTCAGAACTGTGTCCAGGTGCAGGGAAGGAATCTGCCCAGATCTCAGTGGGGTCGACCCCGGGGTCGACATAGGGGTCGACCCATGGGTCGAAGCCCATGGGGAACGGGGTCAACCCCTAACGGGCCGATTTCCCCCTTCCCATCATCGTTTGATTTTGAATTCTGGATATTATATATTTATATATAAATGGCTTATATGTATATAAACTTCAAACCTTAATATCTTCTTCATACGATGTCCGTTTTACGCAAACTTAGGGTCTTTTCTTAAGTAGAATTCCGAGACGAACACATCGGTGCAGTCCATTTTACTTAATTCCCAATATTTAATTAAGTATTCCCAAGTTTATCATTATAATGTTCTTTAATATTACTGGGTGTTACATTCTCCCCACTTAAAGGATTTTGCCCCCGAAATCTCTAAGTTAAGAAGAATGTGTATCCTAAAATCCATCGTCCATCTACCGATTTACCAATCACAAGAATCCATTTTTCTTAAGATATTTTAAATGAACATATGCAAAGGTGTGTGTACATTTCTCTATACTAATGCGAAAGATCAAGCGGTCTACTGATTCAGTTGACCTCCTTAATGCAATGTATGTTACTACCATGAATCCAACATGTATGCAATTAATACTAATATAACATGTAAGTTCTATTTGTGTTTCACAATAATTTATCCAAATGCAACATCCACATGATGATATACCCTCTTTCATCCATTAAAAGAAAAAAAATATGCACACACATCCATATGCAGTATGAGAGTGATTGAGCTGATCTAGTGCCTATTATGTATGTTTATGCATCCATGATTAACCACTAGCAAACACTTGCATCCGCTTACATCTGTCAAACATAACATGTCTCAAACACATGTTTACATCCATCGGATTCCTACCTAAAGGTCGAAGATTCGATCGATAGGATATACTAAAGGACAGAAACAAGTGTGGATATAAAGCTTTGGAAAAGAAGTTAAGAACATACCCTGGAAAAGAAAAGGGTATGAAGCACGGATTTTGTCTTCGGTTTCCAAAGTTTCATCTCTTGGTCATCTCCCCATTGAACTTTCATCAACTTGACCTCTCGGTTTTGTAGCTTCTTAACCTCTGATCCAAGAATACGGGTAGAAACTCGTCTAACCATCGACTCCCCTTCGACTTCTAATTCTTCAAGCACAGTCGGCTCAACTACTTCTGTGGTATCGTGCAAGCACTTCCGTAAATGAGAAACGTGGAAAACATCATGAACGTCGGACAGTCTCTCTGGTAGCTTTACTCTATAGGCCATTTGGCCAATCCTTTCCATTATAGGTAATGGCCCTACAAATCTTGGTGCCAATTTCCCTACAGATCCAAAACGAACCACATTCCTCAAAGGTGATACCTTGATGAAAACCATATCTCCCACCTCAAATTCAGTGTCAGTCCCTCTCCTATCTGCATAGCACTTCTACCTGTCCTGAGCTATCTTCATGTGCCTGCGAATAAGATCGATCTTCTCTAAAGTTTCCTTAACCATCTCAAGTTCAAGTAGAAGCCTTTCTGTAGATTCCCACCAACAAGTCGGTGATTTACAGGGTCGTCGTACAATGCTTCGAAGGGTACCATGCCAATACTATCCTTATAACTATTGTTGTAGGCAAACTCTACTAAAGGAAGATACTCTTCCCAAGTCCCTCCAAAGCCTATGATACACAATCTTAAAAGATCCTCAAGAACTCTATTCACCCTTTCCGTCTGTTCATCGGTCTGAGGGTGATATGGGGTGCTCAACACAACGGTGTATATAATGCCTCTTACGAACTCCTCCAAAACTCACTGGTGAATATGGGGCCACAATCACTCACAATACTGGAAGGTACTTCATGTAGACGGACTATCTCACGAAGATAAACTGCTGCCAACCATGCTGCTGTCCTCTTACTTTTAATAGGGATGAAATGAGCGCTCTTAATAAACCTGTCAACCACAACCCAAATACTGGTGTTGCCTTTCCTCGATCTAGGAAAACCATCAGTGAAATCCATAGAGACACTCTCCCACTTCCACTATGGGACTTCCAAAGGATGAAGTAAACCGTCGGGCTTCCTTTTCTCAGCCTTGACTTGCTGGTAAATCAAACTTCGATAAACAAATTCTGCTACATCTTTCTTCATCCCAGTCTTAAAGAAAACCCTCTTCATATCCTTATACATCTTATCACTACTGTGATGAATAGTCATCCTTGAATGATGGCTTCCTTAAGGACTATCTTCAAAAAACTCCCAACTCGGGAAATACAAAGACTTCCATCTCGTCGCAACCACCATCTATCGTCTGTTTATCTATTGAGGTGATTAGAAGTCTCCCCTCTACGGAGCCTACCCAAGATATCTGCTAGCTTTGGGTCATCTCGCTGCGAAGTTCCTATCTGGTCCATTAGAGTAGGTCGCACCTTTAATGATGCCAATAAACCAGGGGTAAGCTCAATGGAGGGTCTAAAATAAAAAGTCGATATAAACTCCAAATTTTTCCTCTCCACAAACAGAGGACTCAAAGTCATCCTCTGCATACTCATTACATCTTCCACTACATTACCTTTGCCAAGGGTATAAACAATCTCAAAGTCATAGGACGCTAGGAACTCCATCCATTTTTGTTGCCCCAAATTGAGATCCTTCTACGAGAACAAGTACTTGAGAGATTTATGATCGGTGTACAACTCGAACTTCTCCCCTAGTAGAAAATGGCACCAAGTCTTAAGCGCAAATACCATGGCAGTTAACTCTAAGTCATGGATAGGGTAGTTCTTCTCATGAACTCTTAACTGTCTTCCTCCATAACGTACTACCTTTCCCTCTTGCATCAGAACCGCACCAAGCCCTGTACCATATGGATCAGTGTATACTGCGAACACTTTGATCCCATAAGGCAAAGTCAAGACTGGGGCTGTTGTCAGAGCCCTCTTCAACCATTGGAAAGCATCCTCACAGTCTATACTCCAAGAAAATGTCAGATTCTTCTTTGTCAATGTGGTGAGTGGGGATGATATCTTTGCGAAGTCCTTAATGAACTTCCTATAATAGCCCGCTATTCTAAGAAAACTCCTCACCTCTTTGCATTCTTTGGGATATGCCAATCTAGAACTACAACTACATTCGTGGGATCTATTTCTATTCCATCTTTAGAGACCACATGCCCTAGAAATCTCACTTCTTTTCTCCAGAAGTGACATTTGGAGAATTTTGCCTTAAGCTGATGTGCATAGAGAGTTTTCAAAACCTCCCTTAAACGTAGGGCATGCTCATCCTCGCTCTTCGAGAAAATCCAGAGGACATCAATAAAGACCATAACGAACTTATTTAGGAACTCACGAAACATCCTACTCATCAGATCCACAAAATAGGTGGGTGCATTCGTCAACCCAAAAGGTATGATGAGCCACTCGAAGAAACCATCTGGAGTTCTAAAGGCGGTCTTGTCTATACTGTCCTTGGCCACCCACAACTGATGAAACCTCATGGCCAAGTCTAACTGAGAGAAAATAGATGCACCAACAGGCTCGTCGAACAGATCATCTATCCTCGGAAGTGGGTGCCTCTTCTTCTTAGTGAGTTTATTCAATTCCATATAACTCACACATAAGCGAAGCAAACCATCCGCCTAGTGGCGAATACTACTGGAGCACCCCATTCAGATATGCTTCACCTAATAAACCCTTTCTCAAGTAGCTCCCCTACTTTCTTGCTAAGCTCCCTTCTTTCACTTGGAGCTATATGGCGCATAGGCAATGCAACTGGCTTTGCATTGTCCACCAAATATATACGGAAATCAATATCACGCCTCGGAGGTAAGCCCTGAACCTCCTCAAAAACATCAGGATACTCACAGACTACTGAACTGATCGTAAATCAGCAATAGATGCATCAACCGACTCTAGGAAACTAAGCATAACAGACCCTTTAGGGTCATAAGAAATCTCAAGGGTCCTCCCATGGCAAGTCAAAAGTCTAAAGACCCTCCTCTTACAATCTAGAATGGCACCATACATGGCTAGCCAATCCATCACTAGAATCAAACCATAGCCCATGAAACCAAGCACGTATGCATCACACTCAAACTCGATGCCTAACATAGATATTCTCAAACCTTGACAAATCATAGATAAATGAGCCGTACCGGCAATGGGGTTTGATACAACAATGGGATCCAAAACCATACTAGTACTAAGGTGTAGAGACTCAACCACAAAATCAGATATAAAAGAATGCGAAGTGCCAGAATCAAAAAGAGTTCTAACAAGATGATTAGAAAGAGAAATCAGACCTTTAACGGAAACTTTCCTACCTCTATCTGGTACACCGGCCATGAGAGCAAGCTCTTGCCCTCTAGAAGATCCTGCCCTTTGGCCCCGTCCTTGCTTCTTCGGGCAATCCTTAATAAGATATCCGACCTCTCCACAATGGAAACAAGTGTTCTTCCTTATCTTGCAATCCTTGATTAAATGACCTTCGCATCCGCGGTTATGACATTTCCTCTTATCTCCTGCTTTGCCGTTCTTTCCGCCCTTCTTTTGTTCTTGTTCTTTGTTGGGCCACAATTTGTTTTTTTGTGTTTCCTCAACCTTAGTCTCTTTCGTTTCACTTTTATCTTCTTCATGCATCAATGCCATGTCAACGAGTTTCTCAAAAGTTGTTCCCATTGGAATATGGGACATAGCCAACACATAGAGGGGTTCATTCAATCCTCTAGAAAACCTCAAACCTTTCTTGTGCGAGGTATTTACTAGATCCAAACCAAACCTCGCCAATTGATTAAACTTATTAACATACTCTTTGACAAACATAGCCCCTTGCTTAAGCGCCAAAAACCTTTCCATTTGCTTTCTTTGCTCGGGTTGAGAAAGAAACTTCATTTCGAATCTCTGTCGGAAATCATCCCAAGTTTTGATTGGACGTCCCATCTATGTCACTTCCCACCAAAACGAGGTCTCATCCTTCAACTGCCAAATGGCTAACTGAATGTTCCTATGATTGTCGACTTCGAAAAATCCAAACAAGTCCTCTATCACTTTAAGTCAATTTCTTACTTCTACAAAAGTCTCATTTCTTCGGAATGGTTTTTCGCCCAGAGCATAGAAATCCTTGCATATCATCGAGAAATTATCAACACGTGGAGGAGGAGGAACAACGGCTGCATTTGGGGGAGGGGCGTCTGCTTGGCCTCCAGCAGGTGTCATAGCCTCCAGATACATACGAAACTAAGCCGGTATCTGCACGCCCTTAGGAATATTAGGTTCCCCAGACATGCTGAAATGAAAAGGAAAAATGGATTCAAACAAAGAATCGAAATATATTTCATATGGGTTTGGTGGAAATGTTTTCTAAAATAGACTTTTCTTTTGAAAATGCTTTCTTTTAAAACCTTTTTGAAGACAATTTTCAAAATATTTTTTCCGATTTGGTAACCTTTAGCTCTAATACCAAATGCGACACCCCACGTCCGTTAATGTCACTCTTTATCAGAATGCATTAAGTTTCATGAAGCGTTATAGGTAAACTAAAACAGAAACATCAAAGTACAAATATAAAATAGCAGCGGAATTAAAAACTTTATTAAATAGAAAAGCTTCGTGTCTAAACCTAATAATAAGTCTGAATTACTGAAAACTCATTTCATCAACATAAAACTTCTGTCTTGTACAAAAAATCATCATCAGAGTACAATAATATATAAACATAGCATATTCCCCAAAATATAGCCATATTAGAGAAGGTGCGAACTCAAGTTGTACATTTGAGCAGATCCAAGCAGAATGAAAGAAGAATCCTGATCAAGCTTGAGTATTCCCACCCCGAGAACCTGGGGTGACAAAAGAGAGAGAAGAGGGAACAAAATGGGTCTGATGTAAAGTCTGGCGAGTCCAATTACTTTTAGCATATAAATAAGTAAAAGCATCATGACAGGCATATAAACTTGAGAGAGAGACAATAGTGTCATAAGGCATGTATAACAAGGTAAACATGATAAACAAAATAAAATATATTGCGCTTCTCTAATACTTTTCTGTTTGCACCATTACTAGTATCATAAGAACATGATGATCTAAACAAGTACAAGATATTAGACTTAGGTGCTAGTGAGAGGTTTTACCCCATACAATAACAGGTAGCCCAACAGAATTGACAGCTGTAACCGCCAACGATAATAATGGGCTCCTAAACAAGTAATACTAGATATTCCATAATTACTACCCCCAATCGATCGGCTCTCTAACTCGTAGATACCCTATGCTGGCCCCATAGTAGAATGTATCACTTCCTACAGTGGCAACCCATGGTTTGCAAGATGTGCACAAACCACATCTACAAGTGTCACAGCGTCTTAATCCTCCCCGGAACCGGACCCATGCACACACGTGACCCCGTCGGTATGCGCCACCCACACCATTCCCTTAGATGGACCTCTTACAATCAACTCAGTAAACGTTCCCGGACCCCGACCTAGTTCATGGTTCTCCGTTTGATACCAATATAGGTTACTGACTAATATGGGTCCCCCATATCGAATGATACAAGCTTCCCCCTAGGCTTGAATCCCCACTACTAGGATTTCAACAGGTTATGCTTACCAGTTTAACAAGATTGCATAACCCCAACAGGTTAAGTTTGTTGGGTTTATATGTATAACCCGTTCTCACATATTTAACAAGATTAACTTAACCCTACCACTAATTCAAGCAAGTTTACTTAACCCCTACTTAAGTTGATAGGTTCATGTAACCTTCATAGATTCAAACAGGTTAAATATTACAAGTTTATTACCTTTTATTCATTTATGGTTATTAATGTGCTAGACCTCCTACATTAAGTCTACCACTTGTGGATGCTGGATAAGCCGATTGGTTCTGGGCTGACTTCTACCACAAGTCGAACTTAACTCGTGTCTTAGCATCGTTATGTGTACGTTTATGCACTTAGACCCCTCACATTAGATTCACCACTTGTTGTTGCTGGATATGCCAGGTGGTTCCGGACAGGCTTCTACCACAAGCGTAATCTTACCTCGTGTCTAAGCGCGGTTACAGTTTCTAATTACTGTAAATCTAGGCACTTTCGTTACTAACCAATTTTCACGTTTTATGCCCTAAATCCTTGTCTAATTCACGATACAAGTTATGCCCCAGATTAAAGTTTAGATCAAGTTATAGATTATGCCCCCAAATTAAAGTTTTGGCTCAAGGTACAAATTATGCCAAAATTTCCCAATCATGTTTTACAATGTAAATCATGCCCCAATTTATCATTCCCGATCGCTCCCAATTTCGTGCGGTCGCGTATTTCAGCGATTGGCCTAGGCTCGAAGGTAGCTTGGCTATAAAAACAAAAAGAGAAAGAGGGAGAGAAGAGAACTAGAATAGGCATAGTAAATAAAACTGGCATATAATGATAGAATTGGTCATACTACCAGAATAGGCATACAGTGACATAATTAGGCAAACTAACAGAATATGCATATGGTGACATGATTAGGAAAACTAACAGAATAGTGATATCATAAATAGGCATATGAGATCTAAGCAGTAAATTAGGTATACAAGTAATGGTAGATCTGTTATGATTCAGATTACTAACAGGCATAGGCTTAGATCCAAACTTATAAACATGTCAAGATTACATTTTAGGTGTTTATATCTAAAAGCAACATAAACTCACTATGATTGGATCTAAAGAATAGAGGACTGATTTTAGATGATGTAGCAAGATCCTTGAATATGTATAACTTGTTATTGAAGAAGAATAGGCTAGTTTAAACTAAGTTGGGGCAGCAACTCGTTGTCTCCATTGTTTTTTGTGAATAAAAACAATGAGAATGAGGTCCTATTTATAGCCTAAGGTCAACGAATCTTGCTCAAAACTGTGTCCATGTGTAGGGCAGGAATCTGCCCAGATCTCGGTGGGGTCGACATCCCCGTTATGGGGTCGACTTTTAACATCCCGTAATTTTGACATCACTAAAAAAATATGACTTAAAGAAAAATTAATTTAATATTTATAATTAAGGGAAACAGACTGTGCCATTGCATTCGTCTCAAAATTCTAGTCAAAATAGACACCTGGTTTGCGTAAAACGGACACCGTATGAAGAAGTTATTAAGGTTTGAAGTTTATATACGCATAAGGAGAATTTATATATATATATATATATAAATAAATCCAGAATTCAAAAATCTGTTTGATATTAAAAATTTGGGAGGTAGCAAAAATCCCGCTCAGGGGTGTCGACCCCTCAAGAATAATCAGATCTGTCCCTATATGCCTATCTTGTCATTTTGCCATTATATGTTTATGCCTATTTATGCCATTCTATGTTCACCTTGTTAGTATGATTATTTCTGTCCTCTTCCCTCTATATTTTTCCTTTTTATTTTATATAGCCAGGCTACCTTCGAGCCTAGGCATGCCGCTGAAATATGCGAACGCTTTAATTTGGGAACGAGGGGAAAACGATAAAATTAGGGCATAACTTGTAATTATAATTTTAGGCATAACATGAATGATATATATGAACATGAATTTGGGGACATAAATCAACTGTGATTAAAGACCTTAATTTGGGGTATATAGTTCATTATGGACGTAACTTGGAAAAGGGGCATGAAAACCTATAAAGACATACAAATAATTGGTTAATAATTGAAATGCCTAGAATTACAGTAATTAGAAACTGTAACCGTGCTTAGACACAAGGTTAGATTACACTTGTGGTGGAAGTCTATTCGGAACCGACCGGCATATCCAGCGACCACAAGTGGTGAATCTAATGTGTGTGGTCTAAGTGCATAAACACGAGACATGCCAAGACATGAGGTTAAGTCCGACTTGTGGAAGAAGTCTGCCTAGAACCGACTGACATATCCAACATCCACAAGTGATAGGCTTAATATGGGAGGTCTAGCAAATTATAACCATAAATGAATATGGTAATGAATTAGAATAATTAAACTAGTTGAATCCGTAGGGATTAACATATAACTTGAGTAGGGGTTAAGTAAACTTGTTTGGAATAGTGGGGTGGGTTAAGTAAATCTTGGGTGGGTGGGTAATATTTATATAGATATATCGGGTAATATTTATATAGATATAGGCCCACAAACTTAACCTGTGGGGTTCTGCAATCTTTTACTCTGGTATGACATAACCTGTGGGAAACCTAGTGGAGATGCAAGCATAGGGGGGAGCTTGTATCATCTTATGTATGGGACCCGTTTCAGTCAGTAACCCATATGTAGGTATCAAACGAGTACTCTGAACTAGGTTGGAGTCGGGGCACGCTTACTGGGCTGATTGTAAAAGATCCAAACGTGGGGGCGGTGTGGGCGGCGCATTCCGACGGGTTCATGTGCATGCATGGGTCCAGTAGAGGAGGTTTAAATGCTGTGACACTTGTAGATATGGTTGTGCACATGCTG
Organism: Allium sativum; assembly: GCA_030737875.1. NCBI lineage: Eukaryota > Viridiplantae > Streptophyta > Magnoliopsida > Asparagales > Amaryllidaceae > Allium > Allium sativum. Next base: position 975,155,660 of record CM060909.1, read on the forward strand.
AAAACAAAGGGTTGCCACTTTAGGGAGTGATCCACACTACTGTGAGGTCAGCACATGGTATCTACAGAGTAGGGAGCCGATCTATTAGGGTAGTAATTAGGGTACATCTAGACTCCAGTATGTTGGGGAGCCCCTCAATACCCTTCGGGGTAACTCTGGTATGTTGGGCTTCTTGTTGATTGTATAGGGTGAAAACCTCTAACTGGAAGTACACCTAAAGTCTGCCATCTTATACTTGTGGGGGACCATCTTGTTAATAAGACACTGTATTAGTGTAGAGAAACCATTAGAGAAGCGTAGTATACTCCATCATGTTTGTCGTGTTTACCTTGTCGTACCTGCCTTTTATGTTGTTATTGAAACACCCCACCTCCGTTAGGGTCACTCACAAAGGGAATGCCCTAATTTTGGTGGAGGTTTATAAGTATAAGTAACAAATACACATGACAGATATAAATACACATGTTTTTAAACAGCGGAAATAACAGCAACTTTTATTTCATCAAAATACGTGTTACACAAACCATACCATAATTGTCTTACAATACTTCCAAAAACATTACATTTCCATAACTGTCTTGATTTCATAACTTAAAGAAGCATAAAAAAACATAAGTAAACTGCATAAGTCCCCATAGTTGCTATCAAAAGCCATTGTTCAAAACGAAAGAGATCCAAGCAATACATTCTCTCACTTCAAGCTGGATGTGAAACTGGTCAAGCTGCGGTATTCCCTCCCTGCGGACCTAGGGGGGGGGGGAACGAAAGAAAAGAAGACGATAGAAAAGTAGAGTCAGACATAAAGCCTGAGTAAGTCTAGGACTATTCAGTCTATGAATAAGAAAAAGAGCATGATAAGTACAAACTGGAAATGGGAAAGCACCATAAACTAAGTTAAGTTGTCTAGAGTCGAATACACTATCGTACCCCATATTAATCTCGGCACCCCCTATAAACTAGTTCCCAGTTGGCACCGCACAACCAGGGTGATGTGATCCTTTTTAATGATCGTCTCCTACTCGCATAGTTACATGTGTCTTACGGCCCCCGATGTTGTAGCTACCTATGCTGGTCCCACCATGGGTTGTATCAAGTCCCATGGTGGTGGCCCGACACAGTTCTAGAATGCACAGGTATACTACTGGTGGCCAGTGCCTAATTTTTTTGCGCCGGAGTGTGTGCACGCCCGCACCCCGTTAGAAGCTACACTGCTGCACCACCGCCGTCGACTTGACCTCTTACAGTCAGCCCAGTAATCGTGCCCCACCCTGCCTAGTTCAGGGTATCCTGATACACCTTGTAGGGTTACTGCTGAAAAGGGTCCCCCGCTACTAGGTTTTCTATTTATAGCCAACATGCTAAGTTGGTTAAGTGTTCTATATAAACCTAACCCCCAATCAGTCTGTATAGTTTAGCATGTTATATTTGATTAAGTATTAATTCAATTTACTTAATCCTATCAATCCCGACTTAGCCTTAATTGTCTTATTAAAGCCACAACCACTCACATTAGACAGGTTTTGTTGTGGCTGCCTGTTGTCGGTTGGGTCCGGGCAGTCTTACGTCACAACTCAGTCTAACCTCGGGTCTTTATTGGGCTCAATGCTTAACCACCCATATTGGTTAGGTATTGTTGTGACTACTGGGCAGCCGGGCGGGTCCGGGCAGGTTTATGTCACAACGCAATCCAACCTCGGGTTACGCATGTCGTATTTTCTAAGTTTACATATTTTGTCTCTTTTTCTTTTATATGTAAATATTTGCGGCCCATTATTCGAATTCATTATTCTTGGGTATAATAATTTATACCATTTAAAATGTCATGAATCGTTGGCATGTGCCAAACATGCCAACACATATATTTTAATTAACCCCAACGTATTCCCCCGTTTGTACGTAATAATATAACATATGTTGGGCTTCAACATTTTAGCCCACCTTAGCCACATAAAAAAGGGAGGCTTAGAACATGACGTATATATATTCTTAGTAACATCAAAAAGGGGTGTGTAAATGCATGAACTTGCAACATAGCGGTCTAATTAACATAAATTTGGCACTTGTGAACTTGAATTGTAATAGCATAAAATCTTGACATAAAACATACCTAAACATGAATCATGGTTTTAATCTAATCATGTAAACTTTTATTTAAAGTATGAATCTAATTTAATTATGTGCCACATATATTATCATATGTTTTCTAACAACAACCTAAGCCTAAAACATATTTTGTTTGGGCATAAAGTTAAACATAAACTAGTCATGTTCATAAAGTCAACACAAATTCACAAAGATGCTTACTTTTGTCACTAATACACAAGTATGGTTTTCACTTGAATCAATGATGCCTATCCCAACATATGAATCATAATACACAATTGGATCCAACTACACTAAAAATGATCATAAAAATATTCATAGAAGGATCATAAATCATGTTGGCATAATAGTGAATCATATACTTGCATAAGTCTTAACTTGGTTGCAATGAAATATGTATAACTTCTCATTAACCACAACGTATCAAATTTCCAACATAAGTTATATACTTGTATCGCAACTATTCCATAGGTCCAATATCATGTTAATTACACTACCACATCCCAAAATCCATTCATAGCAAATCATAGCAACATACAATTATGAATTAACATCATTATAATTAAAGTACAATCCCATTTCTTATTCTACACAATCAAGCCTCAATTATTCATTCACATCGGAATAGCACTCTACTTACAACGTATGACGAGTCTTGTATTCAGGACTCTGAATTCTGAATTTGGTGATGCTTATCCTTTGTTATAGGCGTTGTTTTGATTTAATGGTCGTGGCTTTAAGCTTTTGAATCAACTCCTAATTGTCTCTTGATTTGACGGCTACTCCTAGTCATTCTTCAGCAACATGATTGCTCCATACTCATTTTTATTTGTGTGAATTAGGTGGAGTCTTAGGTCCTTTTTATAGAGATTGTGAATTGATTAGAGTCGTCGATGGAGCCAAGATTAATATATGTCGTTCGTTTTAGAGAGAAACCAATCAAGGGTTGACACATAAGCCAAAGTGACAAGACCAACTCCAGAAATTCGGCCAAGCACAGACCAGGCCATCCAGGAGGGGCTGGGTTCGACCTGGCTCAGGGGCCAGGTCGACTACCTAGTCGACACCTAGGTCGACTGCCCCAGGTCGACTACCCAGTCGACCTGGGTCTTGGGCGGGAAAATTCACGCCCAGCCCAATCTGGGTCCGATTTTTGAATTTGAATTTGTTTTTCTGAACTGTTTCTGCCTGTTTGAATTTTAAACTGAATTCTGAATCTTCCGGAGGTCATATCTCCCTCATACGGAGTCCGTTTTACGCAAACTCGGACTCTATCTCAAGCAGAATTCCGAGACGAACGAAATGGCGTATCCCGTTTCCCTTAATTCTTTGATATGAAATTAATTATACTTTAATTTATGAATTTCACTGTTATAGAATATACGGGGTGTTACATTCTCCCCCACTTAAAAAGGATTTCGTCCGCGAAATCTTCAAGTTTAGGAAGAATGTATATCCTAACATCCAAACGTCCATCTACTCATCCATCAAACACGAGCGTCCATTGTCCTTAAAAGACCTCTAATGCTTCATGATCATATGCGAAGTGTGTGTACATGTACTTATCTAATGCAAAATCAGTCGATCTACTGATTTAGTTGACCTCCTTAATGCAACTTATGTAAGTGTCATGAATCCATTATGTATGCAAACCTTCCTATTCATGATTCTACATGAGTGCATAATCATTCATATAAATGCAACATCCATATGACAACACCTTAAACTTCAACCACATAAGAATGTAAATACATATATGCATATGCAATATGAAGTGACTGAGCCGATCTAAAACCTAGATTGTGTGTGTATATGCAACCACGAGCAACCACTAGCAATCACTTGCAACCACTTTCAACCATCATCCATAACATGTTTCAATTACATGTTTTCATCCAAAGGGTTTCTACCTAAAAGATAAGGTCGAGGAGATATACCCTAAAAGATAGATAAAAGCACAACTTAAGGAAAAAGAAAGATCAAAGATGTACCCTCAAAAAGAAAAGGATAGGCTGCGCATATTCTAGCCTCAGTTTCCCAAGTCGCGCCTTCCTCGGCGTCGCTCCACTGAACTTTGACGAGCTTGACCTCGCGGTTGCCTAGCTTTTTCACTTCAGTTCCTAAGATGCGTGTTGGAACTCTTATCACAGTTTCTTCACGTTACACTTCGGCTTCTTCTAGAATGCTAGGCTCTACTATTTCAGCAGACTCGTGTAAACCCTTCCGGAGGTGAGAAACATGAAAGACGTTGTGAACTCCGGCCAGTTTTTCGGGTAGCTCTAATCTATAGGCCATCTTCCCAACCTTCTCGATGATAGGAAATGGTCCTACAAATCTCGGTGCTAGCTTTCTAGTGGATCCAAAACGAACAACGTTCCTTAGAGGAGAAACCTTAAGAAAAACTCTGTCCCCAACCACAAACTCAAGGTCGGTCCTTCTTTTGTCGGCGTAGGATTTCTGTCTATCTTGGGCCGTCTTAATCCTTCTTCGTATCAAGTCCACTTTTTCTGAAGTTTCTCTGATCATGTCTGGACCAAGAATAACCTTATATGTAGACTCCCACCAACAAGTTTGTGACTTGCATGGTCTCCCATACAATGCTTAGAAGGGTGCCATGCCTATGGTAGCTTGAAAGCTATTATTGTAAGCAAACTCCACTAAGGGAAGGTGATCCTCCCATGTCCCTCCAAAGTCTAGAACGCAAAGTGTCAAAAGATCCTCTAAAACTCTATTCACCCTTTCCGTCTGTCCATCGGTCTGGGGGTGATAGGCCGTGCTCAAACATAACTGTGTGCCTACAGCTTCTTGCAAACTTCACCAAAACTCGCTTGTGAAGATAGGGTTTCAGTCACAAACAATGCCGGAGGGTATCCCATGGAGCCGAACTATCTCCTTGATGTAAAGAGACGCTAAAGATGAGGCGGTCCTTCTACTCTTGACAGGTAAAAAGTGGGCGCTCTTAGTAAGCCTATCCATTATTACCCAAATGCTAGTATTGCCCCTTCTCGACCTAGGCAGCCCATCAACGAAGTCCATTGAAATGCTATCCCACTTCCACTGTGGGACCTCTAGGGGATGAAGTAGTCCTCCAAGCTTTTTCTGTTCCGCTTTAACTTGTTGGCATACCATACACTTAGAAACGAAATCTGCCACGTCCTTCTTCATGCCGTTCCAAAAGAAAACTCTTTTCATGGCCTTGTACATTTTGTCTCCGCCTGGATGTATCATCATCTTGGAGTGGTGTGCTTCCTCGAGAACCGTCTTTACTAAATCTCTTGTCCGTGGGACGCATAGTCTTCCATCTCGCCTTAGCCAACCCTTATCGTCTATGGAGTATCTGTTGAGGTGACTTGAAGTCTCACCCCTAATTAGCCTATCAATTGTCTCCACAAGCTGAGTGTCCTCGCGTTGTGTTGTTCCTATTGAGTCCAAAATAGTAGGGTGCACCTCAAGAGATGATAATAAACCTGGTACGAAATCAGAGGAGGGCCTAAAGTTAAAACTGGCTATATACTCTAGGCTTTTCCTTTCAACAAACAGCGGGCTTAATGTTAGCTTCTTTCTGCTCAAAGCATCTGCGACTACGTTGCCTTTGCCCGGAGTGTAGGAGATCTCGAAATCGTACAAGGCAAGAAACTCCATCCACCTTTGTTGACTCAAGTTAAGGTCCTTCTGCGAGAAAAGATATTTCAACGATTTATGGTTAGTGTAAAGTTCGAACTTCTCACCTAGGAGATAATGTCGCCAAGACTTAAGTGCAAAGACGATGGCGGCTAACTCAAGATCATGGGTCGGGTAGTTCTTTTCATGAACTTTCAACTGCCTTCCACCATAAGCTACTACCCTCCCTTCTTGCATCAAGATAGCGCCTAGCCCTGTCCCACATGCATCTGTATAAACTATGAACATCTTGCTTCCGTCCGGCAGAGTCAGGACTAGGGCTGTTGTAAGAGCCCTTTTTAGGCGTTGGAAAGCCAACTCGCAATCCAAGTCCCAATTGAACACTAGATTCTTCTTTGTCAGCCTTGTGAGTGGAGCTGAGATTTTTGCGAAGTCTCTGATGAATTTCCGATAGAAGCCTGCCAGCCTGAGAAAGCTTCGGACTTCTGTTGCATTCCTTGGTGTCTTCCAATCCTGTACCGCTACTACCTTAGCAGGGTCCACAGCTAACACTTCTTTGGATACTACATGCCCAAGAAACCTTACTTCCTCTCTCCAAAAGTGGCACTTGGAGAATTTGGCTTTTAGCTGATGGACTTGCAGAGTTTCCATGATTGCCCTTAGGTGCTGAGCATGTTCTTCTTCACTCTTTGAGAAGATCAAGATATCGTCTATGAAGACCACCACGAACTTATTGTTGAATTCTCTGAACACCCTACTCATATGGTCCACAAAGTAAGCGGGTGTGTTTGTCAAGCCGAAAGGCATGACAAGCCATTCAAAGAAGCCGTCTGGGGTTCTGAATGCTGTCTTATCGATGCTATCTTCAGCCACCCTTAGCTGATGAAATCCGGTCGCCAGATCGAGTTGGGAGAAACTGACGCTCCTACAAGCTGATCAAACAGATCGTCAATTCTGGGGAGAGGGTGCCTATTCTTTTCATTAGCTTGTTGAGCTCCCTATAGTCAACACATAGACGGAGTGAACCATCCGCCTTTGTAGCGGATACCACTGGAGTGCCCCATTCTGAAATGCTCCTTCTAATGAACCCCTTCTCTAGAAGCTCTTTAACCTGTTTACTGAGCTCTTTCCTTTCCCGTGGAGCCATGTGTCTAACGGGCAACGCAACGGGCTTTGCATTATCTACAAGATATATGCAGAAGTCTATTTCCCGCTTCGGAGGTAAGCCCTTCACCACTTCGATGACGTCTGGATATTTACGGACCACTCTAACCGATTGCAAACTATCAACAGAAGCATCTAGCGATTCACGATAACTAAGCATAACTGCACACGAGGGACTACAATAATTTCCAGAGTGTTACCGAGTTGGGTTAGAAGCCTAACCACCCTTTTCTCACAATCAAGGATGGCACCATTACTGGATAGCCAATCCATGCCCAAAATCAAACCATATCCCGAGAAGCCCAAAACAAAGGCACTACATCTAAATTCTATGCTTAGAATAGAAATTTTCAATCCCACACAGATCATAGACAAATGAGCTGGGCCCCCGATTGGATTTCAAACAATTAAGGGGTCCTCTACCATACTAGTTTCTAGGTGCAGAGATTCTACTAAAGCAGATGAAATAAAGGAGTGTGATGCGCCAGAATCAAATAAAGTGCAAACTGGGTGATCATAAAGATAAACTACACTTTCTATAGAAGTATTTATACCTCGCTGTTGCAGAGGCGGTGCTTCTAGCGCATGAACCTGTTCCCTTGAGGTGGACCCAGCTTTCTGCCCCTGCCCTCGCTTCTTTGGGCAATCCTTAGCCATGTGGCCTGTCTCACCACAAGAAAAGCACCCACCATTCAATTTGGCCTTCTTTTTTCGGCAGTCTTCCACTAAGTGCCCCACTTTGCCACAGAAGTTACACTTCCTCTTCTCTTGGGACTTGTTATCTTTCCCGCCCTTCTTAAAGTCTGTCTTCTTAGGCTGTAAACCTTCTTTCTTCCCTTGAGACCCTTCTTCCTTTGTCTCCTTCTTTCCCTTATCCTCTTTGTTCAGCAATGCCATATGTACCAACCTTTCATACGTAGCTCCCATAGGTATATGGGTCATGGCCAAGTTGTGTAATGGCTCATTCAATCCTTTGACAAAGCGGAGAGCCTTCTTGTGCGAAGTGTTGACTAGGTCCAGTTCGAACCTAGCCAGTTGATCGAACTGATTAACGTACTCTTTGACTGTCATATTCCCTTGCTTAAGAAATAAGAATTTTTCCAATTGAAGACTCCTTTCAGCTTTTGAGAGAAATTTAGCCTCAAACCTTGCCCTAAAGTCCTCCCATGTTTCCGCTGGTCTTTCTGCATTGGTAACTTCCCACCAGTAGGAAGCCTCGCCTTTAAGTAGCCATACTACCAGTTGTACCTTCTGCCTATCTTCTATCTCAAAGATGACGAATAAGTCCTCGGTTTCCTTCAGCCAGTTCCTGGTTGCCACGAAGGACTCGGTTCCATGAAAGTCCTTCCCTCCTATAGATTTGAAATCTTTACATGTCTTAGCAAAAGCATTACCACGCGGAGGAGGTGGAGGAGGAGGTGCTGCTGCAGCTGGGGGAGGAGGATGATTTTCTGCAGCTAGGGGAGGAGGAATAGCGGGACCTGGCTGATTGGCCCTTGCTTCTAAGAATCGTCTGAACCAACCAGGTATTGGTACACCCTCCGGCAAGTTAAGTTCTTCGGACATGCTGAAACAAAAAGGACAGATTCAAAACGAAGGACAAAAGATAGTACCTATGGCTTTGGGGAACTATGCCTTTTTTTTAAAATAAAATAACATTTTATCTTTTAAAATGCTTCTTTAAATTTTCTTTTGGAAATAAATTTTCAAAACTTTTTATCTGATCTGGTTAACCTATGCTCTGATACCAAGTGAAACACCCCACCTCCGTTAGGATCACTCACAAAGGGAATGCCCTAATTTTGGTGGAGGTTTATAAGTATAAGTCACAAATACACAAGACAGATATAAATACACATATTTTTAAACATCGGAAATAACAGCAACTTTTATTTCATCAAAATACGTGTTACACAAACCATACCATAATTGTCTTACAATACTTCCAAAAACATTACATTTCCATAACTGTCTTGATTTCATAACTTAAAGAAGCATAAAAAAACATAAGTAAACTGCATAAGTCCCCATTGTTTCTATCCAAAGCCATAGTTCAAAACGAAAGAGATCCAAGCAATACATTCTCTCTCTCTTCAAGCTGGATATGAAACTGGTCAAGCTACAGTATTCCCTCCCTACGGACCGGGGGGGGGGGGGGGAACGAAAGAAAAGTAGAGTCAGACATAAAGCCTGAGTAAGTCTAGGACTATTCAGTCTATGAATAAGAAAAAGAGCATGATAAGTACAAACTGGAAATGGGAAAGCACCATAAACTAAGCTAAGTTGTCTAGAGTCGAATACACTATCGTACCCCATAATAATCTCTGCACCCCATATAAACTAGTTCCCAACTGGCACCGCACAACCAGGGTGATGTGATCCTTTTTAATGATCGTCTCCTACTCGCATAGTTACATGTGTCTTACGGCCCCCGATGTTGTAGCTACCTATGCTGGTCCCACCATGGGGTGTATCAAGTCCCATGGTGGTGGCCCGACACAGTTCTAGAATGCACAGGTATACTACTAATGCCCAGTGCCTAATTTTTCTACGCCGGAGTGTGTGCACCCCCGCACCCCGTTAGAAGCTACACTACTGCACCACCGCCGTCGATTTGAATTCTTACAGTCAGCCCAGTAATCGTGCCCCACACTGCCTAGTTCAGGGTATCCTGATACACCTTGTAGGGTTACTGCTGAAAAGGGTCCCCCGCTACTAGGTTTTCTATTTCTAGCCAACATGCTAAGTTGGTTAAGTGTTCTGTATAAACCTAACCCCCAATCAGTATGTATAGTTTAGCATGTTATATTTGATTAAGTATTAATTCAATTTACTTAATCCTATCAATCCCGACTTAGCCTTAATTGTCTTATTAAAGCCACAACCACTCACATTAGACAGGTGTTGTTGTGGCTGCCTGTTGCCGGTTGGGTCCGGGCAGTCTTACGTCACAACTCAGTCTAACCTCGGGTCTTTATTGGGCTCAATGCTTAACTACCCACATTGGATAGGTATTGTTGTGACTACTGGGCAGCCGGGCGGGTCCGGGCAGGTTTATGTCACAACGCAATCCAACCTCGGGTTAAGCATATCGTATTTTCTAAGTTTACATATTTTGTCTCTTTTTCTTTTATATGTAAATATTTGCAGCCCATTATTCGAATTCATTATTCTTGGGTATAATAATTTATACCATTTAAAATGTCACGAATCGTTGGCATGTGCCAAACATGCCAACACATATATTTTAATTAACCCCAACGTATTTGTACATAATAATATAACATATGTTGGGCTTCAACATTTTAGCCCAACTTAGCCACATAAAAAGGGGAGGCTTAGAACATGACGTATATATATTCTAAGTAACATCAAAAAGAGGTGTGTAAACGCATGAACTTGCAACATAGCGGTCTAATTAACATAAATTAGGCACTTGTGAACTTGCATTGTAATAGCATAAAATCTTGACATAAAACATACCTAAACATGAATCATGGTTTTAATCTAATCATGTAAACTTTTATTTAAAGTATGAATCTAATTTAATTATGTGCCACATATATTATCATATGTTTTCGAACAACAACCTAAGCCTAAAACATATTTTGTTTGGGCATAAAGTTAAACATAAACTAGTCATGTTCATAAAGTCAACACAAATTCACAAAGATGCTTACTTTTGTCACTAATACACAAGTATGGTTTTCACTTGGATCAATGATGCATATCCCAACATATGAATCATAATACACAATTGGATCCAACTACACTAAAAATGATCATAAAAATATACATAGAAGGATCATAAATCATGTTGGCATAATAGTGAATCATATACTTGCATAAGTCTTAACTTGGTTGCAATGAAATATGTATAACTTCTCATTAACCACAACGTATCAAATTTCCAACATAAGTTATATACTTGTATCGCAACTATTCCATAGGTCCAATATCATGTTAATTACACTACCACATCCCAAAATCCATTCATAGAAAATCATAGCAACATACAATTATGAATTAACATCATTATAATTTAAGTACAATCCTATTTCTTATTCTACACAATCAAGCCTCAATTATTCATTCATATCGGAATAGCACTCTACTTACAACGTATGACGAGTCTTGTATTCAGGACTCTGAATTCTGAATTTGGTGATGCTTATCCTTTGTTGTAGGCGTTGTTTTGATTTAATTGTCGTGGCTTTAAGCTTTTGAATCAACTCCTAATTGTCTCTTGATTTGACGGCTACTCCTAGTCTTTCTTCAGCAACATGACGGCTACTCCTAGTCTTTCTTCAGCAACATGACGGCTCCATACTCATATTTATTTGTGTGAATTAGGTGGAGTCTTAGGTCCTTTTTATAGAGTTTGTGAATTGATTAGCGCCGTCGATGGAGCCAAGATTAATATAAGTCGTTCGTTTTAGAGAGAAACCAATCAAGGGTTGACACATAAGCCCTAGTGAAAAGACCAAGTCCAGAAATTCGGCCAAGCATAGACCAGGCCAGCCAGGAGGGGCTGGGTTCGACCTGGCTCAGGGGCCAGGTCGACTACCCAGGTCGACTGCCAATCGACCTGGGTACCCAGGTCGACTACCCAGTTGACCTGGGTCTTGGGCGGGAAAATTCCCGCCCAGCCCAATCTGGGTCCGATTTTTGAATTTGAATTTGTTTTTCTGAACTGTTTCTGCCTGTTTGAATTTTAAACTGAATTCTGAAACTTCCGGAGGTCATATCTCCCTCATACGGAGTCCGTTTTACGCAAATTCGGACTCTATCTCAAGAAGAATTCCGAGGCGAACGAAATGGCGTATCCCATTTCCCTTAATTCTTTGATCTGAAATTAATTATACTTTAATTTATGAATTTCACTATTATAGAATATACGGGGTGTTACAGTTATCTCTCTTGTCCATTTTATATGCCCGTCATGATACTTTTACTTATTTATATGCTAAAAGTAACTGGACTCGCTAGGCTTTATGTCTGACCTATTTTGTTTTCTCTTCTTTCTCTTCCGTTCCCCCCAGGTTCTCAGGGTGGGAATACTCAAGCTTGATTAGGATCCTGCTTTCATCTTGCTTGGAGCTGCATAGATGTATTGCTCGAGCTCTTATCCTTTCTACTATGGCTATATTTTTGTTTGGGGAATCATGCTTCTTGTAACACCCCGTATTTTCTGTGAACGTATTAATAACAAATCGGAGAATAATTAAATTGTAACAGAAGAATTAAGGAAAACGGGTTGCGCCATTGCGTTTGTCTCGGAATTCTACTTGGAAACGAGTCCGAGTTTGCGAGAATCGGAGTCCGTATGACCAAGTTATGGCCCTCCAAAGTTTTAGTAATTTTCAGAGTTCAAAACAGCTCGAATTCGAATTCAAATTTCGAATTCAAAACCCAAAACAGATTGGGCGGGAAATTTCCCGCCCAGTACCCAGGTCGACTGGGGAGTCGACTGGGCAGTCGACCCCCCTGACCAGGTCGACTGGGCAGTCGACCTGGGGGTCGACCCGGTCCCCGAACCTGGTTTTGGGCCTGGGTGCATTCTTATGTATCTGGTCTCGTTTTCTGCCTAGATTCTTCTGCCTAAACCTATTTAAACAGCCCCAAACCTAGCCTTCTCTACACACAATTCTATTCTGCTTCTACTCTGCCTCTGTTCTAAATAAAAATAAAAATGGCATCGCTACTCTGCTGGAATCAAAACTAGAAGCTAATCAACATCAACCTAAGAAACTCAATTCAAGCTTGAAACTTCAACAACGGTTAAAGAAGATCAACTAACGTCGCTACAACTATCTTTCTTTTAGAATCCAATCAAGGCAAGTACAGTTATTTTCCAATATAAACATTAATTCTGATTGTGACATGAATTGTAAATCTGAATCTGAGATTATGTCTATTCTATTCTGTTTAGATCTACCTTATTATGTATTTCTTTCTGCTTTCTGTTCTATAGCCAGGCTACCACGAGCCTGAGCCAATCTCATAAGAGATTAACATACGCTAAAATATTTGGGACAATAAAATGAATAATGAATGAAATGGGCATGACCGATATGTGACTGATTTGAGTAAAGAACATAGGTTGAACTTGGAACTTAGGACATAAATCTAAGGCATATAATTGAACCTATGACTTGAGTTTTGTGGCATAAAGAATATTGAACATACGACTTGAGAAGTTGGGTCATAAAATTTACATTGGACATATGACTTAGGAATTGGGGCATAAATTTGACCGTAGGCATGTAATTAGTTAAGATACATATTACATGTTGTAAACTAGATCTGGATCTGAGCAAGCTATGTATGATAATCTGTGATTTGGAGACATAATTCAATATCTGATTTTAAGAATATGATACATGATTAAAACCTAGATTTGTGGCACATTTTAAGAAGGGGAAGATATGTGACTTAGGTGTAGAAATTAAAATCTATAATAAGATTTGAGGACTATTAAGTGTGAATACACCTAAATAAGGATTTTGGATATATGGCATGCACTGTAATATTTGGTATAATTTATAGGTGAATCTGCTGTACAATGCTAGTTTAACCAAAATAGGAACATATGTTATATGGTAAATTATGTCCATATTCCATGTTATGTAAATTTAGGCAAACATGGGGTATATGATCATATTGTGAATCATGAAAATTATTTAGGCCTAATTTATGATTAAGAAAGGCATGTAAATAGAACCTTTAGAAATATTAAATCTGCTAAATCTGTCATCTGCTAAGTCTATTGAAAATGCCAAATCTGCTAAACCAAATCTGTTGAGATGCCTAAACTGCTAAATTTGTTGAGATGCCTAAACTGCTAAATCTGTTGAGATGCCTGAACTGTTAAATCTGTTGAGATGCCAAATCTGTTATCTGCTACATCTGCTAGTTTGCTTAATCTGCTAAATCCATTAAGAAGCCTAATCTGCAAAATCTATTATCTGCTATATCTGTTGAGTTGATATAATTAGTCTGTTATTGACATAATCTGAATTGGCTATAGTTATGAATAATTGACATGTATATTAGGCGTGGGCATAAATGGTAAATTATTAATTAATTGGCTGCAAAGATGAACATGGCTAACTCGAGGTTAGAATGAGTTTGCGGCGTAATCCTGCCTGGAACCGCCCGGCACATCTAGTGGCCGCAAACAATAGGTTCTAATGTGAGAAGTTAGTCATAATATGCTTCGAAACGAGGTTAGGTATGGCTTGTGGCAGAAGTCTGCACGGAACCGCCCGGCCCATCCAGCGGCCACAAGTTAGCGACCTAATGTGAGAGTTCTGTGCATTAATAATTAATTAATGCAAATCTGAGATAAAAATGATGTCTAAAACGTGTTGGGTGGATAGGGTTAAACGAACGGGACTAATATATATAATAAACCCGTTCATGAATCTGTAGGCCCAATACAAAGTTAGACAAATCTGAAATTCTGTTAAATCTGTACATCTGATCCGTTAGTCTGAAAACTTGTTGATTTGATTTTCTGATCTGTGAACTAGTAAATCTGATCTCTGTATGTTTGAACTTATAAACAAGTTAATCTGAAAATTGTTAGTCTGGGGACACAAGGTGAGGAGGGAAATTACTTGTGTCATCTGTTATTTGGGACCCATATTAGTCAGTAACCCTTTCTGGTATCAAAACTTTGACCCAACAGTAGGTAGGGTCCGGGCACGCTTACTGAACTAATTATAAGCGGTTCATTCTGATAATGGCGAGGGGTGTTGAAGGTGCATTCCAACCGGGTCATGTGCGTGCATGGATCCCGGTCTGCCTCTGAGGATGTAAGATGTCGTGACATCTGTAAATAGGTTTGTGCCAATTGGTTGTCACTTTAGGGAGTGATACACCCTACTGTGGGGCCGACACAGGGTATTTATGTATTAGGGAGCCGATCGCTTGGGGTAGGGTTTCAGGGTACTCTTAGTTCTGCCTGTTTCTGTTCGTACCGTCTGTTTCTGTTGGGTGGTAACACCTGTCTATTTCTGTGTGGTACCGTCTGTTTGGGTGGTAAATGCCCATTTACTAGTGCACACCTAATTCTACATTCTGTTTCCGTAGGGATTAATCTGTTTCTGCTTCTGTCTGCTTCTGTTCGGGTGGTAAAGGCCCATTATTAGCATTCTGTTTCTGTCTGTTTCTGTTTGGGTGATAAAGGCCCATTATTAGCATTTTGTTTCTGTCTGTTTCTATTCGGGTGGTAAAGGCCCATTATTAGCATTCTGTTTCTGTCTGTTTCTATTGGGGTGGTAAAGGCCCATTACTAGCAATCTCTTCTATGGAAAATTATTCTGTACCTGTTTCTGTTTCTGTTTATACATTAGGGTGACACCGAATTCTGTTATACTAGTATTAGTGCAGAGAAGTGTTAGGAAATAGCTTATATCTTTCTGTTCTGCTGTTATATCCGCTGAACCAGTTACTATTATCTCTCATCCAGTTTTATTTTCATGTCATGTTATTATTATCTGTTCATAACTGAAAATCACTGGACTTGCCAGACTTTTTGTCTGACTCCTGTTGTTTCGCCTCCTTTCTTCCGTTCCCCTCCAGGTTTTGTAGAAGGGAGTACTCTAGCTTGATCCAGATTTCTTCCGCTTGAAGTGCTTAAAGTATGGCTTGTCTTCTTCTGTGGGGATTTTGATTTTAAACTATGCATTCTGAAGGCTTTTGTACAAGACTGATATTTTGTACTTGAATACTGATATTGTGATTTGAAAAGATGTAGCCAAGCTTATCTTGGTTTCTGTTGTAATAAAGTTATAAATTTTTCAAGTACTGTTTTTATCTGTCTTGTAAGTTTCTGTTCTGTTTAATAAAATGCTCCACCAAAGTTAAGGCATTCCCTTTGTGAGTGACCTTAACAGAGGTGGGGAGTTACACTTGGTATCAGAGTTGAAGGTTACCAGATTGGGTAAAGTTTTTGAAAACTATTTTCAAAAAGGTTTTAAAAGGAAGTATTTTCGAAAGTAAAGCCTATTTTTGAAAAACATAATCCCCAAGATCCATATATCTTACCTTCGGTCCTTTTTGTATTGAATCTTTCCTTTTTCGTTTTAGCATGTCTGAGGCATCTGAGATACCAGAGGGTGTTCATGTACCCGGTTGGTTTCGTCAATATCCTTAGGCTAGGACCGCCGCAGGTCCAGCAAATAATCCCCTCCTCCGCCCCCTCCTCGTGCAATTTCTTTCTCAAAGATCTGTAGAGATTTCAGGGCCATGGGTTGAAAGGATTTCAAGGGAACTGAATCATTCGTAGAAGCGAGGAACTGGCTTAAAGAAACTGAGGATCTATTTGTTATCTTCGAGGTGGACGATAGGCAGAGGATACAGCTGGCGTTATGGTTGCTCAGAGACGAAGCTTCCTATTGGTGGGAAGTCACTAACGCCGAGAGGCCGGTTGAAACATGGATGGATTTCAGAACAAGGTTTGAGACAAAATTCCCATCGCAAGCTGAACAAAGTCTACAACTGAAAAGTTCTTATCTCTTAAGCAAGGAAGTATGACGGTCAAGGAGTACGTCAACCAGTTCAACCAACTAGCTAGGTTCGGATTGGATTTAGTCAACACTCAGCATAAAAACGCTCTCCTCTTTGTTAAAGGATTGAATGAGCCACTGCACAGCCTAGCCATGACCCATGTACCCATGGGAGCGACTTACGAGAAATTTGTGGACATGGCACTACTGCACGAGGAAGACAAGGGCGAGAAAGGGACTAAGAAGGAAGAACCACAGAAAAAGAAAGCTTGGCCTAAGAAAGAAACACAAAAGAAGGATGAGAAGTCTGAAGATAAGAAGGAGAAAAAGTGATTTACTTGTGGAAGCTCAACTCATCTGAACAAGGATTGCAGAAAAAGGAAGGGCACTTGCTTCAACTGTGGTGAGATGGGACACTTCACTAGGGACTGCCCGAAGAAACGTGGGCAAGGGCAGAACCCACTTCTGGAGGACAGGCGAATGCTCAAAGGACTGGTAGATAGGGTAGAAATAAGAAAATTTAAGTAGAAGGTTTAAAATTCTTATTTGATTGTTGAGTTAAAACTCTTTTTGATTCTGGCATTTTGATTCTGTAATCGATACTCTGCACTTTAATACTAGTATTGTTTCTGATTCCGCTGAAGACTCAAACCCATAAAGGTTATGACTCATCTGTTTGTGATTGAGGTTTGAGAGATATCTGTGTTAGGCGTCAAGTAGGATGCATACATTCTGGGTTTTATCATGCTTAGTTCAGTAACCTGATCTGTACCAGTAATCCGTAAATATGTGAATATTTCCGATAAGGTTAAGATTTCTAGTTTTGACATTATCTAAAGAGGGTAATCCTCTTGGTGTCAATTTGATGTTGGTTTCGGTCTTCGGAGCCGATACTTAGGACCCATATCTAATGGGAACCAAGTTTTTGTTTTATATGTACTCGCTTCCATCATTCGACTGTATCCTATCGATCGAATCTTCAAACTTTAGGTAGAAACTAATGGGTGTAAACATGTGTTTGAGACATGTTATGTTTGATGGTTGCAAGTGGATGCAAGTGTTTGCTAGTGGTTGCTCGTGGATGCATATACACACACTAGGCACTAGATCGGCTCGAAAACACTCTCATACTGCATATGGATGTGTGCGCATTTTCAATTTTTGTGGATGCAAAATGATTGACTCAGCACACGGATGTTGCATATGACTGAATGGTTGTGCACTCATACAGAAATGATATGTATCAAATAGGAAAATTTGCATACATGTTGGACTCATGACACTGACATAATTCGCATTAAGGAGGTCAACTAAATCTGTGGACCGCCTAATCTTTGCATTAGATAAGAAACATATACACACACTTTTGCATATGTTCATACAACATTAGAAGTTTCTAAGGACAATGGACGCCAGTGATTGGTGATTGAGTAGATGGATGTTGGATGGTAGGACACATTCTTCCTAACTTGAAAATTTCGAGGACGAAATCCTTTAAGGAGGGGAGAATGTAACACCCCAAATTTTCTGTGAGTGTATTAATAACAAATCGGAGAATAATTAAATTGTAACAGAAGAATTAAGGGAAACGGGTTGTGCCATTGTGTTCGTCTCGGAATTCTGCTTGGAAACGAGTCCGAGTTTTCAAAAATCGGAGTCCGTATGACCAAGTTATGGCCCTCCAAAGTTTCAAGAATTTTCAGAGTTCAAAATAGCTCGAATTCGAATTCAAATTTCAAATTCAAAATCAAGAACAGACTGGGCGGGAAATTTCCCGCCCGGTACCCAGGTCGACTGGGGAGTCAACTGGGCAGTCGACCCCCCTGACCAGGTCGACTGGGCAGTCGACCTGGGGGTCGACCCGGTCCCCGAACCTGGTTTTGGGCCTGGGTGCATTCTTATGTATCTGGTCTCGTTTTCTGCCTAGATTCGTCTGCCTAAACCTATTTAAATAGCCCCAAACCTAGCCTTCTCTACACACAATTCTATTCTGCTTCTACTCTGCCTATGTTCTAAATAAAAATAAAAATGGCGTCGCTACTCCGCTGGAATCAAAACTAGAAGCTAATCAACATCAACCTAAGCAACTCAATTCAAGCTTGAAACTTCAACAACGGTTAAAGAAGATCAACTAACGTCGCTACAACTATCTTTCTTTTAGAATCCAATCAAGGCAAGTATAGTTATTTTCCGACATAAACGTTAATTCTGATTGTGACATGAATTGTAAATCTGAATCTTAGATTACGTCTGTTATGTTCTGTTTAGATCTACCTTATTCTGTATTTCTTTCTGCTTTCTGTTCTATAGCCAGGCTACCACGAGCCTCAGCCAATCTCATAAGAGATTAACATACGCTAAAATATTTGGGACAATAAAATGAATAATGCATGAAATGGGCATGGCCGATATGTGACTGATTTGAGGAAAGAACATAGGTTGAACTTGGAACTTAGGACATAAATCTAAGGCATATAATTGAACCTATGACTTGAGTTTTATGGCATAAAGAATATTGAACATACGACTTGAGAAGTTGAGGCATAAAATTTACATTGGACAAATGACTTAGGAATTGGGGCATAAATTTGACCGTAGGCATGTAATTAGTTTAGAAACATATTACATGTTGTAAACTAGATCTGGATCTGAGCAAGCTATGTATGATAATCTGTGATTTGGGGACATAATTCAATATCTGATTTTATGAATATGATACATGATTAAAACCTAGATTTGTGGCACATTTTAAGAAGGGGAAGATATGCTACTTAGGTGTAGAAATTAAAATCTATAATAAGATTTGAGGACTATTAAGTGTGAATACACCTAAATAAGGATTTTTGGATATATGGCATGCATTGTAATATTTTGTATAATTTATAGGTGAATCTGCTGTACAATGCTAGTTTAACCAAAATGGGAACATATGTTATATGGTAAATTATGTCCATATTATGTGTTATGTAAATTTAGGCAAACATGGGGTATATGATCATATTGTGAATCATGACAATTATTTAGGCCTAATTTATGATTAAGCAAGGCATGTAAATAGAACCTTTAGAAAAATTAAATCTGCTAAATCTGTCATCTGCTAAGTCTGTTGAAAATGCCAAATCTGCTAAACCAAATATGTTGAGATGCATCAACTGCTAAATCTGTTGAGATGCCTAAACTGCTAAATCTGTTGAGATGCCTGAACTGCTAAATCTGTTGAGATGACTAATCTGTTATCTGCTAAATCTGCTAGTTTGCTTAATCTGCTAAATCCGTTAAGAAGCCTAATCTGCAAAATCTGTTATCTGCTATATCTGTTGAGTTGATATAATTAGTCTGTTATTGACATAATCTGAATTGGCTATAGTTATGAATAATTGACATGTATATTAGGCGTGGACATAAATGGTAAATTATTAATTAATTGACCGCGCAGATGAGCATGGCTAACTCGAGGTTAGAATGAGTTTGCGGCGTAATCCTGCCCGGAACTGTCCGGCACATCCAGTGGCCGCAAACAATAGGTTCTAATGTGAGAAGTTAGTCATAATATGCCTAGACACGAGGTTAGGTCTGGCTTGTGGCAGAAGTCTGCCCGGAACCGCCCGGCCCATCCAGCGGCCACAAGCTAGCGACCTAATGTGAGAGGTCTATGCATTAATAATTAATTAATGCAAATATGAGATAAAAATGATGTCTAAAACGTGTTGGGTTGATAGGGTTAAACCAACTGGACTAATATATATATAATAAACCCGTTCATGAATCTGTAGGCCCAATACAAAGTTAGACAAATCTGAAATTCTATTAAATCTGTACATCTGACCAGTTAGTCTGAAAACTTGTTGATTTGATTTTCTGATCTGTGAACTAGTAAATCTGATATTTGTATGTTTGAACTTATAAAAAATTTAGTCTGTAAACTGTTAGTTTGGGGACACAAGGTTAGGAGGGAAATTACTTGTGTCATCTGTTGTTTGGGACCCATATTAGTCAGTAACCCTTTCTGGTATCAAAACTTTGACCCAACGGTAGGTAGGGTCCGGGCACGCTTACTGAACTAATTATAAGCGATTCATTCTGATAATGGCGAGGGGTGTTGATGGTGCATTCCAACCGGGTCATGTGCGTGCATGGATCCCGGTCTGCCTCTGAGGATGTACGACGCCGTGACATCTGTAAATAGGTCTGTGCCAATTGGTTGTCACTTTAGGGAGTGATACACCCTACTGTGGGGCCGACACAAGGTATTTATGTATTAGGGAGCCAATCGCTTGGGGTAGGGTTTTAGGGTACACTTGTTCTGTTTGTTTCTGTTGGTACCGTCTGTTTCTGTTGGGTGGTAACACCTGTCTGTTTCTGCATGGTACCGTCTGTTCGGGTGGTAAAGGCCCATTTACTAGTGTACACCTAATCAATCTATCTTGTAAGTTTCTGTTCTGTTTACTAAAATGCTCCACCAAAGTTAAGGCATTCCCTTTGTGAGTGACCCTAACGGAGGTGGGGTGTTACACTTGGTATCACAGCTGAAGGTTACCAGATTGGGTAAAGTTTTTGAAAATTATTTTCAAAAAGGTTTTAAAAGGAAGTATTTTCGAAAGTAAAGCCTATTTTTGAAAAACATAATCCCCAAGAGCCATATATCTTACCTTCAGTCCTTTTTGTATTGAATCTTTCCTTTTTCGTTTCAGCATGTCTGAAGCATCTGAGATACCAGAGGGTGTTCATGTACCCGGTTGGTTTCGTCAATATCCTGAGGCTAGGACCGCCGCCGCAGGTCCAGTAAATGATCCCCCTCCTCATGCAATTTCTTTCTCAAAGATCTGTTGAGATTTTAGGGCCATGGGTGGAAAGGATTTCAAGGGAACTGAATCATTCGTAGAAGCGAGGAACTGGCTTAAAGAAACTGAGGATCTATTCGTTATCTTCGAGGTGGACGATAGGCAGAAGATACAGCTGGTGGTATGGTTGCTCAAAGACGAAGCTTCCTATTGGTGGGAAGTCACTAACGCCGAGAGGCCGGTTGAAACATGGATGGATTTTAGAACAAGGTTTGAGACAAAATTCCTCTCGCAATCTGAACGAAGTCTACAACTGGAAAAGTTCTTATCTCCTAAGCAAGGAAGTATGACGGTCAAGGAGTACGTCAACCAGTTCAACCAACTAGCTAGGTTCGGATTTGATTTAGTCAACACTCGGCATAAAAAGGCTCTCCGCTTTGTTAAAGGATTGAACGAGCCACTGCACAGCCTAGCCATGACCCATGTACCCATGGGAGCGACTTACGAGAAATTGGTGGACATGGCACTACTGCACGAGGAAGACAAGGGCGAGAAAGGGACAAAGAAGAAAGAACCACAGAACAAGAATGCATGGCCTAAAAAAGAAACACAAAAGAAGGATGAGAAGTCTGAAGATAAGATGGAGAAAAAGTGCTTTACTTGTGGAAGCTCGACTCATCTGAACAAGGATTGTAGAAAAAGGAAGGGCACTTGCTTCAACTGTGGTGAGATGGGACACTTCACTAGGGACTGCCCGAAGAAACGAGGGCAAGGGCAGAACCCACTTCTGGAGGACAGGCGAATGCTCAAGGGACTGGTAGATAGGGTAGAAATAAGAAAATTTAAGTAGAAGGTATAAAATTCTTATCTGATTTTTGAGTTAAAACTCTTTCTAATTCTGGCATTTTGATTCTGTAATCGATACTCTGCACTTTAATACTAGTATTGCTTCTGATTCCGCTGAAGACTCAAACCCATAAAGGTTATGACTCATCTTCTTGTGATTGGGGTTTGATAGATATCTGTGTTAGGCGTCAAGTAGGACGCATACATTCTGGGTTTTATCATGCTTAGTTCAGTAACCTGATCTGTACCAGTAATCTGTAAATATGTGAATATTTCCGATAAGGTTAAGATTTCCAGTTTTGACATTATCTAAAGAGGGTAATCCTCTGGGTGTCAATTTGATGTTGGTTTCGGTCTTCGAGGTCGATACTTAGGACCCATGTCTAATGGGAACCAAGTTTTTGTTTTATCTGTACTCGCTTCCATCATTCGACTGTATCCTATCGATCGAATCTTCGAACTTTAGGTAGAAACTAATGGGTGTAAACATGTGTTTGAGACATGTTATGTTTGATGGTTGCAAGTGAATGCAAGTGTTTGCTAGTGGTTGCTCGTGGATGCATATACACACACCAGGCACTAGATCGGCTCGAAAACACTCTCATACTGCATATGCATGTGTGAGCATTTTCAATTTTTGTGGATGCAAAATGATTGACTCAGCACATGGATATTGCATATGACTGAATGGTTGTGCACTCATACAGAAATGATATGTATCAAATAGGAAAGTTTGCATCCATGTTGGACTCATGAAACTGACATAGTTCGCATTAAGGAGGTCAACTGAATAAGTGGACCGCCTGATCTTTGCATTAGATAAGAAACATATATACACACTTTTGCATATGTTCATACAACATTAGAAGTTTCTAAGGACAATGGACACTAGTGATTGGTGATTGAGTAGATGGATGTTGGATGGTAGGACACATTCTTCCTAACTTGAAGATTTCGGGGACGAAATCCTTTAAGGAGAGGAGAATGTAACACCCTATATTTTCTGTGAACGTATTAATAACAAATCGGAGAATAATTAAATTGTAACAGAAGAATTAAGGGAAACGGGTTGCGCCATTGCGTTCGTCTCAGAATTCTGCTTGGAAACGAGTACGAGTTTGCGAGAATCGAAGTCCGTATGACCAAGTTATGGCCCTCCAAAGTTTCAGGAATTTTCAGAGTTCAAAAATTCTCGAATTTGAATTCAAATTTCGAATTCAAAACCCAGAACAGACTAGGCGGAAAATTTCCCGCCCAGTACCCAGGTCGACTGGGGAGTCGACTGGGCAGTCAACCCCCCCTGACCAGGTCGACTGGGCAGTCGACCTGGGGGTCGACCTGGTCCCCGAACCTGGTTTTGGGCCTGGGTGCATTCTTATGTATCTGGTCTCGTTTTCTGCCTAGATTCGTCTGCCTAAACCTATTTAAACAGCCCCAAACATAGCCTTCTATACACACAATTCTATTCTGCTTCTACTCTGCCTCTGTTCTAAATAAAAATAAAAATGGCGTCGTTACTCTGCTGGAATCAAAACTAGAAGCTAATCAACATCAACCTAAGTAACTCAATTCAAGCTTGAAACTTCAACAACGGTTAAAGAAGATCAACTAACGTCGCTACAAATATCTTTCTTTTAGAATCCAATCAAGGCAAGTACAGTTATTTTCCGATATAAACGTTAATTCTGATTGTGACATGAATTGTAAATCTGAATCTGAGATTATGTCTGTTCTGTTTAGATCTACCTTATTCTGTATTTCTTTCTGCTTTCTGTTCTATAGCCAGGCTACCACGAGCCTGAGCGAATCTCATAAGAGATTAACATACGCTAAAATATTTGGGACAACAAAATGAATAATGCATGAAATGAGCATGACCGATATGTGACTGATTTGAGGAAAGAACATAGGTTGAACTTGGAACTTAGGACATAAATCTAAGGCATATAATTGAACCTATGACTTGAGTTTTAAGGCATAAAGAATATTGAACATACGACTTGAGAAGTTGAGGCATAAAATTTACATTGGACATATGACTTAGGAATTGGGGCGTAAATTTGACCGTAGGAATGTAATTAGTTTAGATACATATTACATGTTGTAAACTAGATCTGGATCTGAGCAAGCTATGTATGATAATCTGTGATTTGGGGACATAATTCAATATCTGATTTTAAGAATATGGTACATGATTAAAACCTAGATTTGTGGCACATTTTAAGAAGGGGAAGATATGTGACTTAGGTGTAGAAATTAAAATCTATAATAAGATTTGAGGACTATTAAGTGTGAATACACCTAAATAAGGATTTTTGGATATATGGCATGCATTGTAATATTTGGTATAATTTATAGGTGAATCTGCTGTACAATGCTAGTTTAACCAAAATGGGAACATATGTTATATGGTAAATTATGTCCATATTCTGTGTTATGTAAATTTAGGCAAACATGGGGTATATGATCATATTGTGGATCATGACAATAATTAGGTCTAATTTATGATTAAGTAAGGCATGTAAATAGAACCTTTAGAAATATTAAATCTGCTAAATCTATCATCTGCTAAGTCTGTTAAAAATGCCAAATCTGCTAAACCAAATCTGTTGAGATGCCTAAACTGCTAAATCTGTTGAGATGCCTAAACTGCTAAATCTGTTGAGATGCCTGAACTGCTAAATCTGTTGAGATGCCTAATCTGTTATCTGCTAAATTTGCTAGTTTGCTTAATCTGCTAAATCCATTAAGAAGCCTAATCAGCAAAATCTGTTATCTGCTATATCTGTTGAGTTGATATAATTAGTCTGTTATTGACATAATCTGAATTGGCTATAGTTATGAATAATTGACATGTATATTAGGCGTGGGCATAAATGGTAAATTATTAATTAATTGGCCGCAAAAATGAACATGGCTAACTCGAGGTTAGAATGAGTTTGCAGCGTAATCCTGCCCGGAACCGCCCGGCACATCCAGTGGCCGCAAAAAATAGGTTCTAATGTGAGAAGTTAGTCATAATATGCTTAGACACGAGGTTAGGTCTGGCTTGTGGCAGAAGTCTGCCCGAAACCACCCGGCCCATCCAGCGGCCACAAGCTAGCGACCTAATGTGAGAGGTCTGTGCATTAATAATTAAATAATGCAAATCTGAGATAAAAATGATGTCTAAAACGTGTTGTGTGGATAGGGTTAAACCAACTGGACTAATATATATAATAAACCCGTTCATGAATCTGTAGGCCCAATACAAAGTTAGACAAATCTGAAATTCTGTTAAATATGTACATCTGATCCGTTAGTCTAAAAACTTGTTGATTTGATTTTCTGATCTTTGAACCACTAAATCTGATCTCTGTATGTTTGAACTTATAAACAAGTTAATCTGAAAACAGTTAGTATGGGGACACAAGGTTAGGAGGGAAATTACTTGTGTCATCTGTTGTTTGGGACCCATATTAGTCAGTAACCCTTTCTGATATCAAAACTTTGACCCAACAGTAGGTAGGGTCCGGGCATGCTTACTGAACTAATTATAAGTGGTTCATTCTGATAATGGCGAGGGGTGTTGATGGTGCATTCCAACCGGGTCATGTGCGTGCATGGATCCCGGTCTGCCTCTGAGGATGTAAGACGCCGTGACATCTGTAAATAGGTTTGTGCCAATTGGTTGTCAATTTAGGGAGTGATACACCCTACTGTGGGGCCGACACAGGGTATTTATGTATTAGGGGGCCGATCGCTTGGGGTAGGGTTTTAGGGTACACTTAGTTCTGTCTGTTTCTGTTAGTACCGTCTGTTTCTGTGGGTGGTAACACTTGTCTGTTTCTACGTGGTACCATCTGTTCGGGTGGTAAAGGCCCATTTACTAGTGTACACCTAATTCTACATTCTGTTTCCGTAGGGATTAATCTGTTTCTGCTTCTGTTCGGGTGGTAAAGGCCCATTATTATCATTCTTTTTCTGTCTGTTTCTGTTCGTGTGGTAAAGGCCCATTATTAGCATTCTGTTTCTGTCTGTTTCCGTTCGGGTGGTAAAGGCCCATTATTAGCATTCTGTTTCTGTTTGTTTCTGTTGGGGTGGTAAAGGCCTATTACTAGCATTCTCTTCTGTGGAAAATTATTCTGTACCCGTTTCTGTTTCAGTTTATAAATTAGGGTGACACCTAATTCTGTTATACTAGTATTAGTGTAGAGAAGTGTTAAGAAATAGCTTATATCATTCTTTTCTGCTGTTATATCTGCTACACCAGTTACTGTTATCTCTCATCCAGTTTTATTTTCATGTCATGTTATTATTTTCTGTTCATAACTGAAAATCACTAGACTTGCCAGACTTTTTGTCTGACCCTTGTTGTTTCGCCTCCTTTCCTCCGTTTCCCCCTGGTTTTGTAGAAGGGAGTACTCTAGCTTGATCCAGATTTCTTCCGCTTGAAGTGCTTAAAGTATGGCTTGTCTTCTTCTGTGGGGATTATGATTTTAATCTATGCATTCTGAAGGCTTTTGTACAAGACTGATATTTTGTACTTGGATTCTGATATTGTGATTTGAAAAGATGTAGCCCAGCTTATCTCGGTTTCTGTTGTAATAAAGTTATAAATTTTCAAGTACTGTTTTTATCTGTCTTGTAAGTTTCTGTTCTGCTTACTAAAATGCTCCACCAAAGTTAAGGCATTCCCTTTGTGAGTGACCTTAACGGAGGTGGGGTGTTACATTTCTTTATTTACTGTACTATGATATTTTAAGTAAAAGACATAAATGTTTAAGATGATGTACTAGGTTTGTGTGTTTCCAAACTCATGATGTTTTGAACCACAAAGTTATGCTTTACAATTAATAAAATTTTGTAAGTCCGCAGCTATTTTATATCTGTCGTGTAATGCTTATGTTTACCTATAACGCTTCACGAAACTTAATGCATTATCTTAATGAGTGACATTAACGGATGTGGGGTGTACACGACCCATGGGTCGACACCCATAGGGAACGGGGTCGACCCCTGACGGGTCGATTTCCCCCTTCCCCGCGTCGTTTGATTTTGAATTCTGGATATTATTTATTTATATATAAATGGCTTATATGTATATAAACTTCAAACCTTAATATCTTCTTCATACGATGCTTGTTTTATGCAAACTTGGGATCTATCATGAGCAAAATTCCGAGACGAACGCACTGGTACAATTCGTTTTACTAAATTCCCAATATATAATTAAGTATTCTCAAGTTTATCATTATAATGTTCTTTAAAAATACAGGGTGTTACATGATTCCAAATGATGAGAATCCCATAACATTGTTATGTGATAGCAATTGTCTGGATATAGTTCGTAGCAGAACTCTGAGCTCACTAGAAGTCAAGATACATGCTCTGAATTGTTCCACAAGATAAACAGTTTATCACCATTGGAGAGGGTTTATTGATAGAGTAGGTAATTGAAACATAATAGCATACCTGTTCACAAAGGGACTGACTCAATTGATTGGTGGAGTTGGAATAAGACTCCATAATTGACCCAAAGTGCAAGTGGGAGATTGGTAGACTTAGGGGTATTACCTAGGGATGATTATGTAATTTGTTACATATATCTAACTCGTTGACCTATTTTATTTGAAATAAAGATGTTTTTTTATTATCTACTTGATATAATGTGGTCGTATTAAATAATTAACTAATTAAATTAAAAGTGTAATTAAAAAAAATCCATAAATGGTATATTTTGTTATAGTAGTTATAAAATGTTATAATCATGAGTAATTTATCACAATGGAAATAAAGATGCCATTTTAAATATTTCTAGTCAAGATGTATCGAGATTGGATATTGATACATCTGTTGAGACTAAAGTACGCAACGCTCTCCAAATGTTGGGCAGTGTATTACTCATGACTGCTGGGGGCACCAAGGGGTTACGTACTGATAGTTATTGGATAAACATGGAATGACTCACTCGATAGTTTTTTGTTGATTAAAATAACTAAGGTCAACTAAAGAATATCGATGTGAAATATGTACACGGTTAAAATAACTAAGGTCAACTAAAGAATACCGAAGTGAAATATGTACAAAATTCTCTCAATTTGAGAATATTGTTAATCTTCAATATGGAAGCTCTGCTTTGATTATA
The DNA here is from genome assembly GCA_030737875.1 of Allium sativum. Taxonomy (NCBI): domain Eukaryota; kingdom Viridiplantae; phylum Streptophyta; class Magnoliopsida; order Asparagales; family Amaryllidaceae; genus Allium; species Allium sativum. The sequence goes on from CM060909.1 coordinate 975,183,817, forward strand.
GTTAAATCATGGCATTACGTCCATCAAACGACTATGGTTGGGTCGAGTGCAAGCATTGGAAGTGAAACATTATTCAAGAGAGGATTCTTCTCCTTAGTTATATGAGTTAGTATCACAGTCAACTGATGTCAACTCAAAGCCAAAGTCACGGGCCAGAGCATTGTAGTTAATAATAATTGTTATTATTTAGCCAAAGATTTTGTGTTTGGACTATAATGTTGAATGTGGAAGATATTATAATATTTACCATTATCAAATTCCATAAGTCCTAATGTGATATTGTTTTGATGAAGAGTATTGGTGTAAATAATGGTCACAATTGGGTAATGTTATTAAATTAAAATGAGATTTTTTTTAGAAAATGAGTAAGCGAAAAATATGGCCATAATGTCACACCACCTGCTAAGTGAAGGGTGAACGTTAATGTTCAAATAAGTTTGATGTTAATCGCGGGCCAAATTTACAACCAAAAGTCACACAACCGAAATGATGAATTTTATTAAGACCTGGAGGTTTAATTAGTTTATAATTGTTATAAATTGATTAAATTAATTAATATTTATGAAACATTAATTATGAATTATTAATTTTATTTTGAAAACAAAATCGTTGCATATATTTATAAAAGTTATGAATATATTGATTGATATGAGATATCGATGACAAAATATGTTAAATAAGATTTTACATATTTAATTTGGGTCATATGGGTTTTATAGCCCATGCATTTTAGAGTGGAAATTCTTTGATTATGTTGAAGGAAAGTGGAAGCTACGGTACATGAGATTAGAGTTTTGAGATGTGTTGTTGAGATCATTATTTGCTCTTTTTCCTGCCCATACGAAAGCAAATCTCAAACCTTGGTCATATGGAAATTTTTATTTTAAGCTGCTACTTTCTTCTTCTTCTTCCTCATTTTAACAGCAGCAACTTTCAAGTAAAATCATTCTCAAATCATTCCCAAAAAAATTACTAATTTGTAGTAGAAGGTCTCCAATCCTAGTATAACAACTTGATGGAATGTGAATTGTTATTAGAAGAGATACCATTGTTCAACTTGGACTCAAATCCTTCATTAAGATAAAATCAATCCATTCCAAAACAAATGGACAAATGTGTATTTCATAGATTTGGTCGTAAGGTATGTTTTCTTCTTTTATATTATAATGTTCGATGTAGTTTTATTTTCATGATTTATTAATTTGATCATCATAATTTATGTGTTTATGACTTGCCTCTGTTAATATGAAAATTCTTTATTTTGGTTTAAGTTGTTTTGTTAAATGACTTGATTGGAATTTTGATTTCATAAATTGGAATAAAGGAGTTTGTTTATATCAAAATGTTTAATTGTTCATATATTTATTAAAAATTCACAAATAAATTTTAATCCTTTAGACCAAAATTTGTATGTTCAAATTATAAACTTATGCTTTAGTTTATCAACAAAACTATAAATCGTTTGTTCTTAATACAATGTTTTTGTAGATCCATGTCATGAACATCTCTTTCAAAGTCTTATTTTTGGATCTGAATTTTGTATGTTCGTTTTGTTTGTCTATATTATAATCAATAAATTAAAATTTGTGTATGTTTAGTACAATATTTTCAATTGTAGATCTATGTTATGAACATTTATTTCAAATCTTATTTTTGATCTGAATTTTTATATGTTCATATTGCTTGGTTGTATTTCAATTAATAAATTTAAACCGAAATTTGTGTATGTGTAGTACAATGTTTTTAATTGTAGATTCATGTTCAAAATCATACCAAAACAAAGTACAATTTTGGTTTTAAATGTTTACATGTATATAATTTATTTTACTCGTATTATGTTAAGAAGGAGAATGATTTAGCAATAATTCTGAACATTAAATTGATAGCTATAAGTATATATTCTCTATTAATAACAAAGATTTGTTTAGATCCTTCTACATACACAATCAATTTATATGTATTATGTTTCATGTACTTTCATAGTATGAATTATTATTAAAATATTTAATTAGGCAATAGTATATATATGATCTATTGTTTATTGTTTACGTTCTATGTTATAATGCTTGACTGTCATTCTATTTTTTGTCTATGATCTTATATCATTCTATTTCTAAATATATGTGAGTACCTTTTCATCAATTGAATGAAATTGTTAAATTTTATTTTCATTTGCATATAATTTATAATGAATATATTTGGTATGTTCGTAACATGTCACATTTCACCCTTACCTATATGTAAATCAATGTGTAAAGTTTGAATACATATGCACACATTAATTTATCAAGCCATGAACGTTCTAATTAATGAAAATTAGTGTTCAATCAATTCACATTAAAGTGAAAAAATTAAAGGGTTCTTTCTTAATTTAATGTAATTAATACTCTGAATTAATTCTTGTTTTAGGGAAAGAAATGAAAGGTTCGTTCCCTACACATTAACTAAATGTTATGTGTATTTGATATATTATACATTTGAAATTAATACTTTCCATTAACTAACTTAAATAAAATAAGTGATTTTATTTAAAACAAATTTAGAAATATTATAAATAAATTAGGCTTTATAGGCCTAACTAACGATCCAAAATGGTAATTTTTTAAAATTCACCAATTTCTTCCCTTGCGGGCTAGCCCAATTCCTTTATATATTGCCTTAAGACACATATTTTCCATTTCAGTGTTTGAATCATTACCATTTGACAATGTTTCTGAATTTGAATCATCAAGTATTGCCTTGTGTGCTCTTTTTCTTTTTCTAGATCCATCATTATTAAGAGGAACCTTTTATTTATCTGGATGTGTAAATAATTGTTTCATATGATTTGCTTTGTTGTAGTTATAGAACATGACTTCAGTTTGACCATCGTTTCTGCTTCCCTGATCTTTATTAGCATTTCTTTTGTAATTATTCAACTTACTATATTTAAGGAACTTTTGAAAGTTTCTAGTAATCAGCGTAATCTCCTCATCATCATTTTCTAATTTTGATACATCCATCATGACATTAAAAGTGATTGAGTTCTTTTCGATTTATTTGCTTTCTCTTCTACCCTGCATTTGTGCTTCAAACGACATTAAATTGCCAATTGATTCTTCTATTTTTAGAGTAGTAATACCAGTAGCCCCATCAATAGCAAGTGTATTTTGATCACAATCAATTGTGAGTGATTTTAATATTTTCCTAACTTGATCTTTCTCAAAAAAGATTTTACCAAGAGCAATTAGTGAATATACTATTCTTGATATCTACTACACATATCAGATAATGACTCATTTGGATTCATCTTAAATAAATGAAGCTGACTAGTTAACTTGAAAATCATGGTCTCTTAACATTACTACTGCATACATGTGTAACTTGCAATGTTCTCCAAATACCATATGCAGATTTACAAACATATATCCTATGTGTGATAACCCAAATTCCGATAGACCGATTTTCTTTTCAAAATTTCAATCCATCGAAACTCAAGTTTTTGTGCTCTAGTATTCTGAAGAAAAGACAGAAACATAAAATATGTCAGAACTCAGAAAATATCTCACAGTGGAATGGATAAAATATAGTGTAATCAAAACATAGCCTTACCGTATTATTAATACTGCCTAACCAGTATCTAAAGCTATCATGTTTCTGCCACAAATCTAACCTGCGAGTATGTTATGAGGAGGGGGTCAGAACACAAATTCTGGTGAATGGATTTAAACAATACACTTTGGATAATCCTACATATATGTTTAATCATATTATCTTATTTATTAGGTTACTTGGGTTATCAGCACTCAAGGCTTACACACACGTCGTACCCATTTACTTCCCAGTGGATTAACCTGATATAGTATATATGTAGCTACCCCCAATATTGAGGTACACCCCATGGTACCCCACTCGCACGGTCCCCACCGTAACACCATCGAAATATACGCAGTCCCTCATCCTACGCTGTAGTGACGTACAGATAACAATATTACGTTCCGCATATATCTGTCATTACTATGCTACGCAAACGTACGGACTGCCACCTTTGTTCGAATCTGAATTCATACCGGAGTAATGCCCTCAAGCCTACGATACACTACCCAGAGCCGACATGCATGTATCTAGACTGTCCGCCATACGTATCTTCAATTGTAGCTCGATGCCTCAATCGCATGTCCTCTAATGTACACCGAGTTCCATTGCAGGGCAATACAAGAAACAACGGAACTCGGTCGAGAGCTTTTCCATATTTGTACAGGCCCATCTTTAAAAGTCCTCTATATACAGATATACTTAGGGTCTGTTTTCACGGTGTCTATGACCCCACCTAGGCCCCTCCCTTAACTAGTAAAGACTACAAGAGCTAAGTGATAGCCCCAAATAACAAACAATCTAAAAATCCATTTGGCGTCTCCCCTCAACCCCTTACCCCGATAGTGAAGGGTGAATGGTATCTTGGGTTTAGCTCCAGTCTTTTTGCATCCCACTGGCTGTCGATGACGAGTATCCGACGGTCTACTATCCTTGTTGGTTGTGACCCTCCGCCTCCCCGTTGAGGCAACCGCCGAATCACCCTGGTGTCACCACGTCACGGCATTCTGACTGCATAGCTACTTCTGCAGTCAAGGCCCACCCACCTAGTAGTTACGTGCAGACCCAACCTCTACAAGCATAGCCTAAGACATCTGTCACTAGAGGACTACTAGGAGCACCTTATGTACGTAAGAAAGCCGCGTGCTTCCCCTTCCAGTCCTTTGAAGCCGTCAGAGCAATCAGATGAATGTGCTCTTGCCTCATGCCTTATAACAACTCGATGATCTACCCCGTTGGGTTATTCACCCTCAAACGTACAGACTGGTCCAAGCGCCTCACTTTAATATGTTGTTAGACCCTATGTCTAAACATTCTTTTACGCGCTTTCTTTTCCTTACTAGGTTTCCTTTTAACTTGGTTATTCTCATTCACATTGAATTCTTCATCAGTTACCAAGTTCCTCTTGCTTATTAATTTCAGTTATAACTTAACCCATTTAAGTTTATTAATAAGCCCACAACATGTTATTCTCCAGATTGTGGCCCAAGGTCTGTAATCCACAATCTCTTTTATATTCTTATTTGATTTCATCAATTACAATAACATGTTTTACTTAATATGTAAGTATGCATATCTCAATTCACATGTTTTCCAGTTAACATGTCACTTACCATTTATGATTAAATATAACTTATTTCATTTCATTAGTTTTCCTCATCCTTTCTCATTTAATCATAATTCCACTTTACATCGTCAATACAACTTATCGTTGTTTACTTATTAACTTAGTTCTATTAACTAAGGCCTATTTATAAGTCTCTCTACCTATTTATTATAGCCTATGTTATAATTTCCCCTTGCCTCTAGGACAAGTCTGAACATGTTATTCTTATCAGTGAGTTTCAGACCTCCAAGTTTACAGATTACTTAACTTATAATTAAGTATAATATATTCCCCCCTTTTCTTAATAGGTTTCAGGCTTTCTTCTTTACTGATTACTTAATTTACAATTAAGTGTCCCTTAGCTCATTTCACTAGTTATCCCATTCCCTTACTAGTTTATTATAACCTGAGATATAATTTTCACTTGTCCTTAGGACAAGTCTGCCTATTATATAACATTGTTATTTATTTATAATAGGTTATTATCCTTCCCCTTTTAAACCATTTACTGATGTAAACCATTATTCTTCATTCACCATAATATATTCCTTATTATATTAAGGAAAATACTTCATGCACCTTATCAATTTGATATAAGGAATCAATGATTTATTTTCATAACATATTCCCATCTAAATTCGTGGTAGCAAGTAATTTCTTTACTTTTCTTACTTTATTTACTGTGGCTTACTTGCAACCACGTTCTCAGAAATATGTCATTTAGGGAAATACATCACTTTTCCTTCGTATCACACTAACTCAGTTTATTACATCCCTTCCTTTCCTATTTTCTGAGTTAGACATTTAATTATCATCATTTCCATTTATTCCTATCTTTTTATATACATATATTTATATATATATATGTACATATATATGCCTAGACCTCTCACATTAAGCCTACACTTGTGGACGCTGGATTTTCCGGGCGGGTCCAGGCAGACTTCTACCACAAGTCGACTTAACCTCGTGCCTTAGCATCATTTTTAGTTATGCACTTAGACCTCTCACATTAGATTTACCACTTGTGAATGTTGGATATGCCGGGCGGGTCCGGGCAGACTTCTATCATAAATGCAATCTAACCTCGTGTCTAAGGCGTTACAGTTCCAAATTACTGTATACTTAGGCATGTTCATATTTTAATAGTTATCCTCTTTTTCCATGTAAAATTTTGGCATATTACCTTCTTCATATGTCTACTGTAATCCAATTTACATGTCGTCAAGTTATGCCTATAGTTTGGCGCATGTCCTTTTTAACATGTGTTTAATTCTAATTTTTGATATGTTAGCATTTAATCGGGTAATTGTTCAGATCTAACAAGTAATAAGTCAATTACTCAATAATATGCCACAAGTAAATGCCACAAGTAAATCATGTAGTTACAATCACTGAATTGGCTATTCATATCCTAGCAACTTTATTTTCTCCTACATGTAAACATTCAATATTTTAGCCAATTCAACATAGGAATTTCCTTACATATTCATATTAATATTTCAACTCGTTACAACAACAATTTATAATTAATCTGACAATTTCACAATTAATAGAAAGGGGAATGCTAAATAATTATGTACCATTATCTAAAATAATAGGGCTTAAATCCACTCACCTCGTAAGCTTTCCAAATCCTGGATCTGGTCCAGATCTAATCTTCCATGATTTTCCCCTAACTAAATTCAGAACTTAATAATCATGGATTTACTATTTTTACTAAAAGAGAAAGGGAAAAGAAAGAGGAGGAAAAATTGAATAGATTAGATCTGGAACGTTATCTTGCTTTTCACGTAATTCTGAACGCCTAAGAAAACATCAATCTCTTCCCACTAGATCTTAATTTAAGATTTTCTAATTTATAAGTCTAAATTTCTGAATATAATTTGAGGATAGAGAGGAAGAGAGTAATGGAAGAGCTTCAGCATAGCCGCCAAATTATGAAGTTTAAGGTTAGGTCTAAGGTCTTATTTATAGGTGTAGCGGAGGAACCAGGACCCTCCGATTTAATTTAAAAACTTCATAATCGTCCATGTCAAAAAAGAAATTTCAGATCCGCGGGTGGGTCGACCCCTTGTTGGTGGGTCGACCCCTAGGTTGACTCCCAACGTCTAATTTCCCTCCAGATTTTCCTGCTCGTGAATTTTGTTTTTTGAATTGATTTTTGAATTTTCTGGATATATTTATTTAATATATATATATATATACACACAATACATATAAGCTCTTTATATGTATACAAACTTCTAAGGCTCATAACTTCTTCATACGGTGTCCGTTTTATGCAAACCCGGTGTCTATCCTGACCAAAATTTAGAGACAGACGCAGTGGCGCGATCCATTTTACTTAATTCTGAATATTTAATTAAGTCATCCTTATATTATTATCTTGAGTTAAAAATGTGGTGTGTTACACTATTGAATTCATTCCTATCTAATAAACAATACAACATATTCATGGCTTTAGAGTTACTTTGTGCAGCTGCCTATTGATTAGCATTTCACTATGCATAATTAGTCTCAGTTCATTGTACTCAGTTTGTGTAACATTCCAAATATATTATCCTACTAATTGTAAATAAATTTTCATCCTACAGGCCCAATAAGTGTACTTACTGCCATTAAAAAGTGGTGGATCTGATAGCGGATTGACCTTCTACAAAGAAACTAGTGATCGTGTCACCATTACAAGTATTGGTGGTCATTACTATTATTTCCAAAAATTAGATAATGAAACTTCTAAAAACCTTGCTCTAATATCAATTGTAAGTGCAACGAAAGTGGACCTTAAGGAAAACCTAACACTACCGTGCGAAAGGTGAATAGTATTTGTAGATTTATATGAATTTTTTTTGAGTTACTTTAATTATACTTGTATATATGCAATTTCACAAATTTATCATAGAAATCACGGAAATCACAACATAATCAAAAGCAGTAAAAATAGTGAAGTAAAACAAATAACACATTGGATTTTATAATGGTTCAGAGTTACCCTACATTCAGTCCTACACCAAAATCTATATGTATTTTTAATCATCGAAATCTTTTACACTTCTTAATTTCTAGGCTATAAAGAGGTACCCTCTATAATTTCGGCCTCTAATCAAAACCATCCTATATTTTTGGGCCAACAAGACACATCTAATTAATTTTTAGGTACAATCAAACCAAATTTGATTTACATGCTAACAAGTCACACCCGTTAGATTATATTTGATTAGATTTTACAAAGGAATGCAAATATGATCTTGCAATCGTGATTACAACATCCCTATAACTTTGATCCACACTTTGATCTTGGTAAATTATGGAGAGGATGATGGAGAATCAAAAACTTCGTATAAATAGATTAATTCAGTTGAAAATTTAGCAGAGTATTAGTAGGATTTTGATTGTTAATAGTGGATAGGAAAGGAGAGAAGAAGAAGATGAAAATATGGTTAAAAATTCATTTAAGACTATTTCTAATTACAAATAAATAATGGTCATATCTATTCACAAAAGGATATAATAAAATGATGCTTCTTTTGAAATTTTGAATAAAGCAGACACTACGCCGACATATAGGGTTCGACCATATTGACATAATATTGGTTCAATTTTGAAAATTTGGTTTTGAATTTTTTTTTTTTTGAAAATGTTAGATCCAAAATTGGCTCCAACACCCAAGTTGTTCAATTGTGCAGAGATTAATATCAGAAAAAATGCAATAAAAACAGGAAAGACGCGAGATTTATAGTGGTTTGGCGTTAATGAGCCTACGTCCACTTTATATCTACGATTATACTTAAAAATTCGAGTACAACCAATGATTTATCCCTCAACCTCACTTTTACAATGTTGATTCACTCGGTAAATTCGAGACAACTCTGAACAAGAATAATAGAGATATAATAATGATGGAGTCAAAGCTCAGAATTGCCAAAAAGATCCTGAAAAATGCCAAGTCTGAGGCTATTTATAGCTGATTTCTTCAGGTGGATCGTGATCATACGTGGCACAAATCCCGAGAATCTTGGACTGGTTCGTAGCTTGATTGTGAAATGGTCAAAATGGCAGTTATGGACAGATGTCACGAGATCCTGACCTTTCAGATCATGATAGATTTGGTCATGGCCTTCATTTCTCAGCTTCAGGGGTTGGATCGGATCGAGCTGGTGTGAACGGATCGGATCGTGGTCATGGGGAGGCGATCGCGAACCGTGGAAGGTAGGGCGATCCGATCGGGTCTTCTAGGGCTTAAGGTGTGAAGTTTCATATTTTCTTCGTATGCGGACCTTTGTGGCTTGGTCAAAAAGCTAGCCAACATTTTGCCCCCTCGAAGTATGTTTTATCAAGGATGAAACATGCTTCGAAACTGCGGAGATATCTTTTCATAGAACGATGCAAATCAGTGGTCGTATCTATTTGAAATGTCGTACTACTTCAGAAGATTACGTCCTTTGACTGGTATAAGTATCGGGTTAAACTATCAACCATTTCTTTGTTCATCGAATAGTTCTCACCTCTGGAGTTTTCGGGGATATACATATCAAAGCTCCAAGTAAATCTACAAATTTTTATGAGTACTTTCACTGTTTTCATCTACCGGTTGCACTCAAGACTAGGTCATCGGACATTATCACGGTCCGTGAATATAACCTCCATCACGAGTCGATTGTCAATCGGGCTTCTTTTTTCGTTAAGACAGCTCTTTTGGTTTCGGCTACAGGCATTTAGCGGAACGGGCCATACCACGAGTCAAAGTGGGCTCCTATTCACGACCCGTTCGCTTCAAATAAAACAAAAAAAGAGGAGATGAATGGTCGCCGCTTATTCTATAAAAATAGAGCCCTCTTCCTCCTTTTCCCTTCTTCTTCTTCTTGTTGCCACCGCCCATCCTTCCAGTTAAAACCTTAATTTCGACCCTTATCAAAAACCAAGAATTAATTAGAAGGTAATGGCATGAAGCTTATTTTCTATTTCATGTTGAATTCTCTTTTATTTCCGCCAAGTTTCCAGCGATTTGGCGATGGCAATAATGAGGGCACTGGATTTAAACGATGGCCATGGGTTTAATTTCACGGGTTCAAAGATGGAGAGAAGAAAAGAGGAGGAAGAAGAAGGAGCAGATCGGGCTGGTTCATGGTGATGATGAGGGAATGGTTCGTGAGGGTGGTAGATGGAAGGATTAGGGTTTGGATAGCGAGCCGGGTCATGGTAATGAGTGGGTCATTGGTTCACGAGAATATAGGGAAAGGTGGATCGCGAGGGGTTATCGCGATCCATACCGGTTTCCACGATCCGATGCTCTTCCATGAGCTGGTGCTTTGCCGTGAGCCCACACCTGTTTCACGATCCGATGATGCATCACGATCCAGACCCTGTCCCACGAGCCAGTTAGATGAACAATCCGATGCGCATGTTGACCAAATAATGCAATGCAACTCTGATAAATCAATGGACAGTTAGGCTAGAGCCCTCGAGATGATCTTTCTGAATTGAACAACAACATAACTTGACAGCATATAACGGCCATTATCCCGCTCATTTAACTAACTTCATGCTTCTTTTACATGTATGCACGGGCACACACACTTGCACTTACACACACGGGGAACGAGTAACTTGTGTTCTAATTTTTTCTCGCCAACACAGCTAAGTCGGATAAACAAGTGACTGAGACATCAAGTGAAAGTACCGAATCAGAGACATTAATACATCATAACCTTGATGTGCTTTCCTCTGATTCAAATGAGGAAAAATCCGATCCTGATTATGAGACAGGCACCGATATAGAGTCAACAACTCCTGAGAGCACATCCCTTGAAGATGAGGATGATCGAGCTCCAAATGAAATTCCGGGTGTTAAGGAAATAGAGAAATTCACATATTCCTTACCCTCTAAGCTAGACGATATTAAACTTAAGAAGATATGTTTAAGACACGGAATTCCCTGGGACGATGTGAAAGTTCCAGAAAGCGAAGACAGACCTCATTCTTCCCTAGAGGGGTATATGACCGTTAGTAGACTCATGTGCTGGGTAGGGGTTATTCCTCCTTTTCCTCCACTTGTTGTTGATCTCTTGAGACAGTTACACATTGCCCCCATGCAACTCCAGCAGAATGCCTATGTCGCTTTGTATACTCTGTACGTTACTTATATAAAGATTCTGCAGACCGAACTTACCCTTAAAGATCTGAAGTTCTATTACCACTTCAAACATCGTTCCGCAGGAGCTCCCAATTTCTCTTTCTTCGAATCGGTCGCCAATAGAAAAGTTGTGACAGATGGTTATAGTAATATAAGGGACGTCAAATCTGACTGGTTCTATATAAAACACCAAGCCGGATGTGCGAGGAAGTGGCTACAAGCAAGTATGTTTTCAACTTTTCTGCGTTTAATTCGAATGCATAATTTCAGTGCTAACGAATTATTTTGTTCCACACAGATCACAATTTTGAGAGAACGGAAGGATCGATATACGAAGATCGAATGTCCCGCCTCCTCAAGAGTAACTCAGATTTCTTAAGGATTAAGAAATGTATTACCGACGAGAACCTTCATAACACCGTCTTTTAGACACAAGGTTCGGACTTGGAGCTGGCGGCAAACCTTACAAGTATATACCTCCAACGGAAGGAGAAGGAACTTCTCAAGCTGTAAAGACAACTACCCTTCGCAAGAATCCTTCGCCAATGATTAATCAAGATGACGAGGATTTAAACGTATACAAAGGAGATGAGGGACGAGCCGATGAATCAAAGGAGGTCCCGACCTCTGAGGGGAAGTCTCCCTTAAGAACTTCATTGCCAGTTGAGTCTGTCGCCTAAGATGAATTAACGGAGGAACAAATACTCGGGGAATTGAATAAAATTCCTTTACCAGACGATATTTATACTCAAGAAGATTTCGGAGGGGAACCAAGTTTTCCCATCTCCGATCAGAAGAGTGCCCCAGTTGGAGAAAAAGAAGTCATCCACACGAGCCTAACTCCGGGCCCTGGTCCGTTTAAAAAAGGGAATTTCACGGGATGCACAAATCACATGCACCATTTATCGTAACACTCTTTTGCTATTGTGGTTCATAGTTCTAACATGCACTTGTTTCCTTTGCAGGGAAAATATCTCGCAAACGGTCTTATTCTTATCGTTCCCTTCGCGAGAGCACACCCACTATAACAAATATACCATATTACAACGGTGCAAAAACGTTGTAAAAAGTTTTTACAACGGTGGAGCCACCGTCGTCTATAATGAAGTTGTAATAGACTAAAATCTTTTACAACTTTTTTGCACTGTTGCGGCATCGTTGTGAAATGTATATTTCACAACTTTTTTCCACTGTTATAATAACTCTTATTACAACTGTTTATAACTGTTGTAACATATTTTATTAAAAGTATTATTTAATGTTGTAATATATGAACAAATTATATAAATATTATTAATAAAAGAATTCATTCAGAACATATTATCTCAAAACTGAAGAGATATCAAACAAACTTAAAACATGAACCAAAACAATATATTAAAAATTTCAAACTCTCATCATTTTTTATAAATCATACAAGTATCTCAAGTACATAAAGCAACTACAACAAGGTCCATTAAGCCTCGAATCATTTTCCTTATTTCCTCGACCGAGACAAGTATCTTCTTCCATCTCATGCTTAAAAGTTGAGCCTCCATCTTCTGTATCATTGTATTTCAAACGAATATTGGCACTTCTAGTGTTGATTCATCAGTTCGTCGATTTCTTTTTCTCTTTCATCGACTTTACGAGATTCACAAAAAAGTGCCTATTTTCATTCAGCAATGTCATACCAAGTTGATAAAATACATTATTACAAAAAAAAACATTTTCCATGTGCAAATACAACCATCATACCTCCTCATGCATATTCCCATTTCACTATAATCTGATCCCTATCACTGTCAATTTCTACTGGATATCAATTTGATCCCTTTCACGTCCACTTAATGACCTGCAATCCTTCATAGGCTGGAAAAAAACAAATTAAATGGTTTTAGAGAAAACAGTCAATATTTTTTTTAATAGGAATCAACTTATACTGTACCTTTCAATCAAACAACTAGAAATAGCTAAAAGGTAATATGATATTTTAAGCGATAATGAGAACCACATAATATCTCTAAAAATAGTTCCAAAATAAACTAACATCCTTTACAAACAAGGAAGCAGATTAACATTTATGTTATTTTGTTCCATCTAAATCTAAAGCTTGTGTTAGAACACTCAAACTAACAGAAGAGACTTGACTGACAGAACTACCAATGCTAAGCCTAAAACATAAAATATAACAAGCTACCATTTTTTCATAGTCAGTAGGACATCCTCATTACAACAGCACCAAACAAGAACAATGACATGACTTTAACCTCAAAATCACGTTGGCAAAGCACAAAGATGCCAAAAGAAATTACACAACAGAAACAACCCCATAACTCTCCATCAAAGACCACCATGCAAAAAGCCATCGCTCTGGTGAAAACTGAGCATGGTGGAGCAACCCAAGAATAGACTACAGACCTACAACAAAAATCCCCAATCCAGAAAATTGAACTCACAAAATTACTGAATTATTCCTCACCAATCAAAGGCGCAACCGATACAAAATACACCAGGACGACCTCGACGTCCACCCAATCACCAGAACGACATCCGAACAATGCTAGGTCAACTGAAATCGGTCTCGATAGGCAATTAAGGAGGATGAGAAGTTTAGGAAGGTGGCGATTAGGGAGACGCTGATGAAATTGCAGAGCGAACTGAATCAAAGCGTGGACAGGAGGAAGGAGACAAGCACGATAAGGAGGCAGAAGTGAGCAGAGGACGTATTTGATTGGACAAGAGATGGCGGCGCTGAAACCCTCGTTCCCATTAAAACGTATTTGCTGAGCGTGAGTTATGACTTTGTCAACGCAAGACCATACTAGTTCGCTAATTTTAGGGTTAATTTTTTCGAGATCCCGCTTAAATGAAATCATTCCCGCTACATCTCGTTTTTGGCGGGTTGGGGCTAAATTTTTGGGTCGTGGCCAAAGTTGACCGAAAATTCTGAAAGACAATAGTTAGAAATTAGATTTAACAAATAAATTTAAAGTAACTATAATATGAATTTCATTAATTTTTCAAATATTAGTTATTACTATGGAATTATTAAATATAAATATTACTAAGTTTATTATTAATTCCCAAGTTTATTATTATTTATTAGTTATTAGTTATTAACTATAATATAAATAAATATTATTGATCCTAAGCTTATTATTAATTATAGTTATTATTAAATATTAATATCATTTATTACAACAGTCAAAAAATAAATGTTGTGATAGGCTTTTATTACAACTGTCAAAATAACACAGTTGTTAAAAATAAGTTTTTTACAACTTTTCCGGAAAAAGTTGTAAAAAAACATTTATTACAACGGTGATTTTACCACCATTGTAAAATTAAAGTTGTAATATGGTGTTGTTGTTGTAGTGATCAAGCCTCCTTCCAGATCCCGAGCATACTCATAGCGATAGTCGGGGAAGGGATAGTCGTCGGCCCTGGGATTCTCATCAATCTTATTCTGCATGACCTCGATCCCCACTAAAGCAAGATTATGGAAAGACACATAGTCGTCCATTGCCACCGACTGGGAGAAAGCAACTTCCTAGAGATTTAACTCCTCCGAAAAGTGCTACTTCTCACGCCCAATCTTCCAAAAAACACTCCAAGCCAGAGGACAAGAACAAAGATGAGGGATTATAGAGAAGGGGAAGACAGTTCCTATTTCCTCTAGTGATCATGGCTTGGATACTATTGCCGCAAAGGATGTTGCCCCCAATTCTGAGATTATGGCCAGGCTAGAGCGCTTGCGAAAGCAGTTCCCTGATATTTACTTTGAGAGAATAGTGTTCGTCCCAGATCTAGAACCGGTCCCCGAGGATTGGGACACAGAGGTGATAGGGTACGTCTGCCATGTGGCTAAACAGTACGGGGTAATGAAGAAGCATGCTGCTACACTTTCTACTATCATCCATTAGATGGAGACGGACGCAACTAGAGCCAGAGTAAAGATTGATAATGATGCTAGGGCTAGGAGCAAAACGGAAAAAGAACTAGAGGATGCACAGGCCCAACTGGCTTTGGCTCGGCGAGACGCAAAGAATTACAGGTCCAGGTTGGAGAGTGCTAGGAAGCATTCTCGCAACGAGCTTGACTTAAATAGCCAGGAACGGGTGGCCCTAAGAAAGGAAGTGGAAGATCTCAGGGCAGTTAATATCGAGCTAAAGATAGCACAAGAATGCTTTGCTGCTGAGAAAGATGCCTGGGAGAAAGAGAAGGCGAGCTTAAAAGATGACCTCGGTCTCGCCAAAAAGGAAATAGAGATTATAAATGATCAACTTGCTCAAGCTGAGGAGCGTGCAGCTCTCGCCGAAAGCAATGCCAATAATGCTCTTGAGTCATCAACTGTTGCAGCCGATAAGCTCGCCGAAAGAGAGAAAGACATAGCTAGTTTTGAGGAACTGTTGTTCGACTTCTTTTGCCAAGTCATCAAGACTCGAGAAATCTCTTCGATTCCAGACTATCATGTTACCTTGGCCAATGTATGGGATGCAAATGTCGAGGACGAGAAGCGGCGATTGGGGGTCGACGAGACTAACGAAAGCCAGCTGATGCAGACCTTTCTCAGAGGTGAAGAACCTGAGGCTTTGGACGAAGGTAGACGCCTAATCCATGAGGAGATGGAGAGGGAGAAGAGTAGGCTCAAGGGCAAGGATAAGGTTAGCGAAAGCTCGAGCTCGGTGGTGGAGCCCAAAACCTCTGAGGTTGAGGGATATAACCCCTTTGATCCGTTGATCACCTTGGCTCCAACTCCTCCAATTATCGGGACCACCAGTACAAGTCTGGGAGATGAGTCGGCTGAAGGTATCTCCATATTCTCTCCACAGTTCATTAAAGCAATCGTAACTGGTCGTCATCTCACGGGACAGACAACAGACATGGCCACATCTCCTCCCGATTCACTAACCTTTGCTTCTCATGGTGTAGGTACCAAAGTGGTCGAAAAAGGTGCAGAGGAGAAGGCAGTGGCAGAGAAAGTTGATGTCTCTCCGGGTTCTGGTATTGAAGTTTCCGAGATTCCAAAGCAAACATAGGGCTTAACAAGTGATAGAGTTATGGTAACACCCATGGAATCTGGCACTAGCGCTCCTGCAGACGCCGAGATTATTGCTGCTTTGCATGACACAGATGGCGGTCATGGAGATGAGGAAGAGTTGGTAGAAATCATAGTTGAGGCCAAGGATGATGATAGTGAAACCTTGGCTGACATACAGGCTAGGAAGGAGAAGCAGTTGGTTCTTAGGAAGGGGGAACAGGATCCTGTATTCGTGCCCCCTATTTCTGAAATCGACCCCAAAACTGGGTTGGTAATAAGATTCTCTTCCAAATCAATAGCTTCACAGCTTGCCTCCGAACCTTCCAGTCCTCCCCCGGAGCCTCTTGTCGATAAGAGGAAGAGGAAGAAAAGTGACCGCTCTGTTGCTGATAAAGAGGAGTTGGTGAAACAGAAGAAGGACAAGAAATCAAAGCCATCTCCCAAGCGTAAATAGAATGCGGTTATTAGCTCATGTTTTAGTTTTAGGATTTCCTTTGGCCAAAAGATGAAGTCGTGAGAGTGGCCCTCACTATTGTTTAGCTTCTCGTTTTTTGTAAATATGCTTTCAGTAAATAAAGATCTATTTCTTTTGCACCATTGTATTCCTGCAAATTCATCATGTTAGCAGAGCCTAAATGGTCATAACTGAAATATTTGTAGTTAACTATTAAAGTCATAAGTAATAATTATTAATCATGACCGAAACAATTATCGAAAAATACACGTGCTAAGTAAATGTGTGGTGGTGCACGTATATACCCCTAATCAATCGTCATTATAGTGCATGGCCAGGGCTTATTGGCGATTGATTAGGATTGTATTCGTACTATTCCGATCTTTCAACGGGGTAATGATTCTTGCGGTGCTAAGTCTCTAGCGCTTTTATACTCTCCCGGTCCTTCAGAGGGTTAGAGTTCATGTGGCGCTAAGTCTCTAGCGCCTTTATACTCTCCCGATCCTTCAGCGGGTTAGAGTTCGAGCTCGATTCTTGGTCTGCTCACCGATCCTTCAGTGGGGCAGAAGTTCTAGGGGCGTTAAGTCTCTAGTGCCTTTATACTCTCCCGATCCTTCAGCGGGTTAGAGTGTTATCAAGGCGGTTTTATCATGGTTCACCTTCACGCCTTGGGGACGTTATCTTCGTGGCCTTTAAACTCTCTACCTGATCTCGGGAGTTAGAGTGCAAATAGTAGTTCGATTTACCTCGCTGCACCTTTTGGAGCTTTAATTACCGTGAGCCTTCCGATCTGACAGACGACATTTGGGATTAGCTGTTTTGAGATTACTGCATAAATTTAAAACAAATCTCGAAATGGTAACAGTTTATATTGATCAAAATAAAAGAGTAGATAAGAAATGGTGCAGTAAAGGTAAATGACACGCGATATTTTTATAGTAGTTCGGTCGAATCATGACCTACGTCCACTTTATAATCTTCTGTTCAAATAACCACACTGTTCTAGGCAAGTCGAGCCTTTTTACATGGTTCTAAAAACAAAAGAGTAAAACTGACATTTTTATGTCAGATAAAGCCGCAAATGCTGGGCATTCCACACTCTGGGGATTTCATCTCCATCTACGGTTGCTAGCTTGAAGGTTCCATTATCAAGCCTTCGTGAAATCGAGTATGGTCCTTTCCATTTCGGGCCCATATGTACTGGAGTGGAAAGACGCGCTTCAAAACCAAGTCTCTGGGTTTAAATGCCCGAGCTCGGACTCTTCTGTTGTAGTACCAAGCTATTTGTTGCTTGTGCCTCAGGGCACGTAAGTCGGCTTTGTCCCTTTTTTCCTCAACCATGTCCAGGGATTCAAGGAGCAACTCATTGTTGGTCATCGGATCGTAATTAATGGTTCGATGAGATGGTACTTCCAACTCGGCCGGAATAACTGCTTCAGCTCCAAAAGCAAGGGAAAACGCGGTGTGACCCGTCGCCGACTTGTACGTTTTTCTGTAGGCCCATAGTGCCAGGGGTAATTCATCAACACACATGGCTTTGGCCCTCTTTAATCTGTTCTTTAGAATGGATTTGATCACCTTGTTTGCCGCTTCAACTTGTCCATTCGATTGCGGATATGCCACAGAGGTGTATCTTTTCTCGATGTGATACTTCTGACAGAAATCTTGAAACTCTGTGCTATCGAATTGGGTCCCATTATCAGTATGATGACTTTTGGAATCCCAAATCGACATATAATGTTCTTAACGACAAAGGTGATCACTCGCTTGGTTGTGATCGTGGTCAAAGGCTTTACTTCTACCAATTTAGTAAAATAATCCACGACCACAATAGCGAACTTTGCTCCGCCCTTTGCTATGGGAAGGCTACCAATAATGTCAATTCCCCACATAGCAAAAGGCCACGTTCTTGTCATTGTTTTGAACTGATTAGGTGGCGCCCTAGGAATTTTGGAGAACTTATGGCAAGCATCACAACGTCGTGCATACTTGGCTGCATCCTTGTTTATGGTGGGCCAGAAATAGCCGTATCACAATATCTACTTTGCCAATGTTTTCCCTCCAGTGTGATCACCACACTCACCTTCATGGACTTCCTTCAGTACACGCTTGATGTCGTCATGGGTGATGCACCGGAGGAGAGGCATCGAGAAACCTTGTCTGTACAGGACTTCGCCTTGCAACACATATCGGGAAGCCTTCCGTATAACTGCACGCCTCTCACTTTTCTTTGTTGTGAGCATACCATTCATCAAAAAATTCTTTAGGGGGGTCATCCGTGACTCCCTTTCAGGTTCAATCTCTAGTACCGGATCAACTTCCATCTGATCCACGCTAGGGAACTGTAGTACTTCAACCGGGATTAGCTCCGTATGTTCAGGATTATCGGAACTAGCCATCTTTGCTTACTTGTCTGCTCTTTGATTCTCCGCTCGAGGAATATGAGATATACTGTGGTGATCAAAACCATCCAGCAACTTCTTTACTTTTTCCAAATATGATATCAACCTTGGACTCTTAGCCTGAAACTTTTCATTAACTTGGTTCACGACTAAATTGATGTCACAAAAGATGTCTAGCTTTGTTATCCCTAGTTCCTTGGCAAGCTTCAACCCGACAATTAGAGCTTTATACTCGGAATCATTATTATTTGCGTGGAACTCCAATCTAAGAGCGTAATATATTAGTCGTTTCTTTGGAGTTTCAAGAACCACTCCGGCACCAGATCGTCTGTCATTTTTAGCTCCATCAGTGTATAGTTTCCAGGCATTAGGGTCAAGGAGTAGCTTTGGCGGATCGTCTTCCTCGGTTACCACATCATCTTCTGGGATGGTAAATTCTGCTATAAAGTCTGCAAGTGCCTGCCCTCTTATCGACCTCCGGGGTTGGAAGTTCAGGTCGAATTGACTCAGCTCAATGTTCCATTTGAGCAACCTTCCCGATGCTTCTGGCCTTTGTAGGACTTGCTTAAGCGGGTGATCAGTATAAACAGCGATGGGAATTAGCCTGGAAGTAGTGACGAAGCTTTCTAGATGCAATCAGCAAACTGTACGCAAGCTTTTCTATTTTTGGGTAATTTCATTCTGCAGCTACCAGTTTCTTACTCACATAGTACACCGGTCTTTGCACCTTATCCTCTTCTCTTACCAAAGCCGAACTGATTGCTTGGGTTGACACTGCCAAGTACACAAATAAATCCTTGTGATCCACAGGCTTATAGTATCGGGGGTCTTTCCAGATGATTCAACGGATTCTAGAATGCTTCTATACAATCAGGAGTCCATTTAAAGTTGCGCTTGGCTCGCTTTATTAGCTCGAAAAAGGGATGCATTTATCTGTAGCTTTTGAGATAAATCTGCTGAGCGCTGCCACTTTTCCAGCAAGGCTTTGCACGTCTTTAATCTGCTTTGGTTCTTGGATATTTCAGATTGCTGTAATTTGGTCTGGATTTATCTCAATTCCGCACGAGCTTACAATGAACCCTAGGAATTTTCCAGATGCTACCCCAAATGAGCATTTCAAAGGATTCAGTTTCATCCCATATTTTCGGAGAATTAGAAACATCTCTACTAAATCGTTAGTACGATTAGATGACTGTCTGGACTTTACCAACATATCTTCGACGTATACCTCCATCGTTTTTCCTATTTGGTTGTAGAACATCCTATTCACCAACCGCTGATATGTAGCACCGGCATTTTTCAGACCAAAAGGAATCACCACATAGCAATATAATCCCAAATCTGTAATGAAGCTGGTATGCTCTTGGTCTGGGACATGCATGGGGATCTAATTATACCCTGAATAGGCATCCATAAAAGAAAGGAGCTCATGACCCAAGGTTGAATCTACTAATTGATCGATTCTAGGCAATGGGAAGCTATCCTTCGGACAGGCCTTGTTTAGATCAAAGAAATCGATGCACGTACGCCACTTTCCATTGGCCTTTTTTTTATACCAAAACCGGGTTTGAAATCCAGTCAGGGTATGTTGAATCTTTAATAAACCTGTTACTTCTCAATTTTTCAACTTCTTCTTTCAAGGCGGCAGACCTTTCTGGACCAAGCATTCGCCTTTTCTGCTTGATAGGAGGATGTTTCGGGTTAATGCTTAGCGAATGACTCATAATCGAGGGAGATATCCCACACATGTCCACACGGGTCCAGGTAAATACATCCAAGTTAGCTTTCAGGAAATTTGTTAATTCCTTAGCTCGAAGAGGAACCAACTGGGATCCAATCTTCAGGACCTTCTCTGGGTCATTATCATCGATTGGTACATCCAAAGTCGCTTCATTGGGAGTTGCCACTCTGCCCCCAGTCTCTTCATCCTCTCTGGGATCTATGTCCTCGGGCAACTCTCTGGGTGACCCTCCCGAAGGTATTTCCTCTAGTTGCTATGACGATTCCTCCCTCGGTGGGGAGGAACCACCTTTTGCTTCTACATCTTTCCCTTTGCGGAGCAACTTTAACTCTGCAATGTAACATGCTCGTGCAACAACTTGATCTCCTCTAACTATACCCACACCGGAATCCGTTGGGAACTTCAACAATAAGCACCAGGGTGCAATACAGGCCCTGAATTTGGCTAGGGCCGGTCTCCCTAAGAAGGCATTGTACGACGATTCAATATCCAGGACCACGAAGGGGAGGATCCTCACTCTCTGGCGTTCTCCTTCCCCAAGGGTTACTGATAATTCCACGTATCCTATTGGAGCGGTCGAGGCCCCATTAAATCCACGTATCCAACCTTCACATGGCTTCAAATCCTTCGGCTCGAGTTTCATTTGGCCGAATGTTTTCTTGAACAGAATGTTGACTGAACTCTCGTTATCTACCTAAACTTTATAAACTATAGCTCAGCCAATGGTGACGGTGATCACCAATGGGTCCTCAGTTGGGGAGTGTACTCCAATACTCTCTCGCTCAAGAAATATGACGTCATCAGACATCGTCTTTTGTTGCTTAACCGGAGCGTTGTCCTCGGGGTTACTACATTCCCCCCACTTCGAAATTTTGTTTAGCTACATTTATGTATTGGTCCATAGCTCTGAAACTGTGCCCTACCAGGTGAAGTCCACCAACTATGGTATTGATAACGATATTTTTTCCTTTTTGTTGAGCCGTCGGTTTGGCAGCGGGTTGGCTTTGGTTCGGGGCTTGTATGACTTGCCCCCTGTCCCTAGGAGTCACCTTATACTCATCTAGCTTCCCTTCTCAAAGCAGCCTTACAACCACGTCTCTCAAGTGATGACATTCGTTTGTGGAATGACAATGGATCTGATGAAAAAGACAGAATTTCCCAGTTTCACGCTCTTTCTCTGTAGAATCTCTCGGAGGAGGCGTTTTGTACTGGAGGACATTATATGTATCCAGAAAGATGTTTTCCAACGCATCATTTAACGGTGTGAAGCTCTCAAATGGTCTGGGCCAGGATCTCCTCTGAGAGTCATTTGCTCGATTTCTTTTCCGATTATTGTTATTATTATTCCCTGATTGGCGACCGCTGCCTTGATTCTTGTTCCCAACGTTAACTTCAACTTTACCTGAGCTATCTCCTATTTGCTTGATGGCCACATTGCTTTGGATATCTTCTTTATCTATAGCCTTTCTTTTCCGATTAGCATATATCTCCTCCCGACGCAGGCGAACATTAGCTTTTTCATAAAATATTTCTCTGGTCAGGGGTGGCTTACCGGCCAGATATCTTCCAAACTCGGTATCTTTATCGACGCCATCGATCAGGGCCATCAACACAGTTTGGTCACGCGGATCTTTGACTTCTGTGACAGCCAAGTTAAAACGATCCAAATACGACCTCAGGCTTTCGTCAGGTCGTTGTTTAATAAGGGATAGCTCAGTTACATTCTTAGACCACTGGGCATGAAGGCGGAATTGGTTCACGAATTTCTCACTCAATTCCCTGAAGCTGGATATTGACCATGTCGGCAAGTAGGTAAACCACAATAACGCCACATCTTCCAGGAATATAGGGAATGATTTACATTTTACCACGTCTGTAACTGCAGCGGCATTCATTGACCAGGACTATCGCATTAGGTGCTGGATGGGGTCAGTTCTGCCCGTATAGCGATTCATGGTTGGCATATTGAAGCGCCTTGGGAATGTAACATCCAGTATGTCATCAGTAAAAGGCGTATGGCTGTGATCTATGCCCCAATCTTCATTCCTCTATCCACGGCTATCTACCTTGACTTGCCTAATCATTGCTTCAACCTCTGCATGTGTCAGGGTAGATTTAGGATCAGCACTTCTTGCCCGACGGCCTCCTCCAGCATTTCTTTGACATGCTGCTACAAATTCTGGGCCCTGAGTAGAACTCTCTTGCCCCCTGTTGTCGCGGTCGATCACGCGACGAGCGGGAGGCACGTCGTTCCTCGGTGGTAAAGTGGGCTCATTTAAGTTGCGGTTACTAGTTCCCTGATTAAGTGCCTCTTCTTCACGAGATGGAAGTGACCCAAATCGAAGCTGCTCTATGTTCTCAGCCCTTTCTAACGGGGGCCATCTTAGGTTCCTTCGGGGTTCTTCAGACGACGACGTATGTTCCGGAGAGAAAGGATGAGTTGGAGGTGGTGAAACCTGTCTTTGAATATCGTCAATTCGTCTTCCTAGGGAAGTAATATTTTGACGCAGCAACGAGGTCTCCTGCCTTTGAGCGGCCAGTTAATCGGTTTGTCTGTCCAATGCTTCAAGTATTCGAGTCAGATGTCCTTTGGTAACTCGGGCAGAAGGGTCGAACTGGTCATCTTCATCTTCTTATACGCAAGGAACTTGAACCGGGTTGAGCAGAAGTACCAGCACGAGCGGAACGAGCTATAATTTCCTTCCCAGTCGGGTAGTAGTCTGATTATCAATTCGGATCGTGGTCTTCCTGTGTTGGTGGCTTGCCGTACCCTCCTAGCGTCGGTTCGTGGTAGTTCCCTGGGATCGGATCGCGGAAGGGTTAGTAGGGGGATGGCGACATTATCTTGGGATCGGGTCGTGACAACTTCAGCTGCTCGAGTCGCCATGCCTTCATTGGATCGGATCGCCCCCTCTTCTCCACGATCCGGGGATAGAACTTTGATCCACTCCTGAACGCTCTCTTAAATTGCTTCGTTCGTAGCTTCAGTCGCTTGGGAAGCTCGTACTTCCTTAGACTTCTTTCCAGCAATGTTATCTGAGCTTTACTGAAATCTTCAAAAATCGAAATAGTGGAGTTTTGGACCTCTTCGAACTTGATTGTCTGAATAATAGAATTACAATCCAATATGCTGAGACTTCGTTCTCAGTGAAAGCACCAAAATGTTAGATCCAAAATTGTCTCCAACATCCAAGTTGTTCAATTGTGCAGAGATTAATATCAGAAAAAATGCAAGAAAAATAGGAAAGACGCAAGATTTATAGTGGTTCGGCGTTAACGAGCCTACGTCCACTTTATATCTACGATTATACTTAAAAATTCGAGTACAACCAATGATTTATCCCTCAACCTCACTTTTACAATGTTGATTCACTCAGTAAATTCGAGACAACTCTGAAAAAGAATAATACAGATATAATAATGGTGGATTCAGAGCTTAGAATTGCCAAAAAGATCCTGAAAAATGCCAAGTCTGAGGCTATTTATAGCAGATTTCTTCAGGCGGATCGTGATCATACGTGGCACAAATACCAAGAATCTCGGGCTGGTTCGTAGCTTGATGGAGAAATGGTCAAAATGGCAGTTATGGACAGATGTCACGAGATCTTGACCTTTCGGATCGTGATAGACTTGGTCATGGCCTTCATTTCTCAGTTTCAGGGGTTGGATCGGATCGAGCAGGTGTGAACGGATCAGATCGTGGTCATGGGGAGGCGATCGTGAATCGTGGAAGATAAGGCGATCTGATCGGGTCTTCGAGGGCTAAAGGTGTGAAGTTTCATATTTTCTTCGTATGCGATCCTTGGTGGCTTGTCAAAAAGCTAGCTAACAGAAAATATAAAACTTTATAATTTAACTTGAAACTTTTGAAAACTACTATACAAAGTAAAAGAGAGTTTTAAACATAAAAATACTTAAGCAAAATTATCATGATAACTTTAAAAAAATAAACTTAAATATATATTATATAATCATGATCAATACATAAAGTAGATTTAAAATCCAAAACTAAATATTCAAATTAATAAAAATCAAAATAGTAGTACTTATAACTCAAACATTATAAAATGCATCAAACTACAAATATAAAGTATATATTAACAAAGATAATAATATCAAATAGTTAAATTTGAAATAGTAAATAGATATAATATCCAACATCAAAAATATCGAATATAATTTGAAATTGAAATTAAATAAATTTGAAACTTGAATCATAAATATATACTTTGAAAATGCATTAAAAAAAATCTATTTTGAAAACCATTTAAAAAGAGATCAGATGAGTGCTACCAAATTTTAACATAGATAACTAAGACTCTAATACATATTTTCATTATTCTTTAATTTTTGAACTCTTGATAACTCATGAGCCTTGATTTGTATCATGAGTCTTGATCAACACTTAATAGTATCATGGAGAATCTTGTAACTGCACAGTCTTGATTATCAACACCTTTATAAAGCATGTACGATGCACTATATATATAATCATTAGTATAACAGGTACTGGTATCAATCGAAAGGTTGTGATTTTGAATTTATTTGTTTCATGCATATGTGATATTTTCATGCATGCAAAGTAAACAACAACGATTATGATCTGTTAGGAATCCAGATCAAATGGAAGTGAGTGGTTGTGTTACCCGATAAATTCATAACATTGACTAACCTAAAACTTCATTTCTCTCCAGTACAACAAAGCTCTTTCAAGATTATAAAACCCATACATCAGTTCTAAACCCTGAATCTATCCTATATCAATCTTAAATGGAAATTGTAACGACCCAAATTTTAGTCAATTTAAAATATGAATTTTCAATTGGTTTTAGATATTTAAAATGATTTATTTTGAGAATTAACGACTCAAAATTTATTTAAAACGAAGTTTGAATGTATAAATTTAAAATTTAATTAGAACCAACTCGTAACATTGCGGTAGTTTCAAAAATTTAGTTTTGAACATCAATTGAATGTACAAAATTTGATATAAGTTGGATTTCTATGAAACAAGAAACGTTAGGTTCTATTTAACAATATCCTTTTAACGATGTGTATAATCGAGATTACATGGTATAAATTGTAAGTTATGTCCAAATCAAAATTTCAAAATGTCGCTATGAAATCGTTTATAAATTATAATGATTTATTAAATAAAACAAATGGATTTTCAAATATGAATACCATTTGGCTAGAAAATTAAAATATCGAATCTAAAACCCAAGTATGTTTATTTTACATTTATATGATATTTCATTGGGATATATACGGTAATAATAATTAGTTTATTACTAATTTGAATAATTTTGGAATTTAATTAATATTATAATAATATTACATAGGCCTTAAAATAGCCATTTTCCAACCGACCTTCATTTTCAACGAAACTAAATTTGTTGGATCCGGAATATTAAATTATTTCTAGGGTTCAAATTTCATGATTTTTAAAGCTAGTATGTGGTGGTGCGCAATTTTAATGTAAAAAGGTCAATATGTTGACTTTAAAAATACGCTGTGGGAGAAAACCAACTCGCAATTCGACGAAACAAGTTTCGTTGGGTCCATAATATCAAGATATAGTTGCATGTCAGTTTTCAATGAAAAGAGATTCATATGTAATCATACGGATTTTTAAACCATAAATACAAGCAACGTTTGAATATAATTGAGCAAAATAAACATTATAATTAAATATAAAAAATTATCCACCCCTATATAATATCTTAATCTTCCTCAAACCCTTATTCCCCAATTCAGTCACGCCGCCACTTAAGTAAATTAAAACATGAAACCCCCTTCTTCAGAAAATCAAAACAATTCAAGAAAAATCGGTAAATCTTGAAACAAGTTTTCTGAGATCGTATGATGATTATCTTTAACCTAGTATGGCTTTGCGTGGGTGCAGTGATAATTTTTTTACGTAGTAAAATTTTACAGCATGTGCAAACGTGAGATAGGGCTTGAAATTTTGAGTGATAGAAGCATTAATTTGCATATTGGAGTGTATATTGGTGTTTGTGATGAAGAATAGCAACCGTGTGCGTGAAGTTTAAGCGAATTCTGGGCATTATGACGTGTGGACTGCATTGTACATTGCATGAAAATGCCAAAGCACATGCAAGGAGAGGAGTGTGAGCCATTCATTGTGGAGGTTGAAGAGGAGAAAAAGAGAAGAAACATGGTGTTTTCAGTTTGTAAAAGCATTGAGAAATGATGGAGAATGAGAGGAGATATGGGGCGTGTTTCGCTGGCCATGGTGGGATGTTGCATGACCTATAGAGGAGGGAGAAAGTAATTAGGGCAAAGGATTAGAAGCTGATTAGAGTTTAATAGGTTAATTTAATATTAATTATCTTATTAGTGACATTGTACTATACACAAATTTGTAAAAAAAATATAACATTTGCGTACGTTATCGGAATTCAGCGAAACAGGATCCGTTGGAACCACATCGAAGATCTTCGCAATGAACTTGATTTGGAGCTTGTCACAGTTTTTGGTGAAGGAAAACGCCTGTTTGGATCGATCGACTGTTTATCATTTTTTAACAATAAACAACCAATGTGAGAACTGTCACACTCAACTGAATTTTTATAAGATAAAATAATCTTGTTTAATTATGTTTATTAAATGTTTATAATAGTCAATGTAGTGTTAAATACTCATTTTACAAGTTAAATGACATGTTTATATTCACATATTTAATATTACTGATTAGGTTGAAATATAACTTGAAACAAACAAGTTATGATTGATTGATTGCTTGGGTTCGTGTTTAAAATGAATTGATTGGGAAATTAATTTAATTATTATTTATTGGATGAAAAACCCTACATGGGTCTTGGGATGACAGTAAGCCCACACGTTTCCCATGTGTATAGATAAGTGACATCGATTTTGATGTGAACCCCACACGGGTATTGAGAAGATAACTTTACACATCTCCCAAATGTGTAGATAAGCTACATAGGTTGTGATGAAAAACCCCGCACGTGTCTTGGGATGACAATTAGCCCACATTTCTCCCATGTGCGTAGATAAGCTACATGGATATTTATGTAAACCCTACACGAGTATTGGGAAGATAATTTTACACGTCTCCCAAGCGTGTGCATAATAATCACTAGTATTGGTTGAAAACCCCATACGGGTCTTGGGATGGTATTTGATTGTACACTAATCCCATGTGTTTAGGTTGTATGTAAATCGGTTGATTGACAGATCGATATAAGCGTTAATTGTTTATTTAAGGCTTATACGGGTGTAGTTGCACTATGGATGAGAATTAGATGCTTGATAGTTGTTTACAACTATTTTTGGGGACATATAATGTATGAAATCCATATAATTTGATTTATATGGAAATTGGTTGAGATTTCATTTCGATTCAGAAAAAACTGAATATTTTAATAATATAATATTTATTGAAAATCAAATTTTGATTTTGACGTCCGATTTTGGATGGATGCGAAAATATTAAATTATCAATGAATTTTGTAACTGAGCCAAATGATTTTGAAGTAATTTTCATATGGTTTTGTGTAACAACCCGGAAAATCAGAACCAATTTAAAATTTTTATTTTGGCAATTTTAATGAATTTTGAATATTTAAAAAGTTTTATTTTAAATAATAATGACGAGAAATTTATTTTGGATAGAATTAGAACGTATATATTTGTTTGAATCGACGTTAGAATATAAATATTTATTTTAATTATAAAAGGAATTGGAAAATGGCGCGGTAGTTTGAAAATTCACTTCAAAATTCAAATGAATGTACATAATTCCAAATAAACCAGATTTTAACGAAACAAAAAATATTTGAATCTATTTGAAATTATCTTTCCAACGAATCTAAAAAATTGAAATTTCATAGCGGGAACAAAAGGTTATGTCCAGTTGAAATTTCAGAATAGTCGCTATGGAAATATAGCCCTTAAAAATGGAAATTTTGCAAATGACCTCCATTTTCGACGAAACCACTTTTTTTGGATCCGGGATGTCAAGTTATTGGTAGATTCCAAAATTCATAATTTTTGGGGTTAATATGTGAGCGTGGCGAAGGAAAACGTGTTTTGACAGTTTTAGTCTATTTGGATCGACCAAAAAATAGCCATTTTTTAAACGATCTCCAAATTTGACAAAATTAGTTTTGTTAGGACCGTATCGTCAATATGAAGCTAAAAATAATTTTTTGGGAATTCTTAGAGTTAGTATGTGGCCCCAGTAATTTAAAACGTACGTTCAAATTAAATATATACTGATTTATATTTTAATTTTAGCGGAAACTGATTGTAACAGCCGAATCAGGTTACGAAACATATCTTATTGTGTTCGGAATTGGGGTAATTAGCTAGTGGTGACAGTCGTTGGGTACGATTTGGGGTTCGGTTGAAAAGTTAACTTTTTAAAAGAAAGACAAATAAAATAATAATAAATAAATATATATTAAAGTCTTCCCCCCTCTCCATCGTTTCTCCCTCTCCCCATCACTTTCTTTTAAAGAAAAAAAGGGAATGACGTTGTAGCCCTAGCCTCCAGGCCGCCGCGCCAACGTCGGGGGCGCACCTCGTTGCATCGGAGCCCCTTTCCGCCGCCTCTATGCCTCCCACACCGCCCCTCTCCGTTCAACCTCTCCCTCAACCCCAATTCGAGCCCAAAACCGCCGACCACCCACGAGAGACCCCCGCGGACCCTGCTCCGCCGACGGGCAGACCATCCCCCACCCCTCGCCGCTAGCTCCGAACCCGCCCCCTCCAATACGAAAGCAACAAGAGGAACACCCCCCCCCCCCCTGGTTGAAAAAAAAACCCAATCGATATAAGTTTTCTCTATGATTTTCCATCGTATATGACTATGATTTTCCATCATATATAACTATGATTTTACATGGTATATAACTAAGATTTTCAATCGAATAAAACTATTATTTTAATATATGAAATCTTTGATTTTTCACAACGTAAAGCTTTCATTTTTCACAACGTAAAGCTTTGATTTTTAACAACATAAAGCTTTGATTTTTCACAACATAAAGCTTTGATTTTTATCATGTAAAGATTTGATTTTTAATCGTGAAAAGGAGGGATTTTAATCACATGAAAGATAGGATTTTTAAAATAGAAAAGCTTTGATTTTTAATTTAAAAAAGGTAAGATTCTTAAACATGAAAAGATATGATTTTTAGTTGTGTAAAAAAAAATATTTTTTGTATAAGTAGCGAAATGAAAATATAATTTTTATATATGTAGCGAAATAAAAATGTAATTTTTATACAAATTCTCTTTATATAAAAATACGATTTTCAAATAACAATTAGCGTTATAAAAATATGGAAAACTGAATTATAAAAATATAATTTTTATAATATAAACATCAACATAAAAATATGATTTTTATGTAGGAAGTAACAGTATAAAAATGTGATTTTTAATAATCAACTGCGTGAAATAGATGGTTATGGATCAGACTAAAATCAATACGAAATCCAAACCGTTTAGAAATGAAATGGAGGAGTGGATCCCCAAGGTGAGAACTCCTTACTATAATTTTCTTATACAGTTATTTATTTTTATAACTACATATATGAACTGTTCCCCGTCGTCCACATACCATGCACGACTTGTTTGATTATTTGGTTTGGTTGATTAGATTATTTGGTGGAATTTGGTATTTTGGGTGAAATGAATTGATTAGAATTGTCATGTGTGTATGGCGCAAGCCGATATCAGGAGAGGGGTAATGCTAGACATTACCCGATTTCAATATCGCGTCGTTATGCCGCCGAAATTTTCTAAAATATGATAGAACAATAAAAATATCATTTTTATTGTGTAAATGAACCGAATAAAATATTTTATCGTTAAAAATATAATTTTTAAACGTTGATATGAATAAAATAAATATTCATTTACAAATTAGATGACTTGTTTATGTACACCCATTTGACTGATATTGATTGGGACGATATATTTTACACATCGCCCAACTGCACAAATAATTTTCAATGTTTGTTGATTGAAACCCCAACACGGGTGTTGGGATGAAATTTGACGTCCACTAATCCCAATTGTTTAGTTATATGTCGATAGATTGATTGACAGGCTGTCGTAAGCGTTAAATATTTATATTTAATGCTTATACAGTGTAGAATACACTCTGGATGATGGTTGATTGTTTATCATTGTTGTACTATACACGTATCGTATGGAATCCATATAATCAAATTATATGGTAATTGGCTGTGTCTGATTCTAGTTCAGAAAGAATGAACATTTTAAAATAACGAAATTTTAAAATAATGATTATTTTAAAATAATATTCAGTAATGGATCAAAATGTGATTTTGATGTCCGATTTGGGAAGGACACGAATATATTTAAATATATAAAGCCGTGTGGATTAGATTAACGCCATTTCGACATGAACGATATTTATATCGATTTTATTCATTTTTCTAATGAATATCGAAAAGGAATTCATTTCAAAATTTAACGTTTTGAAAATATTATCATTTATATATTAATGATATGGAATATTCAATTTTAATTTGAAGTTGAATATGAAGTTGAAATCGTTTTGAAAACGAATTTAAAACGATTTATAAAATACGTTTTAAATGGAAATCGATGAAATATATATAATACATATATATTATATATAATGGTCTGAATAGAACGTGCCGCGCCGCAGCAGTTCGCGAATTTCGACCATTGACTTCGAATGGACATTACGGGATATCCGACCGTTGGATTCTCCTAAAATCGGAACCGTTAAGTTTGTATTGAAAAGAGATTTATAACGAATATTATAGATTTGAAATCTAACGGTTGGATTTGGAATTATGTCCAAATCAAATTTGGAAAAGGTCGCTGTAAGTGCAATTCGATGGTCGTTTATGGAAATTGACTGTACGGACCTTGATAAAATTATTAAAAATATCAATAATTTGTGCAAAATCATAAGAAATGACTTGGAAAGAATTGGGATGAAAAATTCCATATTTGAAAAGATAAAAATATATTTTTATCGAAATGAACTAGTTATGAACTAGAATTATGAAATCCAACATATTTAAATAAATAAATTGGGTTTGAAATGGTTTTAAAAATAACCATAATTTCCAATATATGAATTGGAATGGATTTGAATCGAAATTATCTTGGGAATTTTTCGATATTGAATTCCGTGAGTATACAGATATCGTGGAGGAATTTGGAAGATATATATATCGTTATTCCAATACGGTATTTGTTGATTCCAGAATTTGATATTGAATGTAAGCCGATATATTTTCTATTCAGAGCCTTGTATTTAATATCAAATGTGATTTTGGGTTTGTCGTGAATGGTGTCTTCATTAACACTGTTCTTGAACCCAGTTGAGAAAAGATTAAATCTTTTTATTTAGACTTAATGAAGTATACCAATTAATTAATATTTAATTGGAATTGAATTGAAATTGGTTTTTGGGTTTATCGTGAACGTTGTTTTAAATAACACTTATTCTTTAACCCGATTAACAATGGAATGAGATTTTGGGTTGTCGTGGATGGTATGTTTAATAATACTATTCTTAGACTCAACGGAGTTAAGAAAATCAGAAACTAATTGGAGATTAGTTAAGTTGAATGGTTTCCTGGGTATTGATCTGATGTTGGTTTCGGCCTTCGGGGTTAATACTTAGGGAATTGTTCACTTGCTAATTTACGGTTAAAGGCTGATGGAATGAATGTGATTTTGGGTTTATAGTGAACCGTGTTTTAAATGACATTGGTTGTTTAACCCAGTTAAAGACAGGATATGATTTTCCAAGTTAAACAATCATTAATATTGTTTTTTGGGAAGATTAAAACCTAGTGGAGTTTTAATGAAACTTTAAATTGATTGAAAGGTGAATTTGATAACTAAAATTATCAAATTCAAGAAATGATCGAGAATGGACTATCACCAGTTTTGCTTCAGGCGATAGTTAAATATTTAATTAGATTTGAACGTGAAATGGTAATTGGATTTACCGATAAGTGTTAGATATGAAGTATTACAAGTTTTACTTCATGGAATGAATAAGATGGGATTAAAATAAAACAAATGATTACTTCGGTAAGGTTCGTTAATCCTGACTAGTTTGGATAGACCATAATTTTGTTTGAATTTATACTCAAAGAAAGATTAAAGAATAAATTTAAAGAATTTATCTTTGATAAAATTAATGGGAACTTTTCCCAAAGTATAAGAATATTTGAATAAAGGAATATTCTGGATTGGAATGAGGCGTATGTTGTGTTTTTATAGCACTTGTTTATTATATACGCGAGTTATTCCGAAAGACCGGGTTTATCCCATTCTGAATAACTGATTCGACGATATGTCGAGGAAGAAGGAGGTGGTCGAAGACCGGAGGTCTTCACATCGTTTGGATGATTACTGATGTCTTAATTGGGTTGTACACCCAAGACAAGGTAGTAAGTGGTGATCGTCAAGACGTACTTGGAGATCGACCGGATATTCGAGGGCCTCTCTCCTGTATTGGACATATGGGATGAGGAATAAGGTGCCTCCGGTTTCGTTCAGACCCAGAACGGACTTGTAAATGGATGTGTGTCTGACGTTGTAGATTGACAACATGGCATACAGAGATGTTGTGATCAACGCTTTTGTTGAGAAGTAGAGCCTTGTGGTTGATGATCAAAGCAAGGCTTTGATACAGCTAGCTTTGTGTATAGCATTGATTCGCGAGCCTCACACCCCGGTATGAACCAAAAACGGGAGAGGACTGCAGGGAGGGCATGCATTTCCTTCTAGCTAGGAGTGGTGCCAGCGTTTTACAAGCCCTGACGTTTTACTTATGTGGATGATGGATAGCGAGGCGCCTCTGTTATTTCGGTCTCTTCGGAGTCGATGGTCTAGTTGGGATATGACCAGTTTACGCCCCATAGGGCGGGGAAACACAGTGTTTTGGCATTTTAATCCACTCCGTGTGGACCAAACCTGAATATCCAAGGGTCGACGCGCCCTGACCCTGAGGCTCGATCTAGAGAGTCTCGAAGCGGTAAGGACGGTCCCTTGCCTTGGTTCATGATGGAAATCCATCTTCCAATACGTGACTTTGCGGTTTTGATTGTAGAGCCTAGTATGGCGACATAATGGGATGGGGCACTCATGTCGTCTATGATTGATACATTTATATTTGAAATTGTTTTGACACTATACACTAATAGTAGTAAAATATGAAATTTCACGTACCAAGCATTTTTGGCTATTATAAGGTAAAAGCTATATCCTCCGGCTTGCGTTGAATTGTGTGATGGGACCTGAGTCTTATAATAGCTTCATTGTTCTTTATTTAGCATTGCGCTATTTGTTTTATGCCCTGGTATTGTTGGGGGTAAACCCGTTCCATGTTATATGGCGTGGTCCCTTGATTTACCTAACTTAAAATAGTCAAATTAATAACTGTTTTAGTTCTCACACCAGTCACATGAATGACCTGGATTTTATTGTTTTAACCTAAACTTTGGGTGCCCCTATTTTCAACACGGGCAGCTTGTGTTTGTATTATTTTTCCGTTGCTATGTAATGTATTGTAATCTCTGGTATTCAATAAATGTGTAATATTTATTCATACTCTGTATATTCTTGTATTCTGATGGAATTGTTGTAATAAACAATCAAATGTTCTTCTGTTTGTGCTCTGATTCATCGTGTTCTCAAAGCAATCCGTTCTTCCTCTTCTCTTCGGAGACCGGGGAAGTTTTGGGTCCTTACATTTTGGCATGTCGAAGTTTTTATTTCAAAGTGAATAGTAACTTCTAAAAGTGAAGTTCAATTAGGCTATATAGAAAAAAATTTAAAAGAAGTTTTCTTTCAAAAGTTTCTTGTTTATTTTAATTACTAGTGACAAAAGATTTTTTGTTTAAATATCGAATTTCGAAAAATAAATGCGACCTAATGTGAAATATGTGATTTTGGCAAGAAACAATGGAAACAGGATCTCCAATGTTAATATTATATATTTTATACAATTTATAGAATATTTTGGAAGCCTTTCGATTTATTTTAAATTATAAATCGATTTGGGTTTGAATAAGACGTGTCGTGCAGCGATAGTGTGGCGACCCAGACTTCCCGGCCGACATAAACCGAATAAGAAGGCGGACTGCTTTGAGAACACAACCCATCAGAACACAAACATGGGAACATTTCATTGATATTACAACAATTTACATCAGAGTACAAATAATCAGAGCACAAATAGCTGAAAAATATCAGAGATTTAAATTACATTTGAATACATAAATATAATGTGCAGCGGAAAACATCAACTACCACAACTGATAGAAATATATGGATACAAAGCATTCTGAATATAGCTCCAGCTGCAATCCAGGAACCCATGAAAATAAATATCCGCAAAACCAAACTACTAGCTGCCCATGGGAAAAATATGGGCACCCAGAGTTTAGGTGCAAATAATAAACTCTGAGTCAGTCATGGGACCGGTGTGAGAACTAAAACAGTTATTAACTTTATTTTAAAGTTAGGAAAATCAAGGGACCATGCCGTATAACACGGAACAGGTTTTCCCCCAAGAATACCATAAAACAAACAACACAATGCTAAATAAAAGAACAATGAAGCTATTATAAGACTCAGGTCCAATCACACAATGCAACGTAAGCCGAAGGATAGAGTTTTACCTTATAATAGCCAAATATGCTTGGTACGCGAAATTTATCTTTTATTATTACTATAAGTGAAGAAATCAACTTTAAATATAAATGTATCAATCACAGGCGGCATAGGTATCATATATTATGTCGCCATATAGGTATACAACTAAAACCGAAAAATGTCGTATTGGAATTTGGATTTCCATCATGATGGCTGCTGAATCGAAAGATCGATCAGGTAGTGTAATACTCAACGGCGTAAGTCTAGGTCATTGGAAAACACCGTAATACACATCCGCCTATATCCAGGAAACAAGTATCACTACGACTTAAGTCCAGGTCATTGGAAAACACCGCTTACTCTATCCTTCTTGAAATCAGGTATAAGCCCTATCCTTACTAGGGTGGAGCGACCACACCCAACATATTATCCATGACAACCCTAAGGGTGTATATCCTCATCTCAAAAGTATACTGACCAAACCATCAGTTCACTATCATACCGGTGTGTGAGGCACACGAATGAACGCTACACAAAGTAGTGCTACTTAAATCTGTGCTTTGATCATCAAACACAAGGCTTTTCTTTTCAACAAAACCCTTGATCCATGCATCTCAACATGTCACATTGTCAATCCATACCATACCATTGATTTCTACAGATATATAATCTCTAAGCTCGTACGTCTCAGAGAAGGGTGTTAAGCAAGAGAATAAATTTTCCGCCACCAAACATATATATATATTTAGTAGAGATCAACAAGTACAAAATAAAAGAATACAATGACAGACAAACTATCCATTTGCAAGTCCGTTCTGGGTCTGAATGAAACAGGAGGCACCTTATTCCTCGTCCCATATGTCCAATACAGGAGAGAGGCCCTCGCATATCCGTACAATCAAGAAGTACGTCTGGACAACTACCACTATAACCACTTCCTAGGAGCTAACAAGCCTAGGACATCAGTAGTAATCCATTCGATATGATGATCGTCGGTCTTGCACCGTCTTCAATATCTTTGACTTTTAATCGGCGTATCAGTTATTCAGAATAGGTTAAACCCGGTCTTTCTGAAAAACTCGAATATCTTATAATCAAGTGCTATAAAAATACATCATACGTCTCATTCCAATCCAGAATATTCTTTTATTCAAATATTCTTTTCACTATTTAAACCAAATTAAGGTTTATTAAACTATTCCGGATTAACGAGCCTTACTGAAATAATCATTCTTTTTATTATCCCAATCCCAACCTATTCATCCCATAGAGCAAAACCGGTAGTACTTCATATCTAACTCCCAGTGTGTTATTTGTAATATTAATTACCATTCAACGTTTTAAATCTAATTAAAGATTCAACTATCGCATGGAGTAAAACTGGTGGTACCCCATTTTCGAACACTTTCTCGAGTTTGGTAAATTTAATTACCACATTCACATTTCAATCTAATTAAAGATTCATTAAAACTCCATCTTAGTTTTAGTCTTCAAAAATCATTATTTAATGATTATTCAACTTAGGAAATAAATCCTGTCTTTAACTGGGTTAAAGAACAAATGGCATTTGAAACATCGTTCACGATAAACCCAAAATCCAATTTCAATTATATTAATTAATCGGTAAACTTCTCTAAATCTTAATTAAAAGATTTATTCTATTCTCAACTGGGTTAAAGAACAGTGTTATTTAAGACACCATCGACGACAAATCCAAAATCCAATTCGATATATAATACAAGGCTCTGAATAGAAACTATATCGGCTTATATTCAATATCAAATTCTGAAACCAACAAATATCGTATTGGGAATAACGATATCTGTATCTTCTAAATTCCAAAAAAATATCTGTATAATCACGGAATTCGATATCAAAATATTCTGAAGATTATTTCGATTCAAATCCATTCCAATTTTTATATATTCGAAAAATTCTGGTTCTCTCAAAACTATTTCAATTCATTTATTTGTTTACTTAAGTGATAAATAACTTATTCAAATAAAAATATATTTTATATTTACAAACATGGAATATTTCATCCAAAATCTTTTCAAATAATTTATTATAATTTTACATAATTTATTCATATTTTTAGTAATTTTTTTAAGGCCTTTACAGTCTGTTTCCAATATCGGCCACCGAACTGCATCCATAGCGACCTTTTTTGAAATTGATTTGAACGTATCCTAAAATCTAAATCTCATGTATTCATTTGAAAGATCTTTTCGATACGAACCCAACGGTTCTGGTTATAGGAGAATCCGACGGTCGGATCTCCCGTTACGTCCTTTTGAAGCCAACGATTGAAGTTCGCGAACGGTCGCTACGCGATACGTTCTATTCAAGCCATTTTAAATATATATATATATATATATATCCCGATTTCCATTTAAAACGTATTTTATAAATCATTTATAAATTCATTTTAAAACGATTCCAACTTTGTTTTCAATTTTAAATCAAAATTGAATATTTTATATCATAATAATATTAATGATAATATTTTCAAATATCAGATTTTGGAATCAAATCTTTCCGATATTCATTATAAAATGAATAAAATCAACAAAAAATTTCGTTCGAGTTAAAATAGCGCACATCTACTTAACTCGGATTCATATATTTCAATATTTTCATGTCCATCCAAAATCGGACATCAAAATCATATTTTTATTCTTTACTGAATATTATTTTAAAATAATCGTTTTTTCTGAACTGGAATCAGACTCAATCAATTACATATAATTTTATTTATATGGATTCCATACATCGCATGTATTCAAAAATTGTGATGAACAACTATTAAACATTCAATTCACATCCAGAGTGAAATTTACAACTATATTAGCATTAAATAATTAAATAACGCTTATCACAGCCAGTCTATCAATCGGTTGACAAACAGTCATATCCAAGGGATATGTGAATTAATTACCATCCCCAGACCCATGTGTGGTTTTCAAACAACAACAATTAATTCAAATTAATCACTAGTTAATAAATTTAACCAATTCCAATTCGATTCGAATTATTTTTCTAATTAACCAATTTTCACTGTTTAAATTATAAATGGATATTTATAATAATTTCAACTACCACAATAATATAACATTATTTTTAATATGTTAAACATCACAATCACAACACCGTACAACCAATTAAATTATCCATGCTTTTCAAACAACAATGAATGTGAGCTAACAGGCACCATACAACATTTTTGTAATAATTAAACAAATAAAAATCAACACTGATAATCTATATATTTTTAGTTATAAAAATAAATAGTTGTACACAATTTTGAGTGAGAGAGTTCTCACTTTGGTTTCCACTACGTCAGTCTTTAGTGAGGATTGTTTTAATAAAATTGAACGAGCATTTAATTTTATCAAAAACTGCAATAGCTTCCGTTTCCATTTTGGTCAGTTCCATGTTGTAGAGTTGTTGATACGAGTGCAACGCAATTGAAATCATCGAACTCCGACCTCATATGAAATAGATATGATATTTTAATACATTGATTACATAATTTAAAATAAATTAAAATAATTAATTAAACTAATTTCATAATTAAGGGATTAACCCTTCTCCTTCATCGTTAATTCCCTGTAACTGATTCACAACTGAACCCACTCCCATTGTCTGAGACAATCACCACCGCACCGCCACACAAGTTGTCGTACCCAGATTAACACCCTCCTCCTTGAAGATTTCAGCGCCGACTACCTCCACCTTGAGCAGTGTCAAACTTTGTGCCTTCTAGCACCCCAAAAAGCCCTCCGACCCAAGTGAATTCGAGCAGCGATTTCGCACAAAACATGAGATGAAAAATCATCATTTCAATATCAATTTGAAGAGCTTTAGAAGCACAATGATTTTTGTTTTGTGAATTTTGATTGAAGTTGCGTGGATCGATCGTGAATGAGGAAACGATTTCGAATCGTCTTGGCCCTTCCTTGAAAGCCGACAACGCTGAAGGAATGATATAGGAATCAGGGTATCCACATTTTTTTAAGCATATATATTATATAATTTAATAATATTTAGTTCCAATTTAACTTGTTTAACGCCTCAAACTCCAAAGAAGACCCAACGACTGTCACCCCTAACCAAATACCCCTATTCCAGACTCAATGGAATATGTTTCGTAAGCCAATTTTATCATTTCGATCATTTTTTATTAAAATTAAAATATGAATTAATACAACGTTCAAATTAAATTCCAACGTACATTTTAATTTACCGACGCCACATACTTACTCCAAAAATTATGAAAATTGAAATCTCACTATGTTTTGATGATACGGTCCTAACAAAAAGAATTTCGTTGAATTTGGAGACCATTTGAAAAATGGCCTTTTTAACTGGCTCATTAAATTTAAACTGAAATTGAAAACGCATTTAAATTCACTACGCTTCCATATTAAATCCAAATGATTTGAAAATTTAAACCCAATAATAATTTAATATTCCGGATCCAACAAAAGTGGTTTCATCGAAAATGGAGGTCGTTTGCTAGATGGCTATTTTTAAGGGCTTAAATATATTAAAATATGTATAAATTCTATAGCGACTATTCTAAATTTTAAACTGCACATAACTTTAAATTTATAAAGTGAAATTTCAGTTTCCTACATTCGTTAGAAAGATATAGTTGAACAGATTCTAACATTTCCTGTTTTACTAAAATATGATTTATATTGCATTCTATATATCCATTTAAAGTTCAAAACCAAAATTTCAAACTACCGCGTCATTTCAAGCTCGTTTTAATTTAAATTTAAATTTAAATTTATACATTCTAACTTCGATTTAAATAAATTTTAAATCGTTGATTGTCAAAATAAATCATTTTAAATATTTAAAATCCATTAAAATCAATTAAAAATAAATTGGTTCCAAAAATCTGGTTGTTACAATCTCCCCTACTTGAAATCTTTTCGTCTTCGAAAAGGAAGATAGAATCGACGGTTGTTTACTTAATCAACTCCGCTTTTTTCTTAACTCAAGTTCTTCAACTTTTCAGTTTCTAAAAACTTTCTAATTTCTCAAAAATTTGGCTAACGCCTTAAATTTTCGATTTTTTTTTGCCATAACCTCCTTTGTACGGGTTGATCAGTTAAACCACAACTTGCCTCACAGGGCCCTCATCAATCGAAAAGAAAATGAAAAAGCCAAGCAGCATGCCAGTTGGCTCATAAAATCATCAAACCCAGTAAGTACAGTGAATATGTACCTATTTGTTGGGCGTATAATTTTATTCCTCTTCTTAGCTTCCATGCTATGACCTATTCAATATATTTACATGTTCATATATACAGTTCCAATGAATTTTCAATTCAGTTCAATATTTGAGTCGATTTGGCTGAATTTACCTTTCATTCTCTAATTGGTTTGATCATTCCAGTATTTTAATTATTTGAACTAATAATCATCCATCACAACCAGCAATCAATTAGTTGATTATCTTTTCAAATATATAACTTTAATATACTCAAAAATCATATTTCAATGCCAAATCACAAACATTAAACTCTAACTAAATATTAGTTCTCACACCAGTCA
Organism: Allium sativum; assembly: GCA_030737875.1. Taxonomy (NCBI): domain Eukaryota; kingdom Viridiplantae; phylum Streptophyta; class Magnoliopsida; order Asparagales; family Amaryllidaceae; genus Allium; species Allium sativum. Next base: position 975,224,993 of record CM060909.1, read on the forward strand.
ATTGGAATCATATAGATATCCCACTTTTGAAACTCGAACATAAATACTGATGATAATGCATTAATCATCCGGATCTTCTACGGAAACTAGAGTGTGATTCTATATCTACCCAGTATATTTGAGGCTTTGTATACACGTTTGCAAAGAGTATATGCAAAACCTTCTTGTACTCGACAGTCCAAATTCAGTATAAAATAAAATACTCAAATACATATAATAAGATATGATTTTCAAAACCAAATTTGTTTTTAATAAATAACACTCTTCAAACTCATTCTAAGGTATTACTACCTATCTCTAACGAGTTATTCTTATAGAATTTTACTAATTCTATCTCTGATGAATTCTCTTATTTGGTTCTATTATGTCTTGTTCTCGAGCTTTGTAAAACAAAGCTCTAATACCAATTGTGGCGATCCAGACTTCCCGGCCAGTGTAAACCTAACAAGAAGATGGACCGCTTTGAGAACACGACCCGTTGGAACATAAAAATGAGAAAATTTCATTGCTATTACAACAATTTACATCAGAGTAAAAATAAATAATTTATAAGCCGATTCCATGTTCGTTTAAGAAGATGTCACTTCCTAAAAGAAAAGGAGGTCTAGGTTTGATTTCCCTTCACAAGTGGAACATGGCGGCTGTCAGCACTCACTTCAACAACCTCCTCAGCAGAAATAATAGCACCTGGGTTCAGTGGAGCTGGAGATTCAATGTAAAGAATCGCAAGTTCTGGAACATGGTCTGTCCGAGTAATGCCAGCTGCGCTTGGCGAAGTATTCTTGCTATGAGGGATAACTTCTTGCCATGCATTCAGTACACGGTCTCCCCAAGAGGTCTTGTGTCCTTCTGGGATGATCCGTGGATAGCGAAGGGAGTAATTCTATCTAAAGTTCTAAGCCACGAATGTGTTGCACATTCGGGTATCAACAGAAATGCCTATATTTCCCATTTTCTTCGAACTAGTAAAGTGGTCTTGTCGAACCTTTTCAGTCATCAGGCGCGAAATCTTTGTGCTATGCTCAGTACGGATATTTCTTACTCAGAGAATGTTAAGGTGTTTTGGAATGGTTCCCTCCTTTCTATCGCTAACGCTTACTCCATCCTTCTTGATCTTGAATCGATTCCCTACTGTCAATGATCTAGGATTGTTTGGAGTAAGTATTCGGTTCCCAAAGAAAATCTTATGTTGTGGAAATTCATACAGGGTGCTCTGTTAACCAAAATGAAACTCTCTCAGATGGGAATGAACGTGCCAGTGTTGTGTTTGCTATGCGGAATTGAGGAGGAGACGTCAGCTCATTTGTACTTTGAATTTCAGTTCTCATATATTTTATGGTTGAAGGTGCTAATGTTGTTCAATGTTAGTAATCCAAGCGGGATTTCTTCTTCGCAATGGGAATGTATTAGGCTGTCGACAAAATGGAGAAAAGAACCGCATACCCTTTTCATCTAGTGCATAAAAAAGATTGTTCGGTTGATTTGGACGGAGAGAAACTCTAGAGTTTTCACTGCTAGGATGAAAACTGTTGATGAAATGTGGGAGGAATGAAAGCTTCAAATGAGGAGGGATACATCTATTTTGTTACTTCAATTTGACACTCTCTTCGCTACTTGGTTCCGACTTCTGTTGTAATTTTCTGTCTCCTTGTCTGTGTGTTTGTAGTTTTTTGTTGTGTGGTGTTCTGTGCTTTCCTTGCTTTGTACTTTGTTTGTCCTCCTTTCTTTTTAATAAATGTGGTAGGGGTCCACTTAACCCCGCTTGCCTTGCAAAATAATAATAATAATAATTTACAGTAGAAAAAAACCAGATATTTAAATTACATTTAAATGCATAAACATAATGTGCAGCAAAAAACATCAACTACCACAACTGAAAGAAATATATGCATACAAAGCATTCCGAATATAGCTCTAGCTGCAATTCAGGATCCTATGAAAATAAATATCTACAACACCAAACTACTAGCTACTCGTGTGAAAAATATGGGCACCCAGAGTTTAGGTGGAAACAATAAACTCCAAGTCGGTCATGCGAATGGTGTGAGAACTAAAACAGTTATTAACTTTATTTTAAAGTTGGATAAATTAAGGGACCACGTCATATAACATGGAATGGGTTTTCTCCCAAGAATACCATAAAACAAACAAGCAATGCTAAATAAAAGAACAATGAAGCTATTATAAGACTCAGGTCCCATCATACAATGCAACGCAAGCCGGAGGATAGAGTTTTACCTTATAATAGCCAAATATGCTTGGTACACAAAATTTATCTTTTATTATTACTATAAGTGAAGAAATCAGCTTCAAATACAAATATGCTTGGTACACAAAATTTATCTTTTATTATTACTATAAGTGAAGAAATCAGCTTCAAATATAAATGTATCAATCATAGGCGACCTAGGTACCATATATTATGTCGCCATATAGGTATACAACTAAAGCCGAAAATTTCGTATTGGAAGTTTGGATTTCCATCATGATGGATACTGATTTGAAAGATCGATCACGTAGTGTAATACTCAACGGCTTAAGTCCAGGTCATTGGAAAACACCATAGTACACATCCGCCTATATCCAGGAAACAAGTATCACTACGGCTTAAGTCCAGGTCATTGGAAAACACTTCTTACTCTGTCCTTCTAGGACTCGGGTATAAGCCCTATCCCTACTAGGGCGACCACAACCAGCATATCTCGGTCGACTGAATCCATGACAACCCTAAGGGTGTCTATCCTTATCTCAAAAGTATACTGACCTAACCATCAGTTCACCATCATACCGGTGTGTGAGGCTCACGAATTAACACTACACAAAGTTGTGCTACTCAAAGTTGTGCTTTGATCTTCAAGCACAAGGTTCTGCATTTCAACAAAAGGCTTGACCCATGCTTCTCAGCATGTCACATTGTCAATCCATACCATACCATTGATTTCTGCCAATATATAACCTCTAAGCTCGTACATCTCAGAGAAGGGTGTTAAGCAAGAGAATAAATTCTCCGCCACCAAAAATATATATATTTAGCAGCGATCAACGAGTATAGCTTAAAGGAATATAATATCAGACATACTATCCATTTGCAAGTCCGTTCAGGGTCTGAACGAAACAGGAGGCACCTTATTCCTCGTCTCATATGTCCAATACAGGAGAGAGACCCTCGCATATCCATACAATCAATAAGTACGTCTGGACAACTATCACTATAACCCCTTCCTGGGAGCTAACCAATGCAGGGCATCAGTAGTAATCCCTTCCATGTAAAGATCATCGATCTTACACCGTCTTAAATATCTTCGACTTTTAATCGTCGTATCAGTTATTCAGAATGGGTTAAATCCGGTCTTTCCGAACAACTCGCGTATCTTATAATCAAGTGCTATAAAAATACATCATACATCTCATTCCAATCTGGAATATTCTTTTATTCCAATATTCTTTTCACTCTTTGAGCCAAGTTAAGGTTTATTAAACTAGTCGAATTAACGAGCCTTACCAAAGTAATCATTCTTTTTATTATCCCAATCCCAACCTATTTATCCCATGGAGAAAAACTGGTAGTACTCCATATCTAAAACCAGTGTGTTATTGGTAATATTAATTACCATTCAACGTTTTAAATCTAATTAAATATTCAACCATCGCATGGAGTAAAAGTGGTGGTACTCCATTCTCAAACACTTTCTTGAATTTGGTAAATTTAATTACCACATTCACATTTCAATCTAATTAAAGATTCATTAAAACTCCATCTTAGTGTTTATCTTCAAAAATTATTATTTAATTATTATTCAACTTAGGAAATAAATCATGTCTTTAACTAGGTTAAAGAACGAATGCCATTTAAAACATCGTTCACGATAAACCCAAAATCTAATTTCAATTACAATTAAATTAATTAATCGGTAAACTTCTCCAAATCTTAATTAAAAGATTTATTCTATTCTCAATTGGGTTTAAGAATAGTGTTATTTAAGACACCATTGACGACAAACCCAAAATCCAATTTGATATTAAATACAAGGCTCTGAATAGAAACCATATCGGCTCATATTCAATATCAAATTCTGGAACCAACAAATATCATATTGGGAATAACGATATCTATATCTTCCAAATCACTCAATAATATCCGTATAATTATGGAATCCGATATCGAAATATTCTGAAGATTATTTCCATTCAAATCCGTTCCAATTTTTATATATTAATAAAATTCTGGTTATCTCAAAACCATTCCAATTCATTCAGTTGTTTACTTAAGTGATAAATAACTTATTCAGATAAAAATATATTTTATCTTTACAAACATTGAATATTTCATCCAACATCTTTCCAATAATTTATTATGATTTTACATAATTTATTCATATTTTTAGTAATTTTATTAAGGCCCTTATAGTCGGTTTCCAATATCGGCCACCGAACTGCATCCATAGCGATCTTTTCTGAAATTGATTTGGACATATTCTAAAATCTAACAGTTCAAATTTAAATATCATGTATTCATTTGAAAGATCTTTTCAATATGAAACAAAAGGTTCCGATTTTAGGAGAATCCGACGAACTGATATCCTGTTACGTCCTTTTGAACCCAATGGTTGAAGTTCACGAACGGTCGCTGCGCGATACATTCTATTCAAACCATTTTAAATAAATATAAAATATATATTTGTATATCGTCGATTTCCATTCAAAACGTATTTTATAAATCGTTTATAAATTCATTTTAAAACGATTCCAACTTCGATTTCAATTTTAAACCAAAATTGAATATAATATTAAAATGATAATATTTTCAAAATATCAGATTTTGAAATCAAATCTTTTCGATATTCATTATAAAATGAATAAAATCGACAAAAAATTCCGCTCGAGTTAAAATGGAGCACATCTACTTAACTCGGCTTCAAATATTTCAATACTTTCATATCCATCGAAAATCGGACATCAAAATCATATTTTGATTCTTTACTGAATATTATTTTAAAATATTCGTTATTTCTTAATTGGAATCAAACTCAGTCAATTAACATATAATTTTATTTATATGGATTCCATACATCGCATGTATTCAAAAATAGTGATGAAGAACTATTAAACATTCAATTCACATTCAGAGTGCAATTTACAACCGTATAAGCATTAAATAACACTTATCATAGCCTATCAATCAATCGATTGACAACAGTCAAAACCAAGGGAGATGTGAATTAATTATCATCCCCAGACCCATGTGGGGTTTTCAAACAACAACAACGAATTCAAATTAATCACTAGTTAATAAATTTAACCAATTCCAATTCGATTCGAATTATTTTTCTAATTAACCAATTTTCATTGTTTAAATTATAAATGGATATTTATAATTTAATTTCAATTACCACAATAATATTAACATTATTTTTATTATGTTAAACATCACAATCACAACACAGTACAGTCATTAAATCATCCATGGTTTTCAAACAAAAGTGAATATGAGCTAATAGGCACCGCACAACATTTTTCGTGATAATTAAACAAATAAAAATCAACATTGGCAATCTACATATTTTCAATTATAAAAATAAATGACTGTACGAAATTTTGAGTGCGAGAGTTCTCACTTTGGTTTCCACTCCAATTATAAAAATAAAAATCAACACTGACAACCAAATGAGACCCAACGAGTGTCATCCCTAACCAAATACCCCTATTTCGGACTCAATGGGATATGATTCGTAAGCCAATTCGATCATTTCGATCAATTTTTATTAAAGTTAAAATATAAATTAATATAACGTTCAATATTAAATTCCAACGTACATTTTAATTTACCAGGGCCACATACTAACTCCAAAAATTATGAAAATTGAAATCTAGCTAAGTTTTGATGATAGGGTCCTAACAAAATTAATTTCATTGAATTTGGACACTGTTTGAAAAATGGCCTTTTTAAATGGCTTATTAAATTTAAACTAAAATTGAAAACGCGTTTAAATTCACTATACTTCCATATTAAATCCAAATGACTTGAAATTTTAAAACTAACAATAATTTGACATTCCGGATCCAACAAAAGTTGTTTCATCGAAATCGGAGGTCATTTGCTAAATGGCAATTTTTTAGGGCTTAATATATTAAAATATATATAAATTCTGTAGCGACTATTCTAAATTTTAAGCTGGATATAACTTACAATTTATAAGTGAAATTTTAGTTTCTTACATTCATTAGAACGATATAGTTAAACAGATTTTAACGTTTCTTGTTTTACTGAAATCTGATTTATAGTGCATTTTATATATTCATTTAAAGTTCAAAACCAAAGTATCAAATTACCACGCCATTTCTAGTTCATTTTAATTAAAATTAAAATTTATACATTCTAACTTCGATTTAAATAAATTTTAAATTGTTGATTATCAAAATAAATCATTTTAAATATTTAAAATCAATTAAAAATAAATTTTAAATTGGTTCCAAAAATTTGGGTTGTTACAGATAGTTCGCGAACGTCAACCTGTAACTTCGAATTGACATACTGGGAGATCAGACCGTCGATTCTCCTGAATTGGAAGCATTTGATCTGTAATGAAATGAGATTTTAAATAAAATAAGAAATTTGAAGATCCAATAGTTTGATTTTAAATTGTATCCAAATCAATTTTAGAAAATGTAATGACCCAGGGAATTTCGACTCCCGAATTCCAACATTAATACATAACCTGTATTACCTTTCAGAACTCAGGTATCGAAAACACCAGATAGTTAATGAAAGAAAATAAAGCGTGGGATAAGAAAGAAAGAAATATTAGAATAGAATAAGAAGAACCAACTAACCAACACAACACATAGTCTCACATCGCAGCGGAATAAAATATAATGTAGAAATAAAACTTCGTTGTGAGCTTTTGAAATATATACTTACAATCATAAGAGTACATCAACACATCTGGACAGTTATAATAATCTTCCTCATATACTACACACAGAGGAAAACACAATAATTTGTATCATATGTCTTAACTCCTCCATCTTATCTTCGGAATTCACAGCATCCGATAACCTAACTTGTACAACCCGGTCTAACCCGAGCATTACAAACACCGAATCAGTCTGGTGAACCAAAGTGAGAAAACTTGCTAAGTTTAAAAACATCACCCAACTTGATTTTAAAGTCAAACCATTTCGTTTTGAAATCATATCTTATTCTGATATTATAATAATGTCCAAATACAAATAAATATCAGTCTAGCAGAATGCTTGCATCTCGCGCTCCACATATATAGCATGTAATCAAAACCGCGGGCTCTTATTGGAGATTGGATTTCCAACTATGACAATGTATGGTGTTAGGGGTTGCAGAATGGATCGTTCAAGCAATGCAAACACCAGGGGGTGAATAGTGTTTGTAAGAATTTAAACAAAACTAAAAACTAGAGAGAACTATGGGATGAATCAAACACCACAAACACAATCACAGACACAGATTCAAACACAGATGCAAAATAAACAGAAACAAAAGTGTAGAAAAGGAAAGAACACACCGGATTTTATACTGGTTCGGATCACTCCAACGTCCAGTCCCGCACAATGCTAGATTGTGCAGAGTTTTATTACTATTTTCAAATAGCCAAATACAACATCCTTGATTTCACGGCTCAATAAGGAGACACCGACTCCTATCCCTTGATTCACGGCTCATGAAGGGCACACCGACTCCTATTTCTTGATTTCACGGCTACAAGGATACACCGATTACTCTTTGACTTAAAAGAAAGGTTTATTCAACCCAAGCAATTACAAAACAGCCCTATAACTTGTAGCGGCCTGCAATCCGTACTATCTGAGTTGACTAATAACACCACACGTCCAACTCAAATTGCACAGAAATACAAATCATTATTAGAAAGAAGTTAGAGGATGAGGAATAGAAAGAAAGAAATATTAGAATAGAAGAAAACGAAGAACAAAAATCTTACAGCGAAACAAATAAAATATATTAAATAACATAACTTTTGAAATACAAATCAGTAACTAGATATACATACCATTATTAGAGCATAGCAGTTATTCCTAGAACAGTTACAAACACCTGTTTCCAGATACAACATAGTACATAGCGGAAAATATGATTCTATAGCTAAATGGTGAAGCCTCCTACTTCCAGCTCTTCCAAGTGAATCTGAAAAATCCCGACTACTTGAATGCCCGTACAAATTTGGGCACCCAAGATTTTAGGGAAAACAAAACAAAATAAACTTTGGGTCAGTCATGGGACTGGTGTGAGTAAACTCCAACCATTTTTTTTAACTTGAAAAATCCTTTCGAAAGAAATGATAATCGTAAAACCGATCCACACATAAACATGGATGGTTTTTACCTTACGATAACCCAAAATATTTTTGATATCAAATCCAGTGATATTATAATAATGTCTACATCAAATAAATAGAACCTAGCGGAACGCTTGCATCTCACGCTCCATATATAATATAAAATCAAAAACCGCATGGCGCTTATTGGAGATTGGATTTCCAACATTACAAGGTATGGAACCACCTTCCGATAGTGTATCTCTAGAAGGGAATACACTGGGTTCAACAAGAACATCTTGCAACCCAGCCCACACATGACCGACCACTCATTTCGCTTGAGTGTATCGAATGTATATCACCAACGGTTGGGATTAGCAACCGTTTCCCAAATGGGACATTATCGATAGATTAACGAAGTAAAAGGAATTTATCTAGATAGGTGATTATACACCGTAATGGGAGCGACCCACATAGCCATGCTTCCTACCCGATTTTTGTCATTTCCCGCTTGTTGAGGCCTGAGTCTGCGATTTCTTATCATTCATTGATAGCACAATCACTTTGAATGCCACATTGTCATATTCGTAAATCATTAATTGATTTGCACAAATATATTCTAGATATAATGCTAAGAGAATAAATTCTCCGCCACCATATATATCTATACAGACCAACATATGCGATCATTGGAAATACCCTGTTAGACATTCGTCCATATACGTTCGTTCTGGGATTGAACGAAAACAAAGGAACTATTTCCATTAGTAAAAAAAGTCCTTGCACTTTACTTCATCTTCGATTATCTTCATATAATATGATTCGTAATGCTACTGCCAATACGGAGTGGTTCTCGGATAATAATCCAACCGGTCTCTCCATATTGACAACGATATTGGAAAATACTTCGATAGTCGGTTATTTAACTATCGAAGAAAAATAAACAAACATTCCAACCATCAAACAAATCACTGGGCCCCTTAATTAATATTTCATTCATTAAATCACTTCTTCATTTCCTTGCCAAAATTTGTTAACCAAATATTTTCAGTAATCATCTTGGTCTCTTACGCTGTTTGGAAAACATTTCCAAATATCAACTTCTTTTATTTTCTATGTTTAGAAAATATCTTTTCTTTATAACTGGAAAACATTCCAATTACTTATCTCTTTCACGACCGTTCATTTCTACACTCAGGAAATATTTATTTATTATATTTCCAAATTTCCACTTACTTGGGTTAAAACAGATGTTGTATAAAACATCGTTACAACAACCCAAAATACTGCATTTGACTAAATTTCTTTAAACATTTCTCTTCGAGATTGAATCTTTTTATTTATCAGCTAATAAGGAAATCAATCGAGTTAGGGTATAATTACCTCTCAGACCTTGACTGAAAATATTATTAACTTCAAAATAGACAAGAGCACTAACTCGAATAATCAACACCATATTAAACCAATTTTCCATTTCTAAAACGTATATACATTTCCCTTTCTATTTTTACTAGATTTAATTATAGATATCCTTTTTTTATAATATTCTATTTTTAAGTTCATTTCCTTATCGAATTCTATATATATATCGATACATTTATTTCGAAATATCAAATTTTCTTAAAAATATTCTAACTCCTTAAATTTCCGGAAAAAATCACCATAACCTCCTTTGTATCAGCAAATAGTTCAAACCTCAACTCGCCTCTCTAGGCCCTTTCCATTCAAATAGAAATCAAAAAGCCAAGTGGCTTGCCGATTTGGCGCATAAAACCTTATATGGAATTTAAACGTGTAACTTTTTGTCCGGCACACAAATTATAAACTTCATTCTCTTCATTCCATACCTGTTTAACACATATGCGTCCATTTCTAATTTATTCAAACTCAGTCTGGTCATCTTAACTCAATTCGCTAATTTATTCTCTAATCGGTTCTTTTTGTCCATTTCATTTTCTATTTGAACCTACAATGTTCAAATATTCCTAATTTGTTTATAAACCCATTGAATTCTATTTTCCCTTCACGTTTCATATTCGCTTTCGAATATGAAATCCACAAATCTAAATCACTTCACCATTTCAATTTCTATTTTAACTAATTATCTTTCAAATTATTTAATTCTATCCAATACTTAACAATCTAATTTCTGTAAAAATCAATCCCTTTACATCACTTGAATTCATGTTTATTTTTATAACTCAAGTCTGGATTTTTATAATGAAAATCCATATTCTATTTGCATAAAATTCTTAATTTAATTTAAATAAACCGTTATGGTTATATAGTGGTTATGGCGCTGTTTTCCTAAAAATTTGACTTTGACATAACTCAAAATCTACAAGAGGAAATCCAAATTTTTCTCTCCCATTCGAAAACTATTATTCAACCGGTCCTGGCAATTCTTGTTTCAAAGAATTCCGACTTAAATTGAGTTCTGTATACTCAATTGAAGTTCGAAACGTCAATTTATGAACTACCGCGCTGCGGCGAGTTCGTTTGAATTATATTTATATATATATAAACGTTTAAACTTCGTTTATAATAAATTCAAGTCCATTCTAATATATTTCTTAGTATATCTTCAATCTAATTTCAAATCCAAATTAACATTTCTATTTTTTTCTAATTGTCGATTTTTCCTTACTTGGAAATAAATTTATTTATACATCGATCTTCTATATTAAATTCCAGTTCCTTTTACAAATAATAAATCCTTTGGATTTATTTCTATTCTGTTTAAAAATCCGCATTCCGAAATATTTTCACCGTTATCATTTCGAAATGATTTCAACTTTCTATTTTCAAATTATATTTTCAATTCTATTTAAATTTTCCATATTCAAATTCCATTTGAATTTTCTACATTCAATTCTATTTGAATTTTCTATATTCAAATTCTATTTTCAATTCTATTTAACTTCTATTTAGATAAATTCGAATTAAACGAGTTCAAACCATAAATCCTTACGGATTTATTTTAGTTCAATTTATATTCTGAATATCAGAATAAATTCCATCGTTTATTTCTTTAAAATGATTTCCCATTTCTATTTTTAAATTCACATTTGAATTTAAATATTCAAATTATCAAATGATAATTTTTCCATTTTATCTATAAAAATTGTTTATATTTCAGTTCCCTGATTATCCAAATGAAAAATCATTACGTTGTATTTACAAACACTGTCTATAAATTTACTTCAATTTCCTGTATTATTTAATTTATAAACATAGTTTATAAATTCAATATTGGTTTGATCAAAACAAGTTAATATTTCTAGTCCATTCGAATTCCAAATTCTATTTTTAGAAAAATAGAATTTTCCATTTAAATCTCAAATATCATTTCATGATATTTGTATATATCAACATTTTAGCCCAGTGATATTTAAATATCCAAAAACACTCAATTATCAAATCACGGGTTTTATAACACATCATATATGATAATATATATGTGAAAACAAACAGTAATAAATTTTGAGGAATCCAATTAGATTCCTCCAGCCTGTTTTTCCTGCATCCACAGCCGTTAGCCAACATAAATAATACCGATCCTGCTTCGAGGTAGGATATCGCGGTATGAAGGTCATCCACTATATATATTGTGGGGTGCATAGGGAAATCATCCGCTAATGATACCGCAGGCATCCGCTAATGATACTGCGGGAATCCAACCATCAATATATATATATAATAGCCACAAACACCAATCCTATATAACTAATATATTTAATATAGCCACAGTAATATTTTAATGAAACCAAACAACCATCAAACAATTTTTTTAACAAATAAAATAATTCGAAATAAAAATGAGTGAGATTTACTCACCGTGATTTTTCTTTGCACTTGTACCAATTTCAATTTCTATTCATCGATTTCCAAGTCTTCAAACTTCACACGGATGATTCCATTCGATTTATTTTTGCCTAAAAAAAGTCCGAATTCTATAAATAAGCTAATGAATTTCTTCACAAGGTTTTAGGTTAAAAATATACAAATTTTAAATTTTCGAAACTTCCTGGTTTTTGAACGACTAACGATTTCAAGTATAAAATTTTCCACTCGTCTAATTTATAATTTTATATAATAATTCACTAACTAAGTATTTCCTTTTTAGCTTCCAACTTCCAATTTAGTAGTTAATAACAATTTCATTCTAACGGTATGTAAATTTCAGCTTTAACAAATATGTTGATTTTAGTTTTAAATAGATTGCTAAATTATAAAACAAAAATCAAACTAAGGATTTACCTTAATACCATATTTGAAACAATCTTCCATTTACAGTAACTCCCATCGATCTAGCATCCAAAGCCTTGCGAACACCATCATTGAACTTCACAAACCCAATTCATCTTAGCCATCCCCTTCTTGCCAAGGTCAACTTCTCGTTCGAAATGCGATTCCGACCATTGCTATAGGTCAGCGACAATTTTTTTCCATAGAATCCTTCCCTACCAAACTTCGAACCTACTGTCGAACATCATAATTGAACTACACAGCCCCAACCCATCATTAACCAGATCGAACTCCCCACTCCAATACACATCGAGCGGCCTCCAGTAGCATCATACCTAAACCAATCGCAAGTCTGAACTTTGTTGCCTCAATCACGTTGCCTTAACACCCTGAACCTTCCCAAAACCCCTTTTTCTAAGTCGCGACCTCGACTTTACTTCCTGGGCTTCAAATTACACTATCTCGCGAGTTCCTGTCGCTTGAAATCTCGCTCTCGATATGAAATCAATTTCCCCTTCTGCCTTGAACGCACCTAACAAACTTTGCTTCACCATCGCGATGCGTTCAAGTTCGAAACGATGGAACTCCATTTGAATCGATCACTAAATCTGGGTAGCGTATTGATTTTAGGAGCACTCGATTTGCTTTTAAGTGGTAAGAGGCCGATTTTGATTTGGAATTTTTAGAAGTGAATGGAAAAATATAGCAGAAGAATATAAAAGAGAAAAAAGAAGGAAGTTCCATCGCAATTTATAAAGGAGGGGGGGAAATATCGTACGTGATATTTAATTCGATATAGGGTGAATACCATTCAAATCTCATTTTTCTTCTCTTTTTAAAAAAAAAAAAGATTTCCCCATTAATTCCGATTTGATTTTTATTTAATGCGATTTGAAATAAAGAGATTTTTATCCTTTTTAAATAGATATCGATTTGATTTTCGCCCTACAAGAAAAACCGAGATTAGCGACAGATTTTAGCAGCGGAAAATTCCGTCGCTAATTTGAGATGGATTTCCATGTGATTTGCAAGGGATATTTTTTTTTTATTTTCAAACTTTTTTCTTTTATTTATTACCGTCGCCTTCTATCAACCCTCACTAATCCGTTGCAAATTGCGTCAAATTACCGACAGAAAATTTCTGTAACACCCCGTAATTCTGTTAATATTAATAGCCACAAATTAAAGAATAACTAATTACAGATGTGAGAATTAAGGGAAACGGGTTTCGCGGTTAAATTCGTCTCGGAAAAATATGTGAAATAGAGTCCGAAATTTCGTAAATTGGAGTCAGTATGACCGAGATATGGCCTTCAGAAGTTTCACAAAAAATCAGAAAAACGAAACAGATTTCAAAAATGCAGAAAACAAGCCAGGCGGGAAAATTCCCGCCCAGACCATGTAGACCTGGGGGTCGACCTGGGAGTCGACCTGGAGGGGACCAGGTCGACATGGGTGTCGACCCTAGGGTCGACCTAGGGGTCGACCTCCTTGGTCGAGCCAGGTCGGTCTGGGTGCATCTGGATGGGTTTTTGGGCTGTTTTGGTGAGTCTGTGACGAATTCTGATGGTTCTGATCTATTTTAGGGTTTATCTAATGGCCTAAAACAACTAACTACACCTATAAATACATCCTAAGACCTAGCCTCCACTACACACAATTCTATTCTGCTTCTTCTCTGCCTCTGTTCTAATAAAAATAAAAATGGCGTCGCTACTCTGCTAGAATCAAAACTAGAAGCTAATCAACATCAACCTAAGCAATTCAATTCGAATTCGAGATAAAAGCTTCTGCAACAATTCTGGAACAGCTGAAGTTCTTCCTTTAATCCAATCAAGGCAAGTACAGTTATTTTCCGCTATAAACGTTAATTCTGATTTTGACTTGAATTGTGAATCTGAATCTGAGATTGTATATCTGTCAGATCTGTTTTTCTGTGACTGTTCTGTATCCCTTTCTGCTTCCTTTCTGTTTCTATAGCCAGGCTACCACGAGCTTGTGCCTAATCTCATAAGAGATTAACATATGAACGCAAATTTTGGGGACAAATAATGAATGATGCGAAATTTGACAAGACTGAATTGAACGTATGACTTTAGATCTGAGGCATAAAATATATTGATATATGACTTGGGATTGGATGCATGAATTTGACTGTAAACATGAAATCTATATATGTTGTATACATTGTGTACGTTGTAATCTAGATCTGTAACTAATTAGAGAAATGAACATATGTTATTTAGATCTGTAATTAATCAGAAAAGTAAGCATGTGTTGTAAACTAGTTTTTAACCTATGCATATTTTGTGATAAAAGAAGAGAGGAACCATTGTAAGATTACATATGATTTGAGACTTTGGACAAAATGCATATAAAAGTCAAGATCTGATTTTAGAAGATATAATTTAAAGATTTAGATTGTTGGGTATATTTTGCATGATGATTCATGACTTGAAAAGAAGAAGGATATGGAAACTTAGGTGTAAAGATTTACATTAATTAGGATATCTATTATTGTGATTACACCTAAATAGGGATTTTTGGATATATGGCATGCATTGAAATTAATGGTTATATTTGGTATAATTTATATGTGAATCTGCTGTAAAATGCTAGTTTAACAAAAATTGGAGCATATGTTATATGGCAAATTATGTCCATATTCTGCGCTATGTAAATTTATGCAAACATGGAGTATATGTTTATATTGGGAATCATGACAATTATGTAGGCATATGAATTTATGCCTAATTTATGATTAGGCAAGGCATGTAAATAGAACCTTTAGAAATATTAAATTTGCTAAATCTGCTAATTTGCCAAGTTTCCTAAACTGCTAGTTTTGTTATATTGCCTAGACTGCTAATTAGATTAAAATGCCTAAATCTGTCAAATTTATTTGTTTAAATGCCTAACCTGTTATATGCCAAAAATCTGCTAAGTTGCTGAATCTGTTAAATCTGTTAAGTCATATAATCTGAAAAAT
This sequence comes from Allium sativum, assembly GCA_030737875.1. Lineage (NCBI taxonomy): Eukaryota > Viridiplantae > Streptophyta > Magnoliopsida > Asparagales > Amaryllidaceae > Allium > Allium sativum. The sequence continues at coordinate 975,240,536 of CM060909.1, forward strand.
CTGTTATCTGCTAAAATCTGTTACCTACTGTGTTGATATAACCATCATGTTATTGGTATAATCTGAATTGGCATATATATTGGGCATGCGCATAAACGGTAAATTATTAATTAATTGGCCGCAAAGATAAACGTGACTAACTCGAGGTTAGAATGAGTTTGCGGCGTAATTCTGCCCGGAACCGCCCGGCACATCCAGTGGCCGCAAACAATAGGTTCTAATGTGAGAAGTTAGTCATAACCTGCTTAAGACACGAGGTTAGGTCTGGCTTGTGGCAGATGTCTGCCTAGAACCGCCCGGCCCATCCAGCGGCCACAAGCTAGCGACCTAATGTGAGAGGTCTGGGCATTAATAATTAATTAATGCAAATCTAAGATAAGAATAACGTCTAAAACGTATTGGGGGGAATTAGGGTTAAACCAACTGGATTAATAGGTGTAGTAAACCTGTCCATGAATCTGTAGGCCCAATACAAAGTTAGACAAATCTGAAAAATCTGTACATCTGATTTGTTAGTCTGAAAACTTGTTAACTTAATCTATGAACTAGTAAATCTGAATTCTGTATGTCTGAACTTGTAAACAAGTTAATATGAGATCTGTTAGTCTGGGGACACAAGGTTAGGAGGGGAATTACTTGTGTCATCTGTTGTTTGGGACCCATATTAGTCAGTAACCCTTTCTTGTATCAAAACTTTGACCAAACAATAGGTAGGGTCCGGGCACGCTTACTGAACTAATTATAAGTGGTTCATTCTGATAATGGCGAGGGGTGTTGATGGTGCGTTCCAACCGGGTCATGTGCGTGCATGGATCCTGGTCTGCCTCTGAGGATGTAAGACGCCGTGACATCTGTAAATAGGTCTGTGCCAATTGGTTGTCACTTTAGGGAGTGATACACCCTACCGTGGGGCCGACACAGGATATTTATGTATTAGGGAGCCGATCACTTGGGGTAGGGTTTTAGGGTACACTTAGTTCTGTATGTCTTCGTTGGTACCGTCTGTTTCTGTTGGGTGGTAACACCTGTCTGTTTCTGCGTGGTACCGTCTGTTCAGGTGGTAAAGGCCCATTACTAGTGTACACCTAATTCTACATTCTGTTTCCATAGGGATTAATCTGTTTCTACTTCTGTTTGTTTCTGATCGGGTAGTAAAGGCCCATTATTAGCATTCTATTTCTGTTAAATTATTCTATACCCCTTTTCAGTTTCAGTTTTCGGTTATACTAGTATTAGTGCAGAGAAGTGTAAAGCAATAGTTTATGTCATTCTGTTCTTCTGTTATATATGCTACACCTGTTACAGTTATCTCTCATCCAGTTTTATGTTCATTTCATATTATTATTATCTATTCATATGCTGAAAGTCACTGGACTTGCCAGACTTTATGTCTGACCCTTGTTGTTTCGCCTCTTTTCTTCCGTTTCCCCCCCCCCCAGGTTTTCTAAGGAGGGAATACTCTAGCTAGATCCGGATTTCTTCTGCTTGAAGTGCTTAAAGTATGGCTTGTATTCTTCTGTGGGGATTATGATTTTAAACCATGCATTTTGAAGGCTTTTGTACAAGACTGATATTTTGTACTTGAATTCTGAGATGTGAAAGGATGTAACCATATTGATTTCTGTTTCCGCTGTAATAAAGTTAAAAATTTTCAAGTACTATTTTATCTGTCTTGTAAGTTTCTGTTCTGTTTACTAAAATGCTCCACCAAAGTTAAGGCATTCCCTTTGCGAGTGTCCTTAACGGAGGTGGGGTGTTACACTTGGTATCAGAGCTAAAGGTTACCAGATTAGATAAAAGTTTTGAAAACTATTTTCAAAAAGGTTTTAAAAGGAAGTATTTTCAAAAATAAAGCTTATTTTGAAAAACATGATCCCCAAGAGCCATATATCTTTCTTTCAGTCCTTTTTGTATTGAACTTTTCCTTTTTCGTTTCAGCATGTCTGAAGCATCTGAGATACCAGAGGGTGTTCATGTACCCGGTTGGTTTCGTCAATATCTTGAGGCTAGGACCGCCGCTGCAGGTCCAGCAAATGATCCCCCTCCCCCACCCCCTCCTCGTGCAATTGCTTTCTCAAATATCTGTAGAGATTTTAAGGCCATGGGTGGAAAGGATTTCAAAGGAACTGAATCATTCGTAGAAGCGAGGAATTGGCTCAAAGAAACTGAGGATCTATTCGTTATCTTCGAGGTGGACGATAGGCAGAAGGTACAGTTGGCGGTATGGCTGCTCAAAGACGAAGCTTCCTACTGGTGGGAAGTCACTAACGCCGAGAGGCTGGTTGAGACATGGATGGATTTCAGAACAAGGTTTGAGACAAAATTTCTCTCGCAAGCTGAACGGAGTTTACAACTGGAGAAGTTCTTATCTCTTAAGCAAGGAAGTATGACGGTCAAGGAATACGTCAACCAGTTCAACCAACTAGCTAGGTTCGGATTGGATTTAGTCAACACTCAGCATAAAAAGGCTCTCCGCTTTGTTAAAGGATTGAACGAGCCACTGCACAGCCTAGCCATGACCCATGTACCCATGGGAGCGACTTACGAGAAATTGGTGGACATGGCACTACTGCACGAGGAAGACAAGGGCCCGAAAGAGACAAAGAAGGAAGAACCACAGAATAAGAAAGCGGGGCCCAAAAAGGAAACACAAAAGAAGGATGAAAAGACTGAAGATAAGAAGGGGAAAAAGTGCTTTACTTGTGGGAGCTCGACTCATCTAAACAAGGATTGCAGAAAAAGGAAAGGCACTTGCTTCAACTGTGGAGAGATGGGACACTTCACTAGGGACTGCCCGAAGAGACGAGGGCAAGGAGGGCAGGCAAACACTCTCGAGGCTAGTGGCTAGGATAGAAATAGGAAAATTTCTATAGTAGGTTTAATTTCTTTATCTGATTATGGAGTTAAGACTTTTTCTGATTCTGGTATTTTGATTTTGTAATCGATACTCTGCACTTTAATACTAGTATTATTTCTGAAATTCGCTGTAGACTCAGACCCATAAGGGTTATGGCTCATCTGTTTGAGATTGGGGATTGAGGGATATTTGTGTTAGACGTCAAGTATGACGCATACATTCTGAGTTTTTGTGGGATATGATTTTTATCATGCTTAGCTTCCGAAGAATCATTAGGGAACCTGATCTGTACCAATAGTCTGTAAATATCTGAATACTTCTGATAAGATTTCCAGTTTTGACATTGTCTAAAGAGGGTAACCCTCTGGGTGTCAATCTGATGTTGATTTCGGTCTTCGGGGTTGACACTTAAGGGAATTATTTTCTCAACCAATGTCTGATAGGAATCAAGTTTTTTGTTTTATTTGTACTCGCTTCCTCGACTGTATACTATCGATTGAGTGTTCAACTTATAGATAGGAATCCTAATGGGTGTAAATATGTGTTTGAGACATTTTGTGTATGATGGTTGCAAGTGGATGCAAGTGGTTGCTAGTGGTTGCTCGTGGACGCATATACACACACTAGGCACTAGATCAGCTCGAAAACACTCTCATACTACATATGGATGTGTGAGCATTTTAAATTTTTATGGAAGCAAAATGGTTGAATCAGCACATGGATGTTGCATATGAGTGGATGGTTGTGCACTCATATAGAAATGATATGTATCAAATAGGAAAATTGCATACATATTGGACTCATGGCACTGACATAATTCGCATTAAGGAGGTCAACTGAATCAGTAGACCGCCTGATCTTTGCATTAGATAAGGAACATATACACACACTTTTGCAAATGTTCATACAGCACTAGAAATTTCTAAGGACAATGGATGCTTTTGGATGATGACTGAGTAGATGAGTGATTGGATGGTAGGACACATTCTTCTTAACTTGAAGATTTTGGGGACGAAATCCTTTAAGGAGGGGAGAATGTAACACCCCATAATTCTGTTAATATTAATAGCCACAAATTAAAGAATAACTAATTACAGATGTGAGAATTAAGGGAAAAGGGTTTCGCGGTTGCATTCATCTCGGAAAAATACGCGAAATAGAGTCTGAAATTTCGTAAATCGGAGTCAGTATGACCGAGATATGGCCTTCAGAAGTTTCACAAAAAATCAGAAAAACGAAACAGATTTCAAAAATGCAGAAAACAAGCCAGGCGGGAAAATTCCCGCCCAGACCAGGTCGACCTGGGGGTTGACCTGGGAGTCGACCTGGAGGGGACCAGGTCGACATGGGTGTCGACCCCCAGGTCGACCTCCCTGGTCGAGCCAGGTCGGTCTGGGTGCATCTGGATGGGTTTTTGGGCTGTTTTGGTGAGTCTGTGACGAATTCTGACGGTTTTGATCTGTTTTAGGGTTTATCTAAAGGCCTAAAACAACTAACTACACCTATAAATACATCCTAAGACCTAGCCTCCTCTACACACAATTCTATTCTGCTTCTTCTCTGCCTCTGTTCTAATAAAAATAAAAATGGCGTCGCTACTCTGCTAGAATCAAAACTAGAAGCTAATCAACATCAACCTAAGCAATTCAATTCGAATTTGAGATAAAAGCTTCTGCAACAATTCTGGAACAACTAAAGTTCTTTCTTTAATCCAATCAAGGCAAGTACAGTTATTTTCCGCTATAAACGTTAATTCTGATTTTGACATGAATTGTGAATCTGAATCTGAGATTGTATATCTGTCAGATCTGTTTTTTTGTGACTGTTCTGTATCCCTTTCTGCTTCCTTTCTGTTTCTATAGCCAGGCTACCACGAGCCTGTGCCTAATCTCATAAGAGATTAACGTATGAACGCAAATTTTGGGGACAAATAATGAATGATGCGAAATTTGACAAGACTGAATTGAACGTATGACTTTAGATCTGAGGCATAAAATATATTGATATATGACTTGGGATTGGATGCATGAATTTGACTGTAAACATGAAATCTATATATGTTGTATACATAGTGTACGTTGTAATCTAGATCTGTAACTAATTAGAGAAATGAACATATGTTATTTAGATCTGTAATTAATTAGAAAAGTAAGCATGTGTTGTAAACTAGTTTTAAACCTATGCATATTTTGTGATAAAAGAAGAGAGGAACCATTGTAAGATTACATATGATTTGAGACTTTGGACAAAATGCATATAAAAGTCAAGATCTGATTTTTAGAAGATATAATTTAAAGATTTAGATTGTTGGGTATATTTTGCATGATGATTCATGACTTGAAAAGAAGAAGGATATGGAAACTTAGGTGTAAAGATTTACATTAATTAGGATATCTATTATTGTGATTACACCTAAATAGGGATTTTTGGATATATGGCATGCATTGAAATTAATGGTTATATTTGGTATAATTTATATGTGAATCTGCTGTAAAATGCTAGTTTAACAAAAATTGGAGCATATGTTATATGGCAAATTATGTCCATATTCTGCGCTATGTAAATTTATGCAAACATGGAGTATATGTTTATATTAGGAATCATGACAATTATGTAGGCATATGAATTTAGGCCTAATTTATGATTAGGCAAGGCATGTAAATAGAACCTTTAGAAATATTAAATTTGCTAAATCTGCTAATTTGCCAAGTTGCCTAAACTGCTAGTTTGGTTATATTGCCTAGACTGCTAATTAGATTAAAATGCCTAAATCTGTCAAATTTATTTGTTTAAATGCCTAACCTGTTATATGCCAAAAATCTGCTAAGTTGCTGAATCTGTTAAATCTATTAAGTCATATAATCTGAAAAATCTGTTATCTGCTAAAATCTGTTACCTGCTGTGTTGATATAACCATCCTGTTATTGGTATATTCTGAATTGGCATATATATTGGGCGTGCGCATAAACGGTAAATTATTAATTAATTGGCCGCAAAGATAAACGTGACTAACTCGAGGTTAGAATGAGTTTGCGGCGTAATTCTGCCCGGAACCGCCCGGCACATCCAGTGGCCGCAAACAATAGGTTCTAATGTGAGAAGTTAGTCATAACCTGCTTAAGACACGAGGTTAGGTCTGGCTTGTGGCAGAAGTCTGCCCGGAACCGCCCGGCCCATCCAGCGGCCACAAGCTAGCGACCTAATGTGAGAGGTCTGGGCATTAATAATTAATTAATGCAAATCTAAGATAAGAATAACGTCTAAAACGTATTGGGGGAATTAGGGTTAAACCAACTGGATTAATTGGTGTAGTAAACCCGTCCATGAATCTGTAGGCCCAATACAAAGTTAGACAAATCTGAAAAATCTGTACATCTGATTTGTTAGTCTGAAAACTTGTTAATTTAATCTGTGAACTAGTAAATCTGAATTCTGTATGTCTGAACTTGTAAACAAGTTAATCTGAGATCTGTTAGTCTGGGGACACAAGTTTAGGAGGGGAATTACTTGTGTCATCTGTTGTTTGGGACCCATATTAGTTAGTAACCCTTTCTGGTATCAAAACTTTGAACCAACAATAGGTAGGGTCCGGGCACGCTTACTGAACTAAATATAAGTGGTTCATTCTGATAATGGCGCGGGGTGTTGATGGTGCGTTCCAACCGGGTCATGTGCGTGCATGGATCCCGATCTGCCTCTGAGGATGTAAGACGCCGTGACATCTGTAAATAGGTCTGTGCCAATTGGTTGTCACTTTAGGGAGTGATACACCCTACTGTGGGGCCGACACATGATATTTATGTATTAGGGAGCCGATCGCTTGGGGTAGGGTTTTAGGGTACACTTAGTTCTGTCTGTCTCCGTTGGTACCGTCTGTTTCTGTTGGGTGGTAACACCTGTCTGTTTCTGCGTGGTACCATATGTTCGGGTGGTAAAGGCCCATTACTAGTGTACACCTAATTCTACATTCTGTTTCCATAGGGATTAATCTGTTTCTGCTTCTGTTTGTTTCTGATCGGGTAGTAAAGGCCTATTATTAGCATTCTATTTCTGTTAAATTATTCTGTACCCCTTTTCAGTTTCAGTTTTCGTTTATACTAGTATTAGTGCAGAGAAGTGTAAAGCAATAGTTTATGTCATTCTGTTCTTCTGTTATATCTGCTACACCTGTTACAGTTATCTCTCATCCAGTTTTATGTTCATGTCATATTATTATTATCTGTTCATATGCTGAAAGTCACTGGACTTGCCAGACTTTATGTTTGACCCTTGTTGTTTCGCCTCTTTTCTTCCGTCCCCCCCCCCCAGGTTTTCTAAGGAGGGAATACTCTAGCTAGATCCGGATTTCTTCTGCTTGAAGTGCTTAAAGTATGGCTTGTCTTCTTCTGTGGGGATTATGATTTTAAACCATGCATTTTGAAGGCTTTTGTACAAGACTGGTATTTTCTACTTGAATTCTGAGATGTGAAAGGATGTAACCATATTGATTTCTGTTTCCGCTGTAATAAAGTTAAAAATTTTCAAGTACTTTTTTATCTGTCTTGTAAGTTTATGTTCTGTTTACTAAAATGCTCCACCAAAGTTAAGGCATTCCCTTTGCGAGTGTCCTTAACGGAGGTGGGGTGTTACAATTTCTGTCGCTATTTTCCACTGTAAGTACAGGCAAAATACCTACAAATATTTATCGAAGCTATTTTGCAGCAGAATTCCAATAGATTTGCAAGAGATTAAAATATCAGTTTATTATAATAATTATTTAATAATTAATAATAAAATTTAATAATTATGAAATGGTATCTAGTAATCATTAATTAATTTTATATATTTGTATTTAATAATGACAGTTGATAATTATAGTTGATATATATATATATTATAATTATAGTTGATAATTATATTTTATATTTCGAAAAATTAAAAAATTTGAAATAATCTTGAATAAGTTTGAAATAAATCATAAAGTTTATAAAACCAATTATTGTTCGACACGAAATAACCAAAATTTCTAAACTTTAAAATATTGAAAAATATCATTTAATTGTTTAATTTAAATTGTATATACACTACAAGAAAATTACCTCTTGCCCCCTTGCTGCTTCAGATCTGCGTGTACACGTTCCTTCTTCCCCCAACAATCGCCAGATCGATGCTCAAAACCACAACTTCGCCACTTCTGCTCAATCGCACTGATTCGTTACGATATGACAGAAAACATCATTTATCTTCGATGGTACGTTCACTAAATTGATTACGTTGATTTGGTTACTCGATTTGTGGAATTTATTTTCTGATATTGGAAAAAAATCGCAGGGACTTGGTTTTTTTATTGTTCTTTAACAGGCAATGATTTCAGAATTCATGGCCATTTGGATCCGTACTGCGCAATCAACAGTGAGCTTACCACCAACATCGCCGAAAGTCGATTGCTTGGAACAATTGTTTCTAAAAAATTTTGAACATTTTAAGGTATTCAAACCCAATTTCTTCATTTTTCTATTACGGTCTTGAAAATCAAGTATGGATTTATTCTTATGTTAATGTTTGATTTGTTTAATGCATGATTAGGTGGTAAAACATATTAGTACACTGATGTGTTTATACTTATGTCAATTGGCTCTATTTGGAGCAACAAAGAATTAAGATTTCTAGCCTAACAAACATGAGTTATCACAGAATATAGTCATCCTCTTTTATTCCAACACTACAACGAATAACTGCTAATTTTTGATAGTTTGAATTTTGTTTTGATTTAGCTTTCTGCATCACTATTAGATATGCTGAAGTGCAACAAAATTCCTAACTATATGCTTTATAGGAAGAATTTTTATTCACCATCATACTGATTACAACAATGGCGCTCAACTGGATTTTCAAATCAAAAACTCGGTTTTTACAGATGTGTTTGTTATTTAGTAGTTGAACTGTGTTAGTTTTGTTTGTTGTTAACTCCCTTTTAATCAACAGTATTTTTACATGATACTCATGTTGTTGTTCGAACTTAACCATACGTCAAAGCACTCGGTGTAGAATTCATGCTTTCATTTTGTAAAAATCAAACTTGCTTCCTATTTGATTCATGTATACAAATAGCACATTTAATGTTGCATCTTTCTTTGTATTTCTTAGAGTGGCAGATTGTGATTGGCACTGAGTTCAAACTGCACTGTAAGTAGTACGTAACATAATATGTTTTGCTATTTATTTAATGATCATATATTTATCTAATAAAATATTATTTGTGTATAGTTTATGTTTTTGCACATGCAAATGTATGTTCACCTGATGCTGCCAAATTTTATATTGTTAATCTTAGCGTTAGTTATCAAATAGATGTTGGTTTGGAAATTCGTTTTCCAAATATGAAACAAATCTTATGCAAGGCCTCTGTAAATTTAAGACTTCTCCTCATCATTAGCTTTGAAAATGTACTAATGTGGCTATACATATTGATATTGTTTGTATGATATCATTCCATTGAAGATACTGTACTTTTTTGTAGGCAATTCTTCGATTGCTCAAATATATATTTTGCTGCTTTTAGGAAAAGATGTTGAAGTTAAGTTATACTGAAACAATGTACGTCTATGCTAAAACAACGTTATTTCGGTCAGAACCTGCACTCTTATCAAACAATAAAAGGATGCACTAAAACAATTGTATTGCATTCGTTTTTCAGTTATGTTATAGATAGCTTTCTCAATAGACTAAAAAACAAAATAAAAAATTGACATACCGAGCAGGTTTATCTTTATAATTTTATTTCCACTGTGTATATAATTTTATTTCCACTGTGTATATATGCATTACAACCATTGATATTTAGTACTTCAAATAATTTATCCATTTATACAAACTACTTCAGTAATGATGTAATAGATCAAAGATAATGCAACGTACATAGTACACGATTACAAACTTATTATAAAAAAGCCTATTTTTTGTACTGTGTGCAGAAGTAAGTGGAGGGCCTGGACTGTTGAAGAGAAGGAAGTGATTGGGAAACAGGAGAATGATGTGGATGTAGGGATTCAAACACTATAGATTGAGTTTCAGGTATGTAGATTTCTTTCATTTAATCTTTTAGTTTTTCCATAAGAAGTGTATATTTGGTGATTGAATGTTGACAGAGATATGAGTATTCAGAAATTGTCAATCTTTTGGGTGTTCTGTAAGATGCCAATAGAGGACCGGTGAGTTTAGGAAGAATGATGCACGTTTCCAAACCCTTAATGCTTGGGTTCTTAATGTTTTATTTTTTGTTTCCGGACATAACTATCAGTGGATAGTATTAGCAAATTTAGTCCTATAAAACCTCATAAAACCTCACATTTTCCCTTTTTAAATTTAGTTCTTTATTTTATTTTTGAATAGGTACATATATTTACCCATTTAGTTTTCCAAATTAAAATCAATTACGATAATGTAATTTAATTTGAAAGTACTGTATGCAGTATACCATTATTTTCTTTGCTAATACTTTAAATACATTATTTAACAAAAAACTATTTGTTATTGAATTAGCCATCAAATCATTAACCCTTGAATACTTAGGTTGAACAGTTTTTTGGTATAACATTAATTGGTGAACAAACATGGGGTTGGTTGTAGGGGTTACTTTGACTGCTCAACGTAAATTCAAGGCATGCACTCTACAAAACTAATATTCTTCTGTCACATAGGATTAAGAGTATACAATGTACTCATAGATTTGGTTTTATTGTTGATTGCTCAATGACACAGTTTCCTATTACACAATTCTCTACTTAATTCATGCGTACGCAAGCTAAGCTAGCTAAAGGTACCGTACAAACTTATTTCATTACTATTCCTGTCACAACTACTTTATTTCCAAACAGACCGTGCTCCATTGATTTTTGTACTAGTAATACTTGAATGCAAATCTCTACTCATCATTTTCTATATATGAATTTATAGCAGAATTATTTTTATTCATTTTGCATACAACCCTATGACTGAATTTTAATGCTTTATATGTTGTCTATTTTTTACATGTTCATTCCAGCTTTGACCCATATTTTTTTAACACTTTATTGTTTTAGTCCAGGTATATAAAGTAAAGATACGTTGTCATGGGAGGAAAAAGACAAAGTTTACTAAGCCAGGACAGTTTCATGGATTTGCACTTTGGATCAACTGGGTGTTGGATAACGTACAGTCCATCGTTTTTGTGGATGGGGTCTGATTGCAGAAACTGGAAACAAGGGGTGAAGCTTCTTAGTGCCCAAATTAAAGTTAATAGTGAAAGTTTCAGGGAAGTAGAGGCAAATTTTGATCCATAACATAAAACCTATTACGTAATTGTTTAAGTTAATATCTTACAATAGTAATAGTTCATATCATAAAACCCATTACATTGTGATGTATATTGAAGATTTATAGTTAAAAAATAAAAAATAAAATAAAGATATGTGCTTTCCTTTGACATTATTATCTACCTATTTTTGTTTTGCTGCTTTCAATTGACATGGTGTGTTATTGGTTTTTGTTGCTCTTTTCTTTAAAACAGTAACAGAGGTGCAAATATGAAATTATTTATATTCATTATGAATTGTAGGTCAGCAGATTTACTTACCAATTTTCAATTACATGGTGTTGGCTGTATATACATTACAATGACATGCCTTCAAATTAATAATAAACGAATAAAATAAGAACAGTCCATAGTTTAACACATTTCCAGCTGTGGTCACATTCATTTATGCACACATCCATCGGACGTGCCTCCGTACTGATATATATATATATATATATATATATATATATATATATATAGGCAGATTAGAAGGGGAATAGCGGCGGATTACCAACAAAAAAAGTGAGGTTAAGTTTACTTCAATTTTATTTCCGTCGCTAATCCCTTGGCAATTAATAAGGGTTTACCAACGTCTTTTATAAATAATAATTTATTATAAATTACTTATCCGTCGGTAAATAGTCGGTAAATAAATTAAAATTAAATTAATAAATAAAATAATTTTTTTATTAAAAAATAGTAAAATGACGTAAAACTGTCGGAAAACTCATGCTATATTCCGTCGCTAAATCTAACACAATTACCGTCATGGTTTTTACCGACCACCAGGTTTCGTTGGAAATCCGTCGCTAAGGCCTGTTTAGCGACGGATTTGAAGCAGATTCTGCCACTGCTATTTGCTGTTTTTCTTGTAGTGTCGATTCGATTTCGATCTTAACCATTATAAATATCTCAGGGTTCACAATTAAAAATTGTGTACCGCTATTTTAGCGTACCGACCGTCGTTCCAATGTAATAATGTTATTCTGAATTGAACAGTATATATATTATGAAATTTAATTTGAACGTATATACTATATTAAATTAATATAATATAATTTAAATTCGAAAACCACAAATTCTTTAGTAATAAATTATTTATTACTATCGTTTATATTCAAATAAAATTCATATAAATCATTTTGACTCCAGTTTAAATTTTGAATTCAATTAAATTCAAATTCTCGTATTATTATAATTATTTTAGATTAAATAATTATATATATATATATATTCAAAATAAAATCATATATCGATTTATATTATCCATCACAATATTTAAAACCATATTAAATATTTAAACTAAATTGTTCGAAAATCTGGGTCGTTACATTCTTCCCCCCTTAAAAGAATTTCGTCCTCGAAATTACTAAGGTAGGAAAAATGGTACAAACTCGTTACTTTTCAAAATCTCACTTATGTTGAAACTCAACATTTCATACTTCTACAATTTTAGTTGTACAAAAAACTTTTGGTTTTTTTATTCATCTAATCCGAGTGATCAATATATATTCACATCCAATATATTCACATCCCATTCATATTCCATTCGCACACATTTAAATTCACTCAAATCGATTTTAATCATTTTATTCACATCGATCCATTTAACTAGCTTAAGTTAAATTTTAATTCCCGGGTTTTCATTTCTAATCCTTTTGAAATCACATAAATATATACATATATTTATCACCTTTTCAAATTCAAAACATTTGAATTTTCCAAATCAACTTGTTTTCTTTCAGACAAATTTCCAACAAAACTTTTCTAAGGTAGCAATTCATCACTTAGAAACTCGAAAATGAACACTGATGATGCTACAGTCATCGTCAGAATTATTTCCAAGCGACTGAAGTGAGTTCAGTGCTTTAACAACTTCAAAATTTATTCAAAACGATTTTTATTCAAAAATCCTTCTAACACAAAGCTATATTATTTAAATATACTTTGAAAAATATTTTTCAACTTCCCAGAAATTAAATTCCAAATTCTGATTTGAATCCAATTTTTAATTCACCTCATTTGTATATTTCATTCATATACAAATTCTATTTGGTTAGATGTAACCATTTCAATTTTATAATCTCATTTGATTATAATATTATCAACCAACACATCCAATAATTTTCAAAAATTATTATTTCTATATAAAAATAGAATTTTGGGAAAAATTATTTCATTTACCCACTTAAAAAAACATCATGTTCAATCTTCTGTTCAAGTATTTACCAACTCTTATCAACGTCGTTGCGTCCCACGATTCGATCAGAATTCATAAACTACTCACCAGACAAGTCAACACAATATAAAACAGTTTTATATCAATTAACAAATACGCTCTCTCATATTATACACTCAACTCATTCTAGGGTACTACTGACCCTATCTCTAATGAGCACATGCCACTCAAGCCTAGGTATTCGCTCAACCTAAGCTCTGATACCAACGGTAACGGCCCGCAATTCGTACTATCTGAGTTGAATAATAACACCACACGTCCAACTCAAATTGCACAGAAATACGAATCATTATTAGGAAGAAGTTAGAGGATGAGAAATATAAAGAAAGAAATATTAGAATAGAAGAAAACGAAGAACATAATCTCACAGCGGAACGAATAAAATATATTAAATAACATAACTTTTGAAATACAAATCAGTAACTGGATATACATACCATTATCAAAGCACAAAAGTTATTCCTAGAACAGTTATAAACACCTGTTTCCAGATACAACATAGTACACTGCGGAAAATATGAGTCTATAGCCAACTGGTGAAGCCTACTTCTTCCAGCTCTTCCAAGTGAATCTGAAAAATCCCGACTACTTGACTGCCCATACAAATTTGGGCACCCAAGAATTTAGGGAAAACAAAACAAAATAAACTCTGGGTCAGTCATGGGACTGGTGTGAGTAAACTCCAACCATTTGTTTAAGTTGAAAAATCCTTTCGAAAGAAATGATAATCATAAGGCCGATCCACACATAAACACGGATGGTTTCTACCTTACGATAACCCAAAATATTTTTGATATCAAATCCAGTGATATTATAATAATGTCTACATCAAATAAATAGAATCTAGTGGAACGCTTGCATCTCACGCTCCATATATAATATAAAATCAGAAACCACAAGGCGCTTATTGGAGATTGGATTTCCAACATTACAAGGTATGGAACCACCTTCCGATAGTGTATCTCTAGAGGGGAATACAATGGGTTCAACAAGAACATCTTGCAACCCGGCCCACACATGAATGACCACTCATTTCGCTTGAGTGTATCGAATGTATATCTTCAACGGTTGGGATCAACAACCGTTTCCCGAATGGGATAGCATCGATAGATTAAAGAATTAAAAGGAATTTTTCTAGATAGGTGATTATACACCCTAATGGGAGTGACCCACATAGCTATGCTGCCGGCCCGATTTTTGTCATTTCCCGGTTGTTGAGACTTGAGGCTACGATTTCTTATCATTCATTGATAGCACAATCCCTTTGAATGCCACATTGTTAGATCCGTAAATCATTAATTGATTTGCATAAATATATTCTGGATATTATGCTAAGAGAATAAATTCTCCGCCACCATATATATCTATACAGACCAACATATGCGATTATTGGGAATACCCTGTCAGACATTCGTCCATATACGTTCATTCTGGGATTGAATGAAACCGAAGGCACTATTTCCACTAGTAGAAAAGTCCCTGCACTTTACTCCGTCTTCGATTATCTTCATATAATCTGATTCACAACGCTACTGCCAATACGGAGTGGTTCTCAGATAATAATCCAATCGGTCTCTCCATATTGACAACGATATTGGCAAGTACTTCGATAGTTGGTTATTTAACTATCAACGAAAAATAAACAAACATCCCAACCATCAAACAAATCACTGGGACCCTTAATTAATATTTCATTCATTAAATCACTTCTTCATTTCCTTACCAATATTTGTTAACCAAATATTTTCAATAATCATCTTGGTCTCTTACGCTGTTTGGAAAACATTTCCAAATATCAACTTCTTTTATTTTCTATGTTTAGAAAATATCTTTTATTTATAACTGGAAAACATTCCAGTAACTTATCTCTTTCACAACCGTTCATTTCTACACTCAGGAAATATTTATTTATTATATTTCCAAATTTCCACTTACTTGGGTTAAATCGGATGTTGTATAAAACATCGTTACAACAACCCAGAATACAGCATTTGACTAAATTTCTTTAAACATTTCTCTTCCAGACTGAATCTTGTTATTTATCAGCTAATAATGAAATCAATCGAGTTGGTGTATAATTACCTCTCAGACCTTAACTGAAAATATTATTAACTTCAAAACAGACAAGACCGCTAACTCGAATAATCAGCACCATATTAAACCAATTTTCCATTTCTAAAACGTATATATGTAATAACCCGGAAAATCTGAGCCAATTTAAAAATTTTATTTTGGCAATTTTAATGAATTTTGAATATTTAAAATGAATTATATTAAATAATAACGATGAGAAATTTATTTGTTAATAGAAATAGAATGTATATATTTATTTGAATCGTCATTAGAATATAAATATTTTATTTTAAATATAAAAGGAATTGAATATGGCGCGGTAGTTCGAAAATTCGATTTTAAATTTCAAATGAACGTACAGGATTCAAAACAAACCGGATTTTAGCGAAACAAGAAATATTTGAATCTGTTTAATCATATCTTTCTAACGAAGTTAAGAAACTGGGATTTCACTTTAGAAGTTGAAAGAAATGTCTAGTTTAAAATTCAGAAAAGTCGTTGTGGAATTTATATATATTTTAATATATATAAAGGCCCTTAAAAATGGAAATTTTGCAAACGACCTCGGTTTTCGACGAAACCACTTTTGTTGGATCCGTGATGTTAAGGTATTGCTAGGTTTCAAAATTCATAATTTTATGAATCAATATGTGAGCGTGGCAAAGAAAAACGTGTTTGACCAGTTTTAGTTGATTTTAATCGACTGGAAAATGGCCATTTTTCAAATGGTCTCGGAATTTGACGAAATTAATTTTTTTAGAACCGTATCGTCAATACGAAGCTGGAAAATATTTTTTGGGAACTTTTAGAGTCCGTATGTGGCCTCGGAAAATTGAAATGTGCATTTAAATTCAAAATATAGATTTATATTTTGATTTTGACGGAAATGATCGAAACAGTCGAATCAACTTACGATGCATATCCCATTGTGTTCGGAATGGGGGTAATTAGCTATGGACGACAGTCGGTGGGTTTGATTTCGAGTTCAAAATAAAAATGTACTTTTTGAATTAAATAATAAAAAAATCCCTCTCTCTTCCCATACTCTCTCTCTCAGCCCCCCCCCCCCCCCCCGTTACTTTTCAATCGAGGAAAAAAAAAGAGGAAACGACCGGGGGGAAGGAAGCCGCCGCCGCCTCCAACAGCGGCGCCGCTGATGATCGCGGCCCCACCCCCTCCTTCTACGATTCCCTTCTTCCTCCTCTACTTCTCCCCCCAATTAAACCGCCCCCAAATCAGCCAAGGCCGCCGCAATCCACCACAAGGGGACCCATCGCCGCCTCAAGGCACCTGCACCGCCACCTGCAACCGCCTTCCGACCTCCTCCAGCCTTCCACTCCTCCATACAAGCCGCTGAAACCCCTAAACCGGCTAAATCCCCTTTCTTCATCGCTCTCCATCATTCGAGACAGCAGCGCCACGTCACCGGAGTCCGCACCCACCAAAGCTCCTCCTCCTTCGATTAAAGCCCTAGGACAAGTGAGTTTTCATTTTTAATTTTATTTATGTAAATTAAAAACATGATTTTTGTATGAAATACACTAGGATAAAACGTGATTTTTATGTATGGATTAGCATTGATTTTTATATATATAATAACGTTATAAAGATGTGATTGTCCAAATATAAACATCAGAATAAAAATCTGATTTCTACATATGTTGTAGAGATATAAAAATGCAATCTTGTATATGTAAGTAGCGTTATAAAGATTAGATTTCTTATTTAGCAAAGACTATATTTTCATATGAAAACAAGGAGGATAAAAATATGATTTTTATTAATGTAGAGTATAAAAATATGATTTTATATAGTATAGATAATAAAAATATGATTTTTGTATAGTAGAGATTATAAAAATATAATTTTTATAAGATAGAGAATATAAAAAGACATTTTTATATATGTAGCATAATAAAAATATACTTTTTATTATATGAGAAGTGAAATAAAAATGTAATCTTTACAATATATGAAGTGAAATAGAAATATGAACTTTATTTTTATCATGAAGTAGTGAGGATAAAAAATTGAATTCTATATAGTAGCGGTATAAAAATAGAATTTTTATCTATATGGTAGCGGTATAAAAATAGAATTTTTAACTATATAGTCGCAGTATAAAAATGTGATTTTTATCCATATGACGTAGTTATAAAAATGTGATTTTTATATACATAGCAACAATATAAAAATGTGATTTTTATATATGTAGTGAATACGGGCAACGAAAGTGACAAAAGGTGATCACGACGAAGATTTCTACATATGAAGAGTCATGGCGTTTGATTTAGCTAATCAGTGAGAACTTCTCACTTTAAATTCTCTTTCTAGTTAAAAATATATACTAGGATGCAGACGGTGCTTAGCAGCACCCGACACCCGTCGTCCACAGACCATGGACGACTTGTTTGTTTGGTTGTGTAGTTGGTTAGATTATTTGTTTGAATTTGGTTGTTTGGGTGAAATGGAATTGATTAGATTGGAATGTGTACGGCGCAGGCCATTATTAGACTGGGGATAAGGCTAGGCCTTATCCCGTTTCTAGTATCATGTCGTTATGCCGCCAAAATTTTCTAAAATAAGCTAAAAAAATAAAAATATCATTTTATTGAATAAATGAACTGAATAGAATATTCATAGGTTGAATAAAATATTTTATCGTTAAAAATATAATTTTCAACGTGTGTGTGAATAAAATAAAATATTCATTTACAAATCAGACGATTTGTATATGTACACTGATTTGACTGATAAGGATTCGGACGATAAATTTTACACATCGCCCAACTGCAAAAAAAAAATTGTGTTTGTTGACTGAAACCCCACATGGGTATTGGGATGATATTTAACGCACACTAGTCCCAATTGTATAGTTGTTTGTCGATCGATAGGTTGAAAGACAGCTGTGTAGTGCACCTTGGATGATGGTTGATTATTTATCATTGCTATTATATACATGTGTTGTATGGAATCTATATAATTAATATTATATGGTAATTTATTGGGCCTCATTCCAATTTGGAAAATAAAGAATATCAAAAAAAAAATCATGTGTTGAATAGAATAAATAGTCATGTGTTGATGATACTCATGTGTTGAGAATATTCATGTGTTGAAAATATTCATGTGTTGAATAAAATATTTATACAATAAAATTCACACTTTTATTGTAAGTAAGAATGAGAATATTCATGTGTTGAAAGAAATATATATTCATGTGTTGAATAAAATATTTATACAATAAAATTCACACTTTTATTGTAAGTAAGAATGAGAATATTCATGTGTTGAAAGAAATATATATTCATGTGTTGAAGAAAATATTCATTTGTTGAATAGAATAACGAAGTTATTGAAATATATAAAGCCGTGTTGATTAGATATGTGCCATTTTGACGTGAACGATATTTATATCGATTATATTC
The DNA here is from genome assembly GCA_030737875.1 of Allium sativum. Classification (NCBI taxonomy): domain Eukaryota; kingdom Viridiplantae; phylum Streptophyta; class Magnoliopsida; order Asparagales; family Amaryllidaceae; genus Allium; species Allium sativum. Next base: position 975,259,447 of record CM060909.1, read on the forward strand.
GTTTTTATAATGAATATAGAAAAGGAAGTGATTTCAAAATATAATGCTTTGAAAAAATTATCATTTATATGTTAATGATATGGAATATTCAATTTTGATTCAAAATTGAATATGAAGTTGAAATCGTTTTTAAAACGAATTTAAAACGATTTATAAAATAAATTTAGAATTGAAATCGATGAAGTATATAATATATATATTATATATATTAAATAACCTGAATATAACGTTCCGCGCCCCGACCGTTCGTGAATTCGACCATTGACTTCGAATTGATGTTGCGGGAGTTCCGACCGTCGGATTCTCCTGAAACCGGAACCGTTGGGTTCGTATCGAAAATAGCTTTCCAATGAATATTAGAAATTTGAAATCTAACAGTTTGATTTGGAATTATGTCCAAATCAAATTTGGAAAAGGTCGCTGTAAGTGCGGTTCGGTGGCCGTTATTGAAAACCGACTGTATGGGCCTTGATAAAATTATCAAAAATATTAATAATTTGTGTAAAATCATAATATATGAAATGGAAAGAACTGGGATGAAAAATTCCACATCTGTAAGGATAAAAATATATTTTTATTGAATTGAACTAGTTATGAACTAGAATTATAATCCAATATTTTTGAATAAATAAATTGGATTTGAAGTGGTTTTAAAAATAATCAGAATTCCAATATACGAATTGGAATGGATTTGAATCGAAATTATCTTTGGAATATTACGATGTTGGATTTCGTGATTATACAGATATGGTTATGGAAATTTGAAAGAAATATTTATATCGTTATTTCCAATATGATATTTGTTGTTTTCTGAAACGACCCGAACTTCCCCGGTCTCCGAAGAGAAGAGAAAGAACGAATTGTTTTGAGAACAGGACAAAATAGAACGCATATAAAAGAACATTTCATTGTATATTACAACAATGCATCAGATTACAAGAATATACAGAGTATAAATGAATAAATATTACACAGAAATATCAGAGATTTAAATTACATTTAAATACATAGCAGCGGAAAATAATACAATACAAAACTAGAAGTAGATATACGGATACAAAGCTTTCCGGATATCGTTCCAGCTGTAAACCAGGATCCTGTGAATATAAATCTGCAAAACCGAAACTACTAGCTGCCCGTGTCAAAATAAGGGCACCCAGAGTTTAGGTTAAAACAATAAACTCCAGGTCAGTCATGGGACTGGTGTGAGAACTAAAACAGTTAATCTTTATTTTTAAAGCTAGGTAAATCAAGGGACCACGCCGTATAACACGGAACGGGTTTCCTCCCAAGAATACCAGTGCATAAAACAACAGCGCAATGCTAAATAAAGAAAAATGAAGCTGTTATAAGACCCAGGTCCTATCACACAATGCAACGCAAGCCGGGGGATAGGGTTTTCCCTTATAACAGCTAAAGAATGCTTGATACGTTTAAAACAAATCATTTGATACTATTATAAGTGCATAGTGTATAAAACAACTTCAAATCATAAGTATCAATCATAGGCGGCATAAGCGCCCCATCCCACTATGTCGCCATATATAGGATTACAATTAAAACCGCAAATGTCACGTATTTGGAAATTGGATTTCCGTCTATGAACCGAGGCAAAAGATAGTCCTCAACCGATTCGAGACTGCCTAGTCCGAGTCTCAGGATCAGAGCTCGAGTGACCCTTGGATCGTCAGGGCCGGTCCACACGGAGTGGATTAAAATGCCTGAACATGCGTTTCTCCGCCCTATGGGGCGTAAACGAGCCAACTAAATGACTCCATCGGTTCGAGAACGACCGATCAATCCGAGGCACCTCGCAACAGCAACAACCACATAAGTCAAACTCGTCAGGGCGTGTAAAACCACTGACGCCACTTCTAACTAGGAAGAAACGCATGCCCTCCCTGAGGTCCGTCTCCCGTTTTTGGTTCATACCTGGTGTGAAACACGCGAGGTAAACGTTACACAAAGCTACGCCACAAAGGTCGTGCTTTGATCATCACCACAAGACTTTGCTTTTCAACAGAAGCCTTGATCATTTGCATCTTAGCATGCCACACAGGCAAACCATCCTATGCAACCGATATCAGTCACACAGAGTGAAATCCGATGTCAGACACACAGTCCATTTACAAGTCCGTTCTGGGTCTGAACGAAACCGGAGGCACCTAGTACCCCGCATATCCATCGATCTCCAAGTACGTCTGGACGATCACCAACTGTTTCCATCTTCTTGGGTGTACAGCCCAATCAAGATCATCAGTTATCACCCAAACGACGTGAAGACCTCCGGTCTTCGACCATCGTCTTCATCTTCGACTTATCGTCGTATCAGTTATTCAGAATGGGATGAACCCGGTCTTTCCGAATAACTCGCGTATATTTTAAATAAGTGTTACACAAACACCACATACGCCTCATTCCAATTCATTAGTCACTAACCGTAAATTAATCAAGAGAATAATTCCCCAAATATTAACCCCGAAGGCCGAAACCAACATCAGATCAATATCCAGGAAACCATTCTGCTTGGCTAACCGACAGTTAGTTTCTAAATTTCACGTTCAAATCTAATTAAAGATTTAACTATCGCCTGGAGCAAAACTGGTGATACTCCATTCTCGATCCTTTCAATCTAATTAAAGATTCATTAAAACTCCACTTAGTTTTAATCATTATCTGGGTTAAAGAATCAGTGTCATTTAAAAACACGATTCACGATAAACCCAAAATCACATTCCATTAATTATCGGGTTAAAGAACAAGTGTTATTTAAAACACTGTTCACGATAAACCCAAAAATCAATACCAATTCAATTCCAATTAAATATCATTTAATTGGTACACTTCATTAAATCTAAATAAAAAGATTTAATCTTTTCTCAACTGGGTTCAAGAACAGTGTTAGTGAAGACACCATTCACGACAAACCCAAATCACATTCCATTAATTTTCGGGTTAAAGAACAAGTGTTATTTAAAACACTGTTCACGATAAACCCAAAAATCAATACCAATTCAATTCCAATTAAATATCATTTAATTGGTACACTTCATTAAATCTAAATAAAAAGATTTAATCTTTTCTCAACTGGGTTCAAGAACAGTGTTAGTGAAGACACCATTCACGACAAACCCAAATCACATTCGATATTCAATACAAGGCTCTGAATAGAAAATATATCGGCTTATATTCAATATCGAATTCTACGACTAACAAATGTCGTATTGGAAATAACGATACAAATATATATCTTTCAAATTTCCATAACAACACCTGTAATATCACGAATTCCAACATCGAAATATTCCGAAGACAATTTCGATTCAAATCCACTCCAATGCAATCATTGGAAATTTTGGTTATTTTCAAAACCATTTCAAATTCAATTTATTTATTTAAAAATAAATAGAATTATAATTCTAGTTCAAAACTAGTTCATTTCGATAAAAATCTATTTTTATCTTTTCAAATATGGAGTTTTTCATCCCAAACTTTCACAAATCATTTCTTATGATTTTACACAAATTATTACTATTTTTAATAATTTTATCAAGGCCCGTACAGTCGATTTCCATTAACGGCCATCGAACTGCACTTACAGCGACATTTTTCGAATTTGATTTGGACGTATCTCCAAATCCAACCGTTAGATTTCAAATTTCTAACATTCGTTAGAAAGCTCTTTTCGATACGAACCCAACGGTTCCGGTTTTAGGAGAATCCGACGGTCGGATCTCCCGCAATGTCCGTTTGAAATAAATGGTCGAAATTCACGAACTGCCGCGGCGCGGCGCGTTCTATTCAGGCCATTATATTATATATATAATATATATAATATATACTTCGTCGATTTCTATTTAAAACGAATTATATAAATAGTTTTAAATTCGTTTCAAAAGCAATTTCAACCTCCTTTTCAATTCAAATCAAAATTGAATTCTTCTTTATAAATTCGTTTCAAAATTCATTTCTATTCAATTCAAATTTCAATTCAATTTGAATTCATTTCAATTCATTTCATTTCGAAATCGTTTTCAATTCAATTCATTTCGAAATCGTTTTCAATTCAATTCATTTCGAAATCGTTTTCAATTCAATTCATTTCGAAATCGTTTTCAATTCAATTCATTTCGAAATCGTTTTCAATTCATTTTGAATTCGTTTTCAATTCAATTCATTTCGAAATCGTTTTCAATTCAATTTGAATTCGTTTTCAATTCAATTCATTTCGAAATCGTTTTCAATTCATTTTGAATTCGTTTTCAATTCAATTCATTTCGAAATCGTTTTCAATTCAATTTGAATTCGTTTTCAATTCAATTCATTTCGAAATCGTTTTCAATTCAATTCAAAATATTCGATTTCGAAATCACTTTTCAATATTCATTTTTAAGATGAATAAAATCGATATAAATATCGCTCACGTCAAAATGGCGTCAAACTAATCAACACGGCTTCATAAATTTCTATTTTCAAATATTCTATTTCAAATATTTCTATCTCAAATATTTCTTTTAAAATTGGAATGAGGCCCAATCAATTACCATATAAAATTAATTATATGGATTTTCATACAACACATGTATCATAGCATTGAAAAATAATCAACCATCAACCAAAGTGCACTACACTGTATAAGCATCAAATATAGATATCTAACGCTTATAACAGCCTGTCAATCAATCGATCGACATATTTAATCAATCAGGATGAGTGAACTTCAAATTTCATCCCAACACCCGTGTGGGGTTTCAAACAATCAAACACTGATTTTAGTTGTGCAGTTGGGCGATGTGTAAAATTTATCGTCCCAATCAATGTCATTCAAATAAGTGTACATAAACAAACCGTCTGGTTTGTAAATGAATATTTATTTACTCACATTCATGTTAAAAATTATATTTTTAACGACAAAACATTTTATTTCAACCTATGAATTTCTATTCAATTCATTTACACAATAAAATGATATTTTTATTTTCTAACACATTTTAGAAAATTTCGGCGGCATAACGACACGATACTAGAAACGGGACGAGGCCTAGCCTTATCCCCGGTCTAGTGAAGGCCCACGCCATTCACACATCAATCAAATCAATTTCATTATGCAAACCACAAAATTTGGAGTAAGAGTCTAACCTAGCCTTACTCCTTCGCCTTATAACGGCGCACGTCTAATCCTAACCAATTTATCGATTCGATTTTTCACACCACAAACCACATTCAAACCAATATCGCAATCAATCACCAAACAGTCAAACAAACAAGTCCATGGTCTGTGGACGATTTGTGTCGGGTGCTACTAAGCACCGTCTGCATCCTAGTATATATATAACTAGAAAAATTAAATTGAAAGGTGAGAAGTTCTCACCGATAGCTATCCAATCTTCACCACTAGACTTTGCAGAAGTCTTCGTTGCTTTCGCATTTTCTTCGTCGTTTCGCCTTTTTGTCACCTTCGTTGCCCAAGGCCACTATATATATAAAAATCGAATTTTTATTTCGCTATTCAATATATAAAAATCGAGTTTTTATTTCAAAGTTCAATATATAAAAATCGAGTTTTTATTTCAAAGTTCAATATATAAAAATCGAGTTTTTATTTCAAAGTTCAATATATAAAAATCGTGTTTTTATTTCAAAAAGTTCAAATCCTTTCCTTTTTAAAATCTAAATCTTTAAACTTTAAAGTTTAAATCTTTTCACCTTTAAAGTTTAAATCTTTTCTCCATTTAAAGTTTTAAATACCTTTTTCAAATCAAAGTTTTTAAAATTCCTAAAATCAGTTTTAACTTCTTTTTTAAAAAAAAATCCGTTTTTACTTTTTGAAGTTTAAATTCTTTAAAACCCTTTTAAAAATCAGTTTTAAAATCATTCAAAATCAGTTTTTCAATACCTTTTATAAAATTCAGTTTTTAACTTTTAAAAAAACCAAATCAGTTTTAATTTCTAAAATAAAAATCAGTTTTAATTTCTTTTATAAAATCAGTTTTAATTTCTTTTATAAAATCAGTTTTTTTATACTTTATAAATAAATCAGTTTTTTTACTGTTTTAAAATTCAGGTTTTTAAAATGCTTTTAAAAATTCCAGTTTTTAATACTTTTAAAAATTCCTGTTTTAATACTTCATAAAAATTTCTGTTTTTAAACTTTAACAAAATCGGTTTTTAAAATTTTAAAAACCAAAACAGTTTTTATCTTTATAAAAATTCGGTTTTTTAGAATTTAAAAATAAAAATAAGAATAAAAATACTTACAGAGGAGCGGGAGGGGGGGAAAAGGAGACCGGAGGCGCTTCGAGGTGGTTCGTCGATGGCGGCGTCTTCAAGGCTCCAGGGGGGGCGTCGCTATGCTTCGGGGTTCGATCGATGGAGGGGGGGGACGCGAGGTCTTCGTCGGCGACTTCGAGACGAGGCGGCGGTGGCTTCGAAGGGGCTGCGGTGGTGGCGTCGAGGTCTGGAGGGCGGCGGCTCGATAAGTTAGGTTTTTTTTTTTTTTTTTTGTTATTTCTGATTAATGAAAAAGGGGGGGGGGCCAGGAAGATGATAAAGGAGGGAAGAGGTTTTTTATTTTTTTATTTTTTTTATTTTATTATTTAATTATTAAATTTCGCAAAAAGGTTGACTTTCATCCACGACCTCGAAACGAGGCCCACTGCCTGTCGTCCATAGCGTTTAACCCCAATTCCGAACACAATGGGATATGTATCGCAAGCTGGTTTGATCGTTACAATCGGTTTCCTTTTGAATTTTCATTTAAATCACTATATTGAATTTTAAACGTACTTTTCAAATTACCGGGGCCACATACTGACTAGAAAAATTCCAGAAAAATATTTTCTAGCTTCGTATTGACGATACGGTCCTAACAAAACTAGTTTCGTCGAATTCTGAGACCGTTTGAAAAATGGCCAATTTCCAGTCGATTAAAATCAACTGAAACTGGTCAAACGCGTTTTCCTTTGCCATGCTCACATATTGATTCGAAAAATTATGAAATTTGGAATCTAGCAATAACTTTACATCACGGACCCAACAAAAGTGGTTTCGTCGAAATCCGAGGTCATTTGCAAAATTCCCATTTTTAAGGGCCTGAATTCCATAGCGACTATTCAGAATTTTCAACTGGACATATCTTTTGATTCCCGCCACGAAATCTCGAATTTTCGGATTCGTTGGAAAGATATTCACGAATAGATCCTAATGTTTTTGGTTTCACTAAAATCCGGATTATTTTGCACCCGGTACATTCAATTGAAGTTTGAAATCGAATTATCGAACTACCGCGCCATTTTCAATTCCTTTTATAATTATACATAATTATTTATATTCTAACGACGACGCGTATAATATATACGTTCGAATTCTATTCAAAATAAATTTCTCGTCGATTTTATTTAAATTAATCTATTTTAAATGTTCGAAATTCGCTAAAATTGCCAAAATAAAAATTTCAAACTGGCTCGCATTTTACGGGTTGTTACATTTTCAGAATTTGATATTGAATATAAGCCGATATATTTTCTATTCAGAGCCTTGTATTTAATATCAAATGGGATTTTGGGTTCGTCGTGAATGGTGTCTTAAATAACACTGTTCTTGAACCCTGTTTAGAAAAGAATAAATCTTTTAATTAAGATTTAGTGAAATTGTCCAGTTAATTAGTAATTAATTGGAATTGAATTTAAATTGGTTTTTGGGGTTTATTGTGAGCGGTGTTTTGAATAACACCTGTTCTTTAACTCATTTAACAATGGAATGTGATTTTGGGTTTATCGTAAACCGTGTTTTAGAGGACATTGGTTCTTTAACCTAGTTAAAGACAGGATATTGATTTTTGGGAAGATTAAAACTAAGTGGAGTTTTAATGAATCTTTAATTAGATTGAAATGATCGAAAATGGAGTACCACCAGTTTTGCTCCAAAGCGATAGCTAAATCTTTGATTAGAATTGAACGTGAAATGGTAATTGATATTTATCGATAACACCGTGGTGTTAGAAATGGAGTATTACCAGTTTTGCTCTATGGAATGAATAGGTTGGGATTGGGAAATAAAATAAATAATTACTTCGGTGTAGTTCGCTAATCCCGACTAGTTTGGAAAACCTTAACATGGTTTGAAATGATATCCAAAGGAAGATTACAGAATAAATTTAGAAGAATTTATCTTTGATAAAACTAATGGGAACCTTTCCGTAAGAATGTGAATATTTGAATTAAAGAAAATTCCGAATTGGAATGAGGCGTATGTTGTGTTTGTGTAACACTTGTTTATTATACACGTGGGTTATTCGAAAAGGCCGGGTTTATACCCATTCTGAATAATCGATTCGACGATAAGTCGAAGTTGAAGAGGTGGTTGAAGACCGGAGGTCTTCACATCATTTGGATGATTATTGATGATCTTGATTGGGCTGTACACCCAAGAGGAGGGAATCAGTTGGTGATCGTCCAGACTTACTTGGAGATCGATGGATATGCGAGGAATAAGGTTCCTTCGGTTTCGTTCAGACCCAGAACGAACTTGTAAATGGACTGTGTGTCTGACATTGGATTTTATTCTGTGTGATTGATTTCTATTAAATATATATTTGTTTGGCGGCGAAGAATTTATTCTCTTGCTTAACACCCTTCTTTGAGACGTACAAGCTTAGAAGTAATATATCGATAGTTATCAATCGCATGGCATGAATTGCCTGTGTAGCATGCCTAAGTGGAAAATGATCAAGGCTTCTGTTGAAAAACAAAGTCTTGTGGTTGATGATCAAAGCACGGCCTGTGTGGCATAGCTTTGTGTATAGCGTGAATTCGCGAGCCTCACACCTCGGTATGAGTCAAAAACGGGATAGTGACTGCAGGGAGAGCACGACGTTTCTTTCTAGCTATGGGTGATGCTAGTGACCTACCAGCCCTGACATTTATATACTTTTTACCTATGTGGTTGTTGGATGCGAGGCGCCTCGGATATAGGTCTGATAGGACTGGGAAACATGTGTTCAGGAATAACTAATCCTCAAAAGTAAGAGAGGACCGGCCCTGGAGATCCAGGATCGCTGTGTGTGGTCCTGAGACATTTGCTAAAGTGTCTCGAACGGAGAGGAGCTTGCCCCTTGCCATGACTCATGATGGAATCCAATTTCTAGTACGTGACATTTCAGTTTTATTTGTAGAGCCTAGTATGGCGACATAGTAGCATGGGATACTATGCCGTCTATGATTGACACTTATGATTGAAATTGTTTTGACACTATACACTTATAGTAATATCAAAATAATCTGTTTTTAAATGTATCAAGCATTCTTTGGCTATTATAAGGTAAAACCCTATCCTCCGGCTTGCGTTGCATTGTGTGATGGGACCTGGGTCTTTGTGACGACCCAAACTTCCCAATAAGGGAAAGACGGGATTGCTTTGAGAACAACACACATCAGAACACAAACTGAAGAACATTTTATTGCTGATTACAACAATTACATCAGAGTACAAGAATTTTCCAGAGTATGAACGAATAATATACATTGGAAATACAATATCAGAGTTCAAATTACATTTAAGTAGCAGCGGAAAAATAATACAAAATACAACCGGAAGGAATACACGGATACAGAGCTTCCCGAATATCGCTTCAGCTGTAAACCAGGATCCTGTGAATATAATATCTGCAAAACCAAAACTTCTAGCTGCCCGTGTGGAAAATATGGGCACCCAGAGTTTAGGTTAAAACAATATACTCCAGGTCAGTCATGGGACTGGTGTAAGAACTCAAAACAGTTATTAACTTTAATTTTTAAAGTTGGGTAAATCAAGGGACCACGCCGCTTTCGCGGAACGGGTTTCCTCCCAAGAATACCATTGCATAAAACAACGAAATTCTTTTTAGAAAAATGAAACCGTTATAAGACTCAATCACTTGCACGTACGCCGAAGGATAGATTTTTTCCTTATAATGGTCAAAAATGCTTAATACGCGAAATTCATCTTTTATACTATGAGTGCACAGTGTAGAAAACAATTTCAAATATAAAAGTATCAAGACTAGGTGGCATAATATGTTATGTAAGCGGCATAATATATTATGTCACCATATAAGTATACAACTAAAACCGTAAGCTCGTATTGGAAAATTGGATTTCCAGCATGATGGCTGCTGATTCGAAAGATCAATCGTGTCATGTTTCTCCACGGCTTATGTCTCGGCAAGAGAAAACACCGTAATACATGTACTACACACTTTGGATGTGCAGCAATCTGAACTATCCTCACGAGATAAATGACCTATCCCACTTCTAGAGTGGAGCAACCACCCTAGCCCCATCGGCCGACCCCAAATCCGTATAAAGTATATTGGTCAAACCAAACATTATCAAACAAATCGTTCACCATCATACCGTGGTGTGTGAGGCCCACAAAGTCACGTTGTATCCAAAGCGGCGCTATATAAAAGCTATGCTTTGGTCTTCATCCACAAGGCTCTGCTTTTCAACAAAAGCCTTGATCATATGCATCTTAGCATGCCACATTATCAGACCATACCATATCATTGATTCATCTATCGATATATAACAAGGTGTTAAGCAAGAGAATAAATTCACCGCCACCAAACAACTATATATTAAATAGAGATCAACGAATACAATATAAAGGAATACAATGTCAGACACACAATCCATTTACCAATCCGTTCTGGGTCTGAATGAAACCATATCCTGTAGATCTCCAAATACGTCTGAATGATCACCAATTTTTCCCTCATTTTGGGTGTACAGTCCAATCAAGATATCAATAATCATCCATTAGATATGGAAATTTCCCGGTCTTCAATAACCGTCTTCATCATCGATCTTCAATCGTCGTATGAATTATTAAGAATGGGTTAAACCCGGTCTTTCTGAATAATTTGCGTAATTTAAAATCATGTGCTTTAAAACACAACCAACGCCTCATTCCCATCAAGAATATTCTTCGATTTTAATTTAAACCAAATTAAGGTTTATTCAACTAGTCGGGATTAACACCTTTCTGAAGTAATCATTTATTAATATCCCATTCCCAACCTATACAAACCATGGAGTAAAACTGGTGGTACTCCATATTTAACACCCAATGTGTTATGGTAAACTTAATTACTGTTTTATCGTTCAAGTCTAATTAAAGATTTAACCATCGCTTGGAGTAAAACTGGTGTTACTCCATTATCGTTCGTTTCTTGAATTAAGTAATTTTAATTACTTTTATCCTTATTCAATCCAATTTAAAGCTTTATTAAAACTATATTTAGTTTTAATCTTCAAGAATCATTATTTAATGATTATTTAACTTTCAAGAAATAATCTTTCCTTTAACTGGGTTAAAGAACAAATGTCGCTTAAAATATCGTTCATAATAAACCCAAAATCACATTCCAATTTAATATATTAAATTGGAAACGACTCTTTAGAATATTTCGCTAAATCTTAATTAAAAGATTAATAAATTACAAATCATCACTTCATCGTTAATTTGGGTTTTAAGAACTAATGTCATTTAAAACATTTTTCACGGTCAACCCAAATCAACTTCCAATTAATTTTAATATTGGAAATTTTTTTTTTTTTTAAATTAAAATTGTCATTCCTTTCTTAAATTCCAGTCTAATTTATTCACTTGAAATACTTGGTTTTAATAAAACCCTTTTTCACTCTTTTATTTATTTATAGAAATAATTAAATTACTTAACTTGATAAAAATATCTTTCCTCGTAATAAATTCGGAATTTCACATCTAAAACTCTTTTAAAACATTTATTAAGATTTTACATAATTTTCCCTATTTTAATTATTTAGAAATAGGCCTATTTAATTAAATGACGTTTCAGGTCTTTTAACGACACTGGCGCTGTTTTTATTAAAATTTAAATTTATCATTTCTCAAAATCTAACCGTTGGATTTTAACGAATTAAATATCGATGGAAAGATCTTTCCAAAACGAACCTAATAGTTTCAGTTTTGGAAAAATCCGATGGTTGGATCTTTTATTATAATCGTTTAAAGTTACGATTTCAAAACGTGAACTACTGCGTGTAATTCAATTAATTTTAATTTACATTATATATATTAATATAAATCGTTCAATGTACTCACTAACATATTCTTTCTAAATGTACATTAAAATTATTATTATTTAAATGTTTCAACAAATTTTTCCTTCATTAAATAAAAAGATGAATTTTCATTTTAAATCATTTTCATGTTCCTTCGTTACATTAAAAATATAAAATTGTAACGTAAATCAAATTCATGTTTTTATACGGCATTAAAAATTTGCAATTTTAATGTAAAACAAATTCTATGTTTTATATGACATTAAAAAGTTGCATTTTTAATTTAAAACAAATTTCATGATTCTATATTAAAATAAAGAATAACTTTTATTTTAAAACATTTTCATATTCTTACGTTACAATAAAAGAATAACTTTTTAGCGCTAACCATTTAATGTAAACTCATATTCCTAAATAAAAGGATTAACTTTTTATATTGAAATACATTTCATGTTCTTACTTTTAATAAAAGATTAACTTTTATTTTATTCATATTTCATATTCTTCCATTAATAAGAGATTAACTCTTATTTTTATACATATCTCATATTCTTTCATTAATAAAAGATTAACTTTTATTTTCAAAACATATTTCATCTTCTTATGTTATATTTACATTAAAATGTAAATTAAAAATACTACGTTAAGTTTCATTCTTTTATTTACATTCTAAAATGTAAATTAAATTGCAATGTCAAAATCTCTTCTTTTATTTACATTAAAAATGTAAATTAAATTACAATGCCAAAATCTCTTCTTTTGTTTACATTAAAAATGTAAATTAAATTACAATGTCAAAATCTCTTCTTTTATTTACATTAAAAATGTAAATTAAAATACAAATCTTATTTTGACAATTTCTTTTCCAAATTGGAAAGAGACCCAAACGATTTACCATATAATTATAATTATACGGTTTTCATACATCCCATATTATTCTAGACTAATGATAAATCATTAAAAACATCCAATCATCCAAAGTGTATATTTGTACTGCATAGCGTCAAATAAATAACGCTTATAACTAATCACAAGGGCGATGTGTAAATATTAACCCAAGACCCGTGTGGGGTTTCAACTAACAAACATTCAAATAATATATATAATTATTTGTGCATTTAGGCGATGTGTGAAAATTATCATCCCAATCAACAAATACAAGCCAGGTAACTTGTACATGGCAGTGTAACATTAATTTTTAACAATTCTATATGAATCAATATTAATGACATATGTTGCATACTGCCAAAATTTACATAACATACCAAATCATATCATGACATAACATAACGTACAACACAACATACATGCGTCAGATAATTTCAAACAATTATTCCATCACAGGCATTTAAATCACATTCATTTATAATAATAAATAAATACGGTAAAAGTTTTGAGTGAGAAAAGAGTTCTCACCTTGGTTTGTACTTTGTCGGGGTTTAAATGTTCGGGCCCAATTTTGGCCCAAAATTCAACTTGATCCAAATTTGGCAAACTTAGTGTCTATGCGAAGGTCTCGACTCACTAATCGCAGCAAACCCTGTTTTGCGCGATTTCGAGTTCGTTACAACAAGTTATGAATTTCTGAAGTTTGAACGAATTAAATAATTAATTAAAAGGGTTCGTTTGTCACAGGTCCCTATTAAGTTTCAAAATTAGGCTTACATCCGGTCCTAAACATATTGTAAATTAGGTCCCTATTTTTCAAAAACGTATAAAAAAATATAAAAAAATCACATAAATTCATTATTAAATAAAACACGTTCACGCCAAAAAAATCAGGTGGAAAATCAATCAAAAACCACGTCAAAACCCCAAATAACACAAAATCTGCGAAACAGCAGGTTTTTGCATCAAAAGATGCACCTATTCGTAAATAGTTGCATGTATTCATGCTTATATTTCAGTGTTGCGCCCAAACTGCAGTATAAATGCATACATGTATGCAGCTAAACTGCATTATATGCATCCTTTTATGCATATATTCAAATTTGGTCTGTTTTTTCAAGCATTCGCCGTTTTCGGACATTGTTTCACACATTCATGCTCATGTACAGAATAAATGCATGCATTCATGCGTATATTCGCAAGCCGTCGTCCCTTTTAAATTTGTTGCACACATGCATGCATATATACAGAATAGTTGCATTTATGTATGCAACTTTTCGTTACACGTGAATCTCAGTTCAACTTTGTATGCATAAATGTATGCAGTTATTTGCTAATAGTTGCATACATGTATGCGTATATTGGTCCAGATTTTCAACATAAATACACTATATAAATATATGCATACATGTATGCTACTATAAGCAATAGTTGCACAGAAGTATGCAACTTTTTTTTTTAATTTGCGTGGACTCCTGGGATTATTTCCAGATTTTAGAATTTTTTTTTTTTTTTTTTTTTTTTTGCATGAGTGCATTTTTTTTTTTTTTTTTGCATATTTGAAAAAGGCGGAAGTGGATGTGGCAGGAGGCGGGATGTACTAAAAATTTTGGGCGGCAGCTAAAAATAGGGACCGGAAATGCATAGAAACTTTGACAGGATGTGGTGTTAATTTTGAACATTTTTAGGAATGTGAGCATAATTTTCACTAATTAAAATTACCGAAAATACCCAAAAATTCAACTTCCTCCAAATTGGATGAGTTTAGTGTCCACGCGAAGCTCTCGTCGCCACGATCGCAGCGGATCTGAAATCTTCAAATTTCGACTTCGTATGTAAGAGTTATTGCGTTATAAACATTGAATATATTAATTTACATTTTACCCCTTTTCTTTCCGGTCAAACCGCCGCTCGCCACCTTTGACCGCTGTTTCCCGCTGCCACGCTCACCCGATCGCAACGCCACTTTGCCAGCACCTCCGCCTGACCCCGACGCCGCTTCGCCGGGAGCCCCGCCGCCCCCCGCCGCTTCGATCACCAGAATCGGCCAGAAAAGCGAAATTCCGTTCGTGGGTCCCACAAGCCGCCTCGATGATCCAAACGACCCCAATTTTTTACAGCACCTAGATCTCACGTAGACGAAGAACTTTCCTGTTGGTGACTTCGCCTGATTCTTCTCCGATCGACGGGAAAAAAATCATTTTCGTTTGCTGTTCAGATTTGGTTGTTTTCATAGATTTCGATTTTCGTGCCAATTCCTTCGACTTTCAGATGAAACGCTGTGAAGCAAAGTTGTTCGTATGACTCTTGCCTACATTTTCTCCTACTGGGCCATCGTCTAATTCTTGACGGTTTGGCCGGAATTCACCAAAATCCTAAATTGACTTTTTGCAATCGAACTCAGATCCCGGTGAATCCGTACGTCAATAGGTCTTGAATTTTTCGTGGTTGGAAGAGGATATAGATATCTTCAAAACCCAGAAAGGGTCTGGTCTAATTTTGTTCTAATTTGGAGTTATAAATTGTTTAGTTTTAGGGTCTTTTGTGCAAAGAATATTTTTAGAGTGGAGGTCATGGAATATGAAGAAAATGAAGATGGAGGAGGCTATGTTATGTTTAGGGTTCAGCTAATGGCTGTTAAAAGATAATATATAGGTAGGTTATAAACTCTATTAGGCCCAATTACCCTTATGTACATATATTAATACTTTTTTTTTGTCCGCTTTCATAGTTTAAAAATTCGTGTTAACACCTACGAATTCCATTTTAACTGAAAATTGAAACATAAATATTTCTTGAGATTACGGATTTAAAGAAACTGGTTTCTTTATTTTCCGAGTCCGTATGAATTAATAATGAATTTTTAAAGTCTGAAAATTGACCATTTTCACTGAAAAATTAATAACGCCCAGACACTGACTCCAAAAATTACAGAAAAATAATTTCTAGCTTTGTTTTGATGATACGGTCCCAATAAAACTAATTTCGTCGAATTTGAAGACCGTTTGAAAAATGGCTATTTTTAAGGCGTAAATAAATTATATTAAAAATACATATATAATAAATAAATAAATTCCGAATCTCGAAATATATCAGTGTTTATATCTTTTCAATGCAAAAACATCATTTTGAACTAAATGGAAGTGGTTTCGAGTCCAAATTCATTCGTATGTAAAAAGTAGCGTTTTGGGTCCTATATATTATATATATAAATTCCATAGCGTTTTTCTGAGATTAAAATTTGGACATAATTTTTTATTCCCGTAATGAAATTTCAATTTTTTGGATTCGTTGGAAAGATATTTTTAAATAGATTCTAATATTTTTGGTTTCGCTAAAATCCGATTTATTTTGCATCCTGTACAGTTAGGCAAAGTTAAAATTCAAATTTTAAAACTGCCGCGCTATTTCATACTCGTTTTATAATTTAAATAAAATTTATTCATTTTAACTTTGATTAAAATAAATTTATAGTCGTTACTATATAAAAAAAATTATTTTAAATATTAAAAACCCATTAAAATAATTAAAATATAAAATTTAATTCGGCCCAAAATTCCGGATCGTTACAGTCTTATAATAGCTTCATTTTTCTTTATTTAGCATTGCGCTGTTTGTTTTATGCACTGGTATTCTTGGTAGGAAACCCGTTCCGTGTTATACGGCGTGGTCCCTTGATTTACCTAACTTTAAAATAAAGATCAATAACTGTTTTAGTTCTCACACCAGTCACATGACTGACCTGGAGTTTATTGTTTTAACCTAAACTCTGGGTGCCCCTATTTTCCACACTGGCACCTAGTAGTTTTGGTTTTGCAGATCTATATTCACAGGATCTTGGTTTACAGCTGGAACGATACGCGGAAAGTTCTATATCCGTGTATTTCTTTCAGTTGTGTGTTGTATTATTTTTCCACTAGTATGTATTTAAATGTAATTTAAATCTCTGATATTTTCTGTGTAATTTTGTCTATTCATACTCTGTATATTCTTGTATTCTGATGGAATTGTTGTAATAAGCAATGAAATGTTCTTCTGTTTGCGTTCCGATGTGTGTTGTTCTCAAAGCAATCCGTTCTTTCCTTCACGGGGAAGTTACGGGTTACTACAATATACATTTCTCTTTCTATTTTTACCAGATTTAATTATAGATTTCCTTTTTGTTTATAATATTCTATTTTTTAGTTCATTTTCTTATCGAATTCTACATATATCGATACATTGATTTCTAACTATCAAATTTTCTTAAAAATATTCTAACTCCTTAAATTTTCAGAAAAATTCGCCATAACCTCCTTTGTACCGGCAAATAGTTCAAACCTCAACTCGCCTCTCAAGGCCCTTTCCAATCAAAAAGAAAATCAAAAAGCCAAGTGGCTTGCCGATTCGGCGCATAAAACCTTATATGGAATTTAAACGTGTACCTTTTGTTGGGCACACAAATTATAAACTTCATTCTCTTCATTCCATACCTGTTTAACACATATGCGTCCATTTCTAATTTATTCCAACTCAGTCTGGTCATTTTAACTCAATTCGCTAATTTATTCTCTAATCGGTTCTTTTTGTCCATTTCATTTTCTATTTGAACCTATCATGTTCAAATATTCCTAGTTTGTTTATAAACCCATTGAATTCTATTTTCCCTTCACGTTTCATATTCACTTTCGAATATGAAATCCACAAATCTAAATCACTTCACCATTTCAATTTCTATTTTAACTAATTATCTTTCAAATTATTTAATTCTATCCAATACTTAACAATCTGATTTATGTAAAAATCAATCCCTTTACATCACTTGAGTTCATATTTATTTTTATAACTCAAGTCGGGATTTTTATAATGAAAATCCATATTCTATTTGAATAGAATTCTTAATTTAATTTAAATAAACTGTTATGGCTATATAGTGGTTATGGCGCTGTTTTTCAAAAAAATTGATTTTGACATAACTCAAAATCTATAAGATCAAATCCAAATTTTTCTCTTCTATTCGAAAACTATTATTCAACCGGTCCTGACAATTCTTGTTTCAAAGAATTCCGACTTAAATTGAGTTTTATACTCAATTGAAGTTTGAAACGTCAATTTATGAACTACCACGCTGCGGCTTGTTCATTTTAATTATATTTATATATATAAATGTTTAAACTTCGTTTATAATAAATTCAACTCCATTCTAATATATTTCTTAGTATATATTCAATCTAATTTCAAATCCAACTTAACATTTCTGATTTTTTCTAATTGTCGATTTTTCCTTACTTGGAAATAAATTTATTTATACTTTGATCTTCTATATTAAATTCCAATTCCTTTTACAAATTATAAATCGTGTGGATTTATTTCTAATCTATTTAAAAATCCGCATTCTGAAATATTTACAAATTATAAATCTCATTTTTCTTCTCTTTTTTAAAAAAAATAGATTTCCCCATTAATTCAGATTTG
This sequence comes from Allium sativum, assembly GCA_030737875.1. Taxonomy (NCBI): domain Eukaryota; kingdom Viridiplantae; phylum Streptophyta; class Magnoliopsida; order Asparagales; family Amaryllidaceae; genus Allium; species Allium sativum. The sequence continues at coordinate 975,277,872 of CM060909.1, forward strand.
ATTTTTATTTAATGCGATTTGAAATAAAGAGATTTTTATCCTTTTTAAATAGATATCGATTTGATTTTCGATTCGATTTCGTTCTTATCCATTATAAATATCTCGGGGTTCACAATTAAAATCGTGAACCGCTATTTTAGCGTACCGACTATCGTTCCAATGTAATAACGTTATTCTTAATTGAACAGTATATATTCTGAAATTTAATTTGAACGTATATACTATATAAAATTAATATATTATAATTTAAATTCGAAAACCACAAATTCTTTGATAACAAATTATTTATGTAATAACCCGGAAATCTGAGCCAATTTAAAAATTTTATTTTTGCAATTTTATAGAATTTTGAATATTTAAAATGAATTATTTTAAATAATAAAGATGAGAAATTTATTTTGAATAGAATTAGAACGTATATATTTATATAAATCGACGTTAGAATATAAATATTTATTTTAAATTATAAAAGGAATTGAAAATGGCGCGGTAGTTCGAAAATTCGATTTCTAAGTTCAAATGAATGTACGGTACTCAAAATAAACCGGATTTTAGCGAAACCAAAAATATTTGAATCTAATTGAGAATATCTTTCCAACGAATCCGAAAAATTGAAATTTCATAGTGGGGATAAAAAGTTATGCCCAGTTGAAAATTCAGAATAGTCGCTATTGAATTCTGGCCCTTAAAAATGACCATTTTGCAACGACCTCGGTTTTCGACGAAACCACTTTTGTTGGATACGTGATGTCAAGTTATTGCTAGGTTTCAAAATTCATAATTTTCTGAATTAATATGTGAGCGTGGCAAAGGAAAACGCGTTTGACCAGTTTTAGTTGATTTTAATCGACTGGAAAATGGCCATTTTTCAAATGGTCTCAAAATTTGAAGAAATCAGTTTTGTTAGGACCGTATCGTCAATACGAAGCTAGCAAATATTTTTCGGGAATTTTTCTAGTTAGTATGTGGCCCTGGTAAAATAAAATGTGCGTTCAAATTCAATATATAGATTTATATTTTGATTTTGACGAAAACTGATCGAAACGATCGAATCAGCTTGCAATACATATCCCATTGTGTTCAGAATGGGGGTAATTAACTATGAACGATAGTCGGTGGGTTTGATTTCGAGGTCGAAATAAAAAGGAGCTTTTTGAAATTAAATAATTAAATAAAAAAATAACCTCTCTCCCCTTATTCCCTCTCAGCCCCCCCATTTCATTTTGAATAGAAATTAAAAAAAATGGAAAGGGGGATCGCGATCTCATCCCCCCTCCCTCCCCCCCCCCCCGTAGGTTCAACGCCGCCGCCGCCCAGGGCGGGGCCACCGCACCTCCCTCCCCTCACGCGCTTCTCCCTCCTCCTCCCCATCCTCTTCTTCCAAAAACTGCACACCACCCTCTGAATAAAAACCGCCGCCACAACCCTAGAATCCCCCCCTCCCCCCGACGCTCCAGCCCCGAAGAACTCCGGTGCCGCCCTCGCAAACCCCAACCCCGACTGCGAGCCTCCAACACCCCTTCTCCGGCGAGGTGAACCCCCAAAAAGAAATACTGTAAGTTTTCTTTGATTTCTAATTTAAAAACTTCGATTTTTATTTATTTAAAAGCTTTGTTTTTATTTAGAAATTAAGGAGTAGATTTTTAATTTGCTAAAGATTAGATTTATAAATAGAACAAGTTTATATTTTTAAAATGATAAAGAAGTGATCTTTGATTTGAATAGGTTGGATTTTTATAAAGAAGAAAGGTTGGGATTTTTAAATGAAAAGGAATAACTTTTCTAAAATAAAAAGAATAGAATTTTATATGCAAAAAGATTTGATTTTTATTTTATTATGAACTTAGCGAAATAAAAATATGATTTTTATATTATAGACGTAATTAAAATATGATTTTTAGCTTATAGTAAAGATTATAGTTTTATCATAGTAAAGATTATATTTTTATCGTAGTAAAGATTATATTTTTTTATCGTAGTAAAGACGATATTTTTTACATAGGAAAGTCGATATTTTTATAATAGAAAGATGAGATTTGTAACAACCCGAATTTTTACAACGTGCTAAAACAAGAATCAAGGCAGAATTAAATGTTATAATCTGAATCAAGGGAAATGGGTTGAGACGTTGCGTTCGTCTCGGAAAAATACGTGAAATAGAGTCCGAAATTTCGTAAATCGGAGTCCGTATGACCGAGATATGGCCTCGCGAAGTTTCACGAAAAATTCAAATTCAAAACAGATTCAAAATTTCAGAAAATCAGGGCTGGCGGGAAAAATCCCGCCCAGACCAGGTCGACCAGGGGGTCGACCTGGGTGTCGACCTAGGTGGGACCAGGTCGACTAGGGAGTCGACCCCAGGGTCGACCTGGGGGTCGACTTGCCTGGTCGACCCCAAGCAACCTGGTGCACCTGCTTGGCTTTTGGCTCAGTTTTGGAGGCTTGTGACGATTTTTGAGGGCTCAGATCTATCCTAGGGTTTATCCTACAGCCTAAACTACTCCTAATCTCTATAAAAACACCCTAGGAGCTAACCTAAATCACTCAAAATCATTCTAGCAACTAAGTGCTGCCAAAATCTATCTTGATCATGGCCTCCATCTCCAACTCCAAGGGCTTATGCATTCAAATCGGATTCAAATCAAAAGGTGCAAGCTTTCTACATCAAATCAAGGGAGTGGATAAACATTGCTACGCAAATTTCGTGACGATTCTACGACAAGACGATTCATGCTCATAATCCCTTAGCCATGCTAGGTAAGTTCTAGTTGCTTTCCGATTTAAATATTTAAATATAATGTGGCAATGAATTAAAGTGGAATTGGATTAAGTATGTTTATCAATCCAGATCTATTGTTGTTTCTTCTTGGATCTTGGAAACTTTTCTATTTTCACTCTCATGTCTAGTTCATGATTTATTAAGCCTGTTGTAATCTTAATATGCCCGTGATGATGTTTTCTCTCCGATCTTATTTTGATGCAAAATTCTACCTTTCCCCTATTTGTTTTCTTTTGATGAACCTTGGTCAATTTCGGACCTAGGCCTAAACTGCGATTTGCGTGCGATTGAATACGGGGGAAATATTGGGATATTGCCTTGTTGGATATATGAGTTTGGTAGAATTGAAGGCATAATATGAAAACTGGATACTTGGGTATTATTGCCATTAACACGAAATTTGAATTTAGGTATTATCGTTATAATTAAAGTTTTGCTAGCTTGGGTAAATTGGGGTAAACATGGGATACATGTAGTTGGTATGAAACTTGACCTATGTAAAATATGGCAAGAATATTGATACATATATTTGGCTAAAAATTGATCTATGTGAATTGGGCATTGCTTTGTAAACATGTAAACTATGAATCTTGATATGTGTATAAAAAGGCATGAAACTTGGTGTATATGTAAAATTGTTTAAGATTAGGCATATATAAATTTGGCATACATGTAAACAGGCATGAATTGAACATATGTAAATTTGGTATGAATTAGGCATATGTAAAACGGACATGTAATCTAGAACTTGGGCATATGTTAATTATGTGAAATTTGTAGTTGAAACACATATGATAATTTATGTCTTGAAAAGGGGCTAATATGAACACGCCTAAATAGGTTTTGGGTAGTTGGCATGTAATAGCCTTAAAGGATGGATAAATATAAATTGAGATAAGTTGCCTTTAATGGCCTAAGATAAATTGTGGTAAAATTGGTATGATTTTGCATACCATTAATTGATGGACATAATTGAGTCAATTATGGACATCGTTAAATTAGGAACTAATTGATAATTTGAATAGAGGAAATAAATTCAAATTGGGGTAAAAGATTATAAGTGATAATCAATGCTTAGGACACGAGGTTGGACTCATTTGTGACGTAAACCTGCCAGGTACCGCCCGGCGAATCCAGTAGTCACAAATGTCAGCCCAATGTAAGAGGTCCTATGCCCAAATTAAAAGCGTAACAGTTGTAAAGACACGAGGTTAGACTCTTTTATGGTGTAAGACTGCCTGGACCCGCCCGGTAAATCCAGTTGCCATAAATGTCAGTCTAATGTGAGAGATTTTTATAAGGTTACGGCCTTAATGAATTAAGAAATACTTAACCAGATAAACATGTGGTGGGACATGGGGGTTAAGTGGGTGACATGTGGGTGACATGTGGAAATACGAATAGTAATACTTAACCAACGTAACATGGTATTAGACCAGTGGGTAGGGCTAAGTAAATAAGAACACTTAACCAATATGATATAAATGGGTGGGTTAAGTAATATGATTAGGTTAATCTAGACACTTAACCAATTTAATATGTTGACTACGGGAGTGGGTAAGGTTAAGCAAATGTTTAACCATTATAACATGATTAAACTAGACTAGAGAGTGAGGTTAAGTTGATGAGAACACTTAACTAATACAATGGGTTAATTAGACAAGTGGTTGGGGTTAAATAGTAACACTTAACCAACATAACAGGACAAGCGGGTGGGTTAAGTTAACTTGAATAAGTTGATAACACTTAACCATTATAATATGACTAGTGGATGGGGTTAAGTTAACATGCACTTAACCAATCTGATGTGATGCGTGGTAGGGTTAAGTAACACATGGGGATAAGTTAACAAGAAAATTCTTAACCAATGTAACCAGATAGACGAACGGGGTTAAGTTAATAAACCACACTTAACCAATCAAACATAATAAGCGAGAAAGGTTAAGTTAACTAAGGTAAACACTTAACCATGGTAACATAACGAGTAGAAGGGTTAAGTACATATCGGGTTGGTGGGTAATATTAGTAAATATAGGCCCACATACACTTAACCATTAAATACACATGCTTGAACCAGTAGCAGGATTAAGTACACATCAGAGTTGGTGGGCAATATCAGAGAATATAGGCCCACAGACTTAACCATTAGAAAAACCTAGTAACGGGGACCCATTTCAGCAGTAACCCACATTAGGTATCAACGGAACCCTGAGCTAGGCAGGGTGAGGCACGATTACTGGGCTGATTATAAGAGGTCAAACTAGCGGCGGTTGGTGCAGTAGTGCAGGTTCTAACGGAGTGTGGGTGTGCACACACTTCGGCGCAGAAAATTTAGCCACTGGGCATCAGTAGGTATAAAGCTGTTCATCTTGATTGTGTCAGGGTTGCCACCATGGGACTTGATACACCCCATGGTGGGACCAACACAGGTATCTACAAGTAGGGGGCCGCGTGACACAAACGAGAACTAGGTCAAGTAGGGAGCCGATCGATAAGGTAGTAAGGGTGCATCGAATATATACATGGACATTGGAGTGATCGAGGTGGAATCCTCAAAATCGATGTACACCTGAAGGCTACCATAATTGCGGGGATTGGGATCACGTTGTAATTATTATATAACACAGGGATACTAGTTGGGACACTAGTAGGGTGTACGGATCCTTGTTACACAGGACACTAGTTGGGATACTAGTAGGAGTACAGATCATTCCATGTAAGACACTTATGAGGATGCTAGTTAGGTGGTGTAGAACAAATAGATATCGTTTTAATGGTAAAGCTTAGAAACCTTGCGATGTCACTCTTGATAGAAACCATGCGGTGGGATACTTGATAGGAATTATGGGATGTTATACTTGTTTCATCGTGCCCGTAGTTTATCTTGTTATCATAGTTTATCTTGCCTACCTTGTCATCATGCTTATGTTTACTTTCAGTTTATTCATGCCATGTTATCCTTACTCATTTTTATGATGAAAGTCACAAGGACTTACTTAGTCTTTATGACTGACCCGTTTTTTTTCGCCTCTTTTTCTTCCGTCCCCCCCCCCCCCCCCCCCCCCCGCTCACAGGGTGGGAATACAGCTTAGTTCGGATCTTACCAAGCTCCATGGCTCTTTCATGTATGGCTTGGATTTCTCTTGGCTATGGCTTGCTTTGCTTTATTGGGGAATACTGCAGTTTGTTTTTATGCTTCTTTGTTTTTGAGCAAGACAGATATTTTAACTATGAAATTGGGTATTGGAAGTTGATGGGCTTTTCTTGTAAACATAGGCTTTTCTTGTAAACATTTATATTTAATAAATGATTTGAAGTACTTCCACTTTATTTTCCGCTATTTTATATATGTCTGTCTTGTAATATTTCTGTTCCAGTACCCATAATACTCCATTGAAGTTAAGGCATTCCCTTTGTGAGTGACCTTAACAGATGTGGGGTGTTACATTTGGTATCAGAGCAGAAGGTTACCAGACTGGGCAAAAGTTTTCAAAAACCTTCTGAAATTATTTTCAAAACATTTACAAAGAAGCAAATTTTCAAGAAAATTTTGTTTTAATTAAAAGGCATATTCCCCAAAGCCATATGCTATATCTTTTGATTCTCTCTTGAAATCTCTTCTCTCTCTTTTCACCATAGTTTCGTAGGCATCCGACATATGTCGGAGGGCAAAGAAGTGCCCAACCTCCATCTGTAGCCGCAGTAGTTCCAACTGCGTCTAATCTTATTTCAAGCTTTGTAGAGTTGCCTTGCGATGGAGGTAGCTTCCGAGAAAACTTGTCAACAAGCTATACAAGGATAGTAAGAACATAAGGAACACAAGCCTAAGGATGAGAAACTTGTTGAAACGGCTTAATCCACGAAGGAGGAAAAAGGTGAAAGGAAAGAGGCCAAAGTGAAAGAATAGCAAAACCCATGACAAGAGAGAGAGTATCTTTAGTGAGAAGGGACATGTAGTTAAGTATTATAGGATAAGGGCAAGGGACAAGATCGTCGAGGGGGCAATTGAATGCTCTCACTACTAGCGTACCTAAGAGAGTGTTAACGTTCCCGTTAAAGGTTTAGCTTTTCTTTTCTATCATCCCACTAGAACTTTGTTTTTGTACATCGCATCCTTTTAATTCTGCTTTGAAAGTTGAGTCTTTGCACCTTAGTACTAGCATGGTAGAGGATCCCATTTTTTTTCTCAAATCCTGCTGGGGAAATTGGCTCATTTATTCCTGACTTGTTTGGATTTGAGAATGTCTATGCTAAGTGTTGAGTCTAGAAGTAATGTTTATGTTTTGGGCTATGGGTTGATTCTAGCAATGGAGTGGTTATCTAGTAAGGGTGACCTTCTCGGTTTTGAAAAGAGGGTAGTTAGACTCTTGACTTGCCTCGTTAATACCCTCGAAGTCGCATGTAACCTTTTGGGTTCTATCATGATTTGTTTCCTAGAATCTCTTGACACATTTATTGGTAATTTGTAATCCGATCGAGTAGTGTTCGCCACTAAGGCGGATGGGTCATTTCGCTTATGCATGAGTTGTAGAGAATCACCTTAGTAAGTACATTTGGCAACATGGTTGGCATTTATTTCCAAGAGATAGTTCTTCTGTGTGGAATACCTGATATTAAGTGGACGAGATCCAAGATTCACTAGTGAATTTTGGACAGCTTGCATGAAACCATGAGTACGCAGTTATGTTTGAGCCGAGTATACTAGGAGGAGAATAAGTGAAAGTGGAACAAGAGGCAAAAGTGAAATGGATTCCAACCCATATTTTGGAAACGAGAATTAAGAAGCTACGAAATTGTGAAGTTAAAGGCGGTCAAAGCACAAGGGAGTTAAGCTCAAAGAAATGCGACTTAGAAGATTGAAGACTAAATTCGCGCATCATATCTCTTTTTAAGAGTATATCCATGATCTCTCTTTTCCTATAGAGCATACTCACATGCTATCTTTTGTGTATATCCTCTCGGTCCTGTCCTCAATCTAATTTCTGTTGCAAACCCCATAGGGAGTATGACTCATCTGTTAGTAACACATGTTGGGGCTTGAGGGTGTTCGTTGGTTTGACTAAACTTTTTTTCGGTTTTATAGGATACGGGTTGGTCTTAGGAAGGGATTCCCTTGTGACCTAAAAGGAGTGCATCATGCTTAGTTTCCTAGAATCATATATAGTGGTTGGGTTGAGTAATTCTTTGGGTGTCAGTCTGATGTTGATTTCGGTCTTCAGGACCGATGCTTAGAGAGTTCTTCTCCTAATCAATATATATATATGGCATAGATTTCCAGTTTTGACATTGCCTAATGGGCACAAAGTTTTTACTTGCTTCTATCATTCGACTATACCTTTAGATAGGAACAATTGGGTGTAAACATGTGTTTGATACATGTTATGATTGATGGTTGCAAGTGGCTGCAAGTGGTTGCTAGTGGTTGCTCGTGGATGCATTTACACACATTAGGCACAAGATCGGCTCAATCACCTTTCATATTGCATATGCATGAGTGTTTACACTTGTTTGTGGATGAAATTGAATGTGTTATCATGTGAATATTGCATGTGGATGAATGGTTGTGCACACATATAGTGTTTATATGACTAGGACTATTTGCATACATATTGGACTCGTGGCACTAAACATATTTTGTATTAGAAAGATCATTTAGGCCTGATCATTAGCATTAGCTAAGGAACATATACACACACTTTCTGCATGTGTTCATAAAGCATTAGGAGTCTTTTAAGGATCATGGTTGCCTGTGGATAATGTTTTAACTAGATGGATGATGGATGGTAGGATACGTTCTTCCTAACTGGGAGATTTCGGGGACGAAATCCTTTAAGTTGGGGAGAATGTAACAACCCGGATTTTTACAACGTGCTAAAACAAGAATCAAGGCAGAATTAAATGATATAATTTGAATCAAGGGAAACGGATTGCGCCGTTGCGTTTGTCTCGGAAAAATACGCGAAATAGAGTCCGAAATTTCGTAAATCGGAGTCCGTATGACCGAGATATGGCCTCGCGAAGTTTCACAAAAAATTCAAATTCAAAACAGATTCAAAATTTCAGAAAATCAGGGAAGGCGGGAAAAATCCCGCCCAGACTAGGTCGACCAGGGGGTCGACCTAGGTGGGAACAGGTTGACTAGGGAGTCGACCCCAGGGTCGACCTGGGGGTCGACCTACCTGGTCGAGCCCAGGCAACCTGGTGCACCTGCTTGGCTTTTGGCTCGGTTTTGGAGGCTTGTGACGATTTTTGAGGGCTCAGATCTATCCTAGGGTTTATCCTACGGCCTAAACTACTTTTAATCTCTATAAAAACACCCTAGGACCTAACCTAAATCACTCAAAATCATTCTAGCAACTAAGTGCTGCCAAAATCTATCTTGATCATGGCCTCCATCTCCAACTCCAAGGGCTTATGCATTCAAATCGGATTCAAATCAAAAGGTGCAAGCTTTCTACATCAAATCATGGGAGTGGATCAACATTGCTACGCAAATTTCATGACGATTCTACGACAAGACGATTCATGCTCATAATCCCTTAGCCACGCTAGGTAAGTTCTAGTTGCTTTCCGATTTAAATATTTAATTATAATGTGGCCATGAATTAAAGTGGAATTGGATTAAGTATGTTTATCGATCCAGATCTATTCTTGTTTCTTCTTGGATCTTGGAAACTTTTCTATTTTCACTCACATGTCTAGTTCATGATCTATTAAGCCTGTTGTAATCTTAATATGCCCGTGATGATGTTTTCTCTCCGATCTTATTTTGATGCAAAATTCTACCTTTCCCCTATTTGTTTTCTTTTGATGAACCTTGGTCAATTTCGGACCTAGGCCTAAACTGCGATTTGCGTGCGATTGAATACGGGGGAAATATTGGGATATTGCCTTGTGGGATATATGTGTTTGGTAGAATCGAAGGCATAATATGAAAACTGGATACTTGGGTATTATTGCCATTAACACGAAATTTGAATTTGGGTATTATCGTTATAATTAAAGTTTTGCTAGCTTGGATAAATTGGGGTAAACATGGGATACATGTATTTGGTATGAAACTTGACCTATGTAAAATATGGCAAGAATATTGATACATATATTTGGCTAAAAATTGATCTTTGTGAATTGGGCATAGCTTTGTAAACATGTAAACTATGAATCTTGATATGTGTATAAAAAGGCATGAAACTTGGTATATATGTAAAATTGTCTAAGATTAGGCATATATAAATTTGGCATACATGTAAACAGGCGTGAATTGAACATATGTAAATTTGGTATGAATTAGGCATATGTAAAACGGACATGTAATCTAGAACTTGGGCATATGTTAATTATGTGAAATTTGTAGTTGAAACACATATGATAATTTATGTCTTGAAAAGGGGCTAATATGAACATGCCTAAATAGGTTTTGAGTAGTTGGCATGTAATAGCCTTAAAGGAGGGATAAATATAAATATAGATAAGTTGCCTTTAATGGCCTAAGATAAATTGTGGTAAAATTGGTATGATTTTGCATACCATTAATTGATTGACATAATTGAGTCAATTATGGACATCGTTAAATTAGGAATTAATTGATAATTTGAATAGGGGAAATAAATTCAAATTGGGGTAAAAGATTATAAGTGATAATCAATGCTTAGGACACGAGGTTGGACTCATTTGTGACGTAAACCTGCCCGGAACCACCCGGCGAATCCAGTAGTCACAAATGTCAGCCCAATGTGAGAGGTCCTAGGCCCAAATTAAAAGCGTAACAGTTGCAAAGACACGAGGTTAGACTCTTTTATGGTGTAAGACTGCCCGGACCCGCCCGGCAAATCCAGCTGCCATAAATGTCAATCTAATGTGAGAGGTCTTTATAAGGTTACGGCCTTAATGAATTAAGAAATACTTAACCAGATAAACATGTGGTGGGACATGGGGGTTAAGTGGGTGACATGTGGGTGACATGTGGAAATACGAATAGTAATACTTAACCAACGTAACATGGTAATTAGACCAGTGGGTAGGGCTAAGTAAATAAGAACACTTAACCAATATGATATAAATGGGTGGGTTAAGTAATATGATTAGGTTAATCTGGACACTTAACCAATTTAATGTGTTGACTACGGGAGTGGGTAAGGTTAAGCAAATGTTTAACCATTATAACATGATTAAACTGGACTAGAGAGTGAGGTTAAGTTAATGAGAACACTTAACTAATACAATGGGTTAATTAGACAAGTGGTTGCGGTTAAGTAGTAACACTTAACCAACATAACAGGACAAGCGGGTGGGTTACGTTAACTTGAATAAGTTGATAACACTTAACCATTATAATATGACTAGTGGATGGGGTTAAGTTAACATGCACTTAACCAATCTGATGTGATGCGTGGTAGGGTTAGGTAACACATGGGGTTAAGTTAACAAGAAAATTCTTAACCAATGTAACCAGATAGACGAATGGGGTTAAGTTAATAAACCACACTTAACCAATCAAACATAATAAGCGAGAAAGGTTAAGTTAACTAAGGTAAACACTTAACCATGGTAAAATAACGAGTAGAAGGGTTAAGTACATATCGGGTTGGTGGGTAATATTAGTAAATATAGGCCCACATACACTTAACCATTAAATACACATGCTTGAACCAGTAGCAGGGTTAAGTACACATCAGAGTTGGTAGGTAATATCAGAGAATATAGGCCCACAGACTTAACCATTAGAAAAACATAGTAACGGGGACCCATTTCAGCAGTAACCCACATTAGGTATCAATGAAACCCTGAGCTAGGCAGGGTGGGGCATGATTACTGGGCTGATTATAAGAGGTCAAATTAGCGGCGGTTGGTGCAGCAGTGCAGGTTCTTACAGAGTGCGGGCGTGCACACACTTCGACGTAGAAAATTTAGCCACTGGGCATCAGTAGGTATAAAGCTATGCATCTTGATTGTGTCAGGGTTGCCACCATGGGACTTGATACACCCCATGGTGGGACCAACACAGGTATCTACAAGTAGGGGGCCGTGTGACACAAACGAGAACTAGGTCAAGTAGGGAGCCGATCGATAAGGTAGTAAGGGTGCATCGAATATATACATGGCCATTGGAGTGATCGAGGTGGAATCCTCAAAATCGATGTACACCTGAAGGCTACCATAATTGCGGGGATTGGGATCACGTTGTAATTATTATATAACACAGGGCTACTAGTTGGGACACTAGTAGGGGGTACAGATCCTTGTTACACAGGACACTAGTTGGGATACTAGTAGGAGTACAAATCATTCCATGTAAGACACTTATGAGGATGCTATTAATGGTAAAGCTTAGAAACCTTGCGATGTTACTCTTGATAGAAACCATGCGGTGGGATATTTGATAGGAATTATGGGATGTTATACTTGTTTCATCGTGCCCGTAGTTTATCTTGCTATCACAGTTTATCTTGTTATCTTAGTTTATCTTGCCTACCTTATCATCATGCTTATGTTTACTTTCAGTTTATTCATGCCATGTTATCTTTACTCATTTTTATGCTGAAAGTCACTAGGACATACTCAGTCTTTATGACTGACCCGTTTTGTTTCGCCTCTTTTTCTTCCGTTCCCCTCCCCCAGGTTCACAGGGTGGGAATACAGCTTAGTTCGGATCTTACCAAGCTCCAAGGCTCTTTCATGTATGGCTTGGATTTCTCTTGGCTATGGCTTGCTTTGCTTTATTGGGGAATACTGCAGTTTGTTTTTATGCTTCTTTGTTTTTGAGCAAGACAGATATTTTAACTATGAAATTGGGTATTGGAAGTTGATGGGCTTTTCTTGTAAACATAGGCTTTTCTTGTAAACATTTATATTTAATAAATGATTTGAAGTACTTCCACTTTATTTTCCGCTATTTTATATATGTCTGTCTTGTAATATTTCTGTTCCAGTACCCATAATACTCCATTGAAGTTAAGGCATTCCCTTTGTGAGTGACCTTAACAGATGTGGGGTGTTACAAGATTTTTATAGTGTCGAAATAAAAATTCGATCTTTATATATGAATTAGAAATATAAAAGTATAATTTTTATGTAGAAAGAAGCGTTGTAAATGCATATGGGGTAGAAATAAAAATATGATTTTTATTTATTGAAATGAAGTGATAAAAATATAATTTTTTTATTATAAAGTTAGCGTGATAAAAATATGATCTTTATTATAGTAGCGGTATAAAAATTTGATTTTTATCCATATAGAGTGATTATAAAAATGTGATTTTTATATACATAGCAACAATATAAAAATGGGATTTTTTTATATGTAGTGGCTACGGACAGTGAAATTGACAAAAGGCAAGCACGACGAAGATTTCTACATAAGAAGAGTCATGACGTTTGGTTTAGCTAGTTGGTGAGAACTCCTCACTTTTATTCTGATTTCTAGTTGAAATATTTACTAGGATGCAGACGGTGCTTAGTAGCACCCGACACCCGTCGTCCACAGACCATGGATGACTTGTTTGTTTGATTGCTGTGTTGTGAAATTTGATTGTGTGTTATGTAATAAAATAAAATATTTTATAGTGGAAAATATTTTATAGATAAAAATATGATTTTTTTAACGTGTATATAAAATAAATATTTATAAATAAATCGGACGATTCGTTTATATGCACTAATTTGACTGATATTGATTGGGACGATAAATTTTACACATCACCCAACTGCACAAATAAAATCTGTGTTTGTTGATTTGAAACCCCACATAGGTATTGGGATGAGATTTGACGTACACTAATCCCGATTGTTTAGTTGTATGTCAATCGATGGGTTGACAGACTGTGTAAGCGTTAATTATTTATATTTAATGCTTATGCAGTTGTGTGGTGCACTCTGGATGATGGTTAATTATTTATCGTTGCTATTATATACATGTGTTGTGGAAAATCCATATAATTAACATTATATGGTAATTGATTGGGCCCCATTCCAATATAGAAAATAAATTCATGTGTTGAATAGAAAATAAATTCATGTGTTGAATTGAAAATAAATTCATGTGTTGAATATAAAATAAATTCATGTGTTGAATTGAAAATAAATTCATGTGTTGAATTGAAAATAAATTCATGTGTTGAATAGAAAATAAATTCATGTGTTGAATAGAATAAATATTCATTTGTTGAATAGAATACCGAAGTTATTAAAATATATAAAAGTCGTGTTGATTAGATTGACGCCATTTTGACATGAACGATATTTATATCGATTTTATTCATTTTTATAATGAATATAGAAAAGAAAGTGATTTCAAAATATAACGTTTTGAAAATATTATCATTTTTATATCGATGATGTGAAATATTCAATTTTGATTCTAAATTGAATATGAAGTTGAAATCGTTTCGAAAATGAATTTAAAAGGATTTATAAAATACGTTTCGAAAGGAAATCGACGAAATATATAATATATATATTATATACATATAATGGCCTGAATAGAATGCGCCGCACAGTGGCAGTTCGCGAATTTCGACCATTGACTTCGAATGGAGATTACAGGAGATCCGACCGTCGGATTCTCCTAAAACCGGAACCATGTGGTTCGTATCGAAAAGAGCTTTCTAACAAATATTAGTTATTTGAAATCAAACGGTTGGATTTGGAATTATGTCCAAATCAAATTTGGAAAAGGTCGTTGTAAGTGCAGTTCGATGGCCGTTGATGGAAATCGACTGTACGGGCCTTGATAAAATTATTAAAAATAGTAATAATTTGTGTAAAATCATAAGAAATTATTTGTGAAGAATTGAGATGAAAAACTCCGTATTTGAAAAGAAAAAATAGATTTTTATCGAAATGAACTAGTTTTGAACTAGAATTATAATTCATTTATTTTTGAAATAAATAAAGTTGATTTGAAATGGTTTTGAAATATAACCAAAATTTCCAATATATAAAGTGGAAATGGATTTGAATCGAAATTGACTTTGGAATATTTCGATGTTGGATTTCGTGATTATTTAGATATTGTTATGGAAATTTGAAAGATATATTTATATCGTTATTTCCAATACGATATTTGTTGGTCGTAGAATTTGATATTGAATATAAGCCGATATATTTTCTATTCAGAGCCTTTTATTTAATATCAAATGTGATTTGGGTTTGTCGTGAATGGTGTCTTCATTAACACTGTTCTTAAGCCCAGTTGAGAAAAAGATTAGATCTTTTTTATTTAGATTTAATGAAGTGTACCAATTAAATGGTATTTAATTGGAATTGAATTTGAATTGATTTTTGGGTTTATCATGAACGGCGTTTTAAATAACACTTATTCTTTAACCCGAGAATTAATGGAATGTGATTTTGGGTTTATAATGAACCGTGTTTTAAATGACATTGGTTCTTTAACCCAGTTAAAGACAGGAGGTGATTTCCCAAGTTAAATAATCATAGAATTTGATTTTTGTGAAGATTAAAACCAAGTGGAGTTTTAATGAACCTTTAATTAGATTGAAATGATCGAGAATGGAGTATCACCAATTTTGCTCCAAAGCGATAGTTAAATCTTTATTTAGATTTGAACGTGAAACAGTAATTGAATTTACCGATAACACAGTGGTGATAGATATGATGTATGACCAGTTTTACTACATGGGATGAATAGGTTGGGATTGGGAAATTAAAACAAATGATTACTTCGGTAAGGTTCGTTAATCCCGACTAGTTTGGATAAACCATAATTTGGTTTGAATTGATATTCAAAGGAAGATTAAAGAATAAATTTAAAGAATTTATCTTTGATAAAATTAATGGGAACCTTTCCCAAAGTATAAGAATATTTGAATGAAAGAATATTCTGAATTGGAATGAGGCGTATGTTGTGTTTGTGTAACACTTGTTTATTATATACGTGAGTTATTCAGAAAGACAGGGTTTATCCCATTCTGAATAACGGATTCGACGTGGTGTTGAGGATGAAGACAGTGGTTGAAGACCAGAGGTCTTCACGTCGTTTGGGTGATTACTGATGATCTTGATTGGGCCGTACACCCAATAGGAGGGAATCAGCTAGTGATCGTCCTGACGTACTTGGAGATCGATGGATATGCGAGGTACAAAGTGCCTCCAGTTTCGTTCTGACCCAGAACGAACTTGTAAATGGACTATGTGTCTGACATTGGATTTTATTCTGTGTGATTGATTTCTATTAAATATATATATGTTTGGCAGCGGAGAATTTATTCTCTTGCTTAACGCCCTTCTCTGAGACGTACGAGCTCAGGGGTTGTGTATTGATGGATATCAATCGCATGGAGTGAATTGCCTGTGTGGCATGCCTAAGTGGCAATATGATCAAGGCTTCTGTGGAAAAGCAAATTCTTGTGGTTGATGATCAATGCACGGCCTGTGTGGCATAGCTTTGTGTAGCGTTGATTCGCGAGCCTCGCACCCTGGTTGTGAACCAGAAACGGGAGAGGACATCAGGGAGGGAATGTGCTTCCTTCTAGCTAGAAGTGGCATCAGTGGTTTTACACGCCCTGACGAGCTTGACTTATGTGGTTGTTGCTGTTGCGAGACGCCTCGGATATATCGGTGACTATGTGGAGCCGATGGAGTCATTTGGCTCATTTACGCCCCCAAAGGGCGGGTAAACGTAGTGTTCAGGTATAATAATCCACATCGGTGGACCAGCCTTGACGATCCAAGGCTTGCCTACGCGCTTGCCTGAGGCTCGGGCTAGACAGTCTCGAATCGGTAGAGGACGATCCCTGGCCTCGGTTCATAGATGGAAATCCAATTTCCAAATTCGTGACTTTGCGGTTTTGATTGTAGAGCCTAGTATGACGACATGAAATATGGTACCCATGTCGTCTATGATTGATATTTATGATTGAAAATGTTTTGACATTATACACTTATAGTAATATCAAAATAATCTGTTTTTAAACGTATCAAGCATTCGTTGGCTATTATAAGGTAAAACCCTATCCTCCGGCTTGTGTTGCATTGTGTGATGGGACCTGAGTCTTATAATAGCTTCATTTTTCTCTATTTAGCATTGCACTGTTTGTTTTATGCACTGGTATCCTTGGGAGGAAACCCGTTCCGTGTTATACGGCATGGTCCCTTAATTTACCTAACTTTAAAATAAAGATTAATAACTGTTTTAGTTCTCACACCAATCACATGACTGACCTGGAGTTTATTGTTTTAACCTAAACTCTGGGTGCCCTTATTTTGACATGGGCAGCTAGTAGTTTTAGTTTTGCAGATTTATATTCACAGGATCCTGATTTACAGTTGGAATTATACTCAGAAAGCTCTGTATCCGCGTATTCCTTTCAGTTGTGTTTTTCTATTATTTTTCTGCTGCAATAATGTATTTAAATCTCTGATAATTTATGACGTGTAATATTCATTCATACTCTGTATATTCTTGTATTCTGGTGGAATTGTTGTAATAAGCAATGAAATGTTCTTCCGTTTGCATTCCGATTGGTCGTGTTCTCAAAGTAACTCGTGCTTTCCTTACCGGGGAAGTTACGGGACATTATAGTGGTACCAGAGCTTTGATTTACAGAGCTCGGAGAACAAGGCACATTAGAACCATACGAAAGAATTCATCAGAAAATGGGTTAGTAATATCCAATGGGAATGACTCGTTAGAGATGGGATCAGTAGTATCCTAGAACGAGTGTGAAGAGTAGTGTTTTTAAAAGTGAAAACAATTTTTGTTTTGAAAATTTAAATCAATTATTCGTATTTGATTAATTACTTGTATCGATTTGGATAGTCCAGTATATAAAGATTTTGCGTATACGTCTGATCCACGTGTATTCAAAATTTTAATATACTGGATAGATATAGAATCGCACTGTAGTCGCCTGAGAATGATTCTGATGATGGGTACCCATCATTAGTGTCGTGTTCGAGTTTCGAAAGTGGGATTTCTATATATTTCCAATTGACTGGTGTGAGAACCAAAACTAGATAGGGCTTATTGTTGTGAATTAGCATCAAAAATCTGATTTTTGGACTATGTATCAAAGTTATGAATTTGAAATGATAATCAAATAATTGATTGTTGATTGTGTTGTTTGATTATTGTTTGATTAATTAAATGTTGAACCTTTAGCCAAGTTGAACCAAATAGTGAGTTGTATTGAAAATTTGTCGCATTTGCATACATATACATGTACTTACATTGAACAGGTCATTGCAAAGAGGCTAGAGCAGAAGAATAAAATTGTTTGCCCGACAAATAGGTACATGTTTATTGTATTTCTTTGGGTTTGGATGATTTTATGAGCCGATTGGCTAGCCGCTTGGCTGTTTCTTTTTCTTTTTGGATTGGTGTGGGCCATGAGAGGCTATTTGAAATATCCCGAAGTACCCGGTGCAGGGGAGGTTATGGCGAAATTTTTCGAAAATTTAGGGTGTTAGCCAAATTTTTGAAAAATTTGAAAAGTTCTTAGAAACTGAAAAGTTGAAGAAATTAAGCCGTGGATAAAATAGTGAAAGTTTAGTTGATTAGTTAAACAACTTTCGGCTTCGTTCCTTTTCGGGGACGAAAAGTTTTAAGTGGGGGAGATTGCAATAACCCGGAAATCTGAGCCAATTTAAAATTTTTATTTTGGCAATTTTATAGAATTTTGAATATTTAAAATGAATTATTTTAAATAATAACGATGAGAAATTTATTTTTAATATAATTAGAACGTATATATTTATATAGATTGACGTTAGAATATAAATATTTATTTTAAATTATAAAAGGAATTGAAAATGGCACGGTAGTTCGAAAATTCAATTTCTAAGTTCAAATGAATGTACGGGATTCAAAATAAACCGGATTTTAGCGAAACCAAAAATATTTGAATCTAATTGAGAATATCTTTCCAACGAATCCGAAAAATTGAAATTTCATAGTGGGGATAAAAAGCTATGCCCAGTTGAAAATTCAGAATAGTCGCTATGGAATTCTGGCCCTTAAAAATGGCCATTTTGCAAACGACCTCGGTTTTCGACGAAACCACTTTTGTTGGATCCATGATGTCAAGTTATTGCTAGGTTTCAAAATTCATAATTTTCTGAATCAATATGTGAGCGTGGCAAAGGAAAACGTGTTTGACCAGTTTCAATTGATTTTAATCGACTGGAAAATGGCCATTTTTCAAACGGTCTCAGAATTTGACGAAATCAGTTTTGTTAGGTTCGTATCTTCAATACAAAGCTTGAAAATATTTTTTGGGAATTTTTCTACTTAGTATGTGGCCCCGATAAAATAAAATGTGCGTTCAAATTCAATATATAGATTTATATTTGGATTTTGACGAAAACAGATCGAAACGATCGAATCAGCTTGTGATACATATCCCATTGTGTTCGGAATGGGGGTAATTAGCTATGAACGACAGTCGGTGGGTTCGATTTTGAGGTCGAAATAAAAAGGAGCTTTTTGAAATTAAATAATTAAATTAAAAAAAATAACCTCTCTCCCCTTATTCCCTCTCAGCCCCCCCCCCCCCCCCCACCCCGGATTTCATTTTGAACAGAAATTAAAAAAAATGGAAGGGGGGAATCGCGATCTCATCTCCTCGCGCGCTTCTCTCTCCTCCTCCCCATCCTCTTCTTCTAAAATCCGCACCCCCCTCTGAATAAAAACCATCGCCGCAACCCTAGAAACCCCCCCCCCCCACCGACGCTCCAACCCTGAAGAACTCCGGCGCCGCCCTCGTGAACCCCAACCCCGACTGCGAGCCTCCAACACCCCTTCTCCTACGAGGTGAGCCCCCAAAAAGAAATACTGTAAGTTTTCTTTGATTTCTAATTTAAAAACTTCGATTTTTATTTATTTAAAAGCTATGTTTTTATTTAGAAAGTAAGGAGTAGATTTTTATTTTGCTAAAAGATTAGATTTATAAATAGAACAAGTTTATATTTTTAAAATGGTAAAGAAGTGATCTTTGATTTGAATAGGTTGGATTTTTATAAAGAAGAAAGGTTGGGATTTTTAACACGAAAAGGAATAACTTTTCTAAAATAAAAAGAATAGAATTTTATATGCAAAAAGATTTGATTTTTATTTTATTATGAAGTTAGAGAAATAAAAATATGATTTTTATATTATAGAAGTAATTAAAATATGATTTTTAGCTTATAGTAAAGATTATATTTTTATCATTGTAAAGATTATATTTTTATCATAGTAAAGATTTTTTTTTATTGTATTAAAGACGATATTTTTTATATAGGAAAGTCGATATTTTTATAATAGAAAGACGAGATTTTTATAGCGTCGAAATAAAAAGTCGATCTTTATATATGAAGTAGAAGTATAAAAATATAATTTTTATATAGAAAGAAGCATTGTAAATGCATATGGGGTAGAAATAAATATATGATTTTTATTTATTGAAATGAAGTGATAAAAATATATATTTTTTATTATGAAGTTAGCGTGATAAAAATATGATCTTTATTATAGTAGCGGTATAAAAATGTGATTTTTATCCATATAGAGTGATTATAAAAATACGATTTTTAAATACATAGCAACAATATAAAAATGGGATTTTTATATATGTAGTGGCTACGGAAAGTGAAATTAACAAAAGGCGAGCACGGCGAAGATTTCTACATAAGAAGAGTCATGGCGTTTGGTTTAGCTAGTTGGTGAGAACTCCACACTTTTATTTTGATTTCTAGTTGAAATATATAATAGGATGCAGACGGTGCTTAGTAGCACCCGACACCCGTCGTCCACAGACCATGGATGACTTGTTTGTTTGATTGTTGTGTTGTGAAATTTGATTGTGTGTTGTGTAATAAAATAAAATATTTTATAGTGGAAAATATTTTATAGTTAAAAATATGATTTTTTTTTAACGTGTATATAAAATAAATATTTATAAATAAATCGGACGATTCGTTTATATGCACTAACTTGACTGATATTGATTGGGACGATAAATTTTACACATCGACCAACTGCACAAATGAAATCTATGTTTGTTGATTTGAAACCCCACACGGGTATTGGGACGAGATTTGACGTACACTAATCCCGATTGTTTAGTTGCATAACACACATTAGGCACTAGATCGGCTCAGACACATTTTCATATTGCATATGCATGAGTGTTTATACTTGTTTATGGATGAAATTGAATGTGTTATCATATGAATGTTGCATATGGATGGATTTTTGTGCACACATATAGTATTTTTGTGACTAGGACTATTTGCATATATGTTGGATTCATGACACTAAACATATTTTGCATTAAGAAGATCAATCAGGCCTGATCATTTGCATTAGATAAAGAACATATACACACACTTTCCACATATGTTCATGTAGCATTAGAAATCGTTTAAGGACGATGGTTGCTTGTGGATGATGTTTTGAGTAGATGGATGATTGGATGATAGGATGCATTCTTCTTAACTTGAAGATTTCGGGGACGAAATCCTTTAAGGAGGGAAGAATGTAACAACCCGAATTTTAATAACATGTTAAAGCCATAAATCATGGAAGAATTAAATTTTAAAACAAGAATCAAGGGAAATGGGTTGCGCCATTGCGTTCGTCTCGAAATTCTGCTTGAAATCGAGCCCAAGTTTTCAAAAATCGGAGTCCGGATGAAGAAGTTATGGCCTGTAGAAGATTCAGCAAATTTCAGGCAGCACAGGACCAGGCAGGTTGACCTGGGGGCCAGGTCGACCATGTTGTCGACCTACCCCACAGGTCGACCATATGGTCGACCTCCCCCCCTTACAGGTCGACATGGTCGGCCTGTTTTGACCCAGAACCCATTTTTGAAGCCTGAGACATGTTTTGATGGTCCGGATTGATTCTAGGGTTAATCTAAGGGCCTAAACTAGTTGCTACCCCTATAAATACATCCTAAGACCTATCCTAATTCATACAAATCATACTTACACTGCTATGCTGCTAATTTACCTCTTGAATCATGGTCGTCGCCTCCAAATTAGAGCTTAAGCATTCAAACTCGATTCAAATCAAAGATCAACGCTTCTACAACAATTCAAGAGAATAGATCAGCGACACCGCAACGTTCTACGACAAATTTCTAAACTTGACTTCTACATCTAAATTTCTTAGACCACGATCTGTAAGTTCAAGTTACTTTTAGATAAAAACTATAAATTTAATATAGGCATGTTAAATTGGAATTGATTTATGTATGATTCATATCTATTCTTGTTTTCTTCTTGGATCTTGACTATTGGGAATATTGCCTACGACGTTGAAACTATTATTAATGGACTAAGACTATGACTACGCCTATGATTGTGAACATAAGACCATGACTATGACGGTAAACATAAGACTATGCCTATGACTATGACGGTGAACATAAGACTATGTCTATGCCTATGACTGTGAACATAAGACTGTTGCCTATGACTATGACAAGGATAATTATGACTAATCACCTATGATTCATGACCATGAGGTTATTGCCTATAATTATGACTATGAAATTGGATCTAAGCTTGATTTTCTATTCAGACCTATTTTCTTTATTTGGCTTGCTTTTGGGGATTTTTCTAATTAAGTTAGATCTATCCGTGTTCTTGAAACTAGATTATTATTCAAACCTTTTCATGATCAATAATGTTATCAGATCTATATGCCTGCGATGTTTCAATCAATTTATTCAGTTATGTCATGCCTTAAAAATAGATTGATAATAGAATAATGTTGATTATGTTATATGTGGGATTGAATGATATTGATCTATGCCTGTGGTTCTATTTTATTATCATGTTGAATTGGGAGTTAATGAATAAGTCTATTCATGTGTATATGAACTTGAAGTATAACGCCTTATGACAAGTTGTGTAGTTTATCATGTTATGCAAGTTTTAGGTTGTAAAATCATATCACATATGTGACCAAATGTTAGATCTACATGTTTATGTGTATATGTTAAACCTATGTCATATTTCAAGTTCACACTTATTCATATGTTCGTGATTGATTTTCAAGTTCACATATATGTATGTTGATTTAGTCTACGTTGCAAGATTCACACCTATGATATTCATGTTGACTATTTTGCAAGTTCACACCTATGATGTTCATATTGACTATGCCGAAAATGCCAAGTTTACACCTATGTCATGTTTATGTTAATGAATTGCTTTATGCCAATTTGCATACGTTAAATTAGGCTAAGTTTTTAGCCTAATATTATATGTTAAAAATCATGCGGACGAGAAATTAGGCTAAGATTGTTAGGCTAATATTTAGACGGGGTAACGTTGGTAAAAATTGGTAATTATAGGAAACTTGGTATGAAACTTACCTTGAAAACTTGACACGAACTTGACATGAATCTTGAACATGGACATGACACTAGAATGAACTTGAAAATGGCCAACTCGAGGTTGGGTTGAGTTTGCAGTGTAATTCTGCCCGGAACCGCCCGGCAAATCCAGTTACTGCAAACAATAGGATCCAATGTGGGTAGTTGGTCATATCGCACTTGAAAACCCGAGGTCAGACTGAGTTGTGGTGTAATTCTGCCCGGAACCGCCCGGCATATCCAGTGACCACAACAACAAGTCTGATGTGAGAGGTTGGGGTGCATTAATGAATTAATGCCACATGATAGGGTTAAGTCATGAACATGAAAGACAACACTTAACCAACTTGATACATGATTCGTAGGTGGGTTAAGTCACGAACTTGAATGATAACACTTAACCAACTTGACATGCTAGACTGATAGGGGTTAAGTCACGAATTTAAATGACAACACTTAACCTATTGGACGGAAACCCTAGTTACGTGGTCCATTTCAGCAGTAACCCACTAGATGTATCATGGTATCCTGGAACTAGGCAGGGTGGGGCACGATTACTGGGATGATTGTAAGCGACCAGAATGACGGTTGTGTGGGTGCACCAGTGTAGGTTCAGGCGGGCTATGTTCGTGCATGTGGTCCGGAGTTGAAAAATCAGGCATTGGGCATCAGTACGTTTATCTGTGCATTCTTGATTTGTGTCGGTGGTTGGCACCATAGGTCTTGATACACCCTAAGGTGGACCTAGCACAGGTTACTACATTCGTGATAGGGCCGTATGACACAGACACACAACGAACTAGGACATGTAGGGAGCCGATCGACTAGTGGATCGTTTCGTTGGACCTAGAAATAGGTTATTTCATGATATTGGGACGAGGGATCATTCATGATTAATATAAGACATGGGTTTGGGATTCTAGTACAGTTGAATTAGCAAACCTTGAATATGTGATGCTATACTTGATTTATCATGTTATCTTAGTCTATCTTGCTCATCTTGTCATCATCCTTATGTTTACTTTCAGTTTGTACATGTCATGTTACCTTTATCTGTTTTTATGCTGAAAGTCACTTGGACTTACCAGTCTTTATGACTGACCCATTTTATTTCGCCTCTTTTTCTTTCATCCCCCCCCCCCCAAGGTTCTCAGGGAGGAAAATCTAGCACTTAGCTTGGATTTCGCATGATTTCAGTTCAGCTCATGTACGGTTTGATCTTGAGCTATGCTATGGCTGCATTTCTGCTACCTTTAGGGAATTAAGCTACTTTTGATGTTTTAAGTTTATGTATTCATGCAAGATAGAATTTGTTGTAATGGAAAACAATGACCTTGGCTATTTGATGTAAAAGGTTTTGACTCTTTTTGAAAGTGATGAAAATTATCTTTTGATTCTTCCGCTGTTTTATTTATGTTCTGTCTTGTAAAATTTCTGTGTTTGTTTACCTCGATAATGCTCCTCCAAAACTAGTACATTCCCTTTGTGAGTGACCCTAGCGGAGGTGGGTTGTTACATTTGGTATCAAGTTAGGCACTAGATCGTGGTTCCATAACACACTAGATCGGCTCAGACACATTTTCATATTGCATATGCATGAGTGTTTATACTTGTTTATGGATGAAATTGAATGTGTTATCATGTGGATGTTTCATATGGATGGATGTTTGTGCACACATATAGTGTTTATGTGACTAGGACTATTTGCATACATGTTGGATTCATGGCGCTAAACATATTTTGCACTAAGAAGATCAATCAAGCTTGATCATTTGCATTAGATAAGGAACATATACATACACTTTCTGCATATGTTCATATAGCATTAGAAATCGTTTAAGGACAATGGTTGCTTGTGGATGATGTTTTGAGTAGATGGATGACTGGATGATAGGATGCATTCTTCTTAACTTGAAGATTTTGGGGACGAAATCCTTTAAGGAGGGGAGAATGTAACAACCCGAATTTTAGTAACATGTTAAAACCATAAATCATTGCAGAATTTTTAAAATAATAATCAAGGGAAACGGGTTACGCCATTGCGTTCGTCTCGGAATTCTGCTTGAAATAGAGCCTGTGTTTGCGAAAAACGGATACCGTACGAAGAAGATATGGACGAACGAAGTTAGGCAGAAAAACCAGAAACTGGCCAGAATGCACTGGCGCACTTGGAAAGTGCGCGAGAACAAAATTGCACTGGCGCACTTGGGAAGTGCGCCCATGCAAAGTTGCACTGGCGCACTTGGCAAGTGCACCCAGGCCGAGCAGAAAACCTGTTTGGTCAGGCCCTGGCTGGCCTGGTCGGGTTCTGGTCGAACTTCTGAGCTCTAGTGTGTCACTAGGGCTAACTTGTCACTTTCTGATTGGCTTCTCTTAAGATGGATGTCCTTGATTAACTCTAGCTTCATCGACGACTCTAATTAGTTTGAAACCCTATATAAACAGCCCCCTAGCCTCATTTTCTTTACACCATTCTTCTCTAACCTTATGCTGCACAAACTCTTGATGATCATGGCTTCTTCTTCTTCCTCTAAATTAAATTAAATTAAATTAAAACAAGAAGATTATTCCTTGAAGACTACGGCTAGGAATTGCATATTTGGGGATTTGCTTCTGCAATCAAATCAAGATTCAATGATTCGGCAATTCAACGACCAATTCCTAGACTTTACTTCTGCATCTAAATTTCTTAGACCACGATCTGTAAGTTCCAGTTACTTTTAGATAAAAACTATAAACTTAATATGGGCATGTTATAAATTGGAATTAATCTATGTATAATTCATATCTATTCTTGTTCATCTTGGATCTTGACTTTTGGGAATATTTCCTATGACGTTGAAACTATTATTGATGGCATAAGACTATGCATATGCCTATGACTATGAACATAAGACTATGCCTATGCCTATGACTATGAACATAAGACTATGCCTATGCCTATGACTATGAACATAAGACTATGCCTACGCCTATGACTGTGAACATAAGATTATTGCTTATGACTATGACAAGGACAAGTATGGCTAATCACCTATGATTCATGACCATGAGGTTATTGCCTAGGATTATGACTATGAAATTGGAGCTAAGCTTGATTTTCTAATCAGACCTATTTTCTTTATTTATCCTTGGATCTTGATTTTGGGGATTTTTCTATTTGAGTTAGATCTATCCATGTTCTTGAATCTAGATTATTATTCAAACCTTTTCATGTTCATAATGTTATGCCTGCGATGTTTTAATCAATTTATTCAATTATGTCATGCCTTAGAAATAAATTGATAATAGAACAATGTTTATTATGTTATATGTGGAATTGAATGATATTGATCTATGCCTGTGGTTTTATTTTATTGGAAATTAATGAATAAGTCTATTCATATGTATATGAACTTGGAGTATAACCCGTTATGACAAGTTGTGTAGTTTATCATGTTATGCAAGTTTTAGGTTGTAAAATCATATCACACATGCGACCAAATGTTAGATCTACATGTTTATGTGTATATGTTAACCTATGTCATATTTCAAGTTCACATATATGTAAGTTGATTTAGTCTATGTTGCAAATTCACATATATGTATGTTGATTAAGTCTATGTTGCAAGTTCACACCTATGATATTCATGTTGATTATTTCGCAAGTACACACCTATGGTGTTCATATTGACTATGCCGAGAATGCCAAGTTTACACCTATGTCATGTTTATGTTGATGAATTTCTTTATGAAAATTTTGCGTATGTTTAATTAGGCTAAGTTTTTAGCCTAATATTATATATCAAAAATCATGCGGACGAAAGATTAGGCTAAGATTGTTAGCCTAATATTTAGACGGGGTAACGTTGGGAAAAATTGGTAATCATAGGAAGCTTGGCATGAAACTTGCCTAGAAATTTGACAAGAACTTGACATGAAACTTGAACATGGACATGACACTAGAATGAACTTGAAAATGGCCAACTCGAGGTTGGGTTGAGTTTGTAGTGTAAATCTGCCCGGAACCGCCCGGCAAATCCAGTGACTGCAAACAATAGGATCCAATGTGAGTAGTTGGTCATATCGCGCTTGAAACCCGAGGTTAGACTGAGTTGTGGTGTAAATCTGCCCGGAACAGCCCGACATATCCAGTGACCACAACAAAAGGTCTAATGTGAGAGGTTGCGGTGCATTAATGAATTAATGCCACATGATAGGGTTAAGTCATGAACATGAAAGACAACACTAAACCAACTTGACATGCTAGACTGATAGGGGTTAAGTCACGAATTTAAATGACAAAACTTAACCTATTAGACGGAAACCCTAGTTACGCGGTCCTTATCAGCAGTAACCCACTAGATGTATCTTGGTACCCTGGAACTAGGCAGGGTGGGGCACGATTACTAGGCTGATTGTAAGCGAACAGAACGACGGCTGTGTTGGTGCACCAGTGTAGGTTCAGGTGGGCTATGGTCGTACACGTGGTCCGGAGTTGAAAAAGCAGGCATTGGGCATCAGTAGGTTTATTTGTGCATGCTTGATTCATGTCGGTGGTTAGCACCCTAGGGCTTGATAAACCCTATGGTGGACCTAGCACAGGTGACTACACTCGTGATAGGGTCGTATGACACAGACACATGACGAGCTAGAACTTGTAGGGAGCCGATCGATTAGTGGATCGTTCCGTTGGACCCAGTAATGGGTCATTTCATGATGTTGGGCCAAGGGATCACTTCGTGGTTAACATTTGACATGGGTTGGAATACTAGTACAGTCGATGCAGCGAACCTTGAATATGTGATGCTATACTTGATTTATCATGTTATCTTAGCCTATCTTGCCAACCTTGACAACATCCTTATGTTTACTTTCAGTTTATACATGTCATATTACTTTTACCTGTTTTTATGCTGAAAGTGACTTGGACTTACCAGTCTTTATGACTAACCCGTTTTCTTTCGCCTCCTTTTCTTTTGTTTCCCTTCCCCCCCCTCCCCAGGTTCTCAGGGAGGAAACTCTAGCACTTAGCTTGGATTTCTCTTGCTTTTGATTCAGCTCATGTACGGTTTGATCTTAGGATATGCTATGGCTGCATTTTCTGCTACCTTTGAGAAATTAAGCTACTTTTGATGTTTTAAGTTTATGCTCTTTATTTATGCAAGACAGAATTTGTTGTAATGGAAAATAATGACCTTAACTATTTGATGTAAAAGGTTTTGACTATTCTTGAAAGTAATGAAAATTTTCTTTTGATTCTTCCGTTGTTTTATCTATGTTCTGTCTTGTAATATTTCTATGTTTGTTTACCTCGATAACGCTCCTCCAAAACTAGTGCATTCCCTTTGTGAGTGACCCTAGCGGAGGTGGGGTGTTACATTTGGTATCAGAGCCAGGTTACTTGACTGGGCAAAAGTTTTTAGAAAACCTTCTAAAATTATTTTCAAAAACCGAAAGAAGCATTTTTTTAAGAAAAGTCTTGTTTTATTTAAAGGCCATTCCCCAAAAGCCATTAGCATTATCCTTTGTTTCCTTATTTGAGTCTCTTCTTTTTCATTTCAGCATGTATGGGAATCTTAACTTTCCAGAGGGTGCGCCAATACCTGGCTGGTTCAGGAGGTACTTAGAGGCTAGGGCCAACGATGCAGGCCCAACAGATATTCCTCCTCCAGCTGCAGTGATTCCTCCTCCTCCGCCCCCTCCTCGTGCAATTGCTTTCTCAAAGATCTGTAAGATTTTAGGGCCATGGGTGGAAAGGATTTCAAGGGAACTGAATCATTCGTAGAAGCGAGGAATTGGCTCAAAGAAACTGAGGATCTGTTCGTTATTTTCGAGGTGGACGATAGGCAGAAGGTACAGTTGGCGGTATGGTTGCTCAAAGACGAAGATTCCTATTGGTGGGAAGTCACTAACGCCGAGAGGCCAGTTGAAACATGGATGGATTTTAGAATAAGGTTTGAGACGAAATTCCTCTCGCAAGCTGAACGAAATCTACAACTGGAAAAATTCTTATCTCTTAAGCAAGGAAGTATGACGGTCAAGGAGTACGTCAATCAGTTCAATCAGCTGACTCGGTTTGGACTGGACTTAGTAAATACCCCTCATAAGAAGGCTTTCCGTTTTGTCAAAGGATTGAATGAGCCACTTCACAGCTTGGCCATGACCCACGTACCTATGGGAGATAGTTATTCCACTGTAACAGCCCGCACCTCCGTTCACGCAAGATATTGTCCCCAACTTAGTCACCGCATAGGTGTGGGGTTTTGTTCCTCAAAAGGCCTCAACGTTAGTTAGAGATGGACTCTACTATATAAGTACCCGCTTCACATAGGCTTCCACGATGTGGGACTTAGGGGTGTTACATTCTCCCCTCCTACAAAGCCTAATGTCCCTGTTGGCTCACAAACACCTCACCCAGGCGTTGTGGTCCACATAGGAGCCCCAATTCCGACTGGGCATAGGCTCCCATACCACTGTAACAGCTCGCACCTCCGTTCACGCAAGATATTATCCCCAACTTAGTCACCGTATAGGTGTGGGGTTTTCTTCCTCAAAAGGCCTCGACGTTAGTTAGAGTTGGACTCTACTATATAAGTACCCACTTCACACAGGCTTCCACGATATGGGACTTAGGGGTGTTACAGTAAACGTTAATTATTTATATTTAATGCTTATGTAGTTGTGTGGTGCACTCTGGATGATGGTTGATTATTTATCGTTGCTATTATATACATGTGTTGTGGAAAATTCATATAATTAACATTATATGGTAATTGATTGGGCCTCATTCCAATATAGAAAATAAATTCATGTGTTGAATAGAAAATAAATTCATGTGTTGAATTGAAAATAAATTCATGTGTTGAATAGAAAATAAATTCATGTGTTGAATTGAAAATAAATTCTCATGTGTTGAATAGAAAATAAATTCCTGTGTTGAATAGAATAAATATTCATTTGTTGAATAGAATACCAAAGTTATTAAAATATATAAAAGCCGTGTTGATTAGATTGACGCCATTTTGACGTGAACGATATTTATATCGATTTTATTCATTTTTATAATGAATATAGAAAAGAAAGTGATTTCAAAATATAACGTTTTGAAAATATTATCATTTGTATATCGATGATGTGGAATATTCAATTTTAATTCGAAATTGAATATGAAGTTGAAATCATTTCGAAAATGAATTTAAAAGGATTTATAAAATACGTTTTGGAAGGAAACGAAGAAATATATAATATATATATATATATATATTATATATATATAATGAACTGAATAGAACGCGACGCGCAGCGGAAGTTCGCGAATTTCGACCATTGACTTCGAATGGATATTACGTGAGATCCGACCATCGGATTCTCCTAAAACCGGAATAGTTGGGTTCGTATCGAAAAGAGATTTCTAATGAATATTAGAGATTTGAAATCTAAAGGTTGAATTTGGAATTATGTCCAAATCAAATTTGGAAAAGGTCGCTGTAAGTGCAGTTCGATGGCCGTTGATGGAAATCGACTGTACGGGCCTTGATAAAAGTATTAAAAATATTAATAATTTGTGTAAAATCATAAGAAATGATTTGTGAAGAATTGGGATGAAAAACTCCATATTTGAAAAGATAAAAATAGTTTTTATCGAAACGAACTACTTTTGAACTAGAATTATAATTCATTTATTTTTGAAATAAATAAAGTGGATTTGAAATGGTTTTGAAATATAACCAGAATTTCCAATATATAAAGTGGAAATGGATTTGAATCGAAATTGTCTTTGGAATATTTCGATGTTGGATTTCGTGATTATACAGATATTGTTATGGAAATTTGAAAGATATATTTATATCGTTATTTCCAATACGATATTTGTTGGTCGTAGAATTTGATATTGAATATAAGCCGATATATTTTCTATTCAGAGCCTTGTATTTAATATCAAATGTGATTTGGGTTTGTCGTGAATGGTGTCTTCATTAACACTATTCTTAAGCCTAGTTGAGAAAAATATTAGATCTTTTTATTTAGATTTAATGAAGTGTACCAATTAAATGGTATTTAATTGGAATTGAATTTGAATTGATTTTTGGGTTTATCGCGAACGACGTTTTAAATAACACTTGTTCTTTAATCCGACAATTAATGAAATGTGATTTTGGGTTTATAATGAACCGTATTTTAAATGACGTTGGTTCTTTAACCCAGTTAAAGACAGGAGGTGATTTCCCAAGTTAAATAATCATAGAATTTGATTTTTGGGAAGATTAAAACCAAGTGGAGTTTTAATGAATCTTTAATTAGATTGAAATGGTCGAGAATGGAGTATGACCAGTTTTGCTCCAAAGCGATAGTTAAATCTTTAATTAGATTTGAACGTGAAACGGTAATTGAATTTACCGATAACACAATGGTGTTAGATATGAAGTATGACCAGTTTTACTTCATGTGATGAATTGGTTGGGATTGAGAAATTAAAACAAATGATTACTTCGGTAAGGTTCGTTAATCCCAACTAGTTTGGATAAACCATAATTTGGTTTGAATTGATATTCATAGGAAGATTAAAGAATAAATTTAAAGAATTTATCTTTGTTAAAATTAATGGGAACCTTTCCCAAAGTATAAGAATATTTGAATGAAAGAATATTATGAATTGGAATGAGGCATATGTTGTGTTTGTGTAACACTTGTTTATTATATATGCGAGTTATTCAGAAAGATCGGGTTTATCCCTTTCTGAATAACGGATTCGACGTGGTGTCGAGGATGAAGACGGTGGTCGAAGACCGGAGGTCTTCACGTCGTTTGGGTGATTACTGATGATCTTGATTGGGCCGTACACCCAAGAGGAGGGAATCAGTTAGTGATCGTCCAAACGTACTTGGAGATCGATGGATATGCGAGGTACAAGGTGCCTCCGGTTTCATTCAGACCCAGAACGAACTTGTAAATGGACTGTGTGTCTGACATTGGATTTTATTCTGTGTGATTGATTTCTATTAAATATATATCTGTTTGGCGGCGGAGAATTTATTCACTTGCTTAACGCCCTTCTCTGAGACGTACAAACTCAGGGGTTATGTATTGATGGATATCAATCGCATGGAGTGAATTGCCTATGTGGCATGCCTAAGTGGCAATATGATCAAGGCTTCTATTGAAAAGCAAAGTCTTGTGGTTGATGATCAAAGCATGGCCTGTTTGGCATTGCATTGTGTAGCGTTGATTCGCGAGCTTCACACCCCGGTTGTGAACCAAAAACGGGAGAGGACATCAGGGAGGGCATGCGTTTCCTTCTAGCCAGAAGTGGCGTCAGTGGTTTTACATGCCCTGACAAGTTTGACTTATGTGGTTTTTGCTGTTGCGAGGCGCCTCGGATATATCGGTGACTGTGCGGAGCCGATGGAGTCATTTGGCTCATTTACGCCCCATAGGGCGGGGAAACGTAGTGTTCAGGTATAATAATCCACATCGGTGGACCGGCCCTGATGATCCAAGGCTTGCCTGAGGCTCAGGCTAGACAGTCTCGAATCGGTAGAGGATGATCCCTGGCCTCGATTCATAGATGGAAATCCAATTTCCAAATATGTGACTTTGTGGTTTTGATTATAGAGCCTAGTATGGTGACATGATATATGGTACCCATGCCGTCTATGATTGATATTTATGATTGAAAATGTTTTGACACTATACACTTATAGTATTATCAAAATAATCTGTTTTTAAATGTATTAAGCATTCTTTGGCTATTATAAGGTAAAACCCTATCCTCCAGCTTGTGTTGCATTGTATGATGGGACCTGGGTCTTATAATAGCATCATTTTTCTCTATTTAGCATTGCGCTGTTTGTTTTATGCACTGGTATCCTTGGGAGGAAACCTGTTCCGTGTTATACGGCGTGGTCCCTTGATTTACCTAACTTTAAAATAAAGATTAATAACTGTTTTAGTTCTCACACAAGTCACATGACTGACCTGGAGTTTATTGTTTTAACCTAAACTCTGGGTGCCCTTATTTTGACATAGGTAGCTAGTAGTTTTGGTTTTGCAGATTTATATTCACAGAATCCTGATTTGCAACTAGAATTATACTCGGAAAGCTCTGTATCCGCGTATTCCTTTCAGTTGTGTTTTTGTATTATTTTTTCGCTGCAGTAATGTATTTAAATCTCTGATAATTTATGACGTGTAATATTCATTCATACTCTGTATATTCTTGTATTCTGATGGAATTGTTGTAATAAGCAATGAAATGTTCTTTCGTTTACGTTCCGATTGGTCGTGTTCTCAAAGTAACTCGTGCTTTCCTTACCGGGGAAGTTACGGGACATTACAATTTATTATTATCGTTTATATTCAAATAAAATTCATATAAATTATTTTGACTCAAGTTTAAATTTTGAATTCAATTAAATTCGGATTCTCGTATTATAATAATTATTTCAGATTAAATAATTATATATATATATATATATTCAAAATAAAATCATATATCGATTTATATTATCAATCACAATATTTAAAACCATATCAAATATTTAAACTAAATTGTTCGAAAATCCGGGCCGTTACATAACTCTTCAATAGCACTTGATTCAGAGAGTAGAGAGTAAAGAGTGTAGAGAGAAGAAGTTTGATCAAATCAGAAGTTAATTCGACAGTGTATAAGTGTAAAAACCATAAAAATGATTAAGAATAATGGTAGGATGAAAGAGAATGAAGACGGAGAAGAAGAGATGTTAAAAATTTCGGTTTTAACCTCTTTTTATAGAGTACGAAGGGTTGCAATGGTTCTAAAGCATTTCAAATAGTGAAAAGACACTTCCTTTCAAAATTAGAAAAATAGCTATTATATGTCGACATACGTATTTTGCTATGTCGACATAGTCATGTGTAATTTTCATTTTCAAAGCATTTTTCAAGTGTTTTGATATAAAATTAATTCTGAAAATTCTTGAGTAAAATTCTAATGTTGTAAATCAATATTATATGATAGAAAAACATATTTTTAAACTATATAAATGTATTTATATAAGGTTTTAAAATATATAAAATATAAATAAAGTATATATAAAAACTTAAGTTTGAAAAACAAATAAGAATAATAATAGAAACAAATATAAAAACAAATAGAGAGGATTGAGAATAAAATAGAAAAACAAAATAGAGAGGATTGAGAAAAGAATTGAAAATTTAAAATTTGAACTTAGAGTGCTATTTAGAGTCTTACCAAATCTAGACTCTATAATTATATTAATCCTGAACTCTTGAAATCTTGATTACCCATGAGTCTTGAATCCACTCTGAATTCTGAATCTCAAAAAGCTATTAAACTGTACAATCTTCAGTATAAATTCCTGTATACAAATCCTACATATGTGTGTGTGTGTGTATATATATATTCTAGATAAAGATGTTAATATATATTTTGTAATCAATGATAATTGAAATAAGGTTATTGTCATCAAAACTCCATTCTCCAACAATTTCCCCCTTTTTGATGATGACAACCTTAGTTTATAAAATATCATACCTGTGTATACCTGTTTGATTATGATCCTCTTATACTCCCCCTGTCTATAAGAATTCTATAAAACTATGCCTATATTTTATAATTTCTCCCCCTTTGACATTATCTAAAAGAAATTCTAAAAGTACTCCCCTAAATCCTATAACTATCCAAATAATTCCTATACTAAAGTAAAGTACTCCCCCTGAGTCCTAAATCTATAATCATAAAATACTCCCCCTAAATCCTATATCTATCTATACATATTTTATTACAATATTCTATAAAACTATCCCTGATTCTATAATACCCTTATATCTCCCTCTAGCTCTATGATTCTAAGCCTAAAAGATTATAAATCCCCCTAAAATTATAACTATAATATTCTAATAAAAGAATAATAAACAAGGCAATCTAATCAATGTTTATGATCAATTCTAACAATCAATCCAAACACGCAATTCAAGCAGTTAATTCAAGCAATCTATTTAAGCAATTAATTCAAGCAATCAATGTAAGAAATCAACCAAATCAAACAAATTAAATAATATATATTAATAAACACTTCTGTAACCTTTAATTAAACCTAGAAACTATAAAACTCCCCCTTAATCTAATACAAGACTAAACCTCCAATTGTTAGGGGTCATCACCAACCAGTTGCCTAGCCTATACTCCAGTTCCCTTCAAACTCTAATAAGACCTTAATCTAGACTTAGAAATAACTTTGATAAGAAATCCTTAAAATGATGATATAAGTAACGTAATTCAATCCAATCAAAGAAGCAATTTAAGTTTTGTTGTCACAAAACATCAGCTCAAACATGAAACTAAACATTTCTTGTAACTTCTATCTATCCTAAAACCTATAAAGCTCCTATCAACTATGAATTCATAAGTATATTTCTAACAAACCTATCAACCACTAATTAAATTTAACCATGTCAAGTAAGTAAATCAAGTTATTCAAGTCAAACAAACAAACCAAATAAGTCATTCGATTCAATCAAATTAATCAAGACAAAGTAAATATGTTATGTATTTAATTAATAATCATATATTTCTAATAAAAACTATTCATACTATATACTTGTTATGTGTGGAGTTAAAGTTAACATGTAATGCAGTGTGTGAAGTATGTTGATTATAATGTAGTTTGAAATGTATGTCATATGCAAAACAATACGAAATGAAACTTGTGGTGCGAATAATCTTGATTTGAAATGCAATTGTAATTTATAATGATGATACGAAATATGATGTATAATAATAGTATGCAGAATGATTTGGTGATAATATCTATTTAGGTAAAATATATTCAAAGTACTATCTAACTATTATAAATTATTTGAATCAAACAAAGATAATGTTAATTTCTAGACTTAGGTTAATTATTTTAATGAAATTGATTAAAAGAATAATAAAGATAAGAATTTAATTAAAAAAATATTCATGATAAGTAGTAAAATATTCAGAAAAATCATGAAGTTAAATAATATTAGTAGGGTAAATATTGTAAAAATTGAAGAACTTTCTAAATAGAATATAAAATTTGTATAATATAAAGTAAGCTATATAAACATATATTCATAAGTATATATAAAACTAATTTAAAAAGAACTTAAAATTTAATTTATGAGATATACATTAATATTTTGACACTAATCAATTTTAAATTTAAACTTTAGTAAAACATATTTATTTGCTAAAAACCCATTTATACTTTAGAAGGAAACATTATAAAGTAATCTATAAAACTTCTTATATTTAAACTACTTAAAGAAAATCATTTATATATATTTCTTTATGTTAAACAAAATATACAAGTTTTATGTCTTAATAGGAAGTCAAAATAAGTATTAAGTTACAAATAGTATTTGTGATAGTGTAACCCAAAATTGTTATGAAATCATAAGAATAATATATAAGTTAAATTATGCATGTTTAAACTATATAAAAGATGAATAAATTTATATTTTATAACAATATCTAAAAATTATATTAAGTATGTATATCATATTAACATGTTTATATAATTTTATTAAATTATATATTTTAATATTTTTTTTGAAATGTGATACAAGAAAATAGGTATACAGAAAAATTTAATAACTAGAATTTTAACTGGCATTTTCTAATTGAAAAAGATGGAGAGAAGTTTGAAAGTTTAAATCTTTGAGATAAAAAATTTTAATTTTATTCTATAGGTTGATATGTTAACATATAGATATATGTATGTTGACATATATGTATTATTTCAAAGAGAATATGGTTTTGTGACTTTGGTTTTAAAATATCGATTTATATTTCAGGTTTAACTATTTCCTGAAATGTTATTCCAAACAAACATCCAAATTTTATTATATTAATTTTATTATAATTATTTTTGAATATTAAATTTCAAAATTGAATTTTAGAGTTCAAATTTTAAATTTAAAACAAAGCAAAGCAAGCAAAACATCCATTCAACCAAAAATTTAAATATTAATTAAGGTGTACCCAGTTATTAGATCCATTTCTTCGATATTCTCTGAATTCTGATTTGATCTTTTGGAATTTGATGATGAGATCTGCTCTATTGTGACAGGTTCGTTTTTCTAATCAGGATAGTGTATTCATTTGCTGAATTTGAACACCGTTTGAGA
Organism: Allium sativum; assembly: GCA_030737875.1. Classification (NCBI taxonomy): domain Eukaryota; kingdom Viridiplantae; phylum Streptophyta; class Magnoliopsida; order Asparagales; family Amaryllidaceae; genus Allium; species Allium sativum. Next base: position 975,315,111 of record CM060909.1, read on the forward strand.
AAGATATTGAAGATTTAGTAGTTCAACCAACTTGGAGCCAAAATTTGAATTTGAATTTTGAATTTTGAATTTTGAATTTTGAATGAATGGACACTTCTACTACTATATAAATGCCCAAAAGTTATGTCTCTTCATAATAACTTCTCTTCTTTTTCTTCTTCTCGTTTTTCATTTTTAATCAAACTTTCAAGAGGCATAACTTCTTCGTTTCTTTACAGAATTGGACGAAATCAGCGGAAAATCGAAGAGGAACTCGAGGAATACGGTATAATATTAGTTTGGGGATGAAGTTGGATAGTATTGGGGTGCAAAAAGTCGAAACATTAGGAGGTATGCATAAAATCCCGTAATAGTTTTCAGTTTTGAATCGCCAACTTCAAACTGCCATATCTCACTCAATTTTGATCGTAATTTGTCATTCTGCCCATTAAATCGACCACGAGAACGAAAACTACAATATGGAAAAGGATTTGGGAAAAAAATAGTCTAACCTGTGGATGCAATTTGAAGATAACCATCGACAGTTTTGGTTTCCCCCTCTCTTTATTCATCAAATCTTCATTCGATCATTACTTGGTCAATTCTTGATAGAATCTCATGAAACCAGCGACATTATGAAGCAAATTAAGAGAGGTACAACATGAAGATAAGTTGTAGATGAAAATCCAAAGTTGTAAATTGATCTGGTACCCATTTCTTTGCTGATTTATATTATATATATCAACTTCTTCTTGATGTCTCTTCACTAACCATCGTTACTCTTCTCCTCTTTTTAATTTCTTTTCAGAAGTTGAATTTTCAATAGCTTCCATTTCGGAATTTGAATTTCCAACAGCCACATTAACCATCTTTTCAGAGTTTGATTATCCAATACCCATATAACACATCTTTTCCCTTAAAACAACACAACATTTCAAATAATCAAATAACTTTTCAAATAATTCAAATGTCTTTTCAAATATTCAAATGACTTTTCAAATAATCAAAAGACTTTCCAAAATAACTAACTAAAATTCTATCAGGATGGTTTTGTAACAAATCCAAGATTTCAAAATTTAAAAAAATTTAAATTTCAATATTCAAATAGTAATTTGATTTTTCAATAAAATTGAATGCAGACTAATCTAATACTGATGCAATACATAGATTTAAACTAGTGTTATAAATCATTTCAAAATTTGCCATTTAAAATTTTCAAAAATCATATTATGAACTTTTTGAAAGACCTTGCTCTGATACCAACTATTAGGGACTGCAGAATGGATTGTTCAAGCAAAGCAAACACTAGGGGGTGAATAATGTTTGCACGAATTTAAACAAAACTAAAAACTAGAGAGACCTATGGGATGAATCAAACACCACAAACACAATCACAGACATAGATTCAAATACAGATGCAAAATAAACATAAATAAAAGTGCAAAAAAGGAAAGAACACACTGGATTTTATACTGGTTCGGATCACCCCTACGTTCAGTCACGTACAACGCTGGTGTAACAACCCGTATTTTTGAATAATATGTTATAACATAAATGGAGGCAGAATTAAACTGTAAAATCTGAATCAAGGGGGGCTGTGCCATTGCGTTCGTCTCGGAAAAATACGCGAAATAGAGTCCGAGTTTTCGAAAATCGGGGTCCGTATGACCAAGATATGGCCTCGCGAAGTTTCACGAAAAATTCACAAATTAAAGTATACTTAATTAAGTGAAATGGATTGCGCTGAGAAATATATATATATATATATATATTGATATATATATATATATATATATAATTGAAAATTAAATAAATAAATATGCAAAAATGTTCAAAACAGCGAATTGGGAGAGGGGAATAACCGAACCGGCCGATTTTTGAGGTCGACCCAAGCTCGCTGGGTCGACTAGGGGTTAATCCAGGGTGTTTGACTGTCAACCCGTGGGCCGATTCGCTCAAATGCAGATTTTGCATTTGAATGGTTCTCATGGTTCAGCTTTAATCTAAAGGCCCTAGATGGTTCCTACACTTGACTTCTTCCCCAAGACATGCTTTGATGGCTTGGATTGAATCTAGGGTTAATCCTATGGCTAATACTATCCTAATCCTCTATAAAAAGACCCCTAAGCCTAGCCTAAATCATCATTATTCATTCCTACAACTAAACTATGTCAAAATTGTTCCTCTCATGGCCTCCACTCTCATGCTAAAATTTCTAAGTTTATTTCTATGAGAGGTTTTGAATGCATACAAGTATTTTCAAGCTTGTATGAATGTTCTTAGTTTGCATTCAAGTCAAGTTGCAACATTTCTATTTCAAAGCAAGGATTTTTATTGATTTGGCTCAAGGGTTTTCATTTGGAGATTGCATATTTGGGTTTTTGGTGCTTGCATAAGGGCTTCGTCTCAATCTTTATAATAAATATTTATTTGTGTCTTCATAGCATTGTAAGCCCTTTTCTACTTTCTTTTTATTGAACTCTAAAGTTAAATGAATGATGCAAGTTTGGTTGATCATTATATACAAGTTTGGTTGATCATTATATGCAAGTTTGGTTGATCATTATATGCAAGTTTGGTTGATCATTATATGCAAGTTTGGTTGATCATTATATGCAAGTTTGGTTGGTCATTATATGCAAGTTTGGTTGATCATTATATGCAAGTTTGGATGATCATTATGCAAGTTGGTTTAATCATTATGTATGACACATGTTGCTATGTTATGCAAGTTTGGGTTGATCAAGTTATTATGTTATGCAAGTTAAACTTGAGGTTTTGAGCATAAAGCTCTAAGCTTTATATTAAAGGTTGCATTTTGGCAACATGAAAGTTATCGTATCCCTTATGATAACTTGCATGTGAGGCAAAATGCGAACTTCTAGCAACTTCTACATGTCATTTATCACCATGTATCACTCATATGCTAAGTTTGGTTTTATGCATGCTTTTGAAGCCTAATAATGCAAGTATATGAACATATGTACATTTCATATGCCACCATGTTAAACTTGTGGCTTCAACACCTTTATGTCATGGTTATGCCAAGTTCCCTGTTTTATCCTTTATGCGTTGTTGCGATTATGTAAACGATGGGATTACGTTGGAGTTGGGTAACATAATGACATGAACATGATTTTTGTAACATGACGTGATATATTAACTTGTAATTATGTTTTGGAAACATAATGGACATGACACTTAGAAAATATGAGTGTGGCCAACTCGAGGTTGGGTTGAGTTTGTAGCATAAATCTACCCGGACCCGCCCGGCTTAACTAGTGGCTACAAACAATAGGACCCAATGTGAGAAGTTGGTCATGTTGTGCTCGAACCCGAGGTTAGACCTAGTTGTGGTGTAAAGCTACCCGGACCCGCCCGGCTTAACTAGTAACCACAACAAAGTCTAATGTGAGAGGTTAAAGCGCATTAAGTTAATTAATGACTCCCGATTAGGGTTAAGTCATGGTCCACTTAATACTTAACTAATTTGGCCTTGATGGATTAATCGAGGTTAAGTCAGGAGCCTTGGGTACTCTTAACCAATTTAATCCACGTGTGGATCGGGTTAACCACATTTAACCCATTAAGAAACCCTAGTTGCGTGGTCCTTTTCAGCAGTAACCTCCTTGGTAGTATCATAAGACCCTAGGACTAGGCTAGGGTGGGGCACGATTACTGGGCTGATTGTAAGAGACCAAAAGAGATGGCTGAATGATGCCCCGGTTGTTCAGGCGGACCATGGTCGTGCACATTAAGTCCGGAGTTGAACACGGGCACCGGTAGGTTTGGACTGTGCATCATGGTATGGTGTCAGAGGGTTACACCATAGGGCCTGATACAACCTAGGGTGGACCCTGCACAGTCAACTACATTACATGATTAGGCCGCATGACACCGACACTTGACGAGTTAGGCTTATAGGGTGCCGATCGAATAGACTGTGTAGTTGGACCTTGATTTAGGTCACCTCGTTATATTGGGCCAAGCTTGGGCCAAGGGATCAATTCTTGTTTTTACTTGACATGTTAGAATGCTAGTACACCCGTGGTGCAAAACTTAACCTTAATTATGCGATGACACCTTTATCTATCTTGTTAGTTAATCATCATGCCAGTATGTTGTTATCCTTATGTTCATCTCAGCTTCTCATGCCAGTTAACTTTACTAGTTCATAGACAAATAGTTCAATATATAAATATTTAAAGGTTTATATATATAAATTATATATATATATAATTTCCACTAACTGACTAGCAGTTCAATCAATCAACCAACACACAGCAATCAACAGATGATTAACAGTTCTAAGAATACATTATAAAAATATAACTGTTCAGGGTTGGTGAGTTTTACTCACCTTGGCAGTTCATCGTTAAAGAACGATAAACTGTTTGTTTGATTTGAATCAAACAATTTATTTCTCCATAAATTGTAACGTGCTTGAATTCACTCTCAGTCAGTTCCAGTGTGTAGCCCTCGTCCATACGATCCCAACGGATCTGACCGTTCGTTAATCCTCTCTCGTGTGACCCCTCTATTCCTTTCTTTCCCAATTCAAAACACGGAAACCGATACCCTCTTACGCCCAACGTGTATACAGGCAATTCCACTCCGCCCAAATCCCCCGTTGACCATGCCATTGACCGCCAATACCTCCTCCTCCGTCCATCTGTTTCGAGCGCAACTACCTCCAATCCACTCAGCACACAAAACCGCCTCTTCCGGCCATCATCGCTACCCCTTCGGTGACCTCGACTGATTTACGACCTGCAGCCCTCGACCATGCACCCTACTGTCGCACTTCCACATACACCACCGGAGTTCCTCTTTCTGACACCATCGGGTACGCCTCCTCACCAAGAACGCCTCGCCACCACCCATTTTACCAGCTCCGCCCTGATTTCCTCCATGCCGAAGCCCTAGGTCGTCAACTCCAAAAACCCACTCCATAAATTGTCGTCGTACTCAAAACGAGTGGCATCATCGGAGAGCTCTTGGTTCCACAAGTTCGAAACACCATGTTTCAACATTTTAGGATTTTCTTTTGATTTTTCATTTGATTTTGAAAGAGGATGTTTACTGTTTGAAATGTTTCTGGGTGGCGGCTTGTTTTCCATTCGATCAGATGGGAAGTAGTTTTTGGTTTAGAGAAGGGTAGGGGTATATATAGGATTTTTAGATATTTTATTTTTCGATTATTTAATAAATATTTAAGCAAACGCTATGTGTACTTATCCTCTAAAATTTCTGTGACCACATACGATAAACAAAAATCATGAAAATTGACATGTAGCTACAACTCTACATTACGATCCCAAAGAAACTGGTTTCGTCAAATTCCGACTTCGTATGCTCACACAACGTATTTTTAACTATCAGAATACTAACTGTTTTTCACTCTAAAAATCCGTACGGCCACACAGTGACTCTAAAAATCATGGAACTTGGAATCTAACAATAACTTGATGTTGCGGATCCAACAAAATTAGTTTCGTCGAATTCCGACTTCGTTTGCAAAAGTGGCTATTTTTAACGCTCTAAATAATTTATTTAAATATATAAATATATTTAAATAAATTAAATTAAATATTAGTAATTTAATATTATCGTTTATATCCACATAGGATATGCCACAGCTTCAGAATATTCATATATGGATTTATAGCTCGATATTCCAAATCCATATTATATCGATATTCAATTTATATTAAAATTCCTTTTATAAATCGTTATAAATTATAAAGGAATTCCATAGCGACTTTTCTAAAATTTGATTTGGACATACATCAAAATCTACACGACGAAATCCCGATTTTTCTCTTCTATTAGAAAACTATTATCAAATCGGTCCTGACGGTTCTTGTTTCACAGAAATCCGACTTAAAACGGACCCTGTATATTCTGTTGAAGTTCAAATCGCCAAATAGCGAACTGCAGCGCCATTTCGAGCTCGATTATAATTATATTATAATTCTACGTTCAAACTGTCGTTTATATAATATATTAGTCAATATAATTCAACTCTAAGCTGAACTAAATCCTAGGGACGAACCTGTTCACAGAATATTGTGATTTCCCATATTTTTTATTATTCCTGAATTAAATATATTATTCTATTATGTAATTTAATTAAATATTCATTATAATTTAATTAACGATGATTTAATTCCCTAAATCGCTATTTATATAATTAAATAAATTAATTATAATACCTCTGACAATGCGGGTCATTACATTCTTCCCCACTTAAAATAATTTCGTCCTCGAAATTGCTAAGTTAGAGGACGACCCTATCTATTGGAATTCCTAAGATTTGTTTACCCCTTATTTCTGATTTCAACTGAACCAATTAATATCGACTAAAATATTAATTCCTTCCGACTAACTAAAATTTTCAAAAATTCTGAAAATTTTCTAACACTTTAAATTCTCAGAAAATTTCGCCAGCGTCTCCTTTGTACCGGCATATACGTCAAACCACAACTCGCCTCTCTAGGCCTTCTCCAACCCAAAAGAAAATCAAACAGCCAAGCGGCTTGCCAATTCAGCTCATAAATCTCATTCTTATATCAAATATAAACTTGTACCTATTTGTTAGGTATATCAACCCTCTCACTTGTATCTGTTACCAATTCAACCTATACTCATGTTATCTTAATCGAACTCCTCAGCTCAAACACTTGGTTTTATTCAATTCAAATTCCATTCAAACTCCAATATCATATTTTAAACTCTTAACCCTTCAACTCAATTCCAATCCAGATTATCTTCAAATCCATTTCAGTTTTACTTAACTCCACGAGTTACATTTAAATTCTAGAATTTAAATTCCTGGGGTTTTTTTTCAAATCAACTTGAAATCATAATAGCGATTCAAAACCTTTAAATTCCTGAACACCTTGTTTTCGCAAACAATTTGAAAGCAAAACCTTGGTAGTAATCCGTCACTTATAACTCGAAAATCACACCGATGATGTGTACACCATCGTCAGAATTATTTTCCAGCGATCAACGTGAGTTCAATACTATATTCCTTTTCAAAACTCAAACTTAAACACTTCCATCTTGAATCAGTTCAAATTATCCTTATTAAAGCAAATTCAAAACCTCCCAGGATTTTTAAAATTCACCTATATCTAATCTAGATTCAATTACAAACACTTATCTGAATTTCTAGTTTTTAATTTCAATTCTGACTTTAATTTCAGATTTAATTCACTTCGTAATACTTATACGAAATTTGATTGGTTATTTTCATAACTGTTTCACTTTTATAATCTTACTCGATTATAATAACAACCAACACATTATAATATTTCCAATATATATACTTCAGGTAAAATTATTTCATTTACCCTCTTTTCAAAACATACCGTGTCGACCCATCGTATTCGAGTGTTTATTTACTCCTACCGATACAGTGGATCAAACTGATCGACCATAACTCATAAACAACTCAGCCAATGAATCTCCACAATATAAAACCATTTTTATATCAAATACAAATACACACTCCTATATATACACTCAAACTCAATCTAGGGTGTTACTAACCCTATCTCTACCGAGTCATGCCACAGAGCCAAGGTAATTCTTAACTTAAGCACTGATACCAACTGTAATGACCCGGATTTTTAGCGACTTTGGTTATCGACATAAGCACGATGTCGATAACCAAAACATCGAAAAATCCTAGTAGTTAATGAAAGAGAATAGAGGATGAGGATAGATAAAATAGAAACTTAGAATAGAAGAAGAAGAAGAACACAACATCAGAGTAACACGAACCTCACAGCGGAACGAATAACTTATAATATATAACATAACCTTGAAATATAACAGTTATGTTGTAATAACCCGGAAATTCTCAGCCAGTTTAAAATTTTTATTTTGGCAATTTTAGCGAATTTTGAATATTTAAAATAGATTATTTTAAATAAAATCGACGAGAAATTTATTTTGAATATATTTAGAACGTATATAATATATACGTCGTCGTTAGAATATAAATAATTATATATAATTATAAATAGAATTGAAAATAGCGCGGTAGTTCGATAATTCGATTTCAAACTTCAATTGAATGTACCGGGTGCAAAACAATCCGGATTTTAGTGTAACCAAAAATGATAGGATCTAATTGATGATATCTTTCCAACGAATCCGAAAAATCGAAATTTCATAGCGGGAATCAAAAGATATGTCCAGTTGAAAATTCTGAATTGTCGCTATGGAATTCAGGCCCTTAAAAATGGGAATTTTGCAAATGACCTCGGATTTCGACGAAACCACTTTTGTTGGATCCGCAGTGTCAAATTATTGCTAGATTCCAAATTTCATAATTTTTCGAATCAATATGTGAGCGTGGCAAAGGAAAACGCATTTGACCAGTTTCAGTTGATTTTAATCGACTGGAAAATGGCCATTTTTCCAACGGTCTCAGAATTCGACGAAATTAGTTTTGTTAGGACTGTATCGTCAATACGAAGCTAGAAAATATTTTTATAGAATTTTTCGAGTTCGTATGTGACCCCGGTAAATTGAAATGTGCGTTTAAATTTAAAATATAAAGATTTAAATTTTGATTTAAGTGAAAACCGATTGTAACGACCGAACCAACCTATGATACATATCCCATTGTGTTCGAAATGGGGGTAAAATGCTATGGACGACAGGCGGTGGGCCTCGTTTCGAGGTCGTATGTAAAAGTCAACTTTTTGCAAATTAAATAAATAAATTAAAAAATTAAAACCCTCCCTTTCCCTCTTCCCCTTAATCTCGTTCTGGCCCCCCGTATATTTTTAAACTGAAATCAAAAATAAAAAAAAGGGGAGAAAGACGAATCGCTCCACCGGGGAGGCCGCCGCCCAACCTCCTGGCGCCGCCGCGCCAAGCGCTGCCCCTCCCCCCCTCACGCTCGTCCTCATCTCCCGATTGAAAACCCTGCCCCCCGTCCAGACACGAGCGCGCTTCCCCAAGACCCCTCCGCTCCACCACCGGAAACAACCTCCGCCGCCGTCGAAGTGGCACCACCGCGACATCGAGCCCCCCCCCCTTCGAAGTTCAACAGCGGTAAACCCCCCCTGAAGCGAACCCCACCATCGACCGCTACTCCCTCCCCCTTCCACCGCGACATTGCTGAGACCACCCCCTCTCTTCGAAAAGTAAGTTCTTTCTTTTATATTTAATTTAAATCAGTTTTTATATTTAATTTAAATCAGTTTTTATGTTTAATTTAAATCAGTTTTTGTGTGTATTTACATAGTAGGAAAATCAGTTTTTAGCAAGCAAAAGATTAGATTTTTAAAAGGGTAGAAGATTAGATTTTTAAAATGCAAAAGATGATATTTTTAAAATAGAAAAGATGATATTTTTAAAATAGAAAAGACGATATTTTTAAAATAGAAAAGACGATATTTTTAAAATAGAAAGGACGATATTTTGAGATGAGTAGTGAAGTAAAAATATGATTTTTACTTCAAGAAAAATATAATTTTTATATAGATAAGATAGTAAAAATATCATCTTTTTATGTGCAGCAGCATAAAAATGTGATTTTTATAATGTTATTTTTGTAAAGGCGAAGACTATATTTTTATAAAGGCGAAATCTTTATTTTTATAAAGGCGAAATCTTTATTTTTATAAAGGCGAAATCTTTATTTTTATAAAGGCGAAATCAATATTTTTGAAAAGGAGAAATCTATATTTTTGAAAAGGCGAAATTTTAATATATTGAATAGCATAGTAAAAATTCGATTTTTATATATTGAATAGCATAGTAAAAATTCAATTTTTATATATTGAATGGCATAATAAAAATTCAATTTTTATATATTGAATAGCATAGTAAAAATTCGATTTTTATATATTGAATGGCATAATAAAAATTTGATTTTTATATATTGAATAGCGAAGGAAAAATTCTATTTTTATATATTGAATAACGAAGTAAAAATTCGATTTTTATATATTGAATAACGAAGTAAAAATTCGATTTTTACATATGTAGAGAATACGAGCAACGAAGATGACAAAAAGACGAGAACGACGAAGACTTCTGCAAATGAAGAGTCAAGATGATTGGATAGCTATCGGTGAGAATTTCTCACCTTTCAATTTCTTTTTCTAGTTATATATATACTAGGATGCAGACGGTGCTTAGTAGCACCCGACACAATCGTCCACAGACCATGAACTTGTTTGTTTGATTGCAAAAATTAGTTAGATTATTTGATTGAAATTTGAGTTGTTTGGTGAAATGGAATGGATTGATTGATGTGTGAATGGCGTGGGCCTTCACTAGACCGGGGATAAGGCTAGGCCTCGTCCCGTTTCTAGTGTCGTGCCGTTATGCCGCCGAAATTTTCTAAAATATGTTAGAAAAATAAAAATATCATTTCCATTGTGTAAATTAACTGAATAGAAATTCATAATATCGCCTTTTTACCATATAAGGATTTTGCCTTTTCTATAATATAAAACTTATATTTTTCTCAAAGTAAAAATCATATTTTTACTTCACTACTCATATCAAAATATCGCCTTTTCACTTTTAAAGAATATCGTCTTTATTTTGCTTCCTATATAAAGATGATATTTTTAATATTCCTATCATGTAAAAATTATATTTTCACTTCTCTACATAAACAAAAATCATATTTTTATATCATCTATATAGTAAAGACTATATTTTTAATACTTTAAAAATATAAAAATCATATTTTTATTACTTTAAAAATATAAAAATCATATTTTTAATTCTCTACATATGTAAAAAACCACGCCTTTCTCCATTTAAAAATCAAATCTTTATATATACTTTATTTTCAGCCCTTATAAATGCTAACTCATACACACAAAAACTGATTTTATAAACAAAAATATAATTAAAAACTTACAGTGATTTGCAGAGAGAAGGGGGGGGGGTTTCAGCGTCGATCGGGAGGGGGGTCTTCGGTCGATGGCGTGACGCGGGGCAGAGGAGGGGGAAGGCGGCGGCTCCTGGTGCCAGGCGGAGGCGGATCTAAAAAGGGGGGGTTCGAATCGCAAGGCAGGGGTTTCGGGAGAAAGGGGGTCGGCGTCGGTCGAAGGGAGGGGAGGGGGTTGCGCGCTTGGAGGTTGCGATGGGGGGGGGTTCGACGGTGGACGTGGCGGTGGGCTGCTGCGTTCCTCCGTCCGTTCTCTTTATATATATATATATATATATATATATATTTTGAAATGATTTAGAACGGGGGGGGGGGGGGGCTGGTTAAGGAGAGAAAGGTATATAATTTTTTTTTTATTTAATTAATTTATTTTTCGCCAAAAAGTAACTTTTCCTATCGACTTCAGAATCGAACCCACCGCCTGTCGTCCATAGCGTTTTACCCCCATTCCGAACACAATGGGATATGTATCGTAGGTTGATTCGGACGTTAAGATCAGTTTCTGTTGAATTTACATTTAAATCACTATATTGAATTTTAAACGTACATTTCAAATTACCGGGGTCACATACTAACTCTGAAAATTCTCGAGAAATATTTTCTAGCTTTGTATTGACGATACGGTCCTAACAAAACTAGTTTCGTCGAATTCTGAGACCGTTAGAAAAATGGCCATTTTCCAGTCGATTAAAATCAACTGAAACTGGTCAAACGCGTTTTCCTTTGCCACGCTCACATATTGATTCGAAAAATTATGAAATTTGGAATCTAGCAATAACTTGACACTGCGGATCCAACAAAAGTGGTTTCGTCGAAATCCGAGGTCATTTGCAAAATTTCCATTTTTAAGGGCCTGAATTCCATAGCGACTATTCAGAATTTTCAACTGGACATATCTTTTGATTCCCACTATGAAATCCAGATTTTTCGGATTTGTTAAAAAGATATAATCAATTAGATCCTATCATTTTTGGTTTCACTTAAATCCGGATTGTTTTGCACCCGGTACATTCAATTGAAGTTTGAAATCGAATTATCGAACTACCGCGCCATTTTCAATTCTATTTATAATTATATATAAATATTTATATTCTAACGATGGCGTATATAATATATACATTCTAATTATATTCAAAATAAATTTCTCGTCGATATTATTTAAAATAATCTATTTTAAATATTCAAAATTCGCTGAAATTGCCAAAATAAAAATTTTAAACTGGTTTAGAATTTCCGGGTTATTACAATCTCCCCCACTTAAAACTTTTCGTCCCCGAAAAGGGACAAAGTCGAAACTGGTTTGATTAATTAACTCTACACTCGATCTGGCTTCCATTCTCCAACTTTTCAGTTTCTGAGAATTTTCAAAATTCCAAAAATTTGGCTAACACCCTAAATTTTCGAAAAATTTCGCCATAACCTCCCCTGTACCGGGAGCATCGGGGAATTTCAAATAGCTTCCCCGGTCCTTCTAATCTCAAAAAGAAAAAGAAAAAGCCAATAGGCTCATAAAATCATCATCACCCAAACAAAACAGTAAATTATGTAGTAAACATGTACCTATTTGTCGGGCAAACAAATTTTATTCTTCGGCTCTAGCCTCCTTGCTATGACCTGTTCAATATAAGTATATGTATATGCAAGCAAATGCGACCAATTTCAATACAGTTCAATATTTGGTTCAATTAGGCATAATGGTTTAAAATTAGCAAACAAATAGACAAACAACACAAACATCAATCAATTAGTGGATTTAACGTTTCAAATTTGATAACTTTGATATATATAAAGAAAATCATGTTTTTGATGCCAATTCACGACAATGTGTTCTAACTATATAAGTATTGGTTCTCACACCAGTCTAATGGAAATATATAGAAATCACACCTTCGAAACACGAACATAAATATTGATGATGCCATGGTCATTATCAACATCATCTCCGGGCGACTAGAGTGTAACCCTATATCTATCTAATATATTAAAACTTCGAATATACGTTCATGACGCGTATATACAAAACCTTTATATATGGGATTGTCCATATTCAAAATAAATAAATAATCAAATATGTATAAAATGGTTTAAATTTTCAAAACAAAATTGTTTTCATTTGAAAATATACTCTTCACACTCGTTCTAGGATACTACTGATCCTATCTCTAACGAGTCATTCTAATTGGATATTGCTAATCCAATATCTGATGAATTCTTTCGTATGGTTCTAAGGTGTCTTGTTCTCGAGCTCTGTAAACCAAAGCTCTGATACCAAATGTGACGGCCGGGAATTTCGCTCGATCCGAATCAGTCGTTAAACCGATCTAGACCGTTCGAAACCCCTGAACGTTGAGAACAGGACAAATCAGAACACAAACAGAAGAACATTTCGTTGCCATTACAACAATTCCATCAGATACAAGAATATACAGAGTATAATTGAATAAATTACATTCGACAAATATCAGAGATTACAATAAATTACATAGCAGCGGAAAATAATACAAAGCACAACTGAAGGTGATATACGGATACAGAGCTTTCCGGATATCATTCCAGCTGTAAACCAGGATCCTGTGAATATAAATCTGCAAAACCAAAGCTACTAGCTGCCCGTGCGGAAAATAGGGGCACCCAGAGTTTAGGTTAAAACAATAAACTCCAGGTCAGTCATGTGACTGGTGTGAGAACTAAAACAGTTATTTAAAGCTTTACTTTAAAAGAAAGTAATTCAAGGGACCACGCCGTATAACACGGAACGGGTTTCCTCCCAAGAATACCAGTGCATAGAATAAACAACGCAATGCTTTTTCGAAAAATGAAGCTGTTATAAGACCCAGGTCCCATCACACAATGCAACGCAAGCCGGAAGATAGGGTTTTACCTTATAACAGCCAAACATGCTTGGTACGTTTAAAACAAATCATTTGATACTATAATAAGTGTATAGTGTCAAAACATTTCAATCATAAATATAAATCATAGACGGCATAGCATCCCATGCTACTATGTCGCCATACTAGGCTCTACAAATAAAGCCGAAATATCTCGTATTGGAAAGTGGATTTCCGTCATGAGTCGAGGCAAGGGGCAAGCTCCTCTCCGCGTTCGAGACACTCTAGCAAATGCCTCAGGGCTACGCACTCTGGGCAACCCCTGGATGCTTCAGGGCCGGTCCTCACTTACGTTAGAGGATTATTTATTCCTGAACACACGTTTCCCGGTCCTTACAGACCTATAATCGAGGCGCCTCATCCAACAACCACAAAGGTGAAAAGTATATATATGTCAGGGCTGGTAAGTAACTGACACCACCAAAGCTAGAAAGAAACGTCGTGCTCTCCCTGCAGTCCGTATCCCGTTTTTGACTCATACCGAGGTGTGAGGCTCGCGAATTCACGTTATACACAAAGCTGCCACGTAGGCGTGCTTTGATCATCAACCACAAGACTTTGCTTTTCAACAGAAGCCTTGATCCATGCAACTCAGCATGCCACACAGGCAATTCATGCCATGCGACTGATGTCCATCGATATACAACCTCTGAGCTCGTATGTCTCAGAGAAGGGCGTTAAGCAAAAGAATAAATTCTCCGCCGCCAAACAGATGTATATTTAATAGAAATCAATCAACACAGAATAAAATCCAGTGTCAGACACACAATCCATTTACAAGTCCGTTCTGGGTCTGAACGAAACCGGAGGCACTTTCCTCGCATATCCATTCATCTCCAGGTACGTCTAGACGACCACCAACCATTTCCATCCTCTTGGGTGTACAGCCGAATCAGGATCGTCAGTAATTATCCAAACGATGTGAAGACTTCCGGTCCTCGACCACCGTCTTCATCTTCGACATATCGTCGAATCGGTTATTCAGAATGGGTATAAACCCGGACTTTCCGAACAACCCGCGTATATTGAAAACAAATGTTACACAAACACAACATACGCCTCATTCCAATTCATTAGTCACTAACCGTAAATTAGCAAGAGAACAATTTCCCAAACATTAACCCCGAAGGCCGAAACCAACATCAGATCAATATCCAGGAAACCATTCTTCTTAGCCAACCTACAGCTACTTTCTAAATTCCACATTCTTAGGGAAAGGTTCCCATTAATTTTATCCAAGATAAATTCTTTAAAATTTATCCTGTAATCTTCCTTTGGATGTCATTTAAAACCAAATTATGGTTTTTCCAACTAGTCGAGATTAACGAAGTAATTATTTATTTTATTTCCCAATCCCAACCTATTCATCCCATGAAGCAAAACTGGTAATACTCCATATCTAACACCGTGGTGTTATCGGTAAAATTAATTACCATTTCACGTTCAAATCTAATTAAAGATTTAACTATCGCTTTGGAGTAAAACTGGTAATACTCCATTCCCGCTTATTTCTAAATTTGGTAATTTAGACTATAGATTCACATTTCAATCTAATTGCATATTCGTTAGAACTCCTTTTACTGGGTTAAAGAACTAGGTGTTATTTAAAACACAGTTCATGACAAACCCAAATCAAATTCAATCAAATATATTAGAAATTCCGATTATTTAAAACCCCTTTTTAAATCTAATTTATTTATTTAAAAATAAAAACCCGGGTTTTAAATTTAGTTCAAACTAGTTCATTTCGATAAAAATCTATTTTTATCCTTTCAAGTATGGAGTTTTTCACCCCAATTTTCCCAAATCATTTCTTATGATTTTACACAATTTATTACTATTTTTAATAATTTTATCAAGGCCCGTACAGTCGATTTCCATCAACGGCCATCGAACTGCACCTATAGCGACCTTTTTCGAATTTGATTTGGACGTATCTCCAAATACAACCGTTAGATTTCAAATTTCTAATATTCGTTAGAAAGCTCTTTTCAATACGAACCCAACGGTTCCGGTTTTAGGAGAATCCGACGGTCGGATCTCCCGTAATGTCCGTTTGAAATAAATGGTCGAAATTCATGAACTGCCGCGGCGCGGCGCGTTCTATTCAGGCCATTATATTATATATATAATATATATAATATATATTTCGTCGATTACTATTTAAAACGAATTATATAAATAGTTTTGAATTCGTTTCAAAAACGGTTTCAACTTCCATTTCAACCCAAAGCAAAATTGAATTCTTCTTTATAAATTCGTTTTAAAATTCATTTCTATTCAATTCAAATTTTAATTCAATTTGAATTCATTTCAATTCGCTTTCAATTCAATTTGAATTCGTTTTCAATTCAATTAAATTCCAAAGTCGTTTGCTATCCGATTCAATTCAAATTGGTTTTCTATTCGATTCGATTCAAATTGGTTTTCTATTCGATTCATTTCAAAATCGTTATATATTCAATTCATTTCGAAATCGTTATATATTCAATTCATTTCGAAAACGTTATATATTCAATTCATTTCGAAAACGTTATATATTCAATTCATTTCGAAAACGTTATATATTCAATTTATTTCGAAAACGTTATATATTCAATTCATTTCGAAATCGTTTTTAATTCAGTTCATTTCGAAATCGTTTTTAATTCAATTCATTTCGAAATCATTTTTAATTCAATTCATTTCGAAATCGTTTTCAATTCAATTCATTTCGAAATCGTTTTTAATTCAATTCATTTCGAAATCGTTTTCAATTCAATTCATTTCGAAATGAATAGAATCGATATAAATCGTTTACGTAAAAATGGCGTCAATCTAATCAACACGGCTTCATAAATTTCTATTTTCAAATATTCTATTTCAAATATTTCTTTTTCAAAATAGTTGTTATTATCAAAATATTTCGTTCAACACATGACCAATCTCAATGGATGAGTACTGTCAACACATGAACCTTTATTTTATATTGATAAAGATGTAAATTTTATTACTAAAATATTTCGTTCAACACATGACCAATCTCAATGGATGAGTACTGTCAACACATGAACCTTTATTTTATATTGATAAAGATGTAAATTTTATTACTAAAATATTTCGTTCAACACATGACCAATCTCAATGGATGAGTACTGTCAACACATGAACCTTTATTTTATATTGATAAAGATGTAAATTTGATTACTAAAATATTTCGTTCAACACATGACCAATCTCAATGGATGAGTACTGTCAACACATGAACCTTTATTTTATATTGATAAAGATGTAAATTTTATTACTAAAATATTTCGTTCAACACATGACCAATCTCAATGGATGAGTACTGTCAACACATGAACCTTTATTTTATATGGATAAAGATGTAAATTTTATTACTAAAATATTTCGTTCAACACATGACCAATCTCAATGAATGAGTACTGTCAACACATGAACCTTTATTTTATATTGATAAAGATGTAAATTTTATTACTAAAATATTTCGTTCAACACATGACCAATCTCAATGGATGAGTACTGTCAACACATGAACCTTTATTTTATATTGATAAAGATGTAAATTTTATTACTTAAATATTTCGTTCAAC
Organism: Allium sativum; assembly: GCA_030737875.1. Lineage (NCBI taxonomy): Eukaryota > Viridiplantae > Streptophyta > Magnoliopsida > Asparagales > Amaryllidaceae > Allium > Allium sativum. Next base: position 975,332,507 of record CM060909.1, read on the forward strand.
ACATGACCAATCTCAATGGATGAGTACTGTCAACACATGAACCTTTATTTTATATTGATAAAGATGTAAATTTTATTACTAAAATATTTCGTTCAACACATGACCAATCTCAATGGATGAGTACTGTCAACACATGAACCTTTATTTTATATTGTTCTTTATTTTTCAAATTGGAATGAGGCTCAATCAATCACCATATAAAATTAATTATATGGATTTTCATACAACATATGTATATAACAGCATTGAAAAATAATCAACCATCAACCAAAGTGCACTACACTGTATAAGCATCAAATATAGATATCTAACGCTTATAACAGCCTGTCAATCAAACGATCGACATATTTAATCAATCAGGATGAGTGAATTTCAAATTTCATCCCAACACCCGTGTGGGGTTTCAAACAATCAAACACAGATTTTATTTGTGCAGTTGGGCGATGTGTGAAATTTATCGTCCCAATCAATGTCCTTCAAATAGGTGTACATAAACAAACTGTCCGGTTTGTAAATGAATATTTTATTTATTCACTTTCATGTTAAAAATTATATTTTTAATGATAACACATTTTATTTCAACATATGAATATATTCTATTCAGTTCATTTATTCAATAGAAATGATATTTTTATTTTTCTAACATATTTTAGAAAATTTCGGCGGCATAACGGCACGATACTAGAAACGGGACGAGGCCTAGCCTTATCCCCGGTCTAGTGAAGGCGCACGCCATTCACACATCAATCATATCAATTTATTTCACCAAACAAAACAATTTCAATCAAATAAACTAACCAACTACACAACCAAACAATTAAACAAACAAGCCATCCATGGTCTGTGGATGACGGGTGTCGGGTGCTACTAAACACCGTCTGCATCCTAGTATATATATATAACTAGAATAGAAATTGAAAGGTGAGAAATTCTCACATATTTGCTAAACCAGACGCCTCGGCTCTTCTTTGCAGAAATCTTCATCGCTATCGCATCTTTTGTTACTTTCGTCGCCCTTATACACTGTATATATAAAAATCACATTTTTATATTTCCTATTATATAAAGATCATATTTTTATCGCTAACTTCATATTGTGAAACTAGAATTTTCATCGCTATTTCTATAATGTAAAAATAGAAATTTCCTCGCTATTTCATATTTGTAAAGATAGAATTTTCATCGCTATTTCTATAATGTAAAAATAGAAATTTCCTCGCTATTTCATATTTGTAAAGATAGAATTTTCATCGCTATTTTTATAATGTAAAAATAAAAATTTCCTCGCTATTTCATATTTGTAAAGATAGAATTTTCATCGCTATTTCTATAGAGAAAAATTCTATTTTTATACAGTTACTATCTATATAAAGATTATACCTTTTTAATTATAGAAATCATATTTTCCTATTCAACTTCGTATAAGGAAAAATCATATTTTTACTATTCAACTTCTTATAAGGAAAATCATCTTTCTACTTCACTTTTCAATATAGAAAAATCGAATTTTTACTTCGCTATTCAGATAAAAATTATATTTTTATCACGCTATTTTCCATATAAGGATTTTGCCTTTTCTATAATATAAAAATTATATTTTTCTCAAAGTAAAAATCATATTTTTACTTCACTACTCATATCAAAATATCGCCTTTTCACTTTTAAAGAATATCGTCTTTATTTTGCTTCCTATATAAAGATGATATTTTTAATATTCCTATCATGTAAAAATTATATTTTCACTTCTCTACATAAACAAAAATCATATTTTTATATCATCTATATAGTAAAGACTATATTTTTAATACTTTAAAAATATAAAAATCATATTTTTATTACTTTAAAAATATAAAAATCATATTTTTAATTCTCTACATATGTAAAAAACCACGCCTTTCTCCATTTAAAAATCAAATCTTTATATATACTTTATTTTCAGCCCTTATAAATGCTAACTCACACACACAAAAAACTGATTTTATAAACAAAAATATAATTAAAAACTTACAGTGAGTTGCAGAGAGAAGGAGGGGGGTTTTCAGCGTCGATCGGGAGGGGGGTCTTCGGTCGATGGCGCGACGCGGGGCAGAGGAGGGGGAAGGCGGCGGCTCCTGGTGCCAGGCGGAGGCGGATCTAAAAAGGGGGGGTTCGAATCGCAAGGCAGGGGTTTCGGGGGAAAGGGGGTCGGCGTCGGTCGAAGGGAGGGGAGGGGGTTGCGCGCTTGGAGGTTGCGATGGGGGGGGGGGGGGTTTCGACGGTGGACGTGGCGGTGGGCTGCTGCGTTCCTCCGTCCGTTCTCTTTATATATATATATATATATATATATATATATATTGAAATGATTTAGAACGGGGGGGGGGGGGGGCTGGTTAAGGAGAGAAAGGTATATATATATTTTTATTTAATTAATTTATTTTTCGCCAAAAAGTAACTTTTCCTATCGACTTCAGAATCGAACCCACCGCCTGTCGTCCATAGCGTTTTACCCCCATTCCGAACAAAATGGGATATGTATCGTAGGTTGATTCGGACATTAAGACCAGTTTCTGTTGAATTTACATTTAAATCACTATATTGAATTTTAAACGTACATTTCAAATTACCGGGGTCACATACTAACTCTGAAAATTCTCGAAAAATATTTTCTAGCTTTGTATTGACGATACGGTCCTAACAAAACTAGTTTCGTCGAATTCCGAGACCGTTAGAAAAATGGCCATTTTCCAGTCGATTAAAATCAACTGAAACTGGTCAAACGCGTTTTCCTTTGCCACGCTCACATATTGATTCGAAAAATTATGAAATTTGGAATCTAGCAATAACTTGACACTGCGGATCCAACAAAAGTGGTTTCGTCGAAATCCGAGGTCATTTGCAAAATTTCCATTTTTAAGGGCCTGAATTCCATAGCGACTATTCAGAATTTTCAACTGGACATATCTTTTGATTCCCGCTATGAAATCCAGATTTTTCGGATTCGTTAAAAAGATATTATCAATTAGATCCTATCATTTTTGGTTTCACTAAAATCCGGATTGTTTTGCACCCGGTACATTCAATTGAAGTTTGAAATCGAATTATCGAACTACCGCGCCATTTTCAATTCTATTTATAATTATATATAAATATTTATATTCTAACGACGGCGTATATAATATATACGTTCTAATTATATTCAAAATAAATTTCTCATCGATATTATTTAAAATAATCTATTTTAAATATTCAAAATTCGCTGAAATTGCCAAAATAAAAATTTTAAACTGGTTCAGAATTTCCGGGTTATTACAATCTCCCACACTTAAAAATTTTCATCCCCGAAAAGGAACAAAGTCGAAAGTGGTTTGATTAATTAACTCTACACTTGATCTGGCTTCCATTCTCCAACTTTTCAGTTTCTGAGAATTTTCAAAATTCCAAAAATTTGGCTAACACCCTAAATTTTCGAAAAATTTCGCCATAACCTCCCCTGCACCGGGAGCATCGGGGAATTTCAAATAGCTTCCCCGGTCCTTCTTATCTCAAAAAGAAAAAGAAAAAGCCAAGCGGCTAGCCAATAGGCTCATAAAATCATCATCACCCAAACAAAACAGTAAATTATGTAGTAAACATGTACCTATTTGTCGGGCAAACAAATTTTATTCTTCGGCTCTAGCCTCCTTGCTATGACCTGTTCAATATAAGTATATGTATATGCAAGCAAATGCGACCAATTTCAATACAGTTCAATATTTGGTTCAATTAGGCATAATGGTTCAAAATTAGCAAACAAATAGACAAACAACACAAACATCAATCAATTAGTGGATTTAACGTTTCAAATTTGATAACTTTGATATATATAAAGAAAATCATGTTTTTGATGCCAATTCACGACAATGTGTTCTAACTATATAAGTATTGGTTCTCACACCAGTCTAATGGAAATATATAGAAATCACACCTTCGAAACACGAACATAAATATTGATGATGCCATGGTCATTATCAACATCATCTCCGGGCGACTAGATTGTAACCCTATATCTATCTAATATATTAAAACTTCGAATATACGTTCATGACGCGTACATACAAAACCTTTATATATGGGATTGTCCATATTCAAAATAAATAAATAATCAAATATGTATAAAATGGTTTAAATTTTCAAAAAAAAATTGTTTTCATTTGAAAATATACTCTTCACACTCGTTCTAGGATACTACTGATCATATCTCTAACGAGTCATTCTAATTGGATATTGCTAATCCAATATCTGATGAATTCTTTCGTATGGTTCTAAGGTGTCTTGTTCTCGAGCTCTGTAAACCAAAGCTCTGATAACAAATGTGACGGCCGGGAATTTCGCTCGATCCGAATCAGTCGTTAAACCGATCTAGACCGTTCGAAACCCCTGAACGTTGAGAACAGGACAAATCAGAACACAAACAGAAGAACATTTCGTTGCTATTACAACAATTCCATCAGATACAAGAATATACAGAGTATAATTGAATAAATTACATTCGACAAATATCAGAGATTACAATAAATTACATAGCAGCGGAAAATAATACAAAGCACAACTGAAGGTGATATACGGATACAGAGCTTTCCGGATATCATTCCAGCTGTAAACCAGGATCCTGTGAATATAAATCTGCAAAACCAAAACTACTAGCTGCCCGTGCGGAAAATAGGGGCACCCAGAGTTTAGGTTAAAACAATAAACTCCAGGTCAGTCATGTGACTGGTGTGAGAACTAAAACAGTTATTTAAAGCTTTACTTTAAAAGAAAGTAATTCAAGGGACCACGCCGTATAACACGGAACGGGTTTCCTCCCAAGAATACCAGTGCATAGAATAAACAACGCAATGCTTTTTCGAAAAATGAAGCTGTTATAAGACCCATGTCCCATCACACAATGCAACGCAAGCCGGAGGATAGGGTTTTACCTTATAACAGCCAAACATGCTTGGTACGTTTAAAACAAATCATTTGATACTATAATAAGTGTATAGTGTCAAAACATTTCAATCATAAATATAAATCATAGACGGCATAGCATCCCATGCTACTATGTCGCCATACTAGGCTCTACAAATAAAGCCGAAATATCTCGTATTGGAAAGTGGATTTCCGTCATGAGTCGAGGCAAGGGGCAAGCTCCTCTCCGCGTTCGAGACACTCTAGCAAATGCCTCAGGGCTACGCACTCTGGGCAACCCCTGGATGCTTCAGGGCCGGTCCTCACTTACGTTAGAGGATTATTTATTCCTGAACACACGTTTCCCGGTCCTTACAGACCTATAATCGAGGCGCCTCATCCAACAACCACAAAGGTGAAAAGTATATATATGTCAGGGCTGGTAAGTCACTGACACCACCAAAGCTAGAAAGAAACGTCGTGCTCTCCCTACAGTCCGTATCCCGTTTTTGACTCATACCGAGGTGTGAGGCTCGCGAATTCACGTTATACACAAAGCTGCCATGTAGGCGTGCTTTGATCATCAACCACAAGACTTTGCTTTTCAACAGAAGCCTTGATCCATGCAACTCAGCATGCCACACAGGCAATTCATGCCATGCGACTGATGTCCATCGATATACAACCTCTGAGCTCGTATGTCTCAGAGAAGGGCGTTAAGCAAAAGAATAAATTCTCCGCCGCCAAACAGATGTATATTTAATAGAAATCAATCAACACAGAATAAAATCCAGTGTCAGACACACAATCCATTTACAAGTCCGTTCTGGGTCTGAACGAAACCGGAGGCACTTTCCTCGCATATCCATTCATCTCCAGGTACGTCTAGACGACCACCAACTATTTCCATCCTCTTGGGTGTACAGCCCAATCAGGATCGTCAGTAATTATCCAAACGATGTGAAGACTTCCGGTCCTCGACCACCGTCTTCATCTTCGACATATCGTCGAATCGGTTATTCAGAATGGGTATAAACCCGGACTTTCCGAACAACCCGCGTATATTGAAAACAAATGTTACACAAACACAACATACGCCTCATTCCAATTCATTAGTCACTAACCGTAAATTAGCAAGAGAACAATTTCCCAAACATTAACCCCGAAGGCCGAAACCAACATCAGATCAATATCCAGGAAACCATTCTTCTTAGCCAACCTACAACTACTTTCTAAATTCCACATTCTTAGGGAAAGGTTCCCATTAATTTTATCCAAGATAAATTCTTTAAAATTTATCCTGTAATCTTCCTTTGGATGTCATTTAAAACCAAATTATGGTTTTTCCAACTAGTCGAGATTAGCGAACCGTAACGAAGTAATTATTTATTTTATTTCTCAATCCCAACCTATTCATCCCCTGAAGCAAAACTGGTAATACTCCATATCTAACACCGTGGTGTTATCGGTAAAATTAATTACCATTTCACGTTCAAATCTAATTAAAGATTTAACTATCGCTTTGGAGTAAAACTGGTAATACTCCATTCCCGCTTATTTCTAAATTTGATAATTTAGATTATAGATTCACATTTCAATCTAATTGCATATTCGTCAGAACTCCTTTTACTGGGTTAAAGAACTAGGTGTTATTTAAAACACAGTTCACGATAAACCCAAATCAAATTCAATCAAATATATTAGAAATTCCGATTATTTAAAACCCCTTTTTAAATCTAATTTATTTATTTAAAAATAAAAACCCGGGTTTTAAATTTAGTTCAAACTAGTTCATTTCGATAAAAATCTATTTTTATCCTTTCAAGTATGGAGTTTTTCACCCCAATTTTTCCAAATCATTTCTTATGATTTTACACAATTTATTACTATTTTTAATAATTTTATCAAGGCCCGTACAGTCGATTTCCATCAACGGCCATCGAACTGCACCTATAGCGACCTTTTTCGAATTTGATTTGGACGTATCTCCAAATCCAACCGTTAGATTTCAAATTTCTAATATTCGTTAGAAAGCTCTTTTCAATACGAACCCAACGGTCCCGGTTTTAGGAGAATCCGGCGGTCGGATCTCCCGTAATGTCCGTTTGAAATAAATGGTCGAAATTCACGAACTGCCGCGGCGCGGCGCGTTCTATTCAGGCCATTATATTATATATATATAATATATATTTCGTCGATTACTATTTAAAACGAATTATATAAATAGTTTTGAATTCGTTTCAAAAACGGTTTCAACTTCCATTTCAACCCAAAGCAAAACTGAATTCTTCTTTATAAATTCGTTTTAAAATTCATTTCTATTCAATTCAAATTTTAATTCAATTTGAATTCATTTCAATTCGCTTTCAATTCAATTTGAATTTGTTTTCAATTCAATTAAATTCCAAAGTCGTTTGCTATCCGATTCAGTTCAAATTGGTTTTCTATTCGATTCGATTCAAATTGGTTTTCTATTCGATTCATTTCAAAATCGTTATATATTCAATTCATTTCGAAATCGTTATATATTCAATTCATTTCGAAAACGTTATATATTCAATTCATTTCGAAAACGTTATATATTCAATTCATTTCGAAAACGTTATATATTCAATTCATTTCGAAAACGTTATATATTCAATTCATTTCGAAAACGTTATATATTCAATTCATTTCGAAAACGTTATATATTCAATTCATTTCGAAATCGTTTTTAATTCAGTTCATTTCGAAATCGTTTTTAATTCAATTCATTTCGAAATCGTTTTTAATTCAATTCATTTCGAAATCGTTTTCAATTCAATTCATTTCAAAATCGTTTTTAATTCAATTCATTTCGAAATCGTTTTCAATTCAATTCATTTCGAAATGAATAGAATCGATATAAATCGTTTACGTCAAAATGGCGTCAATCTAATCAACACGGCTGCATAAATTTCTATTTTCAAATATTCTATTTCAAATATTTCTTTTTCAAAATAGTTGTTATTATCAAAATATTTCGTTCAACACATGACCAATCTCAATGGATGAGTACTGTCAACACATGAACCTTTATTTTATATTGATAAAGATGTAAATTTTATTACTAAAATATTTCGTTCAACACATGACCAATCTCAATGGATGAGTACTGTCAACACATGAACCTTTATTTTATATTGATAAAGATGTAAATTTTATTACTAAAATATTTCGTTCAACACATGACCAATCTCAATGGATGAGTACTGTCAACACATGAACCTTAATTTTATATTGATAAAGATGTAAATTTGATTACTAAAATATTTCGTTCAACACATGACCAATCTCAATGGATGAGTACTGTCAACACATGAACCTTTATTTTATATTGATAAAGATGTAAATTTTATTACTAAAATATTTCGTTCAACACATGACCAATCTCAATGGATGAGTACTGTCAACAAATGAACCTTTATTTTATATTGATAAAGATGTCAATTTTATTACTAAAATATTTCGTTCAACACATGACCAATCTCAATGGATGAGTACTGTCAACACATGAACCTTTATTTTATATTGATAAAGATGTAAATTTTATTACTAAAATATTTCGTTCAACACATGACCAATCTCAATGGATGAGTATTGTCAACACATGAACCTTTATTTTATATTGATAAAGATGTAAATTTTATTACTAAAATATTTCGTTCAACACATGACCAATCTCAATGGATGAGTACTGTCAACACATGAACCTTTATTTTATATTGATAAAGATGTAAATTTTATTACTAAAATATTTCGTTCAACACATGACCAATCTCAATGGATGAGTACTGTCAACACATGAACCTTTATTTTATATTGTTCTTTATTTTTCAAATTGGAATGAGGCCCAATCAATCACCATATAAAATTAATTATATGGATTTTCATACAACATATGTATATAACAACATTGAAAAATAATCAACCATCAACCAAAGTGCACTACACTGTATAAGCATCAAATATAGATATCTAACGCTTATAACAGCCTGTCAATCAAACGATCGACATATTTAATCAATCAGGATGAGTGAATTTCAAATTTCATCCCAACACCCGTGTGGGGTTTCAAACAATCAAACACAGATTTTATTTGTGCAGTTGGGCGATGTGTGAAATTTATCGTCCCAATCAATGTCCTTCAAATAGGTGTACATAAACAAACTGTCCGGTTTGTAAATGAATATTTTATTTATTCACTTTCATGTTAAAAATTATATTTTTAACGATAACACATTTTATTTCAACATATGAATATATTCAGTTCATTTATTCAATAGAAATGATATTTTTATTTTTCTAACATATTTTAGAAAATTTCGGCGGCATAACGGCACGATACTAGAAACGGGACGAGGCCTAGCCTTATCCCCTGTCTAGTGAAGGCCCACGCCATTCACACATCAATCATATCAATTTATTTCACCAAACAAAACAATTTCAATCAAATAAACTAACCAACTACACAACCAAACAATTAAACAAACAAGCCATCCATGGTCTGTGGATGACGGGTGTCGGGTGCTACTAAACACCGTCTGCATCCTAGTATATATATATATATAACTAGAATAGATATTGAAAGGTGAGAAATTCTCTCATATTTGCTAAACCAAACGCCTCGGCTCTTCTTTGCAGAAATCTTCATCGCTATCGCATCTTTTGTTACTTTCGTCGCCCTTATACACTGTATATATAAAAATTACATTTTTATATTTCCTATTATATTAAGATCGTATTTTTATCGCTAACTTCATATTGTGAAACTAGAATTTTCATCGCTATTTCTATAATGTAAAAATAGAAATTTCCTCGCAATTTCATATTTGTAAAGATAGAATTTTCATCGCTATTTCTATAATGTAAAAATAGAAATTTCCTCGCTATTTCATATTTGTAAAGATAGAATTTTCATCGCTATTTCTATAATGTAAAAATAGAAATTTCCTCGCTATTTCATATTTGTAAAGATAGAATTTTCATCGCTATTTCTATAGAGAAAAATTCTATTTTTATACAGTTACTATCTATATAAAGATTATACCTTTTTAATTATAGAAATCATATTTTCCTATTCAACTTCGTATAAGGAAAAATCATATTTTTACTATTCAACTTCTTATAAGGAAAATCATCTTTTTACTTCACTTTTCAATATAGAAAAATCGAATTTTTACTTCGCTATTCAGATAAAAATTATATTTTTATCACGCTATTTTCCATATAAGGATTTTGCCTTTTCTATAATATAAAAATTATATTTTTCTCAAAGTAAAAATCATATTTTTACTTCACTACTCATATCAAAATATCGCCTTTTCACTTTTAAAGAATATCGTCTTTATTTTGCTTCCTATATAAAGATGATATTTTTAATATTCCTATCATGTAAAAATTATATTTTCACTTCTCTACATAAACAAAAATCATATTTTTATATCATCTATATAGTAAAGACTATATTTTTAATACTTTAAAAATATAAAAATCATATTTTTATTACTTTAAAAATTTAAAAATCATATTTTTAATTCTCTACATATGTAAAAAACCACGCCTTTCTCCATTTAAAAATCAAATCTTTATATATACTTTATTTTCAGCCCTTATAAATGCTAACTCATACACACAAAAAAACTGATTTTATAAATAAAAATATAATTAAAAACTTACAGTGAGTTGCAGAGAGAAGGGGGGGGGTTTCAGCGTCGATCGGGAGGGGGGTCTTCGGTCGATGGCGCGACGCGGGGCAGAGGAGGGGGAAGGCGGCGGCTCCTGGTGCCAGGCGGAGGCGGATCGAAAAAGGGGGGGTTCGAATCGCAAGGCAGGGGTTTCGGGGGAAAGGGTCGGCGTCGGTCGAAGGGAGGGGAGGGGGTTGCGCGCTTGGAGGTTGCGATGGGGGGGGGGGGTTCGACGGTGGACATGGCGGTGGGCTGCTGCGTTCCTCCGTCTGTTCTCTCTTTTTTTTTTTTTGAAATGATTTAGAACGGGGGGGGGGGCTGGTTAAGGAGAGAAAGGTATATATTTTTTTTATTTAATTAATTTATTTTTCGCCAAAAAGTAACTTTTCCTATCGACTTCAGAATCGAACCCACCGCCTGTCGTCCATAGCGTTTTACCCCCATTCCGAACACAATGGGATATGTATCGTAGGTTGATTCGGACGTTAAGATTAGTTTCTGTTGAATTTACATTTAAATCACTATATTGAATTTTAAACGTACATTTCAAATTACCGGGGTCACATACTAACTCTGAAAATTCTCGAAAAATATTTTCTAGCTTTGTATTGACGATACGGTCCTAACAAAACTAGTTTCGTCGAATTCCGAGACCGTTAGAAAAATGGCCATTTTCCAGTCGATTAAAATCAACTGAAACTGGTCAAACGCGTTTTCCTTTGCCACGCTCACATATTGATTCGATAAATTATGAAATTTGGAATCTAGCAATAACTTGACACTGCGGATCCAACAAAAGTGGTTTCGTCGAAATCCGAGGTCATTTGCAAAATTTCCATTTTTAAGGGCCTGAATTCCATAGCGACTATTCAGAATTTTCAACTGGACATATCTTTTGATTCCCGCTATGAAATTCAGATTTTTCGGATTCGTTAAAAAGATATTATCAATTAGATCCTATCATTTTTGGTTTCAGTAAAATCCGGATTGGTTTGCACCCGGTACATTCAATTGAAGTTTGAAATCGAATTATCGAACTACCGCGCCATTTTCAATTCTATTTATAATTATATATAAATATTTATATTCTAACGACGGCGTATATAATATATACGTTCTAACTATATTCAAAATAAATTTCTCGTCGATATTATTTAAAATAATCTATTTTAAATATTCAAAATTCGCTGAAATTGCCAAAATAAAAATTTTAAACTGGTTCAGAATTTCCGGGTTATTACAACGGTACTCATTCGTTGAGATTAGTCATGTGTTGAACGTAATATTTTAACGATAAATTTTATATCTTTATCAATATAAAATAAAGGTTCATGTATTGACTGTACTCATCCGTTGAGATTAGTCATGTGTTGAACGAAATAATTTAACAAAAGTAGTCACACGTGGACGGTACTCATTCATTGAGATTAGTCGTGTGTTGACAAAAAGAAATATTTGAAAAGAAATATTTGAAATGAAATATTTGCAATAGAATATTTGAAAATAGAAATATATGAAGCCGTGTTGATTAGAGATGCGCCATTTTGACGTGAACGATATTTATATCAATTTTATTCATTTTAAAATGAATATTGAAAAGTAATTTTGAAATCGAATATAACGAATTGAATTGAAAACGATTTCGAAATGAATTGAATTGAAAACGATTTCGAAATGAATTGAATTGAAAACGATTTCGAAATGAAATGAATTGAAAACGATTTCGAAATGAAATGAATTGAAAACGATTTCGAAATGAAATGAATTGAAAACGATTTCGAAATGAAATGAATTGAAAATGATTTCGAAATGAATTGAATTGAAAACGATTTCGAAATGAATTGAATTGAAAACGATTTCGAAATGAAATGAATTGAAAACGATTTCGAAATGAAATGAATTGAAAACGATTTCGAAATGAAATGAATTGGAAACGATTTCGAAATGAAAAGAATTGAAAATGATTTCGAAATGAATTGAATATAAAACCAATTCGAATTAAATTGAAAACGAATTCGAATTGAATTGGAAACAAATTGAAATGAATTCAAATTGAATTGAATAGGAATGAATTTTAAAACGAATTTATAAGGAAGAATTCAATTTTGATTTGAAATGAAATGGAAGTTGAAATTGTTTTCGAAACGAATTCAAAACTATTTTTAAAACTTTGTTTTAAATAGAAATCGACGAAATATATATTATATATTATATATATAATATAATGGCCTGAATAGAACGCGCCGCGCCGCGGAAGTTCGTGAATTTCGACCATTTATTTCAAACGGACATTACGGGAGATCCGACCGTCGGATTCTCCTAAAACCAGAACCGTTGGGTTCGTATCGAAAAGAGCTTTCTAACGAATATTAGAAATTCAAAATCTAACGGTTGGATTTGGAGATCAAATGATTTGTTTTAAACATACCAAGCATGTTTGGCTGTTATAAGGTAAAACCCTATCCTCCGGCTTGCGTTGCATTGTGTGATGGGACCTGGGTCTTATAACAGCTTCATTTTCGAAAAAGCATTGCGTTGTTTATTCTATGCACTGGTATTCTTGTGAGGAAACCCGTTCCGTGTTATACGGCGTAGTCCCTTGAATTACTCTCTTTTAAAATTGAATTAAATAACTGTTTTAGTTCTCACACCAGTCACATGACTGACCTGGAGTTTATTGTTTCAACCTAAACTCTGGGTGCCCCTATTTTCCGCACGGGCAGCTAGTAGTTTTTGGTTTTGCAGATTTATATTAACAGGATCCTGGTTTACAGCTGGAATGATATCCGGAAAGCTCTGTATCCGTATATCACCTTCAGTTGTGCTTTGTATTATTTTCCGCTGCTATGTAATTTATTGTAATCTCTGATATTTATCGAATGTAATTTATTCATTTATACTCTGTATATTCTTGTATCTGATGGAATTGTTGTAATAGCAATGAAATGTTCTTCTGTTTGTGTTCTGATTTGTCCTGTTCTCAACGATCAAGGGTTTCGAACGGTCTAGATCGGTTTAGCGACTGATTCAGATCGAGCGAAATTCCGTGTCGTCACATTTGGTATCAGAGCTTTGGTTTACAGAGCTCGAGAACAAGACACATTAGAACCATACGAGAGAATTCATCAGATATTGGATTAGTAATATCCAATTAGAATGACTCGTTAGAGATAGGATCAGTAGTATCCTAGAACGAGTGTGAAGAGTATATTTTTCAAATGAAAACAATTTTGTTTTGAAAATTTGAATCGTTTTAAACGTATTTGATTATTTATTTATTTTGAATATGGACAATCCAATATATAAAGATTTTGCATATACGCGTCATGAACGTATATTCGAAGTTTTAATATACTGGATAGATATAGAATCATATTTTAGACACCCGGAGATGATTCTGATGATTGATATATCATCATCATAATTTGTGTTCGTGTTTCGAAGGATTGATTTCTATATATTTCCATTAGGCTGGTGTGAGAACCAAAACTTATATAGTTAGAACACATTATTGTGAATTGGCACCAAAACAAGATTTTCGGTATATATATCAAAAATTATGAATTTGAAACTCTAATTCACTAATTGATTGATGTTTGTGTTGTTTGTTTAATTATTTGATAATTTTTCAACCATTTAGCCTATTGTACCGAATATTGAATTGTATTGAAAATTGGTCGCATTTGCTTGCATATACATATACTTACATTGAACAGGTCATAGCAAGGAGGCTAGAGCCGAAGAATAAAATTTGTTTGCCCGACAAATAGGTACATGTTTACTACATAATTTACTGTTTTGTTTGGGTGATGATGATTTTATGAGCCTATTGGCTAGCCGCTTGGCTTTTTCTTTTTCTTTTTGAGATCAGAAGGCCTATATGGCAATTTCGGGATTTTCCCGTGGCTCCCGGTGCAGGGGAGGTTATGGCGAAATTTTTCGAAAATTTAGGGTGTTAGCCAAATTTTTGAAATTTTGAAAATTCTCAGAAACTGAAAAGTTGGAGAATGGAAGCCAGATCGAACGTAGAATTGATTAATCAAACCACTTTCGACTTTTTCCTTTTCGGGGACGAAAAGTTTTAAGTGGGGGAGATTGTAATAACCCGGAAATTCTGAGTCAGTTTAAAATTTTTATTTTGGCAATTTTAGCGAATTTTGAATATTTAAAATAGATTATTTTAAATAAAATCGACGAGAAATTTATTTTGAATATATTTAAAACGTATATAATATATACGCCGTCGTTAGAATATAAATAATTATATATAATTATAAATAGAATTGAAAATGGCGCGGTAGTTCGATAATTCGATTTCAAATTTCAATTGAATGTACTGGGTGCAAAACAATCCGGATTTTAGTGAAACAAAAAATGATAGGATCTAATTGATGATATCTTTCCAACGAATCCGAAAAATCGAAATTTCATAGAGGGAATCAAAAGATATGTCCAGTTGAAAATTCTGAATAGTCGCTATGGAATTCAGGCCCTTAAAAATGGGAATTTTGCAAACGACCTCGGATTTCGACGAAACCACTTTTGTAGGATCCGCAGTGTCAAATTATTGCTAGATTCCAAATTTCATAATTTTTCGAATCAATATGTGAGCGTGGCAAAGGAAAACGCGTTTGACCAGTTTCAGTTGATTTTAATCGACTGGAAAATGGCCATTTTTCCAACGGTCTCAGAATTCGACGAAATTAGTTTTGTAAGGACCGTATCATCAATACGAAGCTAGAAAATATTTTTATAGAATTTTTCGAGTTCGTATGTGACCCCAGTAAATTGAAATGT
Organism: Allium sativum; assembly: GCA_030737875.1. Lineage (NCBI taxonomy): Eukaryota > Viridiplantae > Streptophyta > Magnoliopsida > Asparagales > Amaryllidaceae > Allium > Allium sativum. The sequence goes on from CM060909.1 coordinate 975,347,917, forward strand.
GCGTTTAAATTTAAAATATAAAGATTTAAATTTTGATTTAAGTGAAAACCGATTGTAACGACTGAACCAACCTACGACACATATCCCATTGTGTTCGAAATGGGGGTAAAATGCTATGGACGACAGGCGGTGGGCCTCGTTTCGAGGTCATTTGTAAAAGTCAACTTTTTGCAAATTAAATAAATAAATTAAAACCCTCCCTTTCCCTCTTCCCCTAAATCTCGTTCTGGCCCCCCCGTATCTTTTCAAACTGAAATCAGAAAAAAAAGGGAGAAAGACGAATCGCTCCACCGGGGAGGCCGCCGCCCAACCTCCTGGCGCCGCCGCGCCAAGCGCTGCCCCCCCCCCTCACGCTCGTCCTCCTCTCCCGATTGAACCCCCCCCCCCCCCCCGTCCAGACACGAGCGCGCTTCCCCAAGACCCCATCGCCCTCCGCTCCACCACCGGAAACAACCTCCGCCGTCGTCGAAGTGGCACCACCGTGACATCGAGCCCCCCCCCCCTTCGAAGTTCAACAGCGGTAAACCCCCATTGAAGCGAACCCCACCATCGACCGCTACTCCCTCCCCCTTCCACCGCGACGTTGCTGAGACCACCCCCTCTCTTCGAAAAGTAAGTTCTTTCTTTTATATTTAATTTAAATCAGTTTTTATATTTAATTTAAATCAGTTTTTATGTTTAATTTAAATCAGTTTTTGTGTGTATTTACATAGTAGGAAAATCAGTTTTTAGCAAGCAAAAGATTAGATTTTTAAAAGGGCAGAAGATTAGATTTTTAAAATGCAAAAGATGATATTTTTAAAATAGAAAAGATGATATTTTTAATATAGAAAAGATGATATTTTTAAAATAGAAAAGACGATATTTTTAAAATAGAAAAGACGATATTTTTAAAATAGAAAGGACGATATTTTGAGATGAGTAGTGAAGTAAAAATATGATTTTTACTTCGAGAAAAATATAATTTTTATATAGATAAGATAGTAAAAATATCATCTTTTTATGTGTAGCAGCATAAAAATGTGATTTTTATAATGTTATTTTTATAAAGGCGAAGACTATATTTTTATAAAGGCGAAATCTTTATTTTTATAAAGGAGAAATCTTTATTTTTATAAAGGCGAAATCTTTATTTTTATAAAGGCGAAATCTATATTTTTGAAAAGGCGAAATCTATATTTTTGAAAAGGCGAAATCTATATTTTTGAAAAGGCGAAATTTTTATATATTGAATAGCATAGTAAAAATTCAATTTTTATATATTGAATAGCATAGTAAAAATTCGATTTTTATATATTGGATGGCATAATAAAAATTCGATTTTTAAATATTGAATAGCATAGTAAAAATTCGATTTTTATATATTGAATGGCATAATAAAAATTTGATTTTTATATATTGAATAGCGAAGTAAAAATTCGATTTTTATATATTGAATAACGAAGTAAAAATTTGATTTTTATATATTGAATAACGAAGTAAAAATTCGATTTTTACATATGTAGAGAATACGGGCAACGAAGATGACAAAAAGACGAGAACGACGAAGACTTCTGCAAATGAAGAGTCAAGATGATTGGATAGCTATCGGTGAGAATTTCTCACCTTTCAATTTCTTTTTCTAGTTATATATATATATACTAGGATGCAGACGGTGCTTAGTAGCACCCGACACAATCGTCCACAGACCATGGACTTGTTTGTTTGATTGCAAAAATTAGTTAGATTATTTGATTGAAATTTGAGTTGTTTGGTGAAATGGAATGGATTGATTGATGTGTGAATGGCGTGGGCCTTCACTAGACCGGGGATAAGGCTAGGCCTCATCCCGTTTCTAGTATCGTGCCGTTATGCCGCCGAAATTTTCTAAAATATTTTAGAAAAATAAAAATATCATTTCCATTGTGTAAATTAACTGAATAGAAATTCATGTGTTGAAATAAAATATTTTATCGTTAAAAATATAATTTTTAACGTGAATGTGAATAAATAAAATATTCATTTACAAACCGGACGGTTTGTTTATGTACACCTATTTGAATGACATTGATTGGGACGATAAATTTTACACATCGCCCAACTGCACAAATAAAATCTGTGTTTGATTGTTTGAAACCCCACACGGGTGTTGGGATGAAATTTGAAGTTCACTCATCCTGATTGATTAAATATGTCGATCGATTGATTGACAGGCTGTTATAAGCGTAAGATATCTATATTTGATGCTTATACAGTGTAGTGCACTTTGGTTGATGGTTGATTATTTTTCAATGCTATTAGATACATGTGTTGTATGAAAATCCATATAATTAATTTTATATGGTGATTGATTGGGTCTCATTCCAATATAGAAGATAAAGAATAATATTAAATAAAAGTTCATGTGTTGACGGTACTCATTCGTTGAGATTAGTCATGTGTTGAACGTAATATTTTAACGATAAATTTTATATCTTTATCAATGTAAAATAAAGGTTCATGTATTGACTGTACTCATCCGTTGAGATTAGTCATGTGTTGAACGAAATAATTTAACAAAAGTAGTCACACGTGGACGGCACTCATTCATTGAGATTAGTCGTGTGTTGACAAAAAGAAATATTTGAAACGAAATATTTGCAATAGAATATTTGAAAATAGAAATATATGAAGCCGTGTTGATTAGAGATGCGCCATTTTGACGTGAACGATATTTATATCGATTTTATTCATTTTAAAATGAATATTGAAAAGTAATTTTGAAATCGAATATAACGAATTGAATTGAAAACGATTTCGAAATGAATTGAATTGAAAACGATTTCGAAATGAATTGAATTGAAAACGATTTCGAAATGAATTGAATTGAAAACGATTTCGAAATGAAATGAATTGAAAACGATTTCGAAATGAAATGAATTGAAAACAATTTCGAAATGAAATGAATTGAAAATAATTTCGAAATGAATTGAATTGAAAACGATTTCGAAATGAATTGAATTGAAAACGATTTAGAAATGAAATGAATTGAAAACGATTTCGAAATGAAATGAATTGAAAACGATTTCAAAATGAAATGAATTGAAAACGATTTCGAAATGAAATGAATTAAAAACGATTTCGAAATGAAAAGAATTGAAAATGATTTCGAAATGAATTGAATATAAAACCAATTCGAATTAAATTGAAAACGAATTCGAATTGAATTGGAAACAAATTGAAATGAATTCAAATTGAATTGAATAGGAATAAATTTTAAAACGAATTTATAAGGAAGAATTCAATTTTGATTTGAAATGAAATGGAAGTTGAAATTGTTTTCGAAACGAATTAAAACTATTTTTAAAACTTTGTTTTAAATAGAAATCGACGAAATATATATTATATATATTATATATATAATATAATGGCCTGAATAGAATGCGCCGCGCCGCGGCAGTTCGTGAATTTCGACCATTTATTTCAAACGGACATTACGGGAGATCCGACCGTCGGATTCTCCTAAAACCGGAACCGTTGGGTTCGTATCGAAAAGAGCTTTCTAACGAATATTAGAAATTCAAAATCTAGCGGTTGGATTTGGAGATACGTCCAAATCAAATTTGAAAAAGGTCGTTGTAAGTGCAGTTCGATGGCCGTTGATGGAAATCGACTGTACGGGCCTTGATAAAATTATTAAAAATATCAATAATCTGTGTAAAATCATAAGAAATGATTTGGGAAAAATTGGGGTGAAAAACTCCATATTTGAAAAGATAAAAGTAGATTTTATCGAAATGAACTAGTTTGAACTAAATTTAAAACCCAATTATTTTTAAATAAATAAATTAGATTTAAAAAGGGGTTTTAAATAATCGGAATTTCTAATATATTTGATTGGATTTGAAATGGGTTTATCGTGAACGGTGTTTTAAATAACACTAGTTCTTTAACCCGATAATAAATAGAATGTGATATGGGTTTGTCGTGAACTGTGTTTTAAATAACACTAGTTCTTTAACCCAGTAAAAGGAGTTTTAACGAATCTGCTATTAGGTTGAAATGTGAATCTATAATCTAAATTATCAAATTTAGAAGTGAGCGAGAATGGAGTATCACCAGTTTTTCTCCAAAGCGATAGATAAATCTTTAATCAGATTTGAATGTGAAATGGTAATTAATTTTACCGATAACACTGTGGTGTTAGATATGGAGTACTACCAGTTTTGCTTCATGGGATGAATAGGTTGGGATTGGGAAATAAAATAAATAATTACTTCGTTACGGTTCGCTAATCTCGACTAGTTTAGAAAACCATAATTTGGTTTGAACGACATCCAAAGGAAGATTAAAGGATAAATTTTAAAGAATTTATCTTTGATAAAATTAATGGGAACCTTTCCCTAAGAAGTGATTTCGTGAATAAAAAGGATATTCTGCATTGGAATGAGGCGTATGTTGTGTTTGTGTAACATTTGTTTTAAATATACGCGGGTTGTTCGGAAAGGCCGGGTTTATACCCATTCTGAATAACCGATTCGACGATAAGTCGAAGATGAAGACGGTGGTCGAAGACCGGAAGTCTTCACATCGTTTGGATAATTACTGACGATCCTGATTGGGCTGTACACCCAAGAGGATGGAAATAGTTGGTGGTCGCTCAGACGTACTTGGAGATGGATGGATATGCGAGGAAAGTGCCTCCGGTTTCGTTCAGACCCAGAACGGACTTGAAAATGGATTGTGTGTCTGACATTGGATTTTATTCTGTGTTGATTGATTTCTATTAAATATACATCTGTTTGGCGGCGGAGAATTTATTCTTTTGCTTAACGCCCATCTCTGAGACGTACGAGCTCAGAGGTTGTATATCGATGGACATCAGTCGCATGGCATGAATTGCCTGTGTGGCACGCTAAGATGCAATGATCAAGGCTTCTGTTGAAAAGCAAAGTCTTGTGGTTGATGATCAAAGCACAGCCTGCGTGGCAGCTTTGTGTCTAACGTGAATTCGCGAGCCTCACACCTCGGTATGAGTTAAAAACGGGATACGGACTGCAGGGAGAGCACGACGTTTCTTTCTAGCTTTGGTGGTGTCAGTGAGTTACCAGCCCTGACATTGATATACTTTTCACCTATGTGGTTATTGGAATGCGAGGCGCCTCGATTTTAGGTCTGTAAGGACCGGGAAACGTGTGTTCGGGAATACTAATCCTCTAACGTAAGTGAGGACCGGCCCTGAAGCATCCAGGGGTTGCCCAGAGTGCGTAGCCCTGAGGCATTTGCTAGAGTGTCTCGAACGCGGAGAGGAGCTTGCCCCTTGCCTCGACTCATGACGGAAATCCAATTTCCAATACGTGTATTTCGGCTTTATTTGTAGAGCCTAGTATGGCGACATAGTGGGATGGGGCACTCGTGCCGTCTATGATTTATATTTATGATTGAAATGTTTTGACACTATACACTTATTATAGTATCAAATGATTTGTTTTAAACGTACCAAGCATGTTTGGCTGTTATAAGGTGAAACCCTATCCTCCGGCTTGCGTTGCATTGTGTGATGGGACCTGGGTCTTATAACAGCTTCATTTTCGGAAAAGCATTGCGTTGTTTATTCTATGCACTGGTATTCTTGGGAGGAAACCCGTTCCGTGTTATACGGCGCGGTCCCTTGAATTACTCTCTTTTAAAATTGAATTAAATAACTGTTTTAGTTCTCACACCAGTCACATGACTGACCTGGAGTTTATTGTTTCAGCCTAAACTCTGGGTGCCCCTATTTTCCGCACGGGCAGCTAGTAGTTTTTGGTTTTGCAGATTTATATTCACAGGATCCTGGTTTACAGCTGGAATGATATCCGGAAAGCTCTGTATCCGTATATCACCTTCAGTTGTGCTTTGTATTATTTTCCGCTGCTATGTAATTTATTGTAATCTCTGATATTTATCGAATGTAATTTATTCATTTATACTCTGTATATTCTTGTATCTGATGGAATTGTTGTAATAGCAATGAAATGTTCTTCCGTTTGTGTTCTGATTTGTCCTGTTCTCAACGATCAGGGGTTTCGAGCGATCTAGATCGGTTTAGCGACTGATTCGGATCGAGCGAAATTCTGTGTCGTCACATATGTATACAATAGCACTTATCAGAGTACATCATTTACAACACAGCGGAAATAAACTATAGCTATATAATCCAGAAGCCTCCTGCTCTAGCTCTTCAAGTATATCTGTAAATCCCGACTACTTGACTGCCCGTACAAATTTAGGCACCCAAGAGTTTAGGGAAAACAACAAAGTAAACTCCGGGTCAGTCATGGGACTAGTGTGAGTAAAACAGTTTAAACATGTATATGAACAAGTAAACGATATCTCACAAGATCACTCCGCAGAACGGAATGGGTTTTTCCCTTATGAGAATCCAAAAATATCTTTATATTAAAAACCTTTTGATATTATAATAATGTCTATGTACAAATAGAGATCAACTAGCAAAAACGCTTTCATCTCACGTTCTACATATATAGTATACAATCAAAATCGCAAGCACGTATTGGATAATGGATTTCCAACTATGACAAGGTATGGAACCACCTTCCGATCAGTGTACTCTAAGAACGATACACCGGAGTTCAACAAGAACATCTTGCAACTCAGCCACACATAACCGACCACTCATTTCGCTTGAGTGTATCGAATGTACATCACCAACGGTTGGGATCAGCAACCGTTCCCGTATATATATGGGACAACATTGATAGATTTAAGAAACAAATGAATATTCTCTAGATAGGTGATTATACACCCTACTTCGGTGCGACCGACTTAGCCATGCTGCCTGCCCGATTTCTGTCATTTACCAGATGAGGAGGCTAGAAGTTACGCGTTATCATCCCATCAGATTCACTTTGAATGCCACATTGTCAGATCCATCAAAAATCACTAATTGACATCTACAACAGTACATTACGTGTTAGCTTAAGAAGTTTCCTTCTTCGCTTCCACTCTTGGTACGGTTGAAGAAATCAATGTACGTGACCTTTCTGGAAATACTCTGTCAGCCATTCATCTTCATTCACTTAGAATGTCACATCGTCATATCCGCCAAATCACAAATTGACTTATCCAAAAATAACACGGGTATACAGCTAAGAGAAACGAATTCCTCCGCCACTAAACGTGAATACGTTTGAACAGATCAACTTACGCGATCCATTGGATATACTCTGTCAGACCTTCGTCCATACAAGTTGTCCTGGGACTGAACAAACCGAAGGTATTATTCAGTATATCCATCTTAGTCACTGTTATCTAAGACTTATACAACAGCCCTTGCACTTTACTCCGTCTTCAATTATCTTTGGCATATTTGATTCGCAACGCTTATGCCAATACAGAGTGGTTCTTTGGATAATAATCCAACCGGTCTCTCCATATTAACAATGTTAAAATGGTCAAAAACTTCGATAGTCTGTGAGTTAACTATCGAAGAAAAACAAGTGTGCAAACAACGATATTATTTCCAGATGGAAATTATATCGAACAAACATCATTTAACATTAATCTCTTTAGTTCATTTATTTACTTATCTCCTGTTTCCCTATATTCTAAATTCTTATTTTCTTTTATCAGAAAACATTTCTGATTCTCGTTTAGAAAACATTTCCAAAACTCCTTTACGATCAAACCTTACCATTTCTTAGTCAAGAAGGAAGTCACTCAAGTTGGGGTATAATTACCTCTCAGACCTTAACTGAACAACGTTATAACTTCGAAATGGTCAAAGTTTATCTTTTAATCTTTAACAACTTCTTTACGCCTTTCTCGGATTCAATTTTAATAATCCACTTCTATATTTAAAACATTGGTTATAACGATAACGTTATAATCCCGACTTTCGAATTATCTAACTTTAATTATAACTTCTATTCTTATTAGTGAATAATTAAGCTAACACTTATTTATTTATAAATAAATAAATCTCTATTTAAACACTGGAAAGTACAAATACTTTCCTGAATTCGATATAATCGAATTCGCCAGATTACTCTCTTTGAGAAGTCTCTATTTGATTAACTCTTCTTTGAATAATCTATATTCGATTAACCCCTTCCTTTCGAATATACTCTATTTGATTACTCCTTCTCGAGTAAACGATATTCGATAATCTCTCTTCGAATAACTAATATTCGATAACTCTTTCTTTTCAAATATCTCATATCTGAAAATCTCACTTCCGAATAAACTATATTCGATGATCTCTTTTCGAATAACTCTTATTCGATAAATCTCACTTCGATTCGATAACTCCTTCCGATGAAACTAACATCGATAACTCCTTACGATGAAACTAACATCGATAACTTCTTTCGATGAAACTAACATCGATTAACTCGACTAACTTAACTTGACTAACTCGACTAACTTAACTTGACTCGACTAACTCGACTTACTTGGTTCGACAAATTCGATTCGATTAACCTAGGCTCGACTAACTTGGTTTTATTTAACTCAACTTGATTGACTCCTATCGAATAACTAATATTCGATTTAACTCCATTCGTTTGACTCTAGATCGCAGCGATCACAAATGGTTACACCTGATTCCCTCAGGAAACATCCGACCGCCTTAAGCTATCTGTAGCCCTGCGAATTTCGCTAGCAGTCGTACGAGATGACAACTTACCCTGAATACTATGTTTGACTAACTCTGTCTCAAATAACTATATTTGATTAACTCTAGTTCATTTTAACTCTAATCGATTTACTCTAACTGATTTACCTACCTGATTAACTCTAACTGATTAACTCTAACTGATTAACTCTAACTGGTTTACCAACCTGATTAACTCTAACTGATTAACTCTAACTGGTTAACTCTAACTGGTTAACTCTTACTGATTAACTTGACTGACTTAACCCAACTGGTTAACTCGACTTACTTAACCCAACTGGTTAACTCTACTGAACTGTTTAACTCTACAGAACTGGTTAACTCTAACTGATTATTCATTACGTTCCTTTTAACAACTTTTATTCATTTTTAAAGATTTACTTTTGGTAACGGTTCTTCACTTTAAAAATGATTTTCCCTTTTTAATTTGCCTATATTTATTTCATATAAATATTCCCTTTATAACTTTGTTTATTTCCTACATGAATATTTCCTTTTAACTCTTTATTTATTTTCACAAATATTTCCTTTATATTTGGTTTCCACAAATATTTCCCTTATATTTGGTTTCCACAAATATTCCTTTTATATATTCTAACTCCTTAAATTTCCGGGAAAATTCGCCATAACCTCCTTTGTATCGGGAGCATCGGGAAAATCCCCAAACCCGCCACACAGGCCTTTCCATTCAAAAAGAAATTGGTTTGTAATTATTTCCTTTTTGAATATCTCCTATTTATAAATATTCCAATTTATAAACATTTCTTATTTATAAATATTCCACTTTATAAATATCTCTTATTTATAAATATCCCATTTTATAAATATTCTATTTTCAATATCCCTTTGAAAATCCCCTTATCAACATCCCGTATGTTGTGGTATTCAATCAGATCAAATCACGATGTTCAATATCGTCCAAGCACATATAATCGAACACAGATTCTATATCACAATATATGAATCAAAACAGTATTATAAATATTGAGGAACCCAGTTGGGTCCCTCCGACCTGTTTCATTGCATCCATAGATGTTACACAGTAAAATCAACATCACTTTCAGTTCAGTACTGATTATTCTGATAACAGCATCAATATATAAATATTTAAAGGTTTATACATATATAAATTATATATATATATATATAATTTCCACTAACTGACTAGCAGTTCAATCAATCAACCAACACACAGCAATCAACAGATGATTAACAGTTCTAAGAATACATTATAAAAATATAACTGTTCAAGGTTGGTGAGTTTTACTCACCTTAGCAGTTCATCGTTAAAGAACGATAAACTGTTTGTTTGATTTGAATCAAACAATTTATTTCTCCATAAATTGTAACGTGCTCGAATTAACTCTCAGTCAGTTCCAGTGTGTAGCCCTCGTCCATACGATCCCAATGGATCTGACCGTTCGTTAATCCTCTCTCACGTGACCCCTCTATTCCTTTCTTTCCTAATTCAAAACACGGAAACCGATACCCTCTTCACCCTAACGTGTATACAGGCAATCCCACTCCTCCCAAATCCCCGTTGACCATGCCATTGACCGCCAATACCTCCTCCTCCGTCCATCTGTTTCGAGCGCAACTACCTCCAATCCACTCAGCACACAAAACCGCCTCTTCTGGCCACCATCGCTACCCCTTCGGTGACCTCGACTGATTTCCGACCTGCAGCCCTCGACCACGCACCCTACTGTCGCAGTTCCACATACACCACCGGAGTTCCTCTTTCCGACACCATCGGGTACGCCTCCTCACCAAGAACGCCTTGCCACCACCCATTTTACCCAGCTCCGCCCTGATTTCCTCCATGCCGAAGCCCTAGGTCGTCAGCTCCAAAAACCCACTCCAGAAATTGTCATCGTACTCAAAACGAGTGGCATCATCGGAGAGCTCTTGGTTCCACAAGTTCGAAACACCATGTTTCAACATTTTAGGATTTTGTTTTGATTTTTCATTTGATTTTGAAAGAGGATGTTTACTGTTTGAAATGTTTCTAGGTGGCGGCTTGTTTTCCATTCGATCAGATGGGAAGTAGTTTTAGGGTTTAGAGAAGGGTAGGGGTATATATAGGATTTTTAGATATTTTATTTTTCGATTATTTAATAAATATTTAAGCAAACGCTATGTGTACTTATCCTCTAAAATTTCTGTGACCACATACGATAACCAAAAATCACGAAAATTGACATGTAGCTACAACTCTACATTACGGTCCCAACGAAACTGGTTTAGTCAAATTCCTACTTCGTATGCTCACGCAACATATTTTTAACTGTCATAATACTGACTGCTTTTCACTCTAAAAATCTGTACGGCCACACAGTGACTCTAAAAATCACAGAACTTGGAATCTAACAATAATTTGATGTTGCGGATCCAACAAAATTAGTTCCGTCGAATTCCAACTTCGTTTGCAAAAGTGGCTATTTTTAACGCTCTTAATAATCTATTTAAATATATAAATATATTTAAATAAATTAAATTAAATATTAATAATTTAATATTATCGTTTATATCCACATAGGATATGCCACAGCTTCAGAATATTCATATATGGATTTATAGCTCGATATTCCAAATCCATATTATATCGATATTCAATTTATATTGAAATTCCTTTTATAAATCATTATAAATTATAAAGGAATTCCATAGCGACTTTTCTAAAATTTGATTTGGACATACATCAAAATCTACACGACAAAATCCCGATTTTTCTCTTCCATTAGAAAACTATTATCAAATCGGTCCTGACGGTTCTTGTTTCACAGAAATCCGACTTAAAACGGACCCTGTATATTCTGTTGAAGTTCAAATCGCCAAATAGCGAACTGCAGCGCCATTTCGAGCTCGATTATAATTATATTATAATTCTACATTCAAACTGTCGTTTATATAATATATTAGTCAATATAATTCAACTCTAAGCTAAACTAAATCCTAGGGACGAACCTGTTCACAGAATATTGTGATTTCCCATATTTTTTATTATTCCTGAATTAAATATATTATTCTATTATTTAATTTAATTAAATATTCATTATAATTTAATTAACGACGATTTAATTCCCTAAATCACTATTTATATAATTAAATAAATTAATTATAATACCTCTGACAATGCGAGTCATTACATTATAGGCCATTTTATTATATACAAATCAAATCTATTATATTATATGAAAGCACAATCTTTCTCCGAAGACCTTTCGGATATAGATTCTCCAAAAAATTCACAAGTTGACATATGTACATCGTTTTAATCCTCACCGTCCACCATATAACCCATCCAAACTCTTCAGTTGCTACTTGTACCCTTTAAAATTAATTTCTCAAATCCATGATACCAATATACCATCTGCCGCCTTCTTCGCATATCTATTTTTCGTCTTCTTCTCGAAAATCCTTGCTTGCGGAGTTCACATCGCTTGATTCGACTAAAATAGTGTCGCCTAATAGCTAACTCGCTGTTGTTATCGTATACTCTTACCCCTTCGTCCCTCTCCTTAAGGTGAAGTTCTTATTTCACTCTTCAGATTGATCAATTTGTTTGGGTTTAAAACGTTTCAGCATGTGGTTAAAATCCCTATAAACCCTATTCAGGCATGTCCACCGGATCCCTATACACCTTATTCGAATCTGGTGGACAGCCTACCTTTTCGGCTGTATAGAAAACCAGAAAAATTTTCAGGCACGCTCATATACACCTAATTCGAGTCTGGGTTTAAAACGTTTCAGTAAGCGGTTAAAATCGGCACGTCTAGCCTATATCCTTTCCATATGAAAAGATGGACATCCATATGATAAATTGCATATTTGATGGAAGAACAGGAGATCCTTTTGAAAACCTGTTCTAATAGGCAGGTCCTATATCCTAAAATTAATTCATCAAGTTGATGATAAAATCCATGGACGTTCGAGTGGGCATTACGCACTTATTACACAACAACCCCTGATAGGAAGGGCTAAACAAAGGGGGCAACGAGTAGGGGAAATGGAAGTTTGGGCTCTAGAAGGATTTGGTTTTGCTCATTTTTTACAAGATATTCTTACTTATAAATCTGATCATATTAAAGCTCGTCAAGAATTATTTGGTGCTACGATCATTGGAGGAAGAGTACCTAATCCTGAGGATGCCCCAGAATCTTTTCGATTACTCGTTCGAGAACTGAACCATTTTCTTGTATCTGAAAAGAATTTTAAGATTAATCAGAAGGAAGTTTGATCCGAATGAATCCGAATTTCTATTCTATGATCAATCGATATAAACATCAACAACTTCAAATTGGATTAGTGTCTCCTCAACAAATAAGAGCTTGTGCCAACAAAATCCTACCAATGGGGAGATAGTTGGAGAGGTGACAAAGCCCTATACTTTTCAGTATAAAACCAATAAACCGGAACCCGGCCACACATAACCGACCACTCATTTCCTTGAGTGTATCGAACGTATATCACCAACGGTTGGGTGCAACCCACTGTTTTACCGAAAAGGGACAACATCGAAATAGATTAAAGAAGGAAATGAAATTCTCTAGATAGGTGATTATACACCCTATATGGAGCTACCCACTTAGCCATGCTACCTGCCCTATTTTTGTCATTTCCCAGTTGAAGAGGCTTGAGGTTTAACACTACCTTTAGAACATCGTATCACAAATCACTTTGAATGTCACTTTGTCAGATCCGCCAAAAGACTAATTGACGTCCACAAAAATACTCTGGTCGTTAAGCTAAGAGAAGGGCCCCTCTTTACCACTAACACGATTACTTCGGTAAAAATCAACGTATGTGATTCTTAAGAAATACTCGGTCAAACATTCATCCATACAAGTCATCCAGGTATAGGATGAATCGAAGGCACCCTCGTATTACTTCCTAGGTATCACCCCCATAGATCAATAGCGAGTAGTCCTTGCAAATCCATAGATTTCAACCACGACGGGATTACAGTATATCTATGACCACTAAACCAGAGATTTTAAGTAATTCTACCGTTTTATAAATATCCACGGTCTTCAATTTCCCCGTCTCAATCAGTATCTGATACCTTCAACATTTCGTATTTGCTGCTCGGAACGGTTTTCGAATATAATTCAATCTCGGTCTTTCCATACCAACCATCGTATAGGCCAGATTTGATAGTTGGTTATTTAAATATCAAATAAACAACCATTCAATCATAAAAATAAAAATAGATTTACAGGTTCAGTATTCAGCATCACTTAGCTTCTTTAATTAAAATAATTAAACAAATAGTTAATTTACAACTTAAAAATCTTTTTTTTGAAATTTCAACATAGCATTTCACTTCTTATTTAATCATAAGATTATCTTCAAAACTATTTATCATACAATTACTTGTTATCTACAATCGGGAAATCACTTTAACTCCCCACTCATAAAACAGTGTTACAAAATCTCTTTTATTTCATTATTTGAAAACAATTACCAATTCTTATTTGTATAAAAATCCTATTTCAAAACACAACTTCTCATTTCCTTTTTAACTTGAAAATATCATGATATTTTCATGCAATCTCCTTTTGATTTCCGTTACCTGGGAAATCTCATTATATATAGTCTCGAGTCCTTTTATTTCCTTTACTCTGGAAATCATATTATATATTCTTAAATCTTTATTTCTGTTACTGGGAAAATTTCTATTATTTATTCATGCATTTCTATACTTCAACCCTCATTAGTCCTTGACCGTAAATTGGTAAGTGAATAATTTCCTAAGTATCAACCCCGAAGATCGAAATCAACATCAGATTAATAATCAGAAAATCACTCAACTCAACCAATATCTAGTTAGGTTCCAATTCTTATTTTAACTCTTCATTAACCCATATTATTTCACTTATACTCCATTCAACCCTTTTTCCACTTTAAAAATATCGTTTCAATTCCATCCATTTCACTTAATTTCGTTGTTAAGTATCGCCAATTTAAATCAACGCTTTCACTTCTCATTTCATTTCATAAACCTTGTTTATGACTTTAGTTCAATATAAAAACTATTTTTACCTCATTTCTTTTCGCTTAATTCTCATATTAAGTTAACGTTTATTTTAACCTATCATGTTCGCTTAAAATATCTTTCATAACTTAATTTATAAAACTCGGGTTCTAATATAAAACCCCTTCATAATCTCCTTTATAATCCAATATGTTTTCATATCAAATCTTCGATTTTCCTTACTTCGATGAATTTCATTTACAAAGGTATTTACTTAAGTTATTATTATTAAAAATAATAATTTACTTAAACATTAACTATTACAAAATTAGTTAATTGCTTAATTAACCAAAATAAATAATAAATTTCCTTTTTAAACTCTTATTAAGATTTAAAAAATTTTGTTAAGTTGTTTCCATATATTACTTGACAATAAACCAATTCAATTTAACAATCAAACCCCAGTTGAAATGGTCGACTTGGTTAACTTAAAACACGATTATTTCTTTAATTGATTCCAATTAATTCCACCTTTAAATTAATTAATAATATAATTAACTTAGATAACTTCATTTAATCGTTTCTTAGAACAATTAATCAAATTCTTAACCGTTCAGTTAATTTCTGCTCATTTACTTATAAATCTTATCTACATAAAAATTTGCATTATAAAATCCCTATATAATTATTTATAAACTTAAATAATCAATAATAAGCATTTATTTCCTTTTTATAAACCTCAATTCAAAATAGTAGATTTCAAAATCTATTTTCAGTTATAAGATAAATTTTATAACTTCATTTCTATCAGTTTACCTGATTGTAAATCCATATTATAAAATGATTGATTTATAGGCCATGCGATGCCAATTATCCAACCAATACTGCCCGTTGGTAAATAATAAATGTCAAGTTACGATTCAACAAATAAATAAACAAATTAATCCTCTAATCAGGTTGGTCATACAGTTCATATAACGATCATACGAAAATAAACAATAAATTTGAGGAATTCAATTGGATACCTCTAACTTGTTTCTCACAGCATCCAAATACGTTACCTCAATTTCAATTCAGTAAACAGATATAATGTTAAACAATAAATAAATCATAGTAATCCAAGCACCCATATTTTAATTTAATACATTTATGTTATTATAGACTTAACCAATAAGGTAAGTTACCTCATTTGGAAATAATCATTAAAAATAACGATTAGTTCAAATTAAATTAAATGAACGTTTAATTTAATCAGATCAGTTCAATACACACAAACACACACACATACATATACATATACATACATACATACATATATATATATATAGCATCCATCAAACAATTAACTAAGATAACACCCAAATAATAAACCCGACTTAAAGTAGGTAAACTGAGTAAGTTAAACTCACTTTGATTCCGTTTGTTTCTGTTGTGGTAAAATTAAACAAATGTTTAATTTAACCAATAATTCCAGATGTTCCCAAATCTGTTCCAACTATGTTGTATGATGCAAATCTCGTTACCACGATCCCAATGATACCTGTTCCGTTTAATTCGTGAACATACGCACAAGTTATAGGCCATTTTATTATATACAAATCAAATCTATTATATTATGTGAAACCACAATCTTTCTCCGAAGACCTTTCGGATCCAGATTCTCCAAAAAATTCACAAGTCGACACATATACATCGTTTCAATCCTCGCCGTCCACCATAAAACCCGTCCACCATAAAACCCATCCAATCTCTTCAGTTGCTACTTATACACTTTAAAATGAATTTCTCAAATTCATGGTACCAATTAGGGTTGTTATGGTAATGGTAAATTTACCACCACCATACCAATACCAAGTAATTGGTTAAAAAAATTGAGCCACTTTGGTTTACCAATGTTATCGGTATGTTAACGGCAAATTTACCATTGTTAACGGTAAATATAACTGTAAAGAAAAGTCAAAACCAGTGGTAACGGTAAATTTAACAATCATATTAAATTTATTTTTCACTATTAGATCAAACTTTAACCATGGACACTTTTAACGATACTTCGTAGTTTTTAAGAAGATTTTGTAGTATTATTTATGACGATGATTCTTTTTAAGTTTGGTTAGGCTCAAAGTTTGAGATTATAAATGTTATTATCTCATATTATTGTAAATAAGCTGTGATGGATTAAGAAATACTTAGATGTCAAATAAAACATATCGTAATACTAATATAAATATCATAGAGTAATAATAAAAAAACAAGATAATTGCTTTTTTTTTTCAAATTTTAGTGCAACAAAATTTGAATGTTTGTTACTGGTAAATTTCTCATTTACTAGCCAACGGTATACTAGTTTATCGGTATTGAATATTTTGCCATTGGTAACGGTACATTATCGGTAGCTATTTTTTCCTTACCAGTAGTACTGGTATGGTAATGATTCTCATGTATAGGTAGCAGTTACCGTTACAGTAACAACCCTACCAATATACCTAGGGGTGGAATCGGTTCAGTACCGGAACTTTATATTCAAAACTATTACCGTACCGACTTTATATGGTAATAGGAAAATCATACCATTATCGACCAAATAAATCGGTTACCAACAGTTCTGTTTATGGTTGGTAGAGGCCGGTAATAATTTTTTACCATTTGCTAGTATGAGATCTTATTGTTTATAATATTTCACGTTAAAATATTAAATATTAAGACTGAATTTTTGGTTATTATATTATTATCTATCTATTTTATTTATGTAGTTAAATATGCAAGAAAACTTTATGGATGAACTAAATTATTATATAAGTTATATTTGTTGTAAGATATATGATAAAATTTGCGTTTAATCTTGTATCACAATAGCATTCTCCTAGGTATTTTATTAAATCATTATACATTAGAAGTTCGTTGTTACGTAATAAACGTATATAATGAAATATAAGAATATACATATATACCGTTTAAGATATGTGGTAGGTATGGCAATTACCATTGCTAATGCTCAGTTACGGTTACCATACCGCATATTTTCAAGTGGTTTGGCATCTGGTACCAATCAAATGGTTGCCAATTTTTCATCATCTTCTTGAAAATCCGTGCTTGCGGAGTTCACATCACCTAATTCGACTAAAATAGTGTCGCCTAATAGCTAACTCGCTGCTGTTATCGTATATGCTTACCCCTTCGTCCCTCTCCTTAAGGTGAAGTTCTTATTTCACTCTTCAGATTGATTAATTTGTTTAGGTTTAAAACGTTTCAGCAGGCAGTTAAAATCCCTATAAACCCTATTCAGGCACGTCCACCAGATCCCTATACACCTTATTCGAATCTGGTGGACAGCCTAACTTTTCGGGTGTATAGGAGGCCAGAAAATTTTTCAGGCATGTTTTAGGCACGCTTCTATACACCTAATTCGAATCTGGGTTTAAACAGTTTCAGCAGGCGGTTAAAATCGGCACGTCTAGCCTGTATCCTTTCCATAAGATAAGATGGACACCCATATGATAAATTGCAGTTTGGTTTTTTTCGCTTTGGATTTTTCATTGTTTACATACTTTGACTGCCCTAGCATATTGCATTGTCTCACGATTACACTGTCAAATTGAGATTCCATAATCGTATTTGTTTGTGTTTTCACCATCGATTTGGAATTATTTATCCTCTGTAATCAATGATGTCAAGGGACGTACTTGGAGTCCCACAAAATAAAAATGTGATGAAATTTACCAGAATGGTCTATATGATATTAAGTTATCTAATCAATTATAGATGTCTACTATAGAAATTTGTGAAGGCCAAATTTTATTATTATTTCCCACTTTAAGGCAATCAAGATGACAATAGTATTAAATTTTGAATTTTCCTAAATTGTATTTAGCTTCACCGATCAAATATTGTCGTTAGAAATTTAGAGAAATTCTGAAAATTAAGTTTGGTCTGCTGTTTCTTTGGTTTCTCCGTTACGAGAACTCGGCTTCGTCGAATGATTCCATCTCCATTTATTAATTTTGGGTATTTTTTTTCATCCTATGGAAAGATGACAAACGAAGAAAACAGTGAGCTCCAATTGACTTCGCCGATCTATAACTCATCGGTTTCTTTCACCTACTGGGTATATTTCCTATCTTGCACCTTATTGCTTTTGTTTAATTATGCTATCAAGTGGCCTTTTAGTTTAATTGCAAGAAAGCTTGGTTCATTTAGTTGGAAACTTCTTCCTATGTTTGTTCCAAAATTCATTTTGGCATCCATTATGTTTGGCAACTAATAAAATGTAAATGCTTTATTATGGCTTGGTTGTTAAATTTTTGTTGCATTGTATAATTTGTTAAAAAAAACATAATTTAACCTTTCGTTATCTAAATCATAGTTGCAATATTTTGTATTAGTTGTTGTTGTTGTTCACAGCTGCTCTCAGTCAAAGGTTTAATCGGCATACTGATATATTTGTCTGTAAGCATGATTCAAATTTACAAAGTAGTTCTGTTTGTAATGATAACAAGATAGTTCTTTATTTAAGCCTGTAATTTTTGATTCCAACAGAAAATAGTTTTAAAGTTGGTAACATTAACAAAAGTGTTTATTTTCTGTATAGTTTATTCAGCACGATGAATATATTTTTATTGCATTAACGAGTTAAATTTTACCCACTGTAAACTATTTACGTCCTTATTTTTATGCAACACCCCATAATAATATATTATGCATGTTTATGGCTATGTCATGCTAATGGGCATTTTTGTTTTCATCCAATGTTCTTATCTGTGGTCTCATACCCATAATTGATTCAAGATCAATAAAACATTAATTTGTTTATGCTCATATTAATTATGGTTTAGTACTTCGGTAAATAATAGTAATCAAAATCATCGATCAATGTTCTTGGAGGCAAACTTCTTCTGTTGTACCATTAAAGATTAAGTTTAATATTTGCTGCTCTGCAAGTTATACACACATAATAATAACATTCTCATGCATAGCTTAGTAAAGATAAGGGTGCATGGAAAATATAAGTTCCTATATTCTTATTCAATAATTGTTTGGTTAGTTAGTTTTTCTTTAAGAAAATTTACAAGATGTCTTCATTAACCTCCAGGCATATCAAATTTCCCTACTTTTGCATTGGCATAGACGAAGCGTTTGATGGAAAAAAGTTCTTTGATCAGTCAGAGGAAAATTTGGCATTTGATAATCTGCAGTTGCCTTTACTTTAATCATTCCCCTTGGTATTTGAGAGTCTATGTAACGACCCTCATTCTACACATCATAGGATCGTAGAATATTTATTTCTGACACATATGAAGTCGTATGGTCATGTAACTTTGGGAGACGACTATTGTCGTCATTTCCCATGTTCATGATTTTTCCCAATTTTTAAATGACCATTTTACCCCCTAGTTATCACTGTTTTGGCCATAACTTTTGACCAAAAAGGAATTTTGACCTGAAACCCCTTCCATTGGCTCCGGATGATGGTTTCTCTTTCCGTAGAGTGGTCACATTAGCCAAACGGACTCGCCGTTTGGGAGATATGGCTGAAACAAGTTTCAGATGGTGAAAAACAGCTTAATTGGGCTTAACCGGGTGATTAACAGGTAGGCCCAAAGGGGAATTTCGGGATTAGGAGTTTAAAAGGGCTGTTAGGGTTTGGAGAATACCTTTTTCTCATTTTTCAGCCGTCACTATTCATTCCTCTTAACCTAGCCATGGCCTCCACCCTCTAAATCTCTTCAAAACACCTCTTAATCACTTTCTAATTGAAGATTAGGCTTAGCAAACATCAAATCAAGGAGCATTAGCACGAGAACCGAGGTAGAGCTGCTGTGTAAGATTGGGAACAGCGCCAAATCAGAGAATATTTCAGTTTTGGGGTTTTAGTTGTGGCAAAGGTGAGTGATAGCATCGTTTTGACACTAATTACAGTTAATTAAGGGTGATTAGTGAAGATTAGCGAATTTATACACTGATAAATTCTGGAAAAATGTTTAGAAATTCTTAAATAATGTTTTATGCCTCTGGTTGAAATTTGGTTCGATTTGATTAAGTTTTGTTAAACCTATGATGAGATTTGCTTAAACATAGTAAGGGAAAATAAGGGGTTTTGGGCACATTTGATCCATTTTGACATATAAATTCATTGTTTTGGTGTTTGTGGTTAGTTTGCTATGTTGTTATGACTATTTGACATGAATTGTGATTGATTAGAATAGATAGATTTGTCAAAAATGTCGTCGAACGGCGTAAACAAGTTGCTGGAAAAGTTGCAGAAAGTTGTGCAGGGCTTCGGATCGGATCAGATGGGGGCTCGGATCGGATATGTGAACTGGGCAAGAAACCCGACCCGAACCGGAGTTTGGCACATAGGAGGCATGGCGAGAAGGAAGGTCGTTTGCTTAGAGTTGGAGTGGACAAGGGGATCGGATCGGAAGAATAGTGGAGACCAGATCGGATCGGCCTAAGAATGGAAGGCTACAGCGGGAGAAGGTGAAGGGATCGGATCGGATCGGAGTGGATGGAAAAGAGGGAGCTGATCGAAGAAGAACTGGAAGGAAGAAAGTAACCCGACCCGACCCGGAGGAGGAAACCGACCCGACCCGGAGGACACCGACCCGACCCGCAGTGGAGTATCCGACCCGAGCTGAATGAAGAGATGAACACCGAACCGAACCGATCTAGACGAGGAGCACCGAACCGATCTAGACGAGGAGCACCGAACCGAACCGTACGTGGGCTATTACTACTACGCGATGACTCTTCTGAAGACCCACTCCAATTCGATCAAAACCCGAGATGCAAAGGAAGTCCAAATGGGAAGTTAGGGCTCAAGATTTAGATGGGAATCAACGAGTTCGCTTCATGGTTGGGCTTTGCTGCGGGACGCGTGTTAAGGGGTTATCGATGTCTATAGCTTTGGACCACTATGGTAGGAGGTACAAAGGCGGATTCAGGGCCATTATGGCATCGGTAGAACCAAGGGCTACGACCAATGAAGTGAGTCATTGAAATGTTTGGTCATGTCTCCAAGTGTTTGGCTTGGTCACAGCAGGGTTTCTACAAGTCGGGACCCGTAGTTACCTCAATTTGTCTAGTGTTCCAAGGTGGTAGATGTCGTATGCTTTACGCACTGAGTGAGGGATGTGAGGATGGTTGCTATGGATGGTTTGTTTGCTATCATTACGACATACACACCCCACCCCCGTATTCTTTACACTATTCATTATGGCACCTTAGAGAACTGTACGGTATGTGGTACTAACTCTTTGGTTGCAGGTCCAGGTTCAGGTATGGTTTAGTATACCTGTTATTATTCTGTTTAGATGCTTATCGCTCATACCAGGCTTTATTTCTGACCCAGAGTTTTATGTCTCCTCTTATTACTCTGGGTGCTCACATGAGCAGACTAGAGACAGGTTAGCTGGTGATGCGCGGGTAGATGATACGGAGACGAGCAGGAGGCTTCCACGTAATATATACAGTATTCTCCCTGTGTTGTTGAAGATCACTGCTTGGGCATTGGTGGTGCATCTTCTATTTTAGCTTTCTTTTGTTAGAGAGAGTAAATTTGGAAAATTGTAATAAGTTGTATTTGGATTTCCGCTGCTCTGATGTTGATGTTGATTTTAGTTATCAGCTTATGCACTGTCTCACCTGTTTTATGTCAAGTATGTTATCATTATTATATTTTATCCCATGCGCTGTGAGACATTCTACAGGTTCCTCGATTAGTTCATTCTCTTCTTTCCTTTCTCCTGACGACCGTCCCGTGCTAGTCGGACATGTGTACATCGCACTTATGGAGGAAATGCAGGCTGGTGCGGGGCGGGCCGTCACACTTGGTATCAGAGCTCTAGGTTACGTAGTTAACCTAGGGAAGTTATCAGGGAGAGATAATATACGTATATGAGAGAGCGTATTTGTGATTATTTTGGTTTTCAAAAGTATATATATACTATTAGTAGTATAAGAATGAAGTCGTGCTGCACTAGCACCACTATGGAGTCGTTAATCGTTTCCTTTTTTAGATTGACGATGAGCCGATATGTTAGAGGTACCGGTAGAGTGGCCGATAATGGGAATGCTGCTGACATAAGGACGATGTTTACTGACCTCATGAGAGAAATGCTTACGGATGTACGGAGGGCAGCTCCCAATGATGGAAATGGTGGTGGTCCAATAGTGCAGGCGCCGAGGGTCGATTTCGCCAAGCTGAATAAGGATTATACTAGCCTTGGTGGGAAGCCGTTTCACGGAACGGAGTCGGCCACGGATGTTCAAGATTGGTTGTATAGTTGCGAACGTATCTTCGAGGATTTGGGTATCGAGGATGCGATGAAGAGAAGGCTAGCGTCCCGTCAGCTGCAAGGGCGGGCAATGAATTGGTGGAATGCTATAAAGGCAGCTACTACCGAAGATCAGATTACTTGGGAGCAATTTAAGGCTCGCTTTAGCGAGAAGTTCATTCCAGCTACTCAGAATTCAGTGCTGTTTAAGAAATTCTTAGAGCTCAAGCAGAATGGCAGAGCTGTCTCGGAGTATATTGCTGAATTCGACACTTTGTCGAAATATGGGTTATCTCTTATTGATACTGCCGAGAAGAAGAATGAGAAATTCATAACCGGTTTGGACCAGTACTTGGGGGAAAGACTTATTAACCACATCGATGAGTCGTTTGAGTCGATTGTAGGGAAAGCATTGAGGTCAGAAAGTCTCTACCCTAAGCCGAAGACTGAGGTTGCATCCGCAGATGAGCCAAAGCCACAAGCAAGTGGTGGAGGCAAGGGTGGTTCCCAGAATAAGAGAAAGAAGAATCAGACTAAAGATGGACAGAAGAAAAAGAATAAGCAAGATGTGGAGTGCTTCAGCTGTGGTAAGAAGGGCCATTATGCTAGTAATTGTCGGGCCAAGCCAGCGGATAGGAAGTGCTTCAATTGTGGCCAAATGGGACATCACAAGGACAAGTGTCCACAGCCCCCTAAAGAAAAGCAAATGGTGAAAGCATATGCCCTTAATGCTATTCCTTCTTCGTCGAATGCCCCAACTGCGGCGGAGAAAGGAAAGAATGTCGTCATTCAAGGTATGCTTTCTGTTTACAATGTTCCTGTTAGAGTTTTGTTTGATACTGGAGCTTCCAGTTCTTTCATATCTAGTGACCTGGTAGATAGGTTGGGATTGGAGCCCGAGATTGTCGATAGACCTTTAGTAGTGACAAACCCGATTGGTGGTTCGACTAGCCTTAGTATGATTTGTCGTAATGTGGTCTTATCGAGTCATGGATGCATGTTTGTTTGTGATTGCTTTGTTTTGGGCTTTACTGGGTTTGGCATTATTTTGGGAGTAGATTGGCTCCGAAGATACAGGGTGGTGGTAGACTGTGAGGGCTTTTTGGTGACAGCTAGAGCGGATGATGGGCGGAGGATAGTATTTGGTGGTCTACCCAGTGAGGGGGTATTGGCTAGTTTTCTAGACTCCCTTGACATTCCGCATAGTGAGTTGTCAGGTTTGCCCGTGGTTGGCCAGTATCCGGATGTTTTCGAAGAAGTGACCGGACTTCCACCACACCGAGAGATTGAGTTCCGTATTGATTTGGTAAAAGATGCCAGGCCTATAGTGATACCACTTCGTCGTATGGCACCAAGGGAGCAGCGAGAGCTCGAGGTGCAAGTCAGCGATCTTTTGAAGAAGGGATTTATCAGAAGGAGTGTTTCTGAATGGGGAGCACCAGTTGTGTTTGCTACCAAGGTGTATGGTTCCCTTCGTTTGCGTGTAGACTACCGCGAGTTGAATAAAGTGACGAGGAAGAATAAGTATCCTCTACCGCGGATAGATGATTTGTTTGATCAGTTGAGTGGCACGAGAGTATTTTCTCAGTTGGATCTCGTGACAGGTTTTCATCAGCTTAGAGTGGAAGCTGAGAGTATAGCTAAAACGGCATTTCGGACGCCGTCTGGATTTTATGAGTGGTTGGTCATGCCATTCGGACTGACCAATGCCCCAACATATTTTGTAGATCTTATGAATAGGGTATTTAGAGATCAGTTGAATAAGTTTGTCCTTGTGTTCGTTGATGATATTTTGGTCTATTCAAAGACAGAGGAAGAACACAAGGAACATTTAAGAATAGTGATGGAGGTGTTGAGAAAACACCAATTGAAAGCAAAGTTTTCTAAGTGTCACTTCTGGAAGAGGGAAGTGAGGTTCTTGGGCCATGTTGTATCAGAGAATGGGATTGCTGTGGACTCGGCAAAGGTGGCTACAGTACAGGATTGGCTTACGCCCAAGAATGCAACAGACGTGAGAAGTTTCTTGGGATTGGCTGGATATTATCGTAAGTTTATCCATGGTTTCTCCAAGATAGCAGCACCATTGACCCAGTTGACCAAGAAGAATCAAGTTTTTGTCTGGGATGAAAGGTGCGAGAACGCATTCAAGAGTCTAAAGGACAAGTTGACAAGCGCACCAGTGTTAGTCATTCCTAAGGGGAATGAAGAGATGACAATATACACGGATGCTTGCGGTACCGGACTAGGTGCTGTATTGATGCAAAGTGGTAGAGTGGTAGCTTATGCAAGCCGGCAATTAAAATCGCACGAGAAAAGATACCCTACCCATGATTTAGAATTGGCAGCAATCGTGTTCGCGTTAAAGATGTGGAGACACTATCTCTTGGGAGAAAGATTTGAGCTGTTTACAGATCATAAGTCTATAAAGTATCTCTTCTCTCAGAAAGATCTGAATCTCCGTCAGCAGAGATGGTTAGAGTTCTTAGCTTCCTATGATTTTGACATCGCATATACACCGGGAAAGGGCAATGCAGTGGCTGATGCATTGAGCAGGAGACATGCCAGCCTAGGAGCTATGTTTCTAGAATGGAAGCAACTAGAGTATATCGCGGGGTTTGATTTCAGACCTAAGTGCGAATTGGATCCAGAAATGTTAGCAAGTTTGACGATCAGACCCACTTTGGTTGAGCGGATCGGATCTAGTCAGAGGGACAATCCTAACCTATTGGAAATCATCCCCAAGTTAAAGATGGGTATCGATGAGGAGATGAACAAGTATGGGCTTGATCGAGACGGATGGCTTAGAAAGAATGGAAAGCTTGTTGTACCCAATGTCGATGGATTGAGGGATGAAGTACTGAGAGAGTGTCATCACTCAAAGCTGACTATACACCTCGGTGGTAACAAGATGTATCGAGACATGAAGCAGAGCTACTACTGGGAAGGGATGAAAAGAGACATTGGGAAGTTTATATCTAAGTGCATGAATTGCTAGCTAGTTAAAGCCGAGCAAAAGAAGCCTAGTGGATTGTTACAGCCCTTAGAAATTCCCGAATGGAAATGGGAGCAAGTCTCGATGGATTTCATCGATGGTTTACCAAGGACTAGATCGGGACATGATAGCATTTGGGTGATTGTGGACCGACTGACTAAAAGTGCAAGATTTATACCAGTCAAATCAACCAGAACGGCAGCTAAGTTAGCAGAATTGTATATGAAGTGGGTAGTGAGATTTCATGGAGTACCTAAAAGCATTGTGAGTGACCGAGACCCGTTGTTCACTAGTGGGTTTTGGAAGAGCTTACAAGAGGCTTTGGGGTCAGAGTTACATCTCAGTACCGCATATCATCCTCAGACCGACGGTTAGACGGAGAGGGTGAATCGTATTTTGGAAGATCTCTTGAGAGCTTGTATATTGGATTTTGGTGGATCATGGGAAGATCATTTGCATCTAGCAGAGTTTGCATATAATAATAGCGACCAATCCAGTATCAGTATGGCTCCGTTTGAAGCTTTGTACGGGAGGCCGTGCAACTCACCATCATGTTGGATAGAGACTGGCAAGAAGTTTATGCTTGGACCAGATGTGGTGAGGGAAACTTCAGAGAAAATCAAGATCATTCGACAACGAATGAAGGCTGCCCAAGATAGGCAGAAGAGTTATGCTGATAAGAGGAGAAGAGACTTAAAATTCTCCGTTGGCGACTTGGTATTTGTCAAGATTTCTCCGTTGAAGAGCGTAATACGGTTTGGCAGGAGAGGCAAGTTGGCACCAAGATTTGTTGGCCCATTCCCTATTCTCGAACTAGTCGGGAACTCGGCATATAGAATTGACTTACCAGAGAAAATGGCGGGAGTTCACAATGTATTTCATGTTTCCCAACTAAGGAAGTTCGTTCGCGACCCGGATATGACTATTTCACCTGATCAGTTAGAGGACTTCGAAGTAGAACCCGAGGCGGTTGGGAACCGCAAGCCGGCCCGTATTGTCGAGCACGACATGAAGCAACTTCGAAGGAAGGCGGTGAAGCTAGTCAAGGTTCAGTGGGGCGAGGACGAGAATGATTGTACTTGGGAGACATAGGAGGACATTAGGAAGACTTACCCAGAACTCTTTACCTGGTAAGATTTTGACTTCGATTTAGTTTTCCGCATGCTAGGGTAGGCTTGTTTGTTTGTTTTGCATGTTTGATTGTTGTATGTGGTTGTTAGGCATGCGGGATCTTTTGTATGTTTTGGGTTAAGGAATTTCGGGGACGAAATTTCTTAAGGGGGGAGAGTGTAACGACCCGCATTCTACGCATCATAGGATCGTAGAATATTTATTTCTGACACATATGAAGTCGTATGGTCATGTAACTTTGGGAGACGACTATTGTGGTCATTTCCCACGTTCATTATTTTTCCCAATTTTTAAATGACCATTTTACCCCATAGTTATCACTGTTTTGGCCATAACTTTTGACCGGAAAGGAATTTTGACCTGAAACCCCTTCCATTGGCTCCGGATGATGGTTTCTCTTTTCGTAGAGTGGTCACATTTGCCAAACGGACTCACCGTTTGGGAGATATGGCTGAAACAAGTTTCAGATGGTGAAAAACAGCTTAATTGGGCTTAACCGGGTGATTAACAGGTAGGCCCAAAGGGGAATTTCGGGATTAGGAGTTTAAAAGGGTTGTTAGGGTTTGGAGAATACCTTTTTCTCATTTTTCAGCCGTCACTATTCATTCCTCTTAACCTAGCCATGGCCTCCACCCTCTAAATCTCTTCAAAACACCTCTTAATCACTTTCTAATTGAAGATTAGGCTTAGCAAACATCAAATCAAGGAGCATTAGCACGAGAACCGAGGTAGAGCTGCTGTGTAAGATTGGGAACAGCGCCAAATTAGAGAATATTTCAGTTTTGGGGTTTTAGTTGTGGCAAAGGTGAGTGATGGCATCGTTTTGACACTAATTACAGTTAATTAAGGGTGATTAGTGAAGATTAGCGAATTTATACACTGATAAATTCTGGAAAAATGTTTAGAAATTCTTAAATAATGTTTTATGCCTCTGGTTGAAATTTGGTTCGATTTGATTAAGTTTTGTTAAACCTATGATGAGATTTGCTTAAACATACTAAGGGAAAATAAGGGGTTTTGGGCACATTTGATCCATTTTGACATATGAATTCATTGTTTTGGTGTTTGTGGTTAGTTTGCTATGTTGTTATGACTATTTGACATGAATTGTGATTGATTAGAATAGTTAGATTTGTCAAAAACGTCGTCGAACGGCGTAAACAAGTTGCTGGAAAAGTTGCAGAAAGTTGTGCAGGGCTTCGGATCGGATCGGATGGGGGCTCGGATCGGATATGTGAACTGGGCAAGAAACCCAACCCGAACCGGAGTTTGGCACATAGGAGGCTTGGCGAGAAGGAAGGCCGTTTGCTTAGAGTTGGAGTGGACAAGGGGATCGGATCGGAAGAATAGTGGAGACCAGATCGGATCGGCCTAAGAATGGAAGGCTACGGCGGGAGAAGGTGAAGGGATCGGATCGGATCGGATCGGAGTGGATGGAAAAGAGGGAGCTGATCGAAGAAGAACTGGAAGGAAGAAAGTAACCCGACCCATCCCGGAGGAGGACACCGACCCGACCCGGAGGACACCGACCCGACCCGAAGTGGAGTATCCGACCCGAGCTGAATGAAGAGATGAACGCCGAACCGATCTAGACGAGGAGCACCGAACCGAACCGTACGTGGGCTATTACTACTACGCGATGACTCTTCTGAAGACCCACTCCAATTCGACTAAAACCCGAGATGCAAAGGAAGTCCAAATGAGAAGTTAGGGCTCAAGATTTAGATGGGAATCAACGAGTTCGCTTCATGGTTGGGCTTTGCTGCGGGACGCGTGTTAAGGGGTTATCGATGTCTATAGCTTTGGACCACTATGGTAGGAGGTACAAAGGCGGATTCAGGGCCATTATGGCATCGGTAGAACCAAGGGCTACGACCAATGAAGTGAGTCATTGAAATGTTTGGTCATGACTCCAAGTGTTTGGCTTGGTCACAGCAGAGTTTCTACAAGTCGGGACCCGTCGTTACCTCAATTTGTCTAGTGTTCCAAGGTGGTAGATGTCGTATGCTTTACGCACTGAGTGAGGGATGTGAGGATGGTTGCTATGGATGGTTTGTTTGCTATCATTACGACATACACACCCCACCCCCGTATTCTTTACACTATTCATTATGGCACCTTAGAGAACTGTACGGTATGTGGTACTAACTCTTTGGTTGCAGGTCCAGGTTCAGGTATGGTTTAGTATACCTGTTATTATTCTGTTTAGATGCTTATCGCTCATACCAGGCTTTATGTCTGACCCAGAGTTTTATGTCTCCTCTTATTACTCTGGGTGCTCACACGAGCAGACTAGAGACAGGTTAGCTGGTGATGCGCGGGTAGATGATCCGGAGACGAGCAGGAGGCTTCCACGTAATATATACAGTATTCTCCCTGTGTTGTTGAAGATCACTGCTTGGGCATTGGTGGTGCATCTTCTATTTTAGCTTTCTTTTGTTAGAGAGAGTAAATTTGGAAAATTGTAATAAGCTGTATTTGGATTTCCGCTGCTCTGATGTTGATGTTGATTTTAGTTATCAGCTTATGCACTGTCTCACCTGTTTTATGTCAAGTATGTTATCATTATTATATTTTATCCCATGTGCTGTGAGACATTATACAGGTTCCTCGATTAGTTCATTCTCTTCTTTCCTTTCTCCTGACGACCGTCGCGTGCTAGTCGGACATGTGTACAGCGCACTTATGGATGAAATGCAGGCTGGTGCGGGGCGGGCCGTCACAGTCTATAATAAAGTAGAATACTAATAAACCTGTAACTATAGGGAAATTTTTTTGTATCAATATGAAGTTTCTTCACTAATTGATTTTGGTTGGTTGCAAAATGTACAAACTATAATCATTCTGCCATGCTTAGTTAAACATATACCATTAACTAACACATTTTTACATCTAATAAGATACTACAAGTAAATTTTTGTTTGTTTCAAACTTAGGAATGGAAGACAACATGAAATATTTCCATGATGGATATAGTAATTCTATTTAGGAACTTATATTGGTATCTCTAATGCGAATTGCAACAAAATTCAATGTAGAAAATTGTTCAATCACTTAGTCCCATGTTAAATGATTTGAATCCATGATTCCATATATTCAGCAGCTTGGTATTTTTACAATGACTTTGATTCTGATTGATAAGTTTGATGCTCGGAAAGCAGTAATGATATGAAATCTAAAATGTGGGATTTAAAATTTCGAGCGTCTAGCCAGAAACTGAGCTACCAACGACATAGCAAGTATAGATATGTGCCTTTTGGCTTTGCATAGAGATCCTTTAGAGATGAACCATCTGTCAGATTAGAGCTAAACCAATTATACTAAAATTTTGTTATCAAGCTTATTTCTTAACAGAAAGGTTATGAGCATGCTAAATACTATCAAGATTTTGTGCGTACAATTTTAACTAATGTTCATCCATGATTGTAACGACCCGGGGATTTGGCGATCCTGGATATCGGCATACAACACTATGTCGATTATTCAAGCATTGGAAACACCGGATAGTCCATGAAAGAAATTAGAGGTTGGGGATAGATAAGATAGAAACTTAGAATAGAAGAAGAAGAAGAAGAAGAAGAACATACAACATCAGAGTAACACGAATCTCACAGCTAACGAAAAATATATAATAGATACATAACTTTGAAATAAAATCAGTATATGTATACAGTAACATTATCGGAGTACAACACTTACAACACATCGGAAATAACTAT
This sequence comes from Allium sativum, assembly GCA_030737875.1. Taxonomy (NCBI): domain Eukaryota; kingdom Viridiplantae; phylum Streptophyta; class Magnoliopsida; order Asparagales; family Amaryllidaceae; genus Allium; species Allium sativum. The sequence continues at coordinate 975,378,641 of CM060909.1, forward strand.
AGCTATATAATCCTGAAGCCTTCTTCTCCAAGCTCTCCAAGTATATCCGTATAATCCTGACTACTTGACTGCCCCTACAAAATTGGGCACCCAAGAGTTTAGGGAAAACAAAACAAAACAAACTCTGTGTCAGTCATGGGACTGGTGTGAGTAAAACAATTTAAATCAGTTTGGAAAAATAACAATATCTCATAAGACCATGTTGTATAACGGAACGGATTTTTCCCTTATGAGAATCCAAATCAATTTGATTTAACTTTCAAATCATTTTGAAAGAAACAATGATCTTTTATATCAAAACTCTTTTTAATATTATAATAGTGTCTATTAACCACAATATAATAATCATCTTGCAGAATGCTTTCATCTCACGTTCCACATCTATAGTATACAATCAGAACCGCGAGCACTTATTGGGTAATGGATTTACAACTATGACAAGGTATGGAACCACCTTCCGATAGTGTACCTCTAGAGAGGAATACATTGGGTTCAACAAGTACATCTTGCAACCCGGCCACACATGACCGACCACTCATTTCGCTTGAGTGTATCGAATGTATATCACCAACGGTTGGGATCAGCAACCGTTTCCCGAATGGGACAGCATCGACAATAGATTATAGAATGAAATGAATATCTCTAGATAGGTGATAATACACCCTAATTGGCAGCCAACCACTTAGCCATGCTGCCTGCCCGATTTTTGTCATTTCCCGGTTGTGAGGTTAGAGGCCACGCTTATCTCTGATAGATCACACAATTATTCACTTTGAATGTCACATCGTCATACTCGCCAAATCACAAATTGATTTCTCTAAAAATACCATGGGTAACAGCTAAGAGAAACGAATTCCTCTGCCACTAAACGTAAATACGTTTGAAGAGATCAACTTACGCGATCTATTAAATATACTCTGTCATACATTCTTCCATACAGGTCGTCCTGGGACTGGACAAACCTAAGGTACAATTCTATAAACATGAAACCCCTTGCATAACTCCGTCTTCAATTATCTTCATTATATTTGATCGAAACGCTAACGCCCATACGGAGTGGTTTTCAGATAATGAATCTGATCCCGGTCTCTCCGCATTGACGACGGAAAAATGGTCAAAAACTCCGATAGTCAGTGAGTTAACTATCAAAGAAAAACACGTATGCAAACAACGGTCGTATTTCCAAATGGAAATCTTACCGAGCAAATCATCAATCAACATTGATCCACTTTAATTTAATTTGTCATTCAATTATCCATTTCCCTATTCCCGTTTCCATATATTCAACATTTCTTATTTTCTAAATTTAGAAAATCTACACTATTAACATTGGGAAACATTTCCATTTCTTGTTTCCTATATTAGAAAACATTTCTGATTCTTATTTGGAAAACATTTCCAAAACTCCTACATTTGGATTTAAACAGATGTTTAAATCAAACATCGCTATGCCAACTCAAAACCTTACACTCATTAACTAAATTCACTTAACCAATCTTCATTGTCGAACCTAAACCATTCCTTTGTTAAAAACGAAGCTAATCAAGTTGGGGTATAACTACCTCTTAGACATTAACTGAACAACATTTCTAACTTCGAAACAGACAAGGTTCACCTTTTAAACCTTTAACAAACTTCCTTACGTAACTCTCTTTCGAATAAATCTCTATTTGATAACTCTTTCCTTCGAATAAATTATATTCGATAATCTCTCTTCGAATAGCCATATTCGATTAACTCTATTCAATTAACGCTATTCGATTAACTCTAATCGATTTACTCTTATTTGTTAGCTCTATTTGATTAATTCTATTCTATTAACTCTATCAATTAACTCCCATCAATTAACTCCTTTTGAATAAACTATATTCGATAAACTCCTTTCGAATAAACTATATTCGATTTACTCCTTTAACTCTATTTGAATAAACTATATTCGATTAATTCCTTTAACTCTATTTGAATAAACTATATTTGATTACTCCTTTCGAATAACTAATATTCGATAACTCCTTTTGAATAACTAATATTCGATAACTCCTTTTGAATAACTAATATTCGATAACTCCTTTCGAATAACTAATATTCGATAACTCCTTTAACTCTATTCCTTTTATCTTTTTATTTATTTTCCCAATATATATTCCTTTTATCTTACTCCATTTATTTAACAAATAAATATTCCTTTTATCTTACTCCATTTATTTAACAAATAAATGTTCCTTTTCAATTCTATTGTAAAGGTTTTACAAAATTTCCTTTCATATTCTATTTGTGAATGTTTTACAAATATTTCCTTTCAAATTCTATTTGTAAATGTTTTACAAATATTTCCTTTCAAATTCTATTTGTAAATGTTTTACAATATTTCCTTTTATATAATCTCATTTATTATATAAATAATTCCTTTTATAAAATTCTATTCATTTTAAAAAATATTTCTTTTTATAAAATTCTTTGATTTTATAAATATCTCTTTCTATAAAATCCTTTCATTATATATACCTTTCTTCTTCAAAACAACATTGAAAATTTACTTTTTAACATTCCAGTATTCCTTATGGTATTTAAAATACCAAATAACAATGATCAATATCATTCTAACACACATCATCAACAAATTATATATCACATCATATATCATCATATATGAAAAACAATAAAATAAATGTTGAGGAATCCAGTCGGATTCCTCCGACCTGTTTCTCGGCATCCACAGATGTTAAACAATATAATTAACATCGATTTCATTTCAATATGAAATATTCTGATAAACAGAATCAATATTTGATTAACGATTTATATATATATCGTTATCTATAATTTCAAAAAATCAATCAGCAATTCAATCAAACAGTCAGCACACTGCAAATCAATCATCATTTATCAGTTCTAAATATACGTTATAAAAATACGAACTGGTAGAGTTATTGAGTTTTACTCGCTTTGGTTGGTTATCGTTACATAACGATAAACTGCCGATAGTTCCATTCAGGCATTTTCCTTTTCCATAAATTCCAACGATCTCTGAATTGCGCTAAACCAATTTGTATTTGTGGTAATCTCTGATATGATTCCAACATCAGCTTCTTCACTGAGTTCAGTCCAAAGAAATTCCGTCTTCAGTACCTACATTATTTCGAACCCACCATTGAAGGAAACAACTCAGAAGCAAACTACCTTTCATCATCCTCCTACGTCACACCGCGTCGTCACAACCATTTCACAAAACCGATACACCCTTTTTGAATTAATTATAAATAAATACCTTACTAACTTCTCTAATCGTGTTTTTAAAAGACTAAGCCTTCCTCTTCTTTTCTAAAGTAGAGCGCATTCCTGGAACAATCCAATCGCCAATGACGCATACTTCTACCTCACGTCCTCCTATACATCAGTAAAACAACCCAACTTCTCCCTTAATCATCATTCCCACGCACAATGCAAAAACAAGAACCCCACTTCTTCCTCAACTCCAAACCGTATTCTTCCCTTCGAAACCAGTTTGCAATACAATTCGAATAACACTTCTCCCTCACGGTTTTCAATACTGTGACTCCTTCTACAATACAACACGACTCCTTCTTCTACAATACAACACAACTGCTCCTCACACTCCTCTTCTCCTATAGGTCGTGAAACACCTCTCCTACTAATGGCCATTACCGCCCAGTTTGCCTCCATATCTCGTCATTTACATTCATACGAAAATTACCAAAATTCTTGTCATCAAAAACACTTCCACCATATACAGGTGTTGTGCAACTCGAGCTCATGTCAATAGCCTTCAGCCGCCAATCCCATAATGTCGCATCACCCTAGTGAGCCTCGAACTCCGCGGAAATCACCTGGTCCGGTGTGCCTTGCCACCACGAGCTTGCTTCTGACCTCAGATGTCCTTCCGATGCCACCAATCATGTCAAAACCTCAGCACTAATTCCAATAGCTCGCTGCTAAGATACTCACGAACGACAGTACTGTCGAGCTCCCCCAATTCCGTACTAGATTGAAGCACATACTTCAGCGATTTCAAAGGATTAAACGAAAGTCGATTTCATTTTGGATTTTGATTTTTAATTAGTCTTGGAAGAATGATTTTGGAGGCGGCTGTGTATTTGTTCTTCATTGACCGGGGCGTGAGAATGAGAAAGGGTTAAAGGATGTTATGATGTTATATAGGATAAGAGAAATATTTTTTAATCTGATTATTATATTGAATTTTAAGTTGTCGCTATTTGTATATGTGGTTTAAAAATTTCTAGAATCACATACAATATCCAAAAATCTTGAAAATGGGCATACACCTTCAGTTCGACATTACGGACCAAACGAAACTAGTTTCATCGAATTCCGACTTCGTTTGCTCACACAGCATATTTTTAAAGTCAAATAATTGACTGTTTTTCACATTAAAATCCCGTACGGCCACACACTAACTTCAAAAATCATGAAACTTGACATCTAACAATAATTTAACATTGCGGATCCGATAAAATTAGTTTGGTCGAAATCGGAGGTCGTTTGCAAAACTGGCTATTTTTAAAGCTCTAAATAACCCATTTAAATATATAAATATATTTAAAAATAATTAAATTAAATATTTATAAATAAATATTATCATACATATTCATAATAGAATAACATACAGCTCCAATTGGATTTATAACTCGATATTCAAATCTCGGTTGAATCGATATTTAATTTATATTGAAAAATCCATTTATGATCTATATAAATCGTTATAAAATTATATAGGAATTCCATAGCGACTTTTCGAAAATTTTATTTGGACATAAATCAAAATCTACATGACAAAATCCCTAATTTTCTCTTCCATTAGAAAAATATACTTCACCAGCTATGAACGTTTCTTGTTTCATGGAAATCCGATTTAAAACGGACCCTGTATATTCAGTTGAAGTTCAAATCGCCAAATAGCGAACTGCCGCGCCATTTCGAGCTCGATTATAATTATAATATAAATTATACGTTCAACTGTCATTCAAATAATATATTTGTTATTCTAATTCAAATTCTAAGCTGAATTAAATATTTTAAATTGTCTAGTTCGCATTATATTGCCAATTCACTATCCTCGACTATTTCAGAATTAAATATATTATTCTATTATTCATATTTATTAAATATTCAATATTATTTAATTAAACGACCATTTTATTCTCTAAATCACTATATAAATAATTAAATACATTAATTATAATATCGCTGAAAATACGGGTCGTTACATTCTTTCGCCCATAAAATAATTTCGTCTTCGAAATTGCTAAGGTAGAGAAAACAAACCCTATTGATTGGTTAGAACTTATTTGTTAACTTCTTAACTTCAGTTTCAACTGAACCAATTTAATTTCAATTAAATATTTATTAATTATTATCAACGAAAATTTTCAAAAATCCTGAAAAATTTCTAACACCCGAAATTTCTGAAAAATTTCGCCAGCACCTCCTTTGTACTGGTCAATAGTTCAAACTCCAACTCGCCTCTCTAGGTCTTCTTCAACCCAAAAGAAAATCAAACAACCAAGCGGTTTGCCAATTCGGCTCATCAAAATCTCAAACCCATATGTAATAAAAACTTGTACCTTTTTTTGGCATATCAACTTTATCACTTTCACCTACTATAAATTCAACATATACAAATATCATCCCAATCAATCTCAAATCACTTTTTATCCTCAGATCCAACCATTTTCCTATAACTAAGCCAATTTCATTTCAAACCAAAGTTCCATTCTTGATTCCAAACTCCTAAATCATCAATTCGATACCATTTCGAATCCCTATGTCACAAATCCAATCTTCTCGATATCATTCTAATCAAATTCAATTCCCACTTAACTGATTTAAATTCAGTTCCAGCTCGATTTCACAAATTTCTATTCAAATTTGTTTTATTTCAAATAATCTATTCTGGGAGTTTTAAAACAGCTTCGCTTTCCTCAAAAATCAAACAATCCTTTTCGAAATTCAAACAACTTATTTTCGCAAAATATTTCCAAAAACAAAACCTTTGGTAGTAATCCGTCACTTAGAACTCGAAAATGAACACATAATGTCATGATCATCATCGGTATCTATTTTCTAGTTATCGAAGTGAGTTCAATACTATATCACTTTCAAAACCATTTCTAAATACACTTTCATTTTGAAATCCATTTCAAAATATCCTTTTCAATGCTTGTAAAAAATTTAAAATCTCCCTGGATTTTAAAATTCACATATATTTGACCCAGATTCATTTACAAACACTTTTATAACCTTCCAGGGTTTTAATTCCAATTCTGATCTAAATTCAGATTTAATTCATCTGATTTAACTTATTTCCCTTATATGTATTCTGATTGGCTATTTACATAACCATTTCACATTTTATAATCTTACTCGATTATAATAACAACCAATATATCCAATATATTATAATTCCAATGTATATATTTTCTCTATATCAAAATATACTTTGGGTAAAATTATTTTCATTTACCCTCTTTTCAAAACATATCGTGTCGACCCATCGTATTCGAGTGTTTAGAAACTCCTACCGATACAGTGGATCAAACTGATCGATCAGAACCAATAAACAACTAAACCAATAAATCTACACAATATAAAAACATTTTATATCAAATAACAAATACGCGCTCATATATATACATTCAACTCAATCTAGGGTATTACAAACCCCATCTCTACTGAGTCACGCCACAGAGCCAAGGTAATTACTTAACCTTAAGCTCTGATACAACTGTAACGACCCGGGGATTTCGCGATCCTAGATATCGGCATACAACACTATGTCGATTATTCGAGCATCGGAAACACCGGATAGTCGATGAAAGAAATTAGAGGGTGGGGATAGATAAGATAGAAACTTAGAATAGAAGAAGAAAAAGAACATACAACATCGGAGTAACACGAATCTCACAGCGGAACGAACAATATATAATAGATACAAAACTTTGAAATAAAATCAGTATATGTATACAGTAACATTATCAAAGTACAACACATACAACACAGTGGAAATAACTATAGCTATATAATCCTGAAGCCTCCTGGTCCAAGCTCTCCAAGTATATCTGTAAAATCCTGACTACTTGACTGCCCGTACAAAATTGGGCACCCAAGACTTTAGAGAAAACAAAACAAAACAAACTTTGGGTCAGTCATGGGACTGGTGTGAGTAAAACAATTTAAATCAGTTTGAAAAAATAACAATATCTCATAAGACCACGGCGTATAACGGAACGGGTTTTTCCCTTATGAGAATCCAAATCAATTTGATTTAACTTTCAAATCATTTTGAAAGAAACAATGTTCTTTTATATCAAAACTCTTTCTGATATTATAATAGTGTCTATCAACCACAATATAATAATCATCTTGCAGAACGCTTTCATCTCACGTTCAACGTATATAGTATACAATCAAAACCACGAGCACTTATTGGGTAATGGATTTCCAACTATGACAACGTATGGAACCACCTTCCGATAGTGTACCTCTAGAGAGGAATACACTGGGTTCAACCAGAACATCTTGCAACCCGGCCACACATGACCGACCACTCATTTCGCTTGAGTGTATCAATGTATATCACCAATGGTTGGGATCAGCAACCGTTTCCCGAATGGGACAGCATCGACAATAGATTTGTAACACTCCGAATTTTCTGTTAATTGTATATTAACAAATTAAAGTATAATTAATTCTAGATGACAGAGTTAAGGGAAATGGGATATGCCATTGTGTTCGTCTCGGAATTCTGCTGGAGATAGATTCCAAGTTTGCGTGAATCGGACTCCATATGAAGGAGTTATGACCTCCGGAAGTTTCAAAATTCAAATTTAAAAATTCAAACAGTTCAAAACGAAGTTCAAAATTCAAAAATCAGACCCAAACTAGGATGGGCGAGAAAATTCCCGCCCAGGCACCAGGTCGACCTGGGGGTCGACCTGGGTGACCAGGTCGACCTGGGGGTCGACCTGGTTTGGCCCTGGCTGGCCTGATCGTGTTTTGGTCGAATTCTGAGGCTTGGCTGTGTCACTAGGGCTGACATGTCGCATTTTGGTTGGCTCCTTTCAAAGTGAATGGTCTAGATTCGTCTATGATCATCTGACGGCTCAAATCAATCTGAAACTCCATATAAACAACTGAAGACTCCAACCTAAATTCACATAAGATATTAGAACCGGAGCCGCCATGATGTCGGGAGGAAATTAGGAGGAGCCTCCACTTGTAGAAAAGCTTAGTGACAAGCCAAAATCAAATTTATAACATGATTCAAACAACGTTAGTCTTCCCAAAGGAAAGCAATTCAAATTCAAAACTCAGAATCCAGAATTCAAGTTCTGCGTTCGTTGTAAGTATAGTGATTCTTCCGATGTGAATAAAATTAAGCCCTGATTCGATGTAAATTGGGAATGAAATGGTGTTATTGTATAACAACGATGTTGATTCATATGCGATGTAATGATTGTGATATTGTGATGCTTGTGGTATAATTGAGTTTATGTTGATCCTATTGTACATGTAGAATCACATGCAAGTTGTAGAGTTCATATTGTAATCGACACCTATATGTTTATGTGATTATATAGGTTGTATGTGATTAAGATTTCATGTATATATATGCTAGAACCTTTATGCTTAAACGATTATGTTCACATACATGCTAGTATATTTGTAAGAAAGTTGCAAGTTAATTGGATCCATGTCAAGATCCACTTTAATATGTGTTTCATGTTGTAATTAGACAAATGAATGGATTTAGTTCACACCCTTGTCATAAAATTATGAAATTATCATATCCTTGTCATATGCTAGTTATGCTCGACGTTATGCCCAGATCCAAAAACAAGTTTAGGCTCATGTTATCAAAACCATGTGCTAATTTATGTGACACCTATTTGGTTAAATACCTATTTCAATGCAAGTTCACATATACGTTGATTTAGGCTATGTTGCAAGTTCACACCTATTGATGTTCATAATTACTATGCCAAAAATGCCAAGTTTACACCTATGTCATGATCATGTTTATGAATTCCCTTATGTCAATTTTATGTGCGCTAAATTAGGCTAAGTGTTTAGCCCAATATTATATGTTAAAAACCACGCCAACGAAAATTAGGCTAAGGTTGTTAGCCTAATATTTAAACGGGGTAACGTTGGGAATATTAGAAAACTTGACATAAAAATATATGAAATTGGCATGTTTGTCACATGCCAAAATTGGTGGCATTTTAAACGATATAAATTCTTATATCAAAAGGGATGAACTTAGATAGTGGGCCATAACATTAAATTTACACATATTAAGTAATAAAGACAAATATGTAAATTAAGAAAATACGAATATGCTTAACACAAGGTTGGATTGAGTTGTGATGTAAACCTGCCCGGACCCGCCTGGCTGTCCAGTAGTCACAACAATACCTATCCAATGTGGGTGGTTAAGCATGGAGCCTAATAAGGACCCAAGGTTAGACTGAGTTACGGTGTAAACCTGCCCGGAAGCGACCGGCTCATCCAGTAACCGTAACAATATCTGTCTAATGTGAGTGGTCGGTGCTTTAAGAAGCTAAGGACAGACTGTCAGGATGGTAGGGTTAAGTTAACTAAAACACTTAACCAATTCAACATGTTAATGAAATTGATGGGTGGGGTTAGGTAAATACAGACACTTAACCACTTAACATGTTTGACTAGAAAACCCTAGTAACGGGGACCCTTTTCAGAGGTAACCCAATTAGGTATCATGGTACCCTGAAACTAGGCAGGGTGGGGCACGATTACTAGGCTGATTGTAAGCGGTCAAAAGCGACGGCGGTGGGTGCAACAGTGTGGGTTCTAACGAAGTGCGGGCGTGCACACACTTCGGAGCAGACAAACAGGGCACTGGGGGCACCAGTAGTATAACCTATGCATTTGTAGTTTTGTGTCGGGTCGCCACCTTGGGACTTGATACACCCCATGGTGGGGCCAGCATAGGTATCTATAATCTTTGGGGGCCGTAAGACACAGATGATTGTGCGAGTAGGAGCCGATCTTTAGAAAAAGGTGATCACTTTACCTCCAGCATAGGGTGCCAGTTAAGACAATACAAGTAGGTGCAGAGATATAGTATGGGGTGCGATGGTATATTCGATTCAAACTGCTTCGTCTTAGTTTATGACACTCTCCTATTTCCAGTTTATACTTATCATGCCCTTATTCTTACTCTTATACTGAAGAGTCACTAGACTTACCAGGCTTTATGTCTGACCCTATTTTCTTTCGTCTTCTTTTCTTCCGTCCCCCCCCCCCCCCCCCCAGGTCCATAGGGAGGAAACAACTCAGCTTAGTCAGACTCTTTGCAAGCTTCAAGATAGTAGATGTACGGTTTGGATTCTTTCTCCTTGGCTATGGCAGTTGGACACAATCATGGGGATTTATGCAGTTTTGATCATGTTTTATGCTTCTTTATTTAAAAACCAAGACAGAAATGATGTTGTAATGTTTTGGAAGTTGTTATGAGACAATTATGGAAATATTTTGTATGAACAAGTATTTTATGAAATAAAAGTCTGTTTTTTTCCGTTGCTTATATACATACATGTGTTTATATCTGTCTTGTGTTTTATTTGTGACTTTTACTTACAAACCTCCACCAAAGTTAAGGCAGTCCCTTGTGAGTGACCTTAATGGAGGGTGGGGTGTTTCACTTGGTATCAGAGCACAGTTTTACCAGACTAGATAAAAAAAATTGTAACTATTTTCAAAAGAAGTTTAAGGAAGCATTCTTTTTCAAGAAAAAGCCTTGTTTTTAAAAGGCATAAATTCCCCAAAAGCCATACGCACTATCTCTCTCTATCCTTCGTCTTGAGTATTTTCCTTTTTGTTCCAGCATGTCTGGAGACCTTAACCTTCCAGAAGGAGTACCGATACCCGGCTGGTTTCGAAGGTACCTTGAGGCTAGGGCCAATGGTGCGGGCCCAGCAGACATTCCTCCCCCAACAGTGGCAGCGGTTCCTCCACCTCCTCCTCCACCTCGTGGAAATACTTTTGCTAAGATATGTAGAGACTTCAAAGTTATGGATGGAAAGGACTTTTATGGAACTGAATCCTTTGTAGTAGCAAGGAACTGGCTAAAGGAGACCGAGGACTTGTTCATCATCTTCGAAGTTGACGACAGGCAAAGGATATAGCTAGCAGTGTGGTTGCTGAAAGATGAAGCTTCCTATTGGTGGGAAGTTACCCATGCTGAAAGGCCAGTTGAGACTTGGGAAGATTTTAGGATGCGATTTGTGATGAAATTCCTCTCCCAAGCTGAAAGAAGCCTACAAATGGAGAAGTTCCTAACCCTTAAACAAGGAAGTATGACAATCAAGGAGTATGTAAATCAGTTTAATCAACTGGCCAGATTTGGACTGGATTTAGTAAACACCCAACACAAGAAGGCCCTACGCTTCGTCAAAGGTCTAAATGAACCTCCACACGGCCTTGCAATGACCTATATACCCATGGGAGCGACCTATGAAAGCTTGGTGGACATGGTGCTGCTACACGAGGAGGACAAAGGCAAGAAAGAGGCAAAGGTGGAAGCGCCTCAAGAAAAGAAATAAGGTTTACAGGCTAAGAAAACAAACTTCAAGAAAGGCGGGAAGAACAATAAAACCCATGAAAAGAGAAAGTGCAATTTCTGTGGCATTGTGGGACATATAGCAAAAGACTGCAGGAAGAAGAAGGCAAAGATGAATGGGCGTTGTTTCCATTGTGGAGAGACTGGACACCTGGCTAAGGATTGCCCAAAGAAGCGGGGGCAGGGACAGAGGACTGGATCCACCTCAGGAGGTCAAGTTCACGCGCTGGTGGCACCTCCACAGGAACGAGGTAGAAATATTTCTGTAGAAAGCTTAGTTTATCTGTATGATCATCCAGTTTGCACTCTCTTTGATATTGGTGCATCACACTCCTTTATTTCATCTTCTTTAGTAGAATCTCTGCACCTAGACACTAGTATGGTAGAAGATCCCTTGGTTGTTTCAAATCCAATAGGGGGCTCGGCTTATTTATCGATGGTTTGCTTGGATTTGAAAATCTCTATTCTAAGTGTTGAATTTAGATGTAGTGCCTTTGTTTTGGGCTTCTTAGGATATGGATTGATCTTAGGCATGGACTGGTAATCCAGTAACGATGCCATTCTTGATTGTGAGAGAAGAGTGGTTAGACTCTTGACTCCACTCGGTAACACTCTAGAAATTTCTTGTAATCCCTTGAATGTTGTTATGCTTAGTTATCTAGAGTCGCTTGATGCTTCTGTTGAGAATTTGCAGTTGGTTAGAGTGGTCCGGGAATATCCGGATGTCTTTGAAGAGGTGAAAGGCTTACCTCCAAAGCGGGAAATAGACTTCCGCATATATCTTGTTGATAATGCAAATCATGTAGCTATGCCTGTTATACACATGGCTCCAAAGGAGAGAAAGGAGCTCAGTAAGCAAGTTAAGGAGCTTCTCGAGAATGGGTTTATAAGGAGAAGTATCTCGAAATGGGGTGCTCTAGTGGTGTTCGCTACCAAAGCAGATGGTTCACTATGTCTTTGTGTGGACTATAGGGAGCTAAACAAGCTGACTAAAAAGAATAGACACCTGCTTCCCAAAATAGACGATTTGTTTGATCAGCTTGTAGGTGCGTCGGTCTTCTCCCAACTTGATCTAGATACTGGGTTCCATCAGCTAAGGGTAGCTGAAGATAGCATTGATAGAACGACGTTCAGAACCCCAAACGGTTTCTTCGAGTGGCTTGTCATGCCTTTCGGTTTGACAAACGCACCCGCTTATTTCGTGGACCTAATGAGCAGGGTGTTCAGAGAATTCCTCAATAAGTTCGTGGTGATTTTCGTAGATGATATTTTGATCTTCTCAAAGAATGAGGAAGAACATGCTCGGCATCTGAAAGAAATTATGGATACTCTCTGTGCACATCAGCTAAAAGCCACATTCTCCAAATGCCACTTTTGGAGAGAAAAGGTCAGATTTCTTGGACATATAGTGTCTAAAGAAGGGTTAGCCGTGGACCCCGCGAAAGTGGTGGTAGTGCAAGATTGAAAGACACCAAGAAATGCAATCGAAGTCCAAAGCTTTCTTGGGCTAGCCGGTTTTTACCGAAAGTTCATTCGGGATTTCGTGAAAATCTCAGCTCCACTCACAAAGCTAACAAAGAAGAATCTGGCGTTCACTTGGGATTTGGATTGCGAGTTTGCTTTCCAATGGTTATAAAGGGCTCTCACAATAGCCCTAGTTCTGACTTTGCCAGTTGGAAGCAAGATGTTCACCGTATACACTGATGCTTGTGGTACGAGACTAGGGGTTGTTCTAATGCAGGAAGGGAGGGTAATAGCTTATGGTGGAAGACAACTGAAAGTGCATGAAAAGAACTACCCAACCCACGATCTTGAGTTGGCCGCCATTGTCTTTGCGCTTAAGTCTTGGCGCCATTATCTCCTAGGTGAGAAATTCGAATTATATACTGACCATAAATCGTTGAAGTATTTTTTCTCGCAGAAAGATCTTAACTTGAGGCAGCAAAGATGGATGGAGTTCCTTGCCTCGTATGATTTTGAAATTTCTTATACTCCTGGCAAAGACAACGTGTAGCAGACGCTTTGAGCCGAAAGAAGCTGACCTTAAGCCCTCTCTTTGTGGAAAGGCAAAGCTTGGAGTATATAGCCAGTTTTGACTTTAAGCCTTCCTCAGATTTTATACCTGGTTTATTGGCCTCCCTAGAAGTACGACCCACTCTTTTAGACCCAATAGGGGCCGCACAACGTGAAGACCCTCAGCTTGTGGATGTGATTAATAAGATAATTAGGGGTGAAACTTCCAGTCACCTTAATAGGTACTCCATCGATGATAAGGGTTGGCTGAGGCGAGATAGATGACTGTGCGTCCGACAAGCAAGGGATTTAGTAAAGAAGGTTCTCGAGGAAGCACATCATTCCAAGATGACAATACATCCTGGTGGAGACAAAATGTACAAGGACATAAAGAGAGTTTTCTATTGGAGCGGCATGAAGAAGGACATGGCGGATTTCGTTTCTAAATGCGTGACATGCCAACAGGTCAAGGAGGAACAAAAGAAGCCTGGAGGGCTGCTTCATCCTCTAGAAATCCCGCAATGGAAGTAGGATAGCATTTTGATGGACTTCATTGACGGTTTGCCTAGTTCAAGAAGAGGCAATACTAGCATTTGGGTAATAGTGGACAGGCTTACTAAAAGCGCCCACTTTTTACCTATCAAGGGTAGAAGGAATGCCTCGTCTCTAGCTTCTCTCTATCTCAAGGAAATAGTTCGACTCCATTGAATACCCTCCAGTATAGTGAGTGACAAAGATCCCATCTTTACGAGTGAATTTTGGCGGAGTCTACAAGAAGCTGTAGGCACACATTTATGCTTGAGCACGGCCTATCACCCCCAAACTGATGGCCAGACAGAAAGGGTGAATAGGGTATTGGAAGATCTTTTGAGACTATGCGTTCTTGACTTCGGAGGGACTTGGGAGGATCACCTTCCTCTAGTGGAATTCTCCTACAACAACAGCTACCAAGCCACTATCAGTATGGCGCCCTTCGAAGCCTTGTATGGAAGATCATGCCGATCACCAACCTGTTGGTGGGAGTCTACTGACAAACTTATACTTGGGCCGGACATGATTCGAGAGACTTCATAGAAAGTGGACTTGATACGAAGAAGAATGAAGACAGCCCAAGACAGACAGAAATCCTACGCCGACAAAAGAAGGACCGACCTTGAGTTTGAGGTAGGGGACAAGGTTTTCCTTAAGGTATCTCCTTTAAGGAACGTCGTCCGCTTTGGACCCGCAGGAAAGCTAGCACCAAGATTTGTAGGACCGTTCCCTATCATCGAGAAGATTGGGAAAATGGCTTATAGAGTAGAGCTGCCTGAAAGATTGGCTGGAATTCACAACGTCTTTCACGTTTCTCATCTCCGAAAATGTCTACATGAATCTGCGGAAGTGGTGGAGCCAAACATTCTAGAAGAAGCCGAAGTGGAACGTGAAGCAACTGTAAGGAGAATTCCAACTCGAATTGTAGGAACTGAAGTGAAAAAGCTACGCAACCGCGAAGTCAAACTCGTTAAAGTACAGTGGAGCAACACCGAGGAAGACACAACTTGGGAAACTGAAGATAGAATACGTGCGGCCTACCCTTTTCTTTTCGAGGGTACATCTTTGACCTTTCTTTTTCCTTAAGTTGTGCTTATATCTGTCTTTTTATGTATGATCTCCTCGATATTATCCTTTATCCTTAAGTAGAAACCCCTTTGGATGTAAACATGTATTTGAAACATGTTATGGTTGATGGCTGCAAGGGGTTGCAAATGGTTGCTAGTGGATGCATATACACACACAACCTAGGTTTTAGATCGGCTCAGTCACTTCATATTGCATATGCATATATGTATTCATATTTGTATGTGGTTGAAACTTGGTATGTCGTCATATGGATGTCGCATTTGTATGAATGATTGCGCACTCATGTAGAATTATGAGTAGGAAGGATTTGCATACATATGAATTCATGGCACTTACATGATTCGCATTAAGGAGGTAAGCTGAATCAGTAGACCGCCTAATTTTTGCATTAGATAAGGACATATACACACACTATGCATATAATCATAAAGCATTAGAAGCATTAAAGCATTATGAGTACGCCTGTGTTTGTTGGTTTAGTAGATGGATGATTGGATGTTAGGACTTACGTTCTCCTAGACTTGAAGATTTCGGGGACGAAATCCTTTAAGGAGGGGAGAATGTAACACCCCGAATTTTCTGTTAACTGTATATTAATAAATTAAAGTATAATTAATTCTAGATGATAGAATTAAGGGAAATGGGTTACGCCGTTGTGTTCGTCTCGAAATTCTGCTTGAGATAGAGTCTGAGTTTGCTTGAATCGGACTACGTATGAAGGAGTTATGACCTCCGGAAGTTTCAAAATACAAATTTAAAAATTCAAACAGTTCAAAACGAAGTTCAAAATTCAAAAATCAGACCCAAACTGGGCTGGGTGTGAAAATTCCCGCCCAGGCACCAGGTCGACCTGGGGGTCAACCTGGGGGCGACCTGGGTGACCAGGTCGACCACAGGGTCGACCTGCCCAGTCGACCTGGTTTAGCCCTGGCTGGCCTGATCGGGTTCTGGTCGAATTCTGAGGCTTGGCTTTGTCACTAGGGCTGACATGTCGCATTTTGGTTGGCTCCTTTCGAAGTGAATGGTCTAGATTCGTCTATGATCATCTGACGGCTCAAATCAATCTGAAACTCCATATAAACAACTTAAGACTCCAACCTAAATTCACATAAGAAATTAGAAACGGAGCCGTCATGCTGTCGGGAGGAAATTAGGAGGAGCCTCCACTTGTAGAAAAGCTTAGTGACGAGCCAAAATCAAAGTTATAACACGATTCAAACAACGTTAGTCTTCCTAAAGGAAAGCAATTCAAATTCAAAACTCAAAATCCAGAATTCAAGTTCTGCGTTCGTTGTAAGTATAGTGATTCTTCCGATGTGAATAAAATTAAGTCTTGATTCGGTGTAAATTGGGAATGAAATGGTGTAATTTTATAACAACGATGTTGATTCATATGCGATGTAATGATTGTGATATTGTGATGTTTGTGGTATAATTGAGTTTATGTTGATCCTATTGTACATGTAGAATCACATGCAAGTTGTAGAGTTCATATTGTAATCGACTCCTATATGTTTATGTGATTATATAGGTTGTATGTGATTAAGATTTCATGTATATATATGCTAGAACCTTTATGCTTAAACGATTATGTTCACATACATGCTAGTATATTTGTAAGAAAGTTGCAAGTTAATTGGATCCATGTCAAGATCCACTTTAATATGTGTTTCATGTTGTAATTAGACATATGAATGGATTCAGTTCACACCCTTGTAATAAAATTATGAAATTATCATATCCTTGTTATATGCTAGTTATGCTCGACGTTTTGCCTAGATCCAAAAACAAGTTTAGGCTTATGTTATCAAAACCATGTGCTAATTTATATGACACCTATTTGGTTAAATACCTATTTCAATGCAAGTTCACATATACGTTGATTTAGGCTATGTTGCAAGTTCACACCTATTGATGTTCATATTTACTATGCCAAAAATGCCAAGTTTACACCTATGTTATGTCCATGTTTATGAATTCCCTTATGTCAATTTTATGTGCGCTAAATTAGGCTAAGTGTTTAGCCTAATATTATATGTTAAAAACCGTACGAACGAAAATTAGGCTAAGGTTGTTAGCCTAATATTTAAACGGGGTAACGT
This sequence comes from Allium sativum, assembly GCA_030737875.1. Taxonomy (NCBI): domain Eukaryota; kingdom Viridiplantae; phylum Streptophyta; class Magnoliopsida; order Asparagales; family Amaryllidaceae; genus Allium; species Allium sativum. The sequence continues at coordinate 975,396,017 of CM060909.1, forward strand.
TGGGAATATTAGAAAACTTGACATAAAAATATATGAAATTGGCATGTTTGTCACATGCCAAAATTGATGGCATTTTAAACGGTATAAATTCTTATACCAAAAAGGATGAACTTGGAAAGTGGGCCATAACATTAAATTTAGATATATTTAGCAATAAAGACAAATATGTAAATTTAGAAAATACGAATATGCTTAACACAAGGTTGGATTGAGTTATGATGTAAACTTGCCCGGACCCGCCCGGCTGTCCAGTAGTCACAACAATACCTATCCAATGTGGGTGGTTAAGCATGGAGCCCAATAAGGACCCGAGGTTAGACTGAGTTACGGTGTAAACCTGCCCAGATCCGACCGGCTCATCCAGTAACCGTAACAATATCTGTCTAATGTGAGTGGTCGGTGCTTTAAGAAGCTAAGGACAGACTGTCAGGATGGTAGGGTTAAGTTAACTAAAACACTTAACCAATTCAACATGTTAATGAAATTGATAGGTGGGGTTAGGTAAATACAGACACTTAACCACTTAACATGTTTGACTAGAAAACCCTAGTAACGGGGACCCTTTTCAGCCGTAACCCAATTAGGTATCATGGTACCCTGAAACTAGGCGGGGTGGGGCACGATTACTGGGCTGATTGTAAGCGGTCAAAAGCGACGGCGGTGGGTGCAACAGTGTGGGCTCTAACGAAGTGTGGGCGTGCACACACTTCGGAGCAGACAAACAGGGCACTGGGGGCACTAGTAGTATAACCTATGCATTTCTAGTTTTGTGTCGGGTCGCCACCATGGGACTTGATACACCCCATGGTGGGGCCAGCATAGGTATCTACAATCTTTGGGGGCCGTAAGACACAGATGATTATGCAAGTAGGAGCCGATCTTTAGAAAAAGGGGATCACTTTACCTCCAGCATGGGGTGCCAGTTAAGACAATACAAGTAGGTGCAGAGATATAGTATGGGGTGCGATAGTATATTCGATTCAAACTGCTTCGTCTTAGTTTATGACACTCTCCTATTTCCAGTTTATACTTATCATGCCCTTATTCTTATTCTCATACTGAAGAGTCACTAGACTTACCAGGCTTTATATCTGACCCTATTTTCTTTCGTCTTCTTTTCTTCCGTCCCCCCCCCCCCCTCCCCCCCGGTCCACAGGGAGGAAACAACTCAGCTTAGTCAGACTCTTTGCAAGCTTCAAGATAGTAGATGTACGGTTTGGATTCTTTCTCCTTAGCTATGGAAGTTGGACACAATCATGGGGATTTATGCAGTTTTAATCATGTTTTATGCTTCTTTATTTAAAAACCAAGACAGAAATGATGTTGTAATATTTTGGAAGTTGTTATGAGACAATTATGGAAATGTTTTGTATGAACAAGTATTTTATGAAATAAAAGTCTGTTTGTTTCCGCTGCTTATATATATATATACATGTGTTTATATCTATCTTGTGTTTTATCTGTGACTTTTACTTACAAACCTCCACCAAAGTAATGCAGTCCCTTGTGAGTGACCTTAATGGAGGGTGGGGTGTTTCAAGATTATAGAATGAAATGAATATCTCTAGATAGGTGATAATACACCCTAATTGGCAGCCAACCACTTAGCCATGCTGCCTGCCCGATTTTTGTCATTTCCCGGTTGTGAGGCCAGAGGCCACGCTTATCTCTGACAGATCACACAATTATTCACTTTGAATGTCACATCGTCATAACCGCCAAATCACAAACTGATTTCCCAAAAAATACCATGGGTATACAGCTAAGAGAAACGAATTCCTCCGCCACCAAACGTAAATACGTTTGAAGAGATCAACTTACGCGATCTATTAAATATACTCTGTCAGACATTCTTCCATACAGGTCGTCCTAGGACTGGACAAACCGACGGTACTATTATGTAAACATGACATCCCTTGCATTACTCCGTATTCAATTATCATCATCATATTTTATCAAAACGGTAACGCCCATACGGAGTCGTTTTCTGATAATGAATCTGATCCCAGTATCTCCGTATTGACGATGGAAAATGGTCAAAAACTTCGATAGCCGGTGAGTTAACAATCAAAGAAAAACACGTGAGCAAACAATGGTCGTATTTCCAAATGGAAATCTTACAGAGCAAATCATCAATCAACACTGATCCACTTTAATTTAATTTGTCATTCAATTATCCATTTCCCTATTCCTGTTTCCATATATTCAACATTTCTTATTTTCTAAATTTAGAAAATATACGCTATTAACATTGGGAAACATTTCCATTTCTTGTTTCCTATATTAGAAAGCATTTTTGATTCTAATTTGGAAAACATTTCCAAAACTCCTACATTCGTACTTAAACAGATGTTTAAATCAAACCTCGCTATACCAACTCAAAACCTTACACTCATTAACTAAATTCACTTAAGCAATCTTCATTGTCAAACCTTAACCATTCCTTTGCTAAAAACGAAGTCAATCAAGTTGGGGTATAACTACTTCTCAGACCTTAACTAAACAACATTTCTAACTTCGAAACAGACAAGGTTCACCTTTTAAACCTTTAACAAACTTCCTTACGTAACTCTCTTTCGAGTAAATCTCTATTCGATAACTCTTTCCTTCGAATAAACTATATTCAATAATCTCTCTTCGAATAGCCATATTCGATTAACTTTATTCAATTAACGCTATTCGATTAACTCTAATCGATTTACTCTAATTAGTTAGCTCTATTTATTTAACTTTATTCTATTAACTCTGTCAATTAACTCCCATCAATTAACTCCTTTTGAATAAACTTTATTCGATTAAATCCTTTCGAATAAACTATATTCGATTTACTCCTTTAACTCTATTCGAATAAACTATATTCGATTAACTCCTTTAACTCTATTCGAATAAACTATATTCGATTAAATCCTTTAACTCTATTCGAATAAACTATATTTGATTACTCCTTTCGAATAACTAATAATCGGTAACTCCTTTAGAATAACTAATATTCGATAACTCCTTTCGAATAACTAATATTCGATAACTCCTTTCGAATAACTAATATTCAATAACTCCTTTCGAATAACTAATATTCGGTAACTCCTTTCGAATAACTAATATTCGGTAACTCCTTTAACTCTATTCCTTTTATCTTTCTATTTATTTTCCCAATATATATTCCTTTTATCTTACTCCATTTATTTAACAAATAAATATTCCTTTTATCTTACTCCATTTATTTAATAAATAAATGTTCCTTTTCAATTCTATTGTAAAGGTTTTACAGTATTTCCTTTCATATTCTATTTGTGAATGTTTTACAAATATTTCCTTTCATATTCTATTTGTAAATTTTTTACAAATATTTCCTTTCAAATTCTATTTGTAAATGTTTTACAATATTTCCTTTTATATAATCTTATTTATTATATAAATAATTCCTTTTATAAAATTCTATTCATTTTAAAAAATATTTCTTTTTATAAAATCCTTTGATTTTATAAATATCTCTTTCTATAAAATCCTTTCATTTTATATATATATATATATATATATATATATTTCTTTTTCAATACAACATTGAAAATTTCCTTTTTAACATTCCAGTATTCCTTATGGTATTTAAAATACTAAATAACTATGATCAATATCATTCTAACACACATCATCAACAAAAAATTATATATCACATCATATATCATCATATATGAAAAACAATAAAGTAAATGTTGAGGAATCCAGTCGGATTCCTCCAACCTGTTTCCCTGCATCCACAAATGTTAAACAATATAATTAACATCGATTTCATTTCAATATGAAATATTCTGATAAACAAAATCAATGTTTGATTAACGATTTTTATATATATATCGTTATCTATAATTTCAAACAATAAATCAACAATTCAATCAAACAGTTAGCACACAACAAATCAATCATCATTTATCAGTTCTAAATATACATTATAAAAATATGAACTGGTAGAGTTGGTGACTTTTACTCACTTTGGTTGGTTATCGTTAAATAACGATGAACTGCCGATAGTTCCATTCAGGAATTTTCCTTTTCCATAAATTCCAACGATCTCCGAATCACTCTAAACCAATTTGTATTCATGGTAATCTCTGATATGATTCCAACATCAGCTTCTTCAGGGAGTTCAGTCCAAAGAAATTCCGTCTTCTATACCTACATTATTTGGAACCCACGATTGAAGGAAACAACTCAGAAGCAAACTACCTTTCATCATCCTCCTGCATCACACCACGTCGTCACAACAATTTCACGGAACCGATATCACCCTTTTTGAATTAAATATAAATAAATACCATACTAACTTATCTAATCATGTTTTTAAAAGACTAAGCCTTCCTCTTCTTTTCTAAAGTAGAGCGGATTCCTGGAACAATCCAATCGCCAATGCCGCATACTTCTACCTCACGTCCTCCTTTACATCAGTAAAACAAACCAACTTCTCCCTTAATCATCATTCCCATGCACAATGCAAAAACAAGAACCCCACTTCTTCCTCAACTCCAAACCGTATTCTTCCCTTCGAAACCAGTATGCAATACAATTCAAATAACACTTATCCCTCACGGTTTTCAATACTGTGACTCCTTCTACAATACAACATACTCCTTCTTCTACAATACAACACAACTGCTCCTCACACTCCTCTTCTCCTACAGGCCGTGAAACACCTCACCTACCAATGGCCAATACCGCCCAGTTTGCCTCCATATCTCGTCATTTACATTCATATGAAAATTATCAAAATTCTTGTCATCAAAAATACTTCCACCCTATACCGGTGTTGTAACAACCCGGAAACGCGAGCCTGTTTAAAATTTTTATTTTGGCAATTTTAGCGAATTTTGAATATTTAAAATGGATTATTTTAAATAATATCGACGGGAAATTTATTTTGAATAGAATTCGAACGTATATATTTATATACGTCGTCGTTAGAATATAAATATTTATTTTAAATTATAAAAGGAATTGAAAATGGCGCGGTAGTTCGATAATTCGATTTCAAACTTCAAATGAATGTACAGGGTTCAAAATAAATCGGATTTTAGCAAAACCAAAAATATTTGAATCTAATTGAGAATATCTTTCCAACGAATCCGAAAAATCAAAATTTCATAGCGGGAATCAAAAGTTATGTCCAAATGAAAATTCAGAATAGTCGCTATGGAATTCTAGCCCTTGAAAATGGAAATTTTGCAAACGACCTCGGATTTTGACGAAACTACTTTTGTTGGATCCGTGATGTCAAGTTATTGCTAGATTCCAAAATTCGTAATTTTTCGAATCAATATGTAAGCGTGGCAAAGGAAAACGCGTTTGACTAGTTTCAATTGATTTTAATCGACTGGAAATTGGCCATTTTTCAAACGGTCTCAGAATTTGAAGAAAATAGTTTTGTTAGGACCGTATCATCAATACGAAGGTAGAAATAATTTTTTTGGAATTTTTCTAGTTAGTATGTGGCCCCGGTAAATTGAAATGCGCGTTCAAATTCAATATATGGAGTTACATGTTGATTTTGATGAAAACTGATCGAAACGATCGAATCAGCCTACGATACATATCCCATTGTGTTCGGAATGGGGGTAATTAGCTATGGACGACAGGCGGTGGGCCTCGTTTAGAGGTCGAATAAAAAGTCAACCTTTTAGAAATTAAATAATTAAATAAATAAAACCCTCTTCCCTCTCTCCCCTTATTTCCTCTCAGCCCCCCCCCCCCGGTGTTCATTTCGAAATCAAATCAGAAGAAAAAAAGGGGCTCGACGATGAACCGCCGCCCCACCCAGTCCACTGCCGTCGATGGCGCGCCCTCCCCCTCCTCCTCCTATCGCTCGCGAGCGCCTTCCCCCTCCTCTTTCTTGTCGTCAACCCCCTCTTCTCCCTCTCCCCTCGTCAACGAACCCCAAACCCCCCCTCAACCCTAGAACGCCACCTCCCCTTCGATTCTTTCCTCCTCTACCGACGCCAAGCCACCCTCCCCATCGCCAGCGCCTGGCCCACGCCCCACCGCGCCTCCATCTCCGACGAGCAACCCCACCCTTCCGGTCGGCGTCCAAACAAATAAAAGGTGATTTTTATTCAGTTTTAATTATTTATTTGTGTCATGAAAAATACAATGTTTCTTATGTAGTTTAGCTTGAAAAATCTGATTTTTAATAGTATGATAAGTTCTAAATTTTTAAATAGATAAAGCATAGATTTTTACTAATGGAAAAATAGATTTATTGGTATTTAAAGGTTGTGATTTTTATATGATAAAGTTTATATTTTTAGTTAAGAAATGGTTTGATTTTTGTAAGGCGAAAATATAAATTTTATATGGGGAAAGATTTGATCTTTATAACAATATGAAAAGAGATAATTTTTAAATCATAAAGATGTGATTTTTCATTGTATAAAAATATAATTTTTATATAATGTGAAGTATAAAAATATAATCTTTTATAATGTGAAGTATAAAAATATAATCTTTTATATTGTAGAAGTGTAAAAATATAATCTTTTATATTGTAGAAGTATAAAAATATAATTTTTATATAGGTAAGATAGTAAAAATATCATCTTTATATATGTAACGAAATAAAAATCTAATTTTTATTATATATATATATATATATATAATGAAGTAAAAATGTGATTTTTATAGCGATGAAATGAAAATGCGAAATCTTTATGTAGAGAATAGCATGATAAAAATATAATCTTTATTATATGAACATCGATGTAAAAATAGAATTTTTATCTATATAGTAGCGGTGTAAAAATGTGATTTTTATATACATAGCAACAATATAAAAATGTGATTTTTATACGTGTAGTGGCTACGGACAACGAAAGTGACAAAAGGCGAGAACGACGAAGATTTCTACATATGAAGAGTCGTGGCGTTTGGTTTAGCTTGGGTGAGAACTTCCCACGTTAAATCTTTTTTTCTAGTTAAAATATATACTAGGATGCAGACGGTGCTTAGCAGCACCTGACATCCGTCATCCACAGACCATGGATGGCTTGTAGGTTTAATTGTTTGATGTGTTTTGAAAATTGATTGTGTGATGTGAAATGAAATAAAATATTTGTATAGTTAAAAATATTTTATCATTAAAAATATTATTTTTAACGTGTGTGTGAATAAAAATATGTGTTTGTTGATTTGAAACCCCACACGGGTGTTGGGATGATATTTGAAGTCCACTCATCCCGATTGATTAGTTGTATGTCGATCGATTGATTGACAGGCTGTTATAAGCGTTAGATATCTATATTTGATGCTTATACAGTGTGGTGCACTTTGGATGATGATTGATTATTTATTGTTGTGATTATATACATGTGTTGTATGGAATCCATATAATTAACATTATATGGTAATTGATTGGGCCTCATTCCAATTGGGAAAATAAAGAATAGAATGAAGTATATATTCATGTGTTGAATAGAATAAATAATCATGTGTTGAAAATTATCATGTGTTGAAAGAAATATTTTAACAATAAAATTTACATCTTTATCATATTTAAAGTTAGAAACTAACTGGAAAATAGACAAGATGAGTGGTTTCCTTGGTATTGATCTGATATTGGTTTCGGCCTTCGGCGTTAATATTTGGGGAATTATTCTCTTACTACTTTAAAGTTGGAGTCTGATTTGAAAATCAAACGATAGATACCATAGTTTTATAAAGTATATTAAATAATACAAATAGTCATGTGTTGACAGTGCTCATGTGTTGAGAATTTTCGTGTATTGAAAGAAATATAGATTCATGTGTTGAATAGAATAAATATTCATTTGCTGAATAGAATAACGAATTTATTGAAATATATAAAGCCGTGTTGATTAGATGCGCCATCTTGACGTGAGCGATATTTATATCGATTATATTCGTTTTATAATGAATATAGAAAAGGAAGTGATTTCAAAATATAACGTTTTGAAAATATTATCATTTATATAGTAATGATATGAAATATTCAATTTTGATTTGAAATTGAATATGAAGTTGAATTTGTTTTGAAAACGAATTTAAATCGATTTATAAAATATGTTTCAAAAAGGAAATCGACAAAATATATATAATATTATATATATATATATATAATGGCCTGAATAGAACGCGCCGCACTGCGGCAGTTCATGAATTTCGACCATTGACTTCGAATTGACGTTGCAGGAGATCCGACTGTCGGATTCTCCTGAAACCGGAACCGTTGGGTTCGTATCGAAAAGAGATTTCTAATGAATATTAGAAATTTGAAATCTAATGGTTGGATTTGGAATTATGTCCAAATCAAATTTGGAAAAGGTCGCTGTAAGTGCAGTTCGATGGCCGTTGATGGAAATGACTGTACGAGCCTTGATAAAATTATTAAAAATATCAATAATTTGTGTAAAATCATAAGAAATGATTTGTGAAGAACTGGGATGAAAAACTATATATTTGTAAAGATAAAAATAGATTTTTATCGAAATGAAATAGTTTTGAACTAGGATTAAAATCAATTTATTTTTGAAATAAATAAATTGAATTTGAAAGTGGTTTTAAAAATAATCAAAATACCCAATACGTGAATTGAACTGGAGTTGAATCGAAATTATCTTCGGAATATTTCGATGTTGGATTTCGTGGCTATACAGATATTGTTATGGGAATTTGAAAGATATATTTTATATCGTTATTTCCAATACGATATTTGTTGCTTTCAGAATTCGATATTGAATATAAGCCGGTATATTTTCTATTCAGAGCCTTGTATTTAATATCAAAATGTGAATTGGGTTTGTCGTGAATGGTGTCTTCATTAACACCGATTCTTAAACCCAATAGAGAAAAAGATTATATCTTTCTATTTAGATTTAATGAAGTGTATCAATTAAATAATATTTAATTGGAGTTGGATTTGAATGTGATTTTGGGTTTATCATGAATCGTGTTTTAAATGACATTGGTTCTTTAACCCATTTAAAGACAGGATATTGATTTTTGAAAAGAGTAAAACTAAGTGGAGTTTTAATGAATCTTTAATTAGATTGAAATGTGAATTGATAATTTAAATTATCAGATCTGAAAGGTGATCGAGAATGGAGTACCACCAGTTTTGCTCCAAAGCGATAGTTAAATCTTTAATTAGATTTGGACGTGAAATGGTAATTAATTTTACCGATAACACCGTGGTGTTAGATATGGAGTATCACCAGTTTTGCTCCATGGGATATATAGGTTGGGATTGGGAAATAAAATAAATAATTACTTCGGTGTGGTTCGGTAATCCCGACTAGTTTGGAAAACCATAATATGGTTTGAAATGATATCCCAAGGAAGATTAAAGAATAAATTTAGAAGAATTTATCTTTGATAAAATTAATGGGAACCTTCCCCTAAGAATGTGAAAATTTGAATAAAAGAATATTCTGAATTGGAATGAGGCATTTGTTGTGTTTGTGTAACACGTGTTTATTATATATGTGGGTTGTTCAGAAAGGCCGGGTTTATACCCATTCTGAATAACAGATTCGACGATATGTCGAAGATGAAGACGGTGGTTGAAGACCGGAAGTCTTCACATCGTTTGGGTGATTGCTGATGATCTCGATTGGGTTGTACACCCAAGAGGAGAGAAACAGTTGGTGATCATCCAGACGTACTTGGAGATCGATGGATATGCGAGGAAAGTGCCTCCGGTTTCGTTCAGACCTAGAACGAACTTGTAAATGGACTGTGTGTCTGACATTGGATTTTATTTTGTGTTGATACTCCATTAAATATACATCTGTTTGGCGGCGGAGATTTCATTCTCTTGCTTAACGCCCTTCTCTGAGACGTACGAACTCAGAGGTTGTATATCGATGGACATCAGTCGCATGGAGTGAATTGCCAGTGTGGCACGCGTAAGTGGCAACTGATCAAGGCTTCTGTTGAAAAGTAAAGTCTTGTGGTTGATGATCAAAGCATGGCCTGTGTGGCGCAGCTTTGTGTATAACGTGAATTCGCGAGCCTCACACCTCGGTATGAGTCCAAAACGGGATACGGACCGTTGAGAGAACACGACGTTTCTTTCTAGCTATGGGTGGTGTCAGTGCTTAAACTGGCTGACATTTATATACTTTTCACCTGTGTAGTTGTTGGATGAGGCGCCTCGATATTAGGTCTGTTAGGACCGGGAAACGTGTGTTCAGGAATAACTAATCCTCAAAAGTAAGAGAGGACCGGCCCAACCGATTCCAAGGATCATAGTGGGGTCCTGAGACATTTGCTAGAGTGTCTCGAACGGAGAGGAGCTTGCCCCTTGCCTCGACTCTTGACGGAAATCCAATTTCCAATACGTGATATTGCGGTTTTATTTGTAGAACCTAGTATGGCGACATAGTAGATGGTAGCTATGCCGCCTATGATTGATACTTATGATTGAAATTGTTTTGACACTATACACTTATAATAGTATCAAATGATTTGTTTTAAACGTACCAAGCATGTTTGGCTATTATAAGGGAAAACCCTATCCTCCGGCTTGCGTTGCATTGTGTGATGGGACCTGGGTCTTATAATAGCTTCATTTTTCGAAAAAGCATTGCGCTGTTTATTCTATACACAAGTATTCTTGTAAGGAAACCCTTTCCATGTTATACGGCGTGGCCCCTTGAATTACTCTCTTTTAAAGTTAAAATAGTAACTGTTTTAGTTCTCACACCAGTCACATGACTGACCTGGAGTTTATTGTTTTAACCTAAACTCTGGGTGCCCCTATTTTCCACACGGGCAGCTTGTAGTTTTGGTTTTGCAGATTTATATTCACAGGTTCCTGATTTACAACTGGAACGATGCTCGGAAAGCTCCGTATCCGTGTATTACTTTCAGTTGTGTTTTGTACTGTTTTTCCGCTGCTATGTAATTTATTGTAATCTCTGATATTTATCGAATGTATTTTATTCATTTATACTCTGTATATTCTTGTATTCTGATGGAATTGTTGTAATAAACAATGAAACGTTCTTCCGTCTGCGTTCTATTATGTCGTGTCCTCAACGCAATCCGTGCTTTCCTTCATAGGGAAGTTCAGGTCATGTCAGTTTGGTATCCAAATTTTGGTTTACAGAGCTCGAGAACAAGACACATTAGAACCGAACGAAAGAATTCATCAGATATTGGATCAGTAGTATCCAATTAGAATGACTCGTTAGAGATAGGATCAGTAGTATCCTAGAACGAGTGTGAAGAGTATATTTGTCAAATGAAAACAACTTTGTTTTGAAAATTTAAACCTTATACGTATTTGAATATCTATTTATTTTGAATTTGGACAATCGAGTATATAAAGATTTCGCGTATACGCGTCATGAACGAATATTCGAAGTTTTAATATACTGGATAGATATAGAATCACACTTTAGTCGCCCGGAGATGGTACTGATGATAGCACGTGCATCATCAGTATTTTTATTCGTGTTCCGAAGGTGTGATATCTATATGTTTCCATTAGACTGGTGTGAGAACCAAAATATAGCTTGAATATATTGTTGTGATTTAGCATCAAAAACATGATTTTCTGTATATATATCAAAATTATGAATTTGAAACGTTGATCCACTAATTGATTGATGGTTGTGTTGTTTGTCTATTTGTTTGAAATTTTGAACCATTACGCCTAATTGAACCAAATATTGAATTGTATTGAAAATTGGTCGCATTTGCATGCATATACATGTACTTACATTGAACAGGTCATAACAAGGAGGCTAGAGAAGAGGAATAAAATTGTTTGCCCGACAAATAGGTACATGTTTACCATAATTTACTGTTTTGTTTGGGTGATGATGATTTTATGAGCCGATTGGCTAGCCGCTTGGCTATTTCTTTTTCTTTTGGATTGAAGAAGGCCATGGGAGGCTATATGAAATATCCCGAAGTCCCCGGTGCAGGGGAGGTTATGGCGAAATTTTTCGAAAATTTAGGGTGTTGGCCAAATTTTTGAAAAATTTGAAAAGTTCTTAGAAACTGAAAAGTTGAAGAACTTAAGCCGTAACGAAAATACTGGAAGTTGAGTTGATTTGTAAAACAACTTTCGGCTTCGTTCCTTTTCGGGGACGAAAAGTTTTAAGTGGGGGAGATTGTAACAACCTAGAAATGCGAGCTAGTTTAAAATTTTTATTTTGGCAATTTTTGCGAATTTTGAATATTTAAAATGGATTATTTTAAATAATATCGACGGGAAATTTATTTTGAATAGAATTCGAATGTATATATTTATATACGTCGTCGTTAGAATATAAATATTTATTTTAAATTATAAAAGGAATTGAAAATGGCGCGGTAGTTGGATAATTCGATTTCAAACTTCAAATGAATGTACAGGGTTCAAAATAAATCAGATTTTAGCAAAACCAAAAATATTTGAATCTAATTGAGAATATCTTTCCAACGAATCCGAAAAATCAAAATTTCATAGCGGGAATCAAAAGTTATGTCCAAATGAAAATTCAGAATAGTCGCTATGGAATTCTGGCCCTTGAAAATGGAAATTTTGCAAACGACCTCGGATTTTGACGAAACCACTTTTGTTGGATCCGTGATGTCAAGTTATTGCTAGATTCCAAAATTTGTAATTTTTCGAATCAATATGTAAGCGTGGCAAAGGAAAACACGTTTGACCAGTTTCAATTGATTTTAATCGACTGGAAATTGGCCATTTTTCAAACGGTCTCAGAATTTGAAGAAAATAGTTTTGTTAGGACCGTATCATCAATACGAAGGTAGAAATAATTTTTCTGGAATTTTTCTAGTTAGTATGTGGCCCTGGTAAATTGAAATGCGCGCTCAAATTCAATATATGGAGTTATATGTTGATTTTGATGAAAACTGATCGAAACGATCAAATCAGCCTATGATACATATCCCATTGTGTTCGGAATGGGGGTAGTTAGCTATGGACGATAGGCGGTGAGCTTCGTTTAGAGATCGAATAAAAAGTCAACCTTTTTGAAATTAAATAAATTAATAAATAAAACCCTCTTCCCTCTCTCACCTTATTTCCTCTCACCCCCCCCCCCCCCCCCGGTGTTCATTTCGAAATCAAATCAGAAGAAAAAAAAGGAAAAAAAGGGGCTCGACGATGAACCGCCGCCCCACCCAGTCCACCGCCGTCGATGGCGCGCCCTCCCCCTCCTCCTCCAGTCGCTCGCGAGCGCCTTCCCCCTCCTCTTTCTCGTCGTCAGCCCCCTCTTCTCCCTCTCCCCTCGTCAACGAACCCAAACCCCCCCCCCCCTCAACCCTAGAACACCACCTCCCCTTCGATTCCTTCCTCCTCCACCGACGCCAAGCCACCCTCCCCATCGCCAGCGCCTGGCCCACGCCCCACCGCACCTCCATCTCCGACGAGCAGGCCCACCCTTCCGGTCAGCGTGCAAACAAATAAAAGGTGATTTTTAATCTTTTTATTCAGTTTTAATTATTTATTTGTGTCATGAAAAATGCTATTTTTCTTATGTAGTTTAGCTTGTAAAATCCAATTTTTAATAGTATGATAAGGTCTAGATTTTTAAATAGATAAAGCATAGATTTTTACTAATGGAAACATCTAAATTTTTTTGCGGTTCTTCATTTCCTTCATCTTCTGCAGTGTTTTCTTTTTCCACATTATCTCTGTCAACAATTTCATTCTTGTCACCTTAGGCACTTTTATTCTCATCATCATCAGCATTATTATTCTCATCTTCATTTTCATTGTTCATATTAAGCTTTTCCTGCTTTTCATCCTCACTCTCATCATTATTCTCACTTTCATTGTCGTCGTTCATATTATCATTTTTCTGCTTTTTATTCACACTCTCATCGTCATACTCAGCCTCACTTTCATTCTCAATCTTATCCTCATTACCCTTTTCCTATTCATTATCCTCACTTTCACTGTCATTATCCTCACTTTCATCATTATCCTCATTTTCAATTGCATTCGCATCTTTTATTCGAAGTTGTACTTTTCTTCCCTTTTCGTCACTCTTAGTGCTTTCTTCACTCTCATTAATTTTCTCACTATCAGCGTTTTCGTCACTCTCCTTATTTTCCTCACTTTCATCTTCTTCAGATTCATCACTGTCAGCAAGTCCTTGTAGTCTTTTTTTTAACCTTAAATTTTCCTGTTTAAGTTGTTTGTTTTCTTGTTGTAGCTTTACTATCAAGCTCGTGTAATTTTCCACCCGTTTTTGGTAAACTGCTTCGTACTCTTTGTCTTTGTAAATAGCTTGTTCTAACAGTTCTAAATCCTTTCCTTGGGACTCCTGAAAACAAAGGTAGCAAATGTTCAACTAATACTGAAAATAAATGCAGCAATGTATGCATCTGTAGAAAATAAGTGCATACATCCATGCATTTTTTATACAGATGAATACATAGATGCATCTGTTCAAAATATATGCACAAATATATGAAACTGAATTTGACTGTTGTGAATAGACACATAGATGCGTGCAATTGGTATGATTATAATCATACATGGACGCACCTCTTTATAATAGATGCATACAAGTATGTAACTATTCCTATATATCTGCATAGTTGTATGCAACATTTTTAATATGACACTAAAAAATTATTCAAAATTAAATATCACTTACAGTTGTGTATTTGATGTTTATTAACATGTTTGGCTTCATCAATTTTATATCCCATTTTGCAGCCAGGGGATATACATCACTGTATTCTTTCTTTGTATTTTTTAGAACATAGGTTTTTTCACAAACCCACCACTGGAAAAAAATATATTTATTTATTATTAGAATGAACAATAATTAAATAAGAAACATACAAAAAAGTACAAAATAGTACCAGCAATAGTGTCACACAAGCATTAATCTTGCGTGGTGTATCACAGTATTTTTCCACCTGGGTTATGAGATGGTATTGTATGATTTTTGGCCAAGATATTTTCATTAATTTTTGGCTGCATACACAATATGGAATCAAGGTCCATGGTAAGCTGTATTTTGGGTTTGTTAGAAGAAATGTTGCGGCCAAATAAAGAAGTATAAGCTTCACTGCATCAAATTTTGCGTTGGCTGTGTCTTCTTTTAATATCAAAAAAAATCTGTCTCTTTATATTTTTCTTATTGACTGAGGCTTCTCCTTTAAAATGTCTTTCCACGAACGATTTATATTCTTCATCGTCCTTCTCGTTCTTTTTCAAGTGCCCTGTTGTTTTTATTATCTCTCCTTGTATTGGAGCACCTAGTAAATCTGCAACATTTTCTTGTGTAAAAGTTAGCATCATCTCACCAAACTGAAAATATTTTAAGTTCTTCTTGTAGTTCTTTATGATGATATCTAAAGTTGTAGAATTTTTAATGGTTTCTGCAGGTGAAATGAGCCCGTCAGAAATCATGTTAATAAACCCGTAGAGCGGTAGTTTTTTCAAATATTTTGAATGTTGTGCTGTAAATAGTTCATCTTTGTTTATCTTTTCCACCAATTCAATGAACGCCTTAAGATTATTTCTTTATACATTGTCCTTCCTGGCAAGCATTGGTTCATCTTCAGTTTTCCTTTGTTTGATTATTGGTGCATGTTTTGAAAGCTTTTCAGTGACAATTATTGTTGTTTCTTTTTGAATGTCTTCTTTATCACCTTCTTCAACATTTGCTCTCTGTAATAAGGGTTAAAAAATTATTTAAATAAGTTTTGAATATATGCAGATATTTGAACACTTTTGTGCGACTATTCTTCATAAAATCACACAAGCATGCAACTATCATAAATAATAACACACAAGTGTGCAACTATCCTGAATAATAGCACAGAAGTGTGCAACTATCCTGAATAAAAGCATATAGGAAAGCAACTATCCTGAACAATAGAATATAGGAATGTAACCATCGTGAGTAAAATCATACAAGCATGCAACTATCCTGAATAAAAGAAAACAATAACGCAACTATCCTTAATAATAGCAAACAAGCATGCAACTATCCTGAATAAAAGCACACATGCGTGCGACTATCCAGAATAAAAGCACACAAGCGTGCGACTATCCTGAATAAAAGCACACAAGCGTGCGACTATCCTGAATAAAAGCACGCATGTGTGCCACTATCCTGAATAAAAGCACGTAAGCGTGCGACTATCCTAAATAAAAGCACGCAAGCGTGCGACTATCCTGAATAAAATAACACAAGTGTGCGACTATCCTGAATAAAAGCACGCAAGCGTGCGAATATCCTGAATAAAAGCATGCAAGCGTGCAACTATCCTGAATAAGCACGCAAGCATGCGACTATCCTGAATAAAAGCACACAAGCATGCGACTATCTTGAATAAAAGCACAAAATAGTGCGACTATCCTGAGTAAAAGCACACAAGGGTGCGACTATCCTGAATAAAAGCACACAAGGTTGCGACTATCCTGAATAAAAGCACGCATGTGTGCGACTATCCTGAATAAAAGCACGCATGCGTGCGACTATCCGGAATAAAAGCACGCATGCGTGCGACTATCATGAATAAAAGCACACAAGCGTGCGACTATCCTGAATAAAAGCACGCATGCGTGCGACTATCCTTAATAAAAGCACACAAGCATGCGACTATCCTAAATAAAAGCACACAATCGTGCGACTATCCTGAATAAAAGCACACAAGCGTGCAACTATCCTGAATAAAAGCACACAAGCATGCGACTATCCTAAATTAAAGCACACAATCGTGCGACTATCCTGAATAAGCACACAAGCATGCAACTATCCTGAATAAAAGAACACAAGGGTGCGACTATCCTGAATAAAAGCACACAAGCGTGCGACTATCCTGAATAAAAGCACACAAGAGTGCGACTATCCAGAATAAAAGCACGCATGCGTGCCACTATCCTGAATAAAAGCACGCATGCGTGCGATTATCCTGAATAAAAGCACACATGCGTGCGACTATCCGAAATAAAAGCACACAAGCGTGCAACTATCCTGAATAAAAGCACGCATGCATGCGACTATCCTGAATAAAAGCACGCATTCGTGTGACTTTCCTGAATAAATGCACACATGAATGCGACAATCCTGAATAAAAGCACACAAGGGTGCGACTATCCTGAATAAAAGCACGCATGCGTGCGACTATCCTGAATAAATGCACGCATGCGTGCAACTATCCTAATAAAAGCACACAAGGGTGCGACTATCCAGAATAAAAGCACGCATGCGTGCGACTATCATTAATAAAAGCATACAAGTATGCAACTATCCATAATAAAATCATCCAAGAATGCAACTATCGTGAATAAAATCACACATGTGTGCAACTATCATGAATAATAGCACAAAAGTGTGCAATTATCCGGAATAAAATTATGTAATCAAGCAACAAACATTAATAAAAGCACATTAATAATTTTATCTAGAATAAAATTATGAATAACAGCATTTACGCATGCGACTATCATTAATAAAACCACACAAACGTGCAAGAATTTACAATAACAGCATTCAAGGATGCAGCAATTTTAAGTAACAAAATTTTTTGATAATAATTCGAAAAATCAGTAAATACTGAAGTTTTTTAGTAACTAAGTATAATATTTGCCACAATCACTTTCAATTACTGTTGTTTACAATCTATAATATACATATTTCATAAACAGTGAAATCTGAAATAAAGAATACAAAAATATACCTTCCTTCGCACCATTGTTGATAAAAATGACAATGATTTTCCAGTTTTCAGAAGATCGAGATTAAGTGACGATCGCAATTAGGGTTTGATTTATTTTGTTGATCGACTGATTTAGAACAATGATTTGTTGTAAGTAGTTGCGGTTAGGTTTATGAGGCGTCGGAAGGGTAAAACTGGAAATAATAGACCCGCATTCAATTATAGGGACCTAATTTTTAATGTTACAGCGGCTGGACTTTTTTTATAATTTTGAAAGTTAACAGGGATGTTAGCCTAACGTACCCTTTATTGTAATCTCTGATATTTATCGAATGTATTTTATTCATTTATACTCTGTATATTCTTGTATTCTGATGGAATTGTTGTAATAAACAATGAAATGTTCTTCCGTCTACGTTCTATTATGTCGTGTCCTCAACGCAATCCGTGCTTTCCTTCAAGGGGAAGTTCGGGTCATGTCAGGTGTTGTGCAACTTGAGCTCATGTCAACAGCCTTCAGCCGCCAATCCCAGAATGTCGCATCACCCTAGTGATCCTCGAGCTCCGCGGAAATCACCTGGTCCGGTGCGCCTTGCCACCACGAGCTTGCTTCTGACCTCAGATGAAACATCCCGAAATCCCCTTTACGGGAAATTCCGGATTGAGTTGAGAACAAGCCACAACAGAACGCAGACAGAAGAACATTTCATTTTAAATTACAACAAGTCCATCAGATTACAAGAATATACAGAGTATAAACAATATTACGCATTACAAAATATCAGAGATTACAATACATTATACAGCAGCGGAAAATAATACAAAACACAACTGAAGGAGATATACGGATACAAAGCTTTCCGGATATCATTCCACCTGTAAACCAGGTTCCTGTGAAGATAAATCTGCAAAACCGAAACTACTAGTTGCCCGTGTCGAAAATAAGAGCACCCAGAGTTTAGGTTAAAACAATAAACTCCAGATCAGTCATGTGACTGGTGTGAGAACTAAAACAGTTATTAATCTTTATTTTAAAGTTAGGTAAATCAAGGGACCACACCGTATAACACGGAACGGGTTTCCTCCCAAGAATACCAGTGCATAAAACAACAGCGCAATGCTAAATAATGAAAAATGAAGCTATTATAAGACCCAGGTCCCATCACACAATGCAACACAAGCCGGAGGATAGGGTTTTACCTTATAATAGCCAAAGCATGCTTGGTACGTCAAAACAAATCATTTGATAATATAATAAGCGCATAGTGTCAAAACAATTTCAATCATAAATATTAATCATAGACGGCATGGGTACCATATATCATGTCGCCATACTAGGCTCTACAATCAAAACCGCAAAGTCACGTATTTGGAAATTGGATTTCCATCTATGAACCGAGGCAAGGGATCGTCCTCTACCGAATTCGAGACGCTCTAGCCCGTGTCTCAGGAAAGCGCACATACAAGCCTTGGATCGTCAGGGCCGGTCCACCGATGTGGATTAAAATGCCTGAACACTGCGTTTCCCTACCCTATGGGGTGTCAATGAGCCAACGAATGACTCCATCTGTCACGGATCGACCGATATAACTGAGGCGCCTCGCAACAGCAACAACCACATAAGTCAAACTCGTCAGGGCGTGTAAAACCTCTGACGCCACTTCTAGCTAGAAAGAAACGCATGCCCTCCCTGAGGTCCTTCTCCCGTTTCTGGTTCACAACCGGGGTGTGATGCTCGCGAATCAACGCTACACAAAGCTATGCCACATAGGCCGTGCTTTGATCATCAACCACAAGACTCTGCTTTTCAACAGAAGCCTTTATCATTTGCATCTTCGCATGCCACACAAGCAAACCACTCCATGCAACCGATATCCATCAATCACACAGAATGATATCCAATGTTAGACACACAGTCCATTTACGAGTTTGTTCTGGGTCTGAACGAAACCGGAGGCACCTAGTACCTCGCATATCCATCGATCTCTAAGTACGTCTGGACGACCACTAACTGATTCCCTCCTCTTGGGTGTACGGCCCAATCAAGATCATCAGTAATCACCCAAACGACGTGAAGACCTCCGGTCTTCGACCACCGTCTTCATCCTCGACATCACGTCGAATCAGTTATTCAGAATGGGATAAACCCGGTCTTTTTGAATCACTCACGTATATAATAAACAAGTGTTACACAAACACAACATACGCCTCATTCCAATTCATCAGTCACTAACCGTAAATTAATCAAGAGAATAATTCCCCAAATATTAACCCCGAAGGCCGAAACCAACATCAGATCAATATCCAAAAAACCATTCTGCTTAGCTAACGGACGGTTAGTTTCTAAATTTCACATTCTTAGGGAAAGGTTCCCATTAATTTTATCAAAGATAAATTCTTTTAAATATATTCTTTAATCTCCTTTTGAATATCAAATCAAACTAGTCGAGATCAGCGAACCACACCGAAGTAATCATTTATTTTATTTCCCAATCCCAACCTATTCATCCCATGAAGTAAAACTGGTAATACGTCATATCTAACACAACGGTGTTATCGATAAATTCAATTACCATTTCACGTTCAAATCTAATTAAAGATTTAACTATCGCCTAGAGCAAAACTGGTGATACTCCATTCTCGATCTTTTCAATCTAATTAAAGATTCATGAAAACTCAACTTAGTTTCAGTCTTTGACTGGGTTAAAGAATTAGTGCCATTTAAAACACGGTTCATGATAAACCCAAAATCACATCACATTTCAATCAGTCCCTAACCGTAAATTAGCAAGTGAGCAGTTCCCTAAATATTAACCCCGGAGGCTGAAACCAACATTTGATCAATACCCAAGAAACCATTCAACTTAACTAAACTCCAGTTAGTTTCTGATTTTCTTAACTCCGTTGGGTCTAAGAACAGTATTATTGAAGATACCGTTCACGACAACCCAAAACCACATTCCATTAATTATCGGGTTAAAGGACAAGTTTTATTTAAAACACTGTTCACAATAAACCCAAAAATCAATACCAATTCAATTCTAATTAAATATTATTTAATTGGTACACTTCATTAAATCTAAATAAAAGATTTAATCTTTTTCTCAACTGGGCTTAAGAACAGTGTTAATGAAGACACCATTCACGACAAACCCAAATCACATTCGATATTAAATACAAGGCTCTGAATAGAAAATATATCGGCTTATATTCAATATCAAATTCTACGACCAACAAATATCGTATTGGAATTAACGATATAAATATATCTTTCAAATTCCCATAACAATACCTGTATCTTCACGAAACCAACATCGAAATATTCCAAAGATAATTTCGATTCAAATCCATTCCAATTCAATTATTGGAAATTCTGGTTATTTTCAAAACCATTTCAAATCCACTTTATTTATTTTAAAAATAAACAAATTATTATTCTAGTTCAAAACTAGTTCATTTCGATAAAAATCTATTTTTATCCTTTCAAATATGGAGTTTTTCATCCCAATTCTTCACAAATCATTTCTTATGATTTTACAGAAATTATTGATATTTTTAATAATTTTATCAAGGCCCGTACAGTCGATTTCCATCAACGGCCATCGAACTGCACTTACAACGACCTTTACCAAATTTGATTTGGACATAATTACAAATCCAACCGTTAGATTTTAAATCTCTAATATTCATTAGAAAGCTCTTTTCGATACGAACCAAACGGTTCCAGTTTTAGGAGAATCCGACGGTCGGATCTCCCGCAATATCCATTCGAAGTCAATGGTCAAAATTCACGAACTGTCGCGGCGCGACGCATTCTATTCAGGCCATTATATATATATATATAATAGATATAATATATATATTATATATTTCGTCGATTTCCCTTCGAAATGAATTTTATAAATCGTTTTAAATTCATTTCAATTTGATTTCAATTCAATTTCAGTTCGTTTTCAATTCAATTCAATTTCAATTCAAATTCATTTCTATTCAATTTCAATTCGAATTCAATTCTATTCAATTTCAATTCAAATTCAATTCTATTCAATTTCAACTCGAATTCATTTTTCAATTCGGATTCATTTCAAATTGATTTACCTTCAATTTCAATTCGATTCGAATTCATTTTACTTTCACTTCAATTCGAATTCTAATTCATTTCAATTCAATTCGAATTCTAATTCATTTCAATTCAATTTAATTAGAATTTCTTTTCTATTCAATTCAATTCGAATTCATTTTCTAAAATATTCGATTATTGAAATCACTTTTCAATATTCATTAAAAACAAATAAAATCGATATAAATATCGTTCACGTCAAAATGGCGTCAATCTAATCAACACGGCTTCATATATTCTATTTTCAAATATTCTATTTAAAATATTTCTTTTTCAAATATTTCTTTTTCGAATATTTCTATTCAAATATTTCTTTTTCAAAACTGGAATGAGGCCCAATCAATTACCATATAATGTTAATTAAATGGATTTTCTACAATACATGTATACAATAACAACGATGAATAATCAACCATCATCCAAAGTGCATTCTACACTGTATAAGCATCAAATATAAATATTTAATGCTTATAACAGTTTGTCAATAAATCGATCGACATACAACTAATTATTAGGATTAGTGGATGTCATGTATCATCCCGATACCCGTGTGGGGTTTCAAACAATCAAACACAGATTTTAATTGTGCAGTTGGGCGATGTGTAAAATTTATCGTCCCAATCAATATCAATCAAATCAGTGTATATAAACAAATCTCCGATTTGTTTATAAATATTTATTTTATATACACATTAAAAATTCTATTTTTAACTATATAATATTTTCCACTATAAAATATTTTATTTCGTTTCACATCACATCACACAATCAACTACACATCAAAATCAAACAAACAAGCATACAAGCCGTCTATGGTTTGTGGATGATGGATGTCGGGTGCTACTAAACACCGTCTGCATCCTAGTATATATTTATAACTAGAAAAATAGAATTAAAGTGAGAAGTTCTCACAGAGGGTTCCGCTCCGTCGTGCTTTGCTTTTGAACTGTTGAACATCTGGATCTTCTTGAAATTCCAATGCAGTTCTTTTCACGCTGTTCAAATAAAAATTATATTTTTACCACTTCATTTCTATAAATAGAAACCATATTTCTATAATCACGCTATATTGATAAAAATTCTATTTTTATATCGCTACTATATAGATAAAAAATCTATTTTTATATCGTTGTTCATATAATAAAGATCAAATCTTTACTATCTATATAATATAAAAATCGTATTTTTATTCTTTCTATAATATAAAAATCATATTTTTAACCTTTCTATAATACAAAAATTATATTTTTCTTACAATAAAAATCAATTCTTTTCTTCGCTACTTATATAAAGATAATATTTTTATATTCTCTATTATATAAAAATCATATTTTTATTATCTCCACTATATAAAAATCATATTTTTATAACTCGTGTTTACAAATAAAAATCACATTTTTTTCTTCTTTGCAAAAATCATATATTGCCTTCTATGAAAAATCATAACCTTTATTAAATAAAAATCACAACTTTCAAGCGATAAAATCAAATCTTTTGAGCGATAAAAATCAAGTCTTTTGCAGTTTTAAAAAAATAATCTCTTTCCAGTTTATAAATTATACAAAAATAAGCTTTTAAAGTATATAAAAATCAGTTTTTAAAGTAAATAAAAATCAGTTTTTAAACTAACTAAAAAAATCAGTTTTAAACTAACTAAAAAATCAATTTTAAACTAACTAAAAAATCAGTTTTAAACTAACTAAAAAGAGAAAAAGAAAAGAAAGACTTACTGTCTTTCATAGGAGGATGGGGCATCACCATTGGAGGTGGAGGAGTAGAGGGGGCGCGCAGGTCATCAGGGGAGGCACCGCGACTCGATTTGGAGGGGAAATCGAAGGGGACAGGCTTTGAAGGGAGGAGGGCTGCTCAGGCGGGCGGTTGGGTGCTCGGGGCATCGGCTTGGGATCTTCGTGGGTTTCGAGGAGGGAGAGGTTGGAGGAGGAGGAGGTGGGTTCGAGGGTGGCGGGAGGAGGAAGCGACGCGTCAACTGAAGGGGGAGGGGGCGGAGCGACTGGCGGCGGTGGCGGCTACGGGCTAGGGCATTATTTTGTTTTTTTTCTTTTATTCTGAATTGAAACGGTGAGGGGGGGGGTAAAGGAAAAGAGGAGGAGAGAGAAAAGGAGTGAAGAGAATTATATTATTTTTAATTTATTTATTTTTTAAAAAAGCAACTTTTATTTCGAACACGAAACGAAACCCACCGCCTGTCATCCATAGCTAATTACCCCCATCCCGAACACAATGGGATCTGTATCGTAAGTTGATTCGATAGTTTCGATCAGTTTTCGTCAAAATCAACATATAACTCTATATATTGAATTTGAACGCGCATTTCAATTTACCGAGGCCACATACTAACTTGAAAAATTCCCGAAAAATATTTTCTAGCTTCGTATTGACGATACGGTCCTAACAAAACTAGTTTCGTCAAATTCTGAGACCATTTGAAAAAATGGCCATTTTCCAGTCGATTAAAATCAACTGAAACTGGCCAAACGCGTTTTCCTTTGCCACGCTCACATATTGATTCGAAAAATTATGAAAATTGAAACTTAGCAATAACTTGACATCACGGATCCAACAAAAGTGGTTTCAACGAAATCCGAGGTCGTTTGCAAAATGGCTATTTTTAAGGGCCAGAATTCCATAGCGACTATTCTGAATTTTCAACTGGGCATATCTTTTGATTCCCGCTATGAAATTTTGATTTTTCGGATTCGTTGGAAAGAATTCTCAATTAGATTCTATTATTTTTGGTTTCACTAAATTCCGGTTTATTTTGAATCCTGTACATCCATTTGAAGTTTGAAATCGAATTATCGAACTACCGCGCCATTTTCAATTCCTTTTATAATTTAAAATAAATATTTATATTCTAACTTCGATCTATATAAATATATACATTCGAATTCTATTCAGAATAAATTTATTGTCGTTATTATTTAAAATAATCCATTTTAAATATTTAAAATTCGCTAAAATTGCCAAAATAAAAATTTTAAATTGGCTCGGATTTCCGGGTTATTACATCAGATGTCCTTCCGATGCCACCAATCATGTCAGACCTCAGCCCTAATACCAATAGCTCGCTGCTAAGATACTCGCGAACGACAGTAGTGTCGAGCTCCCCCAATTCCGTACTAGATTGAAGCACATACTTCAGCGATTTCAAAGGATTAAACGGAAGTCGATTTCATTTTGGATTTTGATTTTTAATTAGTTTTGGAAGAAGGATTTTGGAGGCGGCTGTGTATTTGTTCTTCATTGACCAGGGCATGAGAATGAAAAAGGGTTAAAGGATGTTATGATGTTATATAGGATAAGAGAAATATATTTTTTATCCGATTATTATATTGAATTTTAAGTTGTTGCTATTTGTGTATGTGGTTTAAAAATTCCTATAATCACATACAATATCCAAAAATCTTGAAAATGGACATACACCTTCAGTTCAACATCACGGACCCAACGAAACTGGTTTCGTCGAATTCCGACTTCGTTTGCTCACACGGCATATTTTTAAAGTCAAATAATTGACTGTTTTTCACATTAAAATCCTGTACGGCCACACACTGACTTCAAAAATCACGAAACATGACATCTAACAATAATTTAAAATTGCGGATCCAACAAAATTAGTTTCGTCAAAAACGGAGGTCGTTTGCAAAATTGGCTATTTTTAAAGCTCTAAATAACCCATTTAAATGTATAAATATATTTAAAAATAATTAAATTAAATATTTATAAATAAATATTATCGTACATATTCATAATATAATACCATACAGCTCCAATTGGATTTATAACTCGATATTCAAATCTCGATTGAATCGATATTTAATTTATATTGAAAAATCCATTTATGATATATATAAATCATTATAAAATTATAAAGGAATTCCATAGCGACTTTTCGAAAATTTGATTTGGACATAAATCAAAATCTACACAACAAAATCCCGATTTTTTTCTTCCATTAGAAAAATATACTTCACCAGCCATGAACATTTTCATGGAATTCCGATTTAAAACGGACCCGGTATATTCAGTTGAAGTTCAAATCGCCAAATAGCGAACCGCCGCGCCATTTCGAGCTCGATTATAATTATAATATAAATTGCACGTTCAACTGTCGTTCAAATAATATATTCGTTATTCTAATTCAAATTCTAAGCTGAATTAAATATTTTAAATTATCCAGTTCACATTATATTGTCAATTCACTATCCCCGACTATTTCAGAATTAAATATATTATTCTATTATTTATATTAATTAAATATTCAATATTATTTAATTAAACGTCCATTTGATTCTCTAAATCACTATATAAATAATTAAATAAATTAATTATAATATCGCTGAAAATATGGGTCGTTACAATGATCATCAAGAAATTCAGCTTTGAGTTATTACATTTTCATCTTCTACATTATGTGCTTCTAATAACGGTTCCATTTATGTGTTTACCGGACATGAAAATAATTTTAATATGGATGATTATGGCTGCATCAAGAGATTAACTGTAGTTTTTTTAACTTGGATAATTTTTAACCTACTCCACCTGGTTAATTTAATTTTAATTTAAAATTGATCTAGATGCTATGAGCATTGTAATTAGTATGTACTCATGTTGTTCTTGGGTAAATTAAAATTGCCCTTATTCAAGTTCATTAGTCATCTCTTAATCAACATTTTTGACATTGTAAAAATCATTTTTAGTGAGTTGGTTGATTAATGTGTTAATATAAAAATCATTTAGTCAATAAACACATATACCCATAAAAAAATTGTTAAGTTAAAATAACAACTCTCCTGTAAAATCAAAAATT
The DNA here is from genome assembly GCA_030737875.1 of Allium sativum. NCBI lineage: Eukaryota > Viridiplantae > Streptophyta > Magnoliopsida > Asparagales > Amaryllidaceae > Allium > Allium sativum. Next base: position 975,422,614 of record CM060909.1, read on the forward strand.
ATCATTAGTTCTTTACATACTCTAAAATAAGGAAGATAAATTATCAAATGTGTATTATGTGAAACTAGAAACTGCTAATAATATTTTCAAATTGTTTTATATTTGTTACATGAACGCATTTTCATTTGTATAGTTGCCACAAAAAGTTGATTTGTAATAATGATTGACTATTTTACATATTTATAATATATATAATACATATAATGAGAGCTAACATTAGCAATTTTGGCAATCAATTTTAGTACAAGCTTGATATGGAAAGCTATGAATCAGATATGCCAGTACAACACATTTGGTACTAGCTATTATCATATTCTGCAAAAGACGCTAATTTTTGGTGGCTAGGCTTTCCCTCACATGTATCAAAAGTATATTGGAACTAATGATTTGAATTGGATAAATGGGCATATGGTACACTGTATTTTAAATGTGTGGTTAAGCATACTGAATGATATTTGTATTACATGTATGAACATGAGATGTACACAGATAATTAGAGTCAATCCTGTACTCAGGATACAAGTCCTGCAAAGAATCGTAAATGGGCAACTTGTGGGTATTTCATTGCTTTTCCACATTAGATGCGTAAATCCATGTGTATTAGGTAAGTTAACGATTTAAAATCTGTCCAAAATTTACAATTTGCCTATGGTGTAATGAGATGTATTTTGGCTAATATTTACTTTCTCCAATAAATAAGATCATTATTACCCTTTTCAATTTTATGTTTGTTTGGTTTTCTTTTTTGTGTACACTAACATTACTTTTACATAGATCTTCATGGGCATCTATTTTACCTATATTATTCCAGTGCCAAAAAAGATTATTCGTAGTATTCCTTTAGTTTATTTATGATCTTGCTAAAGGTTTTCTTCTTATGTACCCAGATATCATATTTCTTGCCTTTTTTGGTTGATCTTATATAACTCAAATAATTCATGATCTCACATTGCTGAAAAAACCTACCAGCAATATTTGTTTGAAAGTATATGCTGATAGTTTTGTAACAGTGTGCTTCCAATTATGAAGGAAATTCGTTAACACCTCACCAACATAATAACATAATAAAGAGAAGAGAAATGTTTGATGTCAATATGAAACATAGACCTCTAAGAAGTTAGCGAGTTTAGCTCTATAGATAATTTATAATGGATATTCATGTTTGAAGCAGAGTTAACAAATTAGTCTGGACTCAATTCAATATTATTACTTTGATTTTGTTCCTTCTTTCTTATTAGATAATAATGGAGCCCCATGAGATCCATGTAAATTTAAGGTATTTTTCTTGCCCAACGTTACAACTACTCAAGAAAGCAAGCACACAAGAGGTAATCTATTATATTTGCAGTTTTTACCTTTTAGACTACTACCATTATTCTTATGTCATGTATCCTATTTTATAATATACTATTTTCTATCAGTTGTCATTTTGCACCCATGGGATTTAATCCTTTGTATGATATTTTATTATTTAACTCCAATTTTTTATATTCTTAGAAATTTTTAGAAATAATCAAGTGGCAAGTTATATATAGCTAAGAATATGATCTTTGAAATATTTTCTTATCACCATACAGTTCTACTTTTCTTGCTAATGTAGTTAACCGATATTTTACAGTCAAAAATTCGTTATATGATAACTAATATTCTACAGTAAAAATTTTATTTGAAGCATAGTTTTGGATATAGGACGGTGCTATTTGTTTGAGTATTGCAGAATCTACAGATGTAGGCTGAAATCACTAAGAACATGAAGAGAGCAGTCCGGGGAAACACACTCCTTGGACCTGGCGCTGTTGCATATTAAGGATAGAAGAAGATTGTGTTGTTGGACTTATGAAATAATGTGATAAACCAACTTATTTTTAGTCAAGTTGCAAAACAACAAAAGGACTAGGATGGCTTCTAGGTGCTAGTGCCATCAAATAATGGTGAGCAGCTATTGAATAATAATAATAATTGAACTATCATTCTTTAATCATTGATGCATTCATAGGGGTTCTTTATATTACAAAGATTATAAGTTTCCTATATTTAGATGGATTGTTGGTTCTCTAAGATTGTCTATGCGTTATACAACAAGTTAACTAATAGGTGAGAAACTACAACTGATACGTTACTATGGGTTATATTACAACCATTCATGTATTTAATATTTTGTTGTTTCAAGTTCAATATCTAGCAAAGCAAAAAGGGTCATTTATTATGTTCATATCTGTTTGGAGAGCTAATCCTCTGTCCCCAAAATTCCCTATCCCTCTGTACCCAACCAATAAGAATACCTGATTTTCATCTTTTTACAATTAAATCCAAGAATAAAGGAGGTTTGAATTGCAAAAAGGTGGAATTCAGGGGGTGCTGATTGGTTGGGTATAGGGAGATGGAGAATTTTGGGGACAGGTGATTTTATTTGATCTGTTTATGTGTATGAAGTCTCTATCCCGAACTAAGAAAAGTAGTGTCTTCAACGCCTTGGTTTCATATTTCAATTTGCTAAAGACAAAAAAGTAGTACACAATGCAGTGAGAGATTCTCAGTTGATGGTAATAGCATCCTTATTTTTTTGTCACATACGGAAAAAAACTTTTTTTCCTTCCAAGCTTTGTATGGTTCGATGGTTTGACAGTCCTTTCCCATATCTTGATTAGCTGCTCGTCGTTTGTAGTATTCGACCTTATGGGCTATAGGCATGTTTACATTTAAATGTGAATGTGATTAAAAAAAAAATTTGTTGCACCCATTGGGTTTGCTAAATGATATGCAAAATAATCTACGTCTGTGATAGTTATGGATTGCATGTTGTATGGTTTGGACTGCTTGACTTAAATTTCGTACATTTTATACGTAAGACATTTGTAGGTGATGCCAAAATGCCTCAAGATTCTATCTCTTAGAAGTTTAATAATGATTCAGCTTTCGGTGGTTGAATAACGATTCAGGCCTGTTTGTATGGCTGACTGAAACTGTAGTTGCTGTTGAACAGCCTTCGGTGGTGCTGTAGATGAACTATAGGCTACAGATAGGAAAAAAGGGTTGCCATTAGAAGCAGGCAGGATTCTAACTACAACAGAGTAAACGCAAAGTTCAACATAGGCTTACTTCACATATTTCATTTGCTAAATTCATGCACTGTGTATTTTGAACTTAGGACAACTGTAACACCCCGTAATTTTAAATATTAAAGTTAACAAATTAAAGAATACTTAATTTCAAATGTGGGAATTAAGGGAAACGGTTTGAGCCATTGCGTTCGTCTCGAAATTCTGCTTGAGGTAGAGTCCGAGTTTGCGTAAAATGGACACCGTATGAAGGAGATTTGGATGAATGAAGTTAGGCAGAAAAACCGGAAAAAAAGACCAGAATGCACTGGCGCACTTGTGAAGTGTGCCAGTACAAAAATGCACTGGCACACCTGCCAAGTGCGCCCAGGTCGGGCTAAAACACTGCACAGATTTCTAGAGTGTTCTGATCCGAACTGTGAGTCATTGCTGAGTCACTAGGGCTTTGGTGGCTATCTGAAGGGTTATGGTTATTCCTAGGGTAATCCGATGGCTCTTAATTAATTAATCTTCTATAAAAGCACCCTAAACCCCTAACCCTAATCACACAAATTCATACCAAGAGCCGTCATGCTGTCAATGGAGAACCTAGAGTAGCCGCCATACACTTTCAACCCTAAAGCAAGATAGAGGCTTGAATTAAAATCAAATCAAATCAAACCAAAATAACAACTAAGTCTACATCAAAGGCGAGCAATTCAGTTTCAGAATACAGATTCCAGAAAGACAGGACTATTCTTTTTTGATTGTGAGTATGATAGCTTTCACAAGATAATTCATTAATTTAATTATGATAAGATATAATTGGGTCATAAGAATATGATTTTGAATCATGTGATGTAAATTATATGTATGTGTAATGACCCGCATTCTATGCATCGGGGGATCGTAGAATATTTATTTCTTTCCCGTATGAAGTCGTACGGTCATGTAACCTTGGGAAACATCTATTAGAGACATTTCCCATGCTTATGATTTTTGTCGATTTTTAAATGACCATTTTGCCCCTAGTTGGTACTGTTTTGGCCATAACTTTTGATTGGAAAGGAATTTTGACCTGAAACCTCTTCCATTAGATTCGTTTGGTGGTTTACCTTTCCGTAGAGTGGTCATAATAGCCAAACGGACTTACCGTTTGGGAGATATGACTGAAAAAAGGTTTGGAGGGTGAAATACTGCTTAACCGGGCCAAATCGGGTGATTAGTGAGTAGACTCATAACCCATTTCGGGATTGGGGTTATGGGAAGGCTGAAATGAGATGGAGAATCATTTCATTTCAGTTTTCTAGCCTCCACTTATCACCAAGGAACCCTAAAAATGGCCTCCAACCTCTAAATCACCTCCAAATCATCTTTTGGTCAAGGATTTGGCTTAGCAACCTCTAATCAAGGAAGATCTTCACCAAAGCAACATTGGAGCTGCTGTTTAGCATCGGGATTCGCATCAAATCAGAGATTCATTTGAGATCTTAGTTTTGTTTATGGCTAAGGTGAGTGATTTGCGTAGTTTTGCACTAATTATGGCTAATTAAGGGTAATTGGTGTTAATTAGCGAATTTATACACTAATAAATTCGGGAAAAATGTTCATAAATTCGTAAATAATGTTTTAGACCTCTGATATGAATTTGGGTTAATTTGGCTAAGTTTTGCTAATCCTATCATTAGTTTCACCTAAACATGCTTAAGGGGAAATATGGGATTTTGGGTATGTTTGATCCATTTTAGCCTATCATATGGATGTTTTGATGTTTGTGGTTGATTATGCATGTTGTTATGACTGTATGAAATGCTTTATGATTGATTTCAATAGTTAGAATGGTCGAAAACGTCGTCGAGTGGCGTAAACACTTGCTGGGACAGTTTCAGAAAACAGTGCAGGTTTCGGATCGGATCGGATATGGGGCTCGGATCATATATGTTGAACTGGGCAAGGGATTCGATCGGATCGGAACCTGACACTTGAGAAAATTGGCAAAAAGGAAGGCCACGCTCATTGAACTTGGATCGGATCGGATTAAGGAGGACGGATCGGAGCGGAAGCACGAAGATGGATCGGATCGTAGCACGTGAAGGATGAGAAGACGGATCAGATCGGAGCACGTGAAGGATGAGAAGACGGATCGGAGCGGAGGCACGAGCTGGAGGGGAGATGGCACCCGACCCGACCTGAAGTGAAGCACCCGACCCGACCCAAGGAGAAACACCCGACCCGAACCGTACCAGGAGAAGACCCGACCCGAACCGATGGAGGACACCCGACCCGAACCGATGGCTTGAAGAGGAACCCGACCCGACCCAGTATTGACCAATAACCCGAGATGCAAAGGTAGTCCAATATGGGAAGTTAGAGCTCAGGATCCAGTTGGGAACCAATGAGTTCACTTCATGGTTGGACTTTGCTGCAGGACGTGTGATAAGGAGTTGTCGACGTTCATAACTTCGATTCACCACTAAAAATGAATGAATGGCTACTTATCAGTGCAGTAGAGTCATTGCGACTCAAGGGGCATGGTGATGGTAGCAAGACTACGTTATCAGTGCAGTAGAGTCATTATGACTTGTGGGGCGAGGTAATGCGTAGTAAGACTATGAGCCAGCGCAGATGGGGTGAATAACTCCATGGGGCACGTGGACATAGTAAGGATTGGTAAGGCTATGAGCCAACGCAGGTGGGGTGAATAACTCCATATGGCAAGTGGACATAGCAAAGGACTAGTGGCTACGTTATCAGTGCAGTGAAGCCATTTATGACTTCATGGGGCAAAGTGATCGTAGCAAGGATGGGTGATCGAAGTGGTGAATATTGTATGCTTTATGCACTGAGTGAGAGATGTGAGGATGAATGCTATGTTTGATTGTTTTCCATCATATGACATGCACACCTCCCCCACCTCCGTATCTTTACACTGTTTGATATGGCACCTTAGAATGTTGTACAGTATGTAGTGCTAACGCTTTGGTTGCAGGTCCAGGTCCAGGTATGTTTTAGTCTACCTGTTATTGTTCACTTTAGATGCTTATCACTCATACCAGGCTTTATGTCTGACCCAGAGTTTTATGTCTCCTCTTATTACTCTGGGTGCTCACACGAGCAGACTAGAGACAGGTTAGCTGGTGATGCGCGAGTAGCTGATTCGGAGGCGGGCAGGAGGCTTCCACATCTGATATATATATACATTCTCCATGTGTCGTTGGTGGTCGCTACTTGGGCATTAGTAGTGTACCTCCTTTATCTTGCTTTTGCCTTGAGACAGTTGAAAAGTTGTAATAAGCTATATTTTGGATTTCCGCTGCTATGATGTTTAGTTCTGGTTTTTAGCTTATGCACTGTCTCTCCTGTTTTATGTCAAGTATGTTATTATTATATTTTATTCTATGCGCTGTGAGACATTCTACAGGTTCTTTGTATGTTCATTTCCTTCTTCCTTTTCCTTCTGACGACCCGTTCCGTGCTAACTGGACATGTGTACAACGCACTTTTGGAGGAAATGTCGGTTGGCGCGGGGCAGGCCGTTGCAGTATGTTTGTGGTGTTGAATCATATGTTAGTTCTTATGTAAATTTTATGCAAGTTGGATCATATGTTAGTTCTTATGTGAATCCTATGCAGGTTGAATCATATATCTTATGCAAGTTTGTGGCGATTGGATCATATATTCTTATATGAATCTTATGCAAGTTTGGGTTGTTAAAATATATGAGAAACATGTATATGCATATGCTAGTTTATGTGACATTAATCTATATGTTTAGATCCATATGCAAGTTCACACCTTTATGTTTAGATCCATAAGCAAGATTATATATTTAGGTTTAGATCTATATGCAAGATTTCATCTTTATGTTTAGATCCATATGCAAGTTCACACCTTTATGTTTAGATCCATATGCAAGTTAACACCTTTATGTTTGGATCTATAGCAGCACATAAGTTATGCAAGCTTATGCTCATCACCTATGCTAGTTTTGTATCATATGCTAGTTTGAATGAAATTCATATGCAAGTTATTGGCTATGTAATCTTATGTCATGATCCTTAGATCTATTTTATGTGTTATGTGATGTTGTTTTTCTTTTCATAAGTTAGACTATTTGCAAGTCTAACATATGTCATATGAAAACGTACGAATAGCGTGGGGATGATGGGATAATATTGAATATACATAAAATTGTGAATTGGCACAAATGGTCTTAAAAAGGCATATAATTAATTTGAGACATTAATTGGCGTAATTGGTATTTATGGACATAATTTTAAGAGATAATTATGGACATAAACAAATTTGGGATTTATTTACAAATTTGAATAGGCGTATTAATCCAATTTGGGGGTAAATAAAGATGTGTAATAATAAACCGCCAAAGACACGAGGTTACACTCTTTTGTGGTGTAAGACTGCTCGGACCCGCCCGACAAATCCAGCAGCCAAAAATGCTAGTCTAATGTGAGAGGTCAAAGACACGAATTAAATATGTAACAGTTGTAAAAACACGCGGTTAGGCTCGTTTGCGGTATAAGACTGCCCGGACCTGCCCGATAAATCCAACAACCGTAAAGGCCAGTCTAATGTGGGAGGTCTTTACAAGTTTACGGTTCTAATGAATTAAGTACCACTTAACCAGATAAATATGTGGTTGGACATGGCGGGGGGGGGGGGGGTTAAGTGGGTGGCATGTGAAATTAAGTAGGTGCCTTGGGTGGCATGGGAAATATGATTAGACGCACTTAACCAAGTTGAAACATGTAAGAAGACATGAATAAAAATGGGGTTAAGTGAGAAACCTTAGTGGGGACCAAGCATAGGTGGAAAGCTTGTGTCGTGCATGGGGGAGCCTTTTCAAACCAGTAACCCATTAAGTATCTTTGTGAGCTCGACCCAAGTCGAGGACGAGACACGCTTACTGGATTTGATTGTAAGAGGTCAAAACGGGTTAGTGGTGGCAACGCAAGTCCAACGGGGTCATGTGTGTGCGTGGGCCCGAGCTGGTAGGTAAGACGTTGTTGCATCGTGTAGATATAAGCCATGCATCTTTAGTGGTATCGGGTTGCCACTTTGGGGAGTGATACACCCCACTGTGGGAGCAGCACGCGTATCTACGAGTTAGGGAGCCGATCGAATGGGGGTAGTGGGTACAACTAGTGGAGATAGGGGCAGACGACACCTATGAAGGCAGCTAGGGGTACACGAACTACCATTATCATTATTAAGTTTTGTAGGCGGGATCAACTTTTAGGGTGACTAGTGGTGGTGCAGTATAGTAATTATCCTATGTGATTAGGAACGAGATTAACGCCAGAATATTCCTCTTATTTGCTTTGCCATGCCCACTTGTTTCATGGTTATATCTTATCTTACCAGTTTATGCCTTATCCTAGTTACTTTAGTAATTATATTGTTAAAGTTATTATACTCGCCATACTTTATGTCTAACCCCCTTGTTTTCGCCTCTTTTCTTCCTCCCCCCCCAGGTTCTCAGGGTGGGACTAGTACTAGTGGAGCTTGATCTTGGATCTCTTTCTCTCTCTTTTAGAAGTGCTTGGATTGTTGAAAGTAAAGTTCAGCTCATCTCTTTTATGGCTACTTGTGTTGGGGTTTATGCTTTTTATTTTATGTACTCTGAAAAATTTATCAAGATGGAAATTAAGTGTACTTGGTTTATGAAGTTGTTGTAATCAAACTATTTCTCCGCTATAGTAAAAGTTGTTTTAATTTTTTCAAGTACCATTATTTATATCTGTCTTGTTATATTCTATTCTATAAGCTAAATATGCTCCATGGAAGTTAGTGCATTCCCTTTGTGAGTGACATTAATGGACGTGGGGTGTTACACGTGGTATTAGAGCTAAAGGTTACCAGACCAGATATGAATTTTGAAAAACTATTTTTCAAAAAGCATTTTATAAAGAAATACTTTCAAAAGTATGTTTTAAGGAAAGTATTTTCAAGAAAAAAGTTTGTTTTAAAAACTTAACCCCCAAAAGCCATATATCTTTCTTTCGAATTCTCCGTTTGAATCTCTTCATTTTCCTTTCAGCACATCTGGAATTCCCGAGATACCCGAGGGGATACCGATACCAGGATGGTTTATAAGGTATCTGGAAGCTAGGGCCAATGTTGCAGGCCCAGCAAATGCTCCTCCTCCTCCTCCCCGTGTTGATACTTTTGCAAAGATATGCAAAGATTTTAGAGCAATGGGCGGGAAACCTTTTCACGGATCAGAGACGTTTGTTGAAGCTCGAAATTGGCTAAAGGAGGTGGAAGATCTATTTGGTATTTTCGAAGTAGAAGATGGAAGGAAGGCCCAATTGGCTGCTTGGTTAATGAAAGACGAAGCCTCGTTTTGGTGGGAGGTCACGAACGGAGAGCGTCCGGTGGAGACATGGATGGATTTCAAGCGTAGGTTCGAAATGAAGTTTCTCTCACGAGCAGAAGAGAATTTATATATGGAAAAATTCTTGGCGTTGAAGCAAAGGGATTTATCAATAAAGTAGTACGTCAACAAGTTCAATCAGTTGGTGAGATTTGGCTTGGAATTGGTAAACACACTGGAGAAGAAGGCCCTAAGGTTCGTTAAGGGTTTGAATGAGCCACTACATGGGTTAGCTATGACCCACATCCCTATGGGGGCTACCTTTGAGAAATTGGTTGACATGGCGCTTATGCATGAGGAAGAGAAAGGTGCTAATGCTAATAAGGCACCGAAGAAGAAAGGGGACCAAAAGAAACCACAACAGCAAAACAAGAAAGGTGGGAAGAACAATAATGGCAAAGGAAAGAAGAAGTGCTTTAATTGTGGGACACCAGGCCATTTGAGTAAAGACTGTAGGAAAAAGAAGAAGATTGGTTGCTTCCACTATGGAGAGGCAGGTCGTCTAGTTAAGGACTGCCCAAGGAAACAGGGGCAAGGGCAAAGAACTTCTGGAGGGCAGCTTCAGGCTCTCATGGCACCAGGGCAAGCGAGAGGGTAGATTCAGACTCTCATGGCATCAGGACAGGAGAGAGGTAGAAACATTTCCGTTGAAAGTTTAGTTTTTCTATTTGATCATCTTGTTCGTACTTTGTTTGACTTGGCGCTTCACACTCGTTTGTATCTGCTTCATTAGTTGAAACACTGCACCTAAATACTAGTTGAGTTACAGATCCCATAGCAGTCTCAAATCCTATTGGTGGTTCGGCTCATCTTTCTATGATTTGTCGGGATTTGAGAGTGTCTCTCTTGGATGTTGGGTTTGAATGCAACACCTTTGTTCTTGGCTTCATGGGCTACGGCTTGATTCTAGGTATGGATTGGCTAACTAGATACAGTGCCGTCCTAGATTGTGAAAGAAGGGTAGTTAGATTGTTGACTCGTTGTGGGAAGACTCTTGATATTTCTTGTGACCCTAGAGGTCCGGTAATTCTTAGCTACCTAGAATCCCTAGACGCATCCAATGATGATTTGAAATCTATTCGTGTGGTCCGTGAATATAGTGATGTCTTCGACGAGGTTCGAGGTTTACCCCAGGGGTGTGAGATAGACTTTCGAATATATCTAGTAGATAATGCAAAGCCAGTTCATTACTAGTGCGCCACATGGCTCCGAGAGAGAGAAGAGAACTCAGTAAGCAGGTGAAAGAATTTCTTCAGAAGGGGTTCATAAGAAGAAGTATTTCGGAGTGGGGTGCTCCAGTAGTTTTTGCTACGAAAGCTGATGGTTCACTTAGATTGTGCGTGGACTACAGAGAGCTAAATGAGCTAACAAAGAAGAACAGACACCCATTGCCGAGGATAGACGATTTATTCGATCAGTTGGTCGGTGCTTCGGTTTTCTTGCAACTGGATTTAGCTATAGGGTTTCATCAGCAAAGGGTGGCTGAAGGTAGCATCGATAAGACTTCCTTTAGAAATCCTGATGGTTTCTTTGAATGGCGCATCATGCCTTTTGGTTTGACGAATGCACCCGCATACTTCGTTGACTTAACGAGTAGGGTGTTTATGGGGTTTCTAAACAAGTTTGTGGTAGTCTTTGTAGATGATATTTTGGTTTTCTCTAAAAATGAAGAAGAGCATGCCCTACATCTTAGGGAAGTCTTAGAGACCCTACGAGCGCATCAGCTAAAAGATAAGTTCTCCAAGTGCCATTTTTGGAGAAAAAAAGTGAGGTTCTTAGGACACGTGGTCTCTAAGAAAGGGATAGCTGTGGATCCCGCCAACGTGGTGGCAATCCAAGATTGGAAAACTCCTAAGAACGCAACAGAAGTAAGAAGCTTTTTAGGGATGGCTGGCTATTATATGAAGTTCATTAAGGACTTCGCGAAGATGTCATCCCCTCTCACTCGATTAACGAAGAAGAACTTGACTTTTTCTTGGGACGTTGACTGTGACGATGCTTTCCAACGTCTGAAGAGGGCTTTGACGACCGCTCCAATTTTAGTTTTGCCAGACGGGAGTAAGACATTCACTGTATATACCGATGCTTACGGGACAGGGCTTGGCGCGGTTTTAGTGCAAGAAGGAAGGGTGATATGCTATGGTGGAAGGCAGTTGAAAGCCCACGAGAAAAATTACCCTACCCACGATTTAGAGTTGGTGGCCATAGTTTTTGTGCTTAAGTCATGGCGTCATTATTTGCTTGGCAAGAGGTTTGAATTGTATACAGACCATAAGTCGCTAAAGTACTTGTTCTCTCAGAAGGACCTAAACTTGAGGCAATAGAGATGGATGGAGTTCTTGGCATCCTACGATTTTGAGATCGCATATACCCCTGGCAAGGTTAACGTTGTAGCTGATGCCTTAAGTAGAAATAAGTTAACTTTAAGTCCTTTGTTCGTAAAGCGGCAGAGTTTGGAGTATATATCTTCCTTTGACTTCAGACCCTCTGTCAATTACGTACTCGAATTATTGGCATCGTTAGAGATGCAACCTACACTTTTGGGTCGAGTTGGAGAGGCACAGCGAAACGACCCACAATTGGTTGAGATAGTAGGCAAGCTTATAGGAGGGGAGTCCTCGAGTCATCTTAATATATATGCTATAAATGAGAGAGGTTGGCTACGTAGAGATGGAAGACTTTGCGTACCACAAGACGAGAGTTTGAAGAAGGCAATTCTTGAAGACTCACATTGCTCTAAGATGACCATACATCCTGGTGGTGATAAGATGTATAGGGATATGAAGCGATTTTTCTTTTGGGCCGGAATGAAGAAGGACGTGGCCGAGTTCGTTTCTAGATGCTTAGTGTGCCAGCAAGTCAAGGAGGAGCAAAAGAAGCCCGGAGGTTTGCTCCGTCTTTAGAGATTCCACTATGGAAATGGGAAAGCGTTTCCATGGATTTTGTAGATGGGTTACCAAGATCAAGGAAGGGTAATACAGGGATTTGGGTAATTGTAGACCAACTTACTAAAAGTGCCTATTTAATTCCCGTTAAAAGTAGAAGGACCGTCGCATGGTTAGCATCCGTTTACCTTCGAGAGATAGTCCGTTTGCACGGCATACCCTCTAGCATTGTGAGCGATAGAGATCCCATTTTCACGAGTGAATTTTGGAAAAGCTTACAAGAGGTGGTTGGAACACAATAATGCTTAAGTACCGCTTATCATCCTCAGACAGACGACCAGACCGAGAGAGTAAATCGAATTCTCGAAGACCTTCTAAGGCTATGCATCCTAGACTTTGGAGGAACATGGGAAGAACATCTTCCACTAGTGGAGTTCGCCTATAATAATAGTTTTCAGGCTAGCATTGGCATGGCACCTTTTGAGGCACTTTATGGACGACCGTGGACGACCGTGTCGATCACCAACTTGTTGGTGGGAATGCACGGACAAGGTTTTACTTGGGCCAGACATGATTAGGGAGACTTCGGAGAAGGTAGACCGGATTCGACGACGAATGACGACGGCGCAGGACCGACAGAAGTCATATGCTGATAGGATACGAACCGATCTTGAGTTCAATGTTGAGGACATAGTTTTTGTTAAGGTGTCACCATTGAGAAACGTAGTCCGCTTTGGATCAGTAGAGAAGTTGGCACCAAGGTTCATAGGACCCTTTCCAATTACAGCGAGGATTGGGAAGATGGCGTATAGAGTAAAGTTACCAGAGAAGCTCAGCGGAGTTCATGACATGTTTCACGTTTCGCATTTGCGTAAGTGTTTGCATGATACGGCGGAAGCGGTAAAGCCGAGCACGCTCGAAGAAGTGGAAGTAGAGCGCAATGCCACGATCAGACAAGCTCCTACACACATTCTCGGATCGGAGGTCAAAAAGCTTCGCAACGAAGAGGTCAAGTTGGTCAAAGTGCAATGGAGAGATGATCAAAGAGACATGACTTGGGAAACGGAAGATAAGATGCGTACGTTGTACCCTTTCCTTTTTGAGGGTATGTTTTATTTTCTTCTTTTCTACCGCTTTGTTGATACTTGTCCTATCTTTTAGTATTATCTTTGCGACGACATCTTTGATCTTTAGTTAGGAAGAACCCAATGGTTGCAAACATGTGTTTGGGACATGTTATGTTTGATGGATGCAAGTGGTTGCTCATGGATGCATGTACATACACCTTAGGCACCAGATCAGCTCAATCACCTTCATATTGCATATAAATGTGTGTGCATATTTAAATTAATGGATGTATAATGGTTGTGTTATCATATGGATGTTGCATTTTGATGAATGGTTGTGCACACATATAGAAATAATGTGTATCGATAAGATTCTTTCGCATACATAATGGACGCATGGCACTATCATGATTTGCATTAAGGAGGTCAACTGAATCAGTAGACTACCTAATTTTGCATTAGATAAGGAACATATACACACATTTCTTGCATATGATCATACAGCATTAGAAATCTTGTAAGGACAATGGATGCCTGTGTTTGATGGTTGAGTAGATGGATGATTGGATGTTAGGATATGCATTCTCCTTAACTTGGAGATTTTGGGGGCGAAATCCCTTAAGGAGGGGAGAATGTAACACCCCGTAATTTTAAATATTAAAGTTAACAAATTAAAGAATACTTAACTTCAAATGTCGGAATTAAGGGAAACGGGTTGTGTCATTGCGTTCTTCTCGAAATTCTGCTTGAGATAGAGTCCGAGTTTGCGTAAAATGGACACCGTATGAAGGAGATATGGACGAACGAAGTTAGGCAGAAAAACCGGGGGAAAAGGGACCAGAATGCACTGGCGCACTTGTGAAGTGCGCCAGTACAAAAATGCACTGGCGCACCTGCCAAGTGCGCCTAGGTCGGGCTAAAAGCCTGCACATATTTCTTGTAACACCCCGAATTTTCTGTTAACTGTAAATTGACAAATTAAAGTATAATTAATTCTAAGTGAAAGAATTAAGGGAAACGGGTTACGCCATTGCGCTCATCTCGGAATTCTGCCTGAGATAGAGTCCGAGTTTGCGTTAATCGGACTCCATATGAAGGAGTTATGACCTCCGGAAGTTTCAGAATTCAAATTCAAAATTCAAACAGTTCAAATGCAGTTCAAATTTCGAAATTCAGACCCAAACTGGGCTGCGCGGGAAAATTCCCGCCCAGGCACCAGGTCGACCTGGGGGTCGACCTGCCCAATCGACCTGGTTTGGCCCTGGCTGGCCTGGTCGGTTTCTGGTCTAATTTCTGAGCTTGGCTGTGTCACTAGGGCTTACTTATCGCTTTCTGATTGGCTTCTCTTGAGAAGGATAGCCTTGATTAACTCTAGCTTCATCGACGGCTCTAATTAGTTTGAAATTCTATAAATACAACTCAACTCTCAAACTAAATTCACACAAATAATATAGAACTAGAGCCGTCATGCTGCTGGGAAGAAACTAGGAATAACCGTCAATTAGAGAAAGCTTAGAGACAAGCCAAAATTAAAGTTAAAACAAGAATCAAACAACGTTAGTCGACCCAATGGAAAGCATTTCAAATTCAGAACTCAGAAATCAGAAAACAAGACCATCGTTTGCTATAAGTATAGTGATTTTTCCGATGTGAATGAAATTAAGACTTGATTCGATGTAAATTGGAAATGGAATTGTGCTATTATGTAACGACGATGCTAATTCAAATCTATGCATTGAAATGATTGTGTTGTGAATGGTATTGGGATGTTTGTGGTATAATTGAGTTGATGTTGATCTTATTGTACATTTAGAATGAAAACAACATCACATGCAAGTTGTATAGTTCATGTTATAATCCACACCTATATGTTTATGTGATTGTATAGGTTGTATGTGATTAAGATCTCATGTATATACTTTATGTTAGAACCTCTATGCCTAAATGATTATGTTCATATACATGCTCCTATGTTTATATAAAAGTTGCAAGTTCCTAATTGGATCCATGCCAAGATCCACTTTAATACATGTTTCATGTTGTAATTAGACATATGATTGGATCTAGTTCACACATGCGATGAAAATTATACATGCTTTATGAACATGTCATATTATTGTTATATGCTAGTGATGTTCGATGTTATGCCTAGATCTAAACATGTTTAGGCTTATGTTGTCTAAATCATATGCTAATTCATGTGACACCTATTTAGTTAGATTCCCCTTTTTCATGCAAGTTCACATGACAAGTTGGAACCCATGATTCAGTCTATGTTGCAAATTCACATATATGTATGTTGACTATTTTTCAAGTTCACACCTATGATGTTCATATTGACTATGCCAAGAATGCCAAGTTCACACCTATGTCATGTTTATGTTAATGAATTTCTTTATGCTAGTTTTGTGTACGCTAAATTAGGCTAAGTTTTTAGCCTAATACTATATGTTAAAAATCATGCGAATGTAAAATTAGGCTAAGATTATTAGCCTAATACTTAGACGGGGTAACGTTGGGAAAAATTAATAACTATAGGAAACTTGGCATAAATTGGTGAAAATATATGAAAATGGCATGTTTGCCACATGCCAAAATTGGTGGCACTTGAATGGTATAAATTCTTATACCAAAAAGGTTAAACTTGAAAAGTGGGCCATAACATTTAATTGTTAACAAATTTACATATAACAAGTAATAAAGACAAATATGTAAATTTAGAAAATACGAGTATGCTTAACACGAGGTTGGATTGAGTTATGATGTAAACCCGCCCGGACCCGCCCGGTTGTCCAGTAGTCACAACAATACCTATCCAATGTGGGTGTTTAAGCATTGAGCCCAATAAGGACCCAAGGTTAGACTGAGTTACGGCGTAAACCTGCCCGGAACCGACCGACACATCCAGTAACCGTAACAATACTTGTCTAATGTGAGTTGTCGGTGCTTTAAAAAGCTAAGGACAAACAAGTCAGGATGGTAGGGTTAAGTTAACTAAAAGGCTTAACCAATTCAACATGTTAATTAAACTGATGGGTGGGGTTAGGTAAATACATACACTTAACCACTTAACATGTTTGACTAGAAAACCCTAGTAACGGGGACCCATTTCAGCAGTAACCCAATTAGGTATCATGGTACCCTGAAACTAGGCAGGGTGGGCACGATTACTGGCTGATTGTAAGCGGTCAAAAGCGATGGCGGTGGGTGCAACAGTGTGGGTTCTAACGGAGTGCGGGCGTGCACACACTTCGGAGCAGACAAACAGGGCACTGGGGGCACCAGTAGTATAACCTATGCATGCTAGTATTGTGTCGGGCCGCCACCATGGGACTTGATACACCCCATGGTGGGACCCGTATAGGTATCTACAATCTTTGGGGGCCGTAAGACACAGATGATTATGCGAGTAGGAGCCGATCTTTAGAAAAAGGGGATCACTTCTCCTCCTGCATGGGGTGCCAGTTAAGATAGTACGAATAGGTGTAGAGATATAGTGTGGGGTGCGATAGTATATTCGTTTCAAACTGCTTTATCTTAGTTTATGATACTTTCTTGTTTCCATCCTTATTCTTATTCTCGTACTAAAGAGTCACTAGACTTACCAGGCTTTATGTGTGACCCTATTTTCTTTCATCTTCTTTTCTTCCGTTCCCCACTAGGTCCACAGGGAAGAAACAACCCAGCTTAGTCAGACCCTTGCAAGCTTCAAGATAGTAGACGTACGGTTTGGACTCTCTTTCCTTGGCTATGGCTGTTGGACACACTCTATGGGGATTTATGCAGTTTTAATTATGTTTTATGCTTCTTTATTTAATAACCAAGACGGAAATGATGATGTAATGTTTTGGAAGTTATTATGAGACAGTTATGGAAATGTTTTGTATGAACACGTATTTATGAAATAAAAAGTTTGTTTGTTTTCCGCTGCTTATATATATGTGTTTATATATTTGTCTTGTGTTTATCTGTGACTTTTACTTAAAAACCTCCACCAAAGTTAAGACATTCCCTTTGTGAGTGACCTTAATGGAGGGTGGGGTGTTTCACTTGGTATCTGATCATAGATTTACCAGACTAGATAAAAGTTTTTGAAACTATTTTCAAAAAGAAGTTTAAAGAAGCATTCTTTTTCAAGAAAAAGCGTTGTTTTTAAAGGGCATATTTCCCTAAAGCCATATGCACTATCTCTCTACCCTTTTGTCTTGAATACTTTCCTTTTTGTTCCAGCATGTCTGGAGATCTTAACCTTCCCGAAGGAGTACCGATACCTGGCTGGTTCCGAAGGTACCTAGAGGCTAGGGCCAATGGTGCGGGTCCAGCAGACATTCCTCCTCCCACTGTGGCAGCAGTTCCTCCACCTCCCCCTCCTCCTCGTGGAAATACTTTCGCTAAGACATGTAGAGACTTCAAAGCTATGGGTGGAAAGGACTTTTATGGGACTGAATCCTTTATGGTAGCAAGGAACTGGCTGAAGGAGACCGAAGATTTATTCGTTATCTTCGAAGTTGACGGGAGGTAAAAGATACAGCTAGCAGTGTGGTTGCTCAAAGACGAAGCTTCTTATTGGTGGGAAGTAACCCATTCTAAGAGGCCAGTGGAGACTTGGGAAGATTTTAGGATGAGGTTTGAGATGAAATTCCTCTCCCAAGCCGAAAGAAGCATGCAAATGTAGAAGTTCCTAACTCTTAAACAAGGAAGTATGACGATCAAGGAGTATGTCAATCAGTTTAATCAGCTGGCCAGATTTGGACTGGATTTAGTAAACACCCAACACAAGAAGGCCCTTCGCTTCATCAAAGGTCTGAATGAGCCTCTACACAGCCTTGCTATGACCCATATACACATGGGAGCGACCTATGAAAGCTTAGTGGACATGGCGCTGCTACACGAGGAAGATAAAGGCAAGAAGGAGGCAAAGGCGGAAGTGCCTCAAGAAAAGAAAGAGGGTTTACAAGCTAAGAAAACAGACTTCAAGAAAGGCGGGAAGAACAACAAATCCCGTGAAAAGAGAAAGTGCAATTTCTGTGGCATTGTGGGACATTTAGCGAAAGAATGCAGGAAGAAGAAGGCGAAGATGAATGGTGGTTGCTTCAGTTGCGGCGAGAATGGACACTTGGCTAAGGACTGCCCTAAGAAGCGGGGGCAGGGACAGAGGACTGGATCCACCTCAGGGGGATAGGTTCACGCGCTGGTGGCACCTCTATAGGAACAAGGTAGAAATATTTCGGTAGAAAGCTTAGTTTATCTGTATGATCATCCAGTTTTCACTCTCTTTGATTCTGGTGCATCACACTCCTTTATTTCATCTGCTTTAGTATAATCTCTGCACCTAGACACTAGTATGGTAGAAGATCCCTTGGTTGTTTCAAATCCAATTGGGGGCTCAGCTTATTTATCTATGGTTTGCTCAGATTTGAAAATCTCTATTATAAGTGTTGAATTTAGATGTAGTGCCTTTGTTTTGGGCTTCTCAGGATATGGACTGATCTTAGGCATGGACTGGTTATCCAGAAATGGTGCCATTCTTGATTGTGAGAAAAGAGTGGTTAGACTCTTGACTCGGCTTGGTAACACTCTAGAAATTTCTTGTAATCCCTTGAATGTTGTTATGCTTAGTTATCTAGAGTCGCTTGACGCTTCTGTTAAGAATTTGCAATCGGTTAGAGTGGTCTGAGAATATCCGGATGTCTTTGAAGAGGTAAAGGGCTTACCTCCAAAGCGGGAAATAGACTTCTGCGTATATCTTGTTGATAATGCAAAGCTCGTAGCTCTGCCTGTCAGACACATGGCTCCAAAGGAGAGAAAGGAGCTCAGTAAGCAAGTTAAGGAGCTTCTCGAGAAGGGGTTTATAAGGCGAAGTATCTCGGAATGCGGTGCTCCAGTGGTGTTCGCCACCAAAGCAGATGGTTCACTACGTCTTTGTGTGGACTATAGGGAGCTAAACAAGCTGACTAAAAAGAATAGACACCTGCTTCCCAGAATAGACGATTTGTTTGATCAACTTGTAGGTGCGTCGGTCTTCTCCCAACTTGATCTGGCTACTGGGTTCCATCAGCTAAGGGTAGTTGAAGATAGCATTGATAAAACGGCGTTCAGAACCCCAGACGGTTTCTTCGAGTGGCTTGTCATGCCTTTCGGCTTAACAAACGCACCCGCTTATTTCGTAGACCTAATGAGCAGGGTGTTAAGAGAATTCCTCAATAAGTTCGTAGTGGTCTTCGTAGACGATATTTTGATCTTCTCAAAGAATGAGGAAGAACATGCTCAGCATCTGAAGGAGATCATGGATACTCTCCGTGCACATCAGCTAAAAGCCAAATTCTCCAAGTGCCACTTTTAGAGAGAATAAGTAAGATTCCTTGGACATATAGTGTCCAAAGAGGGGTTAGCTGTAGACCCCGCGAAAGTGGTGGCAGTGCAAGATTGGAAGACACCAAGAAATGCAACCGAAGTCCGAAGCTTTCTCGGGCTAGTAGGTTCTTACCGAAAGTTCATTAGGGATTTCGCGAAAATCTCAGCTCCACTCACAAGGCTAACAAAGAAGAATCTAGCATTCGCTTGGGATTTGGACTGTGATATTGCTTTCCAAGGCCTAAAAACGGCTATTACAATAGCCCCAGTTCTTACTTTGCCTAATGGAAGCAAGATGTTCACAGTATACACGGATGCTTGTGGTACGGGACTAGGCGATGTTCTGATGCAAGAAGGGAGGGTAGTAGCTTATGGTGGAAGACAGTTGAAAGTTCATGAAAGGAACTACCCAACCCACGATCTTGAGTTGGCCGCCATCGTCTTTGCGCCATTATCTCCTAGGTGAGAAGTTCGAATTATATACTAACCATAAATCGTTGAGGTATCTTTTCTCGCAGAAAGATCTTAACTTGAGGCAGCAAAGGTGGATGGAGTTCCTTGCCTCGTATGATTTTGAGATTTCCTATACTCCTGGCAAAGGCAACGTAGTAGCAGACGCGTTGAGCAGAAAGAAACTGACCTTAAGCCCTCTCTTTGTAGAAAGGCGAAGCTTGGAGTATATAGCCAGTTTTGACTTTAGGCCCTCCTCTGATTTTATGCCTGGTTTATTGGCATCCCTAGAAGTACGACCCACTCTTTTATACTCAGTAGGGGCCGCACAACGTGAAGACCCTCAGCTTGTGGATGTGATTGATAAGCTAATTAGGGGTGAAACTTCCAATCACCTCAGTAGATACTCCCTCGATGATAAGGGTTGGCTGAGGCGAGATGGAAGACTATGCGTCCCGCAAGCAAGGGATTTAGTAAAGATGGTTCTCGAGGAAGAACATCATTCCAAGATGACAATACACCCAGGTGGAGACAAGATGTACAAGGACGTAAAGAGAGTTTTCTATTGGAGCGGCATGAAGAAGGACGTGGCAGATTTTGTTTCTAAGTGCGTGACATGCCAACAGGTCAAGGCGGAACAAAAGAAACTTGGAGGACTGCTTCATCCTCTAGAAGTCCCGCAATGGAAGTAGGATAGCATTTCAATGGACTTCATTGACGGGTTGCCTAGCTCAAGAAGAGGCAATACTAGTATTTGGGTAATAGTGGACATGCTTACTAAAAGCACCCACTTTATACCTATCAAGAGTAGAAGGACTGCTTCGTCTCTAGCTTCTCTTTATCTCAAGGAAATAGTTCGACTCTATGGAATACCCTCCAGCATACTGAGTGACAGAGATCCCATCTTTATGAGCGAATTTTGGCAGAGTCTACAAGAAGTTGTAGGCACACAGTTATGCTTGAGCATGACCTATCACCCCCAAACTGATGGTCATACAGAAATGGTGAATAGAGTATTAGAAGATCTTTTGAGACTATGCGTTCTTGACTTCGGAGGGACTTGGGAGGATAATCTTCCTTTAGTGGAATTTTCCTACAACAACAGTTACCAAGCCACCATCGGTATGGCGCCCTTCGAAGATTTGTATGGAAGAGCATGTCGATCACCAACCTGTTGGTGGGAGCCTACTGACAAACTTATACTTGGGCCAGACATGATTAGAGAGACTTCAGAAAAAGTGGACTTGATACGAAAGAGAATGAAGACAACCCAAGATAGACAGAAATGCTATGCAGACAGAAGAAGGACTGACCTTGAGTTTGAGGTTGGTGACAGGGTTTTCCTTAAGGTATCCCCTTTAAGGAACGTCGTTCGCTTTGGATCCGCAGGAAAGCTAGCACCAAGATTTGTAGGACCGTTCCCTATCATCGAGAAGATTGGGAAGATGACTTATAGAGTAGAGCTGCCCGAAAGGTTGGCTGGAATTCACAACGTCTTTCACCTTTCTCATCTCCGGAAATGTCTACACGAATCTGCGGAAGTGGTGGAGCCAAGCATTCTAGAAGAAGCCGAAGTGGAACGCGAAGCAACTATGAGGAGAGTTCCAACTCGAATCGTAGGAACTGAAATCAAAAAGATATGCAACCGCGAAGTCAAGCTTGTCAAAGTTTAGTGGAGCGATGCCGAGTAAGACGCGGCTTGGGAAACTGAGGACAGAATATGCACCGCCTACCCTTTTCTTTTTGAGGGTACATCTTAGATCTCTCTTTTTCCATAAGTTGTGCTTGAACCTATCTTTTTTTTAGGTATATCCCCTCGATATTATCCTTTATCCTTTGGTAGAAACCCCTTTGGATGTAAACATGTATTCGAAACATGTTATGGTTGATGGATGCAAGTGGTTGCAAGTGGTTGCTAGTGGTTGCTCGTGGATGCATATACACACACAACCTAGGTTTTAGATCGGCTCAGTCACATCATACTGCATATGTATATATGTATTCATATTTGTATGTGGTTGAAACTTGATATGTTGTAATATGGATGTCGCATTTGTATGAATGGTTGCGCACTCATGTAGAATTATGAGTAGGGAAAAATTTGCATAAATAATGGATTCATGGCACTTACATGATTCACATTAAGGAGGTCAACTGAATCAGTAGACCGCTTGATTTTGCATTAGATAAGGACATGTACACACACTATGCATATGGTCATGAAGCATTAGAAGTCTTTTAAGGACAATGGACGCCTGTGTTTGTTGGATGAGTAGATGGACGATTGGATGTTAGGATTTACGTTCTTCCAGACTTGAAGATTTCGGGGACGAAATCCTTTAAGGAGGGGAGAATGTAACACCCCGAATTTTCTGTTAACTATAAATTGACAAATTAAAGTATAACTAATTCTAAATGAAATAATTAAGGGAAAAGGGTTACGCCATTACGCTCGTCTCGGAATTCTGCCTGAGATAGAGTCTGAGTTTGCGTGAATCAGACTCCGTATGAAGGAGTTATGACCTCCGGAAGTTTCAGAATTCAAATTCAAACAGTTCAAATGCAGTTCAAATTTCGAAATTCAGACCCAAACTGGGCTGGGCGGGAAAATTCCCGCCCAGGCACCAGGTCGACCTGGGTGACCAGGTCGACCATAGGGTCGACTTGGGGGTCGACCTGGTTTGGCCCTGGCTGGCCTAGTCGGTTTCTGGTTGAATTTCTAAGCTTGGCTGTCTCACTAGGGCTTACTTGTCGCTTTCTGATTGGCTTCTCTTGAGATGGATGGTCTTGATTAACTCTAGCTTCATCGACGGCTCAAATTAGTTTGAAATTCTATAAATACAACTCAACTCTCAACCTAAATTCACACAAATAATATAGAACTAGAGCCGTCATGCAGCTGGGAAGAAACTAGGAATAACAGTCAATTAGAGAAAGCTTAGAGACATGCCAAAATTAAAGTTAAAAAAAGAATCAAACAACGTTAGTCTACCCAATGGAAAGCATTTCAAATTCAGAACTCAGAAATTAGAAAACAAGACCGTCGTTTGTTGTAAGTATAGTGATTTTTCCGATGTGAATGAAATTAAGACTTGATTCGATGTAAATTGGAAATGGAATTGTGCTATTATGTAACGACGATGCTAATTCATATCTATGTATTGAAATGATTGTGTTGTGAATGGTATTGGGATGTTTATGGTATAATTGAGTTGATGTTTATCCTATTGTACATTTAGAATGAAAACAACATCACATGCAAGTTGTACAATTCATGTTATAATCCACACCTATATGTTTATGTGATTGTATAGGTTGTATGTAATTAAGATCTCATGTATATACTTTATGTTAGAACCTCTATGCCTAAATGATTATGTTCATATACACGCTCCTATGTTTATACAAAAGTTGCAAGTTCCTAATTGGATCCATGCCAAGATCCACTTTAATACATGTTTCATGTTGTAATTAGACATATGATTGGATCCAGTTCACACATGCGATGAAAATTATACATGCTTTATGAACATGTCATATTATTGTCATATGCTGGTGATGTTCGATGTTATGCCTAGATCTAAACATATTTAGGCTTATGTTGTCTAAATCATATGCTAATTCATGTGACACCTATTTAGTTAGATTCCCCTTTTTAATGCAAGTTCACATGACAAGTTGAAACCCATGATTCAGTCTATGTTGCAAATTCACATATATGTATGTTGACTATTTTGCGTGCACACCTATGATGTTCATATTGACTATGCCAAGAATGTCAAGTTTACACCTATATCATGTTTATGTTAATGAATTTCTTTATGCCAGTTTTGTGTACGATAAATTAGGCTAAGTTTTTAGCCTAATACTATATGTTAAAAATCATGCGAACGTAAAATTAGGCTAAGATTATTAGCCTAATACCTAGACGGGGTAACGTTGGGAAAAATTGGTAATTATAGGAAACTTGACATAAATTGGTGAAAATATATGAAAATGGCATGTTTGCCACATGCCAAAATTGGTGGCACTTGAATGGTATAAATTCTTATACCAAAAAGGTTAAACTTGAAAAGTGGGCCATAACATTTAATTGTTAACAAATTTACATATAACAAGTAATAAAGACAAATATGTAAATTTAGAAAATACGAGTATGCTTAACACGAGGTTGGATTGAGTTGTGATGTAAACCCGCCCGGACCCCCCCGGTTGTCCAGTAGTCACAACAATACCTATCCAATGTGGGTGGTTAAGCATTGAGCCCAATAAGGACCCGAGGTTGGACTGAGTTACGGTGTAAACCTGCCCGGAACCGACCGGAACATCCAGTAACCATAACAATACCTGTCTAATGTGAGTGGTTGGTGCTTTAAAAAGCTAAGGACAGACAAGTCAGGATGGTATGGTTAAGTTAACTAAAACGCTTAACCAATTCAACATGTTAATTAAACCGATGGGTGGGGTTAGGTAAATACAGACACTTAACCACTTAACATGTTTGACTAGAAAACCCTAGTAACGGGTGCAGTAACCCAATTAGGTATCATGGTACCCTGAAACTAGGCAGGGTGGGGCACGATTACTGGGCTGATTGTAAGTGGTCAAAAGCGACGGCGGTGGGTGCAACAGTGTGGGTTCTAACGGAGTCCGGGCGTGCACACACTTTGGAGCAGACAAATAGGGCACTAGGGGCACTAGTAGTATAACCTATGCATTCTAGTATTGTGTCGGGCCGCCACCATGGGACTTGATACACCCCATGGTGGGACCAGCATAGGTATCTACAATCTTTGGGGGCCGTAAGACACAGATGATTATGCGAGTAGGAGCCGATCTTTAGAAAAAGGGGATCACTTCACCTCCTGCATGGGGTGCCAGTTAAGACAGTACGAATAGGTGCAGAGTTATAGTGTGGGGTGCGATAGCATATTCGATTCAAACTGCTTTATCTTAGTTTATGATACTTTCCTGTTTCCATATTATACCTGTCATGCCCTTATTCTTATTCTCATACTAAAGAGTCATTAACTTAACAGGCTTTATGTCTGACCCTATTTTCTTTCGTCTTCTTTCTTCTGCCCCCTCCCCCCCCCCCCCTGGTCCATAGGGAGGAAACAACCCAGCTTAGTCAGACCCTTGCAAGCTTCAAGATAGTAAATGTACGGTTTGGACTCTCTTCCCTTGGCTATGGCTGTTGGACACACTCTATGGGGATTTTTGCAGTTTTAATTATGTTTTACACTTCGTTATTTAATAACCAAGACAGAAATGATGATGTAATGTTTTGGAAGTTATTATGAGACAGTTATGGAAATGTTTTGTATGAACACGTATTTATGAAATAAAAAGTCTGTTTGTTTTCCGCTGCTTATATATATGTGTTTATATATCCGTCTTGTGTTTATCTGTGACTTTTACTTAAAAACCTCCACCAAAGTTAAGGAATTCCCTTTGTGAGTGACCTTAATGGAGGGTGGGGTGTTTCATTTCTGGAGTGTTCTGATCCGAACAGTGAGTCATTGCTGAGTCACTAGTGCTTAGGTGGCTATCTGAATGGTTCTGGTTATTCCTAGGGTAACCCAACGGCTCTTAATTAATTAATCTTCTATAAAAACACCCTAAACCCCTAACCCTAATCACACAAATTCATACCAAGAGCCGCCTTGCCATCAATGGAGAACCTAGAGTAGCCGCCATACACTTTCAACCCAAAAGCAAGATAGAGGCTTGAATCAAAATCAAATCTAAATAACAACTAAGTCTACATCAAAGGCGAGCAATTCAGTTTTAGAATACAGATTCCAGGAAGACAAGACTATTCTTTTTTGATTGTGAGTATGATAGCTTTCACAAGATAATTCATTAATTTAATTATGATAAGATATAATTGGGATCATAAGAATATGATTTTGAATCGTGTTATGTAAATTATATGTATGTTTGTAGTGTTGAATCATATGTTAGTTCTTATGTAAATTTTATGCAAGTTGGATCATATGTTAGTTCTTATGTGAATCCTATGCAAGTTGAATCATATATCATATGCAAGTTTGTGGTGATTGGATCATATATTCTTATATGAATCTTATGCAAGTTTGGGTTGTTAAAATATATGTGAAACATGTATATGCATATGCTTGTTTATGTGACATTAATCTATATGTTTAGATCCATATGCAAGTTCACACTTTTATGTTTAGATCCATAAGCAAGATTATATCTTTATGTTTAGATCTATATGCAAGATTTCATCTTTATGTTTAGATCCATATGCAAGTTCACACCTTTATGTTTAGATCCATATGCAAGTTCACACCTTTATGTTTGGATCTATAGCAGTACATAAGTTATGCAAGTTTCTGCTCATCACCTATGCTAGTTTTGTATCATACGCTAGTTTGAATGAAATTCATATGCAAGTTATTGGCTATGTAATCTTATGGCATGATCCTTAGATCTATTTTATGTGTTATGTGATGTTGTTTTTCTTTTTATAAGTTAGACTATTTGTGAGTCTAACATATGTCATATGAAAACGTACGAATAGCGTGGGGATGATGGGATAATATTGAATATACATAAAATTGTGAATTGGCATAAATGGCCTTAAAAAGGCATATAATTAATTTAAGACATTAATTGGCATAATTGGTATTTATGGACGTAATTTCAAGAGACAATTATGGACATAAATAAATTTCGAATTTATTTACAAATTTGAATAGGGATATTAATCCAATTTCGGGATAAATAAATATGTGTAATAATAAACCGCCTAAGACACGCGGTTAGACTCTTTTGTGGTGTAAGACTGCCCGGACCCGCCCAGCAAATCCAGCAGCCACAAATGCTAGTCTAATGTGAGAGGTCAAAGGCACGAATTAAATACGTAACAGTTGTAAAGACATGAGGTTAGGCTCGTTTGCGGTATAAGACTGCCCGGACCCGCCCGGCAAATCCAGCAACCGCAAATGCCAGTCTAATGTGGGAGGTCTTTACAAGGTTACGGTTCTAATGAATTAAGTAACACTTAACCATATAAACATGTGGTGGGACATAGGGGGTTAAGTGGGTGCCTTGAGTGGCATGTGAAATTAAGTGGGTGCCTTGGGCGGCATGTGAAATACGATTAGACGCACTTAACCAAGTTGAAACATGTAAGAAGACATGAATAAAAATGGGGTTAAGTGGGAAACCTTAGTGGGGACCAAGCATAGGTGGAAAGCTTGTGTCGTGCATAGGAGGCCCTTTTCAAACTAGTAACCCCTTAAGTATCTTTGTGAGCCCGACCCAAGTCGAGGACGGGATACACTTACTGGATTTGAATGTAAGAGGTCAAAACGGTTTAGCGGTGGCAACGCAAGTCCAACGGGGTCACGTGCGTGCGTGGGCCCAGGCTGGTAGGTAAGACGTTGTTGCATCGTGTAGATATAAGCCGTGCATCTTTAGTGGTATCGGGTTGCCACTTTGGGGAGTGATACACCCCACTATGGGACCAGCATGGGTATCTACGAGTTAGGGAGCTGATCGAATGGGGGTAGTGGGTACAACTAGTGGAGATAGGGACAGACGGCACCTATGAAGGCAGCTAGGGGTACATGAACTACCATTATCATTATTAAGTTTTGTAGGCGGGATCAATTTTAGGGTGACTAGTGGTGGTGCAGTATAGTAATTATCCTATAGTGATTAGGAACGAGATTAACGTCAGAATATTCCTCTTATTTGCTTTTTCATGCCCACTTGTTTCATGGTTATATCTTATCTTACCAGATTATGCCTTATCCTAGCTACTTTAATAATTAGATTGTTAAAGTTATTATACTCGCCAGACTTTATGTCTGACCCCCTTGTTTTCGCCTTTTTTCTTCCTCCCTCCCCCCCCCCCCACCTCCAAGTTCTCAGGGTGGGACTAGTACTAGTGGAGCTTGATCTTGGATCTCTTTCTCTCTCTTTTGGAAGTGCTTGGATTGCTGAAAGTAAAGTTCAGCTCATCTCTTTTATGGCTACTTATGTTGGGGTTTATGCTTTTTATTTTATGTACTCTGAAACAATTTATCAAGATGGATATTAAGTGTACTTGGTTTATGAAGTTGTTGTAATCAAACTATTTCGCCGCTGCAATAATTTTTTTTTAAATTTTTCAAGTACCATTATTTATATCTGTCATGTTATATTCTGTTCTATACACTAAATATGCTCCATGGAAGTTAGTGCATTCCCTTTGTGAGTGACATTAATGGACGTGGGGTGTTACAACAACCTGCTTATTTTTAATTTGCTATCTGTAATATATCAACATTCATGACCCAATATAAAAGTTTTTTGATGTTCTTTTTTTTTAATATACTATCCTTTACCTTATAAGGAGATGATTATGTTATGGATGCTTTTAGATTATGTAAACAGATAAATCAATGGACATTTTGCATTGATGCTCAACAAGTGAACCAAATAAAATGAATTTAATCTACAAACATACACGGTCATCTTCATATACTCCAATGTAAAAGCATAATACTAAAAAAAAAATAGTGAAGCCCGTGTGCGTAGCGTTTCTCATTTCATTGTGTCTGATGTGCATTGACGTCCAGGAAGCATCATTGCATGGTGCTATATGCTTAAGGCATAAATATTAAACTAGAGTTGAAAGCACAATAGTTTATAAGCATTAGTACAAAATTTAAAAGATTTCACACTTGAGCAAACAAGTTGAATGTTTCTCAAATTAAGGATTAACTGGAAAGATTTTGATGGATTTAATATGATTACAAACTTAAAGTTGAAATTATGAGATACAAATTTAGTGCTAAATAAGCAAGGCATTTATTGATTTATTTCTACCCAAAATTAATTTTTAGCATTTAAAATTCAACAAAAGCACTACAATAGTGACAAACTTAGGTACCATATATAAGTGTTACTTTTGGACGAACTCCGTGTGCGTAGCACGGGTTCGCACCAGTTAAACTTAATAACTAACTTATTAATATAAGATTAATTTATTTAAATGTTTTACTTTGATTCAAGTACGTGGTGCCCGATTTTCCGTTTCTCGATTTGGAATGAAAGGTCCAACCAATTTGTGTCAACTTGTTGGAAATTTTCCATCTGCACTTTATAAATATTATGCCCGATTCTTATTTGTTTTCTTCCAGACTAATAACATATATTAATTAATAATTCCTTAAGTAAATAAATTAAAACTTAACTAGTGCAGATCGATCATCTTGTAGTCCTTCGTACCCTGATTAGAAACCATGCCGAAAACACGCTGAACTTCTAGAAAATAACGTGGCCCAACTTTTAACTTCTTTGCAGACATTTTTCTTGTCTACATAGTTTTGTCCAACATTTCATTCCTATAATCCACGTTAAACACAATACACCCCAAATGAATTTCCATCCCAAGTTTTGTTTTCTTCTCATGTAAGGAAAGCAGTCCAATTTTCCAAAACAATAACGCACGATTTTTGTCCATTTCCCCATCCACGTTACCTTGTTTTAAAATGATACCTTGCTCCTTCTTAGCTGGATCGTTCCAACCAGTGCCTTCTGTTCCTATACAAACTCGTCACTCCATCCTTATACAGCTCGCAACTGCTTCACAAACCCAACGTTACTTACTCTGGATAATAGCTCGACATCACTTCCTTCTGGTTGCCCTCGTTATCACCTCTATTGTGTGTGTGCCCATCTCTCAAAACATCCCAGGGTAAGTATCATTTGAATTGTTCCCCATTGTATACTTCAGAACCCATACTCAAACAAATGCCACATGTTCATCTTCCTCACCAAATAATTCGAATAGCTCCTTTGTTTCTGAACTACCCCACAGTCCACATGCACGAGCACCACTCCATAACAGTTCCTCCACTTGTTTTCATTTGCACAGTTAAAATGAAGCTGTCAGTTTTCCTTCTTTGATAATTACTTCGTGCCCTTTTTATTTTCTTTCTAAGAACAACTAGCTAAACCCAAAATAAATGAACAGCCCCACCTTAAATTCTGCTAAAACAAACGGGACACATATATTTTTCACCTCATACCAGACCACGTCCTTCCCTTATTCTCTTCGTTCCAGCACATATATTGCGTCTTCCATCCCAATGTTTCTCCATCAGTGACGGCCCGCCCCGCAAAAGCCGACATTTTCTAATGAAAGTGCGATGTGCCAATGCCCGACTAGTACAGGACAGTCGCCAAAGAAAGGAAATTGAATTAACAAGGAACCTATAGAATGTCTCACAGTGCATGGGATAAAATATGATAATAACATAACTTTGACATAAAACAGGCGAGATAGTGCACAAGCTGAAAACTAAACCACCATAGCAGTGCAAATCCAAAATACAACTTATCATCCAAACCAACATTATCACAACTTTGAAATACTATATCTAAAGCAAAAGAAAGAGGTACACTGCTAATGCCCAAAGTAGCGACCAACAACAATAGAGGGAGATTATATATATGTATCATACGTGGAAGCCTCCTGCTTGTCTCCGGTACAGCTATTCATGCATAATCACCTAACATGTCTCTAGTCTGCCCGTTTAAGAGCACCCAGAATAATAAGAAGAGACATAAAACTCTGGGTCAGACAAAAGTCTGGTATGAGCGATAAGCAGTAAAACAGAACAATAATAGGTATACATAACCATACCTGAACTTGGACCTGCAACCAAAGAGTTAGCACAACAGGATGTACAATACTCTAAGCTGACAATAACATATGGTGTAAAGATACGGGGGAGAGGGTGTGCATGTCATGGTGATGGAAAACATCAAACATGGCAATCATCCTCACATCTCTCACTCAGTGCTTAAAGCATATGATATCCACCACTTTGATCACCCAATTCTTTGTTACGATCACTCTGCCCCATGGAGTCATGACGGCTCCACTGCACTGATCCGTAACCAATAATACTTTGCTATGTCCACTCTGCCCTATGGAGTCAAGACAACTCCAATGCACTGGCTCATAGCCTTGCTACGTTCACTTTGCCCCCATGAAGTCATAACAACTTCACTACACTTATCCATAGCCAATATCCGTCTCTACGTGGTGAGTCAAAGCTATAGACATCGATAACCCCTTTGCACATGTCCCGTAGCAAAGTCCAAGTCATGAAGTTAACTCGTTGGTTCCCATCTGGATCCTGAGTTCTACTTCCTATTTGGACTTCCTTTGCATCTTGGGTTTTGGTCGAATTAGAGTTGGTCTTCCAGAGACTCATCGCGTATAAGCAGAAGTACACATCTGGATCGGTTCGGCTCGTCACCCTGGTTCAGTTCGGATAATCATTTGGCCATGTCCTCGGTTCGATTCGGGTCCTTGGTCATCGCCTCGGTTCGGTCGTGAAGCTCCATGGTGCAATTCGGTTCGGTGCCCCCCATCTGGATTGGTTCGGTGCTCCTGAGGCGGTTCGTTTTGGTCTTTCAAGCTCCCTCAGTTCGGTTCGAAACCCCCAATTTACATTCACCTCGATCCCACTTGTTTCACCCTTCCAGTCCGGGCCTTCCTTGTTGCCCTTGCCATTTTACGCTCCTGAATATGCTATCACCTTGGTTCGGTTAGGTCAACCGACCCGATCCCCTCATCTGATCCGATCCGGATCCCTGTAGCATTTCCAGCAAGCTATTTTTCGTCCATTCTCGCCATACGACGGCGTTTTCAACCATTCTAACTTTTCTAGAAGATTATGTAAACAGTAATAACAACAAATAGAATCGACTATAAACATCAGTCGTATGGGTTATTTTGGATCAAACATACCCAAATCTATGGTTTTTCCCCTTAATCCCCTTAATCATGATTTAGGCATAAAATTAGCAAAACCTATCCAAATGAACCCAAATTCTATCTGAGCCCTAAAATAATATTTAAGAATTTTTGAATATTTTTCCAGAATTTTAACATGCATAATTTCGCTAATTAACACTAATCACCCCAAATTAGCTGTAATTAGTGAAAAACAATGCAAATCACTCACCTTAGCCACAAATAATTTATAGATCTGAAAGTATCTCTGATTTGGGTCGAATCTCTATGTGTTCCAGCAGCTTTATCCCAAATTCTATGCTAATTAGCCTTCGTTTGATGTAGATTAGGCTAATACTTGATTAAACGGTGATTAGAAGGTGATTTGGGTGTTGGAGGCCATTGTTAGGATTGAAAAGAGGTAAGTGACGGCTGGAAAATGACAAAGAAAAGGTTTCTCTAATCCTATTCAGCCCTAATATGGCTCAAATCACGAGATCCCCAATGGGCCTAGCTGCTAATTACCCTATTAAGCCCATTTAAGCTGTTTTTCACCTTCTAAACCTTAATTCAGCCAAATCTCCCAAACGGTAAGTCTGTTTGATCAACATGACCAATCTACGGAAAGGTAAACCATCATCCGGATCTAATGTAAGTGGTTTCAGGTCAAAACTCCTTACCAATAAAAAGTTAAGGTGAAACAAGATTCGCTAGGGGCAAAATGGTAATTTAAAAATCAGCAAAAATCATGAACATTGGAAATAACCCCAATAGTCGTTCCCAATGTTACATGACCATACGACTTCGTATGAAAAGAAAATAAATATTCTATGATCCTTCAATAAGTAGAATGCGGATCGTTACACTCTCCCCCCTTAAGAAATTTCGCCCTTGAAATTCCTTAACCAAGAACATACAAAGGTGTTCTGCATGCCTATCAGTCATTCACAAACAATCAAACATACACAACAAGCACAACAAGCCTACCCTAGCATGCGGTTTACTAACAAGGGAAGAAACTATCACTATTAAAATCTTACCAGGCAAAGAGTTATGGATACGACTTCCTTATGCTCTCCTCTATTTCCTAAGTATAGTCATTCTCATTCTCGCCCCACTGAACCTTGACCAGTTTCACTGCCTTCCTTCAAAGTTGCTTCATATCGCTCTCGACAATACGGATCGGCTTGTGGTTCCCAATCGCCTCGGGTTCTGCTTCGATGTCATCCAACTGATCCGGTGAAATAGTCAAATCGGGGTCGTGCATGAACTTCCCTAACTGGGAAACATGAAACACATTATGAACTTCCGCCATTTTGTCTAGCAACTCAACTTTATATGCCAAATTCCTAACTTGCTCGAGAACTGGGAATGGACCAACTAATCTTGGTGCTAACTTGCCTCTCCTGCCAAATCGAATCATGCTCTTTAACGGAGAAATTTTGACAAACACCAAGTCGCCAACGGAGAATTTTAAATCTCTTCGCCTCTTATCAGCATAACTCTTCTGCATATCTTAGGCAGCCTTCATTCGCTGTTAGATAACCTTGGTCTTGTCTGAAGTTTCTCTTATTACATCTGGCCCGAGCACAAATTTCTCACCAGTTTCTAACCAACATGATGGTGAGTTGCACGGTCTTCCGTAAAAATCTTCAAATGGAGCCATAACAATACTGGACTGATAACTATTATTATATAAAACTCCACTAAATGCAAATGGCCATCCCATGATCCTCCAAATCCAATATAAAAGCTCTCAAGAGATCCTCTAATGTATGATTCACCCTCTCTGTCTGACCGTCGGTTTGAGGATGATATGCGGTGCTGAGATGTAATTTTGATCCTAAAGCCTCTTGTAAGCTCTTCCAAAACCCACTAGTGAACAAAGAATCTCGGTCACTTACAATGCCTTTGGGTACTCCATGAAATCTCACTAACCACTTCATATATACAGTTCCGCTAACTTAGTTGTTGTTCTATTCGACTTGACAGGTATAAACCTTGCACTCTTGGTCAATCGGTCCACAATCACCCAAATACTATCATGGCCCAGTCTAGTCCTTGGTAACCCATCAATGAAATCCATTGAGACTTGTTCCCATTTCCATTCGGTAATTTCCAATGGTTGTAACAAACCACTAGGCTTATTTTTCTCAGCTTTTACTAGCTGGCCGTTCATGCATTTGAATATAAACTTCCCAACGTCTCTTTTCATCCCTTCCTAGTAGTAGGTCTGCTTCATGTCTCGATACATTTTATTACTACCGGGATGTATGGTCAGTTTTGAGTGATGACATTCTTTAAGCCCTTCATCTCTCAATCCATTGACATTGGGTATAACTAGTCTCCCATTCTTTCTAAGCCATCCATCTCGATCTAGCCCAAACTTGTTCATCTCCTCGTCGATACCCATCTCTAACTTAGAGATGATTTCCAATAGGTTAGGATCGTTCCTCTGACTGAAACCAATCCGCTCAATCAAAGTGGGTATGATCGTCAAACTTGCTAAGATTTCTGGATCCAATTCGCACTTTGGTCTGAAATTGTACCCTGCGATATACTCCACTTGCTTCCATTCAAGAAACATAGCCCCTAAACTGGCATGTCTTCTACTCAATGCATCAGCTACTGCATTGCCCTTTCCAGGTGCATATGCGATGTCGAAATCATAGGAAGCCAAGAATTCTAACCATCTTTGCTGTCAGAGATTTAGATCCTTCTGAAAGAAGAGATACTTCAATGATTTATGATCGGTAAACAACTCGAATCTTTCTCCCAAGAGATAATGTCCCCACTTCTTCAACGCGAATACGATCGCTGCCAATTCCAAATCATGGGTAGGATATCTTTTCTCATGCGGTTTTAGTTGCCGACTAGCGTAAGCTACTACCCGACCTCCTTGCATCAATACAGCACCTAGTCCGGTACCATATGCATCCGTGTATACTGTCATTTCTTCATTCTCTTTTGGAATGGCTAACACTAGTGTACACGTCAACTTTTCCTTTAAACTCTTAAATGCATTTTCACACCTTTTGTCCCAAACGAAAGCTTGATTCTTCTTGGTCAACTAAGTTAACGGTGCCGCTATCTTGGAGAAATCTTGGATAAACTTACGATAATATCCAACTAATCCCAAGAAACTTCTTACGTCTGTTGCATTCTTGGGTGTAGACCAATCTTGTACCGTAGCCACCTTCGCAGGATCCACAGAAATACCATACTCTGAAACAACATGGACCAAGAATCTCACTTCCCTCCTCCAGAAGTGACACTTAGAAAACTTTGCTTTCAATTGGTGTTTTCTCAACATCTCCATCACTACTCTCAAGTGTTCCATGTTTTCTTCTTCTGTCCTCAAGTAAACCAAGATATCGTCTATGAACGTAAGAACAAACTTATTCAATTGATCCCTGAATACCCTATTCATAAGATCCACAAAATTTACTGGTGCATTGGTCAACCCGATTGGCATGATCAACCACTCATAGAATCCAGACGGCGTCCGAAATGCCGTTTTAGGAATACTCTCAGCTGCTACTCGGAGCTGATGAAATCCTGTCGCGAGGTCCAATTGGGAGAACACTCTTGCTCCCTCCAGTTGATCAAACAAATCATCTATCCGTGGAAGAGGATACTTATTCTTTCTAGTCACCTTATTCAACTCGCGATAGTCCACACACAAACGAAGGGAACCATCTGCCTTGGTAGCAAACACAACTAGTGCTCCCCACTTAGAGACACTTCTTCTAATAAATCACTTCTTCAAAAGATCGCTTACTTGCACCCCGAACTCTCTCTGCTCCCTTGGTGCCATATGACGAAGTGGAATCACTATAGGTCTGGCATCTTTCACTAAATAAATACAGAACTCAATCTCTCGGTGTGGGGGAAGTCCGGTCACTTCTTCGAAGATATCCAGATACTGGCCAGCAATGGGAACTCCTGCTAACTCCTCCTGCGGGATGTCGAGGGAATTTAGAAAACTAGCCATTACCTCGTCACTAGGTAGGCCACCAAACACTACCCTCCGCCCATCATCTGCCCTAATAGTCATCGAAAATCCCTCACAGTCTACCACCATCCCATATATTTGGAGCTAATCAACTTCCAAAATAATGCCAAACCTAGTAAACCCCAAAACAAAGCAATCACAAGCAAACATACATCCATGACTCGATAAGACAAATTTCGACAAATCATACTAAGGCTAGTCGAACCACCAATCGGGTTCGTCAACACTAAAGGTCTACCGGCTATCTCGGGTTCCAATCCCAACCTATCTACTAGGTCACTAGATATGAAGGAACGGGAAGCGTAGTATCGAACAGTACTGGAACAGGAACATCATAAATAGAAAGCATACCTTGAATGATGACATTCTTTCCTTTCTCCGCCATAGTTAGGGCATTCGAAGAAGAAGGAACAACATTAATAGCATATGCTTTCACAATCTGCTTCTCTTTGGGGGGTCGCGGACATTTATCCTTGTGATGTCCCACCTGGCTGCAGTTGAAGCACTTCCTATCCGCTGGCTTTGCTCGACATTCTTTGGCATAATGGCCCTTCTTGCCACAACTAAAGCACTCAACATCTTTCTTATCTTTCTTTTTCTGACCATCCTTGATCTGACTCTGCTACCTTTTATTCTGAGAATTATTCTTGCCTCCACTGCTTGCCTGCGGCTTTGGCCCCTCTGCAGATGCAACAACGACTTCAGTCTTAGGCTTGGGATAAAGGTTCTTTGACCTCAATGCTTTCCCAACAATCAATTCAAAAGTATCATCAATATGGTTTATAAGACTTTCCTCCTAGTACTGATCTAAACCTGTTATGAACTTCTCATTCTTCTTCTCGGGAGTGTCAATAAGGGATAATCCATACTTCGATAAAGTATCAAACTCAGCAATATACCCTGAGACTGCCCTACCATTCTATTTAAGTTCGAAGAACATCCTAAAAAATTCTGATTTCTGAGCAACTGGGATAAAATTATCACTAAATCGGGCCATGAACTGATCCTAAGTAACTTGATCCTCAGGGGTAGCTGCCTTAATAGCATTCCACCAATTCATAGCCCGCCCTTGCAGCTGACGGGATGCTAGCTTTGTTTTCATTGCGTCTTCGATTCCCCGATCCTCGAAGATATGCTCACAACTATCAAGCCAATCTTGAACTTCTGTACCCGATTCCATTCCATCGAACGACTTCCTACCCTGACTAGTGTAGTCCTTATAGAGCTTGGAGAAATCGGACCTAGGCGCCTGCACCGCTGCACCACCACCATTTGCAGCATTAGGGTATGCCCTCTGAATATCCCTAAGCATCTCTCTCATGAAGTCAGTGAACATCGTCCTCCTATCAGGAGCATTCCTATTATTGGCCCCTGAACTAGTACCCCTCGTATATCGGCTCATCGTTAAAACTGTAAAGAGAAAATGATTAACCATCTCTTCAGTGGTGCCAGTGCAGTGCGACTCCACCCTTGGATATACTAATAGTATATATATAGCTTTTGAAAACCAAAATATCACAAATACGCGCTCTCATACACGTACTATCTCTCCCCGGTGTCTTTTTCTAGGTTAACCACGCAACCTAGGGCTCTGATACCAAGTGTGACGGCCCGCCCCGCACCAGCCGACATTTTCTAATGAAAGTGCGTTGTGCCAATGCCCGACTAGTATGGGATGACCGCCAAAGAAAGGAAAAGAAAGGAATTTGAACTAAAAAGAAACCTATAGAATGTTTCACAGCGCATGGGATAAAATATGATAATAACGTAACTTTGACATAAAACAGGCGAGACAGTAAACAAGCTAAAAACTAAACCATTATAGCACCGGAAATCCAAAATACAGCTTATCATCCAAACCAACATTATTACAACTTTGAAATACTGTCTCTAAAGAAAAAGAAAGATGTACATTACTAATGCCTGAAGTAGTGACCAGCAACAACACAGGGAGATTATATATATGTATCATACGTGGAAGCCTCCTGCTCGTCTTCGGTACAGCTACTCAAGCATAATCATCTGACATGTCTCTAGTCTGCCCATTTAAGAGCACCCAGAGTAATAAGAAGAGACATAAAACTATGGGTCAGACAAAAGTCTGGTATGAGCGATAAGCTGTAAAACAGAACAGTAACAGGTATACATAACCATAACTGAACCTGGACCTGCAACCAAAGAGTTAGCACAACAGGATGTACAATACTCTAAGGTGACAATAATATATGGTGTAAAGATACGGGGGAGGGGGTGTGCATGTCATGGTGATAGCAAACACCAAACATAACAATCATCCTCACATCTCTCACTCAGTGCTTAAAGCATACGATATCCACCACTTTGATCACCCAATTCTTTGTTACGATCACTCTGCCCCATGGAGTCATGACGGCTCCACTGCACTGATCCGTAACCAATAATACTTTGCTATGTCCACTCTGCCCTATGGAGTCAAGACAACTCCACTGCACTGGCTCATAGCCTTGCTACGTTCACTTTGCCCCCATGAAGTCATAACAATTTCACTACACTTATCCATAGCCAATATCCGTCTCTCCGTGGTGAGTCAAAGCTATAAACATCGATAACCCCTTTGCACACGTACCGCCGCAAAGTCCAAGTCATGAAGTTAACTCATTGGTTCCCATCTGGATCCTGAGTTCTACTTCCTATTTGGGCTTCCTTTGCATCTTGGGTTTTGGTCGAATTGGAGTTGGTCTTCAGGAGAGTCGTCGCGTATAAGCAGAAGTACACATCCGGATCGGTTCGGCTCGTCACTCTGGTTCAGTTCGGATCATCATTGGGTCATCTCCTCGGTTCGGTTTCGGTCCTTGGTCATTGCCTCGGTTCGGTCGTGAAGCTTCATGGTGCAGCTTGGTTTGGTGCTCCCCTTCTGGATCGGTTCGGAGCTCCTGAGGCGGTTCGGTTCGGTCTTTCAAGCTCCCTCTGTTTGTTTCGAAATCCCCAATTCCCATTCACCCCAATCCCACTTGTTTCACCCCAATTCGATCCGGTCTGGGCCTTCCTTGTTGCCCTTACCATTTTACGCTGCTAAAGATGCCATCACCTTGGTTCGGTTCGGCCAACCGACCCGATCCCCTCATCCGATCCGATCCGGATTCCTATAGCATTTCCAGCAAGCTATTTTTCGTCCATTCTAGTTATATGACGGCGTTTTCAACCATTCTAACTTTCCTATAAGATTACTTAACATCCCAAACAGTAATAACACCAAAAAGAATCAACCATAAACATCAGTCATATGAGTTATTTTGGATCAAACATACCCAAATGTATGGTTTTTCCCCTTAATCCCTTTAACCATGATTTAAGCATACATTTAGCAAAACCTATCCAAATTAACCCAAATTTCTATCAGAGCCCTAAAATAATACTTAAGAATTTTTGAATATTTTTCCAAAATTTTAACATGCATAATTTCACTAATTAACACTAATCACCCTTAATTAGCCGTGATTAGTGAAAAACAATGCAAATCACTCACCATAGCCATAAATAATTTGTAGATCTGAAAGTATCTCTGATTTGGGTCGAATATCTATGTGTTCTAGCAGCTCTATCCCAAATTCTATGCTAAATTGCCTTGGTTTGATGTAGATTAGGCTAATATTTGATTAAACGGTGATTAAAAGGTGATTTGGGTGTTGGAGGCCATTGTTAGGGTTGAAGAGAGGTAAGTGGCGGTTGGAAAATGACAAAGAAAAGGTTTCTCTAACCCTAATCAGCCCATATATGGCTCAAATCCTGAAATCCCCAATGGGTCTAACTGGTAATTACCCTATTAAGCCCATTTAAGCTGTTTTTCACCTTCCAAACCTTAATTCAGCCATATCTCCCGAACGGTAAGTCCGTTTGATCAATGTGACCACTCTACGAAAAGGTACCATCGTCCGGCTCTAATGGAAGTGGTTTCAAGTCAAAACTCCTTACTAATCAAAAGTTATAGGCAAAACAAGATTCGCTAGGGGCAAAATGGTCATTTAAAAATCAGCAAAAATTGTGAACATTGGAAATGACCCTAATAGTCGTTCCCGAAAGTTACACCACCATACGACTTCGTATGAAAAAGAAATAAATATTCTACGATTCTTCGATACGTAGAATGCGGGTCGTTACACCTCCCATCCCGCCGTCGTACTAGTCCACGAGACCCCGATCGATGATGGCCAAACCTCCACCCCAATGTACTCGACCTTCGCCAGAAATTTTGATGCATCTAGTGGCTCCATTCGCTGTCTTAGCCCCGTGAACTGTCGGTCCTTTAAGATGTCGATCCGGCCTCCATAGTCCACAGAAAGTGATCACTACCATTCTGTCTTAAGACCTCGCGTAGCTGAACAGTTTTGTAGTTAATCGTATTTGAAGATTGCTGATGGATTTCGAGATTTATTGGCGAAGAAATGGAACAAATTATGTTCGTTCATTTTTATAAGTCGCTGCTTTAACTTTTGTTGACCACGCAGCAACATTCATTTAGTTTTTGATCACTTGGGAAGGGGGATGTGTGTGTGTGTGTGTATATATATATGGACATATAAATTAATAATTTTTTTTGCAAAACTTAGTCGTGAAGTATCATCTAAAACCCATGACATACGATCTCCAATCGGGATGAAATTCCTAATCCTAGCATAGAAAAATATTCCGGACACGATGGAATAGTTTTTGTCGAATTCCGAGGTTATTTAATGTAAAAAGTCCTTTATAAATCTCACGTGAAAAACACGCGTTTAAATTTCCTGCGATCACAAAATAAATCAAAATAACTTGAAACTTGAAACACTACTACACCGCATCATTATAGATTTAATAAAATTAGTTTTGCTGAAAACGAGTTCATTTGATAATCCGTTATTCCAATTTATGCGTAAAAAAATGCTATTTTGGACACCTGAAATATCCACTCTCCAAAAATAACAAATAATATATCATTACAAGAAAAACAGCATATAGCAGAGGTAGTATCTGCTTCTAATCCGTCACTAAATTGGCCTTAGCGACGGATTTCCTGCATTACTCTTTGGTCGGTAAAAACCATAGCCGTAATTTATGTCAGAATTTGTAATGGAATTTAGCATGAGTTTTTCGACAGTTTTCCATCATTTTACTAATTTTATAATAAAAATAAAATTTTATTTATTAATTTAATTTTTATTTATATACCGACTATTTACCGACGGATAATTAATTTATAATAAAATATTATTTATAAAAGGAGTGGGTAAACCCTTACTAATTGCCAAGGGATTAGCGACAAAATGTTTTTTAGATCAAATATTTTCTGTAGGTGATCCGTCGCTATTCCCTTTCTATTCTGCCAATAAACATTCTTTCATGTTTTCTGCTTACAACTTTACCAAATACTATCGTTCAACTGTCAATGGTAAAATAAATAACATAACCAAAAAAACAAAAATAAACACCAAATAAATAAATTACTGTATATTATTTCATACATATCATTCAAACAACTTGGCATTTCATACATGTTGTTTTATCAACTTTTCCATGTTCGCACATAATATGACATACATTTTTACATCAATAAATTTACTTACAAAATAGAAAAATGATTAGATATAGTCTTGCTTTGCTTCTGATATTTTCTCTTTAACATGAACAACGATGGTCCTGCTATTGTCAAATAGACAGTCAATACGTTAGTAATTGCTGTAGTGCATATTGACAAAACAAAAGAAACCATGCTCCAAAGATCGTGCACTGTTCATATATAATTTATCATTGGTGCTCGATAAAGAAATAAATGTAATTATAAATTATTATTGATTTATCATCAATTTTGATTCTTTTTATTGTATATTCAAGTTAGATGTCGTGAGATAAGACAGATGTATCAATAAAAGAAAAATAAGTAATCCACTGTAGTAGAACCCCTTAAATTATTCAAGATCTAACAAGCTAACCCATTATTGTTCCATTATGCAAATATGAGGTATATTTTGGTTACATTGAAGTTTCAGGAACTAGATGCCAGACATAACAAATTGGACTTTTCAAGACCAAGTGTAATTCATTTTTTTTTCTACTTATGCATGCTCTAATCACATCCTAACCATATTTCCAACTTAACTGGATACCAGACATAATAGATTGACCCTACCAAAGCAATCTTTTTTAATGCTAGCGTTCGCAGTAGGTAGTCTGGGGAAGTGGAAGGTGCGGACTACACATTGGAGAGCATTCATAACATCGGAGAAGCATTGCCTGAGC
This sequence comes from Allium sativum, assembly GCA_030737875.1. NCBI lineage: Eukaryota > Viridiplantae > Streptophyta > Magnoliopsida > Asparagales > Amaryllidaceae > Allium > Allium sativum. Next base: position 975,464,839 of record CM060909.1, read on the forward strand.
TTTGGGAAACACCTGAAAAAACAAAAAACGGAGGTGTTAAGTTCAAAGAGATTGAAAATGTCATTGTTGCTTGATTAAGTCTGAATTGCTGATGATGATGACAACAATATGTGTTTCGCAAGGCAATTTTTAATCCCTTACTAAATTGTTTGCAATAAACTTTATCGTGTCCTTCAGAATAAAAGATGTCGTTTTTGTCCCAAATTTTTTTTTAACTTAAGTACAAGCCAAGGTGGAACCATGCACATTCAAAATGGGATTTATCTTGCATCCAACTACTGAGAACTGGGAAAAATCATTTACAAATTGACTCTCGACTTCTTCAGTGTGGCATGAAGAAATTTTAAAATTAGTCACCTTGGTGTTATATCTAACTTGTATTTAATAACAATTTATTAGAAAGCACAGAGATTTATTAAAAATTAATGCTCAGTCTGGAATTGACAAATTGATTAAGCTTATTGTTACATTCCTATATATAAATAATTACCCAAGAATAATGGATTAACAATCAAACTAAAATATGATTGGTAAATACTTTAAAAAGCATAGTAAAGGTAGAAAAGCCTTAGCATTGAAAAAGGTGAAATACAAATAGAACATACCTTAACCTGTGAATTCCCATTTTATAGCAGTTGGTTTTTACAGCAGCTATCTTTTTCTCTTTTACGCTTCACCTGGAATCGATCGCAGGTTGGAGTCGCAGCCACCTCCAGTCTTTGTCAGCTGCAGATACTATTAGAAAAAAAAATCAAACTATTAATCAATCAATTAATAACAGTAGTCTTTTAGTGACAATTAAACCAAAAAAAAAATCTGAAAAGAATCATTCCAAAAAATCAACCAAAGTTCGACCTTCAAAATCTGTAGTCGATCGCCGACAATAAAGCCAATTTGTTCATGCATCTTGCGGTCGTCCAGCAGCATGCCTTTTGATTATTTACTCAAAACAAAGCCAAAGCATTTAGCATAATGGTTTCAAATTTGTCAAATTCAAGCAAAAGCTTTCAGCATACATGTTACCAGTATTCAGAAACAAAACCACCATTTTAATAAAATTTATTATGTAACAAAATGTTAAGAAATAATGGCCATAAACTATCATGTTAGAAAATGGAAATAATATCTCAAGTTCAATGAAAAAACTAGAATACCTAAGAATCATTTGTCTCCAGATTTTTTAGCTTTTGAAACTCAGGGATAGTATGGATCAGAATTGTAATGTGCATCAAAGTATGTGTGTGGTACTCACTTATTTATGGTTTAGTATGGCGCTATGGAGCAATATCCACAAACTCAGGGATAGAGTTTCTTCTTTATTCTTTTCTTCTTCATCGAGTGAAAGATGAGCGTCACTCAAGTTCAAATGGAACATCAGATATAAACTTTTTCTTTGCACCACACTAGTCAATAATAAAGCTAAAGGAACAACTGGAAATCCAATTCCTTTTTAGGACCAAATTTTATTATAAATACTCCTCTATAAAATTATTTGTACCTTTATTCAACCAAGTCTTTATTCGAAATGCACAATCCAACAATATAGCTATGCTTCTCTTGCAAAGATTTTCTTCATCTGTCATATTATGAACTTAACCATTATAGTATAATGTACAGAAGCAATAAAATGGGATACAACTATTTTCACATCTTTGGAAGCCTGTTCGGTTTATCGACAGCTACACGATGCGAAGTCAAGCGAAGGAATAAGTAATTTAGGTGATAAAGGTTCTTTCACGAAGTTGGTATAGAAGAGAGCGAATGTATCTATGAGAATGTAGATAAGCAGGAGAAGAAAGGGAAGATAGGATTCGAGAGAAAAAATGAAAAGCCACCATGATTTTTCTTCCTTTTGTTTAAGGTTCTGGAAATGGGAACAAAAGCGTGTGGCGGCTACGATATCAGTTGGAATCTCAAGTTTGGGTACTGGGTCAGATCCATTTCCTTTTGGGATGGCTGATGGGTTCTTTTTTTTTACACGTTAAAACAATTCTATATTTGTAGAAACTAAATGATAATTAACGAAAAAGGACAAAAAAAAGATTCAGAACAGTTTTGTGAAAAAGTAACTATCTAACATTACTATAAATTATTAATTATATATTATTTAGCATTAACGATATAGACTATTAACTATATAATTTATTTGTTAAAAATTAATTACAATAAACTATTAGTTATTGACTATAATTTATAAATTACTTGTTAATAATAATTCTTGTTAACATATTTTAAGAGCTAGTAGAATTTAGGAAGTTTCTTTTTTATTCTTTTTATATTTCTTCAGTTCTTCGTATAAGTGGTAAAAATGTACATTAATTATTACAACTTGTTTTAGAATTTTTTTTAGATATTAATTATAGTTAAAAATATTAAATGTTAAAATGTTATTTCTCAGTTGTTAATATTTCCTAATAATTATAGACTACTAAATACTTTTCTTAATTCTTTATTGTTTATTACTTTTCTTTAATATTCATTATTTATTAACAATTATTTGGAATTAACTATTAAATACTAAATTTCATTTCATAAATATTAATTATTATTATTAATTTATCTTAAATATTATGTAGCTATTTAAATTTTGAATTATTTTTAACATTTTCGTAATTTATGAAATTCCGAATATTTTATAAAACTTCAAATTTATTTAAAATATAAACTTTAACACTTTAGAATTTTATGAAGATTTCCATTTTTTTAATTTTAATAATATTTTAGATTTGGTATTTTTCTTTAAAGGTCGAGTAGAATGATTTTCTTTAAACTTTATATTTATTTTAGAAAATAATAAAGTTGTAATTTTTTTGATTTAATATGTATTAAACATAATTATCAATTATAATTATTAAATTTTATATACTAGGTAATAATTTTACTTCTTAATTATTAAAAATAACTTAATAATCATTAATTATTAAAGATTACTTATTAATCTACATTATTAATTATTATTACCTCTTAATTATTTAGTAATTATTAATTAATCAATACTAACTATTGAACTTTATTTACTATTAATAGAAATTATTTATTTATTGTTAGTAGTATATTATTATTAACCTTAATTATTTAAAATTTATTTTTACTTATCAATTACTTATTAAAAACATAAAAGTAAAACATTTTATGAAGAATAAGCATATCAGTCCATTGCAAATCCCTTGAAAATCTGCTGCAAAATAGCTTCAAAAAATACAATTCGGTAAACTATCTCAATTTGCAACGGAACTTAGTGATGAAAAAATGATGACGCTAAATCGCTGCAGTTTGCTATAATTTAGCAACGAAAATCAGAACTCGAGGTAATATTTTAAAATAAGTTGAAATAAAAATCCTAGATAATAAACCTTACAGTTTCCACAAAAATCCGACGCTAATTTGCGACGAAATCTTCCGCCGCTAAAATCTACAGCAATTTGTTGTTTTTCTTGTAGTGTATCTATTCTGACTATAAACGTCAATACGAATCCAACGGAAATTGTTTCGTAGCTTAATTCGATCGTTATCTCGGGTTATGATCACGAACCCCTTTTAAATCTGAGATGACCCGAACTTCCCCGTTAAGGAAAGCACGGATTGCTTTGAGAACAAGACGAATCAGAACCCAAACAGAAGAAAATTTCATTGTTAATTACAACAATTCCATCATAATACAAGAATATTCCAGAGAGTGAATAAATAAAATACATTCGATAAATATCAGAGATTACAATACATTACATAGCAGCGGAAAAATAATACAATACACAACTGAAGGAGATATACGGATAAAGAGCTTTCCGGATATCGTTCCAGATGTAAACCAGGATCCTGTGAACATAAATCTGCAAAACCAAAACTACTAGCTGCCCATGTGGAAATAGGGGCACCCAGAGTTTAGGTTAAAACAATAAACTCCAGGTCAGTCATGTGACTGGTGTTAGAACTAAAACAGTTATTTAAAACTTTACTTCAAAATCAGATATATCAAGGGACCACGTCGTATAACACGACACGGGTTTCCTTCCAAGAATACTAGTGCATATAACAAAACAGCGCAATGCTTTTGGAACAATGAAGCTATTATAAGACCCAGGTCCTATCACACAATGCAACGCAAGCCGGGGGATAGGGTTTTCCCTTATAATAGCCAAACATGCTTGGTAAGTTAAAACAAATCATTTGATACTATTATAAGTGCATAGTGTATAAAACAACTTCAAAAATAAATGTATCAATCCTAAGCGGCATGGGTACCATATATCATGTCGCCAATACTAGGCTTTACAATCAAAACTGCAAATGTCACGTATTGGATGTAGGATTTCCATCATGAACCAAGGCAAGGCACCATCCTACCGTTTCGAGACAATCTAGCCCATGTCTCAGGACTCAGCCGCAAGTGTACCTAGGCAACATGCAGGGCCTATCCACACTAAGTGCAATGGTGAATTAATAATTCCTAAGCATGTGTTTCCACGTCCTATGGGGCATAAATGAGCCAAATGACTCCATCATCCCCGGATCGACCGATATAACCGAGGCGCCTCACTAGCCATCAAGTAATAAGCAACATATGCAACATCCACATGAGTAAAATGTCAGCGCTAGTAAAATGCTGACACCACTCCTATCTAGAAGGAAACGCAATGCCCTCTCTACCATCCTCTCCCGTTTCTGGTTCATACCGGGGTGTGAGGCTCGCGAATTAACGCTACACAAAGCTATGCTATATTAAAGTCGTGCTTTTATCATCAACCACAAGACTTTGCTTTTCAACAGAAGCCTTGATCATTTGCATCTCAGCATGCCACATAGGCAATTCACGACGTGCGACTGATGTCTATCGATATATAACCTCTGAGCTCGTATGTCCCAGAGAAGGGCGTTAAGCAAGAGAATAAATTCTCTACCACCAAACAGATATATATTTAATAGAAATCAATCACATAGAATAAAATCCAATTTCAGACACACATCCATTTACAAGTTCGTTCTGGGTCTGAACGAAACCGGAGGCACCTTATTCCTCCCCCATATGTCCAATACAAAAGAGAGGCCATCGCATATCCATTGATCTCCAAGTACGTCTGGACGATCACTACTTATTACCTCGTCTTGGGTGTACGACCCAAATCAAGACATCTGTAATCATCCAAACGATGTGAAGACCTCTGGTCTTCAACCACCATCTTCATCCTCGACATATCGCCGAATCAGTTATTCATAATGGGATAAACATGGTCTTTCTGAACACCTCGCGTATATAATAAACAAGTGCTATAAAAAACAACATATGCCTCATTCCAATCCAGAATATTCCTTTATTCAAATATTCTTATACTTTGGGAAAGGTCCCCAATAATTTTATCAAAGATAAATTCTTTAAATTTATTCTTTAATCTTCCTTTGTACATCATTTCAATCTAATTAAAGATGCGTTAAAACTCCACTTGGTTTTAATCTTCCCAAAAATCAATATTAACGATTGTTTAACTTGGGAAATCATATCCTGTCTTTAACTGGGTTAAATAACCAATGTCATTTAAAACACGGTTCACGATAAACCCAAAATCACATTCCATTCCATCAGCTTTTACCGTAAATTAGCAAGTGAACAATTCCCTAAGTACTAACCCCAAGTCCGAACCCAACATCAGATCAATACCCAGGAAACCATTCAACTTAACTAATCTCAAGTTAGTTTCTGATTTTTCTTTACTCCATTGGGTCTAAGAACAGTATTATTTAAGATACCATTCACGACAACCTAAAATCTTATTCCTGTCTTCAACTGGGTTAAAGAACCAATGTCCTTTAAAACTCGGTTCACGATGAACCCAAAATCACATTCCATTCCATCAGCCTATAACCGTAAATTAGCAAGTGAACAATTCCCTAAGTATTAACCCCGAAGGCCGAAACCAACATCAGATCAATACCCAGGAAACCATTCAACTTAACTAATCTCCAGTTAGTTTCTGATTTTCTTAACTCAATTGGGTCTAAGAATAGTATTATTAATGATACCATTCACGACAACCCAAAATCACATTCCATTAACACTGGAATCTTCATGGAAAACAAATCGATATATAATCGATATCAATCTCCATATCCGACTAATAATATAAATGGAATAACGGCAAAGCCTTTTAAATTCCATATGTATTAACATTCTTCCTCCATATAATTTCATTTCGATTATTACCAATCGAATTCCGTTCAATTCCACTTTAATATATTAAATTGGAAAACGTTACTTTGGAAAATTCCTCAACATATATAAAAATCATATTTTTATATTCTCTATTATATAAAAAATCGTATTTTTATCACTCTACATATATAAAATCATATTTTTATATTCTCTATTATATAAAAATCCTATTTTTAATTTGCTACTCATATAAAAATAATATTTTTATATTCTCTATTATATAAACAAAATCATATCTTTTTATATAACAAAACCTTTTGGGTTTTCAAAAATCAAATCTTTCTAGTTTCAAAAATCAAATATTTCTAGTTTCAAAAATCAAATCTTTCTATCTAAATAAAGACTACATTTATATGAACAAAGGTTATATTATTTTTTCTGAACAAAGTTTTTTTTTTCAAAACAAAGATTATATTTTTTCAGAAAAAAGATTATATTTTTTCAAAACAAAGGTTATATTTTTTCAAAACAAAGATTATATTTTTTCAAAACAAATATTATATTTTTACTTCGAATCTGTATGTGTAAAAATCGCATTTTTCCTAAGTAAAGATCTCGTCATTCTATATAAAAAAAATCTCGCCTTTGAATTTATAAAAATCTCGCCTTTATATTTATACTACATACAAATGAAAAATCAAATCTTTATCATATCTTCATACATATAAAAATTCGATCTTTATACGCTACATACTTATATAAAAATCTTATTTTTATATAACTTAAAAATCCAAACTTTCTTTAACTAAAAAAACTGATTTTTTTTCTTTAACAACAATGCTTTTTACTTAAATTAAACTAATTAAATTAAAAAAAACACTTACAAGCTTCGAAGAAGGAGGAAGAGGCTCAGAGGAGGCGGTGCGTTCGTGGTGCGGTGCAGCTCCGGTGTGGCGGGGGTGGTCTTCCAGCGCGGCGGTGGGCCAAGGCACGGTGGTTGCGTCAGTTTTGGGGAATTAGGACATGGGGGGCGCGGTTTTCTTAAACGGTGGAGAAGAGGGGCTGCCAACGGCTGTCAGAAGGGGGTGTTTGGTGGAGCATTCGCCGGAGATGAGGCGGCGCGTCGGTGATGGCGCGCTGGAGGGCGGTGGTCTCCGCGTTTGCGTTTCTCTTTTTTTTTCCTTTTTTTTACTCGATCTGTTAATGAACGAGGGGTAAAGGGTTGACCGGGTTTTGGGGATATTAAGGGGGATTATAAAATTTTATTATTATTTTATTATTATTATATTTTTTTCATAAAAAGTACACTTTTCATTTGAACCCAAATCTAACTCACCGACTATCACCCATAGCCAATTACCCCCATTCCGAACATAATGGGATATGTATCGTAAGCTGGTTTGGCTATTTCGATTGGTTTCCATCAAAATCAAAACATAAACCTATATATTGAATTTGAACGCACATTTCAATTTACCGGGGCCACATACTGACTCTAAAAATTCCCAAAAAATATTTTGTAGCTTCGTATTGACGATGTGGTCCTAACAAAACTAATTTCGTCAAATTTGGAGACCGTTTGAAAAATGGTCAATTTTTGGTCGATCCAAATTGACTAAAACTGACAAAATACGTTTTACTTCGTCACACTCACATATTGATTCGAAAAATTATGAATTTTGGAATCTAGCAATAACTTGACATCCCGGATCCAACAAAAGTGGTTTCATCGAAAACGGAGGTCGTTTTCAAATTTTCATTTTTAAGGGCTATATTTTCCATAGCGACTATTCTGAAATTTCAACTAGGCATAACTTTTTATTCCGCTATGGAATTCGGATTATTTGGAAAGATTTTCAAATAGATTCTAATATTTTTGGTTTCACTAAAATCCGATTTATTTTGAATCATGTACATTAGTTTGAAATTTGAAATCGAATTTTCAAACTACCGCGCCATTTTCAATTCCTTTTATAATTAAAAATGAATATTTATATTCTAACGTCGATTAAAACAAATATATACGTTCTAATTCTATTCAAAATAAATTTCTCGTCATTATTATTTAAAATAATTCATTTTAAATATCTAAAATTCATTAAAATTTCCAAAATAAAAAATTTAAATTTATTCAGATTTTCTGGGTTGTTACAATCTCCCCCACTTAAAATATTTTCGTCCTTGAAAAGGAACGGAGCTGAAAGTTGTTTTACTAATCAACTCAACCTTCGTTATTTTCATTATGGCTTAAGTTCTTCGACTTTTCAGTTTCTAAGAATTTTCCAATTCTTCAAAAATTTGGCTAACACCCTAAATTTTCGAATTTTTTTGCCGTAACCTCCTTTGTATGGGAGCACCGGGAAAATCCCTGAACCGCCACATAGGCCTCTCCACTCAAAAAAGAGAAAGAAACAGCCAAGCGGCTCATAAAATCATCAAAAACCCCAAGAAATACAATAAACATGTACCTATTTGTCGGGAAAACAATTTTATTCCTCTGCTTAGCTTTCCTTGCTATGACCAGTTCAATGTATATACATGTATAAGCATGCAGTTTCTATCAATTTTCAAGTCAGTCCATTATTCGATACAATGTGGAAAAATGGTTCAAATTTTAATTAATCAACCAATAATCAAACAACACAACCAGCAATCAATTAGTTGATTATCGTTTCAAATTTATAACTTTGACATATATACAGAAAATCATGTTTTTGATGCCAAGTCACAGCAATATATTCTAACTATATTTTGGTTCTCACACCAGTCAATTGGAAATATATAGATATCCCACTTTCGGCACTCGAATATAAATTTTGATGATGATATATCAATCATTAGAATCACCCCCAGGCGACTAGTGTGTAATTCTATATCCATCCAGTATATTTGAGACTTCAAATACACGCGGATCAGACGTATATGAAAATCTCTATATACTGGATTGCCCAAATTCAATATAAAATAAATATTCAAATACGTATAATATGGTTTAAATTTTCAAAACAAAATTCGTTTTCATTTTTATTTGAAAAATATACTCTTCACACTCGTTCTAGGATACTACTGATCCTATCTCTAACGAGTCATTCTCATTGGATATTGCTAACCCAATCTCTGATGAATTCTTTCGCTTGGTTCTAATGTGTCTTTTTCTCTGAGCTCTGCAAACCAAAGCTCTGATACCACAATGAGACGACCCGAACTTCTCCGTTAAGGAAAGCCCGGATTGCTTTGAGAAAAGACGAATCAGAACCCAAACAGAAGAAAATTTCATAGTTAATTACAACAATTCCATCAAAATACAAGAATATTCCAGAGTATGAATAAATAAAATACATTCGATAAATATCAGAGATTACAATACATTACATAGCAGCGGAAAAATAATACAATACACAACGGAAGGAGATATACGGATACAGAGCTTTCCGAATATCGTTCCAGCTGTAAACCAGGATCATGTGAATATAAATCTGCAAAACCAAAACTACTAGCTGCCCGTGTGAAAATAGGGGCACCCAGAGTTTAGGTTAAAACAATAAACTCTATGTCAGTTATGTGACTGGTGTGAGAACTAAAACATTTATTTAAAACTTTACTTCAAAATCAGATATATCAAGGGACCACGCCGTATAACACGGAACGGGTTTCCTCCCAAGAATACCAGTGCATATAACAAAACAGCGGAATGCTTTTTGGAAAAATGAAGCTATTATAAGACCAAGGTCCCGTCACACAATGCAACGCAAGCCGAGGGATAGGGTTTTCCCTTATAATAGCCAAACATGCTTGGTACGTTAAAACAAATCACTTGATACTATTATAAGTGCATAGTGTATAAAACAACTTCAAAAATAAATGTATCAATCCTGTGCGGCATGGGTACCATATATCATGTCGCCAATACTAGGCTTTACAATCAAAACCGCAAATATCACATATTAGAAGTTGGATTTCCGTCATGAACCAAGGCAAGGCGCAATCCTACCGTTTCGAGACAATCTAACCCATGTCCCAGGACTCAGCCGCAACTGTACCTAGGCAACATGCAGGGCCGGTCCACACTAAGTGCAATGGTGAATTAATAATTCTTGAGCATGCGTTTCCCCGCTCTTTGGGGCGTAAATGAGCCAAATGATCATCGGCCCCGGATCGACCGATATAACCGAGGCGCCGCGCTATCCATCAAGTAATAAGCAACATATGCAATATCCACATGAGTAAAATGTCAGGACTGGTAAAACAACGACACCACTCCTATCTAGAAGGAAATGCAATGCCCCTCATACCGTCCTCTCCCGTTTTTGGTTCATACCGGGGTGTGAGGCTCACGAATTAACGCTACACAAAGCTATGCTATATTAAAGCCGTGCTTTGATCATCAACCACAAGACTTTTCTTTTCAACAGAAGCCTTGATCATTTGCATCTCAGCATGCCACACAGGCAATTCACGCCATGTGACTAATATCTATCGATATATAACCTCTGAGCTCGTACGTCCCAGAGAAGGGCGTTAAGTAAGAGAATAAATTTTCCACCGCCAAACAAATATATATTTAATAGAAATCAATCACACAGAATAAAATCCAATGTTAGACACGCATCCATTTACAAGTTCGTTCTGGGTCTGAACGAAACCGGAGGCACCATATTCCTCCCCCATATGTCCAATACAGGGGAGAGGCCCTCGCATATTCATCGATCTCCAAGTACGTCTGGACGACCACCACTTATTACCTTGTCTTGGGTGTACGACCCAAATCAAGACATCAGTAATCATCCAAACGATGTAAAGACCTCTAGTCTTAAACCATTGTCTTCATCCTCGACATATCGACGAATCAGTGATTCAGAATGGGATAAACCCGGTCTTTCTGAACACCTCGCGTATATAATAAACAAGTGCTATAAAAACACAACATATGCCTCATTCCAATCCATAATATTCCTTTATTCAAATATTCTTATATTTTGGGAAAGGTTCCCATTAATTTTATTAAAGATAAATTCTTTAAATTTATTCTTTAATCTTCCTTTGGATATCATTTCAATCTAATTAAAGATGCATTAAAACTCCACTTGGTTTTAATCTTCCCAAAAATCAATATTAACGATTGTTTAACTTGGGAAATCATATCCTGTCTTTAACTGGGTTAAAGAACCAATGTCATTTAAAACACGGTTCACGATAAACCCAAAATCACATTCCATTCCATCAGCTTTTAACCATAAATTAGCAAGTGAACAATTCCTTAAGTACTAACCCCAAAGTCCGAAACCAACATCAGAGCAATACCCAGGAAACTATTCAACTTAACTAATCTCCAGTTAGTTTCTGATTTTAATTAACTCCATTGGGTCGAAGAACAGTATTATTAAAGATACCATTCACGACAACCCAAAATCTTATTCCTATCTTCAACTGGGTTAAAGAACCAATGTCCTTTAAAACTCGGTTCACGTAAACCCAAAATCACATTCCATTCCATCGGCCTGTAACCGTAAATTAGCAAGTGAGCAATTCCCTAAGTATTAACCCCGAAGGTCGAAACCAACATCAGATCAATACCTAGGAAACCATTTAACTTAACTAATATCCAGTTAGTTTCTGATTTTCTTAACTCCATTGGGTCTAAGAACAGTATTATTAATGATACCATTCACGACAACCCAAAATCACATTCCATTAACACTGGAATCTTCATGGAAAACAAATCGATATATAATCGATATCAATCTCCATATCTGATAAATGGAATAACGGCAAAGCCTTTTAAATTCCATATGTATTAACAGTCTTCCTCCATAGAATTTCATTTCGATTATTATCAATCGAATTCCATTCAATTCCACTTTAATATATTAAATTGGAAAACGTTACTTTGGAAAATTCCTGCTAAATCTTAATAAAAAGATTTATAAATTCCAAATCACATTTCACTAAAAATCGGGTTAAAGAACGAATGTCGTTAAATAAACACAGTTCACAATAAACCCAATTCACATTCCATCAGTCTATAACCGTAAATTAGTAAGAGAACAATTCCCTAAGTATTAACCCCAAAGGCCGAAACCAACATCAGATCAATACCCAAGAAACCATTCAACTTAACTAACCTCCAGCCAGTTTCTAATTTTCTTAACTCCATTGGGTTTAAGAGCAGTATTATTAAAGATACCGTTCGCGACAACCCAAAATCCAATTTGATATTAAATACAAGGATCTGAATAGAAAATAAATTGGCTTATATTCAATATCAAATTCTGAAACGAACAAATATCGTATTGGAATAACGATATATATATATATATATCTTCCAAATTCCTCCACAATAACCATATAATCACGAAATCCAACATCGAAATATTCTGAGGATAATTTTGATTCAAATCCATTCCAATTCATATATTGGAAATTATGGTTATTTTTAAAACCATTTCAAACCCAATTTATTTATTTTAAAAAATATTGGATTTATTTTTCTATTTTAAAACGAGTTCATTTCGATAAAAATATATTTTTATCTTTTCAAATATGGAATTATTCATCCCAATTATTTCCAAATCATTTATTATGATTTTACACATATTATTGATATTTTTAATAATTTTATCAAGGCTTGTACAGTCGATTTCCATAAACGGCCATCGAACTGCACTTACAACGACCGTTTCCAAATTTGATTTGGACATAATTCCAAATCCAACCGTTAGATTTCTAATTTCTTGAATTCGTGAGAAAGCTCTTTTCGATGCGAACCCAACGGTTCCAATTTTAGGAGAATCCGACGGTCGGATCTCCCGTAATGTCCGTTCGAAGTCAATGGTCGAAATTCTCGAACTGCCGCAGCGCGACGTGTTCTATTCAGGCCATTATATTATACATATATATATATATATATAATATATTATATACTTCGTTGATTTCCATTTAAAACATATTTTATAAATCGTTTTAAATTCGTTTTCAAATCGATTTCAACTTCATATTCAATTTCAAATCAAAATTGAATATTCCATATCATCGATATATAAATGATAGTATTTTCAAAACATTAGATTTTGAAATCAATTCCTTTTCGATATTCATTATAAAAATGAATAAAATCGATATAAATATCGTTCATGTCAAAATGGCGTATATCTAATCAACACGGCTTTATATTTTTAAATATATTCGTGTCCATCCCAAATCGGACATCAAAATCATATTTTGATCTTTTACTGAATATTATTTGAAAATATTCTTTATTTTAAAATAATCGTTATTTTAAAATATTCATTCTTTCTGAACTGGAATCAGAGACAGTTAATTACTATATAATGTGATTTATATGGATTTCATACACACATGTACACAATAGCAATCAAACACAGTCAACCATCATCCAAAGTGCATTCTACACTACATAAGCATCAAATATAAATATTCAACGCTTACAACAGCTTTTCAATCAATCGATCGACATACAACTAATTATTGGGATTAGTGTATGTCCAATATTATCCCAATACCCGTGTGGGGTTTTAATCAACAAATACAGATTTATTTGTGTAGTTGGGCGATGTGTAAAATTTATCGTCCCAATCAATATCAATCAAATCAGTGTACATAAACAAATCGTCTGATTTGTAAATGAATATTTATTTCATTCCTATACACGTTAAAAATTATATTTTTAACTATGAAAATATTTTATTCCATTCCACATCACACAATCAATTTTCACAACACATCAATCAAACAAACAAGTCATCCATGGTCTGTGGACGACGGGTGTCGGGTGCTGTTAAGCACCGTCTGCATCCTAGTATATATTTTAACTAGAAAATAAAATTCAAAGTGAGAAGTTCTCACCTTTGGGATCCACTCCGCCATTCTTTATTACTGAATAGCTCGGATTTTGTTTTGATTACCGTCGGTCCCATCGCAATCTGTTTTCACGCAGCTCATAGTAAAATCACATTTTTAATATGATACTTCATTATAAAAAACTTATTTTTATAACGCCACTATATAACTAAAAATCATATTTTCATCTCAAATCTATATATATAAAAATCGTATTTTTATCACTCTACATATATAAAAATCATATTTTTATATTCTCTATTATATAAAAATCCTATTTTTAATTTGCTACTCATATAAAAATAATATTTTTGTATTCTCTATTATATAAACAAAATCATATCTTTTTATATAACAAAACCTTTTTGGTTTTCAAAAATCAAATCTTTCTAGTTTCAAAAATCAAATCTTTCTATCTAAATAAAGATTATATTTTTTCAGAACCAAATTTATATTTTTTTCAGAACAAAGATTATATTTTTTTAAAACAAAGATTATATTTTTTCAAAACAATATTTTTTTCAGAACAAAGGTTATATTTTTTCGAAATAAAGATTATATTTTTTCAAAACAAACATTATGTTTTTTCAAAACAAAGATTATATTTTTACTTCGAGTCTATATGTGTAAAAATCGCATCTTTTCCAAAGTAAAGATCTCGTCTTTCTATATAAAAAAAAAATCTCACCTTTATATTTACAAAAATCTCGCCTTTATATTTATATTACATACAAATAAAAAATCAAATCTTTATCATATCTTCATACATATAAAAATTCGATCGTTACACGCTACATACTTATATAAAAATCTTATTTTTATATAACTTAAAAATCCTAACTTTCTTTAACTAAAAAAAAACTGATTTTTTTTTCTTTAACAAAAATCCTTTTGACTTAAATAAAACTAATTAAATTAAATTTAAAAAAAAAACTTACAAGCCTCGGAGAAGGAGGAAGAGGCTCGAAGGAGGCGGCGCGTTCGTGGTGCGGTGCAGCTCCGGTGCGGCGGCGGTGGTCTTCTAGCACGGCGGTGGGCCAAGGCGCGGTGGTTGCATTAGTTTTGGGAAATTAGGGCATAGGGGAGCCATGGTTTTCTTGAACGGTGGAGAAGAGGGGCTGCCAACAGCTGTCAGAGGGGGGTGTTTGGCGGAGCGTTCGCCGGAGGCGAGGCTGCACGTTGGTGATGGCGCGCTGGAGGGCAGTGGTCTCCACGTTTGCGTTTCTCTTTTTTTTTTCTTTTTTTTACTCGATTTGTTAATGAATGATTGGTAAGGGGTTGACGGGGTTTTGGGGAGATAAAGGGGAATTATAAAATTTTATTATTACTATATTTTTTTCATAACAAATACACTTTTCATTTAAACCCCAAATCTAACTCACTGACTGTCGCCCATAGCTAATTACCCCCATTCCGAACACAATGGGATATGTATCATAAGCCAGTTTGGCTGTTTCGATCGATTTCTGTCAAAATCAAAATATAAATTTATATATTAAATTTGAACGCAAATTTCAATTTACCGGGGCCACATACGGACTCTAAAAATTCCCGAAAAATATTTTCTAGCTTCGTATTGATGATACGGTCCTAACAAAACTAATTTCATCAAATTTGGAGACCGTTTGAAAAATGGTCATTTTTTGGTCAATCCAAATTGACTGAAACTGACAAAACACATTTTACTTCGCGACGCTCACATATTAATTCAAAAAATAATGAATTTTGGAATCTAGCAATAACTTGACATCCCGAATCCATCAAAAGTGGTTTTGTCGAAAACGGAGGTCGTTTGCAAAATTTTCATTTTTAAGGGCTATATTTTCCATAGCGACTATTCTGAAATTTCAACTGGGCATAACTTTTTATTCGTGCTATGGAATTTGGATTCTTTGGATTCGTTGGAAAGATATTTTCAAATAGATTCTAATACTTTTGGTTTCTCTAAAATCCGGTTTATTTTGAATCATGTACATTCGTTTGGAATTTGAAATCGAATTTCCAAACTACCGCGCCATTTTCAATTCCTTTTATAATTAAAAATAAATATTTATATTCTAACGTCGATTCAAATAAATATATACGTTCTAATTCTATTCAAAATAAATTTCTCATCGTTATTATTTAAAATAACTCATTTTAAATGTCTAAAATTCATTAAAATTGCTAAAATAAATTTTTTAAATTGGTTTGGATTTTCTGGGTTGTTACAAAATCGAATTAAATTGTTAAATAATCGCTATAATTTATAAATAATTCCATAATGAGTATTTGAAAATTTGAATTGGACATAACTGACCATCTATAACACGAAATCTCCATTTTTCTTTTTTATTGGAAAATTATTATCAAACAGATTCAAATGTTTCTTGTTTCATAGAATTCTAACTTATATCGGATTCTGCATATTCAATTGAAGTTCAAATCGTAAATTATGAACTACCGCGACATTACGAGCTCGATTTATAATTATATACAAATTAAACGTTTAAAATTCATTATATAAACGAATTATATTTTTTAAATCCATTTAAAATGCCAAATCAATATTTAATATAATAAAATAAATTAAATAGCTGACAATCGAAAATACTAGGTATTACATTCCTTCCCCCTTAAAAGAATTTCGTCCCCAAAGTTACTAAGGTAGAAGAAATACTTGAAACCCTATTAATTTTCTAAAACTCCTATTTATTTTTAAATCGAAAACCACTTACCTATTGTAAATAAAGCTTTTCAAATATATTGAAAAATTTTAACACTTTAAATTCCTAGAAAAATGCGACAAACTCTCCCTTGTACGGAGTGACTTCTACGATATCGCATGATCAAATAATATATATACATCGACCCATGCGGTCGGAAAACAAAATTCGAAACTCAAAAATTATATTTTCATGTAGGCGTAGCTTATACGAGCATTGGTGAGCATACTTCCTCAATATACGTGCATTCTACACAACCACAAAATAAATCCTCAAAGCCATTTGGCACCTGTACTCGACTCAATTCAACATGTAAGTAATATATATACATGTATTTCTAGGTAATATTAATCTATCAACAAGTATACTTCACAAATCCCAAAACTAAACAAGGATTAAATCATCCCATTTTAATTTATATACGATTCAATTCCAATTTATAATACTATAATTATTTCCTTATCCTTTGATTCATTAAACTATTATTAAACCATTAATGAATTCTATTCAACCAATCTAACACACAATCACAAATGATACACAATCAACATAAGCCAATCATTCAAGTGAATTTATATTCAAGATTAATATTTACCTATATTCACTTGGGTTTAATATCAATCGATTAATATCCGACTGATTATCATAATTATTATTCATCTTTAACTTCATTTAACTAAGTTAATTCAAACATCCATTCTTAACTTAACCAAGTTTCAACTTCATATTCTATTGACTAATTCATTTCAAAATTAGTTCACTTCTATTTAAAAGTAATCCTAACTCTGATTTTCATTCCAAATACCATCCAACTCCTCTTTACATTTTTTAAACTTATTTTTAAGTTAAATTATGATTTATTTTAATTCGAACTTAAAATTCTCATTCACAAATTCCATATGTGAAATCTCTTCAGGTTATATTAAACCATTCAAATTTCTGATTTCATTTGAATTCCATTCAAATCAATCAATCACACCAATATCTCAATAATTTGATAAAATTATTTCTTTTTTGTACAAAATATAATTTGGGAAAAATTATTTCATTTACCCTCTTTACAAAACAATAGCGTGTTAGTTGCTAGTTCAAATGCATCTTAACACCTGAACCCATCATATAACACAATACAAATAACTTTTATATAAAATTTACAAATACGCTCTCATATATGTACACTTAACTCAATCTAGGGTATTACAAACACCATCTCTATCGAGTTATGCCACAGAGCCAAGGTTGTTACTAAACCATTGCTCTAATACCACTGTAACGATTTGGGGAATTTTGACTCCCGAATTCTAACAATAATACATAACCCGTACTACCTGTCAGAACTCAAGTATTGAAAACACCAGATAGTTAATGAAAGAAAATAGAGAGTGAGATAAGAAAGAAAGAAATATTAGAATAGAAGAAGAAGAACCAACATAACACAGAGTCTCACATCGTAGTGGAATAAAATATAATGTAGAAATAAAACTTTATTTGAGAGCTTTTGAAATAAATACTTACAATCATCAGAGTACGCCAACACATCTGGACAATTATAATAATTTGTCCTTATATACAGCACACAGTGGAAAACAAACTAATATGTATCATAAGTCTTAACTCCTCTAGCTTATCTTCAAACTTCACAGCATCTGATAACCCGAACCTGTACAACCCGGTCTAACCTGAGCATTACAAACTCGGATCAATCTGGTGAACCAGAGTGAGAAAACTCGCTAAGTTTAAAAACGTCACCCAACTTGATTTTTAAAGTCAAACCATTTCTTTTTGAAATCATATCTTATTCTGATATTATAATAATGTCTAAATACAAATAAATATCAATCTAGCAGAATGCTTGCATCTCACGCTCCATATTAGAGATTGGATTTCCAACTATGATAAGGTATGGAACCACCTTCCGATAGTGTATCTCTAGAGGAGAATACACTGGGTTCAATAAGAACATCTTGCAACCCAGCCACACATGACTACTCATTTCGCTTGAGTGTATCGAATGTATATCACCAATGGTTGGGTGCGACCAACCGTTTTCCTGAAAAGGGACAGCATCGAAATAGATTAAAGAACGAAATGAAATTCTCTAGATATGTGATAACACACCCTACTTGGGAGCTACTCACTTAGTCATGCTACCTGCCCGATTTTTGTCATTCCCCAGTTGAAGAGGCTTGAGGTTTAACACTACCTTTAAAACATCATATCACTATTCACTTTGACTGTCACTTTGTTAGATCTATCAAAACACTAAATGTCGTCCACAGAAATACTCTGGTCGTTAACTGTAACGACCCAGAAAATCTGAACCAATTTAAAAATTTTTAATTGGCTAAAATAATGGATTTTAAATATTTAAAATAAATATTTTAAATAATGGCGATGAAAACTGAGTTCGAATCGACATTTGAAAACGAATATAATTAATTATAATTATATATAGAATTGAAAATGGCGCGGTAGTTCGATAATTCGATTTCAAACTTCAATTGAATATACCGGGTGCAAAACAATCCGTATTTTAGTGAAACCAAAAACATTAGGATCTTATTGGTAATATCTTTCTAACGAATCTGACCAATCGAAATTTGATAGCGGGAATCAAAAGATATGTCCAGTTGAAAATTCTGAATAGTCGCTATAGAATTCAGGCCCTTAAAAATGGACATTTTGCAAACGACCTTGGATTTCGATGAAACCACTTTTGTTAGATCCGCAGTGTCAAGTTATTGCTAGGTTTCAAATTTCATAATTTTTCGAATCAATATGTGAGCGTGGCAAAAGAAAACGCGTTTGACCAGTTTCTGTTGAATTTAATCGACTGGAAATTGGCCATTTTACAAACGGTCTCAGAATTCGACGAAACTAGTTTTGTTAGGACCGTATCGTCAATACGAAGCTAGAAAATATTTTTCTGGAATTTTTCTAGTCAGTATGTGACCCTGGTAATTTGAAATGTGCGTTTAAAATTCAATATAGAGATTTAAATGAAAATTCAAAAGGAAACTGATTGTAACAATCAAATCAGCTTGCAATACATACCCCATTGTGTTCGGAATGGGGGTGAAACGCTATGGGCGACAGGCGGTGGGCCTCGTTTCGAGGTCATATGTAAAAGTCAACCTTTTTGCAAAATATAATAATTAAATAATAAAAAAAAATATACTTTTCCCTCCTATACCTCTGCCCCCCCCCCCCCCCCGAATTCATTTATACAGAAATAAAAAAAAACCTAAAGCCATCGCGACATTCACCAGCCCCCCCTCGTCTCGACGCCGACGAAGACCCGCCCCCCCTCGTCTCGACGCCGACGAAGACCCGCCCCCCCTCGTCTCGACGCCGACGAAGACCTGTCCCCCCCCCCCCCTCCATCGATCGAAGCATCGCGACGCCCCCCCCCCCCCCCCCTGGAGCCTCGAAGACGCCGCCATCGACGAACAACACCACCTCGAAGCCCTCCGACGTCTGCGAAGACCTCCCCCCCCTCTCTGTAAGTATTTCTGTTTATTTTATTATTTTATTTTTATTTTATAAAAACCGAATTTAATAATGATTTTTGTTTTAAAGAAATAAAACTGATTTTGTTTTTAAAGTATTAAAAACTGGTTTTGTTTTAGAAATATAAACTGATTTTTAAAGGAAATATAAAAACTGAATTTTTTTATATAAAATTAAAACTGTTTATTTCAAAAAAAGAATAAAACTGGATTTTAAAAAGAATAAAACTGATTTTTTATATGAGTATTAAAAACTGATTTATAAAAATATAAAAACTGATTTTTCTGAGATTTTAAAAACTGATTTATAAAGGAATATAAAAACTGATTTATAAAGGAATATAAAAACTGATTTTAAAATGATTTATAAACTAGAAGAAGATTAGAAATTTAAAAGTAAAAATCAGATTTTTATATATGGAAAGCCGAAGTAAAAATCATATTTTTATATATCGAAAGTCGAAAGTAAAAATCAGATTTTTATATATATAAAGCCGAAGTAAAAATCATATTTTTATATATTGAATAGCATCGTAAAGATTCGATTTTTACATATGTAAAGAATACGGGCAACGAAGCAACAGAAAGAGAGATTGGCGAAGAAGAGTCATGGTACTGGATAGCTATTGGTGAGATTTCTGATTTAAAATTTATATATATGTGTGTGAAGTAAAAGTGAATTGCTATATATAAATATATATATATATATATATATATATATACGCCCCTCGTCCATAAACCATGGACGATATTTATTGATTGAAATTGTTGTGATAATTGGTTGATAGCGAATGATTGTTTGGGATTGTTTGTGATTGATATTGGTTGATGGTGGTTGAAAAATACCCATTTGTGGTTGTGAAATATTTGGTTGAAACCACATAGGATTAGTTTGTGGAAATGAAATAAATATATACATGCCGCCTGCGTGCGAACTAGATGCATGATCCCCATTGTCAAAAACCGCGAGGTTTTAAGGTAGAGCGAGGAGCCGTACTAGGGACGGTCCCGGTTTAACTACCCTGCCGTTATGCTGCCGAAATTTTGAATAATATTCGTGTGTTTGAATTATTTTCATATGCTTAAACTATATTTATTCATTGTATAGAAAACATTCATGTGTTGAATTGATATTCATTCGTTGTTTAGAAATTCATGTGTTGAATGGTATTCATATTTTGAAATAAATTGTTCGATAATAAAAATCACATTTTTATCTATATATAGAAACTATAGAAAACATTCATGTGTTGAATTGATATTCATTCGTTGTTTAGAAATTCATGTGTTGAATGGTATTCATATTTTGAAATAAATTGTTCGATAATAAAAATCACATTTTTATCTATATATAGAAACTATAGAAAATATTCATGTGTTGAATTGATATTCATTCGTTGTTTAGAAATTCATGTGTTGAATGGTATTCATATTTTGAAATAAATTGTTCGATAATAAAAATCACATTTTTATCTATATATAGAAACTATAGAAAACATTCATGTGTTGAATTGATATTCATTCGTTGTTTAGAAATTCATGTGTTGAATGGTATTCATATTTTGAAATAAATTGTTCGATAATAAAAATCACATTTTTATCTATATATAGAAACTATAGAAAACATTCATGTGTTGAATTGATATTCATTCGTTGTTTAGAAATTCATGTGTTGAATGGTATTCATATTTTGAAATAAATTGTTTGATAATAAAAATCACCTTTTATCGACTATATGAACTATATAGAAAAATAATGTTTTGAAATGAATCGTTTTACAATAAAAATCACATTTTTATTGTATGCATAAATCGTTGAAATGTGAAGTGTTAAAAATAGCCACTTGTTCAAAATAAACATATATGAGTTGAGATATTCATTAATTAGCTAATGAAATGATTTGCACATATTTATGTAACATTAGAACGAATGGAGTTTTTAAACCAAATAGAAATCAAATATGAAGTCGAATAGAAATTGATAAATGATAAGAACTGTATATATATGTACATGCAATATTCATTGAACAGGTTATAGCAAAGGGGCTAGAGAAGAGGAATAAAATTTTGTGCCCGACAAATAGGTACACATTTACTGATTTGTTTGGGTGATGATTTTGAGCCTGTTGGCTAGCCGCTTGGCTTTTTCTTTTTCTTTTTGAGATTAGAAGGACCGGGAACGCTATTTGCGATTTCCCGATGCTCCCGGTGCAGGGGAGGTTATGGCGAAATTTTTCCAAAATTTAAGGCGTTAGAAAAATATTTGAAGTGAAAACGATATTGAAATTGTTGAATGAACTATATTTATATAAATATATAAATATAAATAAAATTAAAACGAAACGAGGCCGTGCAGTTCGTATTTCGAAACCGTGATTTCAAACGACTAGTACGGGAAATCCGACCATTGGATTTTCCCGAAACCTCAACCGTCGGGTTCACCTTGGAATAATCTTTCCAACGGCACCAACCTTGTAAAAATCCAACGGTTGGATTGACTGGAATGTTTAATTCAAATCTGAAGAAAAACAGCGCCAGAAACGATTATATTTATTTATATATATAAATATAATTATATTTAATCGAATAACGACGCTGCAGTTTGTATTTTGAAATCGAAAATTCAAACGATTGTATCGGGAGATCCGACCGTCGGATTTTCCCGAAACTGGAACCGTTGGGTTCGTTTTGAAAAGACCTTTCTAATGATGTAAATTTTGTGAAGATCCAACGGTTAGATTTTCAGATATGTGTAAATCAAATCTGAAGAAAAACAGCGCCACGGCCGCCTTATGGCCCGAAGCGTCGTTCTGAATAAAATGGCTATTTTAAAATAAATAAAAATAGCGATAAATAGTTATAAAATACCATAAACGATATGGAATGGAAATAAACTGAATTTGCTTGATTTGTGTGGCTTTTGATGGTTGAATGTGTTTGGTGTGAAAATTACATTAAAGAACACAATTGGTGTTGTCGAATAATTTAACCATTGAAATAAATCGATTTGAAATTCTAAATATACGTGAATTATTTGGAAAGGCCGAGTTAATTCTCATTTCGAATAATCGACCGACGATTGAAATTCGAAGATGAAGACGATGGTCGAAGACCGGAGATCTTCACCTCGTTTGTATGGTAACCGAGGTCCTGATTGGGAGGCATCCCGAAATATGGATAATGAGTGGTGATCGTCCAGACGTACGTGGTGATCGATGGGTTTGCGAGGTATTTAGTGCCTCCGGTTTCGTTCAGACCCAGAACGGACTTGTAGATGGACTGTGTGTCTGACATTGGAGTTTATTCTGTGTTGATTGATTTCTGTTAAATATACATCTGTTTGGCGGCGGAGAATTTATTCTTTTGCTTAACGCCCTTCTCTAAGACGTACGAGCTCAGAGGTTGTATATCGATGGACATCAATCGCATGGCGTGAATTGCCTGTGTGGCATGCTAAGATGCAGTGATCAGGGCTTCTGTTGAAAAGCAAAGTCTTGTGGTGATGATCAAAGCACCGCCTGTTTGGCGTAGCTTTGTGTATAATGTGAATTCGCGAGCCTCACACCCCGGTTTGAGCCTAAAACGGGAGGAAGGACCTCAGGGAGGATATGCGTTTCTTTCTAGCTAGGGTGGTGTCAGTGACCTACCAGCCCTGACATTTATATACTTTTCACCTATGTGGTTGTTGCTGTTGCGAGGCGCCTCGGTTTGATCGGACGATCCGGGTCCGATGGAGTCATTCGTTGGCTCGTTTACACCCCAAAGGGCGGGGAAACGCAGTGTTCAGGAATTTTAATCCACATCGGTGGACCGGCCCTGACGATCCAAGGGTCACTCGAGCTCTGATCCTGAGACATGGGCTAGATTGTCTCGAATTCGGTAAGGACTATCTTTTGCCTTGGTTCATGACGGAAATCCAATTTCCAAATACGACATCGTGCGGTTTTGATTGTATACCTATATATGGCGACATAGTGGTATGGGGCATTAATGCCGTCTATGATTGATAGTTATGATTTGAAATTGATTTCAAAACATATAAACACTAGCAATAATATCAAATGCCTTGGTTTTATTCGTATCAAGCATATCTTGGCCGTTATAAGGTAAAAACTCTATCCTCCGGTTTGCGTTGCATTGTGTGATGGGAACTGAGTCTTATAACGGCTTCATTTTTATAAAAAGCATAGCGATGTTTAAAAGAAAGATTTGTTTTAAAGCACTGGCAATCCAATGGAGTAAACCCGTTCCACGAAAGTGGCGTGGTCCTGTGATTAGCTAATTATATATGTGTTGAGTGGATTTCTCATACCAGTCCCATGACTGACTCGTAGTTTGTTTCACTTTCAAACTCGGGTGCCCCTTTTTCTACACGGGCAGCCTTGTATTCAGGTTTAGCTGTTTCTTTTTCTGGATAGCTGGAGTTGAAGATGGATTCTATCATTTATTCTTTTTATGCTGTTCAGCTCCTATTGTACATATTTTGTTTATTTCCGCTGTAGACATTTATGTATAACTGAACTGTATTTGTACTAAGTAAGATCCTGTATACTGTGTAACTCTGATGATTACTTTTATCCAGTATATTTTGTTGTTCATATCTGGTGTATTTATTTAATTCTGTTCTGCTATTACCTGTTTCTGTGTTATATTCCAAAGATAACCTTGTTTCCGTGAGAACGGGAAATCGGGTCGTCTCAACGTGGTATCAGAGCTTTGGTTAAGCTTAGTTCTGGAATATAACATTGGAACGAACTCGTCAGAAATAGAACCAGTAGTGTTCTAGGACAGGTAACTCTATACAGATAGGATCAGTAATATCCTAGTATGAGTAAAGCAGAATGAAATTACACCTTGATAGACACATTTACATTGAAGTATGTGTTTCTATATTTCAAACTATCTTTTCTGTGACCTGACACTTGATCTGCTAATTGCAGAAGTACTAGAAAAATGAGTGCCAGAAACAGAAGGAATACAGAACCCGATCTAGAGGCTCTATTCAAGAGATATCGAAATCTGGGTGGAGAAAAATTCTCGGGCAATGAATCTATTATTCAAACTCAAGCTTGGATGAGTTCTGTCGAAAAAATCTTTGAGCATATCCAGCTGAGAGATGACCAGAAACGGTTAGTAGCATCTTGGGCGCTCAAAGAGGAAGCTTTAATCTGGTGGGAAACAATCATCAAAGATAATCCAAAAGGTGATATCACCTGGGACAGAATTAAAGTGATTTTCCTAGAAAGGTTTACTCCTCCCGAAGCAACCGAGAGATTGTGTGAAGAATTTTCTTATCTAATACAAGGTGACATGACCATTCCGGAATATCATAAGAAATTCAACGAACTTGCTCACTTTGCTCCTCATCTAATTCAAAATCCGAAGAGGAAAAATATGAGATTTATTCACGGGCTTCAAAGGAAATACCAGAATAAGGTATTGGGGCATGTGAAGCTTCCCTTTTCTGAAATGATTTACATGGCGTATCAGTATGAAGATCTCTATAAGAAAGGAATGTTGCGCGACGAAGAAGAAGTCTGTTCTAGTGACATAGCAAAGTCAGAAGCTGATATTCCTGAAGCCAGTACAAAGTCTGAGGTCAATAAGAGGCTTAGTGCCAAGAGAAAAAGGGCTGAATTTGGGAACGAACAAACAACAACCGCCACGTGCTCAAGCTGCAATAGAAAAGGACATTTGGCGATAAGTTGCAAATCTTGGAACAAAGAAGAAAGAGAGGATTAGAACCCAGCAAGTAGGTTCCTGAAGGCAGAGGATGCCATAAGTGCCATCAGGCTGGGCATATCGCGAAAAACTGCCCGCTATCTCAGAAATCTGGAGCAGTACAAGTGAATGAAGTGGTAGAAGTACCTGCCTCCCCGTCTGCTCAGGAAAGGTCTGATGTTTTAGAAGGCACGCTCAATGTCAAAAACATTCCAGTTAAAGTACTGTTTGACACAGGCGCGTCAAGAAGCTTTATTGCAAAGAGTGCAGTCAAGAAGTTGGATTTGAATTTGAAGAAGCTCAAAGAGCCAATGACTGTCCGAAATCCAGTTGGAAGTTCCATCAATCTCAGTTGGGTTTGTGCAGTACCCGTCTCTTTTTCTCGCTATAAATTCCCTATTATCTCTGTCGTCATGAATTTTGATGAATTCGATCTTATTCTGGGATTGGATTGGCTAACCAAATATGAAGCAGAGGTTAGATGCACCGAGAGGGTTGTTAGAGCTAAGATTAAATCAGGCGATTATATAACCATTCCCTGTGAAGGACAGGATGCTAATAGGAAGGACTTCTGGGCAGCTTTGAATGTTTCTCCAGCCCAAATTGAAAATGTTCCTGAAGTCGCAGAGAATATTCCCGACCTCATCAAAGACATTCCTGTCGTCAAGAACTACGCGGATGTGTTCGAAGAAGTTGTTCGCTTACCTCCGCAAAGAGAAATAGATTTCAAGATTGCTTTAATTCCGAATGCAAGGCCAGTAGTTCATGCTATCCGAAGGATGTCCTTGAAAGAGAAGGAAGAATTAGACGATCAAACACGACAGCTAGTATGGAAGGGTCTGATCAGGCCTAGTTTCTCTGATTGGGGTGCAGCAGTGGTGTTTGTCCCAAAATCTGACGGTACTCTACGGCTATGCGTGGATTATCGTGATCTGAACAAACAGACAATAAAGAACAAATATCCATTGCCGCGGATTGATGATTTGTTGGATCGATTAAATGGAGCACAAGTATTTTCACGAATGGACCTAGCTACAGGTTTCCATCAACTTCGAATTGCCGAAGAGTGTGTTCCAATGACAGCGTTCAGAGGCCCCGACTTATTCTACGAGCGGTTAGTATTGCCATTCGGCTTATGTAACGCTCCAGCTTACTTCGTCGATCTGATGAATAGAGTATTCAGAGGGGTTTTGAATAAATTTGTTCTGGTTTTTATTGATGATATTCTAATCTTCTCTAAATCAAAGGCCGAACATGAAAAGCATCTGGAACAGGTTTTAGAAATTCTCAGACGGAATGTATTAAAAGCCAAATTTTCCAAATGTATCTTCTGGCAAGATGAAGTAAAATTTCTGGGCCACGTCGTATCGAAAGAAGGAATTGCTGTGGATCCAAGTAAAATCGCAGCTTTTCAAAATTGGAAACAGCCCAGTACTCCCACTGAAGTCCGCAGTTTTCTTGGATTGGCTAGCTATTACCGGAAGTTCGTTAAAGACTTTTCGAAGATATCTTGCCACTTAACGAAGCTTACAAAGAAGCATTCTAAGTTCAAATGGACTCAAGAGAGTGAGGAGGCTTTCGAAGAGCTAAAGTTAAGATTGACGACAGCTCCAGTGTTAACCATCATTGATGGCAACCAAGATCTAAAAGTCTGGACGGATGCGTCTAGAGAAGGCCTTGGAGCAGTGTTAATGCAAAGAGGCAAAGTGATTGCTTATGCTAGCCGTCAACTGAAACCGCACGAGAAAAACTATGTAACTCATGATCTTGAGTTATTGGCTATCATATTCTCTTTGAAAATCTGGAGACACTATCTTCTGGGCGAGAGATTTGAACTGTTTACAGATCACCAGTCGTTGAAATATCTGTTCACTCAGAAGGACTTAAATCTGAGACAGCAACGTTGGCTGGAGTTTCTTGCGGCATATGACTTCGAAATTATATATACTCCAGGAAAAGCCAATGTCGTGGCTGATGCGTTAAGCAGAAAGAATGTAATGATCGCCAGTTTTATTATCACGACTTCATTGCTAGATAAGATATCTGCTCTTCAGGAGGATGATCACTTCATTCAGAAGATCAGAGGGATAATTCAACAAGGCGAACCCTCGAGTTTTCAAGTAGACAATGATGGGATTTTAAGGCTCAAAGGTCGAATCTGTGTCCCTAACATTCCTGAACTTCGAAAGGAAGTATTGGATGAATGCCACAAGTCAAAACTCAGTATCCATCCTGGTGTGGCCAAAATGTATAACGATCTCAAAAGAACATTCTGGTGGAAGGCTATGAAGAGAGACGTTTCTATATACGTTAGCTGATGCCCTACTTGCCAGCTAGTTAAAAGCGACCAACAGAAATTGGCTGGATTATTACAACCGCTAGAAGTTCCTGGCTGGAAGTGGGAACATATTTCTATGGATTTCATTGATGGTTTGCCCAGAACCAGAAAAGGAAATGACAGTATTTGGGTGATCGTAGATCGCTTCATGAAGACCGCCCATTTTATACCTGTCAAATCAAATAGAACTGCTCAGAGTCTGGCGCAGATATACTTCAGGGAAATAGTTAGACTACATGGAGTGCCACTCAGTATAGTCAGTGATAGGGATACAATATTCACTAGCAAATTCTGGGAAGCATTTCAAGTCGAGCTGGGAACGAAGTTAAACTTGAGCACCGCTTATCATCCTCAGACAGACGGTCAGACTGAGAGGGTAAATCGCATTTTAGAAGATCTATTGCGGGCTTGTGTTCTAGATTTTGGTGGATCATGGGAAGACCATCTGCATTTGGCTGAATTCTCTTATAACAACATCTACCAGGCGAGTCTGACAATGTCGCCATTCGAAGCATTGTATGGTAGACCGTGCCGATCTCCTGCTTGTTGGGTCGAGCCTGGAAATAGACTTGTGTTGGGTCCCGATATGATTCGAGAAGCGGCCGACAAAGTCGATTTTATTAAGAAGCGATTACTCGCCGCTCAAAGCCGACAAAAGAGCTATGCCGATAGAAGAAGAAGAGATATATCCTTTGAAGTTGGCGACTATGTATATTTGAAAGTATCGCCGATGAGAGGAGTTATCCGGTTCGGTAAAACTGGAAAGTTAGCGCCCAAATTTATTGGTCCGTTTCCTATTCTGGAACGGATTGGAACTCTCGCTTACCGGGTCAAACTTCCTGATTGGTTGCCTGGAGTTCATGATGTATTTCATATATCTCAACTTCGAAAGCACGTTCATGATCCAGACTTGATCGTGGAAGAAGCAGCTCAGCAAGATATTGAAATTACTCCAGAATTAGCCGTGAGGCGTGAGCCGCTAAAGATTATCGGCAAAGAAACCAAAGAGCTGAGAAACAAGAAGGTTCACTTAGTCAAAGTGCAATGGAGTGGAGATCCGAGAGATTGTACTTGGGAAACCGAGGAGAGCATTCAGAAAGCTTATCCCAGATGCCGAGTAGATATCTCTGATTGACTCCGGTGCAAGGTATATTTACCATACTTTACCTCACCATTTAATTCTCTATTCTATTATAATTGTTTGAATGATTTTAGAAGAAAAATAGGAATTAATTTGCATGGCTTTGAAAGGTTAAAAACAATTGGATTGGTTGTTGTGTTGTGTGATTGTAGATTTATCAAACCACTTTCGACTTTGTTCCTTTTCGGGGACGAAAAGTTTTAAGTGGGGGAGATTGTAACGACCCAGAAAATCTGAACCAATTTAAAAAATTTAAATTGGCTAAAATAATGGATTTTAAATATTTAAAATAAATATTTTAAATAATGGCGATGAAAACTGAGTTCGAATCGACATTTGAAAACGAATATAATTAATTATAATTATATATAGAATTGAAAATGGCGCGGTAGTTCGATAATTCGATTTCAAACTTCAATTGAATATACCGGGTGCAAAACAATCCGTATTTTAGTGAAACCAAAAACATTAGGATCTTATTGGTAATATCTTTCTAACGAATTTGACCAATCGAAATTTGATAGCGGGAATCAAAAGATATGTCCAGTTGAAAATTCTGAATAGTCGCTATAGAATTCAGGCCCTTAAAAATGGACATTTTGCAAACGACCTTGGATTTCGATGAAACCACTTTTGTTAGATCCGCAGTGTCAAGTTATTGCTAGGTTTCAAATTTCATAATTTTTCGAATCAATATGTGAGCGTGGCAAAAGAAAACGCGTTTGACCAGTTTCTGTTGAATTTAATCGACTGGAAATTGGCCATTTTACATACGGTCTCAGAATTCGACGAAACTAGTTTTGTTAGGACCGTATCGTCAATACGAAGCTAGAAAATATTTTTCTGGAATTTTTCTAGTCAGTATGTGACCCCGGTAATTTGAAATGTGCGTTTAAAATTCAATATAGAGATTTAAATGAAAATTCAAAAGGAAACTGATTGTAACGATCAAATCAGCTTGCGATACATACCCCATTGTGTTCGGAATGGGGGTGAAACGCTATGGGCGATAGGCGGTGGGCCTCGTTTCGAGGTCATATGTAAAAGTCAACCTTTTTGCAAAATATAATAATTAAATAATAAAAAAAAATACTTTTCCCTCCTATACCTCTGCCCCCCCCTCCCCCCCGAATTCATTTATACAGAAATAAAAAAAAAACCCTAAAGCCATCGCGACGTTCACCAGCCCCCCCTCGTCTCGACGCCGACGAAGACCCGCCCCCCCCCCTAGTCTCGACGCCGACGAAGACCTGTCCCCCCCCCCTCCATCGATCGAAGCATCGCGACGCCCCCCCTGGAGCCTCGAAGACGCCGCCATCGACGAACAACACCACCTCGAAGCCCTCCGACGTCTGCGAAGACCTCCCCCCCCCCTCTCTGTAAGTATTTCTGTTTATTTTATTATTTTATTTTTATTTTATAAAAACCGAATTTAATAATGATTTTTGTTTTAAAGAAATAAAACTGATTTTGTTTTTAAAGTATTAAAAACTGGTTTTGTTTTAGAAATATAAACTGATTTTTAAAGGAAATATAAAAACTGAATTTTTTTATATAAAATTAAAACTGTTTATTTTAAAAAAAGAATAAAACTGGATTTTAAAAAGAATAAAACTGATTTTTTATATGAGTATTAAAAACTGATTTATAAAAATATAAAAACTGATTTTTCTGAGATTTTAAAAACTGATTTATAAAGGAATATAAAAACTGATTTATAAAGGAATATAAAAACTGATTTTAAAATGATTTATAAACTAGAAGAAGATTAGAAATTTAAAAGTAAAAATCAGATTTTTATATATGGAAAGCCGAAGTAAAAATCATATTTTTATATATCGAAAGTCGAAAGTAAAAATCAGATTTTTATATATATAAAGCCGAAGTAAAAATCATATTTTTATATATTGAATAGCATCGTAAAGATTCGATTTTTACATATGTAGAGAATACGGGCGACGAAGCAACAGAAAGAGAGATTGGCGAAGAAGAGTCGTGGTACTGGATAGCTATTGGTGAGATTTCTGATTTAAAATTTATATATATATATGTGTGAAGTAAAAGTGAATTGCTATATATATATATATATATATATATATATATATATATATATATACGCCCCTCGTCCACAAACCATGGACGATATTTATTGATTGAAATTGTTGTGATAATTGGTTGATAGCGAATGATTGTTTGGGATTGTTTGTGATTGATATTGGTTGATGGTGGTTGAAAAATACCCATTTGTGGTTGTGAAATATTTGGTTGAAACCACATAGGATTAGTTTGTGGAAATGAAATAAATATATACATGCCGCCTGCGTGCGAACTAGATGCATGATCCCCATTGTCAAAAACCGCGAGGTTTTAAGGTAGAGCGAGGAGCCGTACTAGGGACGGTCCCGGTTTAACTACCCTGCCGTTATGCTGCCGAAATTTTGAATAATATTCGTGTGTTTGAATTATTTTCATATGCTTAAACTATATTTATTCATTGTATAGAAAACATTCATGTGTTGAATTGATATTCATTCGTTGTTTAGAAATTCATGTGTTGAATGGTATTCATATTTTGAAATAAATTGTTCGATAATAAAAATCACATTTTTATCTATATATAGAAACTATAGAAAACATTCATGTGTTGAATTGATATTCATTCGTTGTTTAGAAATTCATGTGTTGAATGGTATTCATATTTTGAAATAAATTGTTCGATAATAAAAATCACATTTTTATCTATATATAGAAACTATAGAAAACATTCATGTGTTGAATTGATATTCATTCGTTGTTTAGAAATTCATGTGTTGAATGGTATTCATATTTTGAAATAAATTGTTCGATAATAAAAATCACATTTTTATCTATATATAGAAACTATAGAAAAAATTCATGTGTTGAATTGATATTCATTCGTTGTTTAGAAATTCATGTGTTGAATGGTATTCATATTTTGAAATAAATTGTTCGATAATAAAAATCACATTTTTATCTATATATAGAAACTATAGAAAACATTCATGTGTTGAATTGATATTCATTCGTTGTTTAGAAATTCATGTGTTGAATGGTATTCATATTTTGAAATAAATTGTTTGATAATAAAAATCACCTTTTATCGACTATATGAACTATATAGAAAAATAATGTTTTGAAATGAATCGTTTTACAATAAAAATCACATTTTTATTGTATGCATAAATCGTTGAAATGTGAAGTGTTAAAAATAGCCACTTGTTCAAAATAAACATATATGAGTTGAGATATTCATTAATTAGCTAATGAAATGATTTGCACCTATTTATGTAACATTAGAACGAATGGAGTTTTTAAACCAAATAGAAATCAAATATGAAGTCGAATAGAAATTGATAAATGATAAGAACTGTATATATATGTACATGCAATATTCATTGAACAGGTTATAGCAAAGGGGCTAGAGAAGAGGAATAAAATTTTGTGCCCGACAAATAGGTACACATTTACTGATTTGTTTGGGTGATGATTTTGAGCCTGTTGGCTAGCCGCTTGGCTTTTTCTTTTTCTTTTTGAGATTAGAAGGACCGGGAACGCTATTTGCGATTTCCCGATGCTCCCGGTGCAGGGGAGGTTATGGCGAAATTTTTCCAAAATTTAAGGCGTTAGAATAATATTTGAAGTGAAAACGATATTGAAATTGTTGAATGAACTATATTTATATAAATATATAAATATAAATAAAATTAAAACGAAACGAGGCCGTGCAGTTCATATTTCGAAACCGTGATTTCAAACGACTAGTACGGGAAATCCGACCATTGGATTTTCCCGAAACCTCAACCATCGGGTTCGCCTTGGAATAATCTTTCCAACGGCACCAACCTTGTAAAAATCCAACGGTTGGATTGACTGGAATGTTTAATTCAAATCTGAAGAAAAACAGCGCCAGAAACGATTATATTTATTTATATATATAAATATAATTATATTTAATCGAATAACGACGCTGCAGTTTGTATTTTGAAATCGAAAATTCAAACGATTGTACCGGGAGATCCGTCCGTCGGATTTTCCCGAAACTGGAACCGTTGGGTTCGTTTTGAAAAGACCTTTCTAATGATGTAAATTTTGTGAAGATCCAACGGTTAGATTTTCAGATATGTGTAAATCAAATCTGAAGAAAAACAGCGCCACGGCCGCCTTATGGCCCGAAGCGTCGTTCTGAATAAAATGGCTATTTTAAAATAAATAAAAATAGCGATAAATAGTTATAAAATACCATAAACGATATGGAATGGAAATAAACTGAATTTGCTTGATTTGTGTGGCTTTTGATGGTTGAATGTGTTTGGTGTGAAAATTACATTAAAGAACACAATTGGTGTTGTCGAATAATTTAACCATTGAAATAAATCGATTTGAAATTCTAAATATACGTGAATTATTTGGAAAGGCCGAGTTAATTCTCATTTCGAATAATCGACCGACGATTGAAATTCGAAGATGAAGACGATGGTCGAAGACCGGAGATCTTCACCTCGTTTGGATGGTAACCGAGGTCCTGATTGGGAGGCATCCCGAAATATGGATAATGAGTGGTGATCGTCCAGACGTACGTGGTGATCGATGGGTTTGCGAGGTATTTAGTGCCTCCGGTTTCGTTCAGACCCAGAACGGACTTGTAGATGGACTGTGTGTCTGACATTGGAGTTTATTCTGTGTTGATTGATTTCTGTTAAATATACATCTGTTTGGCGGCGGAGAATTTATTCTTTTTCTTAACGCCCTTCTCTGAGACGTACGAGCTCAGAGGTTGTATATTGATGGACATCAATCGCATGGCGTGAATTGCCTGTGTGGCATGCTAAGATGCAGTGATCAGGGCTTCTGTTGAAAAGCAAAGTCTTGTGGTGATGATCAAAGCACCGCCTGTGTGGCGTAGCTTTGTGTATAACGTGAATTCGCGAGCCTCACACCCCGGTTTGAGCCTAAAACGGGAGGAAGGACCTCAGGGAGGACATGCGTTTCTTTTTAGCTAGGGTGGTGTCAGTGACCTACCAGCCCTGACATTTATATACTTTTCACCTATGTGGTTGTTGCTGTTGCGAGGCGCCTCGGTTTGATCGGACGATCCGGGTCCGATGGAGTCATTCGTTGGCTCGTTTACGCCCCAAAGGGCGGGGAAACGCAGTGTTCAGGAATTTTAATCCACATCGGTGGACCGGCCCTGACGATCCAAGGGTCACTCGAGCTCTGATCCTGAGACATGGGCTAGATTGTCTCGAATTCGGTAAGGACTATCTTTTGCCTTGGTTCATGACGGAAATCCAATTTCCAAATACGACATCGTGCGGTTTTGATTGTATACCTATATATGGCGACATAGTGGTATGGGGCATTAATGCCGTCTATGATTGATAGTTATGATTTGAAATTGATTTCAAAACATATAAACACTAGCAATAATATCAAATGCCTTGGTTTTATTCGTATCAAGCATATCTTGGCCGTTATAAGGTAAAAACTCTATCCTCCGGTTTGCGTTGCATTGTGTGATGGGAACTGAGTCTTATAACGGCTTCATTTTTATAAAAAGCATAGCGATGTTTAAAAGAAAGATTTGTTTTAAAGCACTGGCAATCCAATGGAGTAAACCCGTTCCACGAAAGTGGCGTGGTCCTGTGATTAGCCAATTATATATGTGTTGAGTGGATTTCTCATACCAGTCCCATGACTGACTCGTAGTTTGTTTCACTTTCAAACTCGGGTGCCCCTTTTTCTACACGGGCAGCCTTGTATTCAGGTTTAGCTGTTTCTTTTTCTGGATAGCTGGAGCTGAAGATGGATTCTATCATTTATTCTTTTTATGCTGTTCAGCTCCTATTGTACATATTTTGTTTATTTCCGCTGTAGACATTTATGTATAACTGAACTGTATTTGTACTAAGTAAGATCCTGTATACTGTGTAACTCTGATGATTACTTTTATCCAGTATATTTTGTTGTTCATATCTGGTGTATTTATTTAATTCTGTTCTGCTATTATCTGTTTCTGTGTTATATTCCAAAGATAACCTTGTTTCCGTGAGAACGGGAAATCGGGTCGTCTCATTAACCCAAGAGAAGGGCCCGTCTCCGCCACTAATTGAATTATGTTTGTAAAAATCAATGTATGTAATTATTAAGAAATACTCTGTAAGATATTCGTCCATACAAGTCATCCAGGTACAGGATGAACCGAAGGCACCCTCTTACCACATCCTAGGTATCACCCTATAGATAAGTAGCGAGTAGTCCTTGCAAATTCGTAGATTTCAACCACGACAGGATTACATTATATCTCCGACCACTAAACCAGAGATTTTAAGTAATTCTACCGTTTTATAAATATCCAGGGTCTTCAATTTCTCCATCTCGACCAGTATCTGATATCTTCAACATCTTGTATTTGTTGGTTGGAAAGGTTTTCGAATATAACTCGATCCCGGTCATTCCGTACCAACTAACGTATAGGCCAGATTTGATGGTCGGTTATTTAACTATCAAATAAACAACCATTCAATCATAAAATAAAAAATAGATTTGCTGGTTTAGTATTCAACATCACTTGGCTTCTTTAATTAAAAAATTAAACAAATGGTTAATTTACAACTTAAAAATCTTTTTTTTTTGATATTTTAACATGGCATTTCACTTCTTATTTAATTATAAGATTATCTTCAAAACTATTTATTATACCATTACTTGTTATCTACAATCGGGAAATCACTTCAATTCCCCACTCGTAAAACAACGTTACAAAATCTCTTTTATTTCATTATTTGAAAACAATTACCAACTCTTATTCTTATAAAAATCCTATTTCAAAACACAACTTCTCATTTCCTTTTTAACTTGAAAATATCGTGATATTTTCACGCAATCTCCTTTTGTTTTCTGTTACCTTGAAAATCTCATTATATATATTCTCAAGTCCTTTTATTTCCTTTACTCTGGAAATCATATTATATATTCTCAAATCTTTATTTCCATTACTGGGAATATTCCTATTACTTATTCATGCATTCCTATACTTCAACCCTCATTAGTCATTGATCATAAATTGGTAAGCGAATAATTTCCTAAGTATCAACCTAGAAGACCGAAATCAACATCAGATTAATACTCAGAAAATCACTCAACTCAACCAATATCCATTTAGTTTCCAATTCTTATATTAACTCTTCATTAACCCATATTATTTCACTTATACTCCATTCAACCTTTTTTCCACTTTGAAAATCTCATTTCAATTCCATCCATTTCACTTAATTTCGTTATGAAGTATCGCCAATTCAAATCAATGCTTTGACTTCTCATTTCATTTCATAATCCTTGGTTACGACTTGGGTTCAATATAAAAACCCTTTTTACCTCAATTCTTTTCACTTAATTCACATATTAAGTTAACGATTATTTTAAGCTATCGTGTTTGCTTAAAATCCCTTTCATAACTTAATTCATAAAACTCAGGTTCTAATATAAAGCATGTTCATAATCTCCTTTATAATCTAACTTGTTTTCATTTCAAATCTTCGATTTCCTTACTTCGATGAATTTCATTTCAAGATAATTACTTAAATTATTATTATTAAAAATAATAATTTACTTAAACATTAACTATTATAAAATTAGTTATTTGCTTATTTAACTAAAATAAATAATAAACTTTCTTTTTAAACTCTTATTAAGATTTAAACAAATATTTATTAAGCTGTTTCCATATATTACTTGGAAATAAACCAATTCAACTCAATAATCAAACCACATTTGAAATGGTAGACATGGTTAACTCAAAACACGATTATTTCTTTAACCGATTCATATTAATTCCACCTTTAAATTAATTAATAACATAATTAACTTAGATAACTTCATTTATTTGTTTCTTAGAACAATTAATCAAATTCTCAACCATTCGGTTAATTTCTGCTCATTTAATTATAAATCTTATCTACTTAAGAATTTGCATTATAAAATCACTATATAATTATTTATAAACTTAAATAATTAATAATAAATATTTATTTCCTTTTTATACACTTCAATTTCAAATAATAGTTTTCAAAATCTATTTTTAGTTATAAAATAAATATTATAACTTCATTTCTGTCGATTTACCTGATGGTAAATCCATATTTATAAAATGATTGATTTATAGGCCAAGTGATGCCAATTATCCAACCAATACTACCCATTGGTTAATAATAAATGTCGAATTACGATTCAACAAATCAATCCTCTAATCAGGTTGGTCATACAGTTCATATAATGGTCATATGAAAATAAACAATAAATTTGAGGAATCAAGTTGGATCCCTCTAACCTGTTTCTCATTGCATCCAAATACGTTACCTCAAT
This sequence comes from Allium sativum, assembly GCA_030737875.1. NCBI lineage: Eukaryota > Viridiplantae > Streptophyta > Magnoliopsida > Asparagales > Amaryllidaceae > Allium > Allium sativum. The sequence continues at coordinate 975,502,636 of CM060909.1, forward strand.
TTCAATTCAATAAATAGATATAATGTTAAACAATAAATAAATCACAGTAATCCAAGCACCCATATTTTAATTTAATACGTTTATATTATTATAAACGTAACCAACAAGGTAAGTTACCACATTTGGAAATAATCATTAAAAATAACGATTAGTTTAAATTAAATTAAATGAATGTTTAATTTAATCAGATCAGTTCAACACATATAAATATATATATATAGCATCCATCAAATAATTAACAAACATAGCACCCAAATAATAAACCCGACTTATATAAATATAAGTGGGTAAACTGAGTGAGTTAAACTCACTTTGATTCTGTTTGTTTCTATTGTGGATAAATTAAACAAGTGCTTAATTTTACCGATAATTCCAGCTATTCCCAAATTTGTTCCAATTTTGTTTCATGATGCAGACCTCGATACCATGATCCCAATGATACCTGGTTCGTTTAATTCGGTGAACATATGCACAAGTTATAGGCCATTTTATTATATACGAATTAAATTAAACTTAATAACTAATTTATTAATATAAGATAAATTTATTTAAATGATTTACTTTGATTCAGGTACATGGCGCCAATTATCCGTTTCTTGATTTGGAATGAAAGGTCCGACCAATTTGCGTCATCTATCGGAAACTTTCCATCTGCACTTTATAAATATTGACCCCGATTCTTATTTGTTTTCTTCCAGACTAATAACATATATTAATTAATAATTCCTTAAGTAAATAAATTAAAACTTAACTAGTGCAGACTGATCATCTTGTAGTCCTTCGTACCCTGATTTACCCTGATTAGAAACCACGTCGAAAACACGCTGGATTTCTAGAAAATAACGTGGCCCAACTTTTAACTTCTTCACACATGTTTTATTGTCATCACAGTTTAGTCCAACACTTCATTCCTTTAATCCACGTTAAACACAATACACCCCAAAAGAATTTCCATCCCAAATTTTGTTTTCTTCTCACGTAAGGATAGATATCCAATTTTCCAAAACAATAACGCACGATTTTTGTCCATTTCCCCATCCACATTACCTTGTTTTAAAATGATACCTTGCTCCTTATTTGCTGCATCGTTCCAACCAGTGCCTTCCGTTCCTATACAAACCCGTTACTCCATCCTTATACAACTCACAGCTGCTTCACAAACCCAACATTACTTGCTCCAGATAATAGCTTGACATCACTTCCTTTAGGTTGCCCCCATTATCACCTACTATTGTGTATTTGCCCAACTCTCAAAACTTCCCAGGCCAACGTATCATTTGAATTATACCCCATTGTATACTTCAGAACCCATACTCAAACAAATGCCACGTGTTCATCTTCCTCACCAATAATTCGAATAGCTCCTTTGTTCCTGAACTATCCCACAGTCCACACGAACGAGCACAACTCCACAACAGTTCCTCCACTTGTTTTCGTTTGCATAGTTAAAATGAAGCTGACGGTTTTCCTTCTTTGATAAGTACTTCGTGCCTTTTTTTATTTTCTTTCTAAGAATAACTGGCCGAACCCAAAATAAATGAATTGCCCCACCTTAAATTATGCTAAAAACAAACGGGACGCATATATTTTTCACCACATACCAGACCACGTCCTTCCCTTATTTCTCTTTGTTCCAGTACATATATTGTGTCTTCCACCCCAATGTTTCTCCACCTATCCAGCCGCCGTACTAGCCCACCAGACCCGATCAATGATGGCCAGACTCCCCCCCCCCTATGTATTCGACCTCCGCTAGAAATTTTAATGCATCCAGTGGCTCCGTTCGCTATCTGAGCCCCATGGACTTCCGGTTTTTTAAGATGCTGATTCGACCTCCATAGTCCACAGAAAGTGATCACGACTGTTCAGTCTCAAGACCTCACGTAGCTGAACAATGTGGTAGTTAATAGTATTTGAAGATTGTTGATGGATTTCGAGGTTTACTGGTGAAGAGATCGAACAAATTCTGTTCGTTCAATTTTATAAGTGGCGGCTTTAACTTTTTCTGACCACGCAGCAACATTCATTTAGGTTTTGATCACTTGGGAGGGTATATATATATATATATATGTATATATAAAATATTTTTTGCAAAACTTAGTCATGAAGTATCATCTAAAACCTACCACATACAATATCCAATCGAGATGAAACTCCTAATCCTAGCATAGAAAAATATTTCGGATATGATGTGACAGGTTTCGCCGAATTCCGAGGTCGTTTGTAAAAAGTCCTTTATATATCACATGTGAAAAAAACGCATTTAAATTTCCTATGATCACAAAATAAATCCAAATAACTTTAAATTTGAAACACTACTACACCTCATCATTACAAATTTATTAAAAGTAGTTTCGCTAAAAACAGAGTTCGTTTGATAATCCATTATTCCAATTTACGCGTAAAATAACGCTATTTTGGACACCCGAAATATCCAATCTCCAAAAATAACAAATGATATATCTATTCTGACTGTAAACATTAATATGAATCCAATGGAATAGGTTTCATAGTTTAATTCAATCGTTATCTCGAGTTATGCCCACAAACCCCATTTAAATCTAATTAAATTATTAAATTAATCAATATAATTTATAAATAATTCCATAACTACTATTTGAAAATTTGAATTAGACATAACTAACAATCTGTAACAAGAAATCTCCATTTTTCTCTTTCATTAGAAAATTATTATCAAACAGATTCAAATGTTTCTTGTTTCAAAGAATTCTAACTTATATCGGATTATGTATATTCAATTGAAGTTCGAATCGTAAATTACAAACTACCGCGACATTACGAGCTCGATTTATAATTATATATAAATTAAATGTTTAAACTTCATTATATAAATGAATTGTATATTTTAAATCCATTTAAAATCCCAAATCAATATTTAATATAATATAATAAAGTAAATATTTGACTATAAAAAATACGAGACATTACAGATGGATGCAGTTCGGTGGCCGAAATTGGAAACCGACTATAAGGGCCTTAATAAAATTATTGAAAATATGAATAAATTATGTAAAATCATAATAAATGATTTGGAACGATTTTGGATGAAATACTCAAAGTTTGAAAGGTAAAAGATTTTTTTTTTGTCTGAATGGGCTAGTTAACAACTAGAATAAAGAAACAAAAGGATTATGCGATGATTCCTGAGAGTACAATCTAGTAGCACCCATAAGATTTAACTAGAAATTATTCCATTAGGCGAGGGGTGGGAAGAACTGAAAGGAACACCGGATACTCGACTAAGATCAGACGATGTTTTCTAAAGATAAATGATCCAATGGTTTTAAATTAACATATTGGATTGTGAATGGTTTTTATATAACCAAAGATTTCCAACATATGAATTGGGTTGGATTCAATGGGAGTTATCTTCAGATATTTCGGTATTGGATTCCGTAATTATATGGATATCGTTGAGGAATTTGGAAGATATAAATATCATTATTCTAGTACGATATCTGTTGGTTTCAGAATTTGATACTGAATTTCTATTAAAAGCTTTGTATTTAATATTGAATTGGCTTTTGGGTTTGTTGTGAATGGTGTCTTTAATAACACTATTCTTAAATTCAATTGAAAATGGAATTTGAGATATAAATCTTTTAGTTAAGATTTAATGAAGTTTTCCAATTTAAATACATTCAATTGGAATTAAATGGAAGTTAATTTTGGGTTTATCATGAACAATAATTTAAACGACATTTTTACTTTAACCTAGTTAAAGATAAGACTAATTTCCTAAAGTTAAACAATCATTAAGTAATGATTTGTAAGGATTAAAATTGATATTAAGGTTTTAATGAATCTTTAATTAGATTGGAAATGTAAAGAGGTAATTAAATTTACCATATCACAATGGGTGTTAGATATGGAGTACTACCAGTTTTGCTCCATGGGATAAGTAGGTTGGGAATGGAACAACGATACAAATATTATCGTTCGTGTAAGATCCATTTATCCTGATAAGGTTTATAAACCTTGAAGCGTGAAAAGATATTATAAAATCTTTTGAAATGATATCCTAAGAATGGTTTAAATGGCAAGTTTAAATGAAATAAATCTTTTGTAAGATTTATGGGGCTAATTCCATTATAGTGAATATGTGAATAAAAGAATATTCTCAATCAGAATGAGACTGTTGGTATGTTTATATATCACATGATTTTAAAGATGCGCGAGTTATTCAAAAAGACTGGGTTTAACCCATTCTGAATAACTGTTACGACGATTAAAAATCGAAGATCTGAAGATGGTGGTTGAAGATAGAAGATCTTCACATCTTTTCGATTATTATTGATGTCTCAATTGGGATATATACCCAAGATAAGGTAATAAGTGGTGGTCATCCAGGCGTACTTGGAGATTGACCGAATATGCGAGAACCTCTCTCCTGTGTTGGACATATGGGACGAGGAACAAGGTGCCTACTGTTTCGTTTAGACCTAGAACGGACTTGCAAATGGATTGTGTGTCTGACGTTGTAATTTACGCTATATCAATTGATTTCTATTAAATATACATCTATTTGGTGGTGGAGAATATATTCTCTTAACTTAATGCCTTCTCCAAGACATATGAGCTTAGAGGTTATATATTGGTAGATATTAGTTGTATGGTATGAATTGACAATGTGGCATGTTTCATGGATTAAAGCTTTTGTTTAAAAGTAGAGCTTTGTGTATGATGATCAAAGCATGGCTGATATGGCATAGCTTTGTGTTATGGCATTAATTTGCGAGCTTCATAACCTGGTATAAGTCAAAAACGGGATGAAGGACCATAGGGAGGACATGTGTTTCTTTCTAGCTAGAAGTGATGCAATAGTATAGAGCCCAGGCAATTTACTTATGTGGATGTTAGAATTGAGGCGCCTCATATGTGTTCGTATAAGGCCAAAGTGGCCGACATACTGACCAAGAGTTCTAATAGGATCGGGAAATGTACTATTCAAGCAATTGTTTAATCCATCAGAAATAGGTGGACCAGCCCTGCCGTTCCAAAGGGATATGTTTTTCCCTAGGATAGTTTTCTAGAGATGTTCCGAAGTTCAGATGAGGAAGGATCCCTTGCCTCGGTTTATGATGGAAACCAAATTTCCAAGGCGACCCTTGCATTATCAATTGTAAACCTATATGGCGACATAATAGGATGGGGTATTATGCCGTCTAAGATTGGTACATTTATATTTGAAATTGTTTTCTACACTATGCACTTATAATGATAATAAAGAAATTTCGCGTATCATGCATGTTTGACTGTTATAAGGTAAAACTCTATCTTCTGGCTTGCGCTTGCATTGTGTAATGGGACCTGAGTCTTATATTAGCTTCATTTTTCAAAAAGCATTGGGTTGTTTTTGTTTTAAATCAGTATTCATGCAGAGGAAACCCATTCCGTGTCATATAACGTGGTCCCGTGATTTACCCAACTTTAAAATAAAGTTAATAACTATTTTGGTTCTTATACCAATCACACGACAGACCCGAAGTTTATTGTTTTACACCTAAACTCTTTGTGCCCATATTTTCCACATGGAGAGCTAGTAGTTTGCGTTTTGCAGATATTCTTTTGCAGGATCCTGGATTTATGCTGGAGCTATGCTCAGGATTTTTTTGGATTTTTTTTATTTGTATCTATGTATGTATATTTCCGCTGCATTCTAATTTATTAATCTATGATATATTCTTGTACTCTTATGTAAATTGTTGTAATAGCAATGATTTTTTTTTTGTGTTCTGTTCTGATGCATTGTATCCTTATAACAATCCGAGGATTTCTGACTTTTGAATCGGACCTGTGTGGTTTACGGTAAAGGCGGGAATTTTCAGGTTGTTACAAAAATAAATGGAAATATTGCAATTGTAGGATAGGTCAAATCATAATGTAGAGGAGAAGATTTGTGGAGTCAGAAGAAAACCTAAAGCTTAGGATAGATGTGGGTAGACACAAATTTAACAAGATAATTAATTTACTTTAATTTCTACACTATGTCAATTAGATGGTTAATTCTAAACTCAATCCATTGAATTATCAAATTGCAAATATGGTATAATTGATCTTTTTTATCTAATTGTAATTAAAATATGTAAGTTTTAAAATTTTAAATCATATGTTTAACACATATAATTTGAAAACTAGAAAACATAATGATTAGTTGCATAATGATTAGATCTGACATTGTAAAAACATAATGATTTGATGCATAATGATTATATTTCATTTTTTAGAAGCATAATGGTTAGTTTCGTATTAATTAGATGTGATATCATTTAGCAACAAATTGGAACTAAATGAAATCTGAATTACAAAATAAGTATTGGAAGGTGATTGATTGTAGGCAATTGACTTAAGACTGGTGTATGTCAATTGTCATAAGTCACTTCATTTTGGGCATTGAGCCCAGCAGGTGTATAAACATTTTTGTTCTTTGAGTTTCTTATCGGTATAGACTTATTTACATGATCTTACTTTATGATACTGGATTTAGTTCAAGTTCTTCATTTCATAAAGTACGATGCAGAGTGTTTTCGTGGTGTGCATATTATGGTGTGAAGGTACACTAAGGTGTTATGATTGGGGAAGATACCGATCAATAGTCTGGGTTATATGATCAAGGGAGGTACCAATCAAGAATATTCCCATGGGTACTTATTATTAGGGAAACTATAGATAAGGGTTGTAGAAAGCTATGAGCCGTATGGTGCGCAAAATCAATAGAAGTTCAGGCATGATGACTGTGAGAGGTACATAAGAGATATTTTTCTGCTAATATCAAGGGTTGGACATAGGTGCTTATGGCAAGTCATTGTGCTAGTTTACATTTGTATTCTTCCTTTTCAGTCCTAGTCGTGTGCTTAAGTGGGATAGGAGATCCCCAATTTGATAATCATTTGAGTGAGGTTCGATCTGGAGACATTCTCGATGTTAGTACGAAGATCCCTGATAGGACACCTTAGATGCATGGACACTGTATACGTACTCTATAACAAATAGAGTAAACTCGAAGTCAGCTTCATTTAATTTCCATTTTATTCTTGTTCTCATTCACTAGACACATGTTTAACTTACTTTATTTTCCCCACCATAGGTAGGAAACAACTATTAATCGATTGATTGCTGCTTTCTTCTTATTACGCTTTTAGTCTACGATTATTCAAGTTGTATCATAAATTTTCTATCAGTATGTTTTCTCTTTTAATACTTCACATATGATGGATTACTTTAATGGCACTCTGATATTTTGATACGTGTTGTTGGTTTTTTAAGATTATGATATATATAATTCTAAAAATAAAAATGATTTTTGGAATAGTTTTCAAAATGGATTTTATACGTTTAACCATTATAAGTATTTTAGGAAAAGCTATTAAGGATCTTACAAATTCGTGCTTATTCTTATTTTAATTTTTTCATGTGTTATTCTTTATCTCTTAATCTTGTTTGAACTATCTATGGTTCTAATTAAATGTTTATTATTCACATGTAAAAATGCTTGATCTCGCAGGATCTAGCTCTGTTGACATCCTTGTTGTTTTAGGCGTGAATGTACCTATTTGGTTCCCTATACTTGTAGACTAGGAACCAGTATAACATCCAACTGTAGAGCCCGTGAAGTTTGTAGATGTGAGGGCCCTTTTTCATCCACAATTTTGCTTCTGACTTCGCTAAGTTAAGAGAGTATGTTTAAGCTTGGATGGCAATCCATTCTGGGGCAAAAATACTATATTGATGTTAGAGCTTGGGTCTACAACTATGAGTGGATTTTTGGGATTATGAATTTATCAAACGATGTTATAAGGCATGTTGCTACTTGGTAGCTACAGATAAAAGCTGACAGTTGATGGGAGGTTATTGGTACTAAGATGGAGAGTATTATCATGACTTAAAGAGATTTTAGATGAAGATTTGAGTTAAATTCTTGTAGTGGTTTAAGGAGGGAGTTATATTGGAAAATTTTATAATTTTAAAGCAAGGTGATTTATCAATTAAGGAGTACGTTGATTAGTTCAATGAACTTGTGAGGTTTAGGATGTAGTTGATTAATACCCACCCATGAAGGCTCTTAAATTTTCTAAGGTTCTTAATTAGCCACTACAGGGCTTAGTAGGGAGCCACATTCTTGTAGAAGCTACTTATTAGGGTATGTTTGAGATGGAATTGCTTACCTATGTTGATAAGAAGGTGGAATAGGCTTAAAGGATGAAGTGGAGAATTTTTTGGAAAGGGAAAAAAGGGAGGACCTCCACCTAAAAGAAAGATTCAGAAGAAGGAGGTGATGTGTTTCAATTGTGATAAAATGAGGCACCATATTCAGGATTGTTCATCATTGAAACCAAAGTGCTTCAATTGTGAACAACTAGGGCATATAGATTGTCCAACACACAAAGAGAATTTTCTTAGTCTTCTACTCAAGTGGTTCAGGCTTACGCTACGGAGGTAATTCCTATTTCTAATATTCAGCCAGCACAAGATAAAGGGGAGAATTTGATGATAGAAATAGTGTTATCTCTTTCTGGTCTTCCTATTCGTATTTTATTCAATACCATCCTTTTCATTACTTTATCTCTAATAGGACTATTAATGACTTGCACATATATACTAGTGTTATGGCAGACCCTATAGATATCTGCATATTGATTTAAAAGGAAATGAAGTGATTGGTTATGATGTTTGAAATATATGTCTCAATTCTTTCATATGCATTATTTTATATTATTGTATGGTTAAAATTTTTTGTAATATTATCTAACGCACATATTAATAATAATGAAATCCCATAGCTTATTTGCTACTAAATCATGATGAAATCCTTTAAAAGTCAATTAGGCATTTAATTATAATAGATTATTAAAATGAATAATTTTTATGATATGTTTTTCTTATACTTATATTGCAATTAAGTCAGGTCTCAATATATGGAAATATTAGGTAGCAGTATAAGGAGATACCGCTTATGTCTTCTATTTAATAAAAGGTGAGTGCGGGTCCAATGATTTTAACCAAGTGTTGAGCTTCTATTCGTTGACAATCCCATATATATGCCATGATTTTATTAGACTCAAAAATCAAATGAATCCTAGTTAAAGAGTATAATAAAAGAGGGATTGAGGCTTAGAATGTGCCTCACAAGACATTTATGGCAATGTGTTTATAGCAGTAAATATCATAGAAGAAAATATGTTGCCATAATTTAATTTTACCCATGTTTAGCAACTATGAATATTTTGTAGTACATGTTGAATTGTTTGCTGCCAGTATATTAATGAATGACCAATTGTTTATTTGATGGTTGCATTGATTTAAGTCTGGGGAATAATAAGTTTTCAGTAGGAAGTAAAAAGGCAGTATACAGTAGGTATGAGAAGAACCAAGAAAAACATAGTAATATAACTATGGATATAGGTCACCTCTTCATCTAGAAAGATGAATATGGCTAGTGTGATGTTATATTGATTAGCTTAGCATCAAGGTTGGGTTAAAAGTGAAAGCGCCCTAGACAGTGTGCACATAGAGTTCAAGTGGAAGGCATTGACCTAATAATAATGATAACTCCTGAAGTATAATATGTCTGATAGGCAGTGGCGGAGCTAGCGTCCGAGACTAGTGGGGGCCAAAAAAGTTGTATACATATGGTTGTATATGTATGCAGAAGCCAAAAAGATGTAGAGCAAGAAAGCTGTATACATGTAAGCCAACTGGGAGCTGCAGAAGCTAAAGTAGAATTAAATTTGAGACTGAAGCAAAGGAAACATAGAAGAACAATAAAGAATGCAACCAAGAAGCTGTAAAAGAACTACAAAAAATACATTGTAAAAAGTCTAGTGGGGGCCAGTGACCCCACCTGACCCCCTAGATCCGCCACTGCTGATAGGCAAAAGGAGGTTCACTGAATCATGAGTGCTATGTTTGAATACGCTGAAGGGATGAAAGGAGAAACTGAATTGGTTGATAGCTTTGTGCTTTATTTAAGTGCTTTTGTTGATGATCTTGTTTATTTCTGTGTTTTAGTGGCTATTTTTAACCCTTGTGCATATTAATGTAAACCTTTTAAGCTACTGGCAATATTGTATAGAGATGAAATGCATTTTTTGTTGGATTTATACACCCTAATATCTTGTGTTAAGTGGTTACTCATATCAGGCTTTAGTATGACCATGTTGCATGCTTGCATCAAGGGGTATCTCATTTACAATGAGACAACTTTGGGTGCACTTGTAAGTAGTGATGAAAAGTGATTGACATAGAGGGACTTTGCTTGAAAAGAAGTTATACCGCTTAATTGATTAAGTTGCATTTATGGAATGTTATCGTAATTTAGCTATGTTTAGATGTAACTTGTGTTTCTTAAGATACAGGCTAAAGACTTTGACGTATGCTTTATTAATCAGTATGAAAATGCAATGTTTGTGGTGTTGAATGCTTTTATCATCGATTCTGAAATTGACCTGAATCATATGAGTTTTGATGCAGCGAAATGTACTTTGAATTTGTACACATTTTGTATGGGATGCCCAGGATGCTCACATGCTTTAATAATCTGAATATAATAGTATTAGAAATTCCTGAGGTAGGTAATGAGATTTGTCATAAATATATATAAATATATATATATATATATATATATATATATATGTATGTATGTATGTATGTATGTATATGTATATATACAGGGATATGAAATACTGACATGTGATATAAGTATGGTCGGATTCATGCTTATTTACTCATGCAAAAATGTACCCATATGTCAGGCTCAATTCTCATAATAAGAGTAAGTATTAAAACAAAATGACGAGCTACACTTCAAATACGCAGGAAGGTATATAATCGATATATACATGTATGTAAATCAGATAAGCAAAGCAACTGACTTTGTTTAAATGATTTTATCCGGTACAATGTGTATTGTAGTTTAATGGAAAACAAACCTTTTTAGGAAATTAAATACTTTAAAGTTTAAAAGAAAGAGAGTTATAATCCAGATTAGTATTATGGAAAATTTCAAACACTTCTTTCGAAATAGTTTTATGACCTAGCCAAAGTGTCATAAAATATATTAACCTATATCGTAATTGTTTGTAATACATAAAATTCATATTTAATAAATACACATTTATATATGACATTTAAATAGAAAACCAATCATTTACACTATGTTTTGTCGTGTTGAAATTAGTTAATTTCAACTAATCAAATAACTTTTGCTCATAATTAAACTCCGATGAAATGAGCAAAAGTGATATATATATCTTCAAATATATAGATTAAATCATGGTTTAATACACTTATATATCTATATCAGTAAAGGATGATCCCGGAATTGGAAATTATATTAGGAAAGCTTTTGAAAGCAAATGACCCTGACTTGTAAAATTATTAACAAATAATTAAACATTATTGGAAAATTTTAGGGGCCATTTCATTGAATAGGCTGACGGAAGAATCACTTCCTATTGTCCTGCATGGATGATCTCGTAGATTTGTTGGTTGGAGCAAGAGTAGCTTTCCAACCAGGACAGAGCTATAGATTTTCATCAATTAGGAGTATATGAGAATAATATTTAGAAGACTGCATAATGCTCCTGCTGAGTTATATTAGTATCTAATCATGCCTTTTGGACTAACCAACGACCGTGCTGATTTTGTTGACTTGATGAGTCTATTATTTAGAGAGTTGCTAAGTAAGTTTGTGGTGGTATTTATGGATGATATCTTGGTATATTCAAAGAGTAGAAAAAAGCATGCTTTGCATTTAAAGGATGCGTTTAGGACCTTCCAAGTACATAAGTTTAAATCTAAGTTTTCTAAGTGTCACTTTTGGGGAGATGAGGTTCGCTTCTTGGAGACACGTTATTTTAGGTAATACTCATATTACAAATTTTGGAGTAGGTGCTTCCATAATTAGGGCTGTATATTTTGTACGCATGTCTGATATCCGTTCATGTACGTGACCGAAATACGTCTATCCGAGTCTCACTTAGGGCACGAGTTCGGACAACGAAACTTATACGAGAAAAAATAACGTTCGGTCCGTATTCGTACGAATTTCCCGTAATTCGGCACATAGTTGGAATAAAATTTAATAAAAAATATAAATTTTGATATAAATAGCCATGTCTGACCGAATCCGTTCTTGTCCATGTTGAAAAACAAATGTCCATATCAGACTGATTTCATTTATGACACGAGCTAGGACAACATAATTTGTGCACGAAAAAATTTCGTTTGGTCCAATTTTATATAAGACAAAAACTGAACACACCTCCGTCTGATCCGACCCAACCGATTTACACTATCCATAATTTAGATGTATCAATTAACACATTGTCAATCTTAAGCAAATCATCAATTTGACTTAACTACTTGTTCACTAAAATCTCAGCCAAGGCCACGTTTCTATCTTCTTAAACTAATTGATATCAATAATTTAAATGAATAAACACTTTAGCTTTGGAATATATCGAAACATACTGATTCGTGTTTACATACATTTTACATGGTTTTTAGTTATTTCTTTCAGTCAACGTTGCCAAGCATACACTTTGACAACCGTCCGAAATCTCCCGTCTCCTCAACTCCCATATTTATCCGAAACGACATTTTCCTATTTTTATCTCTTCCAATCCATACACAAATATCATCGTCATCCCCATTACTTTTCCTATGATCTGCTGTTTCTAATAACCTTGGATCATCAAATTCCGTTGGCTTTCCACCATTATCCATACCACCTTCTACAAATTTTGATGTATGTTACAATCTGTTATGATTTTCCTGAATTTTTTTTGTGAATTAATTTACTATTTGTAATTGCAGTTATGTTCTGGGGATTATTTTGTTAATGCGAGACATTTTAGAATCAAGATGGTGGGCTCATTTATTTCTAGGATTCTTATGTAAGAATTTTCAATTCCTTTTCATCCATTTTCACTTATAATTACTCGAATTGGATTTCCAATTTAGTCATTTTTTAAAAAATGATCCGACGAAAATTAATGATACAAGATGCATAAACTAATTGACATTGGTTAACATTTTTCTCTAATGTGCATGCTGATTGCAGAACAATTTTTGGCTATGCCTATCCGGCTTATGAATGCTACAAAACAGTAGAATTGAATAAGCCTGAGATCGAGCAGCTTCGTTTTTGGTGTCAATACTGGTAGCCACCTCTTCTATTCAGTTTTCACTAATCATCATCATTATTATTTTCAATTTGTCATGATCATCATGTCGAAATTTATGAATACTGACAGGATTTTGGTCGCATTCTTTTCTATCTTTGAGCACATAGGAGACATTTTCATCTCATGGTAAAATGTTATTTGTTTTACAAATGTATTTTGTATCAGTTAATATCACTAAATAACTTCTTTTTTGAATTTTTTGCAGGTTGCCCATGTATAGTGAAGCAAAAATAGCATTCATCATATATTTATGGTACCCAAAAACTAAGGTTTGTACTTCCTATATATTATTAATCGGACATTAGTTTATGTGCCATTGATTCATTCAGACCACTGTATACATATATTAGGGCACGAAATATGTATATGACACATACTTTAGTCCATATATCTCAAGGCATGAGGCTGATATCGATCGTAATCTTCTTGAATTGAGAACGAAAGCGGGGGACATAGCTGTTCTTTATTGGCAGAAGACGGTTGGTTTATGTCAATCTAGACTATTTGAAATTCTGCAGTTTGTTGCATTGCAATCAAAGACGGTTCCCAGAAGCTCTCAAGATGTACATGTATATGCTAGCAATTGTATTTTAGTCTTTTTTTTAAGGTTCATTAGCTTTTTTAAAGCTTATTTTGTTATTATTTGTTTTGTTCACAGACTCAAGGACAAAATCAAAACATAGCACAGGATGAACCTTCGGACCAAACAGTTTTGCCAAAGAGTCCACTGAAAAAACAATCAAGGGATTCAGTTCATGTAGAGGCAACAAAAACAAAAGCAAGGGAAACAGAACCAGTGTCTAGTGATACAGATACAGTTATAACGCCAAGGAAAGTTGACGACTCTAAAGAGAGAGCCATGGTTGAAGCAGTACGAAAAGCACGTGCTAGGGTTAGAAAGCGAGCTTCCGTTCCTGGATCCACTAGCCATTAATCCACGTAGTTTCTTTTTGGTTATCAATCTTTACTGTACATGTGTTTACTTACCGATATAACAGCAACTTTTTTTGAATATATATATGAAAAATCATGAGCATTTGCACAAGAAAGAATATATGCTTGATTTTTTGAGTAGAAATTTTTTTCCTTTCAAGATAAATTACTTTTATAGAAGTTTCAAAATAAATTGTTTATGTAGGTAGTACAGAACTTGCTACATTGCAAATGGGTTAGACCATACAACACACTCTTAACTCTTGCATCATATTAGGTGTCTTAGCAAGTTTGGACGCGCTACTTGTCCTATATCAACATGATGTCAAACAAGCATTATAAAGGCTGGTTTTTATTAGTCACAGAGATAATTATTCACATCATCGATGGTTTCAGTTGTTTACGAATTTCTTGTAATTCCATGTAATCTTGAGGTTTCATACCAATCCACTCTTTTATCGTGTTGCCTAATGCACATCAACAGTAATACCAAATCTATTACACGTTACTGTAAATAAATTGAAAAATACCAGCATCATAATGATATTCACACAGAGTGTTTGGAAGAAGATTACATAATCAATGATCGCTCTTAAAACCTGTCTATTCCGATTGGTACGTACTTACCAGACCAATCTGGTGGTCAAAACTCAAAAGAGTGCTCTTAGGTTGAGGTCCAAGCTTTTCAAGCCTTTAATTGATTCAAATAAGCGTATTTGAATGATATATCACTTACAAAGGTCACAGAGAATTGTTTGAGATTGACATAAACAAAACTTATGAATGTAACCCTATACAACATAATGATTGATGGTCTTTAATTTCATGTAATGATAACGTAATGATTACTCTTCTTATCCTTAGGATCACTGCCTCATTGGGAAAAAATAAAATAAAAGTTATTAAATTACAATTGACTCAAGATAGTTTTGAAATGAAATGAACTATAAAAGTTATGGTTCACAAGCAAGTAATGTTATAATCAGGACCCAAAGGGAACCAAAGACCAGAGACAACAAAATTTCCAGGTGCTTATAAATAAAACTCAGTTTCTAAAACATGAGGGGAACAAATAATTGAAATGTACTTATATCCCGGAGGTTTTTATTCTCATCTGTGCATGCATTAATCCAGGTTCAAGTCCTGTAGTGATAATTTACAAATTGTATCATTTCCCTTTCAAATTTTCAAAATTTGGCTAGTTCAATGGATATGGTTGGTTCTGCACTGGTTATAATATTTTAATTAGAAGAGTTTAATTAATAAATGTACATATAAGATTAAAGAAAAATAGCAACAGTTATAATTAAATTAATCTTATACAAAGACATAATAAATTAGGGATTTTAATGCATGTAACATCAAATAATACACCCAAGCATATATATTTGAAGTTGTTAAGTATTTAGAATACATAAATCCTATTAATAACAGTGTTAGCCAACCTTGTAACAAGACTGTCCAAAATTCAAGCAATTACGATATCACTTACATTAGATACCAAGTGTTTTGTCTTTTCAAGAGCCAGAGATCAAGTCAAGTCAGAGACAAGCCAGTTTAAACAGACTTTCACCACGGGTCGAACATGATAAAAGGACTTCGGTCGAACGGAGAAGGGACACCGGGTCGTTGGCCTTCGGGTCGAACGGACTCGACCCGACCAGACCTCGATTTCGATATTGCGTGGGACAACTGCCCAATACTACTTCCACTACGTCCTATTCGAGTGGAGAGAATGATACGTAGCCACGACCCGAATCCCACATTTCACATGAACTGGTTTCCACTCACGACCTATGGACTCAGAGCTACTTTCACGTAGTAATAACTGTTGCCGCCAAAACTATCATAATCGACCTGCCACTACCATATAAATACTCGACCCGGAGGACGAAAAGAGGACTTTTTGGCACTTGAGTGATTGAAGCTCTCTATTTCAGCCACCATTAATATTCTACCCAATGCTGTTTCGGTCACATTCGAGTGAATTTCAACATTCTCGAGAGTAATTTGATTGTATCGTGAGTGTTGAGAGATTTCAAGTGTTATAATCGTAATTCTCTATTAAATAGAAGAATTATAAATAGATGTAGGTTTGTTAAAGCCAAACCACTATAAATCTTGTGTGTTTGCTTGTTGTTTCTCATTTTTAATTTATATTTCTTTATTAATCTCTTCAAATTCTAGTCTATTTGATGTTAGTATCATTTTCGGTCTAACATTTTTGTGCTTTCACTGAGAAATCGAATTCTCAGCTTTTAGGATTATTTGCCTACTGTTCGGATCACCAAGTTCAAAGGAATAGTTCGTATTTTCATTACTATTGACGTTTTCAATAAGTTTGATTAGTACGATTCCAAGAAAGTTTCAAGAAAGATAGGAATCAGCAATCTTCCCAAAGAACATCGGCAAACAAAGAGCCGCAAATTGGATTACAGGCCGAACAAGCAACAGGGGCTCTCGGGTCGAACGAGCGCGGGTCAAGATCGATCCGACCCGAACTGTTGACAGTTGAAACTCTTCATGTTACCACCAATCAACCTCCTTCTTCAATACCTATTTCGCGAGATGACTTCGCACGCTTGTTCTCCCAGTAGGAAGAGACCAACGCATCCCTGGAAGCTCAGAGACGGGATAACGCTGCAATCAGAAATGACATGGACACGATGGCCAGGCAATGAGAAGAATTCCGGAGGCAAAAAGACACTGGTTCCTCCCCACCATCAAGTAGCAGAGGGTTCATCTTCGTCCGAGGAGAATGGACAGTTACTACATCAGAAGAGACCCTATGAAAGGCCTGAAATCTTTGACAACTATGATTTGATTCACTTGATTCTCAAGAAGATGCAACGGTTCGGCTTGGCGCTAATGACCCTAGCTTAGCAGAACCTATGCAAATGCTGATGTGTGGATCTCAAGTCCTTCCTAGGGAACAAGGAACTTCCCAAACCGCTTGCGCTACCACCCACTCATCTTGTGATTGACTGGTATCGTAGGGGGAAAGGAAGTTATTCTCGAACATCGGATCAGGAAACATTGCCTGAAAAAGGGACAAGGGGATCTCGGAGAGATGAGAGTACTGAGCTCGAGAGTGTATTGACTAGAGCAGAAGTAGAAGCAATGGTACGATAGATAATGAACGACAGTAGAGGGTACACCAATGAGGATTGGGACATAGAGCGTATCCACACTCCTTTTACGAACGAGATCTTGGAGGCATGATACCCGAGGTGATTAAACTTACCCACAATGAGTAATAATTCGGGTAAGACTGATCCACAACAGCATCTAATGTGTTATTCGTGGTATATGAATGCTGTGGCGGCTCCCGACGCCATAATGTCTAAGGATTTTCTAATATATCTTGAGGGGGGTTGATATGTTGTGATTTACCAGACTTCCTCCTTGATCGGTTCCCAACTTTAAAGATTTAAGTGAGGAGTTTTCAAACCAATTCTGACTGCATACGTTAAAATCAAAGAGTGTTATAGAGCTCTCTATAGTTAAGAAGGCCCTTGGAGAAACTTTGAGGCAGTATCTGGATCGCTTCAATATGGTTGTTACTGAAGTAAACAACCCCAATCCAGAAATAGTCTTGATGGCAATGGTTGACGGGGTTGACAAAGATTTAGAGTTCGGAAGCTATTTGGTTGGAAAACCTCCTACGACTATCGAGTTATTTTATGAGAAAGCGAATATATGTCTGCTTCAAGAAGATGTGTACTTGAACTGGAAGAGGAGATCCAGTGTGGTTGTGAAGGAAGAAATTCAAAGCAACGTCGCTATAAGACAGTCTGGTGACAGTTCTAGCAACGTGAAAGTTAATGCTGGAAATCAGAATGAGGGAGATGGTCACCAAGGCAAGAATGGAAAAAGAAGAAATTATAACTGAAAGGGTGATTCCAAGAAACGACCTCGATTCCAGTCCTTTGAAAGTTATATGCCATTGAATGACACCTTAGAAAGCATTTACTTGGATACGTGCAATGTGATGTAGTACAAGAAACCACCGCCGAGAAACTCGATGGGGAAAGAACGCGAAACCAGAAAGTTTTGTTTGTTTCATGAAACCTATGTCCATTCGACGAACGAATGTTGACATTTGAGAGACGTAATCGCGAAGTGCTCTAGCTCTTCCTCTGCAGATTCCAAAACCATCCAACTCTTCTTGGGCCTTGGTAAATGTGCCTTAGAATCAGTAGCTGACTCAAGGGCGGTGTGGGCATTCTCCTCAGCTTTTCTCGCCCTCTCCTTGGCTTCAGCTAACTTGGCTTTTAAACTGGCAACCTCCTTATTAAGTTTAGTTTTTTCATGCTCAATGCGAGTGCAAGGTAGTTTCAAGTCGGTGTTCTTAGCTGTAACATTCTCGCATAGTTCCTTAAGAGTTGTACGCTCTTTGCTGTCGACATCGAGTTCTTTATGAAAGCGCTATTCTAGCTCGTCATGCAATTTTTTATACTTCTCGACGTTGCACTCCGCGAGTATAAGTTTGGACTGAATATCTTCATATTCCTTCTCAACAGCTTTGCGCATGACATATTGGATTCCCACATATGTCCTTGATTGTCGAAGTCGAATTGGAGGTGCTATTTATTTCAGATAGCTTTCGGGCGCACTTATAAGTCTCCTTCTATTGTTTATTAACAAAGTCTATCCGAGGCTTAACACCGTCGGACTAGTTCGTGGGGACTGGTTGAAGATTCGTCATGAAATGCATATTCCCAATGTGATATTTAGGGAACTTCTCCTTCAAAACTTTTATTCTCTCGGCGATTGAGGAGTCAAGAACCATGGGTTACGATGTTGAGATATCAACGGATTTGTTCTTGGTCGAAACAATAGATGCACTACCCTTATCTTTATCTTTGTCCTTGGACTTTTTCCAAAGTTCAGAATGTTTCTAGGGAGGCTTTTTTTTAGGATATGACTTTTGGGAGGAACAAAGGCTCTGGGAACCTGCTTATCCCCTTCGTCGTGACTTTGGTTACTTTTGTGCTTATCGGAATCTGAGCGAACTGGAGTACGGGAGCGTTTGAACTGGTGATACTTTATTGATAATGCCTTCTATCATCTCTCCCGTGGTCCCCTCTACAGTCGTTCGGCGTCAGAATAAGACTTTGGGAAACTTTGGCGGCGTTTTCTAGAATCATAGCTTCCCTGAGACATCGTCCCCCCAAATTAACATTAATTAGTATTAAAATAAGAAAATATTATAGCGCGCAAGTTTTGCGACATGCAATGTTTGTGTCGTGTGTGTCCTAAGTGATTACTCCTGAAAGGCTAAGCCCGGAGTTTGACTCGTAGGAATTGTCTTCCCAATCTTAATAGGTGTAATTTCTTCCTCAGAAGTAGGAAAGAAAGAACCAGAGTCGATGTCTTGAGAAGAATATATTTTATCTGTAAGAGGAAAATCATCAAGCCTCTGAATATAAACATTGATTCCTCTTATAAGGAATCATGAGCTGGTGATTTAGCAGGAGGCAGGGTCTTGAGAGAAGGCTGCTTCTAGGAAGTAGATGTATTTTTCGTAGAAATACCCCTAAACTCCTCCTCATGTGTCTTTTCCAGGAGCTCCTCGATGAACACATCTAGTGGAGATGGACTCTTGTCTATTTCACTAGGATCTTTCTTAGGAATTTTCTCTGTTTCTCCTGGTTGGAGTTCATGACTGGAACTCATAGGATCCTTGCTTTTCGAGGCCTCCACAGCCGATTGGGTGAACACTTCCAGTCCCTGCCAACGCCGAAGGAATATGATATGGGCGAACAAATGTAGGAGCACGACCTCCACCAAGTCCTATGCTTCGCTGCAGACTAAGAAAATGATACGATGAAGATACTGGCCCACTAAGCAGCTTTCAAACCTTAATAAAGCTGGTTGAGTATTCAATAAAGTATTCAGGACATCTTGATACACTTCGCCTTATGGTTTCTTCGGATTTGGAATTGAAAATAAGAAAGAAAAGTCAGGAAATATGTAAGCAAAGTTAAACAAAGGAGCCAAGGTTTGAACCTCACTAGATTGAAGCCATCTCCTGGAACACCCAGCTTGATGTCGAATGTAGAACCAGTTGGGCCTTATATTACCCACATTGTTGAACCCATCGACGATAATTTTTCTTTTGGGTACAGACTCGAAGTAGAGAAAAGAAGGATCCACGACTTTTCAGTGCTTGAAATGATAGAAAAATATTATATCCTCAAAGGTGGGATCCACACCTAGAACATCCATGTATGCAATGTACAAGGTGTACAAGTACGAGTATCCTATAGGGTAAAGCTGCATGGAAGCTATTCTCAATCGTTTGAGGAATCCAACGACGAAAGGGTGGAATGGCAGAATGACCCCAACTAAGCACATATGCCGACTTATTGCCATATATCTTGTTAGGCAATGCAGAATGCGGATCCTAAGGCAAAACAAACACTAGAGGGGAGGGGGTGAATAGTGTTTATAAGAAATTTATGAAAATCTTAAACTTATATGATCTACCATATGAATCACACAAAATAGAGGTGGTCACAGACTTAGAATCAAACACAAACATAGAAACAGATAAATATAAAATGCAAGAAAAGAAAATAACACCCTGGATTTTATACTGGTTCGGATTACTCCTACGTCCAGTCCCTTGCAACATTGGATTGCACAAAGTTTTATTATTATCAATATCCAAGTATAATCCCCTTGATTTCACGGCTACAAGGTTAACACCGCTCCAAACGCCCTTGATTTCACGGCTATAAGGTTAACACCGCTCCCTTTCCTTGATTTCAGGGCTACAAGGAACACACCCTTTCCCAAACACTTTGCAAATGATTACAACAACCCTATAACTTTTCAATAGCTCTTCAATTCAAAGAGTAGTGAAAAGATATTGAGAAAAGATAAAGTTTGATGTAATTTGATTAGAAATTGGCAAAGTATAAGTGTAGAAATCAATAAAATATGAAATATAAGTGGTGGTATGAAGAGAGGTGAAGGTGGAGAAGAAGAATGATTTAAAAATTTGAAATCAACCCCTATTTATAGCATTTGAATGGTTTCAACTTTTCAGAAACGTTACAAATATTGAAAAGACATTTCCTTTGATAATTAAAAAAGTGACAGTTGTATGTCGACATAGCTAAATATGTAAGTCAACATATGTATGTTGAAATTTGAGTTCTGAACTATTTTTCAAGTGTTTAAACATATATATTACTCTTGAAATTTTTGAATCAAATCTTAATGATATAAATGAGTATTCTAAAGTGTAAAATCATATGAGAACATAATAATATATTATATAAACATATTTATAAAATTATAATGTTTAAAACTATAAAATTATAAAACTAAATAACTATATATATATATATATAAACTTATGTATTTATTTAAAACTGTATAAACATATTTGTTTGAAATCATAAGTGAGATAAAATAATTTGAAATCAGAATTTGAATTTTGAAAACAGAATTTGAACTTGGAGTGCTATTCAGAGTCTTACAAATAAACTAGACTCTATTACTATATTTTCTTGAAATCTTGATAAATTGATCACTCATGAGTCTTGGATCTCTTCTGAATTCTGAATCTCTTGAAACTCTAAAATTGTATAGTCTTCGGTATTTAAGTTCTGTATACAAATCCTGCATATATGTGTATATATATTCTAGACAAAAATGTTGGTATATATTTTATTATGATAATTTAAATAAGGTTGTTGTCATCAAAACACTATTCTTCAACAATCTCCCCCTTTTTGACAATGACAACCTTAATTTATAAAATATTCGTACCTGTTATACCTATTGATTCTGGTCCTTCTAATACTCCCCCTTTGCTCCCCCTTAAACTACGCCTAACTTATCCTTATTTTATAATTCTCCTCCTTTGTCATCAATAAAAAGAAATTCTAAATATACTCCCTCTTTATCTATACCATAAATAATTATTCTATATATTCTAAGTTTATAATATTTGATTCTATACTAAAGTACATAACTCCCTCTAAATTCATGATTATAAAAAATAGAAACAAATCAATCAATCTAAGTGTTATAGTTAATATTTATAAATGTATATACAAGTGTTATAGTTAATATTTATAAATGTATATATACAAGTTTTAAATCCAAGCCATCCAAACCAAGCAATATTTACAAATAAGTTCAAACAAATTCAAGTCAAATCCACCCATTCATCTCTTCCAAAGATTGGGTCTTTCTTGATGTCCATCCCGTCTTCTTCATTGGTGAGTGGTGCTTTGTTGTTTTCATCTCTGAAATGAGAAGAGATTGATCAACGAATTACATCAAAGTGTTTCTCTTGATATTCTACCATTCTCATATGAATTAATTTTAAATGACACTAATTACATAGTACTATGGAAAGTATATTCTTGAAAGAATTCAATGTTTCTTCAAGATTTTCACTCAAGTAATGTATTGGATTTACCGTAATTTGATGTTTCAGATAAGAATTGATTAGAGAAGAAGGAAAAATAATAGAATAAATTTTTCAAGAAGAAATAGGTATATATAGGGTTTGGAATTCATTGTAATTGAATATACATTAGTTAGTTATTTAAAGTTTGAATTTTGAACAAATTTGAAAAATGGCAGTTATATGTCGACGTAGTAAAAAATGTATGTCGACATACATAAGTATTTTTTCGGAAATTTTCATTATTTAGTTAATTCTTGTTATATTATTTTAATTTATTTAATTCTAATATGTTTTTACAGTAAATTAAAGATTGTTTTGACATAATTAAATACCATTCGTTGCTACTTTAAAGCAAATACATTCAATTAATACAAGAAATAAAATACGAGATTTGTAAGCAAATACGAAAGATAACTTAAACTAGATAAGCTTAGATTTCAGCGGATGATGAAGAGGAAGATGATATTCCAAGTTTTCTTCCTATTTTTCCAATGAACTTAGACATTTGAGTAAGAGTCTATTTTATCTTCTTTTGGTTCTTGGCTAATTTTGCTTGATTTTGGACAAGCATTTCTTTGGAATTGGTTCTAGGATTAGATGGACATTCTATACTTGCCAAAGAAGTTTCTTCTTCTTCGATGTCCATAGGATCCTCTTCTTGTTGTTGTTGCATTCAGGCTTGTTTATTTTCAAAATTTTCATAAGGCTTAAAGGTGATAGGAATTTGTGTAAGATTTATATTTGTAGAGTCAAACACCTTTCTTGATACGAATTTTTCCCCTTTGAGATCCACCCCAAAATATTTAAAAATCCAAGTAAGATAAACTCCATAGTAAAGAGTGCTTTCTCTTATGGACATTTCATTTGGCTTAAATTCTTTTAAAATCATATTGGCCCAATTGATGTCATAAACACAAATAATAGCAAAGAGTGCTCTTTGGACTTTGATGGTAATGTTGTCCAAGATTCTCGAATGAGGAGTGATGGTATGTTAAAGGAGGAGGTTGATTATTCTTGATTTTGGGCGAAAAAAGTGATTTTTGAATTTCAAATGAGCATCGCTTTCAAATATGCGATGAAAGGTTTCCAAATCCGTTTCATCAATTTCAAAATCCGAAAAATCAAAGCCAGTACTTTTACAATTCAAGATATTGTTTCGCAATTTAAAACGATTTGAGTGCCTTTTACGCTACTCCATACTTGATTTTCATCTCCTTCGTAAAAGCCACAATTTAGATTTTCGTAGAACATTTTGACAAGATTAGGATAACATACTTTATTGTTATACCGCGAATTTTTAGACTCAAAGCTCCATTTTCTTCAAAGAGAGAATGAGGAATATAGGATGAAAAATCTATAAAGATGGAGAAGGCTCCCGCATTGACTTTTTCATTTGCTAGGTGGTCAACATAGGCATTTTTTGCTTCTCTATCATTGTAGAGATATCCTTTGATGGTTTTGGATAATCGCACTGTTTGGGGTGTACTAGAGGAAGCCATTAAAGAGTTGTTTTTGAAGAGTATAGATATGAAGAAAGTTGTTTGAAATTTGAATGAGAGGAAGAGAGAATAAGGTTGAATAGATATATAAATAGAGATTGAACGGGCACAACTTTTTCGAAATCAATGACACATTTTCAAACCTTGGGAGTTGGTGAAAAGTTGGAGGGAATTTAGAAAGTTTAAACTTTTGAAATTCAAAATTTTAATTTCCTTTAGAGACCTTTATGTCGACATATGTATTTATGTATGTCGACAAACATGTTGAAATCCGAAGGACATGTTGTTTTGGCTTTTTGGTTTTATTATATTAGTATTTTATATTTCAGATTTATTATTTTCTCAATTATTATTAATCCTAACAAGCATCTAAAATTTATTTCATTATTTATTATTTTGAATATCAAAATTTGAATTTGAATTTTAAATTTCAAGGTTGAATTTTAGTTTTAAATTTCAAATTCAAACAAAGAAAACAAAACAAACTAAACATCCATTCATCCAAATAACCCAAAATATTAAAAGTTAACTAAGGTGTACCTGGTTTTTAGATCCATTTCTTCGATATTTTCTAAATTTTGAATCGCTATGAGACACATATTCGAATTTCCGGTTTTTGGCTCTTCATTACTTGATGATGAATCTTAATCATCTAAAGTTAATATGTTTGCCCTCTTTCTTTTCTTTGACGAATTATTATTGTCTGTCTGTTGATTTGATTTATCTGGATATGGGCACATTCTCTTTATATGGCCTTGTTTGTTGTAGTTATAGCATTGATCATCATTTCTTTCAGAACTCCCTTGATTATTTCTGTAAAAATTATTTCTCCTTTTATATCTCAGAAGTTTTCCGAAATTCATTGTCATTAAAGCAATTTCTTCATTGTCTTCACTGCTTGAATCAAAACCATTGGTTGTCGCTTTGAATGCTATAGATACTTTTCTATGGGTTTATTTTCCCTTCTTTTCTATAATTGAACTTCAAACGACATCAAATTCCCAGTTAACTCCTCAATCTTCATTTCGCTGATATTATTGGCTTCTTCTGTTGCCAATGTTTTCTGATCCTATTCTGTAGTTAATGAACTAAGTATTCTTCTTACTTAGTCTTCTTTTGAATAAGTTTTTCCTAATGCTATTAATGAATGTACGATCTCCCGGAATATGCATTACATATCAGAGATAGATTCATTTTCATTCATTTTGAATAATTCAAACTAATTAATTAGCATTGATATCTTTTCCTGTTTAACTTTATTGGTTCCTTCATGAGTGACTTGTAATGTTCTCCATATTTCATAAGCAGTTTTACAAACTGACACTCTATTAAATTCATTTCTATCTAATGAACAGAACAACATATTCATGGCTTTAGAATTTCTTTGTGCAACAGCCTTTTGTTCATTAGTCCATTGTGCAAAATTAGTAGTGGGTTCAACATATTCAGTCTGTGTATTATTCCATGTATCTAATCCTACTGATTGTAAATATATTTTCGTTCTACGTGCCCAATATGAATAATTGCTACCAATAAATAGTGGTGGTCTAACAGTGGACTGACCCTCTATAAAAGAACTATTATTACCTGCATTGGTTTCCATTTAATATTTTCAAAAATCAGATTATGAACTTTTTGAAAACATATACTCTGATACCAATTGTTAGGGAATGCAGAATGCATATCTCAAGACAAAACAAACAATAGAGGGTGGTAAATAATGTTTATGAGAACACATCGAATTTTATATAATCTACTATATGAATCACAGACAACATAGAAGATAACAAATACATAATCAAACCAAAACACAAACACAGAAACAAATAAATATAAATGCAGAAAAAGAAAGAACACATGGGATTTTATACTAGTTCGGATTACTCCTACGTCCAGTCTGTAGGATCTAAATTAACCCTAGAGGGGGGTGAATAGGGTTTATTATAGTTTTTGCTGAGTAATTAAATAATATCAAACACAGATAATAATCAGAGTAAATG
Organism: Allium sativum; assembly: GCA_030737875.1. Lineage (NCBI taxonomy): Eukaryota > Viridiplantae > Streptophyta > Magnoliopsida > Asparagales > Amaryllidaceae > Allium > Allium sativum. The sequence goes on from CM060909.1 coordinate 975,528,710, forward strand.
CAGAAAATAAATAACACACAGATATACACAGCTTCGGCAAAACCCTGCTTATTGCTGCATTCCCCAAGGTTTCTACTAGGTATTAGTCAACAATTACAATGCTTACAACACCAGTAAACTCGCGACAATTCCTAGCCTATTTTTCCTCACCCTATGCTCAAAACTTATCCTCAGTTTCTACTAGGAGCTACACTAAAAGGCCTCATAATCTCGTTCTAGTTGCACTAATCCTACACTCAAAACCCTACACTGGTTGCTATCCCCAAAACTAGATTTCCCCAAATTACAACCCCGTAATTTGTCTCCCTAGTTTTAGAGACAAACTAGATAACCACCTAGATTTTACAGAGAGTGATTAAAAAACAATACAAAATGAATAAAAACTTAAACTAGAAAACCCTAGATTTTAAAAAGAAAATAAATCTCCCCTTTTTCACTTTAACTAGGCCGACCACATAAGAATTGGTTCCACCCTTAATTCCTTTTAACCGATCACTTCCTCTTTGCTTTGAAAATGGCGGCGGCTCTGGAAAGAAAAACTAGGGTTTTCTACAAATCCCCCAAATCAAATCGCGATTAATTGCTTGATTCTTTGAAAGATCTCTGTAGAATGACTTGCATTAATCCTCGTTGTCACGATTTGGGCCTCTCTTTCTGGCGATCGAAACCCTAGAAAATATGTGAGTTATTCGATTTTCTCTCGAATTCTTTGAATTGATTGTGTTGGATTTCAATGCTTGTAGCCGATGATGAAAGGGTGTTTATATAGGATTATAACTCCTAAAAAGTGTCTGATTTCGATGCTTGATTTGGTCATGATATATACGAGAATTTTACATGAATTTTGGGCTTGATTTCTTCAGAAATTCTGGAGATTTCTTCGATTTAAATTTTGAATTGGTATTGCGTGATTTCTAGAATAACTCGAAATATCTCTTGCTCAAAACTGGGATTGTATTTTTTGTAACATAATTTAAAACGTGGCAAATATTTCTTCTTTGCACTTTCCTGAGTATGGATGTATGCCGTGACCACCTTGATTTAATTCTGGAAAAAACTTGCATGGTGATTTCCTGACTTTGAATAATTCTTACGTGATTTCTGGACTTGAATTTGCTCCCTCGATTTTGCATTGTATTCACACTGTGATTTCAAGAAACTTTTAAAAGCCGAAAATAACTTTCCACTTTTGTCTCAGTTTGTAAACAAGTTTCTTGAATAAAAATCTTCAATTTTCTTGTATTAAAAACAACTCCATTTATGCAGTGATGTGAATTACTTCTTCGAAAAAGTATGAATGCTGATAAGAACAGTTACTATAGTTGATCTTCCCTTAGAATGCTTGTACTGCTCGACTTGCCATTTCACACTCGACTTGTCCACCCCTTGTTTAGCACTTGCTGTACCTGCATATTGTTGTTTATACTCGACTGTTCCTTTTTTTGCTCGAACATAATACTCCACTTGTCATTTGGATGTTTTGATCATGAATTGGATGCATTTGCCTTGTCATTTGAAAACTGCCTTTGACTTTTTATTGTATTTTGCTATGACCATGCTGCTATGCTTGAGCTTTGTGTAACGACACGGATTTCGCCCGGACCTAATCGATCGCTAAAACGACCAAGACCGTTCGAATCCCGCATACGCTAACTTTGGGTATACAACACATCAGAACAAATAACAGAAGACTTCAATAAACATCATAATAATGTTACATCAGAGTACAGAATATCAGAGTATATCGAAAATAATACACATCGGAAATAAATTTACATAAATGTAATACAATGCACAGCGGAAATATAAACTACACAGCGGAAGACTGTAAATGTCTGGACACAGCTTAAAGCTTCAATCCAGAATCCTGCTCAATACGTCTGCAAAATAAAACTACTCCACTGCCCGTGTGGAAAATAGGGGCACCCGAGTTCGCAAGGGAAAAGCAAACTACAGGTCAGTCATGAGACTGGTGTGAGAAACTCTAACAGTTATAATTAACTTATTTGATAATATAGTATATCACGGGACCACGCCGCTAACGCGGAACGGGTTTACCCCCATGAATACCAGTGTATAAACAACAATCAATATAGATATATGGATCTACTATGCATCAATCAACATGCAATATCCCAATCTACCCACTTAGATTAATCACTACACTAAGATTTTCTAAATCCAATTTAATTTACAGAAATCATTCCTTTGGATTTTATTCCCGATTTCTTATTTCAAATCATTTGAAATACATATCTAACTTTCTATATCAAAGTAGATTTCACTTCGGGATCTCAAATCAAATCGTCTGGAAATATGAATTCCAAAACATAACAATGCATACAAACAAGTATGCAACCAAATATCGTGCTCCCCATCGACAAGGCAAAGGGTACGCACCTCGCAACTCGATATATAAATGTGCACCTACCCCACATAGGAGTACGCTACACCGACGATGCACCTCCCACACATGGAGAGCATACACTGCCCTCTCACCCATACTTTTAGTCTCAGGGTTACCCGACTCTTTAGCCACATACTAAATCATTTCATATCCCGAAGTAGGGAAAATCATTTCACAACGTAATAATCACAAGTACTTTCAAAATATAGTACTTCACATCAGTAATTCACGCATATGATCAGTCACTATTAATCACATAACCTTTGAGCTCGTACGTCTCAAAGAAGGGTGTTAAGCAAGAGAATAAATTCTCTGCCACCAAACAGATACATCATCAATAGCAACTAATCGAATATGCGATGAACCACAATGTAACATATAATGTATTTCTAAATCATTTTAGAAATCATCGGGTTTTGGGCCTCGAAATCCTTTCTGTTTTATAAAACATTCCCTGTCCAAAATCGGGAATACATTTCTTTTCACTTAAGAAAAATATCATTTCACAATCATTCATTAAATTTGAAATGGACACAACATCGCTAAACACCTTATCGTCAAATCGTGAAGTGTTTCACAAGGCGTTAGCACATAGATATTTTCAACCTAACCCAATGCTAAATGTAAAAGCATATTCTGCTCATAAACTGGTCGAGCACAACCCAAACAATCAATCAATCCAATTTGACATTAAATAGAAGGGTTTGAATAAAGATAGTATCGACTTATATTCAACATCAAATCCTGAAACCAATAGATATCATATCGGGAATAACGATATCGATATCTTCCAAATTCCCATCACAATATCTATATAATCACGGAATCCAATATCGAAAATATCCAAAGATAATTTCAATTCAAATCTAATCCAATTTATTTATTTATAACCATTGGATTATTTTTCTAGTTAATAACTAGTTCATTTCGATAAAAATATATTTTTATCTTTTCAAATATGGAGTTTTTCATCCCAATTCTTCACAAATCATTTCTTATGATTTTACACAAATTATCGATATTTTTAATAATTTTATCAAGGCCCATACAGTCGATTTCCATCAACGGTCATCGAACTGCACTTACAGCGACCTTTTCCAAATTTGATTTGGACATAATTCCAAATCCAACTGTTAGATTTAAAATCTCTAATATTCATTAGAAAGCTGTTTTCGATACGAACCCAACGGTTCTGGTTTCAGGAGAATCCGACGGTCGGATCTCCCGTAATGTCCATTCGAAGTCAATGGTCGAAATTCGCGAACTGCCGCAGCGCTGCGCGTTCTATTCAGGCCAATATATTATATATATAATATATATATAATATATATTTCGTCGATTTCCAATTAAAACAAATTTTATAAATCATTTTAAATTCGTTTCAAAAACAATTTCAACTTCCATTTCAATTCCAATTCGATTTCAATTCGATTTCAATTCGAATTCATTTTCTATTCTATTCAATTCGAATTCACTTTCTATTCTATTCTATTCGAATTCATTTTCTATTCTATTCAATTCGAATTCATTTTCTATTCTATTCAATTCGAATTCATTTTCTATTCTATTCAATTCGAATTCATTTTCTATTCTATTCAATTTTATACGGTGTATATATATATGTTAAAAATTATATTTTTAACAATCAAATCATTTTCACGTTTCATATATACGTATATATGTATATATGTATATATATATCGTTTTCATTTTCAATATATACATACGATATTTTCACTTTCAATATATACGATATTTTCACTTTCAATATATACGATATTTTCACCTTCAATATATACGATATTTTAACTTTCAATATATATATTATTTTCACTTTCAATATATATATTATTTTCACCTTCAATATATATATTATTTTATTATCGGTTTCACATCAACATCACAAACAATTTTCACATCACATCAATCAAACAAACAAGCCATCCATGGTCTGTGGATGACGGGTGTCGGGTGCTACTAAACACCGTCTGCATCCTAGTATATATATATATATATATATATATATATATATATATATATATATATATATATAACTAGAAAAAGAAAGATTTAAGAGTGAGAAATTCTCACCGATAGCTAATCCAACTCCACGACACTTCATTAATAGAAATCTTCGTCGTTCTCGCCTTTTTGTTACCTTCGTTGCCCGTATCCTCTACATATGTAAAAATCGAATTTTACTTTACTATTCAATACATAAAAATTCTATTTTTACTTTGCTATTCAATATATAAAAATCGAATTTTTATTTCGCTATTCAATATATAAAAATCGAATTTTTACTTCGCTATTCAATATATAAAAATCGAATTTTTACTTCTAAAAATCGAATTTTTTACTTTGCTATTCAATATATAAAAATCGAATTTTTACTTTGCTATTCAATATATAAAAATCGAATTTTTACTTTGCTATTCAATATATAAAAATCATATTTTTACACCGCTACTATATAGATAAAAATTCTATTTTTACATTGCTATTCTCTATATAAAGATTTTGCCTTTTCAATTATAAAGATTTCGTCTTTTCAATTATAAAGATTTCGCCTTTTCAAATATAAAGATTTCGCCTTTTCAATTATAAAGATTTTGTCTTTTCAATTATAAAGATTTCGCCTTTTCAAATATAAAGATTTCGCCTTTTCAATTTCAAAAATCTAATCTTTTCTATTTTAAAAATCTAATCTTTTCTATTTTAAAATCCTAATCTTTTTCGTTTTTAATGTCTATAGAAAATCATGCTTTTATCTCTATGTTTAAACTAAAAAAAACATACTTTTAATATGCTATATAAATAATAAAAATCAAATTTTTATAATTTAAATCCATGCTATTTTATTTTTTTAAAACTATATATATTTATCTATGAAAAACCAAATTTTAAATAATGTATAAAACTGATTTTAAATACTAAAGAAAAATAAATAAAAATAAAACCTTTCTCTGTAACATGCCTGGAACCCGTCGAACTGAACTCGCCCTTCAAAACTTCTCACCGTCGCCACACATCAACCGGAGCGCTGGAGGGAGGTCGTCGTTGGCTAGGGGGTGCGGGTGGGTAGGCGGTGGCGCGGGAAGGTCTGTGGCGGCGGAAAGGGGGACTGACGACGCGGTTTCAGCTAGAAGAAAGGGGGGAGAGAGAGAGAGAACGACGGGCTGAGGAAGGAGGAAGGAGGAGCGTCGGTCTTGGGAAGAGGTGGTGGCGCGATAGGGAGGGGCGGCGGCTAGGGCAGGCGCGATTTGTGGATCTACGATTTTTTTTTTTTGAAAAGTGTTGACCGGGTGATAAGGAGAGAAAAAGGGGGGGTATGTGTAATATATATATATAATATTATTTTATTATTTTAAATTTCCCTTTTCAGTTGACTTTCCATTCAAACACGAAATCAAACCCAACGACTGTCGCCCCTAGCTAATTACCCCCATTCCGAACACAATGAGATATGTATCGTAAGCCAATTCGATCATTATGCTCAGTTTTTCGTTGGATTTAAAATATAAATCTTTATATATTCAATTTAAACGCACATTTCAATTTACCGGGGCCACATACGGACCCTAAAAATTCCAGAAAAATATTTTCTAGCTTTGTATTGACGATACAGTCCTAACAAAACTAGTTTCGTCGAATTCTGAGACCGTTGGAAAAATGGCCATCTTCCAGTCGATTAAAATCAACTGAAACTGGTCAAACGCGTTTTCCTTTGCCACGCTCACATATTGATTCGAAAAATTATGAAATTTGGAATCCTAGCAATAATTTGACATCACGGACCCAACAAAAGTGGTTTCGTCGAAATCCGAGATCGTTTGCAAAATGTCTATTTTTAAAGGCCTGAATTCCATAGCGACTATTCAGAATTTTCAACTGGACATATCTTTTGATTTCCGCTATGAAATCTTGATTTTTCGGATTCGTTGGAAAGATATTCTCAATTAGATCCTAATGTTTTTGGTTTCGCTAAAATCCGGTTTGTTTTGCACCCGGTACACTCATTTGAAATTTGAAATCGAATTATCGAACTACCGCGCCATTTTAAATTCCTTTTATAATTATAATAAATATTTATATTCTAACGACGATGTATATAAATATATACGTTCGAATTATATCCATAATAAATTTCTCGTCGATATTATTTAAAATAATTCATTTTAAATATTCAAAATTCACTGAAATTGCCAAAATAAAAATTTTAAACTGGCCCAGATTTTCCGGGTTGTCACACTTTGACTATAGCACCATTGATCATATTTGTTGTTTTGGCATTCGATCATGACTAGGCTTAATCATTGTACACTTTCATGAACACTATTGCACCCAAACTTGTATTCATCACCATGCTTTATTGAACTTGCTTCATTTGTGCACATATGCATGCACCCTGTATTGGCCATGACTTGAGCTGGGCTGCATTGTCCATTTCTTGTATGCTTTGCTCTGTATACACCCATGCAAGAGCTGCTGCTCCTCTTTGCGGTTGCACTAGTAAATGATGCATACCTTTTTTTAATGATGCTGCACATGAATCTTGTAGCTAGAACATGTTTCTTGTGCTATCTTGTATTTCACTGTTGTGAATCACATGTGGGTTTGACCATGCCATCTTGTTCCTGCCTTGTGCATTGAACTTGTTGCAGCTGCAACCATATATTTGAAGCTGTTTGCATATGTGCTCGGCAATTTATGTTGAGCTGCCTCGACCACTTTGATTGTTGTTGCACTGAGTCGAGCTGGTCCACATGGCTACTCCTCAGTTGCATATTGATTGGCAAGGCAGTGCACACATGTATATTTATACACGTGTGTATATGCAGCCATTCAAAAATAATTTTCCTGTCCTTTCATATCAGAAAATATATTTCAGACTGAATTAGAAAAATGGTGAGAAACACACCGAAATTCTGAGGCAAATAAAATTTAAAATAAATTTATATTTGTACGCACTTCAGATTTATTTCTATTGCAGTGTACTGTGTGTGTTTCATGTGATAGGTATGAAGGGACTGGACTAGTTTGGAGCATGTGAAGATTCAGTGTGTCAGTGTCAGTGAATGTATAACTGTGTCTGTATATAACTGAGTGATCGAGTGATATGTAGTGAGGAATTGAGTGTATTGAGTGATAAAATTGTACTTATATTTGTAATAAACAAATTTGATTTAAATAAAATATTATTTTAATGTGTTCAAATCAAATTGTCTATCATATTCAAATTAATTCGTAGTACAATTTCATGTAAAATATTATAACTATGAATATATAATAGTGGAGTTAGAATGTTGGACTATTTCATATTTTGAAATAAAATATTTAATTAAATAAATATACTGTGAATATATTCAATTGTGTATAATAGTATTATTAAATAATATTTATTTCTGTAAAATGAAATATAAAATCATACAACATATTGTATGTTTGGTATCATCAAACAAAAATCATACAACACATTGTTGTACCCAACAATCTCCCCCTTTTGACGATGACAAACATATACAAGATTTTGAATGTGTTAAATGTGTTTGAAAGTGAAATATATTACTTCCCTCTTTGTTTGCTCCCCGGCAACTGAACTCCCTATATATATGTGGAAAATATGAACAATGAAGTTCAATTGTCCATTCTCCCTCTAGATATTTAATTTCCAATCTTAAAATATTTTTGAATTAAATACTCATCAATCAAAATTTTGACCATTCTTCCCATTTTGTTATCATCAAAAGGATAACAAAAATCAAAACAATGTTGAATATAGACCATAAATATAAATTCAAATTAAGAGAGAGAATATATATCGTAAATACCATTTAATCAAACAAAAATCATAATAATATTTAAACTAGAAGTAAAATTTCACTTTTAGAATGAATGGATTTACGATGGAATTTATAGAATGAGGAGAGTTCGATAAAATTGAATATTTGAATATGAATTTTAAAGATTTTAAATAAGCACAAAATGTGTTAAGCACTTGCTAACCACGCATAGCCCAAAGGTCTTTTAAATGGGGTTAGTAGTAACTTAACTTTATCATCTCTAACGAGTTCCATCCATGCACAGCCCAAAGGTCTTTTAAGTAAGAATGGAAGCACGTAGAGATTAAGGTAATTCACCCATGCATAACCAGGAGGACTTTTAAATCGGAATGAATACCAAGGATAAATAATATAATATACATATTTTTCTTTTTCTATTCTTTTATTTTTATTTTTATTTCAAAGAATAATTTGAACTCCCCAAATTAAATAAAATCATAATGAATGACAGAAATATGGGATGGTCGTGAAATAAGCTCTAATTCAAAGGTATTATAAAATCCATCCAATCATCATGAGATTTTAAAATAACATCTCCTCTAGTTATGAATTGTACCATAATCACAACTCACCACATTTTCATAAATCTATTAATAATTTTGATGAGTCATAAAACGGTTCAAATCAATCAATAATTTTGATTTTTGAATAAATATTTAAAAATAATTTTAAATTGAAATATCAATTTCAAGTGGGTTTTTGAAATATCAATGCAAGTTGGAAATCAGTTTAAAAAAATCAATTAGTAGAATTTGAAAATTTTCTACTATTTTTAATACTGATTGCTCCTAGACAATTTTGAAACCACTTGTATATTTAATTTAAATTGCCTATGAATTTCAATGAAATCCAATCACTGATTTTCCAACCCATCGTCCAATCACTAAGATATTCAAATGAATTAAATCACTTTCCTTTATCAGAGTGGCACAAGATCGTTTTCAAAGCAAGAATCACAGGTGAATTTTTCAGAGAATTTTTAAACAAGCACAAGAAACTCAAAATAACAGTCACTGATTCAAATCTAAGGGTAATTATTTGAAATCACTTGAGAATTATCCAAATGTAAGAAATTCAACAGTCAATCACAAATGATTTCAGAATTTATATAATTAGGCCAAGTAAAAAAATGAAATTTTCACAACTAATCAATCATGGCTTTCAAGTAGTTCGCTGTATTGAGTTCAGTTTTTTTTAAAAAAATTCAAAGTGAACATGAAGAAACTCAAAACAACAAAAATGTGTGAAATTTCATTCGTCATTTGAGAGCATCATAAATTTTTAAAATTATGATTAACAGTGTTCAAAAAATGCACAAAATATTACTTCCCAGTCAATATACATCAGCATAAAAAATACAATAAAAAAATAAACAATAAAAGGGAAATAAAGATTAAAAAATATGAGTTTAGAGATCATACCAGATTTACCATAATCGATGGGAACCAATGTATGTCCAACTCAAAATTCTATGGCTAAGGAACTTCAAGCAATTCAATAAAATGAAACAATTTTGAATTTTATCTATCATAAGCACAGTCGTTCCTTAGCCTCTCCTCGGTAGCTACATGTTTATAGAACCAAGTGGTCTAACAAAAGTTGTTTTTACCACTCTTAGCTTCGTTTATACGTTTTGGTACCCAAACCCATTTACATAACAATCCATTAATATCTATTAAAGTACCCTTTGGAATCCAAATTGGTTTAGACTTATTCAAATTCATTTTGTTATTTTTTGGAATCCAAACATGTTTGAATGAATTGTTTTTGAATATGATTTAAAAACCCTTTGAAATTATTAGAGTTCAAAATTTCAAATCGATCTTTTTCAAAAACATTTAAAGGATTTTCTAAATCAGTAGAATTTTGATTTTCAACTGGATAAATTTTTCCAAAGCCAAGTCCTTTCTTAGTTTCAACAAAAAAAATGGTTTTTTAACAACATATTCAACGGTTTTTCTCCTTTAGAAAATTTTGACACAGTTGATTCAAGCCGTTGAATTTTAGTTTTAAGATTGCTATTTTCTTTCATTAAATTTGAATAACGATTAATAGTGATTTTCCTCTTTTCAGCGTCAGTTGTTTTAAAACCAAATTTTTATTTTCAAGTGCTTTGATTTTAGCATTGGACCTAGAAATTTCAATTTCAAATTATTTTTGCTTTTCAAAATCAAGTTTTTCATATTCTCTAAGTTTTTCAATCTCCTTCTCAAAATCATGATTATCAATCTTCAAATTCACGTTTTCACTTTTAAGTAACTTAAAATTAGTTTTGAAATTCAAAAGATCATCACTCAAAAACTGACATTTTTCGCGTTCAAAAATGGTGAATTCTTAACTTTTTCAAGTTTTCTTTCTAATCTGTTATTTTCTTGAACTAGTTTTGACCTATCAGATTTAAATTTCTTAACTTTTAGTTCAAGAGAATCGATGTTTTTGGTGAGATCGTGACACACTGAAATTAAATCTTTATAAGTAAAATTTGATACCTCCCTTGAATCCTCTTCGCTACTTTCCGAATCAGATTGAGCCATAAGACACAAATTCGCTTTTTCTTCATCACTTTCAGAAATTTCTTCTCCTTCCTCGTCATACCATGTAGCAGCAAAAGCTTTCTTCTTTCTTCTAAATTTCTTCTTCTTTTCATTCTTAAGCTGTGGGTAATCTGGTTTGATATGTTCGGGTTTCTTGCAATTGTAGCAATACACTTCATCGTCTAAACTATCTGAACTTTCAGACATGCTGGTTTTTGAATTCTTCTTTCGTGGCTTGTAATTTCTTTTGGCCCACTTCCTAAGAACCATGGCAAGCTCTTCAGCGGGATCTTCGTCATCACTTTCAACAGTATTATTTAGAGCAATCATCTTTTTCTTTGATTCAGAATTCTTTCGTTCTTCTCTTGCTTTTAACTCCATCTTGTAAGTGATCAAATTTCCAATCAACTCCTCCATGCTTAATTTATTTAAATCTTTTGATTCTTGGATTGCTGTTACTTTAACTTCAAAATTCATTGGTAGCACTCTCAATATTTTTCTGATCAATTTCACTTCAGTATATTTTTTGCTAAGAGCCTTTGCATTTTAAACCAGTGATGAGAAGCGTCCAAACATCTCTTTTATATCTTCGTCCTTTTGTATAGAAAAGTTTTCATATTCATTGCTGAGTAGAGCGAGACGAGATTCCTTTACTTGAGGTGTTACTTCGTGTGTGACCTCCAACGTATGCCATATTTCCTGCGTAGTTTCACAATGAGAGATTCGATTAAATTCAGTTTTATCAAGAGCACAGATTAAATCATTCATCGCTTTGGAATTAGTTGAAAATAATTTTTTGTCATTAGCATCCCACCTGCCTTTTGATTTTGGAACTTCAATACCATTAACAATAACAGTGGGAGTCTTATAACCCGTTTCGATAATATCCCAAACATCATAATCGACTGAACTCAAATAAATTTTCATCCTAGCTTTCCAATAGGCATAATCTGTTTCATTAAACATTGGTGGCCTAGCTATGGATTGACCCTTAGAAAAAGCGATATTAGATAGATTCATGACTCTAGAGTTATTTTAAAATAAAAATACCTACTCTGATACCACTGGTAGGATCTAAATTAACCCTAAAGGGGGGTGAATAGGGTTTAATACAGTTTTTGCTGAGTAATTAAATAATATCAATCGTAGATAATAATCAGAATAAATGCGGAAAATAAATAACACACAGATTTACCCAGCTTCAGCAAAACCCTGTCTACCGTTGCATTCCCCAAGGTTTCTACTAGGTATTAGTCAACGCTTACAATGCAAACAACACACGTAAACTCGCGACAATTCCTAGCTTATTTGTCCTATCCCTACACTCAAAACTTATCTCTAGTTTCTACTAGGAGCTACACAAAAAGGCCTCACAATCTCTCTCTAGTTGCACTAATCCTACGCTCAAAACCCTGCACTGGTTTCTATCCCTCAGACCAGATTTCCCCGAATTACAACCCCGTAATTCGTCTCCCTAGTTTTAGAGACAAAGTAGAAAACCACCTAGATTTTAAGACTCTAGAAACTGTTCAGAGTGATTAAAAAAATACAAAATGAATAAAAATTTAAATAAGAAAACCCTAGATTTTAAAAGGAAAATAAATCTCCCCTTTTTCACTTTGACTAGGCCAGCTACATAAGAATTGGTTCCACCCTTAATTCCTTTTAACCTATCACTTCCTCTTTGCTTTGAAAATGGCGGTGGCTCTGGAAAGAAAAACTAGGGTTTTCTACAAATCCCCCAAATCGAATCGCGATTAATTGCTTGATGCTTTGAAAGATCTCTGTAGAATGACTTGCCTTGATCCTCGTAGTCACAATTTGGGCCTCTCTGTTTGGCGATCGAAACCCTAGAAAATATGTGAGTTATTTGATTTTCTCTTGAATTCTTTGAATTGATTGTGCTAGATTTCGATGCTTGTAGCCAATGATGAAAGGGTGTTTACATAGGATTATAACTCCTAAAAATTCTCTAATTTTGATGCTTGATTTGGTCATGAAATATACGAGAATTTTGCATGAATTTTGGGCTTGATTTCTTCTGAAATTCTGGTGATTTCTTCGATTTAAATTTTGAATTGGTATTGCGTGATTTCTGGAATAACTCGAAATATCTCTTGCTCAAAACTGAGATTATATTTTTTGTAACACAATTTAAAACATGCCAAATGTTTCTTCTATGCACTTGCCTGAGTATGGATGTACGCCGTGACCACATTGATTTAATTCTGAAAAAAACTTGCATGGTGATTTCCTGACTTTGAATTGGTCTTACGTGATTTTTGGACTTGAATTTGCTCCCTCTATTTTGCATTGTATTCACACTATGATTTCAGGAAACTTTTAAAAACCAAAAATAACTTTCCACTTTTGTCCAAGTTTGTAAACAAGTTTCCTGAATGAAAATCTTCAATTTTCTTGTATTAAAAAAACTCCATATATGCAGTGATGTGAATTACTTTCTGGAAAAAGTATAAATGCTGATAAGAACAACTACTATAGTTGATCATCCCTTATAATGTTTGTACTGCTCGACTTTCCATTTCACACTCGACTTGTCCATCCCTTATTTAGCACTTGCTACACTTGTATATTGTTGTTTATACTCGACTGTTCCTTTGTTTTTGCTCGAACATAATACTTCACTTGTCATTTGGGTACTTTGATCATGAATTGGATGCATTTGCCTTGTCATTTGAAAACTTCCCTTGACTTTGTATTGTATTCTGCTATGACCATGCTGCTATGCTTAAGCTTTGACTGTAGAACCATTGATCATGTTTGTTGTTTTGGCATTCGATCATGACTAGGCTTGATCATTGTACACTTTCATGAACACTACTGCACCCAAACTTGTATTCATCACCATGCTTTATTGAACTTGCTTGATTTGTGCACATATGCATGCGCCCTGTATTGGCCATGACTTGAGCTTGGCTGCATTCTCCATTTCTTGTATGCTTTGCTCTGCATACACCCATGCAAGAGTTGCTGCTTCTCTTTGCGGCTGCACTTGTAAATGCTGCATACCCTTTTTAATAATGTTGCACTTGAATCTTGTAGCTAGAACATGTTTCTTGTGCTATCTTGTATTTCACTGTTGTGAATCACATGTGGGTTTGACCATGCCATCTTGTTCCTGCCTTGTGCGTTGAACTTGTTGCAGCTGCAACCATATATTTGAAGTTGTTTGCGTATGTGCTCGGCAATTGATGTTGAGCTGCCCCGACCACTTTGATTATTGTTGCACTAAGTCGAGCTGGTCCACGTGGCTACTCCTCGGTTGCATATTGATTGGCGATGCAGGGCACACATGTATATTTATACACGTGTGCATATGTAGCCATTCAAAAATAATTTTCCTTTCCTTTCATATCAGAAAATATATTTCATACTGAATCAGAAAAATGATGGGAAACACACCGAAATTCTGAGGCAAATAAAATTTAAAATAAACTTATGTTTGTATGCACTTCAGATTTATTTCTATTGCAATGTACTGTGTGTGTGTTTCATGTGATAGGTATGAAGAGACTGGACTGGTTTGGAGCATGTGAAGATTCAGTGTGTCAATGTCAGTGAATGTATAACTTTATCTATATATAACTGGGTGATCGAGTGATATGTAATGAGGAATTGAGTGTACTGAGTGATAAAATTGTACTTATATTTGTAATAAACAAATTTGATTTAAATAAAATATTATTTTATTGTGTTCAAATCAAATTGTCTATTATATTCAAATTAATTCGTAGTACAATTTCATGTAAAATATTATAACTGTGAATATATAATAGTGGAGTTAGAATGTTGTACTATTTCAGATTTTGAAATAAAATATTTAATTGAATAAATACACTGTGAATATATTCAATTGTGTATAATTGTATATTATTCAATAAGTATTTATTTCTGTGAAATGAAATATAAAATAATACAGTTACAAACACATTAAAATTATATTATATGTTTAGTATCATCAAACAAAAATAATACAACAAATTGTTGTACCCAACACAGTCCCACGCAACGCGGATTTGCATGGAATTTTATTATTATTAATATTCACGTACAATACCCTTGATTTAATAACTATAAGGTTAACACCGCTCCAAACACCCTTGATTTCACGACTACAAGTTTAACACCGCTCCCTTTCCTTGATTTCAGGGCTACAAGGAATGAATCCTTTCCCAAACACTTCCCAAATTATTACAACAGCTCTATAACTCTTTAATAGCACTTCAGTCTAGAGAGTAGTGGATAGAGATTGAGAAAAGATGAAGTTTGATGTAATTCGATTAGAAATCGGCGAAGTATAAGTGTAGAAATCAATAAAATATGAAATATTAATGGTGGTATGAAGAGGGGTGAAGATGGAGAAGAAGAATGATTTAAAAGTTCGAAATCAGCCCCTATTTATAGCATTTGAATGGTTTCCACATTACAGAAACGTTACAAATAGTGAGAAAACACTTCCTTTGAAAATTGAAAAAGTGACATTTGTATGGCGACATGGCTAAATATGTATGTCAACATATGTATGTTGAAATTTGAATTTTGAACTATTTTTCAAGTGTTTAATCATATATATTATTCTCGAAATTTTTGAATCAAATCTTAGTGATATCAATGATTATTCTAAAGTGTCAAATCGTATGAAAACATAATCATATATTATATAAACACATTAATAAATTTATAAGGTTTAAAACTATAAAATTATAAAACTATAAAATTATAAAACTAAATAACTATATATATATAAACTTATATATTTATTTAAAACTCTATAAAAGTATATATTTGAAATCATAAGTAAGATAAAATAATTTGAAATCATAATTTGAATTTTGAGAACATAATTTGAACCTGGAGTGCTATTCAGAGTCTTACAAATACACTAGACTCTATTATTGTATATTTTTTGAACTCTTGAAATCTTAATATCTTGATAACTTGATTACTTATGAGTCTTGAATCTCTTCTGAATCCTAAATCTCTTGAAACTCTAAAATTTTATAGTCTTCAGTATTTAAGTCCTGTATACAAATCCTGCAATATGTGTATATATATTCTAGATAGGAATGTTAGTATATATTTTCTAATGATAATTGGAATAAGGTTGTTGTCATCAAAACTCCATTCTCCAACATATCCTTCTAGAGGATTATGAGGCCGGTCTAACACATTTTTGGCAACCCGAACCTTATCCCAAGATATCCCATGACGTAGGCTTAATCGTCGAAGTCTTGACTCGTCAGTGGTAGACACCCAAGATTTTTTTGGGTTCCTCTAGAAAGATCGCATCGTCGAATGTATCGGGAGCTCGACTGTCTCCTGCTCTTCCTATTTCCGCATCCATAAAAATCCCTTCATCGGATGATTCTACATCCCTATGGATATTGACTTCGAATTCTGGATCAGTACTTTCCAAGTTCGAATCTAATGGGAGAATATTATGATTGCTTGACTTTTTAGAGCTTTGCCTTTCTGAGACATGAAATATCTTCTAGGGTACCCTCTAGACATGCCTGTTGTACTACCCAAGAAACATCAAATATTAGAGTAAAATAACCTGTACCCCTTATATGTGCGCTAAGGTGTGCAGTGCAGGTGTGGTGAAACATAAAATAATTGATGTAAGCATGGAATGGATCAACATGTGTCATGCTAATTAAGTCCAAATTTTGAAGGGGTCTATCCTAACTGTCCACGAGAATATGTGATGTGTTAGTATCAATCGAACTGTATGCATATAATGGATCATGGGTGTTGTAGTTTCATGCTCATCAACCTCGAGTACAATGTGTGTGTGTGTGTGTGTATATGCGAGAGTTATATTAATTGCAGAAGGTTTGGGTCAAAGCTTCCAGGTTGAGTGCTTCGTGTCGAACCCGTTTGGGTCGAATGTCTTAAGTGAAACAGTTCCAGGTCAAAAAATGTCGACCTGACCTGTGAAGCTTTTGGCATTCATAGTTGTTCAATTTTTCTGCTCAAGTCACCCACTCGAATCGAGCCATAATATCTTTCCTGTCTTCCTCCTTCACAGTTCAGAGTCACGCCATTTACCCTGTTTCTTCTCCAGCTCATCGAAGTGAAGAATGAACCCCTAGGCTTACTTTTTTCACATCGCCAAAAGACCAGAGACACCGCGATTGTTGCCAACATTGACTTCGGCATCACCAGTGATGGTAGCAACGTCGGGGTTGAAACATTTACACAACGATAGAAAATGAAGGAAATTGACGTGTTTTTAGGACAAAATTCATTCGAGAGTTTGAATTGAAGCATGAATTCAATGATTTACAACCCACATATGTATGGGGTTGAGAATTGAGTCAAAAATTGAGGTATTTAAGAAGCTAGGCTTTATGGACTTGAAATAGTTTGATAGAGATGAAGTAAAGTATGAGGAAGGAAATGGAATGATTCGACTTATATACCATACAAAGTGACTGTTCGTGTTCACTGAAAGAATGGTCTGACCGCGTTCCTCAAGGCAGTTATGGTAGCTATGGGGAATATTCGTGTCCAATAGTCGCTGGGTCGAATTACTTCGACTCGGAGCATATGTACTTTTCGACCTGACCCGAAGAAGAGTAATAAAAGTCGAGAGAAAAAGAGAAACATTCTCAGCAACCACTTCATAGTTTATGTGTTGCTTTTTCGATATTCAAGAGGAAGTATTCGAAACGACTTATGTATGTGTGATAATATACGAGAACTGAAGGATTAACACGATTCAAATGTGTTGTATCTAGATTAACCCTAGAGGGGTGAATTGGGTTTATTGAAAAATAAAACATAGAATAATACAGATATTGCAGAGAAAAAGAATCACACACAAGATTTACCTAGCTTTGGCAAAACCCTGCCTACTGCTGCATTCCCAAGATTTCTACTATGTATTAAAAAACAAATTCTAGCTTACAAGATCCTGTAAACTTGCGACACCATCTACTGTTTTAATCCTAAGCGCAAAATCTTTAAACGACTTAAAATCCTAAGTAGTGATTTTCTTAACTGTAAAGACCTATAGCTAAATCTCCCTAGTTTAAAATTAGACTAGAAAACAAGCGAATCAATTTCAAGAATATAAATAAAAATCAATTCAATACAAAATAAAATAACCCTAAAATGACACTTAGAATAAAAAGGGATGGCCCCCTTTATTTTTCTTTGTAAAAACTCGGCTACCTTCTTTTCAGTGATGTCCAAAGATTTACAATCTAGGGTTTTTAAAATTGGCTTCAAAAAAACAATTCGTGGCTTTAGACAATCTTCCAGTTGATGAACGCTGCTCATTTTCACAAACTCGAACCAATATCTTTCTTGATTAGTCATTGTAAGATTTCTAATCTTGTTTGAGTACTTGAATTGTTTTTCTTGTGAATTAGATGATTATTGCCGACGAGGAATAGGTTTCTATGCAGTTAAAGCCCCGCTATAGCTCATAGCGCTCTCCGGCAGCTATGCTATTTCAATTTAGCGTTGATGAACAGCATCTCTGCTTAAAGCCCCGCTATTTTCCGTTGCACCTGCTAAATCAACTTTATTTAACACCCTCTTTAGCAATAATAATATACAAAGGATGTTTTGACCAGTTCTCTTTCCAAATAAATCAAAAAAGTTAATGTAAAGAGCTAATTTTAAGTCATAAGTGCCTTAAAAAAATATAAATATGTAGTAATCCTCGAATCTACTGTGCATAACCATGATATTCTTTGATTTTATTATATAATATTAATTAATATTCGTTTCTTCTACACAAAAGATGCGAGAAAGATAATTAATCAATTTTAATTATATAGTTTTACATTTAATTAACATTTTTCCACCTCCGCTATAGCCCCGCTATTTCCCCGCTACAGTTTTTTACACCTCTACTGCTACAGAATCGCTAAGCGCTTTAACTACACAGATAGGTTGTATTCATAGGGATTTCATGCCCTAAAAACTCTGATTTCAAATTAAGACTTGCCGAAAATGATTTTGTAAAATTGTGGACATCTTCGAATTGATTTTCTGGCCCTTGAAATTTACTTGAGCATTTTTGAATTTTTTTTGAGTGTGTATTGATTTGTTTTCAAAAAAAATTCTTCGAAATTATTGAAAACACACTTGCGTGAATTACGTGATGAATCCAGCCTTGTTATTTAATCTTTTGTGAATCTGGTGGATTGATTGCTTTCCCAAAAAATATGTTCTTCAATTGTCTAATGAATTCTTTCCTAATATTTCTAATGCATCTAGCCGATTACTTAACCCTCTGTGAATATTGCAATCTGATTGCCAATTTTGGCCCATGCCATTAGTGCAAAGAATAATTTGTTACTAATTTTTCGAGCCAGAGAATAAAAATCCTTTTATATCTTTGGTTCATTCGATCATATCTTTTGCATTTAAACACATTACAATAGCTTGGCATTGATTAATACAATGTATATATATTTGATCTGCTATAGAAAACCATGTTGACTTGGCCATATTTGCCTTGCTTTAATGCCCACGTACATACTGTTTGGCTCCATTTGTTTGAATAGTTTAGTGCTTCACCCCTCCTTTGATTTGCTTGTCCATGCTGACCTGTTTTGTTTGTTGGTCATCTTGATCTTTGAATTCTGTTACACCAGTACATACATGTTGCTGCACCTTATTGTTGACCAGTTTTGCACTTACTTGAATTGCTGCACATATGGCCATGCACATCCATGCACATGTGGCATGATGCCAAATTAGCTCGACTGTGTGTATGTGATTTGGGTCTTGGTCTTTCCATGTTTAAAATTGTGCATGCACTCATTGACATTGCACTGCCCCTTGTTTCATGATGTTGTCTTTACTGGTCTGGTTTGTTGCATTGTTTTTTACTCGAGCACTCCATGTTGATGCAGTCAAGTGCACTTGCTTGCTTAAACTATGTTGAATAGTATATACATGTGTATTTTCCTTTATGCATGCTGGTGTTGTCATTGTTCAGTTTTTCATGACCGTACCTTGAACCATTTGCTTTTGTGTTGTTCCTTGAATATACATACATACATACATACATACATATATATATATATATATGTATATATATATGCATAACATGTATATATATATATGTATATATGTATGTATGTATGTATGTATGTATGTATGTATGTCTTGTGTATTGTCCATTTTCAATTTGCCATGTTATTGGTGCATCCATTATGTACTTGCTGATGGGTCTTGATTCTTACTGCACACATGAATTTTCCAAGCTAAATTTTTATTCCCTTATCTTTTTTTGCTTGTGTTGAAAATTTGTCCATGTATATGCAAGTTTCTATGTTCACCATGTATACAATATGTATATATGCACATATGTGCATATATATATATATATATATATATATATGTTTGTATAACTTTTGCCTGAAATATTTTGTGCCAAGCTGAGATTGAATTTTTGACCAAATTGCCATGTATGCCAAAAAAATGTGTGTATATACTTACATATATGTGTATACATGTATTGTGCATAGGCAGTTTATATATGTGAGCACTAGAGGAATTGTCTACCTTGTGGTACTTACAGTGAATCACTGTAAATATCATAAGTAGTCTAGACATAGATAAATGTACATATAAATTAGACCAAGTTAGAAAAACGATGAGAAACACACCTGAAAATTATGAGGCAAATAAAAATTTAAAATAAATTTATATTTTCTCAAATTTATATTTTTTTGTTCCATTTTACTATGTTTTTTTCTGTGGCAGGTTTGCAAATGACTGGGCAAAATCAGAAGTACATGAAGATTCAGTAAGAGTGAATAGATGTATGTGAGTAAGAGAAAATTGTAGTGAGGATCACATGTAATAACTGAATGTAATGATTGTATGTATATATGAGAGTTCTAAAAAGATGTACTATTTTGATTGTGAAATAAAATTTATTTTTGAATAATAAATACTTATGTGAATACTTAAATTCTATGTAGTAGTATTATCAGTCGAAAATAGTTTTAGTTTATGTATAATATGAGATATAGAACTGTACAACTTCAAACACATTTGTAAAATAAATTTTGTTTTTTATCATCAAACAAAAAAAAATCACATATTCAAAAATCTCCCCTTTTTTATGATGACAAACATACACTTAAGATTTAGAATATAACAAATGTGTTTGACATTGAAAAATGAGAACCCGTATATATGTGCTCCCCCAATAACAAAGCTTCCCTACAACTGAAAGCAGACTTAATAAATTTGAATGAAATTTGAGAGATATAGTAATCAATTAAACACTTAGCATGAATGAAGAAAGAAATTCTATATATGTTTTCATACTCATCAAAATTTTAACTCTTCTCCTACTTTTGTTATCATCAAAAGATGGACAGAACTAGAAAATTGCAAAGAATTTGGACTACAAATAGAAATTCAAATCAAGTGACAAATCAAATACCGCAAACCCAAAATAACCAAATAAAAATCATAAATCATAAGATGAAAACACATTTCACAAATTAAAGGATTGAAAGCTAGTTATTACATACCAGGGAGGATTTCACATATATTATTATTATTATTATTATTATTATTATTTTCTTTCCTTCCTTTTTTTTATTTGTTTCAAGAGCGCACTAATCACACATAACCAGATCTTGGATTTTTAAACGGGATTAGTCGCAGCTTAAAATATAAGTAATCTCATAACCGTGCATGACCACATCTTGGATTTTTAAATATGGTTAGCGAAACACTTATTATTATACACAAAATCCCATTAATATATAAAACCATAATGGATGATAGAAGTATGATAGAGATAGAGATGGTTGTGAAATAAATATTTAAATTACTCAAATTATGAAATATATTCATTCAAATAAGGATTATTGAGAATCTTTCAACTATCTCATATTCTGAAATATAGTACAGTCACAATATTATCACAAATTTCCAAAAAGCTGTTTTTCTCAATGGTTTCAAAAAATGGTTTGATTTGTCAGAAAAATGAATTTGATAACAAAAACATCTAAGAAAAAAATTTAACCAAAAACATGAAAGTCGTGTGACTTAGTGTAGGATCTTTATAAATGGAATATAGCGGAATTGACTATGATATTCTAACTTGTCTAATACAATAGTTATGCAAGTAAATATTAAATAATATAAAATATCATAGATAAGTAAATGCGGTAAGTAAGGTGTAACAACCCGGATTTTCAAAGCCAATTAATTTTTTTTTATTTTAGCTATTTTTATGGATTTTAAATATTTAAAATGATTTATTTTAAATAACAACAACTATAAATTTATTTAAATCGAAGTTAGAATGAATAAATTTATTTTAATTATGTAACGAGCCAGAAATTGCACGATAGTTTGAAAATTCGATTTTAAATTTCAATTAAATGTACAAGATTCAAAATAAATTGGATTTCAGTAAAACCAGAAATATATGAATCTGTTTAATTATATCTTTCTAACAAATGTGAAAAATCCAGATTTCATAACGAGAATAAAAAGTTATGTCCAATTTAAAATTTAAAATAGTCGCTATGGAATTTAATTATATTTTATATAATATATAGCCCTTAAAAATAGCCATTTTGCATACGACCTCTGTTTTCGTTAAAACCACTTTTGTTGACCAAAATGTCAAATTATTGCTAGATTCCAGTTTTCATAATTTTTGGAATTAATATGTGAGCGTGGTGAATTTAAACGTGTTTGGTAATTTCAGTTTGAATTTAATCGACTGGACGACTGGAAAATGATCGTTTTTCAAATAATCTCCAAATTCGACGAAATTAGTTTTGTTATAATCGTATCATCAAAACAAAGCTAGAAATATTTTTTCTTGAATTTTTGGAGTAAGTATGTGGCCCCGGTAAATTCAAATGTACATTTAAATTCAATAATATTGATTTATATTTTAATTTAAAGAAATACTGATTGAAATAGTTGAATTGGCTTACGAAACATATCCCATTATGTCTGGAATGGGGGTATTACACTAGGAACGACATTCGTTGGGTTTGATTTGGAGCCCGGATGTAGAATCACAAAAATATAGAATTAAATAATAATATAAATTATTATAAATACCCTAATCCTAGGTCAAACCAAATTCTACGGTCAAAATCTCCTATCCGCCTCCAGTGAAAAACCAATGGCTGCGGTTATTCGAATTTTCCCCCTTTGATTTCTTTTGATTCTTCATGAATTAGGATGGGTTTTCTAAACAAATATCGTAGAGGAATGAACGAGCTTCCAATCCATACTTGTCTGATCGAAAATTTTGTTGTGTGCTGCATGGATTTGTGGCACAAAGGCCCGCTATTCGTGTTCGAAATCGTGGAGATGGGGGACGTCGATCCTAGCTGGACCGCCGGCGTTGGGTTGCGCGCCTGAAGGACTTCAGTGTGGCGACTTCAGATCGGCCGTCGTTGGCTCCGGGTGGCGTGTGCAAATAGGGTTTGGGGCTGAACCTTTATTCGACGCATGGGGTGATAAACTGACGGGGAAGAAGACCCGTGTACTTAGCAAATGAAAAGAGAAAGGTTTTGTTTTTTATTTTAACTAATTGTTTTTATGAAATATATATAGCATTTTAAATAAATATATATATGTATATAAATCATATTTTTATTCTATATTATCTACATAAAAATCATATTTTTATTACACTCTCTATATAATAAAAATCACATATATATATATGATTTTTATTATATAGAGAGCGTAATAAAAATATGATTTTTATGTAGATAATATAGAATAAAAATATGATCTTTATATATATATATATATAGCTTAAATAAAAATATGATTTTTATTATAAATGACTTTGTTTTAAAAATATGATTTTCATTATAAATGACTTTGTTTTAAAAATATGATTTTTAAAAATATATAGAATAGTTTAAAAATGTGATTTCTAATTATATATAACATCGTATTAAAAAAATGATTTTTGATATACATACTGCGTGAAACAGATTGCGATGGAACTAACTGGAAGCAGAACGGTACCAGAATCGCTAGTAAAAGACCGACGGAGTGGAAATCAAAGTGAGAACTCCTTCTCACTCTAGTTATTTTATAGTTACATATATACTAGGATGCAGACGGTGCTTAGCAGCACCGACACTATTTATTGTACAAACCATGATTGGTTGTTTGGACTATATTGTATTGTGATTGTGACGTGTAATAAAATTATATAAAATATTCATGTGATTGAATATAATGTTTAATCATTAAAAATCATATTTTTAATGTGTAATAAAATTATATAAAATATTCAGGTGTTGAAATAAATATTCATTTACAAGCCGGATTGTTTGTTTATGTACACATATTTAACTGATGATGATTGGGATGATAATATTTTACACATCGCCCAACTACACAAATAATAATCTGTGTTTGTTGTTTGAAAACCCCACACGGGTATTGGAATAATATTTGACATACACTGATCCCAATAATTAGTGGTATGTCAATCGATGGGTTGACAGACTATATAAGCATTATTTATTTATTTTAATGCTTATACAGTTGTAAAATGCACTCTGGATGTTGTATGAATTTTTAATAATTCTTAATCATTATTTTTGTATACATGTAATGTGAAATCCATATAACTGAAATTATATGGTAATTGATTGAGTCTGATTTCAATTCGGTATTAAAGAATATTTTTAAATAATATCCAGTGTATAATCAAAATTAGATATTTTGAAAATATTATCATTTTAATATTATAATGATAAGGAATATTCAAATTTGATTTAAAAAGAAATTAAAACCGTTTTTAAATGAATTTAAAACGAATTTATTAAGGAATATTCAAATTTGATTTGAAAATTGAAATGAAATTGAAATCGTTTTAAAATGAATTTAAAACAAATTTATTAAGGAATATTCAAATTTGATTTAAATTTGAAAATGAAATTGAAATTGTTTTAAAATGAATTTAAAACGAATTTATTAAGAAGTATTCAATTTTGATTTGAAAACTGAAAAGAAGTTGAAATCATTTTGAAATGAATTTATAAACGATGTATAAAATATGATTTAAATGGAAATCGATGAAATATATATGGTATATATATTATATATATTTAATGGCCTGAATAGAACATGTCGCGATCGTTCACGAATTTCGACCATTGACTTCGAATTGACATTACGGAAGATCCGACCGTTAGATTCTCCTAAAACCAAAACCAGTGGGTTCGTATCGAAAAGTGCTTTCCAACGAATATAAGAGATTTGAAATGTAATGGTTGGATTTGGAATTATGTCCAAATCAAATTGGGGAAAGATCGTTGTAAGTGCAGTTCGGTGGCCGTTATTGGAAACCGCTTGTACGGGCCTTAATAAAATTATTAAAAATATTAATTATTTGTTTAAAATCATAATAAATGATTTGAAAAGAATTTGGATGAAAAATTCCACCTTTGTAAAGATAAAAAAGTATTTTTATCGAAATGACTAGTTATTAACTTGAAATAATAATCCAATATTTTTAAATAAATAAATTGGACTGAAATGGTTTTAAAAAAAACTAGAATTTTCCAATGAATAAACTGGAATGGAAATAATCTTCGGAATATTTCGATACTGGACTCCGTGGTTACACGAATATTGTTATAGGAATTTGGAAGATACATATATCGTTACTCCCAACGATATCCGTTAGTTTCGGAATTTGATATTGAATATAAGCCGATATAATTTCTATTCAGAGCCTTGTATTTGATAACAATTGGATTTTAGGTTTGTCGTGAACGGTGTCTTAAATAACACTGTTCTTAAACCCAATTGAGAAAAGAATAAATCTTTTAATTAAGACTTAGTGAAGTTTTCCAATTAAGTAATATTAAATTGGAATTGAATAAAAAAATTGGATTTTGGGTTTGTCGTGAATGGTGTCTTCAGTAACACTATTCTTGAAACCGGTGTCAAAAGAATAAACCTTTTAATTAAGATTATTAGAGTTTCCAGTTATATTTAGTAACTAAAATAAAATGGAATGTGAATTGGGTTTATTGTGAACTGTGTTTTAACGACATTCGTTCTTTAGCCCGATTAACAGTGTAATGTGATTTGGAATTTATAAATCTTTCTATTAAGATTTAATGGGATTTTCCAAAGAAAAGTTTTCCAATTTAATAAAATAAATTGGAATGGAATGAAATTCGATTTGATAATAATCGAAGTGAACTTCTATGGAGGAAGACAATTACTATATATGGAATTTAAAAGGCTTTGCCATTATCATTTATATTATTGGTTGGATATAGAAGTTTATATCAATTATAAATATTGATTTGTTTTCTGTGAAGACTACATAATTAATGGAATGTGACTTTGGGTTTATCGTGAACTGTGTTTTAAATGACATTGGTTCTTTAACCCAGTTAACGACAGGATTTATTTCCTAAATTTGAATAATCATTATATAATGATTTTTGAAGTTTAAAACTAAATGAAGTTTTAATGAATCTTTAATTAGATTGAAACGGAAATGTGATAATTTAAATTATCAAATTTGGGAAATGATCGAGAATGGAGTACACCCAGTTATACTCCAGGCGATAGTTAAATCTTTAATTATATTGGAACGTGAAATGGTAATTAAATTTACCGATAACATCGTGGTGTTAGATATGGAGTATTACCAGTTTTTCTCCATGGGATGAATAGGTTGGGATTGGGAAATAAAACAAACAATTACTTCGGTAAGGTGCGCTAATCCCGACTAGTTTGGATAAACCTTAATTTGGTTTGAATTGATATCCAAAGGAAGATTGAAGAATAAATTTAAAGAATTTATCTTTGATAAAATTAATGGGAACCTTTTCCTAATGATGTGAATATTTGAATAAAATAATATTCTGGATTGGAATGAGGCGTATGTTGTGTTTTTATAGCACTTGTTTATAAGATACGCGAGTTATTCGGAAAGACCGGGTTTATCCCATTCTGAATAATTGATACAATGATAAGTCGACGATGAAGATGGTGGTTGAAGACCAGAGATCTTCGCATCGTTTGGATGATTACTGATGTCTTGATTGCGAGGCATCCCAAGACAAGGTAATAAGTGGTGATTGTCCAGACGTACTTGGAGATCGACCGGATATGCGAGGACCTCTCTCCTGTATTGGACATATGGGATGAGGAGTAAGGTGCCTCCAGTTTCCTTTAGACCCAGAACGGACTTGCAAATGGATGGTATGTCTGACATTGTATTCCTTTATACTGTATTCGTTGATCTCTGCTAAATATATATCTGTTTGGTGGCGGAGAATTTATTCTCTTCCTTAACACCCTTCTCTGATATGTACGAGCTCAGAGGTTATATATCGGTAGAAATCAATGGTATGGTATGGAGTGACAGTGTGGCATGCTGAGTGGCATGTGATCAAGGCTTTTGTTGAAAAGAAGGGCCTTGTGGTTGATGATCAAAGCATGACTTTAAATAGCATAGCTTTGTGTAGCATTAATTCGCGAGCCTCACACCCCGGTATGAACCAAAAACGGGAGAGGGCTGCAGGGAGGGCATGCGTTTCCTTCTAGCTAGGAGTGGTGTCATGGTATGGAGCCAGAAATTTTTACTCATGTGGATGTTGCATATTATTATTATTTGATGGATAGCGAGGTACCTCGGATATATCGGTCACTATGGGGCAGATGGATGACATGGTCGACATACTGACCAGACTTATGCC
The DNA here is from genome assembly GCA_030737875.1 of Allium sativum. NCBI lineage: Eukaryota > Viridiplantae > Streptophyta > Magnoliopsida > Asparagales > Amaryllidaceae > Allium > Allium sativum. The sequence goes on from CM060909.1 coordinate 975,556,224, forward strand.
CCGTAGGGCGGGGAAACATACTGTTTAGGAATTACCAATCCTCAAACGTAAGAGAGCACCGGCCCTGAAGATCCAAGGTGCAGTTGTGACTGATCCCGAGGCTCGGGCTATAGAGTCTCGAATTCGATAAGGACGATCCCTTGTCTTGATTCATGATGGAAATCCAACTTCCGATACGATATTGTGTGGTTTTAATTGTAGAACTAGTATGGCGACATGATATATGGTACCCATGCTGTCTATGATTGATACATTTATATTTGAAGTTGATTTCTTCACTTATAGTAATAATAAAATATGAAATTTCGCGTATCATGCATTATTTGGCAATTATAAGGTAAAACTCTATCCTCCGGCTTACGTTGCATCGTGTGATGGGACGTGAGTCTTATAATAGCTTCATTTTATTTAATTAGCATTGCGCTATTTGTTTTATCCACTGACATTCTTTGGGTTAAACCGTTCCGTGTTATACGGCGTGGTCCCTTGATTTACTCTACTTAAAAATCAAGTTAATAATTGTTTTAGTTATCACCCCAGTCACATGACTGACTTAGAGTTTATTGTTTTAACCTAAACTCTTGGTGCCCTTATTTTCCACACAGGCAGCTAGTAGTTTTGGTTTTGCAGATATTTATTCTTACAGGATCCTAGTTTACAGCTGGAGCTATATTCGGAACGCTCTGTATCCGTGTATTTCTTATAGTTGTGTTATGTATTAATTTTCCACTACTTTGTAATTTAAATCTCTGATATTCTCTGATGTATATTATTCATGTATCCTTTGGAATATTCTTGTACTCTAATGTAATTGTTGTAACAGCAATGAAATGTTCTTCTGTTTGCGTTCTGATTTGTCGTGTTCTCAACTCATTTCGAGCTTTCCCGTAAGGGCAAGTTTGGGTCACTTCATAAAGTGACACCAGGAATTTTATACTAGTTCGGATATCCCGTCCTACGTCCAGTCCTAGACTCCTTCTGGAATTCTACTATCAGCACCCTCTCTTCACCCAGAGGAATAGGTTCGCAACAATCTGAGCCCCAACAAGGATTTCTCGCCAGAGCGTTGACACAAGACTTTAACAAACGATAAGAGTTTGACTTCTGCTTGTGTTCTTGAACAACACTGAATAGCCAACAATTGAGTACACCCTTCCTCTAATCTTACCCTCAAGTATATAACGTGTATGTGAAGATTGAAAGAAGTATATTACTTATTGAATCAAGAGATTTGAAATAAATTCAAATATTCAATAAGTAATTTGAATATTTGAGAGCTTTCCAGAATGCAAGAGTTCTTAGTAATGTAGATCAGAAAATAGAATAGATTTTGAAAGATTCAGTGAATTGTTAAACAAATTTGTGTTTTATTTATAGTAGTTGAAGAGTAGTAAATGTTCATGAAAAGATTTATTGAAAAGTAACAAACATTTCCTTTAGAAATTAGAAGAAACCTTTTCATGAAAGAAAGTGACCCTTCAGAAATATGGCTGTTATTGTCGGGTCAGTCGACTGGTATAAAAATACCAGTTAATTGGTCAAAAATATAAATCGTATACATTTGAAAAATGGCAGAAAATAGCCGTTACTGGGCTTTTTGTTCCTGGCCGGTCGATTGGTAGGAAATGAACAAGTCGACTGGTTCAGTGCAACATGCCCAGTAAAGGCAGTTTTAAAGCCATTTACTTATATATATATATATATATATATATATATATATATATATATGTGTGTGTGTGTGTGTGTGTGTATGTATGTATGTATGTGTGTGTGTGTTTTATATAATTGTGTTATATAAAATGAGGATATATTTTAACATTCATCTAAGACACTAAACACACACACACACACACACATATATATATATATATATATACACACACACACACATGCACACACACACACACACACTAACTCTTCAATTCAATCTTCATTTCCTTGTTGTCATGAATCAAAAACTCATGAATCACCATTCTCCCCCTTTTTTGATTGATGACAACCTCTTTCACTTGTATAAAATTGTTTATTTTCTCCCCCTGAATTTATGCTTGGATATATTCATCTCCCTATGAATAAAAAGCCTCTCTGCAACATTTTGTTAGTGCATATATAAACAATACTAATCATATGAATTCCTGTAACAAAATGTTAGCATATACTACATAATTTTCTCCCCTTTTGTCATAGATTAAAAAATAATATGAGACATGCTAAAATACTAATTGAACACAAAAATAGGAAGATATAATCAAAAGATATAGTGCATAACATAAATAGGTTTGACGTACAACCAGAAAATATTAAGTTTTGATGAGACTATTTAGTACAAGCCTCTAGAGTTTTATATGAAAAGGCACAAGAAGGAGACCATTTAGTACATATCCCATGAGTTCATTTATTTCAAAATAGAACTTACTACCATGATATGCTTAAAACGCATCGGACTCCGTACTTTCTGATGACGTCCAATTTATAGGAGATATTGGCCTCTTGCTCAGATCAGCAGCTTGACTGGAGGAAGCAATCAAGCAAGAAATAGCATTCCACATATCTCCTAAAAACTTCTTGATTTTGTTAAATTTTGTATCAACCTTTTTATCAAGTCTTTTGATCCTAGCTTCCAAAAGGAGTTGATTACGTGCAACAACATTGATTCCTTGTCTGGTAGTTTGAGATGCATTGATTAAACTGACATCTTCTGGATTAGCATGAGAAGCACTTGAAGATGGTCATTCCTTCTCCTTATTCTTCCATTCCTTCAAACTCATAATTCCCCGAATCGGAGGAGGTAATTTCATCATTTTCAAGTTTTTGCTATCAAGAATTTTCACCTCTAGCTTATCGGATGCTGGTTCTGGTATATTGGCATTTGCAAAGAATCGCATAAGATATTCTCCATAATAGAATTAGCTGGAATACTGGTAGTGAAAAGGAAGATGAGATACAAGATAGTTTGCATCCAGTTTAGTTGAACCTCATTATAGACTGCATATAATGCATTGAAGGTCTCGGCATAAACCAAATCAAAAGTTCCGGTAAGTGGCAAGATAGTTCAGGTTAAAGCATGATGTAATAATCTTGCACTCGGCCTTAATCCTTTTGTTCAAGAGCCATCCGAATCATCATCTATAAATTGATGGCTTACTTCGTCTCTTACTCCAATTTTACAATTCAAAGCACCTAACAGTATTCCAGCGGATGAGGAATTTAATATATTAGCCATTCTTTCAACGGTAAGGAAAACCGGCTTGTCACATACCAAGCTCTATGCACAATTTTTCGAATTTGTAAGAACTAAGTGATCCAAATTCAAGTTTGCTAAGAAAATTTTGACCATAACAATATTTATCTTCCAATGATTTTTCTTATAGTTCATCTAAGACTCTAATCCTCCCTTTTGAGCCAAACGTTGTAAACCATATGTGTCAAAATCGGAAAATCTGACAAATAAATTTTGGAGAAACTTCAGATTTTCCATTTTCCTCCACCTTTCTTTTGCAATATCATTACATAGCCATTTGGAGATGTAAGGATCTATGGGTTTTTCTTGAGATGAAAAGGCATCTCTCTTTGATTTCTTGCATGGGGGAGCCATTAATTTGATGAAATAAGAGATAAAAAAAATTCTTTTGTTGAAGAGAGATGGTATAGGGTTTTTTGTTTCGAGAAAACTAGGTTTTATAATGATGTAGAAAAGATTTTAGAAGGTTATAAAGTAAAAATTCAGGTGACATAAAATTGCCCTTGGATTTGCTCACTAGTCGACTGGTACGAAATCCTCCGGTCGATTGGTGGCTGAAAAACTAGTTTTTCCAAATTTTTTTTGTTTTGCATTCTTTTTATATATATTTATATATAAATATGTCGTTATTTAACTGTTTTTATCACCTCTTTTGGAAAGAAATCTTATTATTAAATTCAAGATATTCAGTCTTTATGATTAGTGATAAAGATTGTCTTAAAATATGAATTCAATTATAAAGAGAAAAAATATTAACGAATACCATGGAAACATCCTTATCTCTTGCATTTTCAGTCAATGCAATTTTTATTAACATAACTCAAAAGGAAAGAAAAATAAGATCATCACATTAGTTTGACTCCGGAGATTTTCTAGGAGTTTTTGATTTAGCTTCCTTGTTTTCCTTGTAGTTTTTGTCCTATGAATTGGGACTATACTTAGGATCCTTAGGAGTTTTCTTCTATGGACACCAAGATGTGGATGGTCTTTTCGGAGTTTCTGGAGTTGTGGATAGCGGATGATGTCTTGGTTCTAAAACAACAGATTTTCCGCAAGCTAGAAGGGCAATTTGTCCAAGGAAGCTCAATCTATGTGAGGTTTGTTTTTGTTTGAAATATAGTTCACGTTGTTGCTTCATTTGCTCCTGCTGATAGTGATGTATTTCGTCGATCTTATATTTTGTAGAAGGTGTTGCAGAGAATTGTCTTTTTTCTTTGCATCTGGAGTAAATCCAATCCGATAATCTTACCACCGTAACTCTGGATATCTATTTGGAGTTGGAGAGACCATCATATCAATGGATTCGGAAGACGTTTTCTCCGATGATTTTGTTGGAGTAGATGGTGATGATTTTGAGGAAGTTGATTTCTTTGACATGTTGTATTAAGCTTTTGTTTTTATTTGGAGGGATAATTACTATTGTTTTGAAAGAAGGAGAAAGCTTCTTTTTATTATTTAAAGAAGGGAAGATCTACAAAACTAAACTAAAATAAAAGAACGAGTGGTGAATCGATTTGAAACCACTAGTTTGTAAAAAGGTTTGTTAGATAATTATATAATTATCTATAAATAGTTTCATCCATTAAGTGGTTAAGTGATATACTTTGAGTATGAAGAATCATGTAATTCATTTGGTAGAATGTATTAGCTAGAGAACACAAGTGCCTAGGTTCAAAAACTTTGTGAATACAAAATTTTGTTTTAGAATTCTTTGTCTAAACTATATAGTCTAAAATTACTTTATGAAAATTTTAGCAAAAATTAACAAATGCTTTCTTTTAGAAAGAATTCCACTAAATTAAAATTATATAAAAGAAATGAGAAACAAATAGGTACCGTGATTGCTTAATGACTTTTTTAAATGTTATATCGTTGTTTCTTGTTATGACCAATCACCAATGAGCATCTATTTTCCTCTATTTTTGGGTGGTGCCTCAGTTTCTTTAGCCATGAAGCACACATTAGCTTGTTTATTGTCGCTATCACTATCACATTCCGAAGACGAATTGTCTGGATTATCCCATGTGACTGAGAAAGCTCGTCTTTTAGATTTCTCGTTTTTCTTGTGATTTTTCTTTAGTTCTGGACAATTCTTTTGAAAATGTCCAGTCTTGTGACAATTGAAGCACTCAACTAAGGGTGGATCAATATTATTTTCTCTTGTAGAATTCTTCTTTATACTCTTCATCTGACCTTTCTTATATTTCAGAAATTTTCTGAAATTTTTGGCAACAAATTCTATGTCCTCTTCATCAGAACCTAATTCATCTTTTTCAACATGAAAAGCTAGTTTTTTCTTATCTTGAGCATGGATCTTTTTAGCCTACAAATTGACTTTATACAACATAAGATTACCAATCAACTCTTCGGGTTTCATGGTTGAAAGATCGTTAGCCTCTTCAATAGCTAAAACCTTTTTTCCCTTTCATCCGTCAAAGAGTCCAAGATCTTTGATGCTATATTAAAATCATTATATTTTTCTCCTAAACCCAATAATTAATGATAAATATTTTGAAACCGTGAATACATATCATTAATAGACTCATTCTCATTCATTCTGGATATCTTGCTTTGTTTAACCGTGCTAGTTCCTTCGTGAGTTACTTTGAGTGTTCGCCAAATTTCATATGCAGTATTGCATATACAAAGTCGGTTAAACTCATTTCTATTCAAAGCACAATGCAATATATTCATAGCTTTAGCATTGGCAGTAGTCTCTGCTTTTTCATTTGTGGACCATTCAGTGTAAGGGGTAGTGGGTGTTTATATTCTTTTTATGTGATATTCCAAGCATCAAAATCATTAGCTTGCATATATATTCTCATACTTGTATCCCAATAACTATAATTTATGCCATTGAAAAAAGGTGGTCATGCAGTAGATTGGCCTTCTGTAAATCTAGTGATTATGCTATTACTAGTGTTATTTTCCAAATTGAATAAGTATTAAATAACGGTTGTAAGGTTAAATGATGTCCTGCTCTGATACCAAATGAAAAGTCATGTGACTTAGTGTAGGATCTTTATAAATGGAATATAGCAGAATTGATTATGATATTCTAACTTGTCTAATACAATAGTTATGCAAGTAAATATTAACTAATATAAAATATCACAGATAAGTAAATTCAGTAAGTAAAGTGACACCAGAAATTTTATACTAGTTCAGACATTCCATCCTATGTCTAGTCCCAGACTCCTTTTGGAATTCTACTATCAACACCCTCTCTTCACCCGGAGGAACAGGTTCACAACAATCCAAGCCCCAACAAGGATTTCCCACCTGAACACGGACTTGGGACTTTAACAAACAATAAGAGTTTGACTTCTTCTTCTGTTCTTAAACAACACTAAATAACAAACGATTGAGTACACCCTTCCTATGATCTTATCCTCAAGTATATAACGCGTATGTGAAGATTGAAGGAAGTATATTACTTATTGAATCAAGAGATTTGAAATAAATTCAAAGATTCAATAATCAATTTGAATATTTGAGAGCTTTCTAGAATGCAAGAGTGCTTAGAAATGTAGATCAGAAAGTAGAATAGATTTTGAAAGATTCAGTGATTTGATAAACAAATTTGTGTTGTATTTATAGTAGTTGAAAAGGAGTAAATGTTCATGAAAAGATTTATTGAAAAGTAGCAACCATTTCCTTTAGAAATTAAAAGAAACCTTTTCACGAAAGAAAGTGACTCTTTAGAAATATGGCTATTATTGTCGGTTCAGTCGACTGGTACAAAAATCTCCAGTCAACTGTTCAAAAATATAAATCGTATATATTTGAAAAATGGCAGAATATAGCCATTATTGGGCTTTTTGTCCCTGGCCAGTCTATTGGTAGGAAATGAACCGGCCAACTAGTTTAGGGCAACAGGCCCAGTAAAGGCTGTTTTAAAGCCATATATATATATTTGTGTTTTATCTAATTGTGTTATATAAAATGAGGATAGATTTTAACATTCATCTAAGACACTAAACACACACATATTTATATATACTAACTCTTCAATTGGATCATTATTTCCTTGTTGTCGTGAATCAAAAACTCATGAATCAACAAAATATAGAGGGGTTAATCAATTTCTATAATCCCCAAATCCAATTGCAATCATGAAAATTTATCTTCGGGAAGGGGTTTAGTAATAATGTCAGCAAGTTGAGTTTCAGTTGGAATAAATTTAATACAAATGTCCTCACTAGCAATATGATCTCTACTAAAATGGTGTCTCACATCAATGTCTTTTGTGCGTGAATGATGGACAGGATTATTTGATAAATCCATTGCAATCTTACTGTCGCATTTCAAAGGTACTTGTCATACCCTACGTCCGTTAATGTCACTCTTTATCAGAATGCATTAAGTTTCGTGAAGCGTTATAGGTAAACAGAAACAGAAACATCACAAGACATATATAAAATAACAACGGAATTTAAAACTTTATTAAACAGAAATCATCGTGGTCCAAAACCCAGTTACATCATAAGCCTGAAATACAGAAAACCCATAACATCAATTTATAACTTCTATCTTGTACTAAAATCATCAGAGTACAATAATATATAAAAAAACATAGTCCCTAAAATATAGCCGTATCAGAGAAGACAAGAAATCAAAGCAGTACATCTAAGAAGCTCTAAGCAGAATGAAAGGGAGAATCCAAATCAAGCCTGAGTATTCCCACCCTAAGAACCTTATGGGGGGAACGGAAGAGAGAGAAGAGGAAACAAAATGGGTCAGACATAAATTCTGGCGAGTCCAATTATTTTAGCATATAAATAAGTAAAAGCATCATGAAAAGCATATAAATTGGATGAGAGATATAACCATATCATAAAGCAAGTATAACAGAATGAGCAGGATAAAGAATAATCAAAACATAATAGGTTATGCTTCTCTAACAATTTCTCTGCACCAATACTAGTATAACAGAAACAAGGTGATCCCTATAGAAATAAATGGTAGACTTAGGTGTACTTCTAGTAACGGGTTTTACCCCCAACAATAATAACAGATTGCCCAACAGAAATGAAAGGCATTACCCCCAACAATAATAATGGGCTTCTAAACAAGAAGGACTAAATGTACCCTAATTACTACCCCAATCGATCGGCACCCTACCCTGTAGATACCCTGTGCTGGCTCCATGATAGGATGTATCACTTCCTAAAGTGGCAACCCGTTTATTTTCGAGATGCACAAAAATATCTACTGATGTCACAACGTCTTAATTTTTCCCTTAGCAAGCCGGACTCATATATGCACATGGCTCTGGTAGATCCCGCGTTGTCAACACCTCCACCTATTTGAACCTCTTACAATCAACTCAATAAGCGTGCCCTAACCCCGACCTAGTTCGGGGTTCCCCGTTTGATACCAAGATGGGTTACTGATTGATACAGGTTCCACACAACAAATGATACAAGCCACCCCCTATGCTTGCATCCCCACTACTAGGATTTTGACAGGTTATGCCTAACAGTTTAACAAGTTTGCATAACCCCAACATGTAATACAGGTTAAGTTTGTCGAGATTATATAACCCCTCACAGATTTAACAAGATTAACTTAAACCCCACTGATTCAAGCAAGTTTACTTAACCCATACTTAATTCAACAGGTTCATGTAACTCGCATAGATTCAAGCAAGTTTACTTAACCCATACTAGACCTCCCACATTAAGTCTACCTCTTGTGGATGTTGGATATGTCGGACGGTTCCGGGCAGACTTCTACCACAAGCCGGACTTAACCTCGTGTATTAGCACCATTACATGTACATTTACGCACTCGACCCCTCACATTAGATTAACCATTTGTGGTTGCTGGATTTTTCGGGCGGTTCCGAGCAGACTTCCACCACAAATGTAATCTAACCTCGTGTCTAAGTGCAGTTACAGTGTAATGACCTGTATTTTCAGTGATATAATAATTAATTAAATTAATTATTTAAATAGTAATTTATAGATTTAAATGGTTTAAATTAAATAATGGTGAATATTTAATTAATAAAAATAATAAAATAATATATTTAATTCTGAAATAGTCGGAAATAGTGAATTGACAATATCGTGTGAACTGGACAATTCAAAATATATAATTCAGTTTAGAATTGAATTAGAATAATGAATATATTATTTAAACGAAGTTTGAACGTATAATTATATTATAATTAAAATCGAGCTCCAAATGGCGCGGCAGTTCACTATTTGGCGATTTGAACTTCAACTGAATATACAGGGTCTGTTTTAAATCGGATTTCTGTGAAACAAGAAACGTTCGGAGCTGGTGAAGTATATTTTTCTAATGGAAGAGAAAAATCGGTATTTCATTCTGTAGATTTTGATTTATGTCCAAATCAAATTTTTGAAAAGTCGCTATGGAATTCCTTTATAAATTATAGTGATTTATTTATATTATAAAAGGATTTTTCAATATAAATTGAATATCTATTCAACCGGGATTTGAATATCGAGTTATGAATCCAATCGGAGCTATACGATATTCTGTGTGAATATATATACAATAATATAAATTTATATACATTTAATTTAATTATTTTTAAATATATTTATATATTTAAATGGGTTATTTAGAGCTTTAAAAATAGCCAGTTTTGCAAACGAACTCCGTTTTCGACGAAACTAATTTTGTTGGATCCGTAACATTAAATTATTATTAGATTTCAAGTTTCGTGATTTTTAGAGTCGGTATGTGGCCGTACAAATTTTAATGTGAAAACAGTCGATATTTTGATGGTTAAAAATACGCTGTGTGAGCAAATGGAATCGGAATACGACGAAACCAGTTTCTTTGGGTCCGTAATGTCGAATTGTAGCTGCATGTCCAGTTTCGTTATTTTTGGATATCATGTGTAATTATAGGAATTTTTATAAATGAATACACCTAGCGTTAGCTTAAAAATCAATATAAAAATGGAATATAAAAATAATATAACTAACCTATATAATACCCTCAACTTTTCTAAACCTAATTCAGTTTTCCCCTTTGGTCAAAATTCCGCCGTAACTTATTCTTCCAGGAAAAAGTTTATCGACCTTTCTAAAATCCACCAAAATTCCAATCAATTTCTATAAATCCTAAAACGAGTATTGTTGAGTTCGTGAGGAAATTTTCTATAAGATAGTGTAACTTTGAAACAGCTTGAACTAATTTCTGACATTGGGAAAACCAGCAGTGTGACTGGGGTTCACATCGCTCGAGAGTTAGAGCATCGTTTGGTGAAATAATGATGGTAGTTGAATTCGCGTGAAGGAGTAGCACCTTGCTACTTATTTTAGGTATGATCGGTGACAATTTTTGTTGATCGGATGATGTATGTTTGAGCGTGGGACCCTGAAATCGTGACGATGGGATGGAGACCGAGTTGGATGGAAATTATATGGAGGAGTAGAGTTTTCAAAAAGAGGAATTTTGGATATTTTTTTTGAGATTTGAAATGATGGAGGAGAGGAGAAGTGGAAGGGAGAAGCATGGCTTGGAGTTTTGGCTAGTTGCCTGGAGCGTGTTATTCATCGGGGAAGATGATTCAGGGGGTAGCGGTATTGGGAGTAACAGGTAGGCCAATTTGGTGATGGGCCAAGTTAAGTGAGGGTGAGGCCCGGATGTTAATTGTTTTAGTTTAAATTCAAATTTAAATACGTATAAGCTTGTAAAATTCATACTTATTCATACGTTATCAGAATTCTGAATGGTCAGATCCATTGGGATCGTACGGACGGCGCTTACACAATGGAACTGACTGGGATTGAATTGGAGCCCATTACAATTTATTGCAAAATAAATTGTCCGTCTGAATCAAGCGATGGTTATCGTTATTAGCGATGATCGTCCAATGTAAGTAAATCTCACTAACTCTGAACAATTTTTTTTTTTATAACATATTTTTAGAACTAATAAATATTGGTTGATTGTTGTGTGTTGACTGTTTGGATGAACTGCTAGTCAGTTGGTTGAAATTATATATATAAATCGTTAAATATATATTGATTCTATTGATCAGAATACTTCATATTGAAATAAAGTTGATGTTAATTATATTGTTTAACATCTGTGGATGCAGGGAAACAGGTTAGAAGGATCCAACTGGATTCCTTAACATTTATAATACTGTTGTTTTCATATATTGAAATATATGATGTGATATATAATCTATGTTGATTATGCTTGTTTGAATGAAATCAATCATTGTTATTTGATATTTTAGATACCGTAAGAAATACTGGAATGTAGAAAAGGGGATTTTCAAAGTGTATTTTAACAATGAATTATTTATATAAAATCAATGGATTTTATATATAAAAGGAAAATATTTGTAAAACAAATAGAAAAGGAAAATATTTGTGAAACAAATAGAAAAAAAGGAGGTATTTGAAAAACAATTATAAATAGAATTGAAAAGGAAATATTTGTAAAACATTTACAAATAGATTATAAATAGAAATATTTATCTGTGAAATAGATAGAGTTATAAAAAGAAATATTTATTTAGAAAATAAATAGAATTATAAAGGAAATATTTATTTCGAAAATAAATAGATTATAAAAAAAGAAATACTTGAAAAATGAATAGAATTGTATAAAAAGAGAATTTTACATTAGGAAGGTTTAGACCCGTGCTTCGCACACGGGTATAACAAAATATTAATTCGAAGTGAACATTTAAGAGAAATATGTTTTAACAAATAAAGTAAGAAGATTAATTTATAAATAAGGTTTTATAAATTAAGGAAAATATTTATCATTGGATAAATAGAATATATAAGTCAGGACTTATATAGAGAAGTAAGAATTGATTTCAACATCGATATTTGAAACTGAATATGGACGAAGAGTAAATTGGATAGGGTTAATCAGTTAGAGTTAACCAGTTAGAGTTAATTAGATAGAGTTAACCTGTTAGAGTTAACCAGTTAGAGTTAACCAGCTAGAGTTAATCAGCTAGAGTTAGTCGAACAAGAATTAGTCGAATATTTGTTATTCGAATAGAGTTAATTAAATTAGAGTTAGTCGGACTAGACTTATTCGAAGAAAGAGTTATCGAATAAGGTTATTCGAAGAAGAGAATAAATCGAATAGAGATTTTTCGAAAAGAGGTTATCGAATATTAGTTATTCAAATAGAGTTAAAAGGAGTTATCGAATATTAGTTATTCGAATAGAGTTAAAAGGGAGTTAATCGAATATAGTTATTCGAAGAGAGATTATCGAATATAGTTATTCGAAGAAAGAGTTATCGAATATAGTTTATTCGAAAAGGAGTTATCGAATAGAGATTATTCGAAAGAGAGTTATACATTGGAATTCGATTATATCGAATTCGGGAAAGTACACTTTCCGTTTTTAATGAAGATTCAATGATTTCTTCATAAATTGTCTATTTAGTTATTTAGTTAAATTAAGGAATAAAAGTTATATTTTGAAGTTAGATATTTAAGAAGAAGGGATTATAATGCTATAGTTATAATCAATGTTTTAAAATAAAGAAGTGGATTCATAAAGAGAATCCAAGTTATGTAAGGAAGTTGGTTAAAAGATTTAAAAGGGCGAACTTTGTCTATTTCGAGGTTAAAAAAGTTGTTCAGTTAAGGTCTGAGAGGTAATTATACCCCAACTTGATTGACTTCGTATTTAACTAAGGGATGGGTAAGGTTCGATAGTGAAAGTTGGTTAAGTGAATTTAGTTAATGAGTGTAATGGTTTGAATTGGCTTAGTGATGTTTTATTTAAACATCGGTTAATCCAATAAAGGAGTTTTGAAAATGTTTTCCAAATAAAAGAATCAGAAATGTTTTCTAATATAGAAAACAAGAAATGGAAGTAAATATGGAGATGTTTTCAAATGATTAATAAAGTACATTTTCTAAATTTAGAAAATAAGAAATTTACAAATATATAGAAATGGGAAATGAATAAATTAATGATAGATTAAATTAAAGGAGATCAGTGCTGATTGATGATTGATCGATCGAATTTCTATCTGGAAATAAGATCGTTGGTTGTACACCTATTTTTCTTTGATAGTTAAATCACCGACTATCGTAGTTTTTGACCATTTTTCCGTCGTCAATACGGAGAGACCGGGATCAGATTCATTACCTGAAAACCACTCTGTATGAACATTAGCATTGCGATCAAATATGATGAAAATAATTGAAGACGGAGTTATGCAAGGGCTATCCTGTTTACAGAATAGTGCCTTCGGTTTGTCCAGTCCCAGGATAACTTGAATGGACGAATGTCTGATAAAGTATATCTACCGGATCGCGTAAGTTGATCTCGTCGAACGTACTTACGTTTGGTGGCGGAGGAATTCGTTTCTCTTAGCTTTATACCCGTGGTATTTTTGGGGAAATCAATTTGTGATTTGGTGGGTATGACGATGTGGCATTCAAAGTGAAGGGTGGTCAGGTGTTCCAAAAGATACGTTATGACCTTAAGCCTCATCAACCGGGAAATGACAGAAACCGGGCAGGCAGCATGGCTAGGTGGGTCGCTCCCATTAGGGTGGATATCGCCTATCTAGAGAAAATCCATTTCATTCTTTTATCTATTTTGATGCTGTCCCTTTTCGGGAAACGGTGGGTAGCTCCCAACCGTTGGTGATATACATTTGATACACTAAAGCGAAATGAGTGGTCGGTCATGTGTGGGCCGTGTTGCAAGACGTTCTTGTTGAACCCAGTGTATTCGCCTCTAGAGATACACTATCGACAGGTGGTCCCATACCTTTTCATAATCGGAATCCAATCTCCAATAAGAGCCTGTGATTTTGATTTGTGTACTATATATGTGGAACGTAAGATGCAAGCGTTCTGCTAGATTGTTAATAACTTGTGATTAGACATTGTTATAATATCAGAGAAGTATTGATTTCCAAAAAACTGTTTTTGGTTATTGTAAGGTAAAAACCATCCGTGTTTATGTGTGGATCGGTCTTACAATTATCATTTCTTTTAAAAAGGATTTTGAAATGTTAAACCAAACGATTTGAGTTTACTCACACCAGTCCCATGACTGACCCAGAGTTTATTTTGTTTTGTTTTCCCTAAACTCTTGGGTGTCCAAATTTGTACGGACAGTCAAGTAGTTTAGGTCTTTACAGATATACTTGGAGGAGCTTGAAGCAGGAGGCTTCAGGATTATATAGCTATTGTTATTTCCGCTGTGCGTAAGTGTTGTACTCTGATGATGTTATTGTATATATATACTGTTTTATTGCAAAGTTATGTTATATATTATATTTTATTCGTTCCGCTGTGAGTTTCGTATTACTCTGATTCTGTTCTGTGGTGATCTTCTTCTTCTATTCTAATTTTCTATCTTATCTATTCTCACCGTCTAACTTCTTTCTATTGCTGATCAGGTATTTCCGATGTCTGAATAGTCAACATGGTAGTTTTATGTTGATTTTCGTAGTCGAAAATCCCAGTTCGTTACATACAGTCTCTATTTGCTGTAGTTTCAGGCATATTCCTTCTTAGCCAATTATTCATGTTTATCGTAGGTTTTGCTCCAAATTAAAGCCTTAGATCAGGGTATGTGTTATGCCCCCAAAATCCCCGTCGTGTTTTCCAATACAAGTTATGCCCCAATTTTAACATTCCCATTTTCGTATGTTCGCATATTTCAGCGATAGGCCTTGGCTCGAAGGTAGCCTGGCTATAAAAATAAAAAGGGAAGGAGGGAGAGAAGAGAACATGAATAAGCATAATAACAAAATAGGCATATTAAGTCAGAAATAGATATACTGAATGAATAGGCATATGGTGACAGAAATAGGCATAGTAGCGAAATGGGCATATGATGACAAAATTAGGCAATAAAACAGAACAAACATTTCAGGAATAGGTGTATGAGAACTAATCAGTAGATTAGGTGAACAAGAAATAGAAGATCTGATTAGTTATGGTTCAAGTTATTAACAGGCATTGATTTAGATCAAACTTATGAACATGTCAAGACTACTTTTTACATGTTTAAAAATAACATAAACTCACTGTGAATGGATCTAAATAACATAGAATTGTCTGTTGACATTGTAGTAGAGATTCTTGAATACGTATAACTTGTTGTTGCAAAAGAATAGGCTAATTTAGTCTGAGTTGGGGCAGCACCTCGATGTCTCCATTGTTTTTGGTGAATAAACAATAGAAATGAGGTCATATTTATTGCCTACGGTCAACGAATATGGTCAAGAAACGAGTCCACGTTCACAGAATTGGATCTTCCCCATATCTGGCTGGGGTTGACACCCCCGTGTAGAGGTTGACCCATGGGTCGACAGCCATGGGTCATGGGGTCGATGCCTAACGAGCTGAATTCCTCCTCTTCCCGCTGTTCGATTTTGGTTTTCTAGGAATGATATATATATATAAGTAGGGTTAAATGTGAATGCTACTAAGACAAAAGTATTTTTCAGTTTATCTACCACAAATTCAAGTGATTTCTAGACATATTGGGATTCGATCAAGGAAAATTACCAATAAAGTATGTAGGAGTGCCTCTATCCTCCAATTACTTACACTATTCAGAATGTAACTCCTTGATTCAAAGGTTGCAGAGTAAAATTCAAGGATGGGAGACAAAACTTCTTAGTTTTGCAAGGAGGGAAGAATTAATAAATACAGTTTTAACTCCTATAATTTTATATTGAATTTTTATTTACCAAATTCCAGAATATACACTTGATAAATTACAATCTCTTTGCGCAGATTTTTTTGGGGTGGTTCTTTACGTAAAGTAGTTTGGAATTTGTTATGTAGACCTAAAGCTGAAGGAGGCATAGGTTTGAATAGTTTTTCAGATCATAAAAAAGCTGCTTGTGTTAAATTGCTTTGGAATTTCCTATTAAATTCAACTCTATGGGGTTAATGGATGCATGATAAATATTGCAAATGGAAACATTTCTGGGCTATAGCAAGGGATAATAATGCCTCCTCTACCTGGAAGTCTTTGCTAAGGCTTAGATCTAATCCAAAACAACTGTTCAATAAAGTTATTGCAAATGGAAATGATACTTATTTATGGTATAAGCCATGGATAAACTGTCAATGCTTGGTAAATTTTCTTGGGCATGATAGACTCAATTTGATTAGCAATGTAGAGATAGAGTCAACAATACTAAAAGGAATGAAGCATTAGATCCAGAAATTCATCCTGCAACAAGAGAACTGTTAGAAGAAATTTCATCTAATTTTGTTTTTCCCAATAAAAGTAATGACTTTTATGAATGGTGTGAAGGTGGATCATTTACATTTCTCAAAGCATGGGACGTTCTGAGAAATCACGAAGAAACATATAATATTTTCTCTATTATTTGGCATTCAAATAATAGTAAAAGGATGACCTTCATATCATACCTTGCAATTCTTGGAAGATTAAGTACTAAAGATAGAATCTTTCAATTTCGTAATGTTACAAATATGATGTGCCCATTATGCAGCAACCACCCTGAATCCATCTAACATTTGTTCTTCCAGTGTGACCATTCAGCATTCATCTCGTTATCTATCAAGCAAAAGCTATCTCTGTCGATTACATCTTATTCAGATCTAAAAGAAGAGGCTAAAATCATCCATTCCAAATTCAAATCGAAGGGTCAAGTCATAGATTTGGCTTGTGGAGCTCTAACGACTGCAATTTACTTCATTGGAGAGAAAGGAGTATGAGGCTATTTCATGGGAAAAGAACTGATTCTGCTGTGAATTTATCAAAGATAGAAAGAGAAAACTGTTTGTTGGTTCGCAATAATGGTTCAAAGACTCTTCGAAATGGGATAAATGAATCGATACTTGGTAAATGGGGAATTGAGTTAATCGATACTGGCTGATGGTAGAGAATGATTTTGAATTTTAGGAGGATGAAGGATTTTGGGCCTTGTATGTGGGCCTGCAGATGGACTTTGATTTTGTTGTGAGAATTCAGTTTAGATTTTATAATCTTTTACTTGTAATTTTGCTGGTTTAATGCATATTTCAGCTTGTAAACCAAATTTATAAGTACTTTTTTCCCTATAAGGCACCCACCTAGGTTAGGGGGTTATAGGGTTTTGATGAGGCTGATAAAGGAGGTATATTGGTTTTTTGCAATAAAGTGAACAAATTTTCAATATATATATATATATATATTGCTTATATGTATACAAACTTCAAACCTTAATATCTTCTTCATACGATGTCCATGTTATGCAAACGTGGGGTCTATCTTAAGCAGAATTCCGAGATGAACGCAATGACATTGTCCGTTTCCCTTATTTAATAATATTTAATTAGGTATCTTTAGTTTATCATTATAGTATTCTTTAAAATTATAGGGTGTTACATTCTCCCCTACTTAAAGGATTTCGTCCCCGAAATCTCCAAGTTAAGTAGAATGTATATCCTAACATCCACTACTCATCCACCATTCATAGACATCCAATGTCCTTAAAAGATTTCTAATGCTTATATGAACATATGAGAAGGTGTGTGTATATGTCCCTATACTAATAATGCGGAAAATCAGGCAGTCTACTGATTCAGTTGGCCTCATTAATGCAATGTATGCTAGTGCCATGAGTCCAACATGTATGCAAATAGTCCTAATGCATCATGTAAATGCTATATGCGTGCACAATCATTCATCCTAATGCAACATTCATATGATGATACACCCATTTCCATCCATAAAGAAGAAAAATGCACACACATCCATGTGCAGTATGAGAGTGATTGAGCTAATCTAGTGCCTAATGTGTATGTATATGCATCCAAAAGCAACCACTAGTAAACACTTGCATCCACTTACATCTACCAAACATAACAAGTCTCAAACACATGTATAAATCCATGGGTTCCCTACCTAAAGGTCAAAGATTCAATCGATAGGATATACTTAAATGACAGGAGAAGGTAAGAATAAAAAGCTTTGGAAAAGAAGTTAAGAACATGCCCTTGAAAAGCAAAGGGCACGAAGCGCGAATCTTGTCTTCAGTCTCCAAAGTTGCATTCTCAGGGTCTTCTCCCCACTGAACTTTCATCAACTTGACCTCTCGGTTGCGTAGATTCTTAACCTCTGATCTAAGAATACAAGTAGGAAATCATCTAACTGTTGCTTCCTGTTCCACCTCTACTTCCTCAAGCATGCTCGGCTTCACTACTTCTGCGGTATCATGCACGCACTTCTGTAAATGAGAAACGTGGAAAACATCATGAACACCGACCAGTCTCTCTAGTAACTTCACTCTATATGCCATTTGACCAATCCTTTCTGTTATGGGAAATGGCACTACAAAACTTGGCACCAACTTCCCTACAGATCCAAAACGAATCACATTCCTCAAAGGTGATACTTTGATGAAAACCTTGTCTCCCACCTCAAACTCAATATCAGTTCTTCTCTTATCTGCATAGGACTTCTGCCTGTCCTGAGATGTCTTGATGTGTCTGCGAATAAGATCAATCTTCTCAGAAGTTTCCCTAATCATCTCAGATCCAAGTAGAAGACTTTCTGTAGATTCCCACCAACAAGTCGGTGATCTACAGGGTCGTCCATACAATGCCTCGAAGGGTGCCATGCTAATACTAGCTTGATAACTGTTGTTGTATGCAAGCTCTACCAAAGGAAGATGCTCTTCCCATGTCCCTCCGAAGTCTATGATACACAGTCTTAAAAGATCCTCAAGAACTCTATTCACCCTCTCCGTCTGTCCATCAGTCTAAGGGTGATAAGCGGTGCTCAAACACAATTGCATACTTAAAGCCTCTTGTAAGCTCCTCTAAAACTCACTAGTGAATATGGGGTCATGATCACTTACTATACTGGAAGATACTCCATGTAGACGGACTACCTCATGAAGAAAAACTGCTGCCAACCATGCTGCCATCCTTTTACTCTTAACAGGAATGAAATGAGCGCTCTTAGTAAGCCTGTCAACTATAACCCAACCATCAATGAAATCCATGGAGACACTCTCACACTTCCACTGCGGGACATCCAAAGGATGAAGTAAACCACCAAGCTTCCTTTGCTCAGCTTTTACTTGCTGACAAATCAAACATCGAGAAACAAACTCCACTACATCTTTCTTCATCGTAGCCCAAAAGAAAATCCTCTTCATATCTCTATACATCTTATCACCGCCAGGATGAATAATCATCCTAGAATGTGGGCTTCCTCAAGGAATGTCTTCAACGGACTCCTAACTCGGAGAACACAAAGCCTTCCATCTCGCCGCAACCACCCTTTATCATCCATGGAGTATCTACTGAGGTGACTGGAAGTATCCCCTCTACTGAGCTTATCCAAGATGTCTGCTATCTATGGGTCCTCTCGCTGCGAAGTTCCTATCTGATCCAAAAGAGTAGGTCGTACCTCCGATGATGTGAATAAAGAAGGTGTGAACTCGACAGAGGGTCTAAAATCAAAAGTCGATGTATACTCCAAGCTTTTCCTTTCTACAAATAGAGGACTCAAGGTCATCCTCTGCCTACTCAGTGCATCCGCCCCCCCCCCCCCATTACCCCTGCCAAAGGTATAAGCAATCTCAAAGTTATAGGACGCTAGAAACTCCATTCATCTCTATTGCCTCAAATTGAGATCCTTTAGCGAGAACTAGTACTTGATAGATTTATGATCGGTGTACAACTCGAACTTCTCTCCAAGTAGATAATGGCGCCAAGGCTTAAGCGCAAATACGATAGCAACTAACTCCAAATCATGGGTAGGTTATTTCTTCTCATGAATTCTCAACTGTCTACCTCCATAGCATACCACCCTTCCCACTTGCCTCAGAACTACACTAAGCCCTGTACCGCATGCATTAGTGTATACGATGAACATTTTGTACCCATCAGGAAAATTCAAGACTGCGGCCGTTGTGAGATCCCTCTTCAATCGCAAAAAAGCATCTTAACAATCTATACCCCAAGAAAATGTCTGATTCTTCTTTGTCAACCTGGTGAGTGAGGCTGATATCTTTGCATAGTCCTTGATGAAATTCCTTTAACAGCCCGCTAATCCAAGAAAACTTCTCACCTCCATTGCATTCTTTGGAATCTGCCATTCTTGAACCATAACTACTTTCACGGGATCTACTGCTATCTCATCCTTACAGACCACATGCCCTAGATATCTCACTTCCTTTCTACAAAAATGGCATATGGAGAATTTTGCCTTTAACTGATGCGCTCGGAGAGTTTTCAAAACCTCCCTTAAATGTTGGGAATGCTTTTCATCACTCTTCGAGAAAATCAAGATGTCATCAACAAAGACCACAACGAACTTATTTAAAAACTCCCGAAACACCCTACTCATTAGATCCACAAAAGACGGGTGCATTCGTTTACGCAAAAAGGCATGACAAGCCACCCGAAGTAACCATATGGAATTCTAAAAGCGGTCTTGTCGGCCAGCCTCAACTAATGAAATCCCATTGCCAAGTCTAACTGGGAGAAAACAGATGCACCAACAAGTTGGTCAACCAGATTGTAATAACCCGTATTTTAATAACGTGTTAAAACCATAAATCAAGGCAGAATTAAATTTAAAAATAAGAATCAGGGGAAATGGGTTGCGCCATTGTGTTTGTCTCGAAATTCTGCTTGGAAACGAGTCCGAGTTTGTGAGAATCGGAGTCCGTATGAGGGAGATATGACCCTCGGAAGTTTCAGGAATTTTCAGAATAAAAAACAGCTCGAAATTCGAATTCGAAATTCGAATTCAAACCCCAGAACAGGCTGGGCGGGAAAATTCCCGCCCATGGACCAGGTCGACCTGGGGGTCAACCATAGTGTCGACATCCCAGGGACCAGGTCGACCATAGTGTCGACCTGGGGGTCGACCTGCCTCCCGAACCCACTTTTTGAACCAGATGCATCCTGATGTATTTAGACTCGTTTTCTGTCCAGATTCGTCTGCCTAATCCTATTTAAACAGCCTCCTAGCCTCATTCTCTTTACACCATTATTCTCTAACCTTATGCTGCTCAAACTCTTGATGATCATGGCTTCTTCTTCTTCTTCTTCTAAATTAAATTAAGATAAATTAAATTAAAACGAGAAGATTATTTCTTGAAGACTACGGCTAGGAACTGCATATTTGGGGATTTTCTTCTACGATCAAAGTAAGATTCAATGATTCAGCAATTCAATGACAAATTTCTAGACTTGACTTCTGCATCTTTCTTAGACCACGATCTGTAAGTTCAAGTTACTTTTAGATAAAAGCTGTAAACTTAATATCCATGTTGTAAATTGGAATTGGATCTATGTATGATAATTGATTCATATCTATTCTTGTTCATCTTGGATCTTGACTTTCGTGAATATTGCTTTGGGCCTATTCATGTTGTAAATCAAACTCTTTCATGTTTATAACTTTAACATGCCTATGACGTTGAAACTATTGTTAATGGCCAAGGACTATGATTGAGAACATAAGACTATGCCTATGACTGTGAACATAAGACTATGCCTATGACTGTGAACATAAGACTATGCCTATGCCCATGACGATGAACATAAGACTATTGCCTATGACTAAGACAAGGACAATTGTGGCTAATCATGACTCTTGACAATGAGAATTATTACCTATGACTATGAACATAAGGCTATTATCTATGATCATGACTTTGAAAATATTACTGTTAATTTCCTATGACTATTTTCCTAGAACTATTTTGGATAATTATCCATGACTATTGTGATAGATCACTTATGGTTCTTGATTATGAGATTTCTACCTATGACCATGACTATGACTATTGGGGTTAGTTGCCTAAGACTATTATAGTTGATTGTTCATGCCCATAGTTGAAACCCATGTTGTACACCGAATTTGCAGTTGTTGGATCTCATACCTAGGGTGTGACTTGCTAAGTTCATTCGCTATTATGTACACTAAAACCATTGGATCCATTATCCTTGTATTTGGCTTGCTTTTGCATGGCTATTCTTTTATATCAACTTTTATCATGACTATCGCCTTATCTTGCTAGATTTGAAACCCTATATGCTAGTGATGTTGTAACCAATTATCTCAAGTTATATCATGTTAGTCTTGTAATCCCTTTTATCGCTTTATGCTCGCCCCTTTTGCCTATCATAGTTTTGATGTTATTCCCTTTATCTCAAGATTTGGATTTATTTGTAGTATAGATCGATTCACGTTTATGTGCGATGGGAATACGATTTGGGTAGATTAGGCAAAACACGAATTGGTTATGAACATGAATTATGAACTTAATAATAGGCAAAAAAAACTTGAAACATGAACATTGTTATAACTTGAATCTGGATGTCGGCATGAAACTTGCCTTGAAAACTTGACACGAACTTGACATGAAACTTGAACATGGACATGACACTAGAATGAACATGAAAATGGCCAACTCGAGGTTGGGTTGAGTTTGCAGTGTAATTCTTCCCGGAAACGCCCGGCAAATCCTGTTACTGCAAACAATAGGATCCAATGTGGGTAGTTGGTAATATCGCACTTGAAAACCCAAGGTCAGACTCAGTTGTGGTGTAATTCTGCCTGGAACCGCCCGGCATATCCAGTGACCACAACAACAGGTCTGATGTGAGAGGTTGGGGTGCATTAATGAATTAATTCCACTGATAGGGTTAAGTCATGAACCGCTTGAATATACTTAACCAATTTGACATGATGACTTGATAGGGTTAAGTCATGAACCGCTTGAATATACTTAACTAATTTGACACGATGATTTGATAGGGTTAAGTCATGAACCGCTTGAATATACTTAACCAATTTGACACGATGATTTGATAGGGTTAAGTCATGAACCGCTTGAATATACTTAACCAACTTGACAGATGATTCGTAGGGCTAAGTCATGAACTTGAACGACAACACTTAGCCAATTTGACATGACACGTAGGCGGGTTAAGTCACGAACTTGAATGACAACACTTAACCAACTTGACATGCTAGACTGATTGGGTTAAGTCTCGAATTTAAATGCCAACACTTAACCTACTAGACGGAAACCCTAGTTGCGCGGTCCTTTTCAGCAGTAACCCACTAGATGTATCACGGTACCCTGGAACTAGGCAGGGTGGGGCACGATTACTGGGCTGATTGTAAGCGACCAGAACGACGGCTGAGTTGGTGCGCCATTGTAGGTTCAGGCGGACTATGGTCGTGCACGAAGTCGAAAAAGCAGGCATTGGGCACCAGTAGGTTTACACTGTGCGTGCTTGATTCGTGTCAGTGGTTGGCACCCTAGGGCTTGATACACGCTATGGTTGACCTAGCATAGGTAACTACATTCGTGATAGGGTCGTATGACACAGACACATGAACGAGCTAGGACTTGTAGGGAGCCGATCGATTAATAGATCGTTTCGTGGGACCAAGTAATGGGTTATTTCATGACATTGGGCAAGGGATCATTTCATAGTCAACACATTACACGGGTTGGGATCACCTTATTATATAACACGGGCTACTAGTTGGGACACTAGTAGGGGGTAAGGATCCTTGTTACACAGGATAATAGTTGGAACACTAGTAGGAATACGAAACATTCCAGACACTTGTGAGATGCTAGTACGGGTGGTGCAGAGCAAATGGATATCACCGAAATATTTTAATGATGAAACTTAGAAATCTTGCGATGTTATACTTGATAGAAACCTTGCGATGTGATACTTGGTAGGAACCTTGTGATGCTACTCTTGATAGGAATTATGGGATGTTATTCTTAGATATCGTGCCTGTAGCTTATCTTGTCATCATGCTTATGTTTACTTTCAGTTTATTCATGCCATATTATCTTTACCTGTTTTTATGCTGAAAGTCACTAGGACTTACTCAGTCTTTATGACTGACCCGTTTTGTTTCACCTCTTTTCCTTCCGTTCTCCCCCCCCCCCAGGTTCGCAGGGTGGGAATACAGCTTAGTTCAGATCTTACCAACCTCCAAGGCTCTTTCACGAACGGCTTGGATTTCTCTTGGCTATGGCTTGCTTTACGTTTTTACTTGGGGAATGATTTAAGACTATGGTTTTATGCTTCTTTACTATTGCAAGACAAATTACGATGTAATGGATTTAATGGCATTTTGATGTAAAAGCCTTTAGACCTTTCTAGATTTTAAAGCAATGAAATTTGGTTCTTCTTCCGCTGTTTTTATATGTTCTGTCTTGTAATATTTCTGTGTATGTTTACCTAGATAATGCTCCACCAAAGCTAGTGCATTCCCTTTGTGAGTTACCCTAGCGGAGGTGGGGTGTTACATTTGGTATCAGAGCAGAAGGTTACCAGACTGGGCAAAAGCTTTTAAAAACCTTCTGAAATTATTTTCAAAACATTTACAAAGAAGCATTTTTCTATGAAAAGTTTTGTTTTACGAAAGGCGTATTCCCCAAAGCCATATGCACCATCTTTTGATTCTCTCTTTGAATCTCTTCTTCCTCTCTTTTCACCATAGTCTTGTAGGCGTGTGTCGGAGGGCAAAGGAGTGCCCAACCTCCATCTGTAGCCGTAGTAGTTTTACTTGTGACTAATCATATTTCAAGCTTTGTAGGGTTGTCGTGCGATGGAGGTAGCTTTTGAGAAACTTGTCAATAAGCTATACAAGGATAGCAAGAACGAGGATAAAAGAACACAAGCCTAAGGATGAGAAACTTGTTGATATGGCTTAAACCACGAAGGAGGAAAAGGTGAAAGGAAAGAGGCCAAAGTGAAAGAATAATAAAACCCACGACAAGAGAGAGTATCTTTAGTATGGTAAAAAGGGACGTGTAGTTAAGTATTAGAGGACAAGGACAAGGGCAAAGAACAAGATCGTCGAGAGGGCAATTGTATGTTCTCACTACTAGCATACCTAAGAGAGGTGGTAACGTTTCTGTCAAAGGTTTAGCTTTTCTTTTCCATCATCCCGTTAGAACTTTGTTTTTGTACATCGCATCCTTTTAATTCTGCTTCGATAGTTGGAGTCTCTACACCTTAGTACTAGCGTAGTAGAGGATCCCGTTTTTGTCTTAAATCCTGTGAAAGTCAGCTCATTTATTCATGACTTGTTTGAAACTGAGAATGTCTCTGCTAAGTGTTAAGTTTAGAAGTAATGCTTATGTTTTTGGGCAATGGGTTGATTCTAGGTATGGAGTGGTTTTCCAAAAATGATACCATTCTCGAGTATGAATAGAGGGTAGTTAGACTCTTGACTTGCCCCGGTAATGCCCTCGAAGTCTAGTGTAACCCTTAGGGTTCTGCCATGCTTAGTTACCTAGAATCTCTTGATATATTTATTGATCCGCTCGAGTAGTGTTCGCCACCAAGGCGGATGGTTCATCTCGCTTATGCATGAGTTATAGAAAATCACCTTATTAAGTACACTTGGCAACATGGTTGGCATTTGTTTATTTTCAAGAGATAATTCATTTATGTGGAATACCTTCTAGTAAGTGAATGAGATCCAAGATTCACCAGTGAATTTTGGAGAGCTTGCATGAAACCATGAATACGCAGTTATGTTTAAGCCGAGTATACTAGAAAAAGAATAAGTGAAAGTGGAACGAGAGGCGACAGTGAAATGAGTTCCAACTCATATTTTGGAAATAGGAATTAAGAAGCTACGAAATTGTGAAGCTAAAGACAGTCAAAGCACAACGGAGTTAAGCTCAAGGAAATACGACTTAGAAGATTGAGGACTAGACACACACATCAAATCTCTTTTTAAGAGTATATCCTTGATCCCTCTTTTCCTGCAGAGCTTATTTGCATGCTATCTTTTAAGTATAACCTCTCGGTCCTATTCTCCATCCTATTTCTGTTGCAAACCCCATAGGGAGTATGACTCATCTGTTAGTAATACATGTTGGGGCTTGAGGGTGTCTGTTGGGTTGACTAAACTTTTTGGATTTTATAGGATATGGGTTGGTCTTAGGAAGGGATTTCTTGTGACAAAAAAGGAGTCCATCATGCTTAGTTTCCTAGAAACATATATATTGGTTGGTCAATTCTTTGGGTATCAGTCTGATATTGATTTCGGTCTTGGAGATGGTGCTTAGGGAGTTCTTCTCCTAATCAGTATATATGTGACATAGATTTCCAGTTTTGACATTGCCTAAAGGGCACAAAGTTTTTACTTGCTTCTATCGTTCGACTATATCTTTAGGTAGGAACAATTGAGTGTAAACATGTGTTTGAGACATGTTATGGTTGATGGTTGCAAGCGGTTGCAAGTGGTTGTTAGTTGTTGCTCGTGGATGCATGAACACACATTAGGCACTAGATCGGCTCAGTCACATCTCATATTGCATATGCATGAATGTTTATACTTTTACATGGATGGAAACTTAATATGTTATCATTTGGATGTTGCATATGGATGGATGGTTGTGCACACATATAGTGTTTATGTGACTAGGACTATTTGCATACATGTTGGACTCATGGCACTAAACATATTTTACATTAAGAAGATCAATCAGGCCTGATCATTTGCATTAGACAAGGAACATATACACACACTTCTTGCATATGTTCATACAGCATTAGAAATCTATTAAGGACAATGGTTGCTTGTGGATGATGGTTGAGTAGATGGTTGATTGGATGATAGGATGCATTCTTCTTAACCTGAAGATTTCGGGGACAAAATCCTTTAAGGAGGGGAGAATGTAACAACCCGTATTTTAATAACGTGTTAAAACCATAAATCAAGGCAGAATTAAATTAAAACGAGAAGATTATTTCTTGAAGACTACGGCTAGGAATTGCATATTTGGGGATTTTCTTCTACGATCAAAGCAAGATTCAACGATTCAGCAATTCAACGACAAATTTCTAGACTTGACTTCTGCATCTTTCTTAGACCACGATCTGTAAGTTCAAGTTACTTTTAGATAAAAGCTGTAAACTTAATATCCATGTTGTAAATTGGAATTGGATCTATGTATGATAATTGATTCATATCTATTCTTGTTCATCTTGGATCTTGACTTTCGTGAATATTGCTTTGGGCCTATTCATGTTGTAAATCAAACTCTTTCATGTCTATAACTTTAACATGCCTATGACGTTGAAACTATTGTTAATGGCCAAGGACTATGATTGAGAACATAAGACTATGCCTATGACTATGAACATAAGACTATGCCTATGACTGTGAACATAAGACTATGCCTATGCCCATGACGGTGAACATAAGACTATTGCCTATGACTAAGACAAGGACAATTGTGGCTAATCATGACTCTTGACTATGAGAATTATTACCTATGACTATGAACATAAGGCTATTATCTATGACCATGACTTTGAAACTATTACTGTTAATTTCCTATGACTATTTGCCTAGAACTATTTTGGATAATTATCCATGACTATTGCGATAGATCGCTTATGGTTCTTGATTATGAGATTTCTACCTATGACCACGACTATGACTATTGGGGTTAGTTGCCTAAGACTATTATAGTTGATTGTTCATGCCCATAGTTGAAACCCATGTTGTACACCAAATTTGCAGTTGTTGGATCTCATACCTAGGGTCTGACTTGCTAAGTTCATTCGCTATTATGTACACTAAAACCATTGGATCCATTATCCTTGTATTTGGCTTGCTTTTGCATGCCTATTCTTTTATATCAACTTTTATCATGACTATCACCTTATCTTGCTAGATTTGAAACCCTATATGCTAGTGATGTTGTAACCAATTATCTCAAGTTATATCATGCTAGTCTTGTAATCCCTTTTATCGCTTTATGCTCGCCCCTTTTGCCTATCATAGTTTTGATGTTATTCCCTTTATCTCGGGATTTGGATTTATTTGTAGTATAGATTGATTCACGTTTATGTGCGATGGGAATACGATTTGGGTAGATTAGGCAAAACACGAATTGGTTATGAACATGAATTATGAACTTGATAATAGGCACAAAAAAAACTTGAAACATGAACATTGTTATAACTTGAATTTGGATGTCGGCATGAAACTTGCCTTGAAAACTTGACACGAACTTGACATGAAACTTGAACATGGACATGACACTAGAATGAACATGAAAATGGCCAACTCGAGGTTGGGTTGAGTTTGCAGTGTAATTCTGTCCAGAACCGCCCGGCAAATCCTGTTACTGCAAACAATAGGATCCAATGTGGGTAGTTGGTCATATCGCACTCGAAAACCCAAGGTCAGACTCAGTTGTGGTGTAATTCTGCCCGGAACCACCCGGCATATCCAATGACCACAACAACAGGTCTGATGTGAGAGGTTGGGGTGCATTAATGAATTAATGCCACTGATAGGGTTAAGTCATGAACCGCTTGAATATACTTAACCAATTTGACACGATGATTTGATAGGGTTAAGTCATGAACCGCTTGAATATACTTAACCAATTTGACACGATGATTTGATAGGGTTAAGTCATGAACCACTTGAATATACTTAACCAATTTGACACGATGATTTGATAGGGTTAAGTCATGAACCGCTTGAATATACTTAACCAACTTGACAGATGATTCGTAGGGCTAAGTCATGAACTTGAACGACAACACTTAGCCAATTTGACATGACACGTAGGCGGGTTAACTCACGAACTTGAATGACAACACTTAACCAACTTGACATGCTAGACTGATGGGGTTAAGTCTCGAATTTAAATGCCAACACTTAACCTACTGGACGGAAACCCTAGTTGCGCGGTCCTTTTCAGCAGTAACCCACTAGATGTATCACGGTACCCTGGAACTAGGCAGGGTGGGGCACGATTACTGGGCTGATTGTAAGCGACCAGAACGACGACTGAGTTGGTGCGTCATTGTAGGTTCAGGCGGACTATGGTCGTGAACGTAGTCCGGAGTTGAAAAAGCAGGCATTGGGCACTAGTAGGTTTACACTGTGCGTGCTTGATTCGTGTCGGTGGTTGGCACCCTAGGGCTTGATACACCCTATGGTGGACCTAGCACAGGTAACTACATTCGTGATAGGGCCGTATGACACAGACACATGAACGAGCTAGGACTTGTAGGGAGCCTATCGATTAATAGATCGTTTCGTGGGACCAAGTAACGGGTCATTTCATGACATTGGGCAAGGGATCATTTCATAGTCAACACATTACATGGGTTGGGATCACCTTATTATATAACACGGGCTACTAGTTGGGACACTAGTAGGGGGTAAGGATCCTGTTACATAGGACACTAGTTGGAACACTAGTAGGAATACGAAACATTCCAGACACTTGTGAGATGCTAGTACGGGTGGTGCAGAGCAAATGGATATCACCGAAATATTTTAATGATGAAACTTAGAAATCTTGCAATGTTATACTTGATAGAAACCTTGCGATGTGATACTTGGTAGGAACCTTGTGATGCTACTCTTGATAGGAATTATGGGATGTTATTCTTAGTTATCGTGCCTGTAGCTTATCTTGTCATCATGCTTATGTTTACTTTCAGTTTATTCATGCCATGTTATCTTTACCTGTTTTTATGCTGAAAGTCACTAGGACTTACTCAGTCTTTATGACTAACCCGTTTCGTTTCGCCTCTTTTCCTTTTGTTCTCCCCCCCCCCTAGGTTCGCAGGGTGGGAATACAGCTTAGTTCGGATCTTACCAAGCTCCAAGGCTCTTTCACGAACGAATTGGATTTCTCTTGGCTACGGCTTCCTTTACTGTTTTACTTGAGGAATGACTTATGACTATGATTTTATGCTTCTTTACTATTGTAAGACAGATTTCGATGTAATGGATTTAATGGCATTTTGATGTAAAAGGCTTTAGACCTTTCTAGATTTTAAAGCAATGAAATTTGGTTCTTCTTCCGCTGTTTTTATACGTTCTGTCTTGTAATATTTCTGTGTATGTTTACCTAGATAATGCTCCACCAAAACTAGTGCATTCCCTTTGTGAGTGACCCTAGCGGAGGTGGGGTGTTACACAGATCATCTATCCTCGGAAGTGGGTGCCTATTTTTCTTAGTGAGCTTTTTAAACTGCCTATAATCGACGTATAAGCGAAGCGAACCATCTGCCTTAGTGGTGAATACTACCAAGGCACCCCACTCAGATATGCTTCGCCTAATAAACCCTTTCTCCAGTAGCTCCCTTACTTGCTTGCCGAGCTCCTCCTTTCTCTTGGAGCCATATCGTGCATAGGCAATGCAACTGGCTTTGCATTGTCCAATAAGTATATACGGAAATCAATCTTGCTCTTCAGAGGTAAGCCCTGATCCTCCTCAAAAACATAAGGACACTCACAGACTACTTGTACAGATCGTAGATCATCAACAGATGCATCAACTGATTCTTGGAAACTAAGCATGACATACCCCTTGGGGTCATAAGAAATCTCGAGAGTCCTCCCATGGCAAGTCAAAATTCTAACGAACCTCCTCTCACAATCCAGAATGGCACCATACATGGCTAGCAAACCATCCCTAGCATCAGACCATAGCCCATGAAATGTAGCACGTATGCATCGCACTCGAACTCGACGCCCAACACGGATATTCTCAAACCCCGACAAATCATAGACAAATGAGTTGTACCTCCAATAGGGTTTGAGGGGTTTGAGAGGACAACGGAATCCAAAACCAGACTAGTACTAAGGTGTAGAGACTTGACTACAGAATTAGATATAAAAGAATGTGGAGCACCAGAATCAAAAAGAGTTCTAACATGGTGATTGGAAAGAGAAATCAAACCTTCAACCGAAACTTTCCTTCCTTTATCTAGTACAGTGGCCATGAGTGCATACACCTTCCCTCCAGAAGATCCTTCCCTTTGGCCCTGTCCTTGCTTCTTAGGAAATCCTTAATAAGGCATCCGACCTCTCCACATTGGAAGCAAGCATTCTTCCTTTTTCTGCAATCTTTGCTCAAATGACCCAGGCGTCCACAATTATAACATTTTCTCTTTTCTCGGGCTTTTCGTTCTTTCCGCCCTTCTTTTGCTGTTGTTGCTCTTTCTTGGGCCATACTTTCTTTTCACCTTTATCCTCTTCGTGGATCAATACCATATCAACGAGCTTCTCAAAAGTTGCTCCCATCAAAATATGAGATATAGCCAACCCACGGATGGGTCCATTCAGTCCTTTAACAAACCTCAAAGCTTTCTTGTGCAGGGTAATCACTAGCTCCAAACCTCGCCAATTGATTGAACTTATTAACATACTCTTTGATAGACATGCCTCCTTGCTTAAGCGCCAAAAACCTTTCCATTTGCATACTTTGCTCGGCTTGAGAAAGAAACTTCATCTCGAATCTCTATCGGAAATCATCCCAAGTCTCAACTGGATGTCCCGCATGTCTCACTTCCCACCAAAACGAAGACTCATCTTTCAGGTGCTAAACGGCTAACTTAATCTTCCTACGATCCTCAACCTCAAAGATCCCAAAAAAATCCTCTGTTTCTTTAAGCCAATTCCATGCTTCTACAAAAGTCTCAGTTTCTCGGAATGGCTTTCCTTCCATAGCACAGAAATCCTTGCATACCTTAGAGAAATTATCAGCTCGTGGAGGAGGAGGAGGAGGAGGAGGAATAACAGTTGCAATTGGGGGAGGGGAGCCTTCTTAGCCTTCGGCAGGCGTCATAGCCTCAAGATATGTACGGAACCAAGCTGGTATCTGAATGCCCTCGGGAATATTAGGCTCCCCAAACATGCTGAAAAGAAAAGGAAA
Organism: Allium sativum; assembly: GCA_030737875.1. Lineage (NCBI taxonomy): Eukaryota > Viridiplantae > Streptophyta > Magnoliopsida > Asparagales > Amaryllidaceae > Allium > Allium sativum. Next base: position 975,588,139 of record CM060909.1, read on the forward strand.
AGGGATTCAAACAGAAAACCGAAAGGTATTTCATATGGCTTTGGGGAATTTATTTTTCAAAATAGACTTTTCTTTTGAAAATGCTTTCTTTTAAAACATTTTTGAAAACAATTTTGAAAATCTTTTATCCGATCTGGGAACCTACAACTCTGATACCAAATGTGACACACCACATCCGTTAATGTCACTCTTTATCAAAATGCATTAAGTTTCATGAAGCATTATAAGTAAACAGAAACAGAAACATCACAAGACATATATAAAATAACAACGGAATTTATAACATTATTAAACAGATATCATCGTGGTCCAAAACCTAGTTACATCATTAGTCTGAAATATGGAAAACCCATTAGATCAATTTAAAACTTCTATCTTGTACTAAAATCGTTAGAGTATAATAATATATAAAAAGCATACTCCCCAAAATATAGCCATATCAAAGAAGATAGGAAATCAAAGTGGTACATCTAAGCAGCTCCAAGCAGAATGAAAGAGAGAATCCAAATCAAGCCTGAGTATTCCCACCCTGAAAACCTGGGGGGAAGGGGGGAGGGAGAACGGAAGAGAGGGAAGAGGAAACAAAATGGGTCAGACTTGGCGAGTCCAGTTACTTTTAGCATATAAATAAGTAAAAGCATCATGACAGGCATATAAACTGGATGAGAGATATAACCATATCATAAGACATGTATAATAGAATGAGCAGGAAAGCAGAATAATTAGAACATAATAGGTTACGCTTCTCTTATAATATCTCTGCACCAATACTAGTATAACAGAAACAAGGTGAATCCTACAGAAACAGATGGTAGACTTAGGTGTACTTCTAGTGACAGGTTTTACCCCAACAATAATAACAGATAGCCCAACAGAAATGACAGGTGTTACCCCCAACGATAATAATGGGCTTCTAAACAAGCAAGACTAGATGTACACTAATTACTACCCCAATCGATCGGCTTCCTACCATGTAGATACCCTGTGCTGGCTCCACAGCAGGATGTATCAATTCCTAAAGTGGCAACCTGTTTATTTTCGAGATGCACAACAATATCTACTGATGTCACATTGTCTTAATTTTCCCCGAGCAAGCCAGACCCATGCACGCACATGAATATGTTATTTTGTTCAATAGATAGGAATGAGTTTAATAGAGTGTCAGTATGTAAAACTGCTTATGAAATTCGGAGAACTTTACAAGTTACTCACGAAGGAACTAGTAAAGTTAAACGAACTAAGATATCAATGTTAGTTAATCCGTTTGAGTTATTCAAAATGAACGAGAATGAGTCAATCTCTGATATGTATTGCAGATTTCAAGAGATAGAGCATTCATTAACAACATTTGGAAAAACTTATTCTGAAGAGGATCAAGTCAGAAAAATATTGAGTTCACTGACTCCAGAATAGGATCAGAAAACTTTGGCACTTGAAAAAGACAATAATGTCAGTGAAATGAAGATTGAGGAGTTAATTGGAAATCTGATGTCTTTTGAAGTCCAATTACAAAAAGGAAGGAAAACAAGCCAACTGAGAAGAAATAATTGAACATAAAGCAACAACAAATGACTCTGACTCGAGTAGTGAAGATGATGAAGAAACAACCCTATTGACATGACATTTTAGAAGATTTCTGTAGCAATCCGGAATTTCAGAACCAATTTTAAAATTTAAATTAAGCTATTTTTGACGAATATGGAAGGGGAAATGACCATTTTTGCTAAATAAAATTTGAGAATAATTTTAATTTTAGCTTCTATGTTTTAGTTGACTTAAAATAAGCTTAGTAAAATTGTTAAAACAATTTAAAAATTCGGAATTTAGAAACTTGATTTTTAAATCAACAATAGCCCTTAAAAAGTGAGATTTTGCTAGCAAGCTCAGAATTAGACGAGACCAATTTTGTTGGATTGGGAATAGCAAATCATTATTGGGTTCCAAGATCCACGCCCAACGGACTCAGCATGTGGCCGTGCGCGATAAACCCGTTTGGGATAAACCGGGCGATCGATTTATAAAGGAACATTATGGAGACAATCTCAGAACTCGGTTCCATTTTTTTGGATTCGTATTGTCAAATAATGATTAAATCCAAAAGGCCATAATTTTTGGAGATAGCGTTTGGGCGTACAAGAAGAAAATGTATGCTAAAATCGCATTTATTGAGCATTATTTGAGCCTGTTTGAGAAATTAAATGAAATGTCAAACGAACTTGGAATTCGATGAAACTTGGTTCATTGGATTCGCATGGCCGTGTATTATCTCGTGTCAAATTTGTAGCGCAAATGGCCACATTTTGCAGTCGAGCGATCGGAGAGAGAGAGAGGGATAAAATTCCTACATAAACCCTCTTCCTCCTTCCATCTCTTCATAATTCCTCTTTCTCTTCAAACCTTTCTAAATTAATGGCCTTCACCCCAAACCCTAACCCTATCCCCTCTTCCTCCCTACCCTAGCCGCCTACTACCTACCCTACCCCAAGCGCAAGCAGCCCCCTACACAAACGCAAGCAATCCCCTTCCTCTCCTCTTCCCTTCCTCTAATATCTTCCTGACATAGAAAGGTGCTTCATTAAAGGTTCAAGCTTCCTCTATCTACCCTAAGCTGCTCCTTGGTGAGCTCTATGTGCTCCAGGACCACTTATGGAGTGTTTTAAGCCTCTTTCTTTGTCCAGACAGTGAGAGTTTGAACTCCGGGAAGCTCCAATCAACTAAAGCTCCTTTATTTCTTGCTTCATACACTTGCTAGAGTGTGTACCAAGGTTGCCAAGAAGTTTCAAGACATTTGGAAACAAAAAGACGAGATTTTTAGGTGGCAGCAAGCACAAGAAACTCGGAATTTGCAATGTATTGTTTCTTGATGGTTGGGATGAGAGATTCTTTCTTTAATTAGTGTAGTAAAGTAGTTTTATTAATTATGAAAAATTAATTAGTTAAGCATTTTGAGTTGTTAAGTAATACGGTGAAATTTGGTAAGTTGCAAGTTAAATAGCATTGAGTTATCATGAGAACAACATGTAAAAATTTCATGTAGTTAGAATAATCATTTCATGTAGCATCCCTTTGGTGACATGAGCTCTTGACAGATTATTTGCATTAGAAGCGTAGTATGAATTTGTGAAACTCGCATTTCGTACTACGTGGATGGACACCTGTGGCGCCTTAAATGTCATTGGATGTTGAGTATTTATTTATGATTACCGTGTATGCATTGGATGATTGGTTGTGTGAGATATGAAAAAAATAATGGATTGATTTAACAAAAATGTCATGTTTCTTGTAAAAATGAAATTGAAATTAAAATGCATTTACAAGTCGAACGACCGGTTTATGCTCACCTATTTAAATAAAATCAATATGATAAAATAAATGACTCATGAAATAGTTGTTTGATGGTTGAAAATCCCATATGGGTTTGGGATGATATTGATTTACACATCTCCCTGGTTTGTAGTTTGCATGCTAATCGTTTGTTTAACAGGCGAGATAAGCCTCAATAAAATATATTGAAGATTATATGAGAATAAATGCACATTGGATGTCATTTGAATCTTGAATAGTTGCTCGCAACTATGGTTGAATGTATTGGATTGATATGTGGAATTTTTGCATGATTCGGTTGAGTTTCATTTCAATCCAGGATAAAAAGGCATATTTTAATAATATAAAAATATAAGGTGAAAACTGAAAATAATTTAGAAGTCCGATTTTGGATGGACACGTTGATATCAAAATATAGATGAATATTCGTAACTGTGACAGATGATTTTGAGGTATTTTTAATATACTTTTGGCTATGTAAAGTATTTGAATTTTAAATAAATAGTAACTTTTTAAAGTGAAGTACAGTTAAAATATGTTGTAAATGTTTTAGAAGAGATTTTCATTCGGAAGTTCCACTTTTATTTGTATTATGGCTGTAAGAAAATTTTAAGACTGTGCGGAGATATTTCAAAAAATAATATTATTTTATTCCTTTGAAAAATATAAAATTGAACCAAATGGCAAAAAACTTAAATTTCTGAAATGAACAGCTGAAATAATTTTGTTTTATTAAATAAAGAAGTTTAGAAATGTTTTCGATTTATTTATAAATTACAAAATCGATTCAAGCTTGATTAGGATGCGTCGCGCAACGATAGTTCATGAACATCAATCCGTAACTTAAAACTGATGTATCGGGAGATCCGACCGTCGGATTCTCTTTAAACCGAACCGTTGGGTTCGTATCGAAAATATCTTTCCAATGAATATAATGGTTTAAATTTGAACGGTTAGATCTAATATTATGTCTAAATCCGTTTTGAAAAATGTCGCTATGGATGCAGTTCGGTGACCCATTTTGGAAACCATCTGTAAGGGCCTGAATAAAATTATTAAAAATATAAATAAATTATGATAAATCATACTTAGTGATTTGGAAGGAGTTTGGAAGAAATAGTCCATGACTTGAAGGATAAATATTATTTTTGTCTAAAATTCTCACTTTAGTAATTACGGTAAAATCTATATTATGAACATAATGAGTTAATTTGAGGTTCATCGTGACTGATATCTTTAGAATATTGCTCGTGAACCGAATCATAAAAAGGAAGGATTTAATAAAGGAAAATTAGAAAATTTCCCAAAGTTATTGAATTAGAAGGTGACGGTTAATAGAGTCCATCGTGAATGGAAAATAGTATCGTGGGGTTTGCAGTGAACAAGGCTTTAAATAGAGACTGTTCTTTAACCCAGGAAAGATAAGATTGATTTCTAATATTGAGTTAAACCTGGATGTGTGATTTTTGAGATTAAAGAATTTATTGGCAACAAAGTTATTGAGAGCCGTTTTCTAAAAAGAGAAAAAAAATTAATTAAGAGAATATTCTGTATTGGAATGAAATGAGGTTTGTCTTTGTGTATTTAATACATGATTATAAAGATACAAAGGTTATTTGGAAAGTCCGAGCTTTACCCATTCCAAATAATTGTGACGATGATCAGAGTCAACGATGAAGATGACGGTTAAAGATCGGGAATCTTCACATCGTTTTGAACTACTTCAGATGTCTTGATTGGTTCGTACACCAAGGTAATAAGTGTTGGTAGTTTAAAATGTACTTGGAAATCTCCCGGATATGGGAGGAGACTTCTCCTGTATTGGCATTTGGGACGAGGAATAAGGTGCCCTCGGTTTCGTTTAAACCTAGAACGGACTTGTGAATGGATTGTGCCTGACATTGTATTGCGTGTTGTGTTCGTTGATCTATGCTAAATATATATCTATTTGGTGGTGGAGAATTTATTATCTTGCTTAACACCCTTCTCTCAAACGTACGAGCTTAGAGGTTATATATTGGTAGAAATCCATAGTATGGTATGGATTGACAATGTGACATGCTAAGATGCAAATGATCAAGGATTTTGTTGAAAAGCAGGGCCTTGTGGTTGATGATCAAAGCACGGCTTTAAGTAGCATAGGTTCGTGTATAGCGTTAATTCGCGAACCTCACACCCCGGTATGAGTCAGAAACGAAATAAGGGACGCAACGAGTGCATATGTTTCTTTCTACCTAGAAGTTATGTCATGGTATGGATCCCAGACAATTTTACTTATGTGGATGATGGGATGCAAGGCGCCTCAGATATAGAGCCAACTACAAGGCTTATATGGTCGATGTATTGACCATTATGGAGGTTTGATAGAACCGGGAAACGTATGTTCAGGAATAACCAATCCACAAACGTTAGGTGTGGACCGACCTTGTAGGATCCAAGAGTTGCCCATAGGTGTGATCTAGGATCATCGTGCTAGAGGTGATCCGAATTGGTAAGGAGACCTTCCCTTGCCTTGACTCGTGATGGAATCCAATTTCCAAGCGACTTTCAGTTTTAGGTGTAAACCTATATGGAGACATAATATATGGTACCTATATCATCTATGATTGATACATTTATATTTGAAGTTGTTTTGACACTATGCACTTATAGTACTATCAAAATGATTTGTTTTAAAGCGTATCTTGGCTATTGTAAGGTAAAACTCTATCCTCTGATTTATGTTGCATTGTGTGATGGGACCTAAGCCTTATAATAGCTTCATTTTCCAAAAAAGCATTGCGCTGTTTTATTTCAAGCTGTGGTATTCACGTGGAGTAAACCCGTTCCGTGACATACAGCGGGGTCTCGTGATTTACCCAATTTTAAAGCAAAAAATTTTAGTAACTATTTTAGCTCTCATACCAGTCCCATGACTGAATCAGATTTTATTGTTTCTACCTAAACTCTGGGTGCCCATATCTTCCACACGGGCAGTCGGTAGTTTCAGTTTTGCAGATTGATTATTTTCACAGGATCCTGGATAACGGCTGGAGCTATATTCGGAAAGCTCTATATATGTGTATTGTTTTTAGCCGTGTTAGTTGATGTATTTCTGATGTGCATTGTATTTTACATTTTATTCCTGCTGCTATGTATTTTATTCTCTGATAATTGTATTTTTTCCATTGTGTAATATTTGGTTGTACACTGATATTCTTGTGCTCTAATGTAAATTGTTGTAATAACAATAAAAGGTTCTATCGATTTGTGTTTTAATGTGTCGTGTTCCCACTCAACCCGCATTCTCGTCCGGCCTAGGCCAGGAGGGGGTTTTGGGTCGTGTTAGGCATGGTATCAGAGCTTTGGTTTATAGAGCTCTGGAACAAGGCACATCAGAACCGAACGAGAGAATTCATCAGAGGTAGAGTTAGTAACATTCTATTTAAAATACTTATTAGAGATAGGATCGGTAGTATCCTAGAAGAGAAAACTCATTAGAGATGGGATTAGAAATATCACACAATGAATTGGGCGTTATATGTCCATGAGAAGATGTAAGCTTGATCACAATATGCACGTATTTTAATTTTATATTATATATTTTATGAGTATTAAGAAAATACATTTAGTAAACATTTATGGAATTTAATAATTCCTAAACTACCTTGGCTTTTGATTTTAATTTGTTGTTAAAAATATTTGAATTAGGATTGGTTTAGCACAATTTTTTGGTGATTTTGGACAGTCGATAAATTCTGAAATGCTTTAAGATTTAAATACAAAGAAATTATTCACGATTTTGGACAGTGAATATACAGAAGTATTTATTGTTGTTTTTTATTTTTATGATTTGAATTAAACCCGTTATCTAATTTAAATTTCTTTGTTTTCAGATTCGTAGAGAGGTAAAGTCCTTACCCCAGGGCATCCCGAGCTCCTGCTCATTCTTTCTTCCTTGTCCTCGGACGGGAGTTCATCTTCCAGTGTTGGTGATAGTCCCCCGATTTCTTTACATACCGGAGATAGTATCTATGGCCCTGATAGTACTAGTTCGTCCGATAGCTCTGACAGCTTTACAGAGAGCTCAGAATCAGAGGATGTTTCCATGGCATCAGACACTTCAGAGCCCGAGAACTCAGCTGATTATGACGGCTGGATGTTGGAGGATGATGAGGGATTTTTTTAGATGGTTATGGCCACATAGTCATGGGAGACCCCATTCTTGTGCCCCTTCCTGAGGAGGATGCAATATTGTTAGACCCACCCCCTCCCAGTTTTAGATGCCCTCTCTAGCTACGAGGAAACGATGGGTATGATGGTTGATGATCCTGCTCAGGCCTTAGAACCTATAGCTTTGCCCACGTTGGATCTTGTTTAGGAACCATTAGCAGATGAGGAGCCGTTAGTTACTCTGTTGCCTATAGAGGACGAGGAGCCGATGGAGGAGGTTCCAGTAGTGGATCAGGATGATATTGAGATAGAGGATGAGATGGAAGGAGAGATGGAGGAAGAAATGGAAGATGATGAGGATGATGACGATAACTGGCCTCTTCTTCCCCCAGGCTTCGAGGATATTCCTGAGGAGTTATCCTTATCAGGGCCCTCTGTGCATAGCTCCAGCACGGAGCAGTGATATTAGTTAGTTGTCTTATATATATATATATATATATATATATATATATATATATAGGTAGGGTATATCGGTGCTCTAGTCCCTTTATGATGCGATGGAGGCACGATATGTATATTTATATAGGTATATTTTGGGTATGTATATTTTGGACATGTGATATTTTGTGATCCACCTCAGGTATGTAGCAGTACACGGGTGAGCGTTAGATATGGGCAGATGGATTCATATACACGGTTTATACCTTAAGCGACACATCACACTAGGATATACGTTGTATCTATGATACAGTTTATATTTTTGGTGATGTTTCACTATGATATTTTGTATATGATATGATGATAGTCATTGACCTTATATTATGACTTGTAGCATTGTAGTCTATATTTGGATATATGTGATTTATGACTATGCCACATAACATATATTGTGAGTTATGTACTATCCATATGAGCCTATTGCTACTTAGTGCTTGTGTGAAGAAGGCCAAAATAGCCGCATATACTAAAATAAACAAATGGACATGTTATTTTCAGTATATGCATAGACATATATTTGTTGAGAAGGTTATGGGCTTAGCGTTGAATAGAGAAATAAATTGTGTGCTCGATAAACAGGTGCACCTTGATGAGTTTTTTGCACAATTTCATTATATATATATATATATATTATGACTACTATGAATGATTTGGATGCGCTGTGATAATTGTTCTGTGCGAAATACAACGTACGTCATAGGATAGCAACAAATAAATTATGGACTACACCGCATAACATACTACCGAAGACAGCATAGCATATCATATTCCATATAAGCATTTGGCGCTTATTTGATGAGGTTTGGATTACCATATAAGCAAGGTGCTTGTATGGTGAAGACTGATTTACAAGTTGAACCGAAGATTGATTATGGACTTAACAACATATAAAGGAAAAAAGACAGGATTAAATAATAAACCCTACACAGTTCGGGAGATGACAAAATACAATTGTCTCTTTCATTTTAATTTTAGGACATGGGTTTGACGGGGAACAAGGCTTATAAATTATTTTGGGTGAGCCCATTTGTTATGTATGCGATATATTGATTTATTGGGTGCGTAATACGGCCCAATAAATTTTTTAGACCCTCCCCGTACAATGACGAAATTTTTCAGAAATTTAGGGTATTATCCAAATTTCAAAGAAGTTTAGAAATTCTTAGGAAGTGAAAAGTCGAAGAATGTACGCCAGAATGAATGTTGAGTTGGCTAATTAAGCAACTTTCAGCTCCACTTCTTTTTCGGAACGAAAAAGCTTTAAGTGGGGGACGTTGTAACAACCCAGAATATAAAAACTAAGTTTAAAATTTAATTTAAGCTGTTTTGACGAATACGGAAGGGGGAATGACCATTTTTGCTAAATAAAATTTGAGAATAATTATAAATTTAGTTTATATGTTATAGTTGACTTAAAATAAGCTTAGTAAAATTGTTAAAACAATTTAAAAATCTAGAATTTGGAAACTTAATTTTTAAATCAATACATAGCCCTTAAAAAGTGAGATTTCGCTAGCAAGTTCAGAATTCGACGAGACCAATTTTGTTGGATTCAGAATATCAGATCATTGTTGGGTTCCATAATCCACGCCAACCGACTCAGTATGTGGCCGTGCATGATAAACCCGTTTGGGAAAAAACGGGCGATCGATTTACAAAGGAACATTATGAAGAGGATCTCAGAATTCGATTCCGATTTTTTTGGATTTGTATCCTCAAATAATGGTTAAATCCAAAAGGCCATAATTTTTGGAGTTAAGCGTACAAGAAGAAAAGGTACGCTAAAATCGCATTTATTGAGCATTATTTGAGCCTGTTTGAGAAATTAAACGGAAGGTTGAACGAACTCGGAATTCGATGAAACTTGGTTCGTTGGATTCGTATGGCCGTGTATTATCTCATATCAAATTTGTAGAGCAAACGGAGATAGTTCGCAGTTGGATGATCAGAGAGAGGGGGGTAAAATTCTTATATAAACCATTTTCTTCCTTCCACCTCTTCATAATTCCTCTTTTTCTTCAAATCCTCCCTTTCTAATTAAATTAATGGCCTCCAAAACCTTGCCCCTCTTCCTCCCTACCCTAGCCGCCTACCCCCTACCCCATGCGCAAGCAGCCCCCCTACACGCATGCAAGAAGCCCCCTTCCTCACATATTCCCTTCCTCTAATCTCTTCATGACATAGAAAGGTGCTTCATTTAAGGTCCAAGCTTCCTTTATCTACCCCTAGCTCCTCCTTGGCGAGCTCTATGTGCTCCAGGACAACTTGTGGAGTGTTCTAGGCCTCTTTCATCGTCCGGACAGCGTGATTGTGAACTCCGGGAAGCTCTAATCAACTAAAGCTCCTTTATTTCTTGCTTAATACACTTGCTAGAGTGTGTACCGAGGTTGCTAAGAAGTTTCAAGACTTTGGAGCCAAAAAGGTGAGACTTTTAGGCGGTAGCAAGCACTGGAAACACCGGATTTGCAGTGTATTGTTTCTTAATGGTTGGAGTGAGAGATTCTTGGTTTAATTAGTGTAGTAAAGTGGTTTATTTAATTATGAAAAATTAATTAGTTAAGCATTTTGAGTTGTTAAGTAGTACGCTGAAAATTGGTAAGTTGCAAATTAAATGGCATTGAGATATCATGAGAACGACATGTAAAATTTTCATGTAGTTAGAATAATCATTTCATGTAGTATTCCTTTGGAGTTCAACACATGAACTCTTCACATTTCATTTGCATTAGAAGCGTAGTATGAATTTGTGACACCCAATTTCGTACTACGCGGATGGACATTTGTGGCGCCTTAAATGCCATTAGATGTTGAGTATTTATTTATGATTACTGTGTGTGCATTGGATGATTGGTTGTGTGATGTTGCTTGTAATGGATTGATTTGGCAAATGTCATGTTGCTTGTAATAATGAAATTGAAATTAAAATGCATTTATAAATCAAACGGCTTGTTTATGATCACCTATTTGAATAAAATCAATATGGTAAAATAAATGACTCGTGAAATAGTTATTTGATGGTTGAAAACCCCACATGGGTCTGGGATGATATTGATTTACACATCTCCCTGTTTTGTTGTTCGCATGTTAATCATTTGGTTAAACAGGCGAGATAATCCTCAGTAAAATATATTGAAGCTTATATGAGAATAAATGCACATTTGATGTCATTTGAATGTTGAATAGTTGCTCGCAACTATTTTTGAATGTATTGGATTGATATGAGGAATTTTTGCATGATTCGGTTGAGTTTTATTTCAATCCAGGATAAAAAGCCATATTTTAATAATATAAAAATATGAGGCGAAAACTGAAAATAATTTCGAAGCCCGATTTTGGATGGACATGTTGATATCGAAATATAGATGAATAATCGTAACTGCAACGAATGATTTTGAAGTATTTTTAATATACTTTTGGCAATGTAAAGTATTTGAATTTAAATGAATAATAACTTTTCAAAGTGAAGTTCGGTTAGAATATGTAGTAAATGTTTTAGAAGATATTTTCTTTCGGAAGTTCAACGTTTATTTTTATTATGGCTGCAAGGAAATTTTAAGAGTGAATGGAGAACTTTCAAAAAATAATATTATTTTATTCCTTACAAAAATATGAAATTGGACCAAATGGTGAAATACTTAAATTTTGGAAATGAACGGCTGAAATAATTTTGTTTTATTAAATAAAGAAGTTTAGAAATGTTTTTGATTTACTTATAAATTATAAAATCGATTCAGACTCGAATAGGATGCGTTGCGCAGCGATAGTTCGCAAACGTCAACCCGTAATTAAAACTAATATACCGAGAGATCCAACCGTCGGATTCTCCTTAAACTGGAACCATTGGGTTCATATCGAAAATATTTTTCCATTGAATATAAGTGGTTTCAATTTGAATGGTTAGATCTAAATTTATGTCTAAATCAGTTTTGGAAAAGGTCGCTATGGATGTAGTTTGGTGACCCATATTGAAAACCGGCTGTAAGGGCCTGAATAAAATAATTAAAAATATAAATAAATTATGATAAATCATAATAAGTGATTTGGAAGAAGTTTGGGAGAAATACTCCATGACTTGAAGGATAAATATTATTTTTGCCTAAAATTCTCATTTTAGTAATTACACTGAAATCTATATTACGAACATAATGAGTTAATTTGAGGTTCAACGTGAATGATATCTTTAGAATATTTCTCTTGAACCCATTCATAAAAAGGAAGGATTTAATAAAGGAAAATTAGAAAATTTCCCAAAATGATTAAATTACAAGGTGATCATTAATAGAGTCCATCATGAATGGAAAATAGTATTGTGGGGTTTGTAGTGAACAAGGCTTTAAATAGCGACTGTTCTTTAACACGGGAAAGAGAAGATTAATTTCTAATATTGAGTTAAACATGGATGTGTGATTTTTGAGATTAAAGAAATTATTTGCAACAAAATTATTGAGAGCGGTTTTCTAAAAAGAGCAAAATTTTTAATTAAGAGAATATTCTGGATTGGAATGAAATGAGGTTTGTCTTTGTGTATTTAATACATGATTATAAAGATACGAAGGTTATTTTGAAAGTCCATGTTTTACCCATTCCAAATAATTGTGATGACGATCAGAGTCAATGATGAAGACAGCGGTTGAAAACCGGGCATCTTCACATTGTTTTGAATTGCTACTGATGTCTTGATTGGGCCGTATACCCAAGACAAGGCAATAAGTGGTGGTAGTTTAAAACGTACATGGAAATCTCCCGGATATGCGAGGACTTCTCTCCTATATTAGAAATATGGGACAAAAAATAAGGTGCCTCCGGTTTCGTTCAGACCTAGAACGGACTTGTGAATGGATTGTGTCTGACATTGTATTGCGTGTTATATTCGTTGATCTATGTTAAATATATATCTATTTGGTCGTGGAGAATTTATTCTCTTGCTTAACACCCTTCTCTCGGACGTACGAGCTTAGAGGTTATATATTGGTAGAAATCCATGGTATGGTATGGATTGACAATATGACATGTTAAGATGCAAATGCTCAAGGCTTTTTGTTGAAAAGTAGAGCCTTGTGGTTGATGATCAAACTACAGCTTTAAGTAGCATAGGTTTGTGTATAGCGTTAATTCGCGAGCCTCACACCCTGGTATGAGTCAAAAATAGGAAATGGGATGCAAGGAGTGCATACATTTCTTTCTAGCTAGAAGTTGTGTCATCGTATGGAGCACAGATATTTTTACTTATGTGTATGATGGGATGCTAGGCGCCTCAGATACAGAGCTGACTAAAAGGCTTATATTGTCGACGTACTGATCATTATGGAGGTCCGATAGGACCAGGAATTGTATGTTCAGAAATAAACAATCCACAAACATTAGTTGTGGACCGGCCTTGCAGGATTCAAGGGTTGGCTATAGGTGTAATCCTGGATCATCTTGCTAGAGGTAATCCGAATAGGTAAGGAGACCATCCCTTACCTTGACTCATGATGGAATCCAATTTCCAATACCCGACTTTCGGTTTTAGGTGTAAACCGATATGGCAACATAATATATGGTACATATGCCATCTATGATTGCTACATTTATATTTGAAGTTGTTTTGACACTATGCACTTATAGTAATATCAAAATGATTTGTTTTAAAGCGTATCAAGAATGTTTGGCTATTATACGGTAAAACTCTATCCTCTGGTTTGTGTTGCATTGTGTGATGGGACCTGAGTCTTATAATAGCTTCATTTTCCAAAAAGAATTGCGTTGTTTTATTTCAATCTGTGGTATTCACGTGGGGTAAACCCGTTCCGTGACAACACGGCGTGGTCCCATGATTTACCCATTTTTAAAGCAAAAATTTTAATAACTGTTTTAGCTCTCATATCAGTCCCATGACTGACTCGAAGTTTATTGTTTCTACCTAACCTATGGGTGCCCATATCTTCCACACGGGCAGTCAGTGGTTTCGGTTTTGCAGATTGATTATTTTCACAGGATCCAGGATAATGGCCGGAGCTCCATTCAGAAAGCTCTGTATCTGTTTATTGTTTTCAGCCGTGTTAGTTGATCTATTTCCGCTATGCATTGTATTTTTACGTTTTATTCCCACTGCTATGTATTTTATTCTCTAATAATTGTATTTTTCTGCTATGTAATATTTGGTTGTACTCTGATATTCTTATGCTATGATGTAAATTGTTGTAATAACAATAAAAGGTTCTATCGGTTTGTGTTTTTGATGTGCCATGTTCCCACTCGACCTGCATTCTCGTTCGGTCTTGGCCGGGCGGGGATTTTGGGTCGTGTCAATTTATGAAATATAGAAAGAAAGATTATTTCCAAAATAGTAACCAAGGAAATTCAAGAGGAAATGATGATCGATGTTATAACTACAACAAACCAGGCCATATAAGGAGAATGTGTCCATATCTAGATAAATCGACTCAACAAATGAACAACAACAATTCATCAAGGAAGAGAAAGAAAGCATACACAACAACGTTCGATGATTCAGATTCATCATCAAGTGATGGAGACCCAAAAACCGGAAATTCAAATATGTGCTTTACGACAATTCAAAATTCTGAAAATTTCGAAGAATAGGATCTAAAAACCAGGAATGCCTTAATTAAATTTTAAATTTTCTTTGGTTGAATGGTTGCTTTGTTTGTTTGCTTTGTTTTGAATTAAAACTTTAAAATTCAAATTTGAAATTTTAATTTTGAAATTCAAAATAATAATATAATAATAAATAAGATAATCAAATAAAGTTTTCTTGATGTGTGTTAGGATTAGAATTACTACACAAAATCGTTAAACCTGAAATATAAATCGATAATTCAAATCACATTTCACAAAAATCAAATTTCCTTTGAAAATAGGTACATATGTCGACATATGTATGTCTATATGTCGACATACCTGACCAGTAATTTAAAATTTAAAATTTGAATATCAAAGGTTTTGAAACGACCCGTAACTTCCCCGTAAAGGAAAGTGTCGGATAGTTCGAGAACAAGCCACAACAGAACGCATATAGAAGGACATTTCATTGCTTATTACAACAATGCATCAGATTACAAGAATATACAGAGTATAAATGAATATTACACAGAAATATCAGGGATTTAAATTACATTTAAATACATAGCAGCGGAAAATAATACAATACACCACTAGAAGAGATATACGGATACAAAGCTTTCCGGATATCATTCCAGCTGTAAACCAGGATCCTGTGAATATAAATCTGCAAAACCAAAACTACTAGCTGCCCGTGTCGAAAATAAGGGTACCCAGAGTTTAGGTTAAAACAATAAACTCCAGGTCAGTCATGTGACTAGTGTGAGAACTAAAACAGTTATTAATCTTTATTTTAAATCATTAGGTAAATCAAGGGACCACGCCGTATAACACGGAACGGGTTTCCTCCCAAGAATACCAGTGCATAAAACAAACAGCGCAATGCTAAATAAAGAAAAATGAAGCTGTTATAAGACCCAGGTCCCATCACACAATGCAACGCAGCCGAGGATAGGGTTTTCCCTTATAACAGCCAAACATGCTTGATACGGTTAAAACAAATCATTTGATACTATTATAAGTGCATAGTGTATAAAACAACTTCAAATCATAAGTATCAATCATAGGCGGCATGGGTACCATATATCATGTCGCCATATATAGGTTTACAAATAAAACCGCAAATGTCACGTATTTGGAAATTGGATTTCCGTCTATGAACCGAGGCAAAAGATAGTCCTCAACCGATTCGTGACTCTCTAGCCCGAGCCACCGGAACAGCCGCAACTGTCCCTTGGATCGTCAGGGCCGGTCCACCGATGTGGATTATAGTGCCTGAACAATACGTCTCCCCGCCCTTTGGGGCATAAACGAGCCAACTAAATGACTCCATCGGTTCGAGAACGACCGATCAATCCGAGGCGCCTCGCAACAGCAACAACCACATAAGTCAAACTCGTCAGGGCGTGTAAAACCACTGACGCCACTTCTAACTAGAAAGAAACGCATGCCCTCCCTGAGGTCCGTCTCCCGTTTTTGGTTCATACCGGGTGTGAAACTCGCGAAGTAAACGTTACACAAAGCTACGCCACAAAGGTCGTGCTTTGATCATCACCACAAGACTTTGCTTTTCAACAGAAGCCTCGATCAATTGCCACTTAGGCATGCCACACAGGCAATTCACTCCATGCATTTGATATCCATCAATATATAACCCCTGAGCTCGTACGTCTCAGAGAAGGGCGTTAAGCAAGAGAATAAATTCTCCGCCGCCAAACAGATATATATTTAATAGAGATCAATCACACAGACTAAAATCCAATGTCAGACACATAGTCCATTTACAAGTTCGTTCTGGGTCTGAACGAAACCGGAGGCACCTAGTACCCCGCCTATCCATCGATCTCCAAGTACGTCTGGACGATCACTAACTGTTTCCATCTTCTTGGGTGTACAGCCCAATCAAGATCATCAGTAATTACCCAAACGACGTGAAGACCTCCGGTCTTCGACCACCGTCTTCATCTTCGACTTATCGTCGTATCAATTATTCAGAATGGGATAAACCCGGTCTTTCCGAATAACTCGCGTATATATTATAAAAGTGTTACACAAACACAACATACGCCTCATTCCAATTCATCAGTCACTAACCGCAAATTAATCAAGAGAATAGTTCCCCAAATATTAACCCCGAAGGCCGAAACCAACATCAGATCAATATCCAGAAAACCATTCTGCTTGGCTAACCGACAGTTAGTTTCTAAATTTCACATTCATAGGGAAAGATTCCCATTAATTTTATCAAAGATAAATTCCTTGAATTTATTCTTTAATCTACTTTTGAATATCAATTCAAAACTAGTCGGGATTAACGAACCTTACCGAAGTAATCATTTGTTTTAATTTCCCAATCCCAACCTATTCATCCCATGAAGTAAAACTGGTCATACTTCATATCTAACACCACGGTGTTATCGGTAAATTCAATTACCATTTCACGTTCAAATCTAATTAAAGATTTAACTATCGCCTGGAGCAAAACTGGTGATACTCCATTTTCGATCATTTCAATCTAATTAAAGATTCATTAAAACTCCACTTAGTTTTAATCTTCGACTGGGTTAAAGAATCAGTGTCATTTAAAACACGGTTCACGATAAACCCCAAAATCACATTCATTAATTATCGGGTTAAAGAACGAGTGTTATTTAAAACACTGTTCACGATAAACCCAAAAATCAATATCAATTCAATTCCAATTAAATATTATTTAATTGGTACACTTCATTAAATCTAAATAAAAAGATTTAATCTTTTCTCAACTGGGTTCAAGAACAGTGTTAGTGAAGACACCATTCTCGACAAACCCAAATCACATTTGATATTCAATACAAGGCTCTGAATAGAAAATATATCGGCTTATATTCAATATCAAATCCTACGACTAACAAATGTCGTATTGGAAATAACGATATAAATATATATCTTTCAAATTTCCATAACAACATCCGTATAATCACGAATTCCAACATCGAAATATTCCGACGACAATTTCGATTCAAATCCACTCCAATGCAATCATTGGAAATTCTGGTTATTTTCAAAACCATTTCAAATTCAATTTATTTATTTAAAAATAAATAGAATTGTAATTCTAGTTCAAAACTAGTTCATTTCGATAAAAATCTATTTTTATCTTTTCAAATATGGAGTTTTTCATCCCAATTCTTTCTAAATCACTTCTTATGATTTTACACAAATTATCACTATTTTTAATAATTTTATCAAGGCCCGTACAGTCGATTTCCAACAATGGCCATCGAACTGCACTTACAGCGACCTTTTTCGAATTTGATTTGGACGTATCTCCAAATCCAACCGTTAGATTTTGAATTTCTAATATTCGTTAGAAAGCTCTTTTCGATACGAACCCAACGGTTCCGGGTTTAGGAGAATCCGACGGTCGGATCTCCCGTAATGTCCGTTTGAAATAAATGGTCGAAATTCACGAACTGCCGCGGCGCGGCGCGTTCTATTCAGGCCATTATATTATATATATAATATATATAATATATATTTCGTCGATTTCTATTCAAAACGAATTATATAAATAGTTTTAAAATCGTTTCAAAACCTATTTCAACTTCCATTTCAATTCAAAGCAAAATTGAATTCTTCTTTATAAATTCGTTTCAAAATTCATTTCTATTCAATTCAAATTTCAATTCAATTTGAATTCATTTCAATTCGCTTTCAATTCAATTTGAATTCGTTTTCAATTCAATTCGTTTCGAAATCGTTTTCAATTCAATTCATTTCGAAATCGTTTTCAATTCAATTCATTTCGAAATCGTTTTCAATTCAATTCATTTCGAAATCGTTTTCAATTCAATTCATTTCGAAATCGTTTTCAATTCAATTCATTTCGAAATCGTTTTCAATTCAATTCATTTCGAAATCGTTTTCAATTCAATTCATTTCGAAATCGTTTTCAATTCAATTCATTTCGAAATCGTTTTCAATTCAATTCATTTCGAAATCGTTTTCAATTCAATTCATTTCGAAATCGTTTTCAATTCAATTCATTTCGAAATCGTTTTCAATTCAATTCATTTCAAAATATTCGATTTCGAGATTACTTTTCAATATTCATTTTAAAATGAATAAAATCGATATAAATATCGTTTACGTCAAAATGGCGTCAATCTAATCAACACGGCTTCATAAATTTCTATTTTCAAATATTTCCTATTATCAAAATATTTGTTATTATCAAAATATTCTTTATTTTCACGATTGGAATGAGGCCCAATCAATTACCATATAAAATTAATTATATGGATTTTCATACAACACATGTATATAATAACATTGAAAATAATCAACCATCAAGCAAAGTGCACTACACTGTATAAGCATCAAATATAGATATTCAACGCTTATAACAGCCTGTCAATCAATCGATCGACATATTTAATCAATCAGGATGAGTGAAATTCATATTTCATCCCAACACCCATGTGGGGTTTCAAACAATCAAACACAGATTTTAGTTGTGCAGTTGGGCGATGTGTAAAATTTATCGTCCCAATCAATGTCATTCAAATAAGTGTACATAAACAAACCATCTGGTTTGTAAATGAATATTTATTTATTCACTTCACTATTTTCATATTCACGTTAAAAATTATATTTTTAACGATAAAACATTTTATTTCAACCTATGAATTTCTATTCAATTCATTTATTCAATAAAATGATATTTTTATTTTTCTAACATATTTTAGAAAATTTCGGCGGCATAACGGCACGATACTAGAAACGGGACAAGGCCTAGCCTTATCCCCGGTCTAGTGAAGGCCCACGCCATTCACACATCAATCAAAATTATTCATTTCACCAAACAATTCAATTTCAAATCACGTCATCTAACTAATCTATGCAACCAAACAAACTAACAAACAAGCCATCCATGGTCTGTGGATGACGGGTGTCGGGTGCTACTAAGCACCGTCTGCATCCTAGTATATAAATATAACTAGAAAATTAAATTGAAAGGTGAGAAGTTCTCACAGATAGCTATCCTAGCTCCACGGCACTTCCTTTGCAGAGATCTTCGTCATTCCCGCCTTTTTGTCACCCTCGTTGTCCGCTTTCACTACATATGTAAAAATCGAATTTTTACTTCGCTATTCAATATATAAAAATCGAATTTTTATTTCAAAGTTCAATATATAAAAATCGAATTTTTGTTTCAAGGTTCAATATATAAAAATCGAATTTTTATTTCAAAGTTCAATATATAAAAATCGAATTTTTATTTCAAAGTTCAATATATAAAAATCGAATTTTTGTTTCAAGGTTCAATATATAAAAATCGAATTTTTATTTCAAAGTTCAATATATAAAAATCGAATTTTTATTTCAAAGTTCAATATATAAAAATCGAATTTTTGTTTCAAGGTTCAATATATAAAAATCGAATTTTTGTTTCAAGGTTCAATATATAAAAATCGAATTTTTATTTCAAAGTTCAATATATAAAAATCGAATTTTTATTTCAAAGTTCAATATATAAAAATCGAATTTTTGTTTCAAGATTCAATATATAAAAATCGAATTTTTATTTCAAAGTTCAATATATAAAAATCGAATTTTTATTTCAAAGTTCAATATATAAAAGTCGAATTTTTTATTTCAAGGTTCAATATATAAAAATCGAATTTTTATTTCAAAGTTCAATATATAAAAATCGAATTTTTATTTCACTACACATATAAAGGTGATATTTTTAATTCTCTATATGAACAAAAATCATATTTTTACCACTTCTATATAGTAAAGATTATATTTTTAATACTTTAAAAATATAAAAATCATATTTTTATTACTTTAAAAATATAAGAATCATATTTCACTCCTTCTACTTAATAAAATTCCGGCTTTTCTATTTTCAAAATATGATCTTTTCTATTCTAAAAAAAAAGATGTGATCTTTTTCTATTTAAAGTTTAAATCTTTTCCTTTTTTTAAAAATTCAAATCTTCTTCCCTTTTTAAAATCTTAGAATAAAATAAAATCAGTTTTATTTCTTTTTTTTAAAAAAAAAATCAGTTTTCAATCTTTTTAAAAATCAGTTTTAAAAAATCCTAAAAATCAATCAGTTTTAAAAATCCACTATTTATATAAAATAAAAATAAATTAAATAAAAACTTACAGGGGGGGGGGGCGTCGGCGGTTGTTGGTGGCGCGCGGGACCAGGGTGCGGCCTGGTGGTGCGGTGGGCTTGCAGGCGGCTAGGGTTTCTGCAGCGACCAGATTTGAGGGAGGTTCGATCTTCGTGGTGGAGGAGAGAGGAAAGGGAAGGGGAGCTGACGGCGAGTGGGTGGTGGCGCCACCTGCGGCGGAGGCGGGGCTCCCTCATCGGCGGCGACGGCGATCTTCCAGGTCGCGTTTCCCCTTTTTTTTTTTTTCCTTTTCTGTTACGAATCGAACGGGGGGGGGGGGGGGGCAGAAAGATAAAGGGAGGAGGGAGAAGAAAATTTTTATTTTTTATTTATTTAATTATTTAATTTTCAAAAATGTACTTTTACATACGACCTCGAAACGAGGTCCACCGCCTGTCGTCCATAGCGTATTACCCCCATTCCGAACACAATGGGATATGTATCGTAAGCTGATTCGACTGTTTCGATCAGTTTCCTTTGAATTTACATTTAAATCACTATATTGAAATTTAAACGTACATTTCAAATTACCGGGGTCACATACTAACTAGAAAAATTCCTGAAAAATATTTTCTAGCTTCGTATTGACGATACGGTCCTAACAAAACTAGTTTCGTCGAATTCTGAGACCGTTAGAAAAATGGCCAATTTCCAGTCGATTAAAATCAACTGAAACTGGTCAAACGCGTTTTCCTTTTCCACGCTCACATATTGATTCGAAAAATTATGAAATTTGGAATCTAGCAATAACTTTACACTGCGGATCCAACAAAAGTGGTTTCGTCGAAATCCGAGGTCATTTGCAAAATGTCCATTTTCAAGGGCCTGAATTCCATAGCGACTATTCAGAATTTTCAACTGGACATGTCTTTTGATTCCCGATATGAAATCTTGATTGGTCGGATTCGTTGGAAAGATATTACCAATTAGATCCTAATGTTTTTGGTTTCACTAAAATCCGGATTGTTTTGCACCCGGTACATTCAATTGAAGTTTGAAATCGAATTATCGAACTACCGCGCCATTTTCAATTCTATTTATAATTATATATAAATATTTATATTCTAACGACGTCGCGTATAATATATACGTTCGAATTATATTCAAAATAAATTTCTCGTCGATATTATTTAAAATAATTCATTTTAAATAATCAAAATTCGCTAAAATTGCCAAAATAAAAATTTCAAACTGGCCCAGATTTTCGGGTTATTACAATCTCCCCCACTTAAAACTTTTCATCCCCGAAAAGGAACAAAGTCGAAAGTGGTTTGATTAATCAACTCTGCGTTCGATCTGGCTTCCATTCTCCAACTTTTTAGTTTCTGAGAATTTTCAAAATTTCAAAAATTTGGCTAACTCCCTAAATTTTCGAAAAATTTCGCCATAACCTCCCCTGCACCGGGAGCATCGGGGAATTTCAAATAGCTTCCCCGGTCCTTCAGATCTCAAAAAGAAAAAGAAAAACCAAGCGGCTAGCCAATAGGCTCACAAAATCATCATCACCCAAACAAAACAGTAAATTATGTAGTAAACATGTACCTATTTGTCGGGCCAACAAATTTTATTCTCTGGCTCTAGCCTCCTTGCTACGACCTGTTCAATGATATATACGTATATGCAAGCAAATGCAACCAATTTTCAATATAATTCAATATGTGATTCAGTTAAGCTAAATGGCTAAAAATTAGCAAACAAATAAACAAACAACACAAACATCAATCAATTAGTTGATTAGAGTTTCAAATGCATAAGTTTGATATATAGTCAAAAATCAGATTTTTGATGTCAAATCACAACAATAAGCCCTATCTAATTTTGGGTCCTCACACCAGTCAATAGGAAATATATAGAAATCTCACTTTCGAAACACGAACATAAATACTGATGATGTCATGACAATCATCAGTACCATCTTCGGGCGACTAGAGTGTGATGCTATATCTATCCAATATATTAAAATTTCGAATACACGCGGATCAGACGTATACGCAAAATCTATATATACTGGATTGTCCACATCAATATAAATAGATAATCAAATACGAATAATTGATTTAAATTTTCAAAACAAAATTTGTTTTCACTTTTATTTATCAAAAACACTACTCTTCACACTCGTTCTAGGATACTACTGAGCCCATCTCTAATGAGTCATTCCATTGGATATTGCTAATCCAATATCTGATGAATTCTTTCATATGGTTCTAATGTGCCTTGTTCTCTGCTTTGTAAACCAAAGCTCTGATACCAAATGAAACGACCCGTAACTTCCCCGTAAAGGAAAGTGTCGGATAGTTCGAGAACAAGCCACAACAGAACGCATATAGAAGGACATTTCATTGCTTATTACAACAATGCATCAGATTACAAGAATATACAGAGTATAAATGAATATTACACAGAAATATCAGGGATTTAAATTACATTTAAATACATAGCAGCGGAAAATAATATAATACACCACTAGAAGAGATATACGGATACAAAGCTTTCCAGATATCATTCCAGCTGTAAACCAGGATCCTGTGAATATAAATCTGCAAAACCAAAACTACTAGCTGCCCGTGTCGAAAATAAGGGCACCCAGAGTTTAGGTTAAAACAATAAACTCCAGGTCAGTCATGTGACTGGTGTGAGAACTAAAACAGTTATTAATCTTTATTTTAAATTATTAGGTAAATCAAGGGACCACGCCGTATAACACGGAACGGGTTTCCTCCCAAGAATACCAGTGCATAAAACAAACAGCGCAATGCTAAATAAAGAAAAATGAAGCTGTTATAAGACCCAGGTCCCATCACACAATGCAACGCAGCCGAGGATAGGGTTTTCCCTTATAACAGCCAAACATGCTTGATACGGTTAAAACAAATCATTTGATACTATTATAAGTGCATAGTGTATAAAACAACTTCAAATCATAAGTATCAATCATAGGCGGCATGGGTACCATATATCATGTCGCCATATATAGGTTTACAAATAAAACCGCAAATGTCACGTATTTGGAAATTAGATTTCCGTCTATGAACCGAGGCAAAAGATAGTCCTCAACCGATTCGTGACTCTCTAGCCCGAGCCACCGGAACAGCCGCAACTGTCCCTTAGATCGTCAGGGCCGGTCCACCGATGTGGATTATAGTGCCTGAACAATACGTCTCCCCGCCCTTTGGGGCGTAAACGAGCCAACTAAATGACTCCATCGGTTCGAGAACGACCGATCAATCCGAGGCGCCTCGCAACAGCAACAACCACATAAGTCAAACTCGTCAGGGCGTGTAAAACCACTGACGCCACTTCTAACTAGAAAGAAACGCATGCCCTCCCTGAGGTCCGTCTCCCGTTTTTGGTTCATACCGGGTGTGAAACTCGCGAAGTAAACGTTACACAAAGCTACGCCACAAAGGTCGTGCTTTGATCATCACCACAAGACTTTGCTTTTCAACAGAAGCCTCGATCAATTGCCACTTAGGCATGCCACACAGGCAATTCACTCCATGCATTTGATATCCATCAATATATAACCCCTGAGCTCGTACGTCTCAGAGAAGGGCGTTAAGCAAGAGAATAAATTCTCCGCCGCCAAACAGATATATATTTAATAGAGATCAATCACACAGACTAAAATCCAATGTCAGACACATAGTCCATTTACAAGTTCGTTCTGGGTCTGAACGAAACCGGAGGCACCTAGTACCCCGCCTATCCATCGATCTCCAAGTACGTCTGGACGATCACTAACTGTTTCCATCTTCTTGGGTGTACAGCCCAATCAAGATCATCAGTAATTACCCAAACGACGTGAAGACCTCCGGTCTTCGACCACCGTCTTCATCTTCGACTTATCGTCGTATCAATTATTCAGAATGGGATAAACCCGGTCTTTCCGAATAACTCGCGTATATATTATAAAAGTGTTACACAAACACAACATACGCCTCATTCCAATTCATCAGTCACTAACCGCAAATTAATCAAGAGAATAGTTCCCCAAATATTAACCCCGAAGGCCGAAACCAACATCAGATCAATATCCAGAAAACCATTCTGCTTGGCTAACCGACAGTTAGTTTCTAAATTTCACATTCATAGGGAAAGATTCCCATTAATTTTATCAAAGATAAATTCCTTGAATTTATTCTTTAATCTACTTTTGAATATCAATTCAAAACTAGTCGGGATTAACGAACCTTACCGAAGTAATCATTTGTTTTAATTTCCCAATCCCAACCTATTCATCCCATGAAGTAAAACTGGTCATACTTCATATCTAACACCACGGTGTTATCGGTAAATTCAATTACCATTTCACGTTCAAATCTAATTAAAGATTTAACTATCGCCTGGAGCAAAACTGGTGATACTCCATTTTCGATCATTTCAATCTAATTAAAGATTCATTAAAACTCCACTTAGTTTTAATCTTCGACTGGGTTAAAGAATCAGTGTCATTTAAAACACGGTTCACGATAAACCCCAAAATCACATTCATTAATTATCGGGTTAAAGAACGAGTGTTATTTAAAACACTGTTCACGATAAACCCAAAAATCAATATCAATTCAATTCCAATTAAATATTATTTAATTGGTACACTTCATTAAATCTAAATAAAAAGATTTAATCTTTTCTCAACTGGGTTCAAGAACAGTGTTAGTGAAGACACCATTCTCGACAAACCCAAATCACATTTGATATTCAATACAAGGCTCTGAATAGAAAATATATCGGCTTATATTCAATATCAAATCCTACGACTAACAAATGTCGTATTGGAAATAACGATATAAATATATATCTTTCAAATTTCCATAACAACATCCGTATAATCACGAATTCCAACATCGAAATATTCCGACGACAATTTCGATTCAAATCCACTCCAATGCAATCATTGGAAATTCTGGTTATTTTCAAAACCATTTCAAATTCAATTTATTTATTTAAAAATAAATAGAATTGTAATTCTAGTTCAAAACTAGTTCATTTCGATAAAAATCTATTTTTATCTTTTCAAATATGGAGTTTTTCATCCCAATTCTTTCTAAATCACTTCTTATGATTTTACACAAATTATCACTATTTTTAATAATTTTATCAAGGCCCGTACAGTCGATTTCCAACAATGGCCATCGAACTGCACTTACAGCGACCTTTTTCGAATTTGATTTGGACGTATCTCCAAATCCAACCGTTAGATTTTGAATTTCTAATATTCGTTAGAAAGCTCTTTTCGATACGAACCCAACGGTTCCGGGTTTAGGAGAATCCGACGGTCGGATCTCCCGTAATGTCCGTTTGAAATAAATGGTCGAAACTCACGAACTGCCGCGGCGCGGCGCGTTCTATTCAGGCCATTATATTATATATATAATATATATAATATATATTTCGTCGATTTCTATTCAAAACGAATTATATAAATAGTTTTAAAATCGTTTCAAAACCTATTTCAACTTCCATTTCAATTCAAAGCAAAATTGAATTCTTCTTTATAAATTCGTTTCAAAATTCATTTCTATTCAATTCAAATTTCAATTCAATTTGAATTCATTTCAATTCGCTTTCAATTCAATTTGAATTCGTTTTCAATTCAATTCGTTTCGAAATCGTTTTCAATTCAATTCGTTTCGAAATCGTTTTCAATTCAATTCATTTCGAAATCGTTTTCAATTCAATTCATTTCGAAATCGTTTTCAATTCAATTCATTTCGAAATCGTTTTCAATTCAATTCATTTCGAAATCGTTTTCAATTCAATTCATTTCGAAATCTTTTCATTTCAATTCATTTCGAAATCGTTTTCAATTCAATTCATTTCGAAATCGTTTTCAATTCAATTCATTTCGAAATCGTTTTCAATTCAATTCATTTCGAAATCGTTTTCAATTCAATTCATTTCGAAATCGTTTTCAATTCAATTCATTTCAAAATATTCGATTTCGAGATTACTTTTCAATATTCATTTTAAAATGAATAAAATCGATATAAATATCGTTTACGTCAAAATGGCGTCAATCTAATCAACACAGCTTCATAAATTTCTATTTTCAAATATTTCCTATTATCAAAATATTTGTTATTATCAAAATATTCTTTATTTTCACGATTGGAATGAGGCCCAATCAATTACCATATAAAATTAATTATATGGATTTTCATACAACACATGTATATAATAACATTGAAAATAATCAACCATCAACCAAAGTGCACTACACTGTATAAGCATCAAATATAGATATTCAACGCTTATAACAGCCTGTCAATCAATCGATCGACATATTTAATCAATCAGGATGAGTGAAATTCATATTTCATCCCAACACCCGTGTGGGGTTTCAAACAATCAAACACAGATTTTAGTTGTGCAGTTGGGCGATGTGTAAAATTTATCGTCTCAATCAATGTCATTTAAATAAGTGTACATAAACAAACCATCTGGTTTGTAAATGAATATTTATTTATTCACTTCACTATTTTCATATTCACGTTAAAAATTATATTTTTAACGATAAAACATTTTATTTCAACCTATGAATTTCTATTCAATTCATTTATTCAATAAAATGATATTTTTATTTTTCTAACATATTTTAGAAAATTTCGGCGGCATAACGGCACGATACTAGAAACGGGACAAGGCCTAGCCTTATCCCCGGTCTAGTGAAGGCCCACGCCATTCACACATCAATCAAAATTATTCATTTCACCAAACAATTCAATTTCAAATCACGTCATCTAACTAATCTATGCAACCAAACAAACTAACAAACAAGCCATCCATGGTCTGTGGATGACGGGTGTCGGGTGCTACTAAGCACCGTCTGCATCCTAGTATATAAATATAACTAGAAAATTAAATTGAAAGGTGAGAAGTTCTCACAGATAGCTATCCTAGCTCCACGGCACTTCCTTTGCAGAGATCTTCGTCGTTCCCGCCTTTTTGTCACCCTCGTTGTCCGCTTTCACTACATATGTAAAAATCGAATTTTTACTTCGCTATTCAATATATAAAAATCGAATTTTTACTTCGCTATTCAATATATAAAAATCGAATTTTTATTTCAAAGTTCAATATATAAAAATCGAATTTTTGTTTCAAGGTTCAATATATAAAAATCGAATTTTTATTTCAAAGTTCAATATATAAAAATCGAATTTTTATTTTAAAGCAAAGTTCAATATATAAAAATCGAATTTTTATTTCAAGGTTCAATATATAAAAATCGAATTTTTGTTTCAAGGTTCAATATATAAAAATCGAATTTTTGTTTCAAGGTTCAATATATAAAAATCGAATTTTTATTTCAAAGTTCAATATATAAAAATCGAATTTTTATTTCAAAGTTCAATATATAAAAATCGAATTTTTGTTTCAAGGTTCAATATATAAAAATCGAATTTTTATTTCAAAGTTCAATATATAAAAATCGAATTTTTATTTCAAAGTTCAATATATAAAAGTCGAATTTTTTATTTCAAGGTTCAATATATAAAAATCGAATTTTTATTTCAAAGTTCAATATATAAAAATCGAATTTTTATTTCACTACACATATAAAGGTGATATTTTTAATTCTCTATATGAACAAAAATCATATTTTTACCACTTCTATATAGTAAAGATTATATTTTTAATACTTTAAAAATATAAAAATCATATTTTTATTACTTTAAAAATATAAGAATCATATTTCACTCCTTCTACTTAATAAAATTCCGGCTTTTCTATTTTCAAAATATGATCTTTTCTATTCTAAAAAAAAAGATGTGATCTTTTTCTATTTAAAGTTTAAATCTTTTCCTTTTTTAAAAAATTCAAATCTTCTTCCCTTTTTAAAATCTTAGAATAAAATAAAATCAGTTTTATTTCTTTTTTTTTAAAAAAAAAAATCAGTTTTCAATCTTTTTAAAAATCAGTTTTAAAAAATCCTAAAAATCAATCAGTTTTAAAAATCCACTATTTATATAAAATAAAAATAAATTAAATAAAAACTTACAGGGGGGGGCGTTGGCGGTTGTTGGTGGCGCGCGGGACCAAGGTGCGGCCTGGTGGTGCGGTGGGCTTGCAGGCGGCTAGGGTTTCTGCAGCGACCAGATTTGAGGGAGGTTCGATCTTCGTGGTGGAGGAGAGAGGAAAGGGAAGGGGAGCTGACGGCGAGTGGGTGGTGGCGCCACCTGCGGCGGAGGCGGGGCTCCCTCATCGGCGGCGACGGCGATCTTCCAGGTCGCGTTCCCCCTTTTTTTTTTTCCTTTTCTGTTATGAATCGAACGGGGGGGGGGGCCAGAAAGATAAAGGGAGGAGGGAGAAGAAATTTTTTATTTTTTATTTATTTAATTATTTAATTTTCAAAAAGGTACTTTTACATACGACCTCGAAACGAGGTCCACCGCCTGTCGTCCATAGCGTATCACCCCCATTCCGAACACAATGGGATATGTATCGTAAGCTGATTCGACTGTTTCGATCAGTTTCCTTTGAATTTACATTTAAATCACTATATTGAAATTTAAACGTACATTTCAAATTACCGGGGTCACATACTAACTAGAAAAATTCCTGAAAAATATTTTCTAGCTTCGTATTGACGATACGGTCCTAACAAAACTAGTTTCGTCGAATTCTGAGACCGTTAGAAAAATGGCCAATTTCCAGTCGATTAAAATCAACTGAAACTGGTCAAACGCGTTTTCCTTTGCCACGCTCACATATTGATTCGAAAAATTATGAAATTTGGAATCTAGCAATAACTTTACACTTCGGATCCAACAAAAGTGGTTTCGTCGAAATCCGAGGTCATTTGCAAAATGTCCATTTTCAAGGGCCTGAATTCCATAGCGACTATTCAGAATTTTCAACTGGACATGTCTTTTGATTCCCGATATGAAATCTTGATTGGTCGGATTCGTTGGAAAGATATTACCAATTAGATCCTAATGTTTTTGGTTTCACTAAAATCCGGATTGTTTTGCACCCGGTACATTCAATTGAAGTTTGAAATCGAATTATCGAACTACCGCGCCATTTTCAATTCTATTTATAATTATATATAAATATTTATATTCTAACGACGTCGCGTATAATATATACGTTCGAATTATATTCAAAATAAATTTCTCGTCGATATTATTTAAAATAATTCATTTTAAATAATCAAAATTCGCTAAAATTGCCAAAATAAAAATTTCAAACTGGCCCAGATTTTCGGGTTATTACAGGTTTAAACTTTCATACTTCCCTACAACTATTCACCAACTCCCAAGGTCTGAAAACGTGTCATTGACTTCTGAAAAGTTGTGCCTATTCAATTCATATCCATTCAATTTATATATATACACCTATTCTCTCTACCTTTCATTCACAATTTAGAACAATATTCTTCATATCTATTCTAGTCAAAACTATCAATTGAATGGCTTCCTCAAGTTCATCTCAGAAATTGAAGTTAACCAAAACCATCAAAGGTTATCTTTATAATGACAAAGAAGCTATCAAAACCTATGTTAACTATGTACAAAATGCTAAAGTCACTATCAACGAAACCGATTTAGAGACTTATCACGATATATTAGAAAGCGATGCTCAAATGGATTTCAAAAATTGCTTTTTTCATCCAAAAACAAGAATTGTCAACCTTCTCCTCTAACATACCATTACTCCTCTTTCCGGAAAATTTAAAAATCCAACTCTCAAATTCCAAAAACTACTCTTTGCTATTATAGGTGGCTATAACATTAATTGGGCCGACATGATCTTAAAAGAAATCAAGCCCACGAAAATGTCATCAAGAGAAAACTATCTCTACTATGTTGTTTATCTCACTCGCATTTTCAAATACTTTGCAGTTGATCTTCACGGAGAAGAATTTGTGCCAAGGAAAGCGTTTGACTCCTCAAACATACATCTCATGCAAATTCCTCCCACTTTACAACCATATGAGACATTCAAAGCCAAACAAGCTCGTATGCAACAAGAACAAGCACCTATGGATGTCGAAGAAGAAGAAGAAACCTCTTTAGAAAGTGTTGAGTGTCCGACTAACACTAGACTCATTTCCAAAGAGAAGATTGTTCAAAATCTAGTGAAGATTGTCAACAATCAAAAGAAGCTTAAAAATAACTTTTCCAAAATGACCAAGTTCATGGTCAAAATATGAAGAAAGATTGGAACCTCATCTTCCTCGTCTATCATCCACTGAAAACAAGTCTATCTAGTTTAATTTATCTTTATATATTCGCTTGTATTCACTTATATTTGCTTTCGAATCTCGTATTTAGTGTGTCTTAATTGGTTGGATGTATTTCTTTTCATGAAGTAATGAATGGAGTTTTATTCATGGTCTTTAAAGTTACTGTAAAAACTTTAGAATTAATTAAAATATAATATAAGATCAAAAGATTCAAATTTTGAAAATTTGAAATTTTTTGATAGGATATGTTGACATACCTAATTGCATACATCAACATACAACTGCCAACTTTTCAAAATGTTTCAAATTTTAAAATTAAATAACTAACTCATATCCGTTCAAAATCCAGCAAATTCCAGGCCCTATTTAGGCCTATTTCTTCCAGAAAAAATTCATCATTCCATTTCTCCATCTTCTCCATTCATTTCTTATCAAATCTATGGCAAATGCAATTCATAATCTAAGTGAAAATCTTGAAGAAACGTTGAATTCCTTCAAGAATATCCCCTCTATAATTTTACGAAATCAGCATCATTTTGAATTAAGCCAAATAAAGATGTTTGAACAACAAGAGAAGCATTTTGATGCAATCTGGTGGCTAATCTCCTCTCTTTTCAGAGATGAAGACAAAAATCTCGCTAAGGCACCAATAACCAAAGAAGATGAAGATTGGGAGGTCATCAAGAAGGATCCAATCTTTGGAGAAGACATTTGGGTAGAAGTCCCAAGAAACGTTTAATTGCTTGGTATGATCGATATGTTTGATTTATTTGAATTTGTTTAATTCGGGTTCTGTGACTTAAAGCTTGTATATATTAAAAATATGGTGTGGTGTGCTTGATTTGGTTTGTAAATCTAACTCATAACATATGTAATTATATTATTTGGGTTGGTCTGTAATTATGTTAGTATTGATTATTGTAAATTTAAGAGGAGTAATTTACTTTAGATAGAATTAGGACTTAGGGGGAGTATTTTACTTTGGTATAGGAATTAGTTAGATAGTTATAGGATTTAGGGGGAGTAGTTTTAGAATTTATTTTTGATAAGGCCAAAGTTGGAGAAATTACAAAATATAGAATTAGTTTATAGGATTCATATAGACAGTTGGAGTATTAGAAGGATCATCATCAACAGGTATGTACAGGTACGATATTTTATAAACTAAGGCTGTCATCATCAAAAAGGGGGAGATTGTTGGAGAATGGAGTTTTGATGACAACAACCTTATTTTAATATTAATTGATTATAAAATATATACTAACACTTTTGTCTAGAATATATATATACAAATGTAGGATTTATATACAGGAATTATTACTGAAGACTGTACAGTTTAAAGATATTAGAGATTCAAAATTAAGAGATGATTCAAAACTCATGAGTAATCAAGATTTCAAGAGATCAAGAGTTTAAGATAAATATAGTAATAGAGTCTAGTTCATGTAAGACTTTGAATAGCACTCCAGGTTCAAATTCAAATTTTATTTTTCAATTTCTATTTTCAAATTCTGTTTTTCAAATTCTATTTTCAAATTCTATCTTCAATCTCTATCTTCTCTATTTTACCTTCTTTACTTTACCTTTGATTTAAACTTAAGTTTTATAGTTTATAAGTTTTATATATTATATATACTTTATATATCTTATATTTATATAGTTTTAAACTCTATAACTTTATAAATATGTTCATGTATCTTATATTTATATTTTCATATGATTTCCCACTTTATAATACTTATTTATAACACTATGTTTTAATTCAAGAATTCCCAGAATTATATATATATATATATATATATATATATGTCAAAACACTTGAAAAATGCTCAAAATTTGATTTTGAACTATGTAATAATCCGGAAATCTGGGCCAGTTTAAAAATTTTATTTTGGCCAATTTAGTGAATTTTGATTATTTAAAATGAATTATTTTAAATAATAACAACGAGAAATTTATTTTGAATAGAATTCGAACGAATATATTTATATCGACCGTCATTAAAATATAAATAATTATTTATATTTATAAAAGGAATCGAAAATGGCGCGGTAGTTCGATAATTCGATTTCAAACTTCAAATGAATGTACCGGGTGCAAAATAAACCGGATTTTAGCGAAACCAAAAATAATAGGATCTAATTGATGATATCTTTCCAACGAATCCGAGAAATCAAAATTTCATAGCGGGAATCAAAAGATAGGTCCAGTTGAAAATTCTGAATAGTCGCTATGGAATTCAGGCCCTTAAAAATAGCCATTTTGCAAACGACCTCGGATTTCGACGAAACCACTTTTGTTGGGTCCGTGATGTTAAATTATTGCTAGGTTTCAAATTTCGTAATTTTTTGAATCAATATGTGAGCATGGCAAAGGAAAACGCGTTTGACCAGTTTTAGTTGATTTTAATCGACAGGAAAATGGCCATTTTTCAAATGGTCTCAGAATTTAACGAAACTAGTTTTGTTAGGACCGTATCGTCAATACGAAGCTAGAAAATAATTTTCTGTAATTTTTAGAGACTGTATGTGGCCTCGGTAATTTGAAATGTATGTTTAAATTGAATATACAAAGAATTATACTTTGATTTAAATGAAAACTGATTGTAACAGCCGAATCAGCTTACGATACATACCCCCATTGTGTTCTGAATGGGGGTAATTAGATGTGGACGACAGGCGGTGGGTTCGATTTCGAGTTCAAAAATAAAAGTTGCTTTTTGAAATCAATAAATAATTAAATATGTATATTTTATATAAACCTCCCCTATTCCCTTTTCTCCCTTACACCGTTCAGATTAAAAAAAAAGAGAAAGAGGGGAAATCGCGTCGCCCCCCCCCCCTCCGTTCATCGCGCCGCCATCGCTCAGCCCTCCACCGCCCTCTCCCATGCCTCCGACCTCCCTCTCCTTCGCAGTCTCCCCTTCTCCCTCCTTCGCGGATCCCCGAGCCAACCCCTCCTAAAACCGACGCCCTAGCCGCCGTCGCGGCCCCACTGCCTACCGCCGACCACCTGGAGCACCCCACCGCATCAGCGAACCTCGACCACCTGATTCCCCTCCTCCTCCTTTGCTGGCCGACGCGCACAGATTCCCTCCCCCTTTCGTCAATTCAAACTGCGACACCCCAAATCGAATGAAAAAAATGTAAGTGTTTCTGATTATTTTTCTTTTCTTTAATTCCTAATTGAGTTACGATTTTTTATAGGATAAAATTCTGATTTTTATATAGAGAAAGATAGCATTTTTATATAGAGGAAGTATTTTTTTATATATGGAGAAAGACGATATCTTTATATAGAGAAAGGAGAAATTTTTATATAATATAGAAAGAATAAAAAAAATATGATTTTTATATTATAGAAAGAATAAAAATTCGATTTTTATATATTGAATAGCGAAGTAAAAATTCGATTTTTATATATTGAATAGTGAAGTAAAAATTCGATTTTTATATATTGAATAGCGAAGTAAAATTTCGATTTTTATATATTGAATAGCAAAGTAAAAATTCGATTTTTATATATTGAATAGCGAAGTAAAAATTCGATTTTTATATATTGAATAGCGAAGTAAAAATTCGATTTTTATATATTGAGTAGCGTAGTAAAAATTCGATTTTTATATATTGAATAGCGAAGTAAAAATTCGATTTTTACATATGTAGAGAATACGGGCAAAGAAAGTGACAAGAGGCAAGAACGGCGAAGATTTCTACATAAGAAGAGTCGTGGCTTTGGATTAGCAATTCTGTGAGAACTTCTCACTCTTTAATTTAATTTTCTAGTTATATATATATATATATATATATATATATATATATATACTAGGATGCAGACGGTGTTTAGTAGCACCCGACACCCGTCGTCCACAGACCATGGATGGCTTGTATGCTTGGTTGTTTGATTTTGATGTGTAGTTGATTGTGTGATGTGATGTGAAATGAAATAAAATATTTATATAGTTGAAAATATTTTATAGTTAAAAATAGAATTTTTAATGTGTATGAAATGAAATAAAAATAAACAAATCGGGCGATTTGTTTATATACACACATTTGACTGATATTGATTAGGACGATAAATTTTACACATCGCCCAACTGCACAAATAAAATCTGTGTTTGATTGTTTGAAACCCCACACGGGTATTGGGATGATATTTGATGTACACTAATCCCGATTATTTAGTTGTATGTCGATCGATTGATTGACAGACTGTTATGAGCGTTAAATATTTATATTTGATGCTTATACAGTGTAGAATGCACTTTGGATGATGGTTGATTATTCATTGTTGTTATTGTATACATGTGTTGTAGAAAATCCATATAATTAACATTATATGGTAATTGATTGGGACTCATTCCATATTTGAAAAAGAAATATTTGAAATAGAAATATTTTAAATAGAATAGTTGAAAATAAAAATATATGAAGCCATGTTGATTAGATTGACGCCATTTTGACGTGAACGATATTCACATCGATTTTATTCATTTTATAATGAATATGGAAAGTGATTTCAAAATCTGATATTTTGAAAAGAAATGAATTCGAATTGAAATTGAATAGAAATGAATTCGAATTGAAATTGAATAGAAATGAATTCGAATTGAAATTGAATAGAAATGAATTCGAATTGAAATTGAATAGAATTGAATTTGAATTGAAATTGAATAGAAATGAATTCGAATTGAAATTGAATATAAATGAATTCGAATTGGAATTGAATTGAAAAGGAACTGAAATTGAATTAGAAATCAATTTGAATTGAAATCGATTTGAAATGAATTTAAAACGAATGTATATTGGAATATTCAATTTTGATTTGAAATTGAATATGAAGTTGAAACCGTTTTGAAAATGAATTTAATACGATTTATAAAGCATGTTTTGATTTGAAATCGACGAAGTATATATTATATATATTATATATATAATATAATGGCCTGAATAGAACGCGCCGCGGCAGTTCGCGAATTTCGACCATTGACTTCGAACGGATATTGCGGGAGATCCGACCGTCGGGTTCTCCTAAAACCAGAACCGTTGGGTTGGTATCGAAAAGAGCTTTCTAACGAATATTAGAAATTTGAAATCTAACGGTTGGATTTGGAATTATGTCCAAATCAAATTTGGAAAAGGTCGCTATAAGTGCAGTTCGATGGCCGTTGATGGAAATCGACTGTACGGGCATTGATAAAATTATTAAAAATATCAATAATTTGTGTAAAATCATAAGAAATGATTTGGGAAGAATTGGGATGAAAAAACTCCATATTTGAAAAGATAAAAATAGATTTTTATCGAAATGAACTAGTTTTGAAGTAGAATTAAAATTCTATTTGTTATTAAATAAATAAATTGAATTTGAAAAGGGTTTTAAAAATAACCAGAATTTCCAATGATTGCATTGGAGTGGATTTGAATCGAAATTGTCTTTGGAATGTTTCGATGTTGGATTTCGTGATTATACAGATGTTGTTATGGAAATTTGAAAGATATAGATATATATATATCGTTATTTCCAATACGATATCTGTTGGTCGTAGAATTTGATATTGAATATAAGCCGATATATTTTCTATTCAGAGCCTTGTATTTAATATCAAATGTGATTTGGGTTTGTCGTGAATGGTGTCTTCATTAACACTGTTCTTAAGCCCAGTGGAGAAAAAGATTAAATCTTTTCGTTTAGACTTAATGAAGTGTACCAATTAAATAATATTTAATTGGAATGGAATTGGTATTGATTTTTGGGTTTATCGTGAACAGTGTTTTAAATAACACTGTTTCTTTAACCCGATAATTAATGGAATGTGATTTTGGGTTTATTGTGAACCGTGTCTTAAATGACACTGATTCTTTAACCCAGTTAAAGATTAAAACTAAGTGGAGTTTTAATGAATCTTTAATTAGATTGAAAAGATCGAGAAGGGAGTATCACCAGTTTTGCTCCAGGCGATGATTAAATCTTTAATTAGATTTAAACGTGAAATGGTAATTGAATTTACCGATAACACCGTGGTGTTAGATATGAAGTATGACCAGTTTTACTTCATGGGATGAATAGGTTGGGATTGGGAAATAAAA
Source organism: Allium sativum (assembly GCA_030737875.1). NCBI lineage: Eukaryota > Viridiplantae > Streptophyta > Magnoliopsida > Asparagales > Amaryllidaceae > Allium > Allium sativum. The sequence continues at coordinate 975,625,134 of CM060909.1, forward strand.
TAAATGATTACTTCGGTGTGGTTCGCTAATCCCGACTAGTTTGAATTGATACTCAAAGAAGATTAAAGAATAAATTTAAAGAATTTATCTTTGATAAAATTAATGGGAACTTTTCCCAAAGTATAGGAATATTTGAATAAAAGAATATTCTGAATTGGAATGAGGCGTATGTTGTGTTTGTGTAACACTTATTTATTATATACGCGAGTTATTCAGAAAGACCGGGTTTATCCCATTCTGAATAACTGATTTGACGTGGTGTCGAAGATGAAGACGGTGGTCGAAGACCGGAGGTCTTCACGTCGTTTGGGTAATTACTGATGATCTTGATTGGGCTATATATCCAAGAAGATGGAAACAGTTGGTGATCGTCCAGACATACTTGGAGATCGATGGATATGCGGGGTACTAGGTGCCTCCGGTTTCGTTCAGACCCAGAACGAACTTGTAAATGGACTGTGTGTCTGACATTGGATTTTAGTCTGTGTGATTGATTTCTATTAAATATATATCTGTTTGGCGGCGGAGAATTTATTCTCTTGCTTAACGCCCTTCTCTGAGACGTACGAGCTCAGTGGTTATATACTGATGGATATCAAACGCATAGAGTGAATTGCCTGTGTGGCATGCCTAAGTGGCAAATGATCAAGGCTTCTGTTGAAAAGCAAAGTCTTGTGGTGGATGATCAAAGCACGGCCTGTGTGGCATGGCTTTGTGTAGCGTTGATTCGCTAGCCTCACACCCCGGTTGTGAACCAAAAACGGGAGAAGGATCCAGGGAGGGCATGCGTTTCTTTCTAGCTAGGGTGGTGTCAGTGACCTACCAGCCCTGACATTTATATACTTTTCACCTGTGTGGTTGTTGCTGTTGCGAGGCGCCTTGGATATATCGGTCGATCCGGGACCGATGGGGTCATTGGACTCATTTACGCCCCAAAGGGCGGGGAGACGTAGTGTTCAGGCATTTTAATCCACATCGGTGGACCGGCCTTGTGGCTCCTAAGGCTTGACAGAGTACTTGCCTGAGGCTCGGGCTAGAGAGTCTCGAATTCGGTAGAGGACTATCTTTTGCCTCAGTTCACAGATGGAAACCCAATTTCCAAATACGTGACTTGGCAATTTTGATTGTATAACCTATATATGGTGACATAGTGGTATGGGGCATTCATGCCGCCTATGATTGGTACTTATGATTTGAAATTGATTTCTTCACTTATAGTGATAATAAAAGATTTGTTTTAACGTATCAAGCATTCTTTGGCTATTATAAGGTAAAACCCTATCCTCTGGTTTGTGTTTCATTGTGTGATGGGAACTGGGTCTTATAATAGCTTCATTTTTCTTTATTTAGCATTGCGCTGTTTGTTTTATGCACTGGTATTCTTGGGAGGAAACCCGTTCCGCGTTAGCGGCGTGGTCCCTTGATTTACCTAACTTTAAAATAAAGATTAATAACTGTTTTAGTTCTCACACCAGTCACATGACTGACCCGGAGTTTATTGTTTTAACCTAAACTCTGGGTGCCCTTATTTTGACACGTGCAGCTAGTAGTTTTGGTTTTGCAGATTTATATTCACAGGATCCTGGTTTACAGCTGTAATGATATCCGGAAAGCTTTGTATCCATATATCTCCTTCTAGTTGTGTTTTGTATTATTTCCGCTGCGATGTATTTAAATGTAATTTTAATCTCTGATATTTCTGTGTAATATTGATTCATTTATACTCTGTATATTCTTGTAATCTGATGGTATTGTTGTAATAAACAATGAAATTTCCTTCCGTCTGCGTCCTGTTGTGGCTTGTTCTCGACTCAATCCGCGCTTTCTCTTCTCTTCGGAGACCGGGGAAGTTCGGGTCGTTTCAGCGTGTTTGGTTTACAAAGCTAGAGAACAAGACACATTAGAACCATACGAAAGAATTCATCAGATATTGGATTAGTAATATCCAATGGGAATGACTCGTTAGAGATGGGATCAGCAGTATCCTAGAACGAGTGTGAAGAGTATATTTTTTAAAATGAAAACGAATTTTGTTTTGAAAATTTAAATCAACTATACGTATTTGAATATTTATTCTATATTGATTTGGACAATCCAATATATAGAGATTTTGCATATATGTCTTGCAAACGTGTATTCGAAGTTTTCACTACAACAAAACAGATCTATTACAACGTCCATTTTACAACGGGCATTTGTTGCCTGTTGTAATAGACTGCTGTGACAACGGTCATTTTCTGGACCGTTGTAATAGATGCTTGTACAACACCCTTTCTATAACGGGCATATAATGCCCGTTGTAATAAATGCTATTACAACGGTCATTTTTAGGCCCGTTGTAATAACTATCTATTTTACAATGGTCACAAAATGTCCGTTGTAATAGATGTCTATTTTACAACGGTCACAAAATGCCCGTTGTAATAGATGCTATTTTTTGACAATTAATAATTACGATACTTCCATAAAATTAATTTTTATTATTTAATAATTAACCATTAATCTTATATTACTTATTATTAAATATAATATTATATTACTAATTACTAATCATTAATATATTAAATTATTTATTAATATTTAATAATCAATCATTAATAATATTATATTAATCATTTATAAATTATAATAGTTAATGATTATTAGTAAATAATCTCTAATTATTAATTATTATATATAATCAATATTCCAACAAACTTAATTTTACTTTCCAGTTATTAGTAAATAATATATATCTAGTAATCAATATCAATAATTTATAATTAACAATAAACATTAATAATTTATGATTAATAATATTACTACACTATATGAAAAATAATCATTTTGACCAACGTTAATTTTACAACGATCATATAAATTTATGCTAATTAACAATAAACATTAATAATTTATGCTAATTTTTTAATTTTGAAGGTTGTTTCTTATTTTTTAATTAATTTAGCAATGATGAGAAATTAAATTCAATTTCAACTGATATAATATAATTTTTGTTTTTTGTCTAGTTATTAAACTTAGTTATCCGTAAACCTAATTTTATTTTGAATTGTGTTATTAAAACTTCAGTTAACCGACCATCTTAACCGAGTATTTTCGGTTCGGTTAACCAAATTTTTGTTGGTCGGTTAACCATTAACCGATGTAGTTTATGATTTATTAGATCTAGCCCAAAACTGAATAAAACTAAGCTCAATCAATTACCCAATATCTGACCCACCGACCCGACTGTGCCATAGTAGAAGTAAAAAGTGAAAAGCTACGGATTTACTCTTCAATACCAAATACCAGACGATGTCGAATAAAAAACCCTAGTATAATCTTCATTGTTCAATCATCAATCAAATCTCCTCAATCATCGGTTGAGTGTCGATGTTGTTCCTGCCATTGGTGCTCCCCTTGAAGGAACGATTGTTCATGGCATCGATTTGATTTCGAGAGCAGTACAGATTGCAGAAATTAAATGGCTTCGACTACGTGAGTGACAAGAGAAGAGTGGAGGGAGAAAATAAAGAAAGGGGAGGGGTTCTATGCAAAATTCCCCTTTTCACGCGGATCACTGACATGGCATGATCCTGTGCGTTCAAACAAAACCACCATGTCCCGTTGGATGGCCTTCGTTTCAATTTAAATCCTATAACCTGTTCTTTATAAAATTGTGCTAGTTAGCCTCATTCTCTTTCGATTGCACGATCACAAACTTATTCCGTTTACTACGAAATTTTGGATTACGATAATAAATGTAATTACAAATCCAACGAAACAGGTTTCGGCGAATTTCAAGTTCGTTTGACCTTCCGTTTAATTTTTCGATCAAGTTTTAACTTGCTTCAGAAATGCGATTTTAGCGTACCTTTTCTTCTTGTACGCCCACACGCTAATTCCAGAAATCATAAAATTTAGAACTTGACCATTATTCTATGCTGTGAATCTGAAAAAAAGTGTCTTTGAATTCTGAGGTCATATGAACAATGTTCCTTTGTAAACTGATCGTCGGTTTTACCTCATACGGTTTTATCGAGCATGGCCACACACTAATTCTGTCTGGCACGAAATTTGAATCTTAGCCATGATTGATTATTTCGAATCCAACAAAACTGATCTCGTCAAATTCTGATGCTGCTAGCAAAATTTCTCTTTTTATGGCCTATATGACGAGTATTTTCTTATAAAATTGTATTAAAAATAAATTTTAAATTGGTTGTGAAATTTCGGGTTGTTACACACACATTCACACGCATGCGCATGCATCCACATACATGTATATATATACACACACGACATACTTAAGAACGAACATTACCGATGGCACGCTATTCGTTGATAAAATATATTTTTACATATTAAATATATCTACGATAGTTAGGAGAAATTAATTTGTATGTATATTTGTTTGATTCTATTTTTGAGTGATAAGGTTTGGTAGAAAAGCTTTTCAAAGTTGTAAAGAAAGCTCAACTATTACATCCTATTTTTAAATCATTACTATTTAGAGTTGTTTTGAATTTATATACATAAGTATACTTCCACGTTTACTGATGAGATGGATCTAATATAAGAATCGACAGTAGAGGACTAGAAGTCATGCGTATACTTCCACGTTTGAATGAGGTATCTTCTCTTTTTAACCAACTGGATTTTCTGATTTTCTTATATTACACAATCTAAATATTGTTGCCAATCTCATCTTCTGCTCAAGTTAATTATAGTTTATCACATTACACTATATATATTGGTTGCATTCACTCTTTTGTGGTATGCTTTTCCTCTGTTTTTTCCTTGATACTTCTTATAATCCAACATATACCCAAGTTTATTACAAAACTATATCTACCCATTTTCACTCATGTATATTCTGTTTGCACAAATATATTTCATGTTATTACAAACATATACCCAAGTATATTCAGTTACTAAGCTCGTCGTCAATAAGAATATCAAAAGGTAAATTCATAAACTAAAATTCCAATATGATGAACTGTAGCAAGTGGTATTTGGGTAATGAAATGAATCATAGCTGCGCCTGGACCGAGAAACTGAATTGTGTACTGATTGAAACTGATTCTGCTGTCATGTAACTTGGTTAGAAATCCCGTTTAAATGGAATGAAGAAAGGTGAAACTAGATCCAAAAATTAAATAGAACGAGTAAATATAACATAGAAGCATTTATTAGTATTAAACCAATAAGGTATGTAACGTATGTTATTGAGCTAAACTGAAAGCCCATATTTTTCAATCAGTTTATTTTATGTATATGTTCATTAATAAAAAACACTTTTTACTACTTGTCTTTTAGTTGAAATGTTATAAAACTTATTGATTCAGATTTCCAATGTAAGTGAAGTGTGGTGCAGTTTTTGAGGATAACATATACAGTTTCGAAAATTGAGGCTGCCGGTAAGGTGAATGTATATATACAGTTTCAGGTGAATGTAATAAAAAAGATTTGAATACATTAAGTTTTGAAAATATATGGGATAGTATATATACAGTTTCAGGGGTCTGCTTGTAAGGTGAATGTTGTTCGGGTGAGGAGTAGGAAATGATGGTGCAGTTTTTATCGAGTTTTGTGATGGTTTGGTTAGTGAGTTCAAGAGTGTAATTGAGGCTGGTATGTGCAAATCATTGTTAGGGGAGTGTGGTGAAGTTTTGATGAAGTATTCGTGATGGGAAATGGAACCACAGTCACTGGTATTGAACAGTGAACACAGCTTTGGTAGGTGATTGAATTATGAAGTGGATTCGTCGTGTTTTCATAACAGTGAGGCTTCAAGTTGATATGACATATGTTACAGATTTTTTTTTGTATAAACTTGTTCATGCTGCAGATTTTTTTTTTTTTGAATAAACTTGTTCATGCTGCAGATTTTTTTTTTTTGAATTGTTGTATTTTAATTCAAGTAGTTTCTACATATGTTACCATGTTTTGTATTTATTTTATTTTATAGAAATATCCGTATACAAGTTGAGTAAAATTTTGTAATATACACATTAGGAACATGACTAATGAGGTCTTTCATTGGGAAATATTGGTTTTAGTGTATGATGATGGGTTTATTATTAGAAACTATTATATTAGTAATTTTGCAAGTAAAATGGCTATAAAATGTTCATAAACAATTGATATTAGTTTTGCTATTTAACATATATGTATCTTGAAGTTGCATCTTGTTGTTGTTATCTGCTATTTAACATCCATATGAACATGCAAAAAAATAGTTTCATTAATATGAACACTGTTGTATTGTAGGCTGCAGGTTACCCATTTTTCATCTTAAATATTTTTCATCTTGAATGATTTTCATCTTAAATTGCAGGCTGTGGGTTTCCCATTTTTCCGCTTTTTGGGAAATAAATAGTGTTACCTGAATATTACTTTGTAGAATGAAACTTAATCCGTGCTCAGGATAAAACAAAGTGGAGAAAAAATAGCGGTAAATGTACATCAATATGCATATTATTCGAAATTGCACTGTAACGAATAATGCTTGCGCTGATCATGCAGAAACTTCTAGATGTTTTGGAATTAACTGGACTACATCTGTGTGGAGTTTTCCCTGTGGTTCTACTTCGGGCTTTGCTGACAAGATCATCTTAATGTATGGTGCAGTTGATGCAAGTTGGCTTCGTTCTTCAAAATGTAATCTATCTTCTGTTTTTATCTTATTTCATGCTAGCTTTTATTCATTTTATCATTTTGAATAGCGGTAGTGTATGTTTGGAAGTTCCAAGCACGCATTAGTATACTAGCTTATATTCCTTATAATTTTAGCTAAAGTTACAGTGTTGAAATTGCCAATGATTCTACCCATATCGACAAAAAAGTCAAAGCCGTTGTTAATCCAGCTTTTAACTATGTAGAGGTTTCTTCTCTATATTAAAGAAGGGGAGATCGGCGAGTTACTCTAAAAGAATAAAACTTGTGTTTAACATAGCCAGGTGCGCTCTCTATTTCTAGTGAAATAAGCAGCATTTTTTGTTTCAAGTTACGATCACCAGAAACTTGTAGGCGTCGTCAAACGCATGCACACTCAACAGGCCGTTGGATCTGCCGTCACGTGGCACAAAGATTACATTTCCTTGGTCTAGTTTTGATACTTATGAAACTAGTTATGTAATTTATGTTAGAACTATGTCGACGTAACTTATGTAACATTTTGGAATGTAAACTTATATAGTCTTTTGGAGTATAAACTTATTGAACTTTTTGAAATGTGTTGGAATTATATGATTCTTTCTTCAGTCATTTAGTATGTGTTATTATGTGATTTTGATTGTTGCATTACAATATTTATTGCATGTTAAAATATTCATTATTATTATGGATGCATATCGTAGCAGCTATATTTAAATTTGCTATTACAACGGGCAAAAACCGTTGTGATATACTATATTACAACGGGCAAAGGCCGCTTGTAATTTATTAGCTATTACAACAGGTTAATAACCATTGTCATAGAGTCATTGCACGTGAGAGAGCAAGTTATTACAATGGTCTTTTACAACAGTCATTGCCCGTTGTCAAATAGTCAGGAGCTATTGCGACTGGTCATATTAAGACGGGCATATGTCCGTTGTGAAATGCATATTACAACGGTTTTTGCCCGTTGTAAAAGGACTATTTTGTTGTAGTGTTTAATGTATTGGATAGTTATAGAATCGCACTCTAGTGCCCGGGGATAATTCTGGTAACGGGGCACCATCGCCAGTATTTATTTTCGAGTTTCGAAAGTGAGATTTCTATAAATTTCCATTAGACTGGTGTGAGAACCAAAACTAGAGAGGGCCTATTGTTGTGATTTGGCATCAAAAATGTGATTTTCTGACTATATATCAAAGTTATAAATTGGAAATGATAATCAACTAATTGATTGCTGATTGCGTTGTTTGATTATAGTTTGATTAATTGAAATTTTTAACCATTTAGCCAATTGTATCAAATAGTGAATTGTATTGAAATTGGTCGCATTTGCTTGCATATACTTGTACTTACATTGAACAGGTCATAGCAAGGAGGCTAGAGCAGAAGAATAAAATTGTTTGCCCGACAAATAGGTACATGTTTACCATAATTTATTGTTTTGTTTGGGTGATGATGATTTTATGAGTCGATTGGCTAGCCGCTTGGCTTTTTCTTTTTCTTTTTGAGATCAGAAGGCCTGTATGGCAATTTCGGGATTTTCCCGTGCTCCCGGTGCAGGGGAGGTTATGGCGAAATTTTTCGAAAATTTAGGGTGTTAGCCAAATTTTTGAAAATTTTGAAAAGTTTTTAGAAACTGAAAAGTTGAAGAACTTAAGCCGTAGTCAAAATAACGAAAATTGAGTTGATTTGTGAAACAACTTTCGGCTTTGTTCCTTTTCGGGGACGAAAAGTTTTAAGTGGGGGAGATTTTAATAACCCGGAAATCTGGGCCAGTTTAAAAAATTTATTTTGGCCAATTTAGTGAATTTTGATTATTTAAAATGAATTATTTTAAATAATAACGACGAGAAATTTATTTTGAACAGAATTCGAACGAATATATTTATATCGACCGTCGTTAGAATATAAATAATTATTTATATTTATAAAAGGAATCGAAAATGGCGCGGTAGTTCGATAATTCGATTTCAAACTTCAAATGAATGTACCGGGTGCAAAATAAACCGGATTTTAGCGAAACCAAAAATAATAGGATCTAATTGATGATATCTTTCCAACGAATCCGAGAAATAAAAATTTCATAGCGGGAATCAAAAGATAGGTCCAGTTGAAAATTCTGAATAGTCGCTATGGAATTCAGGCCCTTAAAAATAGCCATTTTGCAAACGACCTCGGATTTCGACGAAACCAATTTTGTTGGGTCCGTGATGTCAAATTATTGCTAGATTTCAAATTTCATAATTTTTCAAATCAATATGTGAGCGTGGCAAAGGAAAACGCGTTTGACCAGTTTCAGTTGATTTTAATCGACTGGAAAATGGCCATTTTTCAAATGGTCTCAGAATTCAATGAAACTAGTTTTGTTAGGACCGTATCGTCAATACGAAGCTAGAAAATATTTTTCTGTAATTTTTAGAGACTGTATGTGGCCTCGGTAATTTGAAATGTATGTTTAAATTGAATATACAAAGAATTATACTTTGATTTAAATGAAAACTGATTGTAACAGCCGAATCAGCTTACGATACATACCCCATTGTGTTCGGAATGGGGGTAATTAGCTGTGGACGACAGGCGGTGGGTTCGATTTCGAGTTCAAAAATAAAAGTTGCTTTTTGAAATCAATAAATAATTAAATATATATATTTTATGTAAACCCCCCTATTCCCTCTTCTCCCTTACACCGTTCAGATTAAAAAAAAGAGAAAGAGGGAAAATCGCGTCGCCCCCACCCTCCGTTCATCGCGCCGCCATCGCTCAGCCCACCACCGCCCTCTCCCATGCCTCCGACCTCCCTCTCCTCCGCGGTCTCCCCTTCTCCCTTCTTCGCGGATCCCTGAGCCAACCCCTCCTAAAACCGACGCCCTAGCCGCCGTCGTGGCCTCATTGCCTACCGTCGACCACCTGGAGCACCCCACCGCATCAGCGAACCTCGACCACCTGATTCCCCTCCTCCTCCTTTGCTGGCCGACGCGCACAGATTCCCTCCCCCTTTCGTCAATTCAAACTGCGACACCCCAAATCGAATGAAAAAAATGTAAGTGTTTCTGATTATTTTTCTTTTCTTTAATTCCTAATTGCGTTAAGATTTTTGATAGGATAAAATTCTGATTTTTATGTAGAGAAAGATAGCATTTTTATATAGAGAAAAATAACATTTTTATATAGAGAAAGTATTTTTTATATATATGGAGAAAGACGATATCTTTATATAGAGAAAGGAGAAATTTTTATATAATATAGAAAGAATAAAAAATATATGATTTTTATATTATAGGAAGAATAAAAATTCGATTTTTATATATTGAATAGCGAAGTAAAAATTCGATTTTTATATATTGAATAGCTAAGTAAAAATTCGATTTTTATATATTGAATAGCGAAGTAAAAATTCGATTTTTATATATTGAATAGCGAAGTAAAAATTCGATTTTTATATATTGAATAGCGAAGTAAAAATTCGATTTTTATATATTGAGTAGCGTAGTAACAATTCGATTTTTATATATTGAATAGCGAAGTAAAAATTCGATTTTTACATATGTAGAGAATACGGGCAAAGAAAGTGACAAGAGGCAAGAACGGCGAAGATTTCTACATAAGAAGAGTCGTGGCTTTGGATTAGCAATTCTGTGAGAACTTCTCACTCTTTAATTTAATTTTCTAGTTATATATATATATATATATATATATACACACTAGGATGCAGACGGTGTTTAGTAGCACCCGACACCCGTCGTCCACATACCATGGACGGCTTGTATGCTTGGTTGTTTGATTTTGATGTGTAGTTGATTGTGTAATGTGATGTGAAATGAAATAAAATATTTATATAGTTGAAAATATTTTATAGTTAAAAATAGAATTTTTAATGTGCATGAAATGAAATAAAAATAAACAAATCGGGCGATTTGTTTATATACACACATTTGACTGATATTGATTGGGACGATAAATTTTACACATCGCCCAACTGAACAAATAAAATCTGTGTTTGATTATTTGAAACCTCACACGGGTATTGGGATGATATTTGACGTACACTAATCCCGATTGTTTAGATGTATGTCGATCGATTGATTGACAGACTGTTATGAGCGTTAAATATTTATATTTGATGCTTATACAGTGTAGAATGCACTTTGGATGATGGTTGATTATTCATTGTTGTTATTGTATACATGTGTTGTAGAAAATCCATATAATTAACATTATATGGTAATTGATTGAGCCTCATTCCATATTTGAAAAAGAAATATTTGAAATAGAAATATTTTAAATAGAATAGTTGAAAATAAAAATATATGAAGCCGTGTTGATTAGATTGACGCCATTTTGACGTGAACAATATTCATATCGATTTTATTCATTTTATAATGAATATCGAAAGTGATTTCAAAATCTGATATTTTGAATAGAAATGAATTTGAATTGAAATTGAATAGAAATGAATTTGAATTGAAATTGAATAGAAATGAATTCGAATTGAAATTGAATAGAAATGAATTCGAATTGAAATTGAATAGAAATGAATTTGAATTGAAATTGAATAGAAATGAATTCGAATTGAAATTGAATATAGATGAATTCGCATTGGAATTGAATTGAATTGAAAAGGAACTGAAATTGAATTAGAAATCAATTTAAATTGAAATCGATTTGAAATGAATTTAAAACGAATGTATATTAGAATATTCAATTTTGATTTGAAATTGAATATGAAGTTGAAACCGTTTTGAAAATGAATTTAAAACGATTTATAAAGCATGTTTTGAATTGAAATCGACGAAGTATATATTATATATATTATATAATGGCCTGAATAGAACGCGTCGCGCCGCGGCAGTTCGCGAATTTCGACCATTGACTTTGAACGGATATTGCGGGAGATCCGACCGTCGGATTCTCCTAAAACTGGAACCGTTGGGTTCGTATCGAAAAGAGCTTTCTAACGAATATTAGAAATTTGAAATCTAACGGTTGGATTTGGAATTATGTCCAAATCAAATTTGGAAAAGGTCGCTATAAGTGCAGTTCGATGGCCGTTGATGGAAATCGACTGTACGGGCCTTGATAAAATTATTAAAAATATCAATAATTTGTGTAAAATCATAATAAATGATTTGGGAAGAAATAGGATGAAAAAACTCCATATTTGAAAAGATAAAAATAGATTTTTATCGAAATGAACTAGTTTTGAACTAGAATTAAAATTCTATTTGTTTTTAAATAAATAAATTGAATTTGAAAAGGGTTTTAAAAATAACCAGAATTTCCAATGATTGCATTGGAGTGGATTTGAATCGAAATTGTCTTTGGAATGTTTCGATGTTGGATTTCGTGATTATACAGATGTTGTTATGGAAATTTGAAAGATATAGATATATATATCGTTATTTCTAATACGATATCTGTTGGTCGGAGAATTTGATATTGAATATAAGCCGATATATTTTCTATTCAGAGCCTTGTATTTAATATCAAATGTGATTTGGGTTTGTCGTGAATGGTGTCTTCATTAACACTGTTCTTAAGCCTAGTGGAGAAAAAGAATAAATCTTTTCGTTTAGATTTAATGAAGTGTACCAATTAAATAATATTTAATTGGAATGGAATTGTTATTGATTTTTGGGTTTATCGTGAACAGTGTTTTAAATAACACTTGTTCTTTAACCCGATAATTAATGGAATGTGATTTTGGGTTTATCGTGAACCGTGTCTTAAATGACATTGATTCTTTAACCCAGTTAAAGATTAAAACTAAGTGGAGTTTTAATGAATCTTTAATTAGATTGAAAAGATCGAGAAGGGAGTATCAGCAGTTTTGCTCCAGGCGATAGTTAAATCTTTAATTAGATTTAAACGTGAAATGGTAATTGAATTTACCGATAACACCGTGGTGTTAGATATGAAGTATGACCAGTTTTACTTCATGGGATGAATAGGTTGGGATTGGGAAATAAAATAAATGATTACTTCGGTGTGGTTTGCTAATCCCGATTAGTTTGAATTAATATTCAAAGAAGATTAAAGAATAAATTTAAAGAATTTATCTTTGATAAAATTAATGGGAACTTTTCCCAAAGTATAGGAATATTTGAATAAAAGAATATTCTGAATTGGAATGAGGCGTATGTTGTGTTTGTGTAACACTTATTTATTATATACGCGAGTTATTCAGAAAGACCGGGTTTATCCCATTCTGAATAACTGATTTGACGTGGTGTCGAAGATGAAGACGGTGGTCGAAGACCGGAGGTCTTCACGTCGTTTGGGTAATTACTGATGATCTTGATTGGGTTGTACACCCCAGAAGATGGAAACAGTTGGTGATCGTCCAGACGTACTTGGAGATCGATGGATATGCGGGGTACTAGGTGCCTCCGGTTTCGTTCAGACCCAGAACGAACTTGTAAATGGACTGTGTGTTTGACATTAGATTTTAGTCTGTGTGATTGATTTCTATTAAATATATATCTGTTTGGCGGCGGAGAATTTATTCTCTTGCTTAACGCCCTTCTCTGAGACGTACGAGCTCAGGGGTTATATACTAATGGATATCAAACGCATAGAGTGAATTGCCTGTGTGGCATGCCTTAGTGGCAAATGATCAAGGCTTCTATTGAAAAGCAAAGTCTTGTGGTGGATGATCAAAACACGGCCTGTGTGGCATAGCTTTGTGTAGCGTTGATTCGCGAGCCTCACACCCTGGTTGTGAACCAAAAATGGGAGAAGGATCCAGGGAGGGAATGCGTTTCTTTCTAGCTAGGGTGGTGTCAGTGACCTACCAGCCCTGACATTTATATACTTTTCACCTGTGTGGTTGTTGCTGTTGCGAGGCGCCTCGGATATATCGGTCGATCCGGGACTGATGGGGTCATTGGACTCATTTACGCCCCAAAGGGCGGGGAGACGTAGTGTTCAGGCATTTTAATCCACATCGGTGGACCGGCCTTGTGGCTCCTAAGGCTTGACAGAGTACTTGCCTGAGGGTCGGGCTAGAGAGTCTCGAATTCGGTAGAGGACTATATTTTGTCTCGGTTCACAGATGGAAACCCAATTTCCAAATACGTGACTTTGCGATTTTGATTGTATAACCTATATCTGGCGACATAGTGGTATGGGGCATTCATGCCGCCTATGATTGATACTTATGATTTGAAATTGATTTCTTCACTTATAGTGATAATAAAAGATTTGTTTTAACGTATCAAGCATTCTTTGTCTATTATAAGCTAAAACCCTATCCTCTGATTTGTGTTGCATTGTGTGATGGGAACTGGGTCTTATAATAGCTTCATTTTTCTTTATTTAGCATTGCGCTGTTTGTTTTATGCACTGGTATTCTTGGGAGGAAACCCGTTCCGCGTTAGCGGCGTGGTCCCTTGATTTACCTAACTTTAAATTAAAGATTAATAACTGTTTTAGTTCTCACACCAGTCACATGACTGACCTGGAGTTTATTGTTTTAACCTAAACTCTGGGTGCCCTTATTTTGACACGGGCAGCTAGTAGTTTTGGTTTTGCAGATTTATATTCATAGGATCCTGGTTTACAGCTGGAATGATATCCGAAAAGCTTTGTATCCGTATATCTCCTTCTAGTTGTGTTTTGTATTATTTCCGCTATGATGTATTTAAATGTAATTTTAATCTCTGATATTTCTGTGTAATATTGATTCATTTATACTCTGTATATTCTTGTAATCTGATGGTATTGTTGTAATAAACAATGAAATGTCCTTCCGTCTGCGTCCTGTTGTGGCTTGTTCTCGACTCAATCCGCGCTTTCTCTTCTCTTCGGAGATCGGGGAAGTTCGGGTCGTTTCAAACTAGGTTATTCGACATACATTACTGCCTATGTCGACATATAACCGTCATTTTTTCAAAATTAAAAGAAAGTGTCTTTTTATTATTTGTAATGTTCTAGAAGAATTGCAACCTTTCAAATCTTATAAATAGGGATTAATTTTGAAATTTTTCATAATTCTTCTTCTCCGTCTTCATCTCCTTTCTTTACACCATTATATTTTCTTATTTTTATGATTTCTAACTTATACTCTGCCGAATTCAATTCTATTTATATAAAACTTTTTCTCTTCTCACTCTCTACTAATTACTCTCTGAATCAAAGTGCTATTGATGAGTTATAGGGTTATTGTAATTGTTTAGGAAGTGTTTGGGAATCGTTGTTTTCCTTGTAGCCGTGAAATCAAGGAACAGAATCATTGTTTTCCTTATTACTATGAAATGAAGGAACGAGAGCGGTTTTAATCTTGTAGCCGTGAAAGCAAGGGGTGTAATTGGATATTGATATAGTAATAAAACTCTATGCAATCTAGCGTTCCGTGGGACTGGACGTAGGAGCAATTCTGAACCAGTATAAAATCCAGTGTGTTCTTTCCTTTTCCGCATTTTATTTCTGTTAATTTTTGTGTTTGTATTTGATTCTGCGTCTGTGATTGTTTCTATGGTATGCAAATCATATAGTAGATCGTATAAGTTTTAGATTTTGTTTAAATTCTCAAAAACACTATTCACCCCCTTTAGTGTTAGTTTTGCCTTAACGATCCATTCCACAATCCCTAACAAAAAAACTTTCTTTGAAATTGTTGAAAACACACTTGCGCGAATTACATGATGAATCCAGCCTTGTTATTTAACATTTTTTGAATCTGGTGGATTGATTGTTTTCCCAAAAAAAATGTTCTTTAATTGTTTGATGAATCCATTCCAGATATTTTCTATGCATCTAGCCAATTACTTGTCCCTCTGTGAATATTGAAGATTTGTTTGCAAAATTGGATTGCCCATTTTGGCACATGCCAGCAATGCAAAGAATAATTTGTTAACAATTTTTCGAGCCAGAGAATAAAAAAATCCTTTTATTTCTTTAGTTCATTCGATCGTATCTTTTGCATTTAAACACATTGTAGCAGCTTGGCATTGATCAATACAGTGTATATATATTTGATATACATATATATACACACAAATGTGTATATATACATATTTTATGTTTCTTTCCATATTACTGATCATGTATAATACAATAGTGTTTATGATCTTCATTTATGTGTTTGTTGAAACATTTCTGAACCATTGACCTGTTGTAGCAAACCATGTTGACTTGGCCATCTTTGTCTTGCTGATATTCCCATGTACATACTGTTTGGCTCCATTTGTTTGAACAGCTGAGTGCTTCACCCCTTCCTTGATTTTCTTGTCCATGCTGACCTATTCTTTTTGTTGGCCATCTTGATCTTCAAATTCTATTGCATCAGTACATAGATGTTGCTGCACTTTATTATTGACTAGTTTTGCACTTACTTGAATTAATGCACATAAGGCCATGCACATGTGGTTTGATGCCAAACTGGCTCGATTGTGTGTATGTTATTTGGGTCTTGGTCTTTCCATGTTTAAAATTGTACATGTACTGCCCCTTGTTTCATGATGTTGTCTTTACTTGTCTAGTTTGTTGCCTTATTTTTGACTCGAGCACTCCATGTTGATGCAGTCTTGTGCACTTGCTTGCTTGAACTATGTTGAATCATATATACATGTGTATTTTCCTTTGTGCATGTTGGAGTGTTTGTGCCATTGTTCATTTTATCATGACTGCACCTTGTACCATTTTCTTTTGTGTTGTTCCTTGAATATATATATATAGAATATATTATATATATACCTTGTATACTGTCCATTTGTAATTTGCCATGTTATTGGTACATCCATTGTGCACTTATTGATGGGTCTTTATTCTTGCTGCACACATGAATTTGCCAAGTTGAATTTTTATTGGCCTGATCTTGTTTTTGCTTATTTTTGAAAGTTTATCCATGTACATGCAAGTTGCTATGTTCACCATGTATACGTATATGTATATATGCACATTTGTGTATATATGTATGTATATGTTTGTATAAGTTTTGCTATGTTCACCAAATTGCCTCTATATGCCAAAAAAATGTGTGTATATACATACATGTATGTGTATACATGTATTGTGCACAGGTAGTTTATAATGTGTGAGCACTTGAAGAATTGTCTACCGTGTGGTATTTACAGCGAATCACTGTGAATATCACAAGTAGTCTAGACACAGATGGATGTACATATAAATCAGACCAAGTTAGAAAAACGATGAGAACACACCATAAAAATCTGAGGCAAATAAAAAATTTAAAATAAATTTATATTTTCTCAAATTTATATTTGTTTTGTTTCACTTTAATTTGTATGTTTTTCTGTGGAAGGTTTGCATATGGCTAGGAAAAATCAAAAGTACATGAAGATTCAGTAAGAGTGAACAGATGTATGTGAGTGAGACAGTGTAAATGAGTGACAGAAAATTGTTGTGAGAATCATATGTAATAACCGAATGTAATGATTGTATGTATATATGAGAGTTCTGAAAAGATGTACTATTCTAATTGTGAAATAAAATTTATCTATGAATAATAAATACATGTGTAAATATTTAAATTCTGCGTACTAGTATTACCAGTCAAAAATAATTTTTATTTTAGTATGATATGAAATATACAATCGTACAATTTCAAACACATTTGTAAAATAAAATATGTCTGTTATCATCAAACAAAAAATCACATATTCAACAAAATGAATAACTTTAACCTTTTGATTGATAAGGGTTGAAGGATTTACCTGTAAATATGCCTATGCTTCAGTTGAGTGCCTGAAATGCCGGATGCAACAAAGACAGTTATGGGTGTGATCTCCTATTTATACATGGTGCACATGGTCAAAAATAACAAGCTGACAGAAGGACGTGACTATTGAGTATTGTCTATTTTGGAATAGTCAGCTTGATGAGTTCAAAGTACATCTCTTATGTGATAAGATGTACTTTGGGGGGGGCAAAATGTTAGTCAGTCTTATAATAAGGTCGTCCAAAGTTGTTCAAGCACATCACAAGGCTGGTTTTTATTAGTCACAGAGATAATTATTCACATCATCGATGGTTTTAGTTGTTTACGAATTTCTTGTGATTCCATGTAATATTGAGTTTTCATACCAGTCCACTCTTTTATCGTGTTGCCTAATGCACATCAATAGTAATACCAAATATATTACACATTATTGTAAATAAATTGAAAAATACCAACATCATAATAATATTCACACAAAGTGTTTAGAAGAAGATTACATAATCAATGATCGCTCTTAAATCATGTCTATTCCGATTGGTACGTATTTACCAAACCAATCTGGTGGTCAAAACTCATATGAGTGCTCTTAGGTTGAGGTACAAGCTTTTCAAGCCTTTAATTGATTCAAATAAGCATATTTGAATGACATATCAATTACAAACATCGATGTTTTGCAGAAAATTCATCAGAAAAAATATTAAAATTGCATACAGATGAAATATTATTCATCTCTAGTAAATTACCGAAAAAGATGCAACAAATTGCAAAATTTAAAGAGATATCTGCAACTTTTTCAGATAGTATACTGTACTATAAAAGAGTTGCAACAATATTTGCAATTATTTAGACATTGCTACAACTGTTCTTCCATCTTTTAATACATGCAGTATACTATATAAATAATTGCAGAAATGTCTGCAATTATTCACAAAAATTACTGATATTTCAGCAATTTTTTTGCAGAATCCTTTTGTGAATATTTGCATTTTTTTTGAATTTTTTATACAATAGTGCGAAAAATCATAAAAACACATTATTGTAGGAAATAGGAACCTGCTTTACATGTAGAGTTAGACAAGGATGCACACCTGAATTAAGTTTGAAATAGAGACACATCCCTAAATTCCACTTTATTATAAGTAAGAAAATAGGCTAACCAGGGCATCTCAGTCTTGCTTGGTCTAGTCTAGACCTGAATAAATCAAAATCAACTCATAAGACAGATAGTTTAAGGGTAGGATACCTAGATTTCTTGCGTTTGATGATAGACTGAATAGTGAATACCAACAAGCTTGCATTTGCACGTCAAGTCTACTATTGGCAATCCCTTCAAGTGCAAAAAGCCCATCAATGCAAGTAGCAAGCGTGGCTGGGTCCTTTTCCCATTGGATGACCGACTCTTTGGCGGCCACTATTTACCTTCCCAACCTAATATAACTAAAGAGTGAGCTGTTGTCATGTATGGCTGATGGAGGATGACTATCAAGGGTGAAAAGAAGAGAAATAATCACATAACACATCATATTTCTCATGGTACTTTGAATAAAATATAGGGACAGTTTGGCTTGGATCCAGTTTAGATTTCAACATAAAAAAACTCTATCTTAAAACTTTATAAATTAGGCTTTGTTTTTCAAAAATCATCAAAAAAAACTACATAAAAATTTACCAAACTTTAAAATTTAATTCAACACACAATCATCTTTATCTTCATGCAAGAAAACTACAAAAAAATGATTCAAAAAAAAAACACGTTTCAACGAATTCATGTATTTTTTTCGTTAAATTGCAGATATTGCAGCAAGAATTTCAAAATATTGCGGACATTCATGTAGATTTTCCTGATTTGCTTCAATTTTTCAAATTCAAAGCCAATACGTATTCAAACATCAATGTATTACAGAAAAATCATCAAAAAACTAATTAAAATTGTATATAAATAACAAATATATCATTCACAGCAAAATTGCAGAAAAAGAAGCCATTATTTGCAAAAATTGCAGATATTTCTGCAATTTTTTCTCGTAGTACACATATATACAATACACTATAAAACAATTGTAGATATGTCTGCAATTATTCAGAATAATTCCAGACATTGCTTCAACTATTTTTTTTCATTTGTAATACCAGTAATACACTGTGTGAATAATTGTAGAAATGTCTGTAATTATTTACAAAAAGTGTTGATAATTTAGCAATTTTTTTGTAGAATCTTTCTGTGAATATTTACAATTTTTTGAATATTCTTTAAGCAACAGCATGGAAAATCAGAAAAACACATTGCTACAGGCCCGCTTTATATGCAAAGTTACGCAAGGAGCCGCTTTGAATTATGTTTGAAAATAGGGATGCCTCCCTAATTTTTACTAAAATATAATACACATCATAGTTATAAAGCAGAAAATATAGTATTAAGTAAGTGAATTATTTCGAAGTACATATGTTCATAGAGTTATTTAAGATAGTGATAGAGTTTATACAACCGATAATAAACTCAAAGGTAAATTATCTCTAGGTAAAAATTACAATCAAAAGGTAAAGTCAAGAGCTTTTAGACAAGGAGATCTTGTACTTCGAAGGGTAATGACAAGCGCTAAAAATCCAACAGATGGACCGCTAGGATTAAATTCGGAAGGACCCCTAATTATACGCCTAGTAATTACACATGGATCTAATAGTTTGTGCCACCCAGATGGTAATATGGTACTAAGAACATGGAATGTAGAACATTTGAAACAATACTTTCCTACCATGGATGGATGAGATAGTTCATTAGGAATAGTAAACCTATTGTAGATCAAAGAACAAAGAATTTCTTCTTGATAATCAATATGAGAATCTAACCTAAATTTGGAAAACTCATGAGGAGATTCAACATGGTTAAGAAAATTAAATAAGGAATCTAATGAAGGCTTGAAAAGAGATTCTACATTGTTAGGATAAAAATACTCCTTAGTTTTGGAAAAAAATATTTGGTCTACTAAGGCGCTTCTCGAAAGGGATGAGGGGTAAGCCCGGGATTTGCATCCAGCAACCACTAAAGTCCTTATTCCTGTCAAGTTGTCCTAGTCAAGGTGCTTCCTAAAGAGAGGAGGGGTAAGCAGTCAGACTCACCTATAAGGCCTGGCTAATGCACCCATAATCTCATATTTTCATCACTAACGTGACATGTTCAAGGTGCCTTCTAGTGGAGGGACATGTAATCCCCTAGTCTCGTCACAAAAGTATCCCGGCCAAGGTTCTGAATGAAGCACGCTCTACCTTTTTTTTCTTTTTAAGAACAATCTGTACCTCTGCTTTGGCTAAGCATGCACTATCCCTGTTCTAAAGATGAGCACGCCCTGCCTCTGCTTACGCCTGTCCCGTAGAACGGAATGAAAGCTCAAAGGGAGAACTTAAAGCACATCATGCCTCTATTCGAGAGAAGAATATGCCCTATCTATTGGGCATCCAAAATCAAAAAGTCTGAAATGGCATCGAAAATCAAAAAGCCTAAAATGGGCATCGGCGTTATAAAGCTAAAAGTTGTTTTGATTTTTTTTCTTTCATTATCCGTAGAAGTAAATTTCTGGACCTCTATTATTTTAAATACCTAAACCTGAGTTTCCGGTCCCCTATTGCCAAAAGAGGTTTCAGATCTTTCATTATTCCTAAATGTGGATTTTTGGAATTCTATTATTTTAAAAATCAGAATACGGGTTTCGTGTCCTTTATTGCCTAAAGTGGTTTCAGATCTTTATTAATGCTATAAGTGGATTTATGGACTTCTATTATTATAAATACCCCAGTCTGGGCTTCTGGTCATTTATTGCGAAAAGTAGTTTTAAATCTTTTATTATTCCTAGAAGTGGATTTCTACACTTATATTTTTTTAAATACCCGAATCTAGGTTTTAGGTCCTCTATGGCTGAAAGTGGTTTCAGATCATTTATTATTTGCAGAAGTAGATTTCTGGACTCCTATTGAAACGACCCGAACTTCCCCGTGAAGGAAAGCACGGATTCAGTTGAGAACAAGCCAAATCAGAACACAAATAGAAGAACATTTCATTGTTAATTACAACAATTCCATTAGAATACAAGAATATACAGAGTATAAATATTATACATCAGAGAAATATCAGAGATTTAAATTACATTACATAGTAGCAGAAAATAATACAAAACACAGCTGAAGGAGATATACGGATACAGAGCTTTCCGAATATCATTCCAGCTGTAAACCAGGATCCTGTGAATATAAATCTGCAAAACCTAAACTACTAGCTGCCCATGTGGAAAATAGGGGCACCCAGAGTTTAGGTCAAAACAATAAACTCTAGGTCAGTCATGTGACTGGTGTGAGGACTAAAACAGTTATTTAAAACTTTACTTTAAAAGAGAGTAATTCAAGGGACCACGCCGTATAACATGGAAAAGGTTTCCTCCGAAGAATACCAGTGCATATAACAAAACAGTGCAGTGCTTTTTGGAAAAATGAAGCTATTATATGACCCAGGTCCCATCACACAATGCAACGCAAGCCGGAGGATAGGGTTTTCCCTTATAACAGCCAAACATGCTTGGTACGTTTAAAATAAATCATTTTGATACTATTGTAGTGTAAAGTGTATGAAAACAACTTCAAATATAAATGTATCAATCATAGGCGGCATGGGTACCATCTATTATGTCGCCAATACTAGGCTCTACAATCAAAACCGAAAAGTCATGTATTGGTAATTGGATTTCCGTCCTGAGTCAAGGCCAAGAATGGCTCCTCACTGATTCGAGACACTCTAGCAAATGCCTCAGGATCTCCCGCAGAAGACCCCTGGATCTTCAGGGTCGGTCCCCTCTTACGTTTGAGGATTGTTTATTCCTGAACACACGTTTCCCGGTCCTATCGGACCTATATCCATCGGCTCCAAAGAGACTGATATATCCGGGGCGCCTCGCAATCCAACAACTACATAGGTAAAATAACAACAATGTCAGGGCGAGTAAAGCGCTGACACCACCCATAGCTAGAAAGAAACGTCATGCACTCCATGAAGTCACGATCCCGTTTTTGACTCATACCGAGGTATGAGGCTCGCGAATTAATGCCATACACAAAGCTATGCTGTATTAAAGCCGTGCTTTGATCATCAACCACAAGACTCTGCTTTTCAACAAAAGCCCTGATCACTGCATCTCAGCATTCCATACAGGCAATTCATGACATGCGACTAATATCTATCAATATATAACCTCTGAGCTCGTACGTCTCAGAGAAGGGCGTTAAACAAGAGAATAAATTCTCCGCCGCCAAATAGATATATATTTAATAGAAATCAATCAGCACATAGTAAAATCCAATGTCAGACACACAATCCATTTACAAGTCCGTTCTGGGTTTGAACGAAACCGGAGGCACCTTATACTTCGCATATCCATTGATCTCCAAATACTCTGGAGGATCACCAATTATTTCCCTCCTCTTGGGTGTACAGCCCAATCAAGATCACCAGTAATCGTTCAAACGATGTGAAGACCTCCAGTCTTCAACCACCTTCTTCATCTTTGACTTATCATCGAATCAGTTATTCAGAATGGGATAGACCCGGTCATTCCGAATAACTCGCGTATATAATAAACAAATGCTATAAAACACAACATACGCCGCATTCCAATACTGAATATTCTTTTATTTAAATATTCACATCTTTTGGGAAAGGTTCCCATTAATTTTATCGAAGATAAACCCTTTAAAATTTATTCTTTAATCTTCCTTTGAATATTATTTCAAACCAAATTATGATTTTCCAAACTAGTCGGGATTAGCGAACCACGCAGAAGTAATCATTTATTTTATTTCCCAATCCCAACCCATTTATCCCATGGAGGAAAACTGTTATTACTCCATAATTAACACCATAGTGTTATCGGTAAATTTAATTACCATTTCCCGTTCAAATCTAATTAAAGATTTAACTATCGCTTGGAGCAAAACTGGTGATACTCCGTTCTCGATCATTTCCTATATTTGATAATTTAAATTATCAATTCACCTTTCGATCTAATTAAAGATTCATTAAAATGCCACTTGGTTTTAATCTTTCCAAAAATCAATATTAATGATTATTTAACTTTGGTAAATCAAACATGTCGCATCGACAATCTACACCGCACTATTGAATTCTGCCGATATATAACCTCTGGGCTCGTACGTCTCAGAGAAGGGCGTTAAGCAAGAGAATAAATTCTCCGCCGCCAAACAGATATATATTAAGCAGAGATCAACCATACAGTTTGAAATACAATGACAAACATGAAATCCTGCCTTTTACTGGATTAAAGAACTAATGTCATTTAAAACATAGTTCACGATAAACCCAAATCACATTCCATTAATTTTGGAATATTCGCGGAAAAACAAATCAATATATAATCGATATCAATTTCCGTATCCGACCAATAATATAAATGGAATAACGACAAAGCCTTTTAAATTCCATATGTATTAACAGTCTTCCTCCACAGAATTTCATTTCGATTATTATAAAATCGAATTCCGTTCAATTCTAATTCAATATATTAAACTGGAAAACGTTGCTTTGCAAAATCCCATTAAATCTCAATAAAAAGATTTATAAATTCCAAATCACATTTCACTGTAAATCGGGTTAAAGAACGAATGTCGTTAAAACACAGTTCACAATAAACCCGATTCACCTTATTAATTATTGGGTTAAAAAACAAGTGTTATTTAAAACATCGTTCACGATAAACCCCAAAACAAAAATCAATTCTAATTCAATTCCAATTAAATATATTAATTAATTGGTATACTTCATTAAATCTAAATAAAAAGATTTAATCTTTTCTCAACTGGGTTTAAGAACGGTGTTGATGAATACACCATTCACGACATACCCAAATCCCATTTGATATTAAATACAAGGCTCTGAATAGAAAATATATCGGCTTATATTCAATATCAAATTCTGAAACCAACAAATATCGCTTTGGTAATAACGATATAAAATATATCTTCCAAATTTCCATAACAATATCCGTATAATCCCGAATCCAACATCGAAATATTTAGATGATAATTTCGATTCAAATTCACTCCAATTCATATATTGGAAATTCTGGTTATTTTTAAAACCATTTCAAATCCAATTTATTTATTTTAAAAATAATTAAATTATGATTCTTGTTCAAAACTAGTTCATTTCGATAAAAATATATTTTTATCTTTTCAAATATGGACTTTTTCATCCCAATTCTTTCCAAATCATTTATTATGATTTTACACAAATTATCTCTATTTTTAGTAATTTTATCAAGGCCCGTACAGTCGATTTCCATAAACGGCCATCGAACTGCACTTACAACGACCTTTTCCAAATTTGATTTGGACATAATTCCAAATCCAACTGTCAGATTTCTAATTTCTCATATTCGTTAGAAAGTTCTTTTCGAGACGAACCCAACAGTTCTGGGTTTAGGAGAATCCGACGGTCGAATCTCCCGTAATATCCATTCGAAGTCAATGGTCGAAATTCGTGAACTGCCACAGCGCGGCGCATTCTATTCAGGCCATTATATATATAATATATATGTTATATATATTTCATCGATTTCATTTTAAAACTTATATTATAAATCGTTTTAAATTCGTTTCCAAAATGATTTCAATTTCATATTCAATTTCAAATCAAAATTGAATATTCCATATCATCGATATATAAATGATAGTATTTTCAAAACAATATATTTTGAAATCAAATCCTTTTCGATATTCATTATTAAAATAAATAAAATCGATAAATATATCGCTCACGTCAAAATGGCGTTAATCTAATAAACACAGCTTTATATATTTAAATATATTCGTGTCCATCCCAAATCGGACATCAAAATCACATTTCGATTGTTACTGAATATTATTTTAAAATATTCATCATTTTAAAATATTCATTATTTTAAAATATTCATTATTTTAAAATATTCATTATTTTAAAATATTCATTATTTTCTGAACTGGAATTAGACACAGTCAAATACCATATAATTTGATTTGTATGGATTTCATACACACACGTACACTACAACAAACAAACACAGTCAACCATCATCCAAAGTGCATTCTACACTGCATAAGCATCAAATATAAATATTTAATGCTTACAACAGTCTGTCAATCGATCGATCGACATACAACTAATTATTGGGACTAGTTTATGTCATATATCATCCCAATACCCGTGTGGGGTTTCAAACAATCAAACACAGGTTTTATTTGTGCAGTTGGGCGATGTGTAAAATTTATCGTCCCAATCAATATCAGTCAAATGTGTGTAAATAAACAAATCAGCCGATTTGTTTATGGATATTTATTTTATTTCATATACACGTTAAAAATTATATTTTTAACTATAAAATATTTTTAACTATTCCACATCACACAATTAATTTTCACAACACATCAATCAAACAAACAAGTCATCCGTGGTCTGTGGACGACAGGTGTCAGGTGCTGGTAAGCACCGTCTGCATCCTAGTATGTATCTTAACTAGTAATAAATTTAAAAGTGAGAAGTTCTCACCGAGGGTTCCATTACTCCAGTTCTACTTCTGAACTTCTGAACCGTTTGGATTTGTTTGAAATTCCAATGCAGCCCTTACCACGTAGTTCATAATAAAAATTATATTTTTATTGCTTCATTCCAATAAATAAAAATCATATTTTTATTTCTACTTCATATATTTTTACGACACTAATGTATATGTAAAAATCATATTTTTACATAACTAAAAACTACATTTTTATCGCCTAAAAATCATACTTTTTATATGACTAAAATCCTATCGTCATACAATTTAAAAACCATATCTTTATATATTCAAAAATATAATATTTATATTTTAAAATTAAAAATCAAGTCTTTTCCATGTTAAAAATCAAACCTTTGTTTAAAAATATAAACTTTCTTGTTTTAAAATCAACAAGAAAACTAATTACTCCATAATATATCATTAAAGGGGGAAAACTCACCTTTTTAATTCGGTTTTCATGTGGAGGGAGCCCCACAGCGGAGATGGTGGTCAGAGGAGGGACAGTTGGGTGCTGGAAGGTGGCGGTGGTGGTACTAGGGCGGCGTAGGCGGGGTTAGAGTCTCGAAAAGGGGGGCGGTGTCTCGTGGATTGGAAGGGGAGTGAGAAGCGAGCGAGAGAGGAGGAAGGATGGGAGAAGGGGGTTCGGAGGAGTAGGGGGGCCCTCGCGCTGGCGGCGACGTGCTGCTGGGAGGAGCGTGGCTCCTCCTTCCTCTTCCTTTTTTTTATATATTCTCGGTTTGAAAAAGTAAACAGGGGGGGGGGGCTGAGAGAGTATAAAGAGAGAGAGATTTTTATATTTTATTATTTAATTTCAAAAAGTACCTTTTTATTTTGAACTCGAAATCGAACCCACCAACTATCGTCCCTAGCTAATTACCCCCATTCCGAACACAATGGGATATGTATCATAAGTTGATTCGATCGTTTCGATCAGTTTCCGTCAACATCAAAATATAAATCTATATTTTGAATTTGAACGTGCATTTCAATTTACCGGGGCCACACACGGACTCTAAAAATTCCCGAAAAATATTTTATAGCTTCGTATTGATGATACGGTTCTAACAAAACTAATTTCATCAAATTTGGAGACTGTTTGAAAAATGGTCATTTTCTGGTCGATCGAAATTGACTGAAACTGTCAAAACATGTTTTACTTCGCCACGCTCACATATTAACCCCAAAAGTTATGAATTTTGGAATCTAGCCATAACTTGACATCCTGGATCTAACAAAAGTGGTTTCGTCGAAAATGGAGGTTGTTTACAGAATTTCCATTTTTAAGGGCCAAAATTCCATAGCGAATATTCTGAATTTTCAATTAGGCATAACTTTTTGTTCCCGCTATGAAATTTTGATTTTCCGGATTCGTTGGAAAGATATCCTCAAATAGATACTAATATTTTTGGTTTTGCTAAAATCCGGTTTGTTTTGAATCCTGTACATTCATTTGAAATTTGAAATCGAAATTTCAAACCACCACGCCATTTTCAATTCCTTTTATAATTAAAAATAAATATTTATATTCTAACGTCGATTCAAATAAATATATACATTCTAATTCTATTCAAAATAAATTTCTCGTCGTTATTATTTAAAATAATTCATTTTAAATATTCAAAATTCATTAAAATTGCCAAAATAAAATTTTTAAATTGGCTCGGATTTTCCAGGTTATTACACCTATTGTTTTAAATAGCTGAATATGGGTTTCGGGTCCTCTATTACAGAAAGTTGCTTCGGATCTTTTATTATCCTAAAAAGGATTTCTAGACTTCTATTATTTTAAAATATGAGTTTCATGCCTTCAATTGCTGAAAGTAGATTTTAATCTTCTATTATTTCGAGAAGTATATTTTTGAACTTCTATTATTTCAAATACGAGAATCGTGGTTTCAGAATTTCTAAAGCCAAAAGGTTTATTTCCCTATTATTTCTGGTATAAGTGACTTTTAGATGTGCATTATCTTAAAATGCTTGAATCTAGGTTCTAAACTCTCTTATTCTAAAAAAATGTTGATCTTATTTTTTCCAAAATATGGTTTCAACCTTAACAGATATGATCAAATTGAAATTTAGGAATTTTCAATCATATAAAAATATTTCGAAACATATAATTATCATTATAAAAGTTTATAGGATTCTTGTATCCACAGAGGACTTCTGAAACTTTCTGCATAGAAAGCAGGCATTGACTACAAGTATAGGACAATTGACTAAGTAATATGTCATAAAATTTTGACACGATGATGAATATGCTCATCTGGATAATATGTCATAAAATTTGACATGACGATGAGTATGCTCATCTGGATAAAATCTTCGAATACTTTAACTAATAAAATTATAGAGAAAACTAACAAGTTTGTATGAAGCAAAAACAAATTCAAGCTATTTAACAATTAATAAAAGGGTTTTTAAGTCACTTATCATTTCTAATAACTCTCACTAGAAGGAAAAGAACATGGATTTTTGCCCTAAAGAACAAAAAGCTTCTTTCATACTAAACGACTGAATGTTAGCCCAAGACTATCCCTCAAAGACTCATGGTATAGAAGAAGGCTGATGAAAGCTACCAAAGGTTATTTTCAAGAAAACGGTCATTCAAATCTTAAGAAGGAGGTCTTATGAAATCAATGTCCAAGCAAAAGCAATGTTGTCGGAAAGAAATAGAGAGGGAAGAGTGCTTTCAAAGCATACAAGGAATATGGAACACCATCTTATGAGGATAAGCATCTTCGGGAGATTCGAAGGGAATAACCCCGCACAGCACAAGCGGTAATCTTTGTTGAAAGGAGCTAATCCATACCATCAGGGTCCAAATGAACCCTTTCATTTACTCGAATTGGGGATTCCATTAACATAAGAACCAAATGAGAACTTATGCCGCATGAGAAATAACATTATTTAGGGGAAGGCAGACTTACTCCACCATGCCTTCATAGATGGCAGTCTTGATTCATGTGTATCCTTCGTCCAAAACCAAAGACATCTTTTAAAGGTACAACAATAACAACTAAGCTATAAATATCAAACAAATTAGGGTTGGCTAGAGATGGAAACCAAAAAAGGGTCAAAAGCTTCAGTAAAAGTAAAATAAAGTTTAAATAATTAAACAGATAATAAAAGTAGTTATAATGTGGCAAAAAAGAGGTTAAAACTGGAAAACCTAAGGTTCTAGTACATGGATTGCTAACTTCATGCACTACTACTCGATACCAGCTCCTTAAATCTCTTTTTACTATCTCCTCCCAAGTCATTTTAGGTTGACCCCTATCTCTCATTGGGCCTTCAGCGCGGCCTATAATTCCAACGCGCACAAGTGCATCATGCGGTCTATGTTGGATATGTCCAAACCATCTTAAGCGGTGTTGGACTAACTTCTCTTAAATAGGTGCAACTCCAATTTTGTCCCGTATATCATCAATTCTAATCCGATCTCGTCTAGTATGCCCACAACTCTAATGCAGCATACATATCTCCGCTACACTTATCTTCTGGACGTGTTGCCTTTTAGTAGGCCCACATCCTGCACCATATAACATCGTAGGTCTGATTGCTATTTTATTAAATTTTCCTTTAAGCCTATGAGGAATCTTCCTATCATAGAGAATGCCTGATGCTAGAGTCTCCATTTCACCCATCCTGCTTGAATTTTAAAACTATCAACCATATCAATCTCCCCATCAAACTGCAACATAGATCCTAAATATCGGAAGGATTCCTTTTTAAGTACTACTCGACCGACTAGGGTGACCTCTCCGTCATCTGACCTGACGCCGCTGAACTTACACTTCATATACTCTATTTTAATTTTGCTAAGCCTGAAACCCTTCGACCCTCTACAATTCTAGTTATATGTCAACCCCTATTCTACTTTCATCAACCCGCACAACATAATCAGCAAAGAGCATACACCAAGGAATCTCCTCTTGTATAAATTTTTTGATTTCATCCTTCACTAATGCAAAAATATAGGGGCTCAAAGCCGAACCTTGATTCAACCCTATGTTAATGGGAAAGTCACTGGTCTTGCCATCGCATGCCCCGACACTAGTCACAACCCCTTGTACATATCCTTGATAAGGGTAACGTCCTTTAATGACACCATCTTCCTTTCTAGCGCCCACCACATAACCATCCTCAGTACTTTTTCATAAGCTTCCTCGGTACTTTAAAAGGTACAAAGAAAAAAACGAAGGCATGCGTCATAAGTTGTCAATGGGACTAACGAACGACTCAAGACTACATCAAAGGTACTGACAACAAGAATTTTGAAGCGGCTTTTGCTAAAGACTTCAATACATAAAACAATGCCATGGAGGGATGGAATTAGAGAAGTAGTCAAATCGCACCTATAAATACAACCCCATGGGTCCAAACCGAGGGGGAATAATTTTCATTTCAAAATTTGTAATCAAATTTTGTAGAGTGTAAACCCTAAATAAGAAACCAAATTGGGGTTTCTCATTTCTAGTAATATATTTAAGCAATAAATCAATCCAAAAGGGAGAATTGATCGGCTTTGATTAAGAGTATTAATTCTGAGGATAAGAAAATTAGTCATCATGGATATTAGTTGGCCTAATGTCCTATTCCACATGATTTGAGCTTACATTTTTTATGATTTAATACTTGAAATAAAGTCCTATCATAAGGAACTTTGAAGGAAAAAAGGTTTCGTGAATACTCATTCATCCTATCGGGACGAAAGGAGAAATTCACCGACACTAAGTTATTCCCCTTAAAAGGAAATGACGAAGGGTTATCCCCAAAGGGCATCATGTCAAAGGAGATGTTAATGACTCTTATTTTCATCGATTTCTAGTAAATTGAACCTGAAGAAAGGCAATTTGAAAGCCATACTTTTGAACTTGGCATACATCAATATTGCACTTGGTGTATTTTACCCACTGTTTCAGATCTCGTAAATATCGCCCGAGATCTCCTCAATATCTCGTTTTAGGCTCCTCCCGAAATGTAACAACAAATCTCACTGTGAATCTCGTTTTGAATATATGATTCGAAATATTGCAATATCAAATGATATATCGACCGAGATAAGATACTAAGATATCACCCGAGTTCTTGGATTTTCCAGATAAAATTTAAACTTGTGCCTAAACCAAAACGATAATTAATAAAACTCAAATCCAACCATGATAATCTCCTGC
The DNA here is from genome assembly GCA_030737875.1 of Allium sativum. NCBI lineage: Eukaryota > Viridiplantae > Streptophyta > Magnoliopsida > Asparagales > Amaryllidaceae > Allium > Allium sativum. The sequence continues at coordinate 975,656,216 of CM060909.1, forward strand.
TTTTTTATATTTTGCATGTTAATTGAGCGTATCATTTATTCGTTTATGTTCTACAGTGCTTATGATTTTCATATTCATCATTTTTTACTAGAATGTGACCTATGAAATTAAGTATTTTATTTTCTACTTCTGTTAAATTGTTTTATTTTTTGAATCATTTTTATGTTCTTTGTTTAACAATAATTAATGTTTATGGATCATAAGTTGTAAACACTAATCTATTTGTTTTTCTTTATTTTTTATTTATTTTAAACATATTATGATTTATGAATGTTCTTTTGTAAATTAAGAATGATAAGGTGAATTTGTAAGCCAAATTTAAGTTACTATTTTATATTGGCATTCATGAAAATTATTGTGTAAGAATATCAGTTTTTAGCATATCATATACCCAGAGATTGCTGCGATATGAGCTTTCAGACCCGAGATGGAAATCCGAGAAAACACCCGAGTTAGACTTATCTCATCCGAGATCACCCCCCCTCCGATACGAGATCAAGTCTTTAAAATCCCCGAGATGAAATGCAACCGATATCCAAGATTTAAAATCTTGATTTTACCGCCAACAAATTACACACTAACTAGATCGTTTGGTTAAAAGAGAATTCATTGTCTCCATTGTGTACTCAACAGGTGTAAGTTTGGTTAGCGATTAATGTTTACACATTACTAGCATGTGTTCTGACATTTTAGCCAAATCTATCACTTACTTGGTTTTGGTAGATTCCAATTTCACTTTACTAACCGTTACCTAGTTACGAGTTTTGTTCCTATCAATCTCTTCATCGAAACTTATCAACTAAGACTTATAGAATTCGGTGTCGGTCAAAATACCAACATCACCCATACTCAACTTCATAGTCTCAGCATAAAATTCTTGATTTAATAATTACAATTATTATTAATTGAACTACTCTAGCTAGAGATTTTTTACTGTTAGCTGGCTCGAGTTAACCATTGATGTATGCTAGCCTAATCTCTCTTGTTGGTTTCAATGTTTTGATGAAGATATTTTATTATATGGGATTGAAGTTGTATTAGGAAATTGTTGTGTATCAATTGTGAATTCGATCATAATTGATGGTATCTCAAGTGTTGATGATTTATGGACTTTGATAATGAATTTAATATGTATGATTCGTTGACTAGATAATGGTTCAAAGAAATTTGATGTGATATTTACATGGTTGTCGACATCTTTATTGCACATTATTGTGATGGTTGTTGTCTTGATTTATTTTCATGATGATTATTCTTGTATAATGCATACACTTAGTTGTATAATGTATTGACTGTATATTTAAACATAGTCTGACCTGTATGACATTTATGTAATTTTCAGGTCAATACTAAGCATTTCTAGGTCCATGAGGCTAGCTTGTTTTCTGGGCATATGGAAGGATAATATTCCATGTTTTTGTATGGTATCTTATACTATAATTTCATGTATGTATATTTGTATGATGAATATTGAAAATTGAAAATATATCAAATATTTTATTATTGTTTATGATTATGTGTTATGATACCTGCAAATTTGTACCTTTTGAGTTGACTAGATACACAACATGTCCAAACCAAATTGCATAGAAATACGAATAATTATGAAATAAAGAAGAAAAGGATAGAAGAAGAACATAAATAACAACACAAAATCTCACATCACAGTGGAATTAAATATAATATATATAACAATCTTTGAAATACAGAATTTATACTTACATACAACATCAAAGTACATCACATATGCAACACAGCGGTATATAAACAGTAAATATCTAACACTGAAGCCTCCTGCTCCAAGCTCCTCCAAGTATCTGTAAACATCTGAACTACTCGGTTGCCCATACAAATTTGGGCACCCAAGATTTTAGGGGTAAAACAAAACAAAATAAACTTTGGGCCAGTCATGGGGCTGATGTGAGTAAATTCCAACCACTTGGTTTAACTTGTAAAAAAATCCTTTTAGAAGAAAAGATAATCATAAGACCGATCCACACATAAACACGGATGGTTTTTACCTTACGGTAACCCAAAACATTTCTTTAAAATCAATACTATTCTGATATTATAATAGTGTCTAAATCAAATAAATAGCAATCTGGCAGAACGCATTCATCTCATGCTCCACATACATAATATACAATCAAAAATAGCGGGCTCTTATTGGATAATGGATTCCAACTGGCAAGGTATGGGACCACCTTCCGATAGTGTATCTCTAGAGAGGAATACACCGGGTTCAACAAGAACATCTTGCAACCCAGGCTAAACGTGACAGGTCGCTCACTTCGCTTGAGTGTTCCGAATGTATTATCACCAGTGGTTGGGATCAGCAACCGTTTCCTAAAAGAAACAACATCGAAAGATTAAAGAGGAAAATGGATTTTCTCTAGATCAGGTAATAATACACACTAATTTGGAGATACCCACTTAGCCATGCGACCTACCCGATTTTATACCATTTCCCGGTTGTGAGGCTTAAAGCCACGTTATCTTTTGACATGCCACATCTTCATTCACTTTGAATGCCACATCATCAAATCTATTAATCATTAATTGATTTTCACAAATATATTCTGGATATTATGCTAAGAGAATAAATTCTCCGCAACCATATGTATATTTGTACAGACCAACATATGCGATAATTGGAAATACTATGTCAAACATTCGTCCATACAAGTTCGTTCCAGGACTGAACGAAACCGAAGGCACAATTTATATTAATCCATCTTAGGCAACTTCTACCTAGGATTAATACAAAAAGCCCTTGTACTTTACTCCGTTTTCGATTATCCTCATATAATCTGATTCGCAACGTTATTGCCAACACGGAGTGGTTTACGGATAATAATCCAACCGATCTCTCCATATTGACAACGATATTGGCCAATACTTTGATGGTCGGTTATTTAACTATAGAAGAAAAAAAACATTCATCCAAGGCATCAAACAATAACTGAGCCCCTTAATTAGTATTTCATTAATTAAATCACTTCTTCATTTCCTTATCAATATTTGTTAACCCAATATTTTCAACAATCATCTTGCCTCTTACGCTATTTGGAAAACATTTTCATGTATCACCTCCCATTATTTTCTATACTTAGAAAATATCTTCTATTAATAATTGGAAAACATTCTGATTACTTATCTCTTTCCCGAACTCATTTATTTCTATACTTTGAAATTTTCATTATTATATTTCCAAACTTACACTTATTTGGGTAAAACGGATGTTTTGTAAAACATCATTACGACAACCCAAATACTATATTTAACTAACTATATTTAAAATCTTATATTATTCCCTTCCCAAACATCATTTACTATAGATGAAAACCTTTATTACAATGCTCTTAAATTTTATTAACCGATTTGGTTTGTTGTTTCATATATAATCGATAAGTAGATATTAAATTATTGAATTTTCTTAAAAAAAATATCTCCTTAAATTTCTGGAAAATTTCTCCGGCATCTCCTTTGTATGGGTCACCGATACAACTACAAATCGCCTCTTTAGGCTCTTTCCATTCAAAAAGAAAATCAAAAAAGCCAAGCGGCTTTCCAAATAGACTTTTAAAATATCATATTAAATTAAATATGTACCTCTTTTGTCAGGCATTCAATTTATATATCTTCATACACTTTATTCCAAACATGATTAACATATATCTAACTATTCCCAATTTATTCCAACTCAACCCAACTGTTTCTAACTCAATTTGCTTATTCATTCTCTAATTATCTCTTTTGCGTATTTTACTTTTTATTTGAACATAACATGTTCAAATATATTTTTAACTTGCTTATAAACCAATCGAACGCCATTTCCAACTCAAGTTTCATATTCGATTTCGAATATAAATTCACAAATCCAATTCACTTATCCGAAGTCCAATTTCGATACAAAACTTCATTAAATAATTATTCTTCTAATTAATTAACTCTTTTAAATAATTAAAAATTTGATTTTTGTTTGAAAAGTCTCTTCACTTACTCACCTTGAGTTCATATCCATTTTTTAACTCAAGTCCGGGTTTTTATAATGAAAATCCAAATTTTATTAACCTAAAATTCTTCGATTTTATTTATTTAATCTTTATAATTATAAACGATTATACCGCTATTTTTCTGGAAATTTGATTTTTGACATAACTCAAAATCTATAAGGTGAAATCCATATTTTTCTCTTCCATTAGAAAATTTTTATTCAATCAATCCTGACGATTCCTGTTTCAAAGAATTCCGGCTTAAATTGGGTTTTATATACTGAATTGAAGTTCAAAACATCAAATTACAAACTACCACACTTTGGTGAGTCCGTTTTAATTATATTTAAATATAAATGTTTAAACTTCGTTTATTAGTAAATCTGAACTCCATTCTTATATATTTTTAATACATAAACCAATTTTCCCAATCCAACTTAATGTTTCTGATTATCCCTAATCGTCGGTTTTTCATAATTCGGTTATAAATTTATTTATATTCAATCTTCTATACTGAATTCCAATTCCATTTGAAATAGATTATTTTGTAAAATTCGATATAATCGAATTTCAATTATAAATCCGTTGGATTTTTCTCAGTTCAATTAATATTCCAAATTCCGGAACAAAATCTATCATTCCCTTTTCAAAACATTTTCCAACGCACTTTTAAATTCATACTTGAATTTAAACTTCTAAATCATCTAATGATAATTTATTTCACTAGATTTACAAACATCGTTTATAATTTCAACTTCCTTGTTTTATACACTAAAACAAGTTTCATTTCAAAATCTATTTAAAACCGAATTCCTATATTTGGAATATTTCATTTATTATAACTTATATGTAATCTAGAATCTATTTTCGTATTCAAATTTAGCTTTTTATCTAATACAATTCCAATATCCTATCTGAAATCATTTATTTTATAAAAACCGACAATGTCGAATCTAATCATAAATCCGTATGGGATTACTCCGATTCTATTTATATTCTGAATATCGGAATAAATTCCACTATTTACTTTTTGAAATGATTCCCAATTCCTCTATTTAAATTCATACTTGAATTCAAATTCTCGCATTATCCAATGATGATTTTTCCATTTCATTTATAAACATCGTTTATAAATTCACTACTTGTTTTTATTATTCAAATCAAGTTAATATTTCTAGTCCTTTCGAAATTCAAATTATATTTTAGAAAAATAGAATTTCCCCTTTTAAGTCTCAAAATTTCCTTTTAATGATATTTTTATATATCACTATTTAGGGCTAGTGATATTCAACATCCAAAACACTCAATTATTAATCATAGGTTTTCTAACACATCATATGTGATAATATATATGGAAACAAACTAATAATAAATTTTGAGGAATCCACTTGGATCCCTCCAACCTGTTTCCCTGCATTCACAGACGTTAGCCAACATAAATAATACCCATCCTGCTTCACGACAAGATATCGCAGTATAAATGGTCATCCACTATATATTGTAGGGCGCATAGGGAAATCATCCGCTAAAGGGAATACGGGCATCCGCTAATGGTACTGCGGAAAATATCCAACATATATATATACATACATATATATATATATATAATAGCCACAACTACCAAACTTATAAAACTAATATATATGTAATGACCATAATAATATTTCAATGCATCGAAACAACCAAAAAATAACATATAAAAATTATTTAAAATAAAAATTCGTTTATAATAAAATTATACACGAACCAGAGAGTGAGTTTACTCACCGTGATTCGATTTGCAATCCATTCCAGTTTCTTTTCAAATTTAAATCAAACAATATTCAATAAAATTTAAAAATTCTTGTTAACTGCAACAAATCCCAAACCCGATTCCATTGCCAGCTTTTGCTAATTCAAATCCAACTTAATTAATTTCATTTGATTTAGAAATGTATAAGAAGGTTATACATTTTATAATTTAAATATATATATGTGATAAAATTAATTTGAATTTAATTACTATCATAAACCCTAATTACTTCATTGACTATTTAATTTAATGATAAAGACAAAAATAAAAATCTAACCTTTCCTAAATTTCACACTCAAATGATTAGTTTACAATTTAATTTTAATACTAGCTAACTGTACCCAAATTGTACCAATTCCTTTAAATTACTAATTGCCTAAATTATTTTATAGAAAAAATTTAAAATTTAAAGTCTAAAGTATACCTTAATCCTCCCTGCTAAACTTTTCTCCTCGGATTTCCAATTCTCGTAGTTTCTCCTAACTGTTGATTTTTATTCACCAATATTTTTTCCATTTCGAATAGCTCTAGGAGGAAGTTCACAAAATTTCCTTACGTACTCGGCATCATCATTTCCCCCTTTCTCGAGATTAGACTCCTTGCTGCTAACTCCACCACTCCTAACAATTCGACACTTTTCCTGCCACCCTCCTCTCATTTTCCGTCCACCGCATGCAAGCTACAGGTAGCCATCAGTATTTTTTTCAATCGATGTCCCCCCGAAATCGATGCGCTCCCCTTTGAAATCAAACTTCAATTGTCCATTTCATCATTTCCCATATTCCACTGCAGAACTCCCCTGAACCCTATCGCATTATCTCTTACTATCGCGCTACACGATCCAAACTAGTAAAATGCAATTTGAAAAACCCCTAAATCCTCTGATATCTATAACACTAGTTGGAATCGATTTGCTCAAAAAAATCGACTGTTGCTTCCCCTACTGAAAACCGTGACTTCCATTTACCCTTTCACTACCTACAGGCATCGATCGACTTCCCTCTTTGATGTTCAATGTCGATCATTCCACAAAGGGATCGCGCTCATTTTGAAGACGAACGGACTAACATATAACCTCGAGCAGGTTTAATAAATCTAGGTTTAGAAAATTTAGGATTTTATAGAAATTGTTTTTAGGAATAAAAGGAGGGATCAATTTTTGTTTCAGAAGCTTTTCGATCGAAATAAATTTTCAGTAGGAAAACATGAATATAAATAAGGAAGGGGGTGGTAGCATAATTATAAACGAAATGGAAACCAACCGTACATTTTAATTTAATTCATGCTACCTTGAGTACAAACATCTTTAATTTGATTTGATTTTATTTAATTCGATTCGATATAAAGTGATTTTTTGTTATCTAAATAGATTGCGATTTGATTTCGAGCTTATCCACTAATCAAATATCTCGGGGTCCATAACTTGAAATCATGAACCCCTATTTTAATGCAACGACTGGTGTTTCAATGTTATAACGCTATTCTGAACTCAACAGAATATATTTTGAATTTTAGTTTGGACGTAAATATAAAATAACCATATTAAATCGATATAACATAATTTAAATTCAGGAATAATCAATTTCTCGATAATAAAGTATTATTATTATCATTTATAGTCAAATACAATTTATATTGATCATCTCAATCATTTTAATTTAGTTTTATCTTTGAATTCATTTATATATCAACTTTTTGTATTACAATAATTCGATAAATCCAAAATTTAGTCATTTATTTTTTATTAAACCGTTAAACCCTATATAAAAATCCATTTATATTATAAACTCAGCATTTAAAATAATATTAAATGATTAATTGACCAAAAACCCGGATCATTACATTCTTCCCCTCTTAAAAGAATTTCATTCTTGAAATTATTAAGGTGGGAAAAATGCTATAAACCCATTAACTTTCAAAAAACTCGCTTAAATTTAGTTCGGTGCTTTATCGCTTTCAAAATCCATTCAAAATGATTTTCATTCAAATCCTTCCAAAATAAAGCTATATTATTTTAATATACTTCAGAAAGTATTTTTCCAATCTCCTAGGATTTAAATTCCAAATTCTGGTTTGAATCCAATTCCAGTTCACCTTATTCGTATATTTCTTTCCTATGCAAATTATGACACGACCCAAACTTCCCCGTTAAGGAAAGAACGAATTGAGTTGAGGACAAGACTAATCAGAACACAAACAAAAGAACATTTCATTGCTTATTACAACAATTTACATCAGAGTACGAGAATATACAGAGTATGAACAAATAATATACATTTGATAAATATCAGAGATTTACAAATTACAATGCAGCGGAAAATAATACAAAAACACAACTGAAAGAGATAAACGGATACAGAGCTTTCTTATTATCATTCCAGCTGTAGACCAGGATCCAGTGAATATAAATATACAAAACCAAAACTACTAGATGCCTGTGTGGAAAATAGTGGCACCCAGAGTTTAGGTTAAAACAATAAATTCCAAGTCAGTCGTGTGACTGGTGTGAGAACTAAAACAGTTAACAAATCTTTACTTTAAAAATAAAGTAAATCAAGGGATCACGCCGTATAACATGGAACGGGTTTCCTCCCAAGAATACCAGTGCATATAACAAACAACGCAATGCTTTTTGGAAAAATGAAGCTATTATAAGACTCAGGTCCCATCACACAATGCAACGCAAGACGGAGGATAGAGTTTTACCTTATAATAGCCAAACATGCTTGGTACGTTTAAAACAAGTCATTTTGATACTATTATATTATAAAGTGTATGAAAACAACTTCAAATATAAATGTATCAATCATAGACGGCATAGTGCCCCATACCACTATGTCGCCATACTGGGCTCTATAATCAAAACCGAACGTCACGTATTGGAAATTGGATTTCCGTCATGAGTTTAGGCAAGGGATGTACTCATTTCCGCTTCGAGACACTCTAGCAAATGTCTCGGGACTACACACTCTGGGTAACCCCTGGATCCTGCAGTGTCATTCCTCCCTTACGTTTGAGAATTGGCAATTCCTGAACACACGTTTACCGTTCCTATCGGACCTATCCATCGGCTCGTAGAGACCGATATAACCGAGGCACCTCGCATTCTAACAACCACATAGGTAAAAATATAATAATGTCAGACTTGCAAAACGCTGACACCACCCATAGCTAGAAAGAAACGTCATGCACTCACTGCGTTCCATTATCCCGTTTTTGACTCTTACCGAGGTGTGAGGCTCACGAATTAATGCTATACACAAAGTGGCGCTATACTAAAGCTATGCTTTGATCATCAACCACAAGACTCTGCTTTTCAACAAAAGCCTTGATCCATGCATCTCAGCATGCCACACAAGCAATTCATGCCATGCGACTGATATCTATCGATATATAACCTCTGAGCTCGTACGTTTCAGATAAGGGCGTTAAGCAAGAGAATAAATTCTCCACCGCCAAAAAGATATATATTTAATAGAAATCATCAACACAGAATAAAATCCAATGCCAGACACACAATCCATTTACAAGTTCGTTCTGGGTCTAAATGAAACCGGAGGCACCTTATTCCTCGTCCCATATGTCCAATATAGGAGAGAGGCCCTTGCATATCCGTCGATCTCCAAGTACGTTTGGACGATCACCCCTTATTACCTCGTCTTGGGTGCACAGCCCAATCAAGACATCAGTAATCATCTAAATGATGTGAAGACCTCTGGTCTTCAACCACCGCCTTCATCGTTGACTTATCATCGAAACAGTTATTCAGAATGGGTATAAACCCGACCTTTCCGAATAACTCGCGTATATAATAAACAAATGCTATAAAACACAACATACGACTCACTCCTATTCTGAATATTATTTTATTTAAATATTCACATCTTAAGGGATTTGTTCCCATTAATTTTATCAAAGATAAATTCTTTAAAATTTATTCTTTAATCTTCCTTTGGATATCAATTCAAACCAAATTAAGGATTTCCAAACTAGTCGGGATTAGCGCACCTTACCGAAGTAATCATTTGTTTAATTTCCCAATCCCAACATATTCATCCCATGGAGCAAAACTGATCATACTCCCTATCTAACACCATGGTGTTATTGGTAAATTTAATTACCATTTCCTGTTCAAATCTAATTAAAGATTTAACTATCGCTAGGAGCCAAACTGGCGATACTCCATTCTCGGTCATTTCCCAAATCTGATAATTTAAATTATCAATTCCCATTTCAATATAATTAAAGATTCATTAAAACTCTACTTAGTTTTAATCTTCCCAAAAATCAATATTAATGATTATTTAACTTTAGAAACACTAACATGTCGCATCGACAATCTACACCGTACTATTGATTTCTGCCGATATATAACCTCTGAGCTCGTACGTCTCAGAGAAGGGCGTTAAGCAAGAGAATAAATTCTCCGCCGCCAAACAGATATATGTTTAGCAGAGATCAACCACACAGTTCGAAATACAATGGTAGACATGTAATCCTGCCTTTAACTAGGTTAAAGAACTAATGTCATTTAATACACAGTTCACTATAAACCTAAATCACATTCCATTAATTATGGAATCTTCATAGAAAAACAAATCAATATATAATCGTTATCAATTTCCGTATCCGACTAATAATATAAATGGAATAACGGTAAAGCCTTTTAAATTCCATATGTATTAACAGTCTTCCTTCACAGAAGTTCACTTCGACTATTATCAATCGAATTCCATTCAGTTCCAATTTAATATATTAAGTTAGAAAACTTTACTTTGGAAAATTCTTGTTAAATCTAAATAAAAAGATTTATAAATTCCAAATCACATTTCATTGTAAATCGGGTTAAAGAACGAATGTTGTTAAAAACACAGTTCACAATAAACCCAATTCACAATCCATTTTCTGTTCCAATTAAATGTTAATTAATTGGTAATTCTTCTTTAAATCCTAATTAAAAGGTTTATTCTTTTCACACTGGGTTTAAGAACGGTGTTAATAAAGACACCATTCACGACAAACCCAAAATCCCACTTGATATTAAATACAAGGCTCTGAATAAAAAATATATCGGCTTATATTCAATATCAAATTCTGAAACCAACAAATATCGTATTGGAATAACGATATATATATCTTCCAAATTCCTCCACAATATCCGTATAATCACGGAATCCAATATCGAAATATTCCGAAGATAATTTCCATTCCAATTCATATATTGGAAATTCCGGATATTTTTAAAACAATTTCAAATCCAATTTAATTATTTAAAAATATTGGATTATAATTCTAATTCATAACTAGTTCATTTCGATAAAAATTCATTTTTATCTTTTCAAATATGGAATTTTTCATCCCAATTCTTTCCAAATCATTTATTATGATTTTACACAAATTATTGATATTTTTAATAATTTTATCAAGGCCCGTACAGTCGATTTCCATAAACGGTCATCGAAGTACACTTACAGCGACCTTTTCCAAATTTTATTTGGATATGATTCCAAATCCAACCTTTAGATTTCAAATCTCTTGTATTCGTTGGAAAGCTCATTTTGATATGAACCTAACGGTTCTGGTTTTAGTAAAATCCGACGGTCGGATCTCCCGTAATGTTCATTCGAAGTCAATGGTCGAAATTCGTGAACTGCCGCGGCGCGACATGTTCTATTCAGGCCATTATATATATATAATATATATTTCTCCGATTTCCATTTAAAACATATTTTATAAATAGTTTTAAATTCGTTTTCAAAACGATTTCAACTTCATATTCAATTTTAAATCAAAATT